>CM062933.1:17080000-18326875 GCA_031878705.1 Tapirus indicus
CTTCCTTAATCTTTGATCACTTGCACATAGTTCAATATCTGACTAAGGGAGTGCGTCCTCAGATTCTATTAGTGGCTCATGGCAAGAGAAAGCAATGTTAGGTAATAAGAATAGGAAATAGAAAATCTAGCTTGACTACATCTTTTTAATTATAACACTGTATACATTTATATTAGTACTATAGGTAGTGATCAGTCACTCAGTCAATAAAACAATAAAGTAGCCCCTAAGACTAGACTTCACTATAACAGTAGATAAATTTAAGTTATACTATTCTTCCTGTGTCAGGCTTAGGAAACTTTCAAGAGAACAAGCCATTATGTGATGTGGAGAAGAAGGATAAAGAACTTTCAGAAGCAGGTGTTTCAGGTCATCTTATATAGTTCTGATGATCACTTGTCATAAGATATCTTCTCAGTATTTCCCAAGTTCGCCATTAAAGGGTTTACGATAGTCTTCAACGTGAAAGGCAAAAGTGAATTAAATGATAATGTTTCTGAGCCAATAGAGTAAAGAAACAGGAAATTGAAAGTTGAAAATGCACTAAAAAGGGGACAATTGAGAGAAAATGATGGATTTTATTACCTGATATACTTTTGTCCCTATGGATTACTGAAAGGACCTTAAATAGTAATTCAGTTGGGACTGATGCCTAGAAAATACTTCGTCAAGGAAAACTTGCTTTTAAAAAATACAAAATGGGAAATAGCAATAGTGCTTAAAACATTACTTTCTTAAGTTTCTGGCTTTACATGAAAACGTGAGTTTTGGGTGGTGTCAAGGGAGAATGCATAGACAGGAAGTGAAAGAAGATGGAGAGGAATCTCAGGAAGGAAATGGAAAAGATTATTTTCCTCTTGGGACATCGCTTAGAAAAATAGCCTTTAAGTCATATGTGTCCCAGGTAGGGATTTGTCTAATTCTGCATTTGATATAGTGCATAGTGTATCCTTGGTGCTCAACCAATACCTTTGAATATAGATAATGAAAACGTCTCTTCACCTACAGTGCAATGTACAAACTGGGTGCAAGGATGAAATTCTCATTTTTCACTAAAGCTGGTCACAGGTGAACACAGATCTTCATCTGAAAATATTAAAGTGTTCCCTTCATGCCCTTTTAATTCCCCAAGGACCTTAACTTTTTATTCTTTTAACAAGCCACTTTTCTTTCCCAGAGGGATATTTCAAAACGGTTCTCAGAAAAAGAAAATATCCTCCCTAGGGGATCATCTGGAAATTGCCCTGTTTGCAGCCCAAAATGCAAAGCCAGGACTCTGAAGAATTACACAACTACCCGACCACTTCAAAGCTGGATGGGGTTGAATCAATGCCACAACAATAGGTGTTAACTTTTCCAATCACAGGTTGCTTCTCAAGGCCTGCAAACACTGTTTTGTTTCCCCTGCCAATCATCTGAACAGTACAATTGCCAGTCACGTTAACTTAGACAAATCTTTTCAAGGGGAGTGAGTGGTGCAATTCAAGGCAAACAGAATGGTATTAGTTCTCTCCCACACAAAATCACCAGGAAGAACAAAGATGCAATTAAGAAAGCAAAGTGTTCCAGCCTATGTTCCTGCCTTAGTATTCCACCAGATGGAAATTCTGCAGGGGCGGAGGTCAGGCATGGATTCTCCAAGGCTGGATCTGTGCTGCGCTAAGGGGGAGAATTCAGAAGACATGCATGTTATCACAGCTTTGGAAGTCACTCTCAGTGAAAGATAATCTTTCTCACTTCTTTTGGCAGCTCTTTATTCTAGAGTTTGTTGTTGACATTACCTGTTTTAATCTGCTTTTTGGTGTTGATAATCAATGTTTCACTTCTTTCTAGACTGTACATGAGTCTAATTGGACACTGTTCCTAGAGCACAGTCTCCACTCTACTTCCTTTTGTGGTTCCTGCTGTCTGAAATGCTTTTCCCAGAAACATGTGGAATTAAATCTAGTCCTCATGCCCAGTTCATGTGCCCCCCTTCAAAGGAACCCTTCCTAATTTCCCCAGCATGCTGTGCTGGCTCTCCCTTCTCAGATACCAGATTTGATTGTCTCTTATATACTTACGATTTTAACCTTTTTACTTGAGCTGTCCATTTTCATCCCTGTCTCCTGTGAAACTGGAAGATCCTCAAGGACACAGAATCTTGACTATATCATCTTTTTATCTTCTGCATGTTGTAGTAAATCACCTTGAATAAAGCAAACATTCAGTAAGACAGCACATAAAGAATAGCAATAATAGTTTAGACTTAGATGGTACTTAACATATACCTTACATTCTTCTAACATATATTAATGCATATAATTATCACAAAACTAAGAGCTTGGTTCTATTATTATCCCTATTTTGTAGATAAGAACACAGCAACACAGAAAGATCAAAGGACTTGCCAAAGGTCCCACAACTGTTATACGGCAGAGCCAACATTCAAACCCGGGCAGGCAGATTCCCACTTCCACACTCATCCCCACACTCTCTTGCATTTTGTTTTTGAATGAATGAATAAATAAATAAATAAACGTATTTATAGTGGCATCTAAATTCTACTTTAATACTTAAACTCCCCTTCCTTTCACATTGGTGCCAAGATCTTTTTTTTGTTGTTCCTGTAAGAAGAATTGAAGCATTAATCCAAGGATGCTGTTGACCTTTATTCTTGAACTTTGAGTCTATAGACTAGTGGAAAATTCCCTCATTTTTTTAAACTTTTTAAAATATAATTTTAGACTCACAAGAAGTTGCAAAAATAGTACAGAGAGATCAGATATACCCATCACCAAGATTCTTCCAATGATAACATCTTATATTGCCACAGTACATCATCAAAGTCAGGACATCGATTGCTATTGGCATAATACAATTAACCCGCCTATAGTTCTTACTTAGATGTACCAGCTCTTCATGCACTCATTTTTTTCATATCTTTGTGTATAATTCTAAGACATCTTATCACATGTGTAGATTTGAATAACCATCACCACAATCAAGATATAAAACAGTTCCATCACCACAAAGAAGTTTCCATATAGTCACACCCTCCCTTTCCTTCCCTAACCTCTGGCAACCACTAAGAAGTTCTCCATCTGTATAATTTTATATTTTGATAGTGGATGGAATCATACAGTGTATAACATTTTGAGACTGGCTTTTTTCTCTAGCATAAATGCTCTTGAGATTTTTCCAAGTTGTTGCATTTATCAATAATTCATTCCTTTTTTTTTTTTTTGGCTTAGTATTCCATGGTATGGAAGAGAGCTGTTTGTTTAGCCACTCACTCATTGGCGGACACTTGGGTTGTTTCTTTTTTTAGGTTACTGAAAATAAAGCTATTACGAACATTCACAAACAGGTTTGGGTGTGAACATAGATGTTCGTGACTCTATGATAAAAGCCCAGGAGTGCAAGTGCTGTGTCATGGGGTAAATGCATGTTTAACTTTCCAAGAAACTGCCAGAATGATTTCCAGAGTGGCTGTACCATTTTACATTCCCATTAACCATGTATGAGTGATCAAGTTTCTCTGCATGTTTGTCAGCCTTTGGTGTTAGAAGTATCTTTTATTTTAGCCTCTTTAATACATATGTAGTGTCATCTCGCTGTGGTTGTAATCTGCATTTTTCTAATGACTGGCGATGTTGAAGCCAGCCCTGGTGGTCTAGTGGTTACAATTCAGTGTTGTCACCATGGCAGCCTGGGTTCGTATCCTGATGAGAGAACCACACCACCCATCTGTCAGTTGTCATACTGTGCTGGCTGTGTGTTGCTGTGCTGCTGAAAGCTATGCCACCAGTATTTCAAACACCAGCAGGGTCACCCATGGTGGACTGATTTCAGTAGAGCTTCTAGATGAGACAGACTAGGAAAAAGGACCTGGCCACCCACTTCTGAAAAAACTGGCCATGAAAACCCTATGAATAGCAGTGGAGCACTGTCTGGTACAGCGCCAGAAGGTGAGAGAATGGTGCAAAAAGGCCAGGCAGGGTTTCACTCTGCTGTACACAGGGACACTAGGAGTCGGAATCGACTCCACAGACGCCAACAACAAAGAGATGTTGAACATCTTTTCACGTGTTTATTTGCTACCTGCATATCTTCTTTGGTGAAGTTTTAGTCTTTTGCCCATTTTCCTAGTTGAATTGTTTTTTTCCCTTACTGTTGAGAATAGTGAGTTTGGTGGCTGACCTTTCATCATCCTAACAGAATCTTTTTCAGAACAAAAGTTTTAAATTTTTATGAAATCCAATTTATACATTTTTTTCTTATATAGTTCATGCTTTTGGTGTCATATCCTAGAACACTTTGCCTAACCCTAGGTCATGAAGTTTTCTCCTCTGTTATCTTCTAAAAGTTTTTTTTGTTTTACACTTAGATTTATGTCCACTTAGAGTTAACTTTTGTATAAGGTTGAGGATGAGGTTGAGGTTCATTTTTATAGCTATTGATGTCCAAATGTTTCAGCACTATTTATTGAAACAACTATCCTCCTTCCTCTGCTGAATTACTTCTGCACTTTGTCAAAAATAAGTTGAGTGTATTTGTGTGAATCTATTTCTGTCACTCATTTTTTTAATTGATCACATTTAAAATTCAATTACTCTTCACCAATTTTTTCCATGTTATACATATTCCTATTTTGTTCTTTTTAGTTATGTTGCTTAGAGTTTTCTAAATAGGTACATCAATATTCTACAATATAAAATTATCTTCATAGCAGGAAAGAAAGATAAGCATCAGGGCATGGAAAAGAAAAACTGGAAATTTGAAGAACTTACTTGCTCATTTGTGGATTTTAAATCCTGGGTTTATGGACATTCAAGACTTAATTTGACATTTGCTGATTGCCTACCAGGTTAATAATATGGTATTTGTAAATGCATTGTATGAAAACTTCATGTGTACATATGCAATTGACATCTTTTCTTCCCAGGTATTGTAAACTTTTTTTCTTGAGAGGGACTTGAACTTTATGTAAGTTTTACTGTTATGATTCGAACTACAAAAAAATCCCTCTTCTGATGATATTTATAGTCCATCAAAATTCTCTATTATAGTTTTTATTGTAATGAAAAGACATAACATGAAATTTACCATCTTAATAATTAAGTGTAGCATTCAGTAGTGTTAAGTACTACTGTTGTGAAACAGATTTCAAGAACTTTTTCATCTTGCAAATCTGAAAGTCTATACTCTTTAAGCAACAACTCCTGCTTCTCTCTCTCCCCATTCAGCCACTGGTAATCACCACTTTACTTTCTGTCTCTATGAATTTGAGTACTTTATATATCTCATGTAAGTAGAAACATACAGTATTTGTTCTTCTGTGGCTTATTTCACTTAACATAATGTCCTTGAGGTTCATCCATATTGTAGCATGTGACAGAATTTCCCTCATTTTTAGAGGTGAATAATATTCCATTGTATGTATATACCATATTTTGTTTACCATTCATTCATCGATGGACATTTGGATTGCTTCCACTGTGAACAGTTCTGCTGTGAATATGGGTGTGCAAATATTTCAAGACCCTTCTTTCAGTTCTTTTGGATATATACCCTGAAGTGAGATTGCAGAATCATATGGTAGTTCTATTTTTAATTTTTTTGAGAAACCTCCATCATATTTTCCATACCAGTTGCACCATTTTACGTTCCCATCAACAATACACAAGAGCTCCAATTTCTCCACATCTTCACTGACATTTGTTACTTTCTGGGTTTTTTGATAGTGGTCATCGTAATGGATATTAGGTGATATCTCATTGTGATTTTGATTTGCATTTCTCTGATGATTAGTGATGGTGAACGTCTTTTTATATGCTTGTCGACCATTTGCATGTCATCTTTGGAGAAATTTCTGTTCAATTCCTAGGCCCATTTTTTAATCAACTTTTTGATTTTTTGTTGTTGGAGCTCTGAGATTTGGTGGATAAATATTTGTCATCATTATACCTTTGTAGCAAATTGACCCTTTTGTTATTATGTAATGTCTTTCTTTGTCTCTTATAACAGTTTTTAATATAAAGTCTAGTTTGTCTGATTTTAGTATAGCCACTCCTGCTCTCCTTTGGTTACCATTTGCTTAGAATATCTTTTTCTATGTTTTCACTTTCAGTCTATGAATGCCTTTAGATTTAAAATAAGTCTCTTACAGACAGCATATAGTTGGATCCTGTTTTTCTATCCATTCAGCCAAACTATGTTTTGATTGGGGAGTTTAATCCATTTACATTGAAAGTAATCCATGACAGGAAAGGACTGACTATTACTATTTTATTATGTTTTCTGTAAGACTTGTAGTTTTTTTCCCTCCTTACTTCTCTTAGTGCCTTCCTTTGTGTTTTATTAAATTTTTGTAATGATATACTTTGATTTCCTTCCCATTTCCTTTTGTGTTTATTCTATAGTTATTTTCTTGTGATTACTATTGCAATTACATAAAACATCTTAGGGTTATAGCATTCCATTTTAAACTGATAGAAAATTAACTTCAATTGCATATAAAAACTCTCCTCCTTTACAACTCTACCTCTCCCCCACTTTGTGTTATTGATGTCACAAATTATACCTTTATGTGTTGTATAACCATTAACATAGATTTATAGTTAGTTTTTATGTTTTTGTCATTTAAATTCTGTTCACTAATATTACAATGGTATACGTTACTATATTTGTACTTCTATTTATCTTTACTGGAGTACCTTAGGTTTTTATATGGCTTTGTATTGCTGTCAATGGTCCTTTCATTTCAACTTGAAGGGTTTCCTTTAGCATTCCTTGTACAGCAGGTCTAATGATAATGAACTCCCTCAGCTTTTATTTATCTGGGAAAGTCTTAATGTCTCCTTCATTTTTGAAGAAGAGTTTTGTCAAATATAGCATTCTTGGTTGACAGAATCTTGGTAAATTTTTTCTTTCAGCACTTTGAATATATCATCCCACTTTTTTATGGCCTGCAAAGTTTCTGCTGACAAATCCACTGATATTTGTGGATTTGGGAATGCACAATGGAAGTTGTGGTAGGAGTTGATTTTCTCTTGTACTTTCAAGATTCTCTCTTTGTCTTTGCTTTAGACACTTTGAGTATAATATGTCTCTGTGGTCTCTTCAAATTTAGTCTAGCTGGAGTTCTTTGAGCTTATTGAATCTGTACATCTATTCCTTTCCTTATATTTACAAGTTTTCAACCATTATTTCTTCAAAAAAGTTCTTTGCCCCTTTTTTCTTTCTCTTCTCTTTCTGGGATTCCCATCATGTGCATATTGGTCCCTTTGATAGAGTCCCATAAGTCCTTTAGACTCCTTTGCTTTTCTTCATTCGTTTCTTCTTTTTTCCTCCTCTGACTTGATGATTTCAAATAAGCTGTCTTCAAATTCACTGGTTCTTCCTTCTGCCCAATCAAGTCTGCTGTTGAATCCCTTTAACAAATTTTTAAGTTCAATTATTATAATTTTCAGCTCCAGAATTTCTGTTTGGTTGTTTTTTTTTTTTTATACTTTTTCTCTCTTTCTTGATATTCTCATTTTGTTCATGCATAATTTTCCTGATTTCATTTAGTTGTCTATCTGTGTTCTCTTCTGGCTCATTAAGCATCTTACATTTATTTTAATTCTTTGTCAGGCAACTCATAGACCTACAATGTTTTAGGATTTGTTTTTGGAGTTTTAGTTTGTTCATTTGGTTAAATTATGTTTTTATATTTCTTTTTATGCCTCATATATATATATATTTTATATATTTTATAAATATATATATATATATATATTTTTTTTTTTTGCTGGAATTTGGGCATTTGAAGAAGCTACCACCTCTCCAAGTCTATGTTTATTGGCTTCATGCAGGAGAAGATTTTCACCAACCAGTCTGGCTGGAAGTTCTAGGACCTCCCAAACGTTTTTTGATGTCTTCCTCTCCCGGTGCCTGCCTGCAGAACTGTAGCTCTGATATGTCTCTAGCCTCTGTTCTCAGCAGCTTCCAACTCTGGCCCCAATCTTGTCAGCATTCAGACAGAGGAGACAGAAACCAGTCCCTTGGGCAGCCCTCAGACAAACCAGAACATTGAATGCATGGTCCACTCTTTATGGGGGGTTTCCCTTTGGTTGCTCCTGAGATGTGGCATAGGAGGAGGGGCATGATTGGGCATAGGAGGAATGTCATGAATTTTTCTTACCCCTTTCACTGAAATCTCTTCTTGGTTTTACAATGGTCCAGGTGCTGCAGATTTTCACCTGGTCTCCAGAATTCTCACAAAGGTATTCGTATATTGCTATAAACTTGTGTCTCCATGGGAGAAGGAGGACCTGTAGCTTCTTAATCCAATATCTTGTTGGCCTCACTCAAAAATTGTGCATTATGTTTTGATTTTGTGTAATGGAGATCCTATATTTTGCTGCATCAAGAGTGGCATTTTTGTTTGTTTTTGGTGAGGAAAATTAGCCCTAAGCTAACATCCATGCCCATCTTCCTCTACTTTAGATGTGGGATGCCTTCCATAGCATGGCCTGATAAGTGGTGCATAGGTCTGTGCCCAGGACTTCAACTTGCAAACCCCAGGGTCCCAAAGTGGAGCACGTGAACTTAACCGCTATCCCATAAGGCCAACCCCGAGAATGGCATTTTTAATAGTTTTAGGTTATTTGACTTTTACTCACTGACAAGACCATGCAAAATACCATAAAGTCTATTTCCTGGGTTCTTTTCTTTTGTGTGTGAGGAAGACCAGCCCTGAGCTAACATCCATTGCTCATCTTCCTCTCTTTTTGGTGAAGAAGGCTGGCCCTGGGCTAACATCCGTGCCCATCTTCCTCTATTTTATATGGGACGCCGCCACAGCATGGCTGACAAGCAGTGTGTCAGCAGGCGCCCGGGATCCGAACCGGCGAACCCCGGGCTGCCAAGTGCGGACTAAACCGCTGCGCCACTGGGCCGGCCCCCCTGGGTTCTTTTTTTAAATTATGAAATTATACTGAAGGGGCTGGCCCCATAGCCTAGTGGTTAAATTCTGTGCGCTCTGCTTCAGTGGCCCGGGTTCATGGGTTCAGATTCCAGGTGTGGACCCACACCATTCATCAGCCATGCTGTGACAGTGACCCACAGACAAAATAGAGGAAGACTGGCAGCAGATGTTAGCTCAGGGTGAATCTTCCTCAGAAAAAAAAAAAGAAGAAATTATTTTGCAGAATTTCTTGGGCTTTGGGTTGAAGAACTTCTAGCTTATAAGGAGAATATACCTATATTTACATTTCATTTTGAAACTGTTCTTAAATCATAATTGAACATAAAGGGATTTGCAGATTTAGTATAGTAAGGGATTTGTTGCATTAACATTTTTAGAATTTCTTTATTGCTTTTGTCATGAGAGAAATTACCTTGATGCAATAACAGCCCTCGAACATGCTATTAGGAAAACTGTCATAGAGAAAAGCAAGGGATAAGAGAGAGGTAGGTTAAAACACTTAGGGTAAGGTATAAATGCATAAGGAACACATTACCTGAATTCTCAATCTGTCTCTATCTCTCCTTCACACAATTCTTCTTCCTCAATGGTGTAGTCATGAGTACTAGAGTTGAGATTTGAGTAAGATAAATAAACTCTCACTAAAATGAAAAGTGCCTGAGGCCAATGATATATACTTGCTTTATCAGAGAGACATGGGGACAAGTATCTTGCCAGTTAACTTGCTAAGCAGCTATGGATTTAATTTGCATGAGATTGATGGAGCTACAAGTGGTGTCATTAATTGAAGGCCTAATTAAGGTTTCATGAATATTGAGTACCTAGGGTGTTAAATATATGTATATATTTAATGTATTCATGTTCATATATATGTATTCATTTCATATATATTATATTATGAATGCGTGAATATTTGGTGCCTCATGCACATTTAGTGTATCATGGGTATCTAGCATTTCTTTGACCTTTCCATCCATATCTATTTTCACACACATATGCTTTCCTTACTTTGTCTATGTACAACCTGTCTCACAGGTTACTAACTTACTTATCTCTTACTTTAATCCATCCATTTGTTTTCTTGACATCTGTAAGTAGAATTTCATATTCTCAATAAATACTATAAATGTGCATTACACACATTTTTTTTTTTTTGGTGGTAGTGGTAGGAGTGATGTAATTATGTTTTTATAATTCCCAAAGAACTAGCTACAGAGATAATTAATAAAGAACTAGGAAATTTCCACAAGTTCTTCTACAGCATCGCTTAAGTAATGAGGCCTAGACAAGAAAATACCATGACTTCTGTTTTTAAACATTTGTTTTTAGACCTCTCCCTGCCCCATATTGACAAATTATACTCTTCTTCATGCCCAACCCACACATCTTGCCTCATCCCCCAGAGCATACCGTGGATCTGAGCTCTGGCTTGTAGCCCTATTCACCAGGAACTTAGGACATAGAGGGAAAGGTGAGGAGAGCTAATGGTTTTGAAATGGCTGTGACTTGTCAGTCAATATCATGTGATATTACCTTGTTAAGTCTTTACAACTACTTAGGAATAAAAATTTTTATTTCTTTTGTAGATTAAAAAAATTTCCAAATGTACTTATTTGAGGTCACAAAATTACAAAGAAATTTATCCAATATTGCAACTAGAAGTCACTGATACCAAATTCTATGCTTTTTCTCTGTTTCTTCTCCTAGATTTCTTCTCTGGTTACCCAGGGAGCTGTGTTGTAGCCCGTGGCCTTAAAGCTGTTTTGAACAGACAGTAACTGCTACTCAGAAGCCCCTTTACACAATTAAAGCCTTTACACAATTAAAGTGGATCACTGTGTGTTCCATTTCTTCAGGGTTTTTCCCTGGTAAAATAGGTGGTAATTAAATATATACCCTCCTGGCAAATTAGTTAAATGTTTCTCTCCTCCAAGGAAACACAAAAACAGTCCAACTGAGAAGGTCTTTCTAAATGTGATACAAATAGAACTTAATACACACACAAAAAATACTCCTCTTCAGGGAGATCATTATCTCCTCTCTGTCAACATACCATGCACTCTGCAATTTACTGTATTTTAGAAAGACTAACCTGGACACAACCGCTCATCTTTTGCAAGTACACAGTTGACCAAAAATAACAAGGCAAAAAACCAAGCCATAAGCCTACCCAAAAGTGAAAGCAATGAGTATGAGGCTAGAAGTTCCAAAGTCACTTGTTCTCATTTGGGTCTATATAACGGGAGTCATAAGATCCACCCTATCTGTCTCACATGGCTGCTGTGAGACTCCGGTGAGATCATGTGAGTGATGGGAATTTATAAAGTGTCGATCACTACACAGAAATAGAGGACATTTCCTATAAGGACATTTACTGCAGTCCTTTCACTTCTAGAGAGACCCCACAGGTGACTAGCTACCATCTCAATGTTTTGTGCCCTGGGTCTCAGGTAGTAGAAATACTGTTTCCACTATAATTGCATTCCGTCAATGCCAGTGGAGTTCCATCTCAGTCAAACATGTCTTTTCTGAAAAAATATATTGTCTATCATCTATCATATTGCTAAATACCAGTCCTTCTTGAATTGTTCATTTTGTTCATCAATTATTCCCCCATAGAAAAATAACTGCTCCCAAAGTTACAAATAAAAAAATTGTCATTTTGTTCTGGGTCATTAATAACTTCTTTGTGACTACTACATTCTTACCTATTAATTGAATAATACGTGTAATGTGTATCATCTTTGTACCAAGATCTGAACATGAAGAGGAAAGAAACACATGTCTTTTAAGAGCTCACTGTCTAGTCTGGCGTGTGCCACTGTCCATTGGTGCTGAGCCACACCAGCCCCAGGAAGGGTCAAGGGAGGAGAGCCCTTTGTAAACTAAAATATTTAACCTAGCCACTCTGAGTTCACTGAAAGAAAGTTCCAAATTCCTCAATTCTTAAAAATCAAATAAAAACTTTGTAAACATCACATAACATTTACAGCTGTCCCACAAAGCGTGAAATCCTTACATTCATCCATTCAGCACTTACTCATTGAGAGCTGCTCTGTCTGTGCCAGTCTCTGAGCTAAGATCTTGAATAAAAAGAAGCACAAGATACACTCCTTTGTTTTTAAAAAGATCATATTTTAACTCTTTAATAAAAAGGGGAACTAGTAATAAGAAGATGCATGGGAATGTCTGTTTTTCAAAAAGTGTAAATTTCTATATAAATAGAAGGGATTGTTATGATTAAATAATTGAGTTATGTAGAAGTTTTCATTCAGAATTGGATGTAATCAGATTAGCAAAAAATACATTTGTCAAGGGAAATGAAACCAGACATTATAATAGCATTTATCGAAATATGTGCGATTCTTTTATTTAGCTTTAGATCCTAGTTAAGATTAAAAAGCCTTTGAAAATTATCCAAAATACTTAAATTTTGAGAGCAGGGAGACTCAGGCTAAATTGATAAGCCTGGTCAGATTAATTACTCTAACAGTAAACACAGAAATCAATCATATTGTTAAAAATAAATCAGCTCCATTTAGAAAAGTTTTATTGGCAGTCTCAGCTACAAACCACTTTAGTTCTAAAGATGTTTACTGACAAATTACTTTCTTACCTAACTTTAAGCTTTTAAAAAGTGAAAAGACTCTATTATACTGCCATTCAGTGTGATTTAGTGATCTGTGTTTCCTACTATAAAGTAATCAACATCTCTTTTTGGTTGCTTTGCTTTCCTTTTGGAGTGAATTTAAATTCAAACTATGCATCTCTTTTTTATTATTCCATATGTGTTCATAGAAATCAACCACAGAAGCGTTTGCTATCCAGATGCACAGAGGATGCTTACTGAGTGCTCCCCGGCCTTCCTAAACACCGCTAAGGAACAGTGTGTGATTCTGCCTATGCGGGAAAATGAACTTTTTGTTACTTCCTGATGCCTCATCATTGTCCCTGGTAACCTCCTACATCAGATGCATACCCACCACGGCTGCATAATCCTGAAGAATATAATTTCCTTCCCACATCCCATCACCCCAGGCAACTTCTTGTAACAGCTTTAGAGTTCTAATAAGCCTAAAGTGCCCATCATCAAGTGGGCTAAAACCCTGCCTGAAAATGACGTTGGAACAGTCTCTGAGAAGGCATCCTCCGAGCCGTGATCTAAACTCCCAGTGTAGCCATCTTGCTGATTTCAGTAGAACGCAGCTCTGCAGAAACACTGATGGTACCACTGCAGAGAAGCTGTCATTGTTTGCTCAGGGTCCTCACGGAGATGCCCAGAGTTCAAACTCAGTTCCTCCTGGATGCTTTCTTGCTTTTAGATATGGCAACAGGAATTCTCAGGGATAGTCGGGCCCAGACTACCTCAATCTGCTGAGCACTTCTGTTTATTGTTTTTCCTCACGTCCTCGTGTATGTGCTTTTGCATTTTCATAACTGCCGCATTGTAAAGCATATCTTTTAGGTAGCTATTTAAAATGTAAATCTGCAGTGTCGTATTAAGTATAAATTAAACTCATCATGAGAAATCTTAAAAACATATTGCATTTTAAATGGTATAACTAGATATTTGTTCACAAGCACCAGTGATGTACCTCTAGAAATGCAGTTTATTATTTTTAAAGTGCCATTTACGTTTATTAATAAGACCACTGGCTTCCAATGTCTAATATAGATTGCGGCGCATTGATGAAAATATGTCCTACATGTAGTTTGGGATAGGCTAGCCACTCCTTTAAGCACTATTCATGAGCACAGGAAGTTAGGTGTAGACACATAGGTCAAAAACACAAAAGCAAGCTGAATAATCCATACAAAAGATGAGAGCCAAGCATTCGGTGCATAAACAAACAACAGTGCATGCTGTCGTGTTCATAACTTCACGTGGTCCTGTTTGATGAAACATCTTATTCAAGTACCTGACTTATGCTGTTACAAATCTTTGATAAAACAACTAAGCAGATCTATTATACACAAAGTCTTAAGATCTAGGGGGAGCAAACACAGTAAACATATATCTGGTTTTGGATATTCAACAGAGAGGGAAATGTTGGTGATGGGCAGGTGAGGGCAGCCTTGAAAGGAAACCAGGGTGCTGACGATCCAGGGATCCAGTGATAAGAGGGAAGAGAGTTGAATAGTACAGAATATGGAAATTATATGAAGGATAAAAAAAAAGAAAAGACAAAGAGCTTTTCGTAGCCAAAATAAAAGGAAAATTTCCATTTATGTCAACACCTTCAACATAAGAATATTGCTGCTAGAATTTCTCCACATCTTGATTCATGTTCCTTATCACTAATTTTATTTACAAATCTAATGTTTGGCACACAATAAAGGATGGAACGAGAGTGGCGGCTGAGGAAATCCTAGAAGCACACCACAGGTGAAAATAATAAGTAACATTTGGGAAGCCTTGTATAACAACAAAAAGCAGGAACTAAGTTCAACCCGAGGAAGGTCTGTTAAAAGCTTCCTCCAAAATTTCAAAGTAAGATGAATGAGTAGAACAGTGGTCAGCGGCTTTACTGCAGATTAAGTAGTTTGAACCAAATAAGATAAAGAGAAGTATGTTCTTAGCAGCCATAAAGTACAAAAACTATTTTATGGAAATAATTTTGTTTGTATCCACCTACTTATCAGGGGAAATAGTCATGGTAACGTTTATACCTCTATATCATCATACTGAGATCACAATTCGTATGAATGTCCTCGTGACTATTCCTTTTTATCTGCCACACGAAGGTAAGGGGGAATATGCATTTCACTGAAGTCACTGAATCTGTAAATTGTTTTGCTTCTTCCTGCAGGAACTACAAGACTCTAGAATGTTTTGTGCTTGTCAAAAACAGCACAAAATTTGCAATTAGCTCTCTGATGTCTGCAACATAGAAAAATAGACTGGAGCCAATGTAGTCTACTGTAATAGCTTTTGATTGCCTAAATATATTTTTGTGCTCTGGTATTTCAGAGAAGATTGTCACCCTAGGAAGCCCCTTGCTTAGGCAGACAACGGGATCTGGGTGAGAATAATAACTGTGAACTGAACTCGGTAGACCGGGTTAATTTTCCCATGACTCTACGGTATACAGATATTTCAATAAAGGAATTGCTACTTTAGATTTCCTTGACTGAATTTTGGAGTTGGGTTGCTACGATCAATTCCTCAAGAAAAGAAGAAAAAAAAACATCTTTACAGAGGTTTAACACAGACTGACACCTGGAACACCAAAATAGATCTTCACAGAGCTTTTCATCCTCCTTGAGCTTCTATAACCAAGAAGAGTGCATCTCCAGTGGTAAAAATAAAACAAGATGCAAATTCATCATGGGCACAGAGGTTTTATATACAAATCAAACTGATTTTAAGCAAGAACATCTGTGCAAACAAGATTATAAAAGGTAATTTCAAGGCTACAAAGGAAGAGAAAGTGTGTTGATTGGATTTTAAAATAGACGTGTTAAATGTGCACACCTACTGTAATATGAAGTGCATGATATAATTAATAAGTTTATTTAATGAAGATTTGCAGAAAATTCCAACTAGAAAAGATGTCTTTTTTTTTCATTTTTCTTTTCAGTATAGATGTTAAGAAATTTTGATAAGTGAAAAAATCAAAATATCCATTTTTTAATTCAGAGATTTACTTGAGAGCCTACTATGTGCCAAGTACTATACTAGAAGACACATTTTACTATGGCTTGACTCCTGTCCTACAGGAACTTACAATATAGTAGGGAGACATAGAAGTAACTTCTTATATTTGGGGGAAATAGGAAGTCGTGTGTTCTCTGAGAACACAGAGTAGGGGCATCTAAATCATCCCACTAAAATCCAGAAGGTTCTCCAGCTTAAACACTGGAGCTGAATTTTGAAAGTGGAGTCACAGGTTATTATATAAAGAAGATACAGGTGGCTTCTAGAAGGAAGAGGTAGTATGTGCAAAGACACAGAGGTATGAAATAGCGTAAATATCTGGGGAGAACTGCAAGTAGCTGGGCTGCTCCCCTTTCTCTGAATGCTCTTTCTTCAGATGGTACAGAGATGCTCAGAGCAAATGTAAAGACAAATGCAGGGAGTGGAGGATCCAATCCAGGTGACATTGATCTATAATGGGAAAGCAGAAAAGAAGCCAACGAAGGCAACAGAGGAGAAATGGTCAAAGTAGGAAGACCATCAGAGAGAAGAATATCATAGAAAGTAAGAGTAGAGTAAGATTCCAAAAAGATGGAGTGCTCTATAGCATCCCATGCCACCAAAAGGCCAAATGGTAAGGATAGAAGATCATAGATGAAGTTAAGAAGTCAGAGGTCACTGCTGGCCTTAAAAGAAAAGTTTCAATGGAGTATTGGTGGTTAGGATTAGATTGCAGGATATTGAGGAGAGAATGGTAAGTAAGAAACTGGAGACTTAAGTTTGGGAGGTAACAGGATGAGTCAGTAGCTGTATAAGATAAGAGATATTTGGGCATGTTGATATAATGTGGGGAACAACCAAAGAGAGGAAAAAATATAAAATACAGGAGAAAGAGAGGAGATTAATGTGGCCAGTTCCTCCCAGATGTGGGAGGGGATAATAGGCAATGTCTAACTGAAAGGTTCAGCCATGGCATGCGAGAAGGAGCAGCTCCTTCACTTAAACAGGAAGAAGGGCAGATGGAATACATCTGCTGAGAACAGGGGGAAAAAAAGGTTTTTCTAAACTTTAAATTCAACACATCACACACACACACAACAGACAAACTTCCTTGCTACCAGACCACACATTCTGGGAGTTTCATTTTTATTCTTTTCTGCACACTTGTTTGCTTGATTGAATAAATAGGGATATTCTCAGCTAATGTATACCTTGTGAGTTTTCTCTTCTTTTAAACAATAGTATATTTTCATTAATTCTAGTGCTAGCCTTTTTTTGGACAGCTTGTAGTTTTTCCTGTTTGTTCGCAGATGCATATATTCAAACATAAAAATAGCACAATGGCTCTGTCATGGTGAAAAATAAAGACTTGCATTAAATTTTACCTCTTTAATATAAAAAGTAGAGCCACACTAAATCTCCCAGGACTGTGTAAGCTGGATATACATTTTACCTGACAGTCCCCAATCCATCTGTGAATTCCTGGAGCACCTTTGCCTATAAATTTTATCCCTAGCAACTTTTCTGCTGGAAATGATCAAATGAAAGCTCATTAATGATCTAAAGTAAACAAATCAGTATAATTCAACACGTAATTTAAAATACATTCATCTTTAATGTATACCAATAACATAGCATAACATAATCATTGTAGACTAATGAAAATCAAATGAATTTTCATCAGTATTAACCAATTAAGATTTTTTAAATATAAATGCACAAAATTTTTGATTAGTAAAGAAGGCTATGCAACAAGGAACACTGTAAATGAGAAAAAAGAATAATATATTAGAAAACTAGGTGAACATATCTTCCAGCAAGTCTTTAGTAATCTCTCCTATAGTTAAGTCATGTTCTCCTTGGAAAATTTCAAGGTGATAAGACATCTTTGTTAATACCTACCCCTTGCATCTGCAAATTTTTGTTTTGGCAACATAACCTCTATGTAGAAGCTTCAACAAACCATGTTTTAGTTATTCTGAACCAACAAATAAGCAAAAGTCTATTTAGAAAACTGGTAAAAACCTCTCTCAAATGCTCCCAAGAAAAATCAGATCTCACTTTTCAGATTTGCTTTGACTCCCGTCAGGACAATTGGGCTCCACAAAAACAAAACCAAACATAACACGTCTCAATATTTTCAATGAGTATATTACTAGTTCCTCTTTTACAGCACATAACCTTGAAAAAGTAATTTAAACTATTTAGATCTAAATCTTCAATATGTACAGTTAGGTATGGAATGAGGGCCTTCATGAACACTTCCACTCTGAAACTAAACGGATCTTTAGGGTGCAAAATATTTGCAATCCATGTTAAGGTGGATTTTCCCAAACTGCAAGATACTTGTGCAACTATTAGGGAGGAATCCTGAGCAATATACCATGTACTTGTGCCCACTGTGACCTGCTCTGACCTATTTTTATCCAGACTTACCAATAGACACGGGGCGTTATACAAACCTTTGGGTTTGAATTGGCTTTTCTGGAGTTCCCGACAGTCTCAGAGTGCCAAAACACTAGTTAGCTGAATGAGATCATCCATCCAGCTCTACAAAGGCTTATGTGATAGGAAGCCTGGTCAGTCAGGTGGGAAAGGAAATGGAGGAAATGAGGTTGGAGAAGTAAATAAGGTGCAAATTACCCATATGTGTGGCCTCTAATTTTAGGGAAAATAATAATCTAAGCAGTTTTGTGAATTTTTAGGAAAGCTAACTCTATTTCCAATCCAATATAGCACACTGAGCAAATAAATTGACTTCCTTTTCTTCCAAAACCTCACTAAATGATATTGAAAGTATAAACAAAAAGTAATGAAATCATAACAACACTGAAAACAAGAAAAGAAGATAATGGTAGAAGGGAAATTTAATTATTTTCTGATGGGGGCAGAGAGCAAATGAGATCAAGTTTATACAGACACCAAGGTGGTAGTGGGGTAGGGGCATGGTCAGGTTAACGAAAGAGCTGGTCACAGAATTCCTAAGCTTGCTGGTCTCCTTGCTCTAACTGAAGCCTTGAAAAAACTGATTTTAAAACAAAGTTGAATAATGGCCTTGGAGAAGTCCCTGATGGGGTATTTGGTCTGAATTAAAGAAGTCCACTATAACTTGTCTGGAATCTTTACCATGGAAACATCAGAGGTACCACCACCCAAGAGGGTAATACTTACATACTCCATCTCCAGATAAAAGTCCTGTTTAATTCGGCATTTGTGGGGTGATCTGAATACAGCTGGCTAATGCTTGACTATGACTGCTAAAGGGAAACTTTATGGCTACAAGACCCATCTATTTGCACAGGGCCCAGAGTGAGCTCTCCCATGGAAAAGAAAAGACTTCCAAGGTGTTTTTGTTTAGTTTCACTTTGAAAAGAAAAGTGATAATGATTTAAAAATAAAAAACCAAACATCTCATACACTAGCTACTTTCACTAATCCAAAGACTTTTGGATGAGACGAACCATTGACTATGAATACTCCATTATTTAACAGAAAAAAAAAATAGCAAGAAAGAGAAGATGAACTGAACAAAGACAACAATTCACTCCAGAAAACATAAAAATAATATAAGAAATATTAAAATACAATTCTAATGAGTATCTTTAGAGATATTTGAGAGAGTATTACTTCTATGCAATAAAAAAAAAAAAAAAAACCTAAGAAAAAACACCATATGAATTAGAGAAAATGAAAGAATTTGGGGAAATTAGCAAAATAGTTTTTTTTTTTTATTTGTGAGGAAGACCAGCCCTGAGATAACATCCTTTGTTAATCCTCCTCTTTTTGCTGAGGAAGACTGGCCCTGAGCTGACATCCGTGCCCATCTTCCTCTACTTTATATGGGACGCCGCCACGCCATGGCTTGACAAGCAGTGCGTCGGCAGGGGCCCGGGGTCCGAACCTGCAAACCCCGGGCTGCCAAAGCGCAAACTAAACCACTGCACCACCGGGATGGCCCCTTAGCAAAATAGTTTTAAAATAAAAATAAAACGGCTGACTAATAAACTGAGTTGAATGCCAAATTAATGATCTCAAAAATAGAGGAGAATAAATCATTGCTAATACAGATCAAAACAATAAAGAGTTGGCATATGACCCCAATATGAAGAGATTTAGAGTAAAATCAGAAAAACCAAAATGTACTAGTAGGATATAATAAATGAGATAACAAGAAAAATGGGAGAAGAAACTATCATAGTAATATTAAAAGGAAAAAAATGCCAAACAAATAAAAGGCATAGATAAACAGATTGATAAAAATTACCATGGGGAGCAGAAAGAATGCAGGCCTTGATACATCTGATGATATCTGAGAATTCCAAGTACAATGCAGACATCCAAAAAGCTTCCAAAGAATCAAAAATGAGGTTGACACCCAGCTTTTCATTGGTGATTGTGATTGCAAGATGATAACAAAACGAAATATTAAAGTTCTAAGAGAGAACCTAAAATTCTATTTTCAGTTGTGTCATGGGTCTCCTTAGATTCTTTAGAACCATTTGCAGCCATTGTGCCTGTGACAGACAATAAGGTCACCCACAGTAATCTAAGCTGACACAGATCAGCCACACACTCCTGGAGTTTTGGCCTGTCCATCACTTTCAGACTTGAATGAAGGCAAGAGATCTCCTGTCCTCAGCAGTTCCCTAAGGCATTAAGTGATGGAACCCAGAAGTGCAGGTGAATGATCTTCTCTCAGGGCAAATGTTAACTAAAAGGAGAAAGGAGACAGGAAGAAGAGACTGAAGATAAAATTGCCCCCCTTCTCTCTTCCAGTGTTCTGCTTTGAGTCATAGTTTGATGCACGAGCAAGGCTTTTGCTGCTAGTTATGATGCATATGGATTTGCTTTCCGTTCCTCCTTTCTCTTTCTTGCTGCTTGGGATTGCATTTGCACTTAAGTCTTGCCTCAGGCTCTGTTTTCTGGGAAACCTGGTCTAAGACACAACCCTATTAGTCAAGAGTGACATCAAATAATTGTATATAAGAAAGTACCCAGAGTTTTATGTTTTGTACTTCCTTTTTTGAGAGAATGCTCTTGAGGAAAAGCTATGCCAAAACACCGATAGCAACAACAAAAATCAAAAAAAAAAAAAAGACTATATTCAGGAAACAACAGAAATAACTCTGAAGTACAAAGAAAGAAATACCAATGAGTCAACTGTATTACACACACACAGTGCATTTGATACCAATTATAACAGGAAGTCAGAGGAGTCCATGAAAAATGTCTTCAAGAAGAAAATATGTTTAGTTATACAAACAGTATAATTATAATCTGGAAGATTTTAGTAAGGAGAAGAAAGGGAGTTTAAAACTTGGAGATTAGCAAAAATCTGTACATGATTCCAGCACTATGCAACAAAACTGACATGATTTTGAATAACGGATGGGGTTGAGTTAAAAAGGATAGATTGGAACCTGATGTTTAAAGATTTTTTCAAGTAGTACAATTTTAGGGTCCTGTATATGATCAGGCAGTGTGCATGATAATACATTACATGCTATTTACCATCCATTGTTTTAGAAAGAACCAAGAGAAACAGCATAAAATAATGGATGATAGTTATAGAAAAAAAATCAAATATGAAGAGCTCTGAGAATGTTAAAAAAATGGTATACTAACTGAGGCGAGAAAACACACACAAAAAAAGTAGAGAGAAGTGCAGAGACTAACAAGTTAATGGAACTAAAACTAAATTAATGAAGCAATAAATTAAGGTATAAGCATATTATTTACATATTTAAAGACAACACTGAGAAGAATTAAAATAATCGCATAAAAATCGGGAGTTGAATCTCAGGAAAATCAGAAAAAGAAATTGGTAAGTACTGTAATTTTTCTGTTTCTCATTTATAAAAGGGAAGAACTAATATATACATCTTAAAGTGATAAATCAATAGACACATGTAAAGATTTTTTAAGTTTATGATGATAATTGAGAGAAGAATAAAAATGAAATTGTTTAAAAATTGTTAAAAACTATTGTGCTTAGAGTAGGGGCTGGAATAAAAAGGGAGATTAAACTTTTCATTATATGTTCTTTTGCACTGTTTGAAGTTACCTTTTTGCTGTACCCACAATCACTTTCCTAATTAAAGTGACTTTTCTTTTAATGAACTAAGAAGAAATCTTAACTGTTTTGGTCATGTGGACCATCCACGGATTGGATGGAAAGGTCCAAAGACAAGAGATAAGGTATTATGTTATTTCACTTGTTAAGGTGAGAGATGCTAAAGCCCGAAATAAAAAAGCAGCAGTTTATTATCAAATAAATAAGAAATGTAACAGATATTAAAAGATATATTTAATAATTAATCTGAAGTTGGGAATACAAGTGAATAATCCAAGGATAGATCTCACTGGAAGGTCTCTAGTACCATCATCCTAGATAAACAAGGGATTCAAAAAGAAGAGCATGCATTGATGTATTGATGGTAGTTATGAGAGGGGGAAGATGAAGAGTTCAGTTTCATCTTAGTGAGTTTTGTCATTTAGAGCTCGAAGTGTCTATGAGTATTTAGGTGAAAAAGCAATAAGATTTATGAGCCTGGAGCTCAGATCTTATTTTAAGACATACATTAGATGGTCAGAGAATATTAGTGGAAATTAAAAGCCACACTAATTGAGGAGATCACTTTTAGTGAAAATGTGATGTAGCCAGGAGAGTCAAGTACAGAGTCCTGAGAGACACCTACTTTGAATGTATAGGTACAAGAAGAGGATTCTATGAGCAAGTAAAATTTGAAGCAGTGATCGTAGAAGAAAACAGAGAGTCAGAAATGGTTGCTTTCAAAACTTAGAGGGAGGAAAGAACTTTGAATAAGAAAGAGTAGTTAATGTCACAAAGGGTAAACTAAGAGAAAGAGTGGGAAATATCCACAGATTTTGGCTTGTCATTGATGCTTTTATCATGAGGAGTGTCACGGGAAGGATCAGATGTTCATGAGCGCAAGACAAACGTGTGTTGAAGAAGTAAATGCGAAGTACTCGAAGAGCTTGATTTTGAGAATCAGAAATTAATAGAAAAAATAGAAATTCTTATCTATTTATAAGCTGAGGGAAAAGAAGCTAGTACTAACCAAGAAGAAGGACTTGAAATTACATATGTGAAAAGGTGATTAAACAAGGCCTACCAGAGACCAGGAAGGTGACAATTGGCCCACACGTCTAAGAATCACCCTTGAATAATAGGACTTCTTTTTCTCTGAGACTCATAGGAAAGAAGTATGGATAGCATTAAGTGGATAATACTATGTAGTTTTATACTTGGAAGACTTTTTCTCTAATAGTTTAAATTTTCTTAATGCTACTGAAGACAAGAGGAAGTGCTAAGCCATAGGGAAGAAGATTGGGGACAGTGATGATTGAATAAGTTGGTGATGGAAAATGATGAATGTTTGGAATCTTTCCTCTGGAGAATGGGAGGTGAAACTGCCCAATCTGAGGTCTGGAGAATTCAGAAGAAATGAAGACCCAGCTGGGACCCCGGATCCAATACTGCTAGTGGCAACTTGACAGATTGTGAAATTTTGTACTATAGTATTGTGCCGTTCAGCTGTAGGAGTGGGGAAGACGGTTGGATTGTTCTAGACCTTGACTTTGCAGGACTAGTGTGAGATCAAGGAGGCAATGGAGTTAAGGATACAGGCAGGAAAGTGGTTAAGTGAATGCATTGCAGGTTCTAATCTGAAGATGCATGGAAGCCAAATGAGAAATGTTGATAGACTGAGAGAGAAAAAAAAAGTTTAAGGACTGAAAATCTTTAGGCAGAAAAGGTGCAACGATAACGAGGAATTGAAGGATAAAAAATTCTGGTGAAAGAATAAAATATGTCTCATCTAATATTTCAGAGGAAGAATGTTTCCAGATGATGATTATGCTGAGGAAATAGTCATGAGAGTGGCAAACAGGAGTTGAGTGGAGATTAACTGAGTTAGTATTTGAAAGTGAAAGATTTTAAGATGGCTGTGTTGGATGTGTTTTCTACCAACATGTTGAAAGCTCCCAAGATTGAAGTAAAATGATATGTGTGAACTTTCTTGATGCACAATAAGTATGCAAACAAATAATCTCCTAAATATGATAAGAAGACTTTAAAGTATTAAATAGTCACAGATATTAAAAGTTGAAGGAATGCACATTAGTTGCTATAGATTGAATGTTTGTGTCCTCCCAACCTTCATATGGTAAAAACCTAATGCTTGAGGAGATGGTACTGGGTGGTGGGGCCTTTGGAGGTGATTAGCTCATGAGGGCAGAGCCCTCAGGAATGAGATTAGTGCCCTTATAAAAGAGAAACAGAGAGCTCCCTAGCCCCTTCAGCTATGTGAGGACACAGCAAGAACTCGGCAATCCGTAACCAAGAGAAGGGCCTTCACGAGAACCTGACCATGCTGGCCCCTAATTTTGGACTTTCAGCCTCCTTCCAGAACTGTCAGAAATGAATTTCTGTTTTTAATAAGCTCCCCAGAGTGTGGTATTTTGTTATAGCAGCCTGCATGGACGAGGATACCAATCTCAAGTCTTCTAATATCAGTTGAAAAGAAAAAAATATAAAAATCAGAGGAAACATCTGTATCTACCCTTTCAAATTCAAGTAGAAAGAACAAATATTTCAAAAATTTAGTTGGAGGAAGGAATGTTTTTCCTAAAATGGTTAATTCATACAAAAATTCTACAGATTGGTATTTCCCTTCCCAAGTTTTCTCTGTATTTTAAGCGTATAGGAGTAATTTTAATGACATTTCTAATTCCACTTGAAAGCACTGGAGTTTGGTTCAAGTTGCATTGGCTATATTATGATTATATTGTATCTTTTCAATAAAGTTGGAACATGTTTTGCTACTTTTTTCAGTCAGAGATATTCTAGGAAGATTGAAAAATTGTTCCAAAAAATTGCAAAGAAAATTTTATAAACTCAAAAGAAACTATGTGCATCCTTTTCCAGCATACAATCCTTACACTTTACATCTTTTCTAATGCCTCTTAAAGCCATTTTTCATTCATGTGTATGCTGATCATTAAAATATGTGTTACATTCTAATAACCATCCTTTGAATTTTTCAAGTCAGAGGAAAAGAATATTAAAATTAAAAGTTATATTGCAAATGACAACATGTATCGCTATAGAAGTTTAGAGTATTTTTTAATTCAAGCTTATAATTATTTGACTTTTACCATTTAAATGACTATTGAGAAAATGGAGTGGAAGATTAAAAATTATCTGATACCTTTATACTGCTTAAACAACAAACAACTCCTATCATTCAGAAGAAAATTACACCTGTCTTCTTAATGGCATACTGGGTCCATGAATTATTCAGATGATGAGCTTGGTGCTGTCACTGAATGGCCACAGCCTACATTGGAGGTTTTCAGATAGAGCCACAGGGGGTAAGGGTTCATATTCAATGAGGATACTATTATTAACAAAGTAGCATTCACCCCTCAAATTGTTCCACTCCTTTACTCCCACTTTGACACATAAATCCATCACACCTTCCTTTATTTGTTAGATTCTGAGAATTTTATTCCCAAGGACAATTTTTCAAATGTTATCAGTGATTGAAAACAAGTGGTTATAATGAAAGTGGATTTGCAGTCTTCAGTCTAGAATTTACAGCTCTGAATGCTATAATTAGGAAACCATCCATGTGTGTGCTTTCATAACATATTATGACAGAGGATTACATTCCAAGTAAAGATTATTCCCCAGTATAGTGGTTTAAAATATGACTTTTCTTCTTTTTCTCTCCACAATATTCCAAATCAGAGTTTGGCCAAAAAGAAGGCAAGGAAGACTTTGAAAAAAATCTTCATTCACTGAAAGTAGTTTGTTAGCATTTTCATTGCTACTAAGGTATTGCTTCATAACTCTCCCCATTTATAAAGATGTTCACTGTGGGGTAGATGGGAGGTATGGTAGTGAGATAAGTCCATACTCCTGACATATATTCAGGATGCACCCATGATGTGAATGCCACTGTAAAGGAGAAAGTTGTGTTATTGCGTCGTTTACCCACCAGACACTTTAAAACATGACACATTTTTTCTATTATCCCATTTCAAATCTTTAATCTAGGAACAAGCAGTGCCAAATGGAAAGTGTAGGAGGACTGCCTTAGGGTGTTTAGAGAGCTGTCATTTCACATGCATGTCATGGTGGAGAGAGTGGCTGGGTGGATGGCTTCTTTCTCATTGAACTTTCATAAGCAATGATCATTTACACTGTCCTTTTATTCACTAATAGGTTTAAAAGGGGAATTCAAAGACAAAATTAATCATGAAACCATCTGGTATAGAGTGGATTAACTAACTCTCAGGCAGGTTTTTAAATTCCCATGTACCCAAATGCTGGAAAATAATGTGTATTTTTGGTGCCCCCCCCCCTTTAAAAATATCTGATAAAATGCTCTGGGGCAGAACAAGGAGCCAAATAATTTAAAAGAGAGGGAGAGGAAAAGAAACTACATATTTCACTGAGTGATATTTCTGTGTGCTAGATTTTGGTGGCACAGATTTAGAATATTCTCTTTTAAAATTCATCTTTTTTCTACGTTTTTATCTTGAGAATTTTCCAATTTTGTTAAAGAGGACGTATGTACAATCCCTGCCTGTCTGTGTGTGTTTTGATATTGTTGTTCACTATCCCTTGCACTAGTGTATATTTTTACTGCTCCAAACTCGTCTTAATAAACAAATGAACCATGTGGTAGAATTGAAAGAACTCCAAAACTGAAGAAAGAAAACTTTGGTTAGAATCTCATCTCTACAATTGAGAAAATCCACCTTTTCTCTTCTTCCACCAGGAACACTTGCTCCAGATTCTCCCAAGCACTCTCAGTCTTCTCTTCTCCCAGTTTTCCTGGTAAGGTCATCACACATGCAAATCCAGCATCCTGAATGTCCCTGGGTGGGCTGTGCCATCTGGTGTCATTAAGAACAAGGAAGCACCATTCATCCGGGAGTGTAATCAGACACTTTATGCCGCTGCAGCTGTCATCCCAGCACTGTGGCTTCCTGCCACCATGGCTGCAGGGGCTAACTTTGACTCTGGGAGGCTTCCCTGGAAGAGGACGTCACCTTGCACACACAGCCCCCCTGCCTTGCTCTGGACAGCTGGTTCCATCACTTGGCAGATGGATACAAATCACGATGAAGTCTAAGCAGTCGACCATTATTTCTCAGTTTGAGGGATTATGCTTCTTTAAGTTTTTGAAACCTCACTAAATACTGTTTGATCTCCTTGGTCCTAATGTAGCTCAGCCATCGATGAATCACAGAGTCTCTAAGGTTCACGGCGCGGTGTGTGTTGGCCAAACCCCATATCAAAAGTTTAGTTCTCTGCCATCTCCCTGGGACCCAGGGACTCCAAAGTTGGCTTGAGCTTTGGAGTGACTCTGCTATCTACGGAGGGCCTAGGGACTTGGAAGACTCATAATCCCTTGATTCCAGGGCCTTCTCAGATGTACAGAATCAGGGGAGAGAGCAGGCATGGAAGAGTTGCTTAGGGAAAATAGACTTACAGTTCCCACCACCTGGACAGCTGTGGACACAATCTGGTTCCAAAGGTACACAATGAGTTCTCTTCTCACCAGATGAGACAATGTTTAGAAGATATGATAGTTTCTCTTCCAAAATAATTTGTGAACAATGACAACTTTTACAGAGTTTTTGCTTATGAAAAACTTGCTTATAAAAAGCTTCTAAAAACTTTTTGCTTATGATTGATAAAGAGATTGTAACTTCTTTTCCGTGACCTCACTTTAAATAATATACAAGTGCTGGAGATCACCCAGTTTCAGAATCCCTGTGGAGTAATGGTACTTATTCAAAGGCTCTCAAGCCCCATGTGGCTCTTGCATAAATTCTTCAAGTCCTCTCATTTCCATACAAGAATACTGTATTATTCTAGACTCCACAGGGATGACGCAATTGTGTAGCCCTTAGAGGGAAGCTGTGATTGCAAATGAGGTGACAGAATCACGTGACACGGACACCTCATGTTAGATCAGTAGACTATCCCAATTCCAGAATTACAGATTACTGCTAAGAAAAATAAGAAATATATATCTGAGCATGGGTGCCAGTTTATGCATAATGCTTTTATATTTTGTGAATATCAGCTGTTTTATTTGTTATTTATGTACAGCTGACAGACGTATGTAATCTGAATAATATAAAACATGTCAAATTGCTTTATCCATTAGGCAAATACATGGATTTTGTTTATTAGGTATATTATAAAGTAGGAAATCTTTCACTTTTGAATTCTACTTCAATAAAACCCAGTTTATGTGATAGATAAGAGTTGATATTTCCTTTTTTCACTTTTTAGATTCTGAAATAATTAAGAAGAGGTGATAATTTGTTTTGTAAATCTAATTTCTGGCCATGTGATCCAAGGAAATAGGATAATTTTCCTTAAAATGACTGATTAAGTAATTGAAAACAAATTTAAATTTTCTTCACTAAAACTGGGCACAGAAAGAAAAAAATCAGAAATGAAAACATTTTAAAATTCCTAATGTTTTTGATAAGTCTCAAGTCATACTGCATGGACTGTTTCTCTAGAGCCGTTGCCTGCTTAGCTGAACAGAAGATTTTACCTCTTCTTTTTCAGCCTAAAGATGGGCTTTTCAACCAGAACAAATTATGTTAATGTGTAGGTCCTTGAACCAAAACACCCAAAATGTACTTCCAGAGAATTTGAACCTCATAATTTATATGTTCAAATTTTCTGTCCTAACTATGGATGTAAACAGCACTTTTATGTAAAACCAGAGCCTTTTTTTTTTTTGCTCTCATTTTCTGCATCTCTCATTTGGCACTCAAAAATGACCTTTCTCTGGTAGTCAACCTTCCAGATGGATACATAGAATATCTGCTCCTTGTAATTTTTTTGGAAGACAGATACATTTTATTCTTTTAATTTTCTCTACAGCAGAGTGTACAGCAAACAATCAATCAGATTATTTTCATTTAATAATTAAGGCATTCAGGTTTGGTTGAAGGATGATTTGCTAAATGGAGATTGGTGTTCATTTGGATTCCCACATATTAATAATAAATTGTGAAGTCATAGAAACCCAGTGGCAATAGCTTAAGCAAGAAAAACAAGTGGATAAAATTTAAAAGATGCAATTTTTAAAAATTATAAGGCTACAGATGTGTCTCCTAGAACATAGGTACAGAAATGCAGCGCAGATTCTTAGCAGGAATGGGAGACATCAGGAGGATAGATACTATTTTTTTCTTTATTTTTCATCTTTCTCTCTCTCTCATCTGCTTTATTTTCCTGTCTTCCTATAAAACAAATTACTTCGCTTCTCATTCCCCATGACAAACAGAAGATAATCACTCCACTGTTTTCAATTTACTTCTTTCAAGAAGCAAGTCTAGAATAAATTGGAACTCCTTAGCTCAGTTTAAAATTCCCGGAAGGAATATGAGTGGCCTGCTTGGATCAAGGATTCAACCTTGGAACCAAGTGTGGGCGTATTCATGATACAAAACGCACCTGTGCTCCAGAAGGCCAAGGGGAATCGGGCCGCCCCTCCCCCCTCAAGTTCCCTGTTACTGAAAAGCCAAACACGGTTCCACGAAGTCCAAGCATTGTATCAGATAGAAAAGTGGCAAATTCACGCTCAAATTCATTTGAAGCCACTAACATTAACTTGACTTTCTCTGTGTGATCTAGGCGGAATGGCAAGCAAACTCTGGTAAAAGATAGAAGTTAGCATCCCGGTCAGAGTCTTTTTTTAAACACATGGACCGATGGATGGAAGCTTCTTAGCATCAATCATTTCATGTATCACTTTTTAAAATCAAAATATCAGTCTCATTTAAATTTAATTTAGCTTAAATTAAAATATAGACTTTTTTTTCACTTTAGTATCCATTGAATTACTGACAAAAAGAGCATAGAAATCCATAAAAGTAGTTTCTATAATAGTTACTATTAGTGACATTTAAACAATTTTCCCTTTACAACTCCATTATAAGTTCATTTATTCTTGTGACAATTCATCGCACCTCAAATATGTGCTGGGCACAATTTTGGGGACTCAAAGTTTAAAAATGAACAAAGACCCCAACTACATGAAGTAGAGGATGATAAAAATAAAAACAGGTAAAGAAACTGAATACATTAGTTGATGATAAGTACTACAAAGAAGCACAAAGCAGGTTAGAGAGTGAGGGTAATGAAGTGGGTGGGGTGCTACTGGTATGGTTAGGAACAGCCTCTCTGAAAAGAAGACCTCTGAGCAGAAAGCTGAAGGATGCCGGTGGTGTCAAATAGATCTTGGTAACAGCAGGGACAAAGGCACTAAGACAGGGCAGTTTTTGTTGTCGAGAGAAACTGAGACCAGTGTGTGGGAGTCCATTGAGTGGAGGGAGGAGGCGCTGTAGGAGACAAGGGTTGAGCGTGAGAACAGGAAGGGGAGCGGGCTCAGAGCTTTATAACATACGGAGAGTACTTTGGAGTTTATGTGTGTGACAAGAAGCCATTAGAGACTTTTGAGCAGAGAAGTTTACAATATAACTACTGCTTGTAAAACAGCTTTTAGTGGGGCTAGACTGAATGATGAGTGATCAGTTAGGTCATTGCTCTACTGAGATAGCACAAGTTAGAGATGCTGATGGTTTGGAGTTAGCTGGAAGTAGTGAAGGTTACTAGAAGATGTTAGGTTCAGATCAAAAATAGATCTGATAGATTTGGTGTGAGGTGTGAGAGAAAGAGAGGATACTGGGATAGAACCTTGGTTCTTGAGCAAGGTTTTATCTTGAGCAACGAATAGAATAGACATTTTATTTACCGAAATGAAACAAACTGGGCAAAGAGCAGGTTTTGAAGAGAGTGGAGAAACGTGTTGGGATATAAGTGACACTTAGATTTGTAAGCAAGTACATATGTGCCTACTAACTTGTTATGAAAGGGAACTATCCACATTTGCAATGAAAATTTGTAGGAAAAAAAACTGTGTTTCAATACTACAAATAGTAATTAGCATTAGTAGCTATTAGGAAAATAAATTAAGAAAACTTTTTTCTTTAAGATTTAAAGTGTTATCTGTAATGCCACTGCTAAAGATGAAGTAGGCTTAATGCGGACAGTGAGGAACATAGTGGTTTTTACAACATTCAGAAACCTAAGGAATATTAACTTTTTAAAGGTTATTTGTCTTATTTCATCTTCTGAACTCCAGAAATAACTTTTTCTCCATTGGGGCACCTGCATTTTAATGTTGCCTTCTTATGTTAAGAGACCCTTGCTCGAGAGTGAACCCAGCTTCCCATTGCTGTTTCCCAGGCCTTAAACTCAGGTGGTTCCAGGGACTGGGTAGGTAATGCCTCTTGGCAGGAGCAGATGAAGATTCTGATAGTCAGGAGGGAGTGATGGGGCATCTAGTGAACTGTAGGCAGGTAACAGATGTAGCTACTATTGAGTTTTAGCCAATTGTTGACATTTAGGGAATGAGAGGACCTACTATAGTGACAGGGAGCAGAATATGCCACCCCAGAATGCGTGATTTAGGCATATGAATTATTGTGAGCTGAAAACAATCAGGGCCCAACAGACTCAGAAGAACTTCTTACCTCCCTCTTAGCTGCGTAAAAGAATTTAGACAAGGGGTCTGTACCAGGAAGAGAGCTCTTACCAGAGATAACTTTTTATATCAGAAAGACTTGTCTGCATGGCGTGGTAAAAAATTGTTTACCAAATAATTGCTCTTCTCATCTTCCTGTGAATTGTCTCTCTCCCCTTCAAAGCCCTAGAGTCCTGCCCCCTTCTCCTTAGCTCAGGATGTTATACAAACTTCAGTTACCTAACTGCTGGGGAGTCTCCTATTTTTATGGGGCTCCCATACGTACGAAATTCGTCTCCTGTTAATCTGTCTTATGTCACTTTAATTACTAGATCAGCCAAAGAATCTCGACAGGAAGAAGGGAAATGTTTACTGCTCTGCAGTAGCCAACGCTTGTAATTTACAAGAGAAAATAAATCTATATTTTTAAAGAAAACATAAAATGTCTCAATATTTGAAGGTTAGCTGAATTTTAAAGACACTGTAAGATCTAAACCAAATACGCAAAATTCAGTTTCTAAGCAGTTTGTAGCATCTCCTGGTAAATTGGTGCCCCCACTCTCTCGTAGAATGTCTATGCTTTCAGTGCTATTAATACCCACTGAACATTAGCTAAAAAACTTCCTGATTAAACACATTCTCATTAATAGGTGCTTTATCCCTAGAGGAGAAACTAGACCTAAAAATCCCAGGATTATAATGAAAGGGAAGAAATACATAACCCAAACAGTTAACATTCATTGAACAATTTTATGTGTCAGGTACCACCACGCTAATTGTATCTACATTGTCTCTTATAATCCTGAAAATTAATGAACCTAAAAGTTAAATGGCTTTCCTAAGGATATATGGCTAGTAAGTAGTAGGGCTGGGCTTTGAATAAAATTAGTCTAATTTAGAACCCTGGATGTGTAACTACTATGCAACATTGCTTCAAAGAGATTTAAGATATCCAGCTTTCACAGTATTTTGGCCAAGTTATTTCTTCCAACAGGTTCTCTATTTTGAACATAACAAAGACAGTTTTATGATTAGATTGTGAACTGTTTTCCCGATAATGGCTTTGCCTAACTCTAGCACCTCCTAGTAAGGTACCAAGGAGTTACTTTGATACAAGCAAAGGCTAAAGTGGTGGTGGCGGGTGCTCTTAAATCTGGGAAAGGCTTCAAGGGGCTTGAGAACCAGCTGCTTTAACTTACAGACTTCCAGACTGCCATTTCACTTCAATACACTTCAGAATCTGTGATTTCATTAGAGTTCTGGGCCTTCTCATTTGCTCCTTCTTCTTTGTAGACAATAATCCTAAAGACCAATTTCTTCAGCAGCTGGTGTTGCTTGATTTTGTTTACAGGTAAGTAGTTCTGTTCTCACTCAGCTTTTGAATTTCGGCTTTTCCAGGTAAGTGAAATGTGGAAGAAAAATGTGAAATTTTCCCTTAGGTAAGAACATATTCTTCCATTCAAATTTTTTAGTTGTTTTGAAGTGAATCATTATAGAATGCTATGTGTCACATATATGTGTGTTTGAAAGAATAGTTAAAATTTTCAAAAAGCACCCAGTGTCAGCAATGCAGATCACCAGTACTTAGAATCCCCATGTGTGCTTAAATAATATCCCTCTCTCTCCCAGTTACCGCCCACTCATCCCCCAAAGATGTAACCACTAGGTGACCTTTGTGTTAATCACTCCCTTACTCTTTATAGATTTACATTCTATGTAGATCTAAGTAATATATTATTTACTTTTGCTTATTTTTAGAATTTATACAAAGGAATTATATTGAATACATTCACCTGTGACTTGTCTTTTGCTCAATATTAGTTTTGAAGATTTAATCATGTTGATGCAGGTGGTTTTCCTTCATTCACCTTCAATTCTTTATAATAGTCCATTGTATGGCTCTGTTGATCCATTGTGTTCTAGATGACTCTTCGGTTATTTCCATTATTTTGCTATTATGGACAATGTTGCTATGAACACACACACACATGCACATATGTATATGTAAGTATGCATGTGTGTATATATCCTGAGCACATGTGCAAGTGTAACCATCATAGACTAGTTCAAACTGGCCCAATCATATCAGTAACAGAATATCAAAGTTATCTTGCAGGGGCAATAAGCCAAAACTGCAAGTCATGTAACTGGAGCATGCACAGAAGAGGAAATTTTGACCTGAAATAACATCGTGAACCAAAGTTTCTCCCCCACCACCCCACGGAACCAAAGGACCAGGAAACGACCAGACCTCAAAAGCCTGACCATTTTCAGAATCGAGGGGTCCACTGTCCAGTAAGATCTGGTGTTAAAGCCCCTTTTCATACTTTATCATAAACGGTCTTATTTAAAGTCCATCCAATCAAAATCTGTCCTGCCAGTGGTTCTGCATACTAGTCTGCCCTCCCTAATCCCTTGAGTTTTACCCCAAAATCTGAATCAGGGAGACAGATTTGAGAGCCTTGCCTCCTGACTTCTTGCCAGTCGACCTCGCAATAAAGCCTTTTCTTTTCTCAAAAACCAGTGCCGTAGTATTGGCTTCTATGCACATCGGGCAGCCAGCCCTCACTCGATAACACAAGAACGTCTCCAGCTTATATAATTATCAACTTTTCTAGGTAATGACATTCACACAGTGGATGGGCCAACTTACACTCCTGCCAGCCATGGGTAAGATTTTCTTTGCTCTACATTTTCATCAACGTTAGATATTTGCCAATTTAGTGGGTGCGAAATGATATCTTATTTTTGTGTTAGAGTTTCCTTTGGTTAATAACAATGTTGAAGAGAGTTTTAAAAATATCCATTGAGAAGCATTTTCTTCAACCTGAACTGTATGGTTTAGAATTTTCTTCAGCAAGTGTTTGTTACTATTAAAAAGCATTTCATTTTTATTTATCTGAAAATATCTTTACACTCATTATTGAAAAATAATTTCATTGTGTGTAGAATCCTCACTCAGTATATTTAGAAGGTATTCCACTGTTTCAGTTTCCCTTTTTGCTATGTTAAAGTCACTGCTTAGTTTAATGCTATTCCTTTGCCCATGGTCTATTCTTATTTCTGTGCTTTGTAAGATAGTTTACTCTATTTTTTGATGTACATTTTTATTAAGATGCATATAATATGCATTAATCTTTATTTATACTGATTGTATTTTCGAGCTTTCTGAATTTGAATTTGCTATCAAAAATTCTGAAAATTTCTCTGCCTAATACCTTTAAATATTCTTTTCTAAGTTCTGTGATTCCATTCTAGAACTTCAATTATTCACACATTAGAATTTATTCATCTATCCTCACATTTCCTCACTTTTATTTTTGTAAAAAATATTTTCTATTTCTTATCCCTCTCTGCTGCATTCTGAAGAATGTTTTGCATCTGTGTTCTTATTTACCACATCATCTGTTGGTTAATGTAGTCATCGTGTTTTAATTGCAATGATTATTTTAAAACATTGTTTTGAAGTTTTTATTTAGTTCTTTTTCAGGTCTGTTTTCCCCTCCACTTAGCACTCAGATCAGGGTCTGCAGTAGGTTGAGGCAACCTAGGCACCACAGGTGCAAAATTTAAGAGCTCACTTGAAGGAATCTGAGGCCGAATGCCTCGAGAGAGATGTCTCGCTTGCCTAGTCCTAATGCTGACCAAATTGAGGCAGGCCAGTCATTCTCATGTCCCTTCTGTGTAGCATAGGTAAGTCCTAGACTTTATCTTTTGCTCTCTATGCCCTATGCGATCATGGAAACAAAAATTTGAAAGTCTCCAGAGTCACCTAGAACCCTCTGGATACAAGTCGACTCTAGCAATTGCTTACTCTTCAAAGTTACTATTTTCACTTTAATTTTGGCTCTGTTTTAAAAATAATATTTTAACTGACATTTTAGTTGTTTCGTTTAGAATTGCCATTCTGGCTTTCTAGTATGGTGTACACCCAGCAATGTGAATCACATTTTCCTCTATAAAAGTAGTTTGATAACTACATTTTTAAAGTCATTCTTAAAATAAAAATTGAAGAGAAAAATTACCATACACTTATCATATTATTGGGAAAAAATGTGAATGTTTTTACATTAAAAGAAGTATACTGAACATTTTGTCTTTTTACTGTGGTTTAATGAACAAATTCGGTGTCTATATGAATAAGACTAAACCTGCTTCTTAAAATATCCTTAAAAGTAACAAAGTGGCTGTGAAACACCAGTCTGCTCTATGATTAATGAAAATGATTTTTTCATTTACCGTTTCTGGGGGATTTAAATGTATTTAAAAAATGAACTTGCTAACCAAAATGAATATTTATTTGGAAAAATGTGTGGAAGGGATTATGCATGATCCTGGACTAATTCCAAGTGCCCTAAATTTCTGGGCCATGACTGTTGCATCCTGTGATATTGTGACTTATAATAAGAAATATATATTTGATCTTCATCCTTATTTCTGGCACAGAAATCCTAAAACCCTTGGAACTTCCTAGGTGATGAGAGCACAAAGGTGTCTTTTGTTATGTTGAGGTGGTGACTTTTGGAAAGCATCTAAGTAACCTAAAGATGGGGGCTTGTTGCCAGAAGAACCAACCATGTGGTTAGAGAGTTGGAACTTTTAGTGCCACACACCTGGACGTCTGGGGAGGAGAAGGGGCTAGAGATTGAGTTCAATCACCAATGGCCAAAGATTTAATCAAAACTCAGAAGAATGGGGTTTGGAGAACTTCTGAGTTGGTGACCACATAGAGGTGCTAGAAAAGTGGCACACTCAGAGGTTATGGAAGCTCCATGCACTCTCCCCATACCCTGCACTGTATATCTCTTCCATCTGTCTATTCCTGAGTTACATCCTTTTATAATAAACTGGTAATCTAGTAAGTAAAATATTTCTCTGAGATCGGAGTTGATCTAGCAAATTAATGGAACCCAAGAAGGGAGTCAATGGAACCTTCAATCTATAGCCAGTCAGTCAGAAGCACAGGTGATAACCGGGACTTGGCACTGGTGTCTGAAGTGGGTTGGTGGGGGTGGAGGAAGGGGAATGCAGTCTTATAGAAATGAACCCTTAACCTGTGGAATCTGATGTTATCTCCGGGTAGAGAGTGTCAGAATTGAGTTGCATTGTAGGACACCAATCTGGTGTCCGAGAATTGCTTGTTGGTGTGGGAAAAGCCCCCACATCAGAATTGTAGTTGATTACCAGAATAGAAGTCATCCTCATGAGTATTTTCTTACCCCTGTATTAAATTATTCTTGCTGAATTGCCTGAATAATTAATGAAGCTTTCATAAAATAAATAATTTCCTCCATTTTTTGCATGAGTATCATTTTGCTAGTGAGAACCTAGCATTCTAATGATCTTCTGACTATGGACTAACAAATCTCACTCCACAATGTGAGTCTTGAATTATCGATATGTTGATATTTAAGAGGAGCTAATATTTCAGACTTAGAAAGCCAGTAACTTTTTTTGCCTAATTAAAAAGAAGCATATTCTGTACAGACCAATGATTTATTCTCTAAGGCCACCATGGTGACTGTTTATAGGCTCTAAATAGTTCCCTTGGGACCAATAAGTATTAACATATTGTGGGGGTCAGAATTTGCCACCCCAAAGTGTGTCTTTGGCTTGATTATTATTATTATTTTTTTTTTTTTGGTGAGGAAGACCAGCCCTGAGCTAACATCCGTTGCTAATCCTCCTCTTTTTGCTGAGGAAGACTGGCCCTGGGCTAACATCCGTGCCCATCTTCCTCTACTTTATATGGGACGCCACCACGGCATGGCTGACAGGCAGTGCGTCGGCGGGCGCCCGGGATCCGAACCAGCGAACCCCGGGCTGCCAAGCGCGGACTAAGCCGCTGCGCCACCGGGCCGGCCCCTGGCTTGATTATTTTTAAGAACAAAAGGCTCAGAGGAAACTTTGACCTTCCCCCCAACTGCCTAAAAGAATTTAAGATAGAAGGCTTATCGCCATAGATAACTCTAGGTGTGGTAGACAGGAAGGCACCTAGCAAGGCCTAATTTATCAAAGTTCTCTTTTGGGTCCTATTGTCTATAGATGGCCCAGCAAACATTTGTTGCCCAGACATTTGCTTTTCCCTCTCCATGTGAATTGCCTTCCTCCCCTTTGAAGCCCCAAACCACTACCCCCAACATCCTCTTTCATCTTTAGCTGAAGATGGTATTTATTTATTTATTTTTATTGATGTCATAATAGTTTATAACATTGTGAAATTTCAGTTGTACATTGTCATTTATCAGTCATCATATATATGTGCCCCTTTACCCCTTATGCCTACCCCTTACCCCCTTCCCCTCTGGTAACCGCTAATCTGTTCTTTTTGTCCATGTTATTTGTTTCTCTTCCCCACATGAGTGAAATCATATGGTGTTTGTCTTTCTCTGCCTGGCCTATCTCGCTTAACACAATACCCTCAAGTTCCATTGATGTTGTGACCAATGGGATGATTTTGTCTTTTTTTTTATGGCTGAGTAGTATTCCACTGTATATATATATATATATATATATAGCACATCTTCTTTATTCATTCATCAGTTGATGGGCACTTGGGTTGCTTCCATGTCTTGGGTATTGTGAATAAAGCTGCAATGAACATAGGGGTGCATAAGTCTCTTTGAATTGTTGATTTCAAGTTCTTTGGATAAATACCCAGTAGTGGACTAGCTGGGTCATGTGGCATTTCTATTTTTAATTGTTTGAGAAATCCCCATATTGTTTTCCACAGTGGCTGCACCAGTTTGCATTCCCACCAGCAGTGTTTGAGGGTTCCCCTTTCTCCACATTCCCTCCAACACTTGTTGTTTTTTGTCTCCCTAATTATAGTCTTTCTAACAGGTGTAAGGTGATATCTTACTGTAGTTTTGATTTGCATTTCCCTGGTGTTTAATGATGTTGAACTGAAGATGGTATTCAAGGTGGCAGCTTCAGCTATTTTGGCAAGTTCCTCAGTTTTCCTGGGTTTCTTCCATGTATACACATTATTAAATTTGTTTGATTTTCTCCTGTTATTCTGTCACATGTCAGTTTAATTCTTAGACCAGCCAGAAGAGCCTCAAGGGTAGAGGAATAGTTCTTCCTCCCCTACAATATCTTCAAAAGTTTACTCAACCATTAAAAAATATTGGTACTCAGAAAATCTGTTTTATTATTTGTCCAAACACAAAATATGCAAGCGCCTTGTTTTTTTATTAATTGTAGCTATTTTCCACATACTTGTGTGTGCTTTATCTGCTTAAAGAGTAAATAAACTTCTACTGTGTCTCCTTTAAAGACAGAATCGTGACTTATATGACCATTAAAGGGTTCTTTCAACCACCACCTAAAACACAAAGCTCTCAAGAGCCCTTTACTCCCCAGACTGTCAATAAGTTAGATCTAGTCCCAATGAAGAATCAACAAGGCTCATCCTGTGGCTTGTTTCACTGAGGGCAAAGAGCAGGTGCAAGGCCTACATTTCTGACTGCTTGGCACCTTGTTATTATTTTTATGAATAGTCAGTACATCAGGAACTCTACAGGGTTCCAAGCCTTTCCTTGAGCCCAATCAAAGGATTAGAGTGATTAAGGCAGAGATTGAATCTGCGTGGAAAATTGTCCATGCTGAGTTCTATTAGGTGCTGCCGAGTGAGATTCGTTACTAATCGCTGGGCAAAATTACAGTCTCTTGAAATGAGAAAACAGTAAACAAATGATAAAAGTCATTTTAATTATTAAATGACAGTGTTACAAATTATATGCCATTTATCGGTGTCATAATGAAATACGGTAAATAGAAAAAAATCCATATGGTCTATTGTCTATAATTTAATTTTGCCTAATATATTATTTTAATGATTTTAAAATGTGACTAATTAACAAATTGCTAATTCCATTCAGCAACCAATATCTATGTTTTAATACAGAGGTACCATTTTCATTAACCAGTGCTTTATGTTGACTGAAACCTCTGAAAGGTCTTTACACGGTCCCAGTTTTAGGTGCCTAGTGATGCTAAGTGATGAATTGCTCCAATTTTAATAGAACAATCAGGACCTAGTGTTTCCATTATCCTTCTCAACTCTCTTCCCATCCATGCTATTGTTGTGCTGATTAGCCAGCATTATTTGTAAAGACTTTGTAAATTGTAAGTCAGAGATAACAGGTGATTCTTTCTTGTTATTTGAAAACTAAACATGTTTGATAATTTTTCAAGTTTGCAGAAACTATTGAAATGTCAATATCATTTTACTAAAAAATTGATGAGCTGCTCTACTCAGTACAACTGGATGTAAAAATGGCCTCTTTCCAATACTTTTGAGAACTAAGTACTTGTATTACCTGGTAATAGCTGTTTGTGGTTAAATGTTTATGTGTGAAATTTTATCAATCTGTCTGTCTATCTATCTGTCTATCTATATCTATCTATCATTTATCTATCTTATTAAGCTCTTGAAATAAAACTTTTAAAAATTTATATCAATTTTCAGGAAATAGTGTAATTAAAAGTGCAAATTTACCTATTAGTGATTAATACTTGATATATTCATGCTTTCTATGGCATTCAGAAGAGGGTTATTAGAAACATAGCTTATGTTTCTAAAGCTCTAATATTTAACCAAAATACTCCTTAAAATAAATATGTTCTATTCTCTTCTTAATATTCCAGTAAACACATGTTAAATGCCTACTACATGCCAGGTTAAAGTCATTTCTAACAAGATGAAGATGCTCAATAATTACCCAGAGGCATACTCTCCAGAAGTTTGATTTTTCATTACAACTGGGAGATTTATTATCCAAAAGAAAATAATTTTAATAAAAAGAAGTGTCCTAACATTATAGCATTGTATTAGATAACCTAAGAGATGAATTCAGTACTTTCTCACTTCAGGGTGTTTTAGGATAGGTACTCAATGAAAAGAAGAGTGTCAAGTGGTAACTGTCGCACACTCTTGAATCCCCCTAAAATACCGCATTTCATTGTCAGTCTAAGACATCTATTTTTGGTGGGGATAATATTGCAGTGGTGTTGCTTGGTGTTAAGGCAGGCTGACAAGTAGATGTTTTTTTCCTTTTGTGTTTCTATATCCTAAGAAGACAGTCAATGATTTTTCCTATCTTCTTGAGAAATTTTAAGGGAGGTGTGTTGAAAAGAGAGCTGAATAGAATTATCTAATGGCAAAATGTTGATAAAGAAAAAAACAGTATTACTGTTTTACTTAGACTGTTCAAAGAATGATTTAGAGTTGTTTCAATCTCCTTCTAACTGAGGCATAGAATAGAATTAATATTATTGATTCATCAAATAAAGTCCACCATGTTTTTCTTTTACACAATGGAGGAGAAAGATATGTTATAGGCTAGAAAAGTGACGCTTAAAATGATACTTAGAGAAAATGTGATGGGAAACAGAGGCTGAATGCAGAAGGGGAAGGGAGAGGAAGATGACATGGTCATTTCAGTTATGTATAAATTGGAACATATAACTTCTGAAAATTGAGATTTTAGAAAAAAATGTACAAGTTAAATACACTGGCAATGAAAAACTGACAAGGCCTAGAAATATTGGCTTTTATTAGGTTATAGTAAAGGATTTCATTGCAATTATTTTTATATTTGTTTCAAATAAAATTTAGAATAGCTTAGTGTTGCAATTCTATCACTGGAAATATGCACACAATTTTTTTCAGTGAAAGTTTGGACTATTTAATTTATTTCTTTTTCAAAAACTACCAGCATCACTAGTTCTTTTACTTTTCTGAGTAGTCTATAATGGAATTCATCAAAATTAATTTCTCAAATCATTATTCTAAAGATAATTTTAAATGTTGTATTAGCTTATACTTCACCTTTTTAAATTCATATTCCAACTATAGAACTTTAAAATCTTTTATTGCATTTTATATTTATATAAATATAGTGTACATGGTTGTGTGTGAGCACATCTGTGGATATTTTTTTCAAGAAGGCTTTTCTTTTTCTATGAGTCTCTATTTTTCATAAAATATCTTTTGCATTCCCCTTATAACATCTAGAATAATGTTCTATAGGCAATGTGCTATTTCAATTGCTTTAAGAATGTACAACATAGATGATAATAGCAAACACTGAGATGGCCCTTAATACGTGCCATAATGTTCTAAACACTGTATGTGAATTTCCCTAAGGTAACTGCTATAACCATCCCCAATTTGCAGACAGTGAGAGGGTGGATAACTTGTCCAGAGTCACATTTCTAGTAACCAGGAAAGCTGGTATTCTAATCAGGGCAATCCACCTCCAGAGTAGATATTACTATTATTATTTTTAAAAGATCTATGGAAGTATAATTGACATACAATAAACTGCACATATTTAAAGATACAATTTGATAAATTTTGACATATGCTTATATCTGTGAAGACATCACCACAATCAAGATAATGCAGGTATCAATCACTTCCAAAAGTTTTACTCCACCTGGTTGTAATCTCTTCCTTCCGCTCCTCACCAACCCCTCCCCTGCCCCTGTACCCAGATAATCTCATTTGCTTTCTGTCACAATAAATCTGTCTTCATTTTCTAGAATTTTATATAAATGGAACCATACAGTATATACTTTTTGTCTTGCTGCTTTCACTTAACTTTTATTTTAATAATTATTTTAAGATTCATCCATGATGTTGTGTGTATTAACAGCTAATTTCTTGATATTTATGAATAGTATTTCACTGTATGGCTAGTCCACTGTTTGTTTACCCACTCACTTGTTGATGGATATTTGGTAGGTTCCAGTTTTTTGCTAATACAGATAAAACTGCTATGAACATTTATATACAAGTCTTTGTTATGGACACATGATTTCATTTCTCTGGAGCAAACACCTAGGAGTGAATGGCTGGATCATATGGTAGGTTCATGTTTAACATTTTAGAATCTACTAAATTGTTTCCCAAGGTGGCTGTACTGTTTTACACCTCCACCAGCAGTATATGAAAATTCTAGTTTCTTCACATTCTTGCCCACACTAGATGTGGTCAGTCTGTTTACTTCTAGCTATTCTAATAGATATGTAGTAGTATCTCATTGTGGTTTTACTTGCATTTCATAGTGACTAATAATGTTGTATATTGTTTCACATGCTTTTCTGCCGGTAGTATATCTTCTTTGGTGAAGTGCCCAAATCTTTGCCCAGTTTTTATTGGTTTGTTTTCATATTAGTGATTTTTGAGAATTCTTTGTAGATTCTGGATATGAATTCTTTACCAGATATATGATTTGTAAATATTTTCTCCCAGCCTATGGGAGAATTTTCTCCCAGTCTATTCATTTTATTAACAATGTGTTTCAAAGAGGAGACATTTTTCATTTCAATAAAGCCAATTTATCAATTAATTCTTTTGCAGACTATGCTCTTGGTATCATATATAAGAAGTCTTTATCTAACCCAAAGTCATAAGATTTTATTTATTTTAAAGTTTCATAGTTTCAGGTTTTACATTTAGGTCTAAGATACATTTTGAGCCAATTTATGTACATAGGGTAAATGGATATCCTCCTTTTAAGAAGCACTGTTTATTGAAAAAAAAAAAAAAACCTTTCTGAACTGAATTTCTGTTGTACTTCTGTAGAAAGTCAGTTTTCCATGCATATATTTCTGGATTCTCATTTCCATCTGTCTCTCTGTACACTGATGCCACATTGTTTTGATTACTATAGCTTTATAGTAAGTTTTTAAATTAAGTAATATTATTTTTCCAATTTTGTTCTCTTTCAAAGGTTATTGGCTCTTCTAGGACCTTTTCATTTTCATACAAATTTTACAATGTTTGTCACACAGATACAAAAAAAAATCCTTCTGGGAGTTTGACTGGGATTGCGTTAAATCTATAGAACAATTTGGAAAATTAACATCTTTACAATATTGAGTCTTTTGAACCATATGCATGGTAGATCTCTCACTTATTTAGTTCTTTAATTTCTTTTAGCAATGTTTTGTTGTTTTCAGTGTAAAGGTTTTACACATGTTAGATTTATCCCTAAATATTTCATTTTTTGATGTTATTATAAGTCATATTTACAACTTTAATTTCTAGTTTTTGTTGTTATTATGCAAAAAGACCATTGATTTTTATATATTGACCATATAGCCTGAAACCTTACTAAACTTACAAGTTTGTAGCTTTTTTATAGCTTCTTTATATTATATTATTATACTATATTGCTTTTTTATAGCATTGTCTACATGGACATACATTCCATCTGCAAATAAAGACAGTTTTACTTCTCTCTTAGTCTGTATGCCTTTATTGTTTTTTTTTTTCTTACCTTATTTCACTGGCTAGGATCGCCAGTACAATGTTGAATAGAAGTGCTAAGAGTGGATATCCTTGTTTTGATCTTATGGGGAAGTTATTCAATTTTTAACTATTAAAAATTATATTAGCTGTAGATTTATTATAAGGAATTGGCTCACATGATTATGGAGGCTGGCAAGCCCAAATCTGCAGGGTGGGCCAGCAGACTGGAGACCCAGGAAAGTTAATGCTGCAGTTCCAATCCAAAGACTGGTAGGCTGGAGATCCAGGAAAGCCGATGTTCCAGTTCACGTCTGAAGCAGTCTCCAAAGAATCAGGAAGAGCTGAGGCTTCAGATGAAGTTTGAAGGTAGTCTGTTGGAGAAATCTCTCTTGTTCAGAGGAGGCCAATCATTTTGTTCTATTTAGGTCTTCAACTTGTTGGATAAGGCCCACCCACATTATGGAGGACAATTTGCTTTATTCAAAGTCCACCTATTTAAATGTTAATCTTACCCCAAAACACTCTCCCAGAAACACCCAGAATAATTTTTGACAAAATATCTGGGTACTTTATGGCCCAGCCAAGTTGACACAAAATTAATCTTCACAGAAATGATCCTGTGTAAATGTTCTTAAGCATTATGCAACACTGATCCTCCATCCCAGGAAGCATATATAAGAACACTTTCATTAACATTTAATAAAGATTTATATATTTCCTGAACAGCCCTTTTAATTATTCAGTTTTATATTGGTTGCTATGGGTAACCTGCCTAACAACTCTGTCATCTCTGTTCCTCCATTCTTCTGCTCATTCTTCATGTTTGATGTACCTATTGTTACTTTGCTTTTTAGTGACTTCCCTGTTTTGTTTTCTAAATTCTCACCACTACATTCCTTTCTGAGAAGACAGCTTGGACGCAGAGATCATTTAGGCATTCCAAGAGGGTCCTCATAAGTTTGCACCATTAAAGTTATACACAGTACAGTGGGAAGACCCTCAGAAATCACTGATCATTTTTGAGTGATTGAAGACAACTTCATTTGAAAAAGGATCAAGTTTTCATTTGCTCTTTTCATCGCTACTCATTCAGCAATGTTTGAGTGAACATAGTAACCATACTTTTGGAATTAAGATTTAACAAAAAACAGTTTATCAGGAACTCTGCAGATACATTTTTTCTGCAAAATGGAGTCTTTTGGGGGGAAATGATGTGGTGCTATATGCAGCTTAATGGCCATGGAGAAAATTTACCATCTGTAAAAATAATCCTTTAGATTTTACAGCAATAGAAAAATTAGCAAATTCATTCTATTAAAAATAGCTTGATCATTGTGATAATGCAAACACATTTATTTCCAAAAAAGAAGTTTATTTTCCATCTTTAGGCCATCTTTAGTTCAGATCACTCCTAGCAATGCTGATAGATGTACATTTATAAAACAAATAAACAAACAAACATAGATATTCCAATTATATACTATAATTTCCTATGCTTTGTGGAAAAGATGAAAATTTAGGTTAAAAAGCATATATAAATGTCTCAGAATATTTATCTATATAAAAATATACATATAATATTCTATTGGTTCTCTGGAGAACCTTGGATAATACAAGAAGGAAATTATATATACCATTTTCTTCCTTTGCTTTTGTAATACATGTATATGCATACTATTGGTTGTATATCTACATCTTACATACATGTAAAAGAGATGTATTATAAGAAATTAGTGCATGCCATTATGGAGGCTGGCAAGTCACAAGATTTGCAGGGTGAGTTAGCATGCTGGAGACCCAGGAAAGTTGACGGTGTGGTTTTAGTTTGAAAGCCAGCAGGTTTTAGACCAAGAAAGAGCTGATGTTTCAGTTAGAGTCTGCAGATAGGTAAAAGCTGATGTCCCAGCTTAAGGCCATCAGGCAGGAAGAATTCTCTCTTACTCAGGGGAAGGTCAGCCTTTTTGTTCTATTCAGGCCTTAACCGGATAGTTGAGACCCACCCATATTATGGAGGGGAATCTGCTTTACTTAGTCTACCAATTTAAATGTTAGTCTCATCCACAAACACTTTCACAGAAGTACCCAGAATAATGTCTGATCAACTATGTGGGCACTCTGTGGCCTAGCCCATCATACTTTCTTTGTTATGAGACTTTTCTGTTTCTTTTCTCATGAAAATGAAATTCCAGGCATTCAAATAACTAAACAAATAGGAAAATTTTTGAACTCAAAGTCAAAGGATCAAGATTTTAGTTCTATCGTGCTTTTTGCTACCCCTGGGACATAACTGGAACTCAACCCTAGACCACATCCAGGGCTTTTCTACTTATCTGGGTGATAGGACACTTGAAGACCACGTTGTAGTCTAAGGAAAATCATGCTTTGTAAATATATTAAATTTAATAGGAGCTATTTTTTCCAAGAGAAAACATGACTCATAGGTCAGCAAAGTTAAGTCATCACAAAAAGCAAGCAAATCCCTAAATAATCAAAATACAAAATATATATTCATTTTGGTTTGTTGCTAGTGCCATTGAGTGATTCTGACTCCTAGTGACCCTGTGTGCAGCAGAGAAGATCCATGTCCGGTCTTTTTGCACCATCCTCCCTGTGTCCGGGGCTGTCAGACGATGTTCCACCGCTATTCACAGGGTGTCCACGGCCAATTATTTTGGAAGTGGGTGGCCAGGTCCTTTTTCCTAGTCTGTCTTAGTCTGGAAGCTCCACTGAAACCTGTCCACCATGGGTGACCCTGCTGGTGTTTGAAATACTGGTGGCATAGCTTTCAGCATCACAACAACACGCAGCCTCCACAGTATGACAACTAACAGATGGGTGGTGTGGATCCCTGACTGAGAATCAAACCCAGACCACAGTCGTGAGATTGCTGAATCTTAACCATTAGACCACCAGGGCTGGCTACTAATTTTGGTAGAGTTATTTTATTATATTTTGCTGCTTGATCATTCACTGTTTACCAATATTACTAAAAGATAAATGATAGCAGGCACTGAGTGTTCAAGAAAATAAATAAGGGGAAAAACGTAAAATTGAGAACATTTATCCATTGGCTCTTTTTTCTTTATATATTTGGAAAAGACACTAATAGTTGAAGTGGGAGTGTCTATCTTAGCCCAGCTCAGGGAGCACTTGAAAACAATAGAAGAGATGATTTTTAAGATACGTTCTAGTACTCTCTAAGACACTTGATTCAATAAACTAAGACAATAGAAATATGAAGTAATTTTGCTTTATTGTCTGCTGTGGACACCCTTTCTGGAAAATGTAGTTCCAATCAGTGTACTGGAAAAAGAGGGCACTGAGGAAGTCAGGCTTTGAGTATTCCATAGAAACTACATTAACTCTCTTCATGAGTATAAATATTTGATTTTTGTTTACCTCGTTTAAGAAAGGGTGCTGTTGGGAACTCAAAATGTTTAAGTCCAACTTTTAGAGTTAAGTGAATCAATTAAAATAATCTTTTCCCCAAACTTCCACTGACTCGTTAATTCAAAGTATCTTTATTACTAGAAACAATTCAAATAGAAGGCACCAATGAAAATGCAATTAATGTGGTTGGTAAATTTATTTTTTTTCTGGTATTCATTCAAGGAGGATATTCGGTAATTCTTAGGTGAAAAACTACCATCACACTAGTAGGCAGTTTTAGCTTTTCTGTCAATGTCACAGGCCACAACCACTTAAAGCTGAGAAGTAATCCTTATGTCTATTGGACTTTCAATTTTGAGCAGTTCTATCCCATTATCTACAACTGCTTATATGTGCCTAATCCCCATTGCATTGTCCTTGGTCCATGAACACTGAGCAATGGGAGGTTTCTCAAGATGCTCTTTCTACTTATTCTCAGAGTGCTTAGAACACCTGAATTCTTCACCGAACTTACCCGTGGGATTCCAGCACTTACACAGATCTCCTTAACAGCGTACGCTCTTCCTATGAAATGTATTTGCCTTCATGGAGCAGTCTCCATGCTCTGTGATCCATCACACCCATCATTTTGACCATTATTCCTTCTCCTACCTTCCATTTTGCCATTCAGGGTTAGACAACATCTACTTTTAACTGGCTTGTTTTATTTTGCAAAAATGTCTCTCCTTAATTTAAGAAAAAATTCCTGAGTATTTTCTTTGGAAAGTAGCATTTAAATGAATAGTAGCTCAGAATTAAAATATATCAATGAGGGTCCAGCTGGTACAACTAACAAGTTCCTGATGGAGAAATAAATGTGGAAAACTGTGCACTCAATTCTCTCCCACTGGTGATTTAAATTAACAGTGCTCTGGCTTGCTGGCCCTTTTCATTCCTAAATCATTCTTTAAGAAACCCACAAATGGAGTTATAGCATCTTCACAGAAGTCCAGCGGAGCCAGCATGCTGTCTGAAGTAATGTTCTCACCTCTAGAGAAGGGAGTGGGCTTTTTGAAATTAGCAAGGATGGCTTTGATATATTCTCCTGCCTGTCATGAAAGGCTCCACTTCATCTGGCTTGTGTTCTTCCTGCCTGCCTCTGATTGATTTCATGTAATCCTGATGTGCTCTTTGTCGTTGCCTTTCATGAAGCCAATTTCCTGCAGGTGGTAGTTCGTTGCTTTATCATAATACAGTGATATCTTGTGGTATCTTTTTTTTTCTCCAGTCAAGCTGAGGCATTATCCGCAGAGATAATAAAAATATTTTCCCCTAGATAACATTTTAAATATGTCACCTCATTAAACCTCCCTAAGCTCCTTTGATAGGTTGCAAATGTTACCTTGTCCACTTGAAAAATCAAGAAATGGAGACTTTGTAAGTTATACAATTTACCTTTATGTTGCAGAAAAAGTGTCAGGGATTGAAATGGTGTTCTGGAATCAAATTCCAACCTGTTTCCCTTTGGTCAAGGTTAGACAAATTTGTTCAGGAAATTAGCCATCCCTAAATGACAGAAGACACTGGATATGTACTAGTTTTCTTACTTACTCATTAATTCAGAAAAATTTACTAAATTCAGCCAACCTATGTAGATTGCTTCTAACCTCATCATGACTCCAAGATACCATTTTTCACAGCAGCTTGTTTGGTACTCTTGCTTAGTGAGGAGAATACAGGGATCAGCCCATAATTGACATATCCATTTACACAAATTGCAATATAATTCACATTATTATCTTATACTTGCAAAAATGATCATAAACAGTGTACCATCACTGGTCGTATTGGCCTAATACATTTGAATTAATTTATATCTTAGGTAGAATTTTTCATAGTGATATGGTCTTAAATTGAAATTCTGTCTCCTCAAAATTTTTCAACACATGAAGAAATATTTCTAGTTTTATAAGATGTACAATTGGTATATGTCAAACCAGCTTAATCACTAAGGGGAAAACTACTTTGCTTTGATGCCTCTTAGCTTTCGTTCTATTAAAGCTCTATGGTTTCTTTTTTTCTATTAGGTCTTCAGAGTCAACACTATTAGAAAAGCAATACTTTATTCTTTTCATCAAAAACAAACTAGTTGTTCTGTTAGCTGGAATTTATAGGACTTATGTCTTCATTTCAATATTTCGTAGGTTCTTTTTCCTATAGTCCTAATTTTTGTAAGTATAGTACTATATTGATTCATTTATCAAAACATATTTGGAAGCAAATTTTATGTAACTTGGTGTATAATATTAACAATTGGCTATAATCCCTAGCAACAAAGAGAGAACTTCCATTTATTTTATATTTTTGTTCTACTCATTTTCATTGAACAAATAAAAAATTCCTTAATTATTATATATTCTTTACTTTAGTATTAATGACTCTGTTATGAGTCACCAAACCAAATCCTCAGCTTCATGTAAAATTTGATTTGCCTTCAAAATTTAATAGCTATGAATAAATGCAAAGATAACATAAATTTTGTTACTTCTGTCTTTTCACGTGTCATTTGGTTGGTTATATATTTTTCCACTGGGTTTGATCTCTTTTATCATTTCTTATAATTATGAATATTCTTACATATTATCAAAAATCAATCAACCAGTCACCCAATATAACATCACCTGATACAGTAGTGTATCTGGATATGTTAGATTTTTAAAGGAAGAATTTTTGGAGTTACTATTATGCATTTATTATTATTATAAATTATCACAAAAGTGCTGCTATAAAGCTAAGATCTTGTTATTTCATATGTTAAAACTTCTCTAGTTTATTGGGTTTATTGTTCTGTTGTTAGAGTATATATTTTAAGAGAAGTTGAAAAATGTACTAATTTCTATCTTAAAAAACTACAAGAATAAATAGAATCCCACTTTTGATTATGAAAGGAGATTTTTAAAAGAAAATTTGGTAGAGGGAAAGAATCATGGATACAAAGAGGAAAGGAGAAATGGAGGGAGAATGAGGAGAAGGAAGATAGGTTGAGAGAAAGCTCACCCAGAGGAGATGCCTCTTCCTAGGGAGAAGGGAGTAATTTATAAGATGAAGTAGCAGCAGCAATTAACAAAAAAGATCTGATAGACTGTCAGCCTGAAACAGGTGTACATTATTACTCTTGAATGAGAAAAGACTGTTCAAAGTCGTTTAAGAATTAGAAAAGAAGGAAGAATTAATTTTAACAAGATAAAGAAAGAATTGTATTTCTCACACTTCAGACAACCTGAAGGAGACAGAATAGAGGTATGAAGGACGGTGGAGAGAGAGTTGCAAAGGTCATGTACAAAACACTTGGCATTTTTACAGTGTATTAATAATAACAAATATGACCTAGATTCTCTGTGGTGTGATTTTATAATAAGATAGAGGTGAAGTATACATTACTTACTCCAGGTGGTAAAATAGCAAAGGTTATAATAAAAGGAAATATTGGCAGACCCCAAATGAAGAATTTCTTCTTCGGTTTTGTTTTGTTTGTTTGGAATATTTATTATTGAATAGCTGCTAATTAGACTCAGCAGTTGATATCCAGCTGCAAACATTCTCTCTATTCCGCTAGAATGCAGACCTGGAGATGAAGAAGAAGAGTGAGCAGACATGAAATATTCCAGAAGAATAAATCTTTTCCAGTCCCTCCAGCCAAAATATCTATAAATTTGAAAGCATCGGGATTGATTGCCCTTGATCTTCAGCCATTCTCCAACATAAAGGATACCACGTTGAATTTCAAAGTCTCTCAAAGCGCGTGGAGCCACAGTATTCCCCTTCCCACCATTTCAATGACTTGTATTTACGAGTGTCTATTATCAAAGGAAAGCATGCCCTCCTCAGACAAGCTCAGGGAAAAGGCACCCAAGTGGCCAGACAATTCCCTCTTTCTCTTTCAGTGTGAGATGTTAGCTCAGGCCTTGAGGAAGCCGCTGTACTTTCTGAGAACACAACTTCTGTATGTAGCTTCATTTATTTTCTGCTCTAGCCTAAGCAGATCCACCATTAACGACTCAACCCACTTAAAAAAATATACAATCTTTACTAATTTTCGCATTTAAATGTTTTCCAAAAAATGCAAAACTTACATAGATTCTAAACTGCTCACTATTTCCCTGTGTTGTTTGGTTAGAATGAATATCAGGTGCTAATTGTTTCATTATGATTGGCAAGGCTTGAATCCATTTTTGCTGGTTAAGGATTGATTAAATGAACAAGAAGAAGATGAAGAGAATCATACAGGACCAGTCCTTCGATCCATCCAGTGTGTCAGTGGCAGCAAAAGGTCTGTGGAAGGGCCTGCTTGTCAATGCTCACTCAACCTTTTTTTGAACCTCCTCATATTTCTAGATTATACCCCTTCCTGGAGAATTGAGTATATTAATTTATAATTTAACAGAATAGTACCGTTTTGTTTTAATCATTCTGCAAATTGTTCCTAAGTCCCTTCTGATTTTAAATTCCATGGATCTAGATTTCTTTCCAGCTTCAGGTTGTATAACCTAATTTTAGTATGTTGGAATTGGCCGCTATGATTAGCGTGTTTTATATTTCGTGGTTTTCTTATAGCATATTTTCTTCATCGACCTAGTCTTTATTGTTTATCTTTCTATAATAATCTCCTTCACCTATTCCTCATTTAACACCGTGGTTTGATTTAACACAGTGGTACTTTGTCAATTTCATTACGATGTTTTTGAAGAAAAATTACCAAACCTGCACATGGAATTTCTTATGTTGAAGCACGAATTTTATATATAAAGACAGAATAATGTGTTCTGCTGGGTTTCTACTAAAAATTTTGAGGCATTCCAATATTTGGCAGAAAAAGAAATGCCACTGAAAATGATTCTTTCTATAGTTAATTATTTCTGGTGAGATACCGAACAAAAGACCAACTACATTTGTACATTAGCAATTTTCTAAGTTCAAGATTATAAATGTACCAATTTGGTCATCATGATTTCTAATTCAAAAGATGGTGTGTAATGTGTTTATGTTAATTCTAATATCTGCAGCTTCAGAGAAGCACATGAAAATAAGAATGTCTTTTTATCCCTGTAATAGTATGGATTTTTTTTTCTGAGGTAAATAAGAGACTTTCTTGGAAAGAACCTGTTATTTTAAAGGAAAAGAAAATAAGGTTTCTAAACCTGCAGTGGAAGACCTTATAAACTCATCTCTGAAGAGACATAAGCTCAATAAATACTTTTCTCCCATGGAAACAATTCTCTCATAAGAAAAATTCTGTATTTTTTGCTAAAAGGGCTATTGTCTCTACTCTTCATATCAAGAACACGGTCCATTATTTTTATCTCACAGTCTTCATCTCAGGTGGCTGCAGGCTGATTTCATAAGCCACCATTTGAGTGCATGCATTATAATCTTCAGTACTCCGATTTTATCTGTTAAGAATGTGAAAAACCTGTGGGAAGGATTTAAAATATTTTTCTCCTTAAAAAAGTCTCTTTGAATTTGCAACTCAGCAAGAGCTTAATTAAAATCAATAGGGAAATTTAAAAAAATGTTTAATGAAAAATGGTAGTTTTGTTTTTCTAAAACATCTATTTCTTCACACCTTTCTTCTGGTCAACAGGTGTTTCATGAGAGCATACTACACAATGCTAGGCGCTGATTTGAATTACTGAGCAAGCAAAGATATTAATCCAAAAGTGATATAAAAATAAGGCAAAAGTGATGTGCATGCTCAAGGAAAGTCCATGTCAAAGGGCCTGGGACTGCGGTGCCCTTCTCGAGCTGGCCTACTTGAATCATAAGAGTTTGTGGCTGTAGGAATTATTCCTTACAAGTTACAAGTTTCCCTTCTCACATCTCCACATGGTTCTTCAACCGCAACAAAGCATTTATTTTATTACATCCATATTCGCCTCAAAAAAGAGCAGATGTTTTCAATGCCATTATTGGATAAATTTTGGCTAAACGAAGCCAAAACAAATCCTGCCATTGATCTTTCCTGAACTTCTGGGCGAGGGTCACAGTGCTCTGGGGCTTATCCTCCCAGTATGAGCTCATCCTTCAGAGTGTGTTACCTCCTTTAGGGGTGCAGAGTACCATATGGCGTGCAGAGGAAGTGCTGAACGAATGACAGGTAGTGAATCAGTGTTTCTAAACCTAATCTGATTTTAAGAGTCACTTGGGGAGACTTAAAAACACAGATTTCCAGGTCTCCCCAGATCGCCACATCATAACCTCCCGGAGATGTGTCCGAGTATCTGAATTTTTGCATGTTCTCCAGCTGACTCTATTGATCAGGCATGTTTGTGAAACACTGTAGTACAAAGAAACCTGAGAAATTATCTTAAATACTTTTTGGGGAAAACATGGTTTATAAATAAAAATTTTAAAGCCTGATAGAGCTGATGTACCCCAGAGCTGAAGGATCAGATTAGGCCTTCATGAGGATGCCAATAGAATTTTAGCATTGAAACTGAGGTAAAGTCTATATCTCTTTTAATTTTCCTATGAAATAGGTAACTAACAATAATTATACCTTCATGTATACCTGTTTTCTGCGACTCCTAAGGAGAGAGTGTGTTGTTGTGAGGAAGGTCCCTCCGAATTAAAAAAAAAAAGCAATTAATTCACATCTGATAAAAATTCAAAATTCATCTCCTCTATTGCTGTGGGATAGGTGAAATAAAGTCATCTCTGGTAAATATTGCACTACTTTATTTTAGTAAAACTTAAAAATAATTTACAGAGTTTAGAAAATGACTTTGCAGGATACATGGACAAAACCCCTTATCACATACCCAGACCCTGCCAGGAAGAACACATTCCAATAAATGTGGTTTATCTCCTCTTATGGAGAGTTACCGGGTCCCTTCCAGATGGAAAAGTAAAACCAAACTCCCCAGTCCACTCTCTGGATAGAAAACTCAATAAGTTTGTTAATCTGGGTATAGTTTGCTTATAAAATATGTACTTCTTAACAAACTCCCTTGAGGTGGAAAATATCAATTTTAATAATTCCTTCTTTGAAAAAAGCTAATACTTGTCTAGACACAATACTTTCAGTTTTAGGATTATGTTCTATTATAGTTGGTTATACCCAACTGCATCAGATCAAATTACTCTTCATATACATTTTGAAAAATATTCATGACTTTATGCACTTTATATTTCCCACTGTACAAGGTTTTATAAAGCTTAATAACTTTGTTCCTATTTCTACTATCATAGTCTATACTTTTTATACTTTTTACCTTTTTATTATTTTCCTAAGACTATATTAAATCTTCTGGAGTCTTCATTTCAATTCAAGAACTATTTATTGCGGTTAAGTGTCAGACGCTGTACTAAGGCCCTGGGATACCATGATGAGTAAAACAAACCCTCAAAATGACTTCTTGATGATGCTTCAAACTGAGAAAAGTGTTCCATGTTCAGAAGTTTTTGGTTTTATACATCTGAAAAACTTTGGCATGATAGGAGCTTAGGATTGAAAAGAACCCTAAAAGATCAATGTATAAAATCCACATCCACCACTAAGCATTTGTCCAGCCTGGGCTTGAAGAATTTCCCTCAATAAGGACTTCTTATTTTAAAAAATGCCAACCAATCCTGAGCCAAGAATTATGTCCCTAAATATTCTGACCATTGCTAATAGTTGCTTATTTCAAGTAGCATGGAGCAAGCCCATCATCTGTTTTGATAACCTTTATGACTTCACAGGCATGTCCCACAAGTATCTCTTCATACACCTTACCATATGAATCTACTGTGATTATTATTATATTTACTTCTTTCTGTCACTTTATTTATTTTATTTTTGTTTGTGTGTGAGGAAGATTAGCCCTGAGCTAACATCTGTTGCCAATCCTCCTCTTTTTGCTGAGGAAGATTGGCCCTGGGCTAACATCCATGCCCATCTTCCTCCACTTTACATGTGGAATGCCACCACAGCATGGCTTGATAGCAGTGCATAGGTCTGCACCTGGGATCCAAATGCACCTACCCCAGGAAGCCGAAGTAGAGGGTGTGAACTTAACCACTATGCCACTGGACCAGCCCCCTGTTACTTTATTTTTTGTTTACTGATTATTATACTTTTTCCTTTTTCCATTTCTTGTTTTCTGACATCTTTTGGAATGAATAATCATATTTATGTTAACTCATTTTTCCCTTTACTGGTTTGAAAGTTTTACTTTTCATTTTTATTCTTTTAGTGGTTATAGCTCTATCATGTGGGAGCTACATAAGAGGCTTAGGATAAATTTCCTCCAAAATCCATACTCTGCCCTTCATTTCCGTCAGTATTTGTCTTCTACCTTATTTTGAAACTTCTACAACAAACTGAAAATCATCTTCACAGCAAAGAAAACAATCAACAGAGTGAAAAAGCAAGCTTGGGAATGGGAGAAAATATTTGCAAACCATATATCTGATAAGAAATTAATATCCAAAATATGTAAGGAACTCTTACAATTCAATAGTAAAACAAATAAATAACTCAATTTAAAAAAGGGCAAAGGACTTGAATACACATTTCTGCAAAGACATAAACGGCCAACAGGGAAGCACAAATCAAAACCGCAATGAGATGTTATGTGACACCTCTTGGGATGGCTATTATTAAAAAACAATAGGTGAGTGTTGGTGAGCATGTGGGGGAATTGGCACACCTGCACACTGTTGGTAGGAATGTAAAATGGTGCAACTGCTATGGAAAACAATATGGAGAGTCCTCAAAAAATTAAAAGTAAAACTCCCTTATGATTCAGCAATCCTCCTTTTGGTATATATCCAAAAGAATTGAAAGTAGGGTCTCAAAGAGATATTTGCTCCCCATGTTCATAGCAGAATTATTCACAATAGCCAAGAAATGGAAGCAATCCAAATGTTTATTGCAGATGAATGGATAAAGAAAATGTGGTATATACATACAATTGAATATCATTCAGCCTTAAAAAAAGAAGGAAATCCTGTTATATGTGACAAGGTGGATAAACCTGGAGGACATTACGCTAAGTAAATAATCTAGCCACTGTAGGATGAATACTGCATGATTCCACTTATATGAGGTGTCTAAAATAGCCAAACTCATAAAGCAGAGAGTAAAATCGTGGTTGCTGGACCTGGGGGGATGGGGAAATGTGGACTTGCTGTTCAATGGGAGTAAAGTTTCAGCTGCATAAAATGAATACATTTTAGAAATCTGCTGTACAACACTGTGTCTTTACTTAACAATAGAATTTTGTGCACTTAAAAGTTTAAAGGGTAGATTTCATATTAAGTGATCATACCACAATAATTTTTTTTTAAAAACTACAGATTGTCATTTTTTTCTTTTAATATTTGATAACATTTTACTTAGAAATATGTTTATCTGTTTCTTTGTTCAGTCTTGTTTCTTGTATTCTATTTCTTTTCTCTGGTTTTAATTTTTCTTGCTCATTGCTTCATTCTTCCTTAGTGGTTCTTTCAGAGAAGATGTGTGACTAGTAAAATATCCATTTTTTTATGTTTGAAAACGAATCTATTTTACCTTTACTCTTGAATAATGGCTTATCTGGGTTTAGGGTTTTAGGTTGGTCTTTAATACTTCAAATTATTAAAGTTATTTTCCATTGTCTCCTGGTACTTATTATTGTTGTGGTAAAATATGCCATTGTTCTAATTGTCATGTGTATGTAGCCAATGTGACTTATTCCTTTAATAGTCTCTAAGATATTCTTTCTTTGTCTTTGGCGTTCTCCAATGTCACAATAGGTGTTTGAGTGTATATTTGTTTCAATTTGCCCTCTCAGGACTCAGTTTTCTCCTTAATCTTTGACGTACTTTGTGATGATCATCACTAGAAAATTCTCAGCAATTTTATCAATTACCAACTTTTCTCTGTTCTTTTCTTCTATAAGTTCTCGTAGACCTATATTACATCTTCTCATTTTTCTATCCTACGTTTGCCTCGACTCACTTTTCATATTTTCTCTGAGTTTATATTCATGATACTTTATTCTGAGTGACTTCCTCAGAACTATTTTCCAGTTTACTAATTTGCTTCTCAGTTGGGTATTTGTCTACTTCACCATTTTGCCTTGACTATAGTTTTATTCATTGTTCTAGAAGAACATTTACAATATGCCTCCAGTATTTCTTATATTTGCAGAACATTTTATTCACAATGTTTCATAATTTGTCTTTGACAACTTTTTCAGATAATTAATAAAGTTGGTAACATTCAAGAGAGGAACAGACATTGAGTCAGAGATCATGGAAGGTTTTATTTATAGTCTATGTATGTTAGTGAAGTTTCTGAAATAATTTTGGAAGCACAGGAAATTTACTTGGAGTTAACGCCAAATGAGATTTCCCTGCCAGCCATTAACCCTCAGGCAATATCTCACTCCTAGGTCATTACTGTAATTATAAGGCAAACATTTAAAAACAATATGTGTGTACTAGTATATATATATTTTGTACTGAGGTGGGATTATTGTAATTGGTGTGTAAAAGGGGATTTCTGGGAATTTGTGATTAACTCATCACTCACAAAAATTGGTTGATTAGATTGTCTTTCATTTTCAATTCGCATTATTATAATTAACTTGTACTTGTAAGTACAGTTGGAGTAATGTAAGAATATCAGAAGCTGCTTTCAATTATAAGCTTCATATTGCAGTTAGATTGGAAGTTTAGTGTAAATTGAAAACATCTTATTAGGAACATCTAATTCTGATGAAGAAAATGGCAATGTGCCACTTATGCGAATAATGTGATGGTACAGATGTTCAAGAGAAAAGGGCTTGCTTCTGTAGAGTATTTCGTACCATGTGTCCCAGTAAGAATATCTTATCTTGGACTTGCTTTAGATATTGTAGCAGCTGCTGGGTCTCTGATTGGGTTTGAAGCCCTCGCTCTGACTCCTGCTACGATAGTTCAAGCAGAATGAAGTCAGCAGAGCTGCCACACAAGCCTTCCTTTTAAATTGCTCCACAAGGCTGAGAGCTGAGTGATTGCTATATATAAGATCTATCATTTCTTCCCACCAAATTAACCCCCCACGATCTGCTTCCTACCATTCAGTCTGTGCTTCTGTTGCCTTCTGATGGGTAATATTTAGCTTTTCTCTGATATTCAGCCTAGCGTTTTCTGTGGGTATGCTTGTGCGTACGTTTGTATTCAGAATTTATTTTATATCTTCTAATATTAGTAATAGTATCTTTTAGTTGAACTTTTCTGGTTAAAAATAATTAATAAATATTTGTTGTTTAATCAAAGGGCATGCATGGTATAAATAGTATCGGTCTCAGTGGTCAACCTGACCATGAAAAGTGTCGAACCTGACAATACCCTGAAAATAAACCATACAATGAGAAACTGACATGCCCAGGTTTCATTTCAACCCTATCTGTTTTAGGACTCCACAATCAAAAAATATCGAGGGAAACTAGGAATTTATAAGAAAGTCAAGAAAATGACTAACAGCCAAGAAATTGGATCGATTGGACAAGAAATTAGGCTTATTGGACAATTTAATTAGCAAAGAAAGCATGGTGGCCTGGAAAAAGCTTGGCCACTGAAGTTATATATGTGCAGAAAGTAGAGGCAGGAATTAAATACATAAAGAGAAAACCAAGGATGTTTCAAAATTTTCTCTATTGCAGGAGATTTGAGGAGCTTTACCAATTTGGTTTTGTGATTTGGGTTTTGGTTGTGTGCATTTATTGCTTAAATAAATGGGTCATGGATACCTCTGCTTTTGACAGGCTAAGTTCCTGCCTCTACCTTCTCAATTGAAACAACCCCAAATCCCAGGATCAAGGAAGTCATACTGTAAATTGTGCTCTGTGTCCACAGAGAAGCAGAGCAAGTTTATTATAGTGGAGACCACCAGATTTAAAATAAGACAACCTCAAATGGAATCCCAGCTCTGCCCCCTTCTACCTGTAGGATCTTGAGCAAATCACTCAATTTTTCCATTTTTTCATATATAAAATGGGGATCAAACAGATGCTTTGTTAAATAAGATGAGATAATGGCTTACGAACTATAAAAGTAAATTTATACTTATAAATTTTATGAAATGGAAAGACAATCTATGAAGTAAAATATTTAGTGTTCTACAAAGGGAGGAAACATAGTGTTGCACACTGTACAGGTGAACTTGCAGAAGCTTTGGAACCACTTTCTCTGGAGGTGAAAGGAGAAGTATCACAAAACATGTGGTAAATCACCACCTGTTCGGGATGGTTTCAATGTGGCAAAGCTAGAAGAAAAAGCTAGCTAAATTTTTAGACTGCTTTCCAGCTTTATATGTCTTTCACATATTTAGTAACATGAAGGTATTTTAATTTTTCCTCTTTGAAAATAGTTATCACTAGAACAGGTGAATTAATAAATACTTTAGTAGGATTGATTGTCTTCGTTAAAATTTATTTCTGGAATTCCATCTTTTTCCTTTTAAATTGTTTTCAATATTTAAGTTTCACATAAACACAGAGGAATTATTTCCAAAATAATAAACTCTACAGATTACTGGATGAGACAAGTAATAAAGGAAACATATCTTTGTTTCCAGCAACATAGGGTGGACAGACTCAGTCTTTTTGTAATTGCAAGCCAGAGCTCTGCATTAGCCAAAGGATTTCCTTGGCTATCACTCTGTATATAGATCTTCAGTAAGATTTAGGTAACACAATGATGGGAACAAACCTGACCAAGTATCTGTCAAAATTATGTTGAAATCCACAACTCCCCAAAGTGCAAATCACAGCTCTACAAAGTTCTTCTGTTTCCCAGAAGAATACCAGCCTTGGTATTTGGAGTGGTAGTGGGGAAACGGACACCCATACCTTATCCAATATTATTGTTTAGCAATATAGATAGATAGCAAATGTGTCCAAATGTCTTTAGTTTGAGTCCCAATGTTCCCAATTTCCTAACTGGCATTATTTCTTCTCCCTTACGGGCTGCTGCCCTGATGCTACTACTGCACCATTTCTGATGTCACACTGCTGCTGCCATGGACACCTCTCTTTGTCAATCCCCAAACTGCTGTAGGAAACTTAGCCCTGATTCGGCATGAAACTTACCCGAAAGTGAACAAGGTTCTTCCCACCATCCTAGGCTTCCCATGCTATGATTGGGTCTCCCCTTGACCCTGGATGTCCTTCTGTTTGGGACAGCTCTTATAACTCTCCTGTTGACCTTCTATCTCCTGCTTTTGCATAACCTATTATCCTGACAAGGTAAAAAGTGTTTGGGGAAATGACTCCCAAATTTAAAACTCCTTTTCCATAACTTTTTCTCTAAGGGGTATTGGTGGGGTCCAGTTCCTTTTCAGGGACCAACATGGATTAAGGTCCATTGTCAAAACTGTAGTGTCCGTTACAGATTGTCTTCACTACATCTTCATATTTGATGTCCTCCACCCCAAACTCCCTCAGTTCTTCGTATGGTCAGGGTAACTCTATTTACATATGTATCTATTCACTCTAAAATTTTATTGATTTGGGATTCTGCATTTGCAGTATTCAGAGATACCTTACCTGCCAGCAACACATATTATCGAATCTATCATATCCTAGTCTCTTCCCAGGAAAATCACTGCGAGACCCTATGGTGAGGGGTGTTCCCTACTGAATTATTAGTTACTATTTTCTTTACTAGTTTCTGAATCACTTTTAAAGAATACAAATAAAAACTATTTAATTGCATTGATTAATTTATTAAATTGATGGATATTAATTTAACACCTGCCAAGTGCCAGGTACTAATTCAGAAATAGAAAATGGAAAATGGACCTACTTATCTTTCATTAATGTAATTTTATAAAAGGAATGAGTCTATTGTTCTGAATAACATCTCTAGTCAATCGGATTACAGTTCATAGCAAGTGCTCCCTCCCATCCTCACCCCAGAGCACATCTGTCTAGGCATATCTGATATTTTCAAGCCTACACTGACACTGCCAAGAGTTGAATGCCCCTCCTCTGGCATTTGCAATTATAATCTGATGAAGTCCTGGAATTTCACCAAGTTTTTACCAAAATTGTCAACAAATAATTTGACTAATTCCTTCCTTCTTCCTTTGTCCCCAGACCTATGCTCAGGATGGTAACAAGTGGTGAAATGGGGTATGGAGCAGAAAGAAGCTCAATGTCTGGGTAGTCCACAGTTGGACAATCAGTCTCCATATGGTGCCAGACTGGAACGTGTTAATGCAATTTTGTTGATTTCCCATTTCTGTAGTTTGACTCACTGAAAGAATAGCTCCTATCATTGGAATTGACAATCCTCCTTTTCTTGCCAAAATACACACACAATTTCAAGTGAGGGAAATCTTGAGTAACATTCATCTTAACATACAAGACTCATTTAATTTTCATTTTCTGAGTTGCTGTTATAAGTAACAGTTATCTCCTGTGCCTAGTTATTCTACATGATTTCATCAGCATTTCTCATTACAATCTAAAATTTTTTGTCTTGTCCCCATAGTGAGGGCTATTCCAAATAGTACCTTTTTGCTTAGGATTACAGCACTGTAAATAAAGTTGTATGGTTTTTTTCTTCTAACAACATTAAAAACATTTTCCTATCAAGTCAGTTTATGCTATTTAAGAACTTTGAAAATTTGATTCTATAAAATAATTTTCAGCAGTATTTCCTCTCTAATCCTCCTATCTCTGGTTTAAGACATCATGAATGTTTCAACATGTTTGCTTCTGATACCATTGACAACGTCAATTTCCAATGAACAAAGGAATCACTGTACTAGGCAGATTGATTAGATTTATTGAAGAATGAATCAATTATTGAGTTTTCTACAAAAAGATGACTAGATACACATACACAAACATGCCTCTCCCCCGACACACATATCCCAAGATAAACCACCTAAGTTTTTACCTGAACACAGAAGGAATTAATTCAGATCTTTGAAAGCAAAGAAGTTCGTGGTGAACTCCATGACAAAAGTCACATTATTCTAACATAAAATGAACTTGACATTTGGCCTAATTATACTTCTCAAGTCTTTAATATTCTGCTTATCATTATGGATATTTAAATAGAGAAAACTACTCTGATACTTTTGCCCTTTTTACATTTCTCAGTCTTCTTTGAATTAAAAAGGAAATTAAAGTTTTCCCAGCTAGAAGTTTTAATAGATAAATGAATAATATATAAAGATAAATAATGGTAAACTTTCCTCCTAATATTTCAGAGCAAGGAAATGGTCTATATTAAGGAAAGCATCCATTACTCTTTCCCAAATATCTTCTAAGGAAAATAGAGTAAAAAATGAGTTATTTTGATTCTATGCAACTTTGAACTTTGACTTATTCAATTCTAACCATCTATGAAAATTCTAAGGTTTTCTTCATCCTTCTGCTAAATGTGGTTTAGTATTACTTTAATGTATTTACACAAATCAGAGAGTAGAGTGTTCAATGATTCAACTCATTGAACGTGGTGAAGTGTACAGGAAAGTACTACATCTCAGACTGCCCGTTTGATTTATATGGAAAAACTTAGAGTCACTTACATGAGCGTTACATGAACTAGACAGCCAACTGAGATCAATGATTCTGGCATTGTAAAATTCTGTAATATTTCTACATTTTTATAATTTGTTTTGGAGTTACTGAAATGAGATCTCTTTTTGTCTTTTTCAGTTTTTAATTTTTTACCATGTGATTTTGTTAAATACCAGGGCACTATTCTCTAATATTTGCAGGTTGGATAAATTTTTGTAAAAAATTTAATAATTTAGATATAGAAAAATTAATTAATGAATGGCTTAAGTGATTGAATCACAACACATTTTCTTTAAACAAAAAGAAATTATTAAGGTAAATAGAAAGTTGACAAACATTGTTGGGCTCACTAAGGTAAGAATAAGAGTGATTTTACTTCAGAGGTGTAGACTAAATATAATTATTTTAAATCACCTTCTCTATCACTGAGCCTTTGTTAGTTTTAATATACAGAAACAATAGATTAGGTCTGTTGTATTTTTTGTTTTATTCTGTTTTAAGGTAAAAGCTTAATTTTTGCCCTGGGGAACTCCACCATTGTCAGGGTTTAATTATTTAGTTTTCTATTATATGTGCCCATACCAATAATTAATTATTGGTTATAATTCGATGATTTCTAATTTAACTTTTTTTATGAAAATTGTGCCTTAAACTCAACACACCCACAATTATAGTTACCATCTTCTCCTGCATCTAAAGCAGTATCTTCTACTTCCTTCATTGTATGCTCATGCACTCATATTCCCACCCACTCTCTATGGCTTGAAACCTTAGAATCAACAACTTTCTCTTCTTTGGAACATCTAATAAGTTGCTAAGACTTACAAAATTTATCTCTTATCCATCTTTCAAATGTATTTCCTCCATCCACTACTCTCCATTTTTACTGCTTCTTCTTTAGTTTCTCTTTTCTTTGTCTACAACAAAGAAAATTAGTATCCCCAACATCCATTTATTTTTATTATATCAATCCTATATTCTAGTGTCAGATTAATATTTCTGGATGATAGTTCTGATGAGTAAATATCCAGTTCATTTGGGTTTTTAAGACTAATCTTGAATTTACATACCTTCATGTCACTTATACAATGCTTATCATAGTCCTTGCACATAGTATGCTAATCAGTAAATATGCCTCAAATGAATAATGAATGAATGATGAAATGAAACCTCTCTTCACACTAATACATTCTGTCATATCATAGCAATAAACATATTACAGAAAAATTACATAAATGCAAATATTATAGAACCTGTCAATGCCTTGTTTTTTCAGCCTTTGTTCTCTGTTACGTGTCCCCACATCAAATATTGAATATTAAATTCTTCATATCCTTCAAAGCTCAGATTAAATACTACCTTCTCCTTGATGGTTTCTATGATTGCTGCAGGCAAAGTGCAACTTTTGAACACTTGTTTTTTCCTTACCATGTACGTTATCACAGTCTTCCTTGAGTAGTTAGTTAGGTATGTAATCTGAGTGTCCTATTTCTACTACTTCTATACATACTCATATTAATAATAATTTTCAGATTCCACGTCTGAGCACTCACTTCATCACCACAAAAATGGGAATCTTCCTGCAAAATCACTCCTTCTCCAAACATATTTCTGGATGTTCCCAAACATATGCACACTGAACTTAGTGAATCTAGTTTATTCCCTTTCCCAGACAATATTCACCATGATCTTCCTTTGCTGTTTTGGCTTACACTTATTACCACTTGACGAAGCCCCACTTTCTCATGCCCATTTTGAGAAGGACACTAAGCATACATTTCAGTTTCTCAAGGCTCTCAGAGTTCCTCATCCTCAGGGGTCAAATTAGTGAAAGGTCTGGAGCCAAAACTGGAAAGAATGGCCTCTCCCTAATTCTGGGCCTTGCTTGCACCTGAGCTCTAATACTGCAGGACTGTTGAAGTGCAAAGCCTCTTGTGAAAACCACACGCTTATCTTCTAGCCCTAATGCACTCACACCAATAGGACACTCACCCCAACAGAGGCAAGATCCACTCAGCTTGTCCTGGATCAGATTATTTTCTAGGACAAACATCCCATGGTGTGCAACCTCTCAGGGGCCCATGCCATTCCTTACAGAAACCCAGAGTTCCTGAAGCCCACCAAAGCTTAGCTGCCCCTTATTTTCTCTCCAGAAATGAGGTCCTCACCTCTACTTTCTGCAGCGTCAGGTTGCTCCTGGATATTTCTCACATAGGCTTCACCGACACAATTACTTGTAGGTAGAACAATCCTTAACTTATTAGCCTGCTTCCTATTTCTGCTTATCCCAATCTATTTTTTCCCTAAATACTGTGTGTGAATGGGTGACTAATATTTCTAAAAGAATTTATCATTTCTTTGCTCCATACTCTTTCTGTATTATTCATTCTGCCCAGCCCTAGACCCTTCTAATTGCTCCCTTCACTACTTTATCAACAAGCTTTTTGACTCTCATTGTTCCCCAGTAGACAACCTCTTCACCCAGGGGAGTCACGTCATTGCTCGATATTTAAAAAGTAAGCATCGCCCTCTTCTTTCTCCAACTCTCCAGAGCTTTTGTGAATGTTCTTTCCTTTGCCAGAAATGCTCTTCCTACTTCCTCCACCGAACCCAGAAGCTATCCTTGACCTGCGTCAAGGACAATCTTCTCTGTGTTGCCTTTACTAAAGTCTCCGAATGATTTTAATTTCTTACCTTCATGGTTATATTTTTATTCAAAATAGAAAAGGAAACTCTGTGGCAGGGTTCACATTGTATGCTTCCTTCATACGAATTGCTACTTACAACGTGATGATAAGTGCTCATTAAACTGAATGGAGTCAATCCATGATGAACTGATACATGAAGTAGGAATGGGCCAATTCCTAGTCTTTTCTCAATGCCTTTCCACATGATCATTCATCCACGTTAAATATACTTTCGCCATACTCTAGCTAATTAAAGTAATTTTTGCCTTTTCCTCTCAAGCTACACTGGAAGTTTCTTTTTCCATGCTCCCAAGGCACCCTTGTGTCCACCTTCTTGCACTTGCCAGCCTGCTTTACAACTGTTTGCTTGCTTGACTGTCTTTCCCTAAGGTCTGATCTCCTTGACAGCAGGGGACAGTGTTTTTCTCCCTGAAGTCCCCAGGAAATAGCAAAATATTTGGTAGACAGTTAATACACAACATGCATCCATCATTTGTTGAATTCTGAATGAAAATCAGATATAGATATTTTGTATCTCATTATTGGATTTCATTATATGTACTGTTTTAATTTACTAGATTGTATTTGTATTGTATTGCATTTTTTCGTTGTGGAGGTAAATTTTCTACCTTCTACATCTAATTCAGGGGTGTGAATTTCATAAGTGAGTTTTCATGATTATATAGGAGAGGAAGTGGAGAGTAGAACATGGGAAGAAGGAGAGTTCTGGGTAACTATTTTCTCGTACTATCCCTCAGGATGCTCTACGTCTTCGCATGGATTCTTCTTCATTCTATAACAGTTATGCAGGCAAGTTCCAAAATATATGCTTTAGCAATCGTAACTAAACAGAATTCCCATATCTCCTATTTGGGAAGCTATCCTAGAATGGAGGTGCTTATAGGTGTATAAATATCATATTTTCGTTTTGCTTAGACACTTTCAGTAGTATATAAAGGATGGGGCCAGGGTCTGGGGGAGCAAGCATAGGGGAGTATTCCTGGCATCAGATGCTGAGTTCCAGTTGGACGGAAGATAGACAACAGTTTATACCAAAGGTTGGTTGTAGGAGGACCAGAAAAACAGTAGAGTATCCTGACAGGAAGGAAGAAAGGGACAATATTGAAGCTGTGGCAGGCAATTCTCAGAAGTCTTAGAAAGGAAACAGGAAATTCACATCTGACACATGGGTTGAAAAGGATAAGCTCTTTCTCCTCTTAAAGCTTGTAAACCCAATCAAATCAGAGGGTTGAAGAGAAGAAATGATTTGAATTTCCATTTCTTTCACAGGCCCTAGCATCATACAGTATGCCTAGTAGGAGCATAGAGAAATATCTTTTTTTGAGACAGAAAAGCCAAAATTTTAAAATTTAAGTTCCTGGTAAGTATTGTTTATTTGCATTTTAAGAAATTTTTCATTAGATCACAAGATGTCAATACAGTTACTGGGATTCAAATATCCAACTTAGATGTACAAATGAATTCCATTTTCATCCAAATTATTCCCTCAGGAGTTTGGACAGTTATTTCAATTGAGGAAAAGTTATTCCCCTTTTAATTATATTTAATTTTTGGAACTAATATGTTGGAATCACCTTCAGCTTCTAGAGTCTATTCTAACTTCAAATTTTATGGTTGATTCTTATTTTGTAGTTAAGCTGGAAATCTTGTAGTACCAAAGTTAAGGAAGAAAATAAAATCATGAATCCTAATAACATGGTCAAAATGTAGATTAAATTCATGTGTTCGTTTCCTACGGCTTCAGCATCAAAGTCCCACAAACTGGGTGACTTAAAACAACAGAAATTTATTGTTTCACAGTTCAGGAGGCTTAAAGTCTGAAATCAAGGTGTCAATAGGGCCATGCTCTCCCTGAAACTGTAGGGAGAACCTTCCTTGCCTCTTTCTAACTTCTGGTGATTTCCTGGCAATCCTTGGTGTTCCTTGGCTTGTAGGTGCATCACTCCAATCCTCCATCTTCATCTGGCATTCTCTCCGTGTCTCTTGGTTTCACATAGCCATCTTATAAGGACACAAGTCATCTTGGATGAAGGGCCCACCCTACTCTAGTATGACTTTATCTAACTTAACTAACTTTATCTAGAGCAACCATATTTCCAAAAGGGCCACATTCTGAAGTACTGGCAGTTAGGGCCTCAACATATCTTTTTGGGGGGTTGTCACAATTCAATTGATAACAATTATAAAATAATAGGACTGATCTTCTCATAGAATTATAAAGCTCTAAAGCTAACACCAATAGAAGAGTTCTAAGAATATCCAGCACTTTTGGCAACATCTGTAGCCCTGCAAGGGGACCACCTTGATGGAAATCAGATTCTTTGGGATGAACAAGTTCCCATATAATAGGAACTTTTTGCGAGATGGGAGGTTTGTTCCGTACCTTACCTACCTCAGTGCGGAAAGAATACACAGTCAGTAAATGATTATTTAAATAATATTTCTTCAGATTCATGATGACCATCTTTCTCATATTTCTTTCAGGGCTTAAGAAAGGAGAGATCATGCTGAAACTATGATGTCTTCTGCCAGAAATAACTTCATATAAAATCTACAAGACACCAAACAAGAGGTTACCGTGGGGAGACAGGCCAAAATAATAAGATTCTCATGCTAAGAATAAATGAATAATGTCTATGCTGCTTTCGTTAATTTTGTTCCCTGTGACAAAGATAAAGTTAATTATTCAGAGATAGCAAAGAAGTATGTTTATTGAATGTGACATGCTAGATGCAATTCTGGATAACAATATATTGTAATACTAAAGATCAAGCAACTTTTAATCAGAATCAAATGCAATTTTTAATTGAGCCCATTTATTGCACACGTGAGCTGTATTGAAAATTCTCTCCAATCAAAAACTCAGTAAAGATGATTGCAATTAAAAAGTGAATCTAATAGCTGAAAGAGTCTTTTTTTTGCTGAGATTCTCTTTAAATAAGTTACATTTTAAATCAACAATATAAGTCAAGTAATTATAAACTACTTTCGTTAAAAGGTAAAATTGATTCAATGTTAACTGTGTGCTTTGTCCATAAATTTGCCCTCTTTCTTTTTGACCTCCAGCTTGTTTCATGTTCTTTGTCTTCACTAAAAAGAGTTTATTGATACAGTGTGTCTGTATGATGCCATGACATCTGAATGAAAGATTTGATATTTGTCAACCACATGCTTCTCTTTCTTGATGCCATCTGGATGTTTGGCCTTGTACTTACAAACCATCTGGGTTTGTTACTATACTTTCCACTTTTCATCCAGATGTTTTGGCATTGTATGGACAAAGCATGTGGCATTGTCTATAAAATGTAATTACATAAAAATAAATAACACTATGTGAGCAATTAAAAGAGCAACATTTTCCCATCTACAAATCTCAACCATTTTTTTCCTAGTAATGTAATTATGGCAAGACAGATTTTCTTTACTATATTTTAAAACTTTAAATTTTGTTTCTGAGCGATAAAGGACAAGTAAAAAATGTTCTACCGAATTAAAAAAAAAATCCAATATTTAACAAATTCTAACAGAAAAATCTGTAATTTAAGATATTTTTGACTTTTAGTTATAATTAATTTACTAACTGAAATTATGGTATACCTCTGGAAATCTAGGTTTAAAGGTAATAACAAAATATTTTTAAATTCTTCCAAATTAAGTTTAAATTTTATAAGAAAAGTTATCTTAAATCTTATTTTATAAAAGTCTATTGTAGAAATCATTCATGCACACATACATATTTTCCCTAATCATCTTCTTAGATCTCTAATACAGATATTTATTTCCATGATGCTAGAACCTGTGTACCTGTACATCTTGTACTACTGCTCTAGGAGAGAAAAAAAAGGGTATTACTTCAGATCACTATGGCAACTAATGTCTCTGATTAGATTTGCTTTCAAATCTCCATATTAGTTAACACAGGGATTGTATATTATATAATAAGCCAGCATTCCTCAAAAGAACGCAAGATAAAAAGCAGCTAATCAAAATATGATATATATATCCCAGAAGATTCCTGGGCCATTTCCAAATTCTTTATAAGCAAGTGAGAGTATGTAGTCTTATGAGTTTATGGCACATTTTGGCCCAGCCTTCCCAAACATATGCTATGAAACTCTCACTCAACTGGCTCAGTTTATTTCAGGTGTCATAAATTTAACTCTGGGCCCAGAATTTAAGGGTGGGAATGATGAGAGACTATAAGGAAGATATTGATCAAGATGGGAATAGACTGGAAGCCCAAACATATAAGGTATTCCTGAAAGAAGATATTTAGCATGGAAATTACAAAATTTTCAAGTAAAAGGAGAAGAGGGGAGAAATGAGAAAAATTTCTTCAAATACTCTACTTATAATAATGAAAAGGTATTAGACATTATTTATGCCTCCAAGGGCAGAAATAGAATTAGAATTCAGAAAAAAAGTCTTTGCTTTAATAGGATGGAAGAACTGAATGACTTGTAGAAAAGAGTTCTCTATCACTAGAAGATTCATGTAGGGAACTTAGTTATAAGTTAGGGACTTGATTAGATGACCGCTAGGTTCTTCTAAAAAGGTGTTTAACATCTTCATTGTCCAGAATACTGCTAGATACGTAATAGATGGTTAATGCATACACAATGAATGAATATATTCTAAAACTATATTTTAGGTACCCTGTCCTAATTAAGACAAGCAGATTTATGATGTTCATAGTATGGCCATTTGCACCCTCCAGGGCACTCTATTTGACTGAAGACAATGTAAAAGATACCTCTGCACTTGTACAAGCAATGGGCCATGTAAGAACCTAATTATCTAAGAAAGTCCAGGTAGTAAGATTTTACGTGGTGGTAAAATTTTGAAGTCAGTGCAAAATTGAGGCAAAATTAAGTAGAATCACAATTAGCTAAGAAAACCTACCACATTAAAGACCAAAGTATTCATCTATCAAAAGTTCCAACAAACAGAGTTTTTCCCTGACACTGAAATAATCTGTTTAGTTCAGTAATATATGAAGTAGCTGGCTTCCATTTAGGGGGCATTCTGAAATAAAGATACACGTGTTTTAAACTTTACAATAATACTCAGTTCAGCAAGATGATTCCAGTCAAGGAGGGCCTAGAGAAGGGAGACTGGTGGGATGTGGTTAAGCACCACGTGCCCTATCATGCTCATTCACGACAGATGCACAACAAGTGGAATTGACCACACTGTATAAATATGAATTGCTATTTCTCTCTCTATCTCCCAAGCATACATAGTTGATTTTGTGTAAGTTAAATATATGCATGATAAAATTCAACTCTACTTTGTCAATTTTCAAAAATGTAATCGTCTCATACCTACTTTCAACAACTGTGCATGTAGCTCCCAGTCCAGACCCCAATAACTTCCATCCTCACATAGTCCCTAGAATCACCAGGCTACCGTAATAAAGATAGAGCAGTCTCACTTGAACTTTTATAGACCTGTTGACTCTTGATACATACTAGCACCAAGGAGAAAGCTTTTCCAAGTTGCAAGCTTAGAAATGAACATTTTTAAAGGATTATATTTCCAAAACCCCTCTCCCGTTGAAATATTACTTATAATCCCTCCTACTTCACACACCTCCCCTCGTAATTATAAAAAGTCACATCTCAAGCAATAAGGCAATTATGGAGGGACGTGCACATTTATCCATGAGGTCTCATCCTGTGTGCTTCTTTTCTTTTTTTGGATATGCTAAGATGTTCAGCAGCAGCCAGTCATCCTTTAAAAAGCCACCATCTGGATCAGAACCCTCCCTACATCTTGTCCCAGGATATATCCCTAGGAGTGATATGAGTCCTTCCCACATGCAGCATCAAAACATCAAAGAGAAGGCAAGCACTAAGCTTAAATAGATCTTACATCGCATAGGAAGTAAAGATTTCAATTCTAATTAACTATTTTTCAGTTGCAAGAGAGAACTACAAAATACTCTAAGATGAGAACTGGGCAGTTCTACAAATAAGAAAAGGCTCTATCCAGATGGGCAAACAGCCCTATTCAGAGAGAAGGAATGCAATCAATTCACAGAGGCAGGAGTGAGCTTTCCATGGTACAAATTTGCCCTCCAAACATGGACATAGACAGTGAAACATCCTGTTCTCTTTTGAAGACTTAATTATTAAACTTGAACATTAATTCATTTATTCAACTAATATTTCTGAAGTCCCTACTATATGCCAGGCACTGTGCAAGCACAGAATAAATAGCAGTGAGTAAAATAAGGTTGGTCCTAATTGGTAACAGTCTCAAATGGTTCTAAGACCTGATGGGATTAAGTGCATTGGACCAGCTAGTGGTCCACCCAGGAGACAAAGGCAACATCCTGCGTAGGCACCAGGACTGAATTCATAAGGAGAAGTATTGCTGTTGCTTTTGGATGAACATTTTTCTGCTCTAGAGAAATCCCAAGAGAGAACTGATATTGGAAAGGAGTATCTCAAGAGTAGGTTGACCTGCAAGTATGACTACACTGGAGGATCTCATGCAGATTCTGCCTGAGTTTGTCAGGAGATTGAGGGCCATTGTCTAGCATTTTCCCAACCAAGTTATACACATCCAGTTTACATATAATTCTCAAAATAAGGGTTACCGTCACTTACCGCAGAGAAAATTCTCAAATAAAGTATTATTATCAATGTATATCAGACATATCAATTTTAACTGAAACTTAATACTATTTTTGATTTAGGAGATAGAAATTGTGCTAATAAGTCCTCCACATGATATAAGGCATGATACCCTCAAAGGAGGCACCAGAGGTGGCCTTAGCAGGACCACTGAGACTCATAAAAATTGCCTAGCTGAAGCCATACAAATTCTTACTTGATAGTATAGAATTCTTCTCTATGCTATACAGCCTAGTTTTGAAGCAAGTTTAGTTTAAGGTCAAGTAAGGTGAGCTCTTAGGCTGACCAGATATCACAGAAGCTTATAGCTTGACTGAAAACTGTGAGCATTCTGATGTAGTGTTTGGAGGGATACTCCCTCCTCACGCTGGGAACTGTGATAGAATGTTCAACACTAAGACAATGAGGGGGGAAACAGAGGGTGTGCTAGTTGTCTCCATAATGACGCTGGGCCACAAGAAATAAAAATCACCAGAGATATCGTGACTCTCTGAAAAATGTAACATTATCACAATATTGAAGGCCTGATAAAAGAAAGAGGAGCGAATGCTTGGAAGCCTCTTCAACACCACTGTAGGGATCTTTGAAGCTTGAGTTTCTCGTCTTCAAAAGGAACATTTTCCTGGTGGAGGAAATAATAAAATTATTGACTTCAAAGTAAAGGCTAACTGCCACTAGAGGTTTGCTCCCCCATTCTGGGTCTCCTTCCCCTGACACTTTTCTTAGGCCTTTCAGAGACGCCTGAAATGGTGTCTAAATCTGTTCATGAACTATGTAATCCACTTCAGTTACTTATTTAATAAATATTAATAAAACATACAGTATGTGTCTATATTCTGTCAGGCACAAAAGTTTTAAGCAAAGAATAAAGCCCAGCCACGTGCCTAGTTACTGCTCTAAACTTCCTTGCTGACTGAATGCTCTTGGGGTCAAATCTTCCTCCTCTGTAATTTAGGGATATTAACAGCCACCTTACAGCGTTGCCTTTTAAGTCCTTTCCTCCCATTTTTCAAGGACTAAGGCAACAGTGAGTGCCTGCACAGTCATCTTATGCTACTTTAGCAATTCAGTGAGAGATGGTTTTGATTTTAAAGTCCATTTCCTTTTATTTTTGTTATGTTTTTTCCATAAAGAGTACCAAAAAGGTATGCCACAGGAAAAAAAAAAAAAAACAACAACTAGAGAAGGAAGCAAAGAGAAAGTTTTTCTCCAGTGTTACATCCAGGGCAGCTTCCTTTACATTTGTCACTCTAAATTCACTGACCCGTCTGTAAAATGGGGATGATAATAGCTATTATGGCTACCTACCACAAAAATAGGTGTGAGAGATCATTGAAATAATATATATCACAGTACTTGGAAAGTTATAAAGCATTATAGAAAGCTATAGAATATTATAACTCATTGGAAATGGTGCAAGAACAATCAAATGCATGTCAAAGAGTGACAAGAGTCATCAGGCTCTTATGACCTCTCTGCTTTCACTTCTGCTTCTTTATATAGAAATCCCAGACTCGACCTTCAGGTCTCAGTTGAGGTTGACCCTTCCCAGGAAGCCTGGCTCTAGACCTCCTGGTGAGGAAGCACTGTCACTTGCACTTCAAGGTCAACAGAGCCCAGCCCTATGGTAACGCATCACTGTGAACTTATTGCCATTACCCTTCTTGGTCTCCCACTAGAACGAAGCCATGCCTCCTATCGGGCTCACCTTTATCCTCCTGGGGTTTTGCAGCTACTTACTCACAATGAGCACTTAGTAATTTTTTTTCTCCTATGCTGCTCTTATTGTTTCTGTGGATCCTTTCTTTAGTTGGTTATGGAAAAGTTCACTTGTGAATTTGAATAAAATCAAGAGTTTAGGAAGTGGGAGAAAAACAGCGGAATGTCTCCTACCTTTAAAATGCTTCTCAGTGAAAGAAATGGTCATCATCATCATTGTCATCATCGTCATGAAGTGCATTTATTAAGCACTGAATCCATTTGGAAAAAAATGCCTAAGTTCAACGCATTTCAAATTTTCGTGTTTTCTGCAGAGAAATCTCTTTATCAAGAGAAAAGAAGGCATCAGGTTAACCTTAAGCTATTTACTATCTCCTCAAAGTCCTTACAAATGCTAAGAAAACAGGGGAACTCATGTTACTTATTTAGGTAAAATTACAACACACTTTTTATAGCTTGTGTGTATAGTCTACATTTATGCTACATTTTACCTGTTTTAAATCAGTAATGCAATATTTTAAATCTATTTCCTGGAAATAGAAATGTAGTTTTATTATGTAGATCATTAATCTACATAACATGTAGATTATTAATTAATTTTATAATCATGTTTATCCTGTGATTATTTGGAGTGTAATTTCTTAGTCAGGAAAACTAATTCCCTAAAATTGCATTGACTATCTCTAGACAAAAATATGTTTTATTGCAAACACATACATCTTTCCTAGGAAGGCCTCACAGCAGCAAATGAACACTGCACTAATTTATTTCTTTCATTGAATCATTTTTTGTCTTTCTGGCAGACTAATTGAAGGCAACCAACATTTACTGAAAGGATATTCTAAAAGGAGATAGGCTAGGATTAGATTGTAAAGGGAATTTTATACCATGTTTAGTGGGTTGACTAGTGCCCCCCCCAAATTCATGTCCACTCAGAACCTCAGAATGTGACTTTATTTGGAAATAAGATCTTTGCAGATGTAATTAATGTAGTCATACTGGATTAGGGTAAACCATAAAGGGGAGAAGACGGCCATGTGAAGACGGGGGCAGAGATTGGAGTTATGCTCCCACAAGCCAAAGAAAGCCTGGGGCCACCAGAAGCTGGAAGAGACAAGGAAGCTTTCTTCCCTAGAACCTTCCAAGGGAGCATGACCCTGCCAACACCTTGTTTTCAGACTTCTAGCTTCCAAAACTGTGATAGAATAAATTTCTTTTGTTTTAAGCCATTTGATTTCTGGTACTATGTTATGGCAGCTCTAATAAACTAATATATCACGCTAAAGAATTGAATAGACTTTGTCTATGAGATTGTATGGAACAATTGTCTGTGTGGTTGGCTGAGCAAAAAAATATAAAGATTGGAGCTGACGCCGTGGTCTAGTAGTTAAGATCAGCATGCTCTGCTTCAGCGGCCTGGGTTTGGTTCCCAGGCTAGACCTACACCATCTGTCAGTGGCCATGCTGTGGTTGAAACTCATATACAAAATAGAGAAAGATTGGCACAGATGTTAGCTCAGGGCAACTCTTCCTCAAGCAAAAAGAAGAGGATTGAAAACAGATGTTAGCTCAGGGAAAATTTTCCCCAGCCAAAAAAAAAAAAAAAAATATATATATATATATATATATATATATATAAAGATAAAAATACTAAAAAGTTTTTTTAGGGAAAGTCTTAAGCATCTGATGAAGTGGATGAGAGATGTCCCTCTGAGAGCTGAGAAGCTAAACAGTGATGAGGCATTAGAGAAGGCCACCATGCATATGAAAGCAAAGTTCAGCCAAGAACTAAATATAAACCAGCTGGCAAACAGGAAAAGCATAGTAAACATAGAACTCAGAACAACTCTGTTAATTTTTTGTGTGTGATTCTGTAGGATTTTATGACTCCAGTCACACATGTAGTGCGATGCTAGTGCATTTCAAAATCACTTATGTCATACACAGTTCCTTCCTTTCATTCTTCATTTTATGCACCTTTACTAGAAATAATACTTGAATGATTTATTTTCTAAGGTTTGTTATTTTCCCATCCTATGGTCAAGTTAATCTGAGCACTTTGCAGGGAGGTTACAAATTAACCCATCAGAATATTTTCTCTATTCTAAAATGTCTTTCATGTACATCAGTTGAACAGCATTCTTCCTCACCGGAATGAATCTGTTCCATTGTTTGGTGGTACACAGAATGACTCAGGATACGTTGTTTAACTCACCTGTGTGGATCATGAGAATGAAACCAGGGTGGTCCACCGTGTGTGTTGATTCATGATGATCCTGCTACAAGAAGGGCCAATAATATATCCGACGTGAACCATGTCTTGTTTTGTAACCCCAGTGATTAACACATTTGGCCTATTACATATCAGGTTCTCAATAAAGAAATGAGAGACAATTTAAAAGAAAATCTATGAGGTAGACCTTTGTAAAGACAGAGAGTGATCTAGATCCTACTTCCAAAGTTTTTACAATGATTACATCTGGGGCAGGAGTTTGGGCTACTTGTCAAGGTAATATCCTCATGGTATGTGTTTGCCTATTAGCCTGTCAGACTTAGGTTTGGAAACAGTGCTGAGCTTTGCAGAGCTCTGCTAGGCAGCTATTTGCAACAACTAACAGAGTGACAGAAATTAGAAGAGGGAAATATGGGGTCTGGGCTTCTTGTTAGTTTAGAAAAACCTGTCATGAAAGGAGTTCTACACCACAGAGTTATAGCAGAACTCAGTAGCCCTGAGCCTATCAGTTTCTTCATAGGTTAACTCCAAGATTCTGTTCAGGGACTTGACTGATTAGTTAGTTTGGTCATCTGACTTTATACTGATAAATAAAAAATAGGTGACTCAGTAATTCAATATCTACAAGGCAAACTCCCCAGAAAGAGGAAAAATGAATTAAGTAAGATGGATTGAAATTATCTGGCATGACAGGCATCATCTACTTTAATTAATCTTTCAATCCACCTATTTTTAGGGCTTGCCATAAAGCACAGACTACACTAGGCACTGGGACAGAAATCTTTCAGTGACTTGCTGTTAAAGGAGGTGTGATGTGTGACAGAATTGTAAACAGGAAATTACAGCTATGTGATCATTCATTCATCCATTCACGTATTTATGCCACAAACACTCATTAACACCTTCTATGGGTCAGGCTTTTGTACCAGGCTTTGAGAATACAGAGATGAAAAGACATGGTCCATGCCCTCATGGAATTTACAGATATTAAACAAATAATTACAAGTGCTCTGAACAGCTAAAAAGAAATGCGACGTGCCGTAGAAATATTTAACATGTGAACTAACCTCATCTTGGTGGCTGGGTAAGGTTACCTGGAGGAAGGGCTGCCTACACTGAGACAGAAGGATAAATAGAAAGTGAAATTTTGGGGGGAGTGTTTCAAGCATAGAGGACATCATGTAAAAGACCTGAGTTAAAAGATTATAAACTTATAGAACTGAATGATATTCTATTTGACTTAAGCATAAATTTTTAAAAGGAGAATAGTAAGAAAGGAGGGTAAATAGGTGGGCAGGTGCCAAATCACACACCTCAAGAACTAGTTAAAAAATATAGGAATTAATCCTTAAATCCTTAATTCTTAAGATCTTAATGCTCATAAGCAACAGGAAGCCACGGAACAAATGGGGAGTAAAATGATGAGATGTGCACATTTTAAACATCGCTCGGGTACAGAGTAGAATCTGAGTCATAGGGAGTCAGAAGTAGAGGCTGGACAACCAGTAAGGAAGGGATTGCAGTGTCCAGGAGACAGAAGATGGCTTGGACAAGGCTGTGGTGATGGGAAAGAAGCGGATGGTTTCGAGAGACATTACAAGTTAGGCTTTAGAAGATTGGTGGCCCATTAGATGAGGCAGATGAAAGAGGGGGAGCCTTTAGAATGAGTCTCAAATGTCTGACATGAACAAGTGATACCTGCTGTGCCACTTCCTAAAAGAGGGCACGCTGAAGGAGAAGAGTCCATGGCATGTTAAAGCGCCTGGGAAACAGTACAGTCATGATCTGAACAGGTTGCTCTGAGCCAAGTGATGCAGCAACAATCTAAACTGCCTACAGGGACAGAAGTAAACCCTAATTTTCTGCTCGTTGTGAAAATAGAGTCTTTTTGTTGTTTAACTTCCATCCGTTTCTTATGTGAAAGCATCTTTCTTCAACTTAGAAAATGTTGCCTCATCATTCCAAAAGCTGCAGTGTTTTTACTGACCTCACTTCTCTGGTCTAATCAAAAGCATCTCCTGGAATTTTTGAATGTGGGACTAAGAAGCATGTAAGTCAAGCCCTCTTTGATGGAGGCGGAGATACACGTGAAACCTGGAGCAGCTGGTCGCCATTTCCCTTGTGCAAGGAGGAAAGTGGTTGGCATAAGAGAGAGGGAAGCAAGATGAGTGGATTACTACTCTCAATGCAGAGTGGTAGCAACTACTAGAGAACCCTAAAGGATTTAAGCGAAGGTTATGTACATAGTAGTTGGGAAGAATATTAAAACACAGCAATTGCTTATGCTTTGAAGTGAAAGATACACCAAGATTTCTTTAGTGTGTTTCCAAAAGAAGCAAAGTTGACAAGGTTGATCTAACAATACTACACTGAGTGGCACGAAGTGCTCTGTACTCTCTGTTTCTTGGTGTCTCCTTGACGCGTCAAGAAAATGGGGAGCTCTACTCCTGTTCTCTGCTAGTCAAGGAAATTTTTCTCACCCTGAAGCATTATTTCATGTAGATCCGGATTTTGGTGATAGTCTGATCCTTAACTCTTGAACAAAGAAATGAATACATACAGCGTAGCTTCGGGGGTCATCCTATACTAGAAAGACCTCAAGTTCCACTCCAAATACAAAATTTTGGAAAAAGTTAAACCTGCCTAAAAATAGTTACCCAAATGGGAGAAAAAGCTACAGGTTTGCCTTGTTGCTTTTAAGTCCTAGCAAATATATAAAAGAGGCCCCAAATCTAGCAATGATCACAACCGACCATCTTTCCCAAGTCTCAACCTGGTTCGGGAAAAGTGGTCCACTTTTTTTCTCCTTATACATACAGACCATTTCAAGATTCTCACAAAAACATTTTACTTATTTATTGCCACTTTTAATAGTCTGAGGCTACCCCAGCCTACCAGCCTTGCTGGGAATTATCCGCCTTGGAAAATTTGTTCTTATTGAACCCAGCCTGAATCTCAACAGTCCTTTCTAAAAGTTGTAACAAAATCACTAGTTCTGTTTATCACTAGTATTTATTCAGGCAGCGATAAGACTAATTGTAAAAGAAATGTGCTATAAGTGTAAAATACACCAGATTTCAGAGATTTAGTATGAAAAAGGACTGTAAAATAAATCATTAGTAGGTATTGATTGTATGTTAAAATAACATTTTGGATACATTGGGTTAAATAAAATATATATCAAAATTAATCACACCTATTTTATTTTACTGTGTTTTTTTTTGTGAGGAAGATCAGCCCTGAGCTAACATCCATTGCCAATCCTCCTCTTTTTGCTGAGGAAGACTGGCCCTGGGCTAACATCCGTGCCCATCTTCCTCCACTTTATATGGGATGCCGCCACAGCATGGCTGACAAGCAATGCGTTGGTAGGCTCCTGGATCTGAACTCGAGAACCCCGGGCTGCCAAAGCACAGACTAAACTGCTGTGCCACCGGGCGGCCCCTTGTTTTACTGTTTTTAATATAACTACTAGAAAGTGTGTGTTTTAAATTTATGTATCCTGTTATGTTTCTATTTGACTGTGTAGTCTAGAAGCTTCTGACAAGGGAATAAGTGGAATCAATCACCGATTTTAAATATGTGTTGTGGGAAATGAGTCATGACAAAATTTGGTTTTTAGAAATGTAGTGGTAGTTAGAAACATAATTTGGATTAGGAAAAGAAATCAGGTACCTGAATTTTGCAGGAGTTCAAAGAGATAAGGGAAATTGAACTGCATCTGTGGCCTGAAAGAAAGATAATGAATTCAGGGCATACCTTAGGTTTAAGATTGGGAGCATTCAGAGTTGAGTCGGATGTTTGGATTACAGAAATTGGAGAGACTGAGAATGTTACCTCCAGTGTTACCTCCATATTACACATGGTAATATGATAATGTCTTCAACTGAGAGGCAAAAGACAAAGAACAAATTTCTTGTATTCCCAAAGGAAACAAAGGGACTGACTTGGGAGTGTTAATACCAATTAGTCAATAAAAACCAACTGTCTTACAATAGCTTCAAATAGTTCACCCCAATTTAAATTCCTAAATGGAGTGAAAAGATTTAGCAAGCCAACTAATGAGAAGCTTCTTCTGGGAAGAAATTTATATAGCAGAAAATTTTCCCTAGAGCAAAAATTTTTCTTTCTTTGATAAAGAAATAGCATAAGTGTAATATACAAACTAACTAAATTTAATTATATTATTAGAGTCATAACATCATAATTGAGCCACACAGACCTGTATTATCAACAAAGTCAACTCTTATGATGAGTATGTTAGAAAGGGGGAAATAAATAGCATGTTCAAAAGTGGCTACTTCTATAAGTCAAAAATTCAAATACTTGCAATTAACCTCAATAGAATTATTAATTTTATAATTTATGGTTCCTCATATTACTATGCTAATTGGTTGAAGCAAATACTATGTTGAAACCCAAAGTGTGATATTGAAAGAAATACTGCCTCTTTCATTTATACAGCCAATATTTGTTGATTACCTACTATATGTGTTAAGCCTTTGGGTTACCATAGTCAATTGGACAGACTTATTCTATTTCATGCATTTTGTAGGTTAAGCTTGAGAGGAAAATCGTTATTTATATATGTTTTACAAGTGCAATAATGAAGCTCAAGTTGCTATGGGTGCACCTAGAAGGGGCATCTGATCCACAGATGGAGAGTGTCTAGAAAGTCAGAAAAGTGTTTCTACAGAAAATAGCATCTACATTGAGAACCAAAGAAGGAGTAAGATAAGCTAGTTAAATTAGGCTAGTTAGAGGTGGAGTAGAATAAGGACAATGTGCAAATGTCATGAGGCAAGAGAGAATGTGATGCATCCTGGATACAGGAAATAGGTGATTTAGTTGGAACATTGATCTATAATGTTGGATTGTCATTCACCTAGGCAGGACAGGTAAATGAAAATCATATTATAAAGGGCTTTCTAAATCATAATAAGAGAGTGCTTTTTTTGTTGAAGACTCTACTATCATTTTACACCTTTGGTACTGTTTGATTATTTTTTAAGTACATGTTACTTTTTAAATAATAAAAAATCTAGCAAGAATAAATTATACAACTTTCAAACAATGGACTATTATGCAGTAGTTTAATAAAAGAATAAGATAAATCTCCATGTAAAAACTTAAAGAGATGTCTAGATTTATTTTTAAAGAAAATAACTGGTTGTACAATGATTTGTATAAAATAATATATGTTTATATATACATAGAAAATTTCAGGAAGAATATCCACAAACTATCTATCTTGGGTACTATAATGACTACCTCTGGGGAGTGTAATGGGGTTGATTTGGTGAAGGAAATAGATGCAGTCTATAACGTTTGAGTCAGAAGATAAATGGATAAAGAAATATTTATCAGTCCTATAGTGAGCAAGAAAAAGTTAAAAAAGGAAGAAAAAATATACTAAAATATTACAAAAATACAATTTCAAAATTCTAAATATTATTATTAATAAAAATATTAATAGATTAAATAAACCTATTAAAGTGTAAATTGCAGAAAATCAGAAGAGATTTGAAAAATCTAGCTATTTGCTGTCTGTATGTGACACACGTAAAAAACAGAAACAAAATTACAAAGAGAGAATGTGAAAATAGAAATTCTGAATAGACTTTAATAAGCAAAAGGATTGAATTAGTAATTTACAAAGCTTCCTATAAAGGAAATTTTACTGGTGAAATCTGCATTTAAAGAAGATTTTATACCAAACCTTCACAAACTCTTCCAAAAAAATAGAAGAGGAGGGAACTTTTTCCAACTCATTCTGTGAGGCCAATATTGTCCTTTATCAAAACCAGACAAAGACATCACATAAAAAGAAAACTATACAACTATATTCCTCATGAAACTATACGCAAAAATTCTTGACAAAGTGCTAGCATACTGAATCCAGTAATATATAAAAAGATTTGTACGTCATGACCAAGTAGGATTTATCCCAGGGATGCAAAATTTGTTTAACATCCAAAAATTGATCAATGTAATATACCATAACAATAGAATAAAGGACAAAAACCACATGATTTTTTCATTAGATACAGAAAAGGCATTTGATAAAATCCAATACCCTTTCATGGTAAAAAGACTAAAAGAACTAGGAATATAAGGGAACTTAGTCAATCTGATAGAGGGCATCTATGAAAAACCTACAGTTATCATACTCAATGGTGAAGAGATGAATCCTTTCCCCTTAGCATCAGGAAAAAAAAAAGTTTCTGTAATCACCACTTGTATTCGACACTGCACTGGAGGTTTTAGCCAGGGCAATTAGGCAAAAAAGTAATAAAATATATTCAGGTTGGAAAAGAATAATGAAAACTATCTCTATTTGCAGATGATATGATCTTGTATATAGAAAATCCTAAGGTATCCTCAGAACAACTATCAGAACTAATACATGTACAACAAGGTTGCAGTATGCAAGATCAATATAAAAAAATCCACAGAATGGGAGAAAATATATGCAAATCATATTTCTGATACTTGTATCCAGAATATATAAAGAACCTCCACAACTCAACAATAAAAACACAAATAATCCAACTAAAAGTGGGCAAAGGATTTGAATATACATTTCTCAAAAAAAGAATGGCCAATAAGTACATGAAAAGGCAATTAACACCATTCATTAGTCTTTTGGGAAATGAAAATCAAAACTACAGTGAGATACCACTGCACACCCACTAGGATGACTATGATAAAAAAGGGCAGACAATAAGAAGTCATAATGAAGATGGGGAGAAATTGGAACCCCCATGCATGGCTGGTGGGGATGTTAAGTAAAGCAGCAACTTTGGGAAACAATCTGGCAGTTCCTCAAACAAAAATTTTTTTTTTCTTTTTGGTTAGGAAGATGGGCCCTGAGCTAACATCTGTTGCCAATCTTCCCCTTTTTGCTTGAGGAAGATTGTCCCCAAGCCAACAGCTGTGCCAATCTTTTTCCACTTTTTGCACATGGGATGCCACCACAGCATTGCTTGATGAGCAGTGCGTAGGTCCGTGCCTGGGATCCAAACCTGTGAATTCCAGGCTGCCAAAGTGAAGTGTGCAAGCCCAACCACCACGCCACCAGGCCAGCCTCTCAAATTTTTAAACAGTGTTACCATATGACCCAGCATTTCTACTTCCAGATGTATTCCTAAGAGAAATAAAAGTGTGTGAAATATACCTACACAAATAGGTATACCTGAATGTTCATAGCAGAATCATTCATAATGGCCAAAAAGTGGACACAATCTAAATGCCCATCAACTCATGAATGAATAAACAAAGTACAGTGTATCAGTGTGATAGAATATTATTTGGCAATAAAAATAAATGACATACTGATACACACTAAAACATCCATGAACTTTGAAATCATTTTCCTAACTGAAAGATACCAGTCACAAAAGACCACATATTGTATGATTCCATTCATGAACTCTCCAGAACAGGCAAATATGTAAAGAAATAAAATAGATGAGTGGTGGCCTAGAGCTAGAAAGGGGGGGGGTAACAAGAGCGTCTGCTAATGTGTATGGGATTTCCATTTGGGGTGATAAAATGCTCCAGTGTTTAGAAAACTTTCTTAAGCCATTACTTCAGGATAAATTTGCTAGCTACAAATTCTCCTAGTTTTCCTTTGTCTGAGAGTTCCTCGATTTCTCCTTCATTCGTGAAGGGTATTTTTCACTGGTTATAGGATTCTGGATTGACAATTCTTTTCTCCTAGCACCTGAAAAATATTGTTCCACTTCCTTCTGGCCTCTGTGGTTTCTGGTAAGAAATTTACTGTCATTCAAATAATTTTCCCCCCGAAGGTAAGGTATCATTTCGCTCTCACTGTTTTCAAGATTTCTTTTCCTTATCTTTAGTTTTTAGAAGTTTGACTATCATGTGTCTTGGTTTGAGTTTCTTTGAGATTATCTTGTTTGAGATCCACTCACCTTCTTCAATCTATAGGTTTATGTCTTTTGCCAAATTTGAGGGGTTTTCAGCACTATACACTGACTAACTATACTCAGCACTATATTTTAAAGTGAAAGACTAACTTCTATCCTCTTAATACCGAGAACTAATCAAGGATATCCACTATCACCACTCTTATTTAACTTAGTGCTGAAAGTTCTAGCCAGTGAAATAAGGCAAGAAAGGATACACGGGGCATACAGACCTGAAAGACTGAAATAAAACTAACTGTTCCTCCTTGTATGTGACATGATTGACAATTGTCTTTATATAGAATCCTAAGTAATATACAAGACAAAAGGAAAACAAAAAACCTTCCTAAAACTAATAAGTGAATTCAGCAAGGCTGTAGGGTACAAGACAAAGATGAAAAAGTCACTTGTATTTCACTAAACTAGCAATGAGCATGTGAACAACAAGATTAAAAATACAATGTCATTGACAATTACCTGAAAAGAATGAAATACATGTAAATCTAACAATACGTATGCATGTATTGTAAGTTATATGTTGAAAACTACAAAACACTGATGAAGGACATTGAAGAATATCTAAACAAATGGAGAAGTATACCATGTTCATAAACTGGAAGGCTAAACATAGTAAAGATATCAGTCATCTTCAAATTGATATACTGAATGCAGTTCTTAAAAAATAATTCCAATGTGATTTTTTTGTAAATATAAACAAGATTATTGTAAAATTTATATGGAAAGGTAAAGGAACTAGAATAGCTAAAATAATTTTGAAAAGAAAGAGTAAATTGAAAGAAATCAATATACCTGAGAACAATACTTACTATATATCCACAGTAATCAAGACTGTGGTATTGACTGAAGGATAGACACATAGATCAATGGAACAGAATGGAGAACCCAGTAATAGACCCACACAAATACGACCAAGTGATTTTTAACAAAGGTACTAAACCAATTCAATAGAAGAAAAGTAACCTTTTCCACAAATGGTGCTTGAATATTTAGATATCTATAGGCAATACATACATACATCTTGATTTAAACCCCACATTTTCTACAAAAATTACCTGAAATGGTTCCAATTCTTCCACATCCTCACAACACTTTTTTTTTTAATAATAACCATCCTAATGGATGTGAGTTGATGTCTCGTGGTTTTGATTTGCATTTCCCTGATGATTAGTGATGCTGAGAATCTCACCTTTTTGTACCCCCATTGGCCATTTGTATGTCATCTTTAGAGAAATGTTTGTCCAAGTCTTTTGCCCAGATTTTTTAATCAAATTATTAGGAGTGTTTTTTTCTATTAGGTCATAGGAGTTCCTTATGTATTTTGGAAATTGACTTCTTATCAGATATATGGCTTGCAAATATTTTTCTACTATTGTGTAGGTTGCTTTTTCACTCTGTTGATTATGTCCTTTGCTATGCAGAAGGTTTTTAGTTTGACGTAGTCCTACTTGTCTAATTTTGCTCTTGTTGCTTGTACTTTTGTAGTTATATTAGTATGTCAGTTTTATATTTACTAATAAAGTTATCAGCCATCAAAACCTAAATAGCCTTTTCCCCCTCTATCTTCTTACTCTTCAGTTCCTAACAACTCTACCAGGAAGAGCAGGTAAGACAATAAAATCTGTTTTGTTTTTTTTTACTACACATTCTCCTCAGCTTTTTAATCACTGGAGTAAGCTGAGCAAGTTAGTACTTAACGTGTTGCCGTTAAAAGTTTTTGAGACAAAGTTAATTTTTAAAAACTTATTTATAATTAAGAAAATAATTTCAAATTACACATATGTTGAACAGACCTGACTCCATGGAACGTATTTATTAGGCAATTACTGTAATTTTAGATATTGTCTGTAGAATGACTTTCTCTCTATCCAATCCATTGATAAGATTTAGGACAAGTCTCTTGACGTGTTGGATCACTTACTGTATTGATTTGCCAGGGTTGCCATAACAGATATCACAGACTGGGTGGCTTAAACAGCAGGAATTTATTTCCTCACAGTTCTGGAGGCCAGAAGTCCAAGATCAAGGTGTCAGCAGGGTTGGTTTTATTCTGAAGCCTTCCCCCTTGACTGGTAGATTGCCATCTTCTTCCGGTGTTTTCCAATGATTGTCTCTCTGGGCACACACATGTCTGGGATCTGTGTGTGTGTCCTAGTCTCCTCTTCTTGTAAGAACACCAGTGACATTGGATTAGGACCCACCCTAACAACCCCATTTAACTTAATCATCTCTTCACCAGCCCTGTCTCTAAATGTAGTCCCATCGTGAAGTGCTGGGAGTTAGGACTTCAACATATGAATTTTGGCAGACACATCCAGCCCATAACTCTCACATACTGTGATACCTTCAGTCACTTATTTTCATAAGAAATAATGACTCAGCTTAGTAAAACTACGCCTTGTAATAATCACATTTTCAAAGTTAATCTGAAGTCAAAGCTCGACTCCCTCCTACAATAAGGGCTATTTCAGCCTAGCTGACTGGAGTAAGAAAAGTTGGGGAGCAGATCAGCTTCTTGCTTTTTCCACCTCTCCTACCTTTCTTTTCCATCTTTCTAACACCAACTTGTGGGTTTTTTCCAGGGTTGTACTCGCCAGTCATATTTCTAAAGCATGAATTATGTACCAAGCCACTGGGTTCCTAAAACTGCAGGACATGCACATTAAGTCTTCTGAATAGTCTATTAAATGTCCATTTCTCTTGGCTTGAGACGAGGAAAGAATCAACACAGCCCTGTGCATTGGAGGGGAGGTTGAGGCTAACAGTACACCAAGAGCTCTTTCTACAGATCTTCTCTGAATGTCCAGCCCTTTCTCAGTCTTTCCAGCCTTTTTTTGTTTGTTTGGTGAGGAAGATTGACCCTGAGCTAACATCTATTGCCAATCTTCCTCTTTTTGCTTGAGGGAGACTGTTGCTGAGCTAGTATCTGTGCCATTGTTCCTCTACTTTATATGTGGGATGCTGCCACAGTGTGGCTTGAAGAGCAGTGTGTAGGTCCGTGCCCAGGATCTGAACCTGCAAACCCTGGGCTGCCAGCGAAGCAGAGCACATGAACTTAACTACTACACCACTGGGCCAGCCCCTTTCCAGCCTTCTTTACAGGCTGAAAGTAGTAGTTTGCTAAGAGAAAAAAACTGGCATTCTGATTTCTCCTTTTTTTATATCCTGTGTAGTGATCTCACACTTCAGGTTAGAATGTGGCATTTTTTGTCTTGGGTCCTCAATGTAATTGAGACATTGAAAGTTTCATTTTAAATATTTTGCTTCATAGCCATTTTGCTGACACAGGATTTGTGAATTTTTCCAAAACAAATTGTTTTAAAAAGAATAAAATGAATGGGTTAAGCCCCTTCTCACTGCCATGCAATCATATGTCTAAGACAAATTGACAATGAATAAAATCAGTATGACTGATAATTTAAAGTCATAGAAAACTTATTGGTTAAAATGGACCTAAAAGACTCAAAAAGTCATATAATTTTTGAAACAAGTTTTTAAAAATTTTCAAGAAAGATGTAGATTGCCACAAGTTTACCAACAAATCCAAAGATTTCAGAATAAATCATTTGAGAATAGTGAGCATCATGGAAGTAATTGGCACATGAATAAAATGATTCTTTGATACTCAATCTCCCGCTAAGGCAACTATGGAGGGCCCACTGCTTGTATTTCAATGGCAGGTTAGCAATTTCCAGGACTAGTTACTGTGCCAAAAATGGAAGAGGAAGACATGGTCTTGCTTCCTTTTTGTCGTTGAAGGCTGTGTCTACATAGAGTGCGTCCTGCAATGAATGCACAGATGGTTGATCAATTGCAAGTGTGCTCCTTCCTCTGGCAAAATGCCACTCAAACTCAAAATGCCACTCAAGAATAATAAAATGGCTGTTTGGCATCCCAAGATATCTGTTCTACACTCCTTTTACCAAAGAAAACGCAAGAGAGAGAGAATTCGTTCATTTACACATTCCCTCACTCCCTCAATTCACACAAGAGCTAGTAAGGACTCATTACATGCAAGGTAGACATGAGACACTATAGTGCCACACATAAGTCTGTTTAGATCTAGATTTTACAAGTTTTATAAAGTAGCTTGTAAGAGCCAGCTACCTTGCTAGGCATGTGTAATGGATTTTCTCATTTAATTCTTGTTCTTGATATCTCCAGCTAGGTTACCTGGAGTCACTAATATCCTGAATCCCTAGATTTAGCATCACTCTATTTCTGGACTGATTCTGACCAAGTAAGCCCATATTGAAAAGGTCAATGGTGGTGGTGCTAGAAATGAGTGTCAGCAGTTACCCTTATTATTATAAGGATGTTATTTCGGGCATCAAGGAAAAACTCTAAGCATCTCCATGGTCACTGAGCCATAACATTCTCTTCATATTTGCAGTGTTTGCTTTACTCTGATAACTGGGCTTGTCTTGGTCTTCTATTTATATTCTAGCCTCCTGTGTACATGGAGCCCTTCCCTGAATTTCAGCTCACTTACTTTATAATCATCATTTATAGTCTTCTAACCTACTCCTAGCTACCTTCAGGTTTGAGTTTCAGTATGTCTCCCATGGGAAATGTTTTCCAAAACCAAGTTAGTTATATTACCCTGCTATGTGCTCTATAACCACCTGTATTTTTTCAGTACCAATCATACTTTGTGCTTCTACCTGTGTAATATTTTGTTTTCTTCACTTGATATTAAGCTGTTGAATGTATCAGCTCGGAGCCTTTGGGAGCCAGTCTCAGAGACTGACTCTGGATTACTTAAGCAGACAATAGAATATTTGAAAAATAAAATGTGCAGTTAAAGAGCTAGAACTTGTAGAGAGGCTGAAGAGAGACTTATGAAAGAAACCAAGAATACTCTGCAGTACAAGTAAAAGAAATTACTAGGAATTCATCTCAAGATGTCAGTGATGCAATAGAAAATTCCAACATTTTCAGATTTTTCAATATTCTGGTCGATGCCTTTCAAATTCCATTTGAAAAATGGAATTTCTAAATGGCTATGAAGATCAAACATCTGCCCTTTAATTAATAGAAGGAAAGGGCATCTTGATTACAAGCCCCAGCAGAGTGTTGAATGGAAAAGAGGCAAATGCTTCCCCCAAAATAGGATGGTCAATTGGAATGGTAGTGGAATGGATGCAGGGAAGGTACAATGGGGGTTAGGCAGGAAAAGCAACATATATCAATTCCAGTGAATGCTCAGAACTGGATCCTATGACTTAGTAAGGTTCCTGGCAGATAGTGAGTACATGGATGAGGTCCGTCATAGCCTTTGTTTCTTTTTGTAACCTTCATCCAGCAGCTATAAACTCCCCGTCTGCACTAGAAGCCACACTCTGTTGCCGGTGGGCCAATGTTTGAGAATGTTCTTTTTCTGCCTAATTTTGTGTATTACCACAAAATCAGTTACCACATATCAGTTCTTAATCATTTTTAATTCATGTCTACCTTTGAAAATCTGATTAAAACCTACGAATCATTTCCTTAGGGGAAAAACTGGTCATAAACACATATTTACATTTCACTTGAAGGGATGTACAGAACTCCTAAAACATATTCATGTTGTAAAAATAGTATTTATTGAGGATTTTATCTGTGGTGGCCATTCTTTTAAGTGTTTCCCGTGTATTATATAATTTAATAGACATGATAAATCTAAAGGTGAGTACTATTATTTAATTTACAGTTTAGAAAATGAAGGTCTAAAGGTACCGAATTAATTAACTTGGGCAATTTCTCACAGACAATAAGTTCTGGTAATAGATTCAAGCCAGGCCAATGTAATTAGAAAGCCCATGTTCTTAAATATATATACGTTTTACCTATGCTACATATTGTGATGAATACTAGATGATAGAAATTTGATCTATGACATCCAGGGGCTTGCTTATTATCTAGTGGCAAAGGCAGGATGTACGAAAAGAACTACAGTGAAAAGAAGAATGTGAAGTACAGTAAAATAGAGTTAGGAAATGCTAAGGGCAAACAAAAGAGTGATTTTTCGCCATTAGGACAAGTTCGATGTTTTTAAAGAGTTGTTGAATGTCCGCTACTGGCTCAGGGATATCTACATGACAGTTGTGGACAACTGAACTAGGCTCTTAAAGGATGGTTTTCATAGGATCACAGTGGGAAGAGGCGAGCATTCCAGGATAACAGTGTAGCAAAGAAAGCCAAGATGGAGAAGTGGACTAGACCTTGCGTTAGTGCTCTGGCCATCAGGAGAAGTTAGTCCTCTCCCCACCATCAACTAGCCAACTGCACTGGGACTCGGCTTCCTTCTCTCTAAAGTGGAAATGATGTGTACTTGATGACTTTGGGGACCTGAATGTGAGGGTTTATTGAGTTACCTTCAATGAAAAATTTCATGAAAGCAAATTACATACATAATAATTTACTAAACATTGGGAGGAATAGAGGGGAAATGATACATGTTTACTATTTTTTAAGAGTCTACAGTCAGTTTGGAAGAGAGAGTCATACCTTTGAAAATAAACTGAAAAACATTGAGACGATAGATAGACAGATAGATAAATAGATAAAAGACATATCTAAGTATGAAATGAATTTTTTGTATATTGCTCCACTGAGCAAGAAGTAACCGTGTCTCGAATTCATCAATACCATAACCTCTATTGTTGCCACTACCTTTGTTTTGTAAAAAGGGAGAATTTAAAGGGAAATAAAACTGTTGGAAAGGAATGTGCTTTAGGCAACACGGGATAATGTAAAGAATTTTATGATTAAGTTATTTAATATTTTCTACCTAATTTCAGAATTCTAGAGGGGCCATAGAACACATATTTAAAAGGTGTGTGAGGGACGCCATTCATTAAAAACCAGGAAAAATAGTTGAAACTTTATTAAAAATTGACTAATAGGCACTCTAGATAATTGAAATGACAGCTTGTTTTGACAGCTGCAAGCAAAAAGGTACTTGTTCAAAACAGTGAGTGTAAATCTTTTTAATTTCCAGAAAGAAAAATGATGTACAGGTTTAATTTAATTCAGTCAGCTCATAAAGTGTAATAATAAAAGGTAACTCTTCACCTGACTAGTGAAACTGGTAATTGAAGGTCCTGCCAATCATTGCAGTTTGGGGCTGGATGTGAAGACCTTTGAAGGCTCTCAAGTGGAAGAGGTAATTTCCTCCAAGATCCTTGAGGAAACGGAAATCAACACAGGAGCAACCAAATATCCCCAGAATAACCTTTGTAAATACCACTTAGTGTCAAACTTGGAAATCATGAAACACTTCCAAAAGTGTTTTGTCACCCAAATCTCCTAACAAGTAGAATGAAGTGGAAACACATTCATCACCCAGTGCCATGGCCCCCATAGGTATTCTGTAATTATTCTGTAAATGCTAAGAGTGAGATGAAAAAAATAACAGAGGTAAGTTTCCTAATCAACCAAACAAGTCAAATCTCAGGTTGAGAACAATCCATGTAACATTAAAGTGCACCCGTTTTTCCTTATTAGGACATGGTTGCTTGATTTTATTACATTTGTACCCATAAAGGAAATAAAAAGAGCCAACAAATGCAGCTGATGAGCCAAATCATGGCTTTTCAAACTCACTTTATATCTGATTAGAACAGGAAAAGTGTCCAGCCACAGGATCTGAGATACATGCTCTCCTGATTTATTTTGTTTTATTTTATTATTTTGTTTTAGTTCTAAGTAGTCATTTTATTTGAGACACAACCAGCTGAAAATTTAAATTTCACTTTTATCAGTGAGCGCTGTTTGCTAAGAGAGGACACAATTGAACCACCAAAAACAAAAACTAGTTCATGAATGGGACGTGATTGTATATTTTTAGATTTTTCTACACTCTGTGGGAGAGTTTGGTGTCAAATACATTTGTTTAAAATGTTACAGAGCATAGAATTGCCAGGAAAAATTTAAACTCCATAAATGTTTTCTCTAAATCGAATCAAAGAAGGCTGAGAATCCTGTAACACTGTGTGGAAATCCCATGCTTAATTTTTAAATGAAACAATTTCAAAAACTGGAACACCGCCATCATTTACAGCCATCAGGATCTCTGTCATCCTATAAGGCCTTGATTTCTCTTCATTCTTAGTGCATCCATGCTGAAACTTTCACTTGCAATTCACACAGTGAGGCAAAAGGCTGAAAAAGTCCGTGCTTCAGATTATCTGAGTAAACGGCCTTTTTAGCTCACAGGGAAATCTATTCCCTTACTTACTCCATAATCTTTTGACCTTAAAAGTGAAAATGTCCCATTAATTTAATTTCTCAGGTCTGTTTTAATCATGAGGTATTCATTTCTTTGTTCATGGTTAAAGGTTTATATTGCATATGTTTAATATCTTATGTGTAAACAAGGGCCATAAATTATTGATCGGTTAATATGGTCCATGAATGAATGCATTGTTCTCAAAGTAGACCGATTTTATTTTTAAAAGAGAACCTATCTAAATCCTTAATGTCTGTGAGGTGTTATACAGGAAAAAATGCTTTTAAAATTTAATAACAACAAATGGGCAAGTGTGTTAAATTAGATTGTCCCTGGTGAAAGTGCATTCCATTCAAAACTTTTATTAACATAAAGAATTATGTAAACATATTAAATATATAAAATGTACAGCCACATACATAGATATTAAAATATATATTTTGCCATTACTCTATTTAATAATGTAAATTAATTTTGAAAAATTCAAAAGCTAATATTTGTTTTAAAATGCAAACTATAAACATTGGGGAAACTAGGAGCAATGATTAGATGTAGATAAGCATACTTATAATGCATAAGGATGAACTCAGGAATTTAATTGACGCAGAAGCCAATCTGGAAATTCCAGAATGAAAAAATTGACGGTTGTTTCAGATTCGAGATGACAGTAAAGATTTACAGAGAAAAAAGAATCTATGGAAGGGGAAAGCAATGGTATCACTTAACTATATATTGTGTCTAATATATGACATAAGGAAAGGAGATGGATTTGCATTGATGGACTAAAGTAGACTTAGGCCTAAAAATATAATCCAGGAAAGGATTACAGCAAAGATGAAAGACATTATTCTATCCCAAGCCCTGGAAATACTCAAAATTCACAGTAGGGCAACTCAAAGTCTGAACTCAAAGTTCAGAGAGAGTGGAAGTGGGCCACCATGATTATCAGGAACAGGGTTGGCCATTCATAATCATTATTATTATTGGAAGAAACAGCTGGCCCAGTCAACCTTTCTTCCTTCTCTCCTCTTCTCCACTTTTCACAACCAGTATAAAGAGGCAGGCAATAGCATTAAAGCTAAATCTGGAAAATAACTGTGAAGATAACTGCAGATGCGCCTGGGGAGGTTTAGAGTGGGTGTGCCTTCAAGAGAAGCAGAAAAGGGATTGACATAGTTTTAGAACTCTATAACAGATAAAAACAAGGAAAAAGTAGTTCTTCACAAGAGAAAAAAGATACTATATTTATACTAAAATAAAGTTCTTCATGATGTTTTCACTTTTTTTTTTTTTTGCTGAGGAATTTTCCCCCTGAGCTAACATCTGTTGCCATTCTTCCTTCATTTTGTATGTGGGTTGCTTCCACAGCATGGCTGCTGACGAGTGGTGTAGGTCCACACCCAGGATCCGAACCTGGAACCCAGGCCACTGAAGCAGAGCAAACAAGTTAACCACTCAGCCATGGGGCCAGCCCTGATGTTTCCACTTTTAAGCTAACAATTATTGAGTGCTTACTATGTGTGAGATGTTGGTCTAAATGTTTTATATGTAATTTACAATAACTCTATGTTGAAGACTATGTTATTTATGTTTAGTAGATAAGAGGTACAAAGAGATCAAGTAAATTATACCAAGTCCATGGAATTTATCAGTGGCAGAGGCAGGATTTGAACCAGACAGACTTGGCTCCAGAGACAATGCATTTAACTCTTGTTCTTTGTTGCTTCTCGTTTGTGATGCTGGGGTAGGAGCAAGTCCAAGCACACCTGTCTATCTTCCACTCTCCCTGACTTCATTTTCTAAAAATGAATTAGGCACACAACAGCCCCTTAAAAGACCCCAAAATCACTTTTAACCTTCTTTTACAGGGAAGAAAACTTTAGGAAATAAACCTAAAACTCTGCAGAAGATCCCCCTTCTTCAGCTAGCCCAGTCCATTTGTCAGATACGAATGACCAAGAAAGCATCACTAACTGTATAATAAAAAACAACACACAAGAGAAGAATGAAGAGAAATAGATCCAATGAATGATCCCACAGGAAAGTGTGTAATGTAAGAAGAAAAAAATAATGAAGTTGAATTTTTATTTATTTTTTCAGGAAAATTCAACAAACTATTTTATCCACAGAATAGATAGATCCTTTTCTGGAAAAGGTGCAAACAGCAAAGCAGACAAGGAGGTGTTGACGGAAATTTAAACTGCCACTGCGAAATTTTTTAAGTCAGTAGGAAGCTGAAAAATAAAATGGAAACTTCAGAAGGCCAAATAGTATTCTGGAAGATAAAAATGTGGAGATTTCTCAGAACAGGGGTACAGACAAATTTATAATAATTATTTAAAAGATTGAGAAATGAGAAAAAACTAAAGAGTCAGGGAAGGAACAATTAAGGATATCCAACATCCATTTATGAGGAATTCCAAGAAAGGAAATTGACCCCACCACTACCAAAAAAAAAAAAAAAAGATATTCATTACTCTTCAAAAAGGTATCCATTACTATTGAAATGCTCCATACCTCACGAATGAGATGAATGAATGAAAAGCACACACCTAGTCACAAGCTGGTAAAATTTAAAAATTTCAAGAATGAAGTTAAAAGGCTACCAAAAGAATAAAACAAAACAAACTAGCAAATACGTACGCACAAACAGATCATCTAAAAAATAGAGAACCAATTAGCTTCAAATTACCATTGACAATGCCAGATATGACAACATATTGGAGCAAGGCATTCAAAAGTCTGAAAGAAAATTATCTTGAAGGTTGACTTTTAGACTGAGCTACTCATTAATGAAGAATGAGGACAAAATAAATACATTTTAATACATACAGGAACAAAATCTTGGCATCTATGCACAATTAAAGAAAACATACTCAAATATATACTACAGCATATTGAATGAATATCCTAAGAAAAAAAGATGTGAAATACATGAAACAGTGATCTTAACCCATTATTCCAAAGAGGACAGCTACACATAGTCCCAGAAAATAATCTTGTTTAAACTAAAACAGGAAGTTGAAGGCTTCATGAATAATAAATACCTTTAGTAAGAAAGTAGAGTGCATGCAACAAATATTTTATTAAGAGACTAATTCTTCCTAAATCTTTTCTACCAACAATGAGAAGGCAGAATTGCAAATTAAAGCTAAGAAACACAAAGCGACAATAAAAACGATTATGCTCTTAATGGAAAACAAACTAGAATATGATATGGTTCTGAGCAATTGAAAGGAGACTGCATCTGACATAGATACTTTGAAAATTCTCCTTCAAAGAGTAAAGTTTAGGGATATGGATTATAGATCCTTTTCTGTGTATCCAGTTGTATTAATTGTTGTACAATGAAAAATATTTGTATACTTATAAATGACTAGTAGCTTTCAAAATTCAATTAATCAATAGGCAAAATACATTAAAGATTTCATTGTAGGAAAAAAACCCGGAAAGTAGACAACAATACTAAAAACATAAATGTGATGACACAGATGAGAGGAATAGGAAAACGAATGAAATGAATTAAGGAGGAAGGAATGTGTCTATGCTAATTTCTTCATGTTACATACTATCAAGTCAATAGAAAATCCCTACAGATGGTAGATTAAAGAAATAGAAGCTTAAAATAGGTAATTCAACGTCATAAATTTACCACTAAAAAATTTAAAACAATAACAAATATTGGGAATTGGAGATGTTGTCTAATGTTGATAAATCAAAAAAATATGACATAAGCATTAAATAGAGAAGAGATTATAATCATAAAAAGAAATAAATTAGAACCTATAAAAGAGCAGGGACAGGAGTGTTGGTGGGCTTGGGTGTATCTTTTCATTTTATACTCTGTTATACTATTTGAAATTGTAACTATACGGATGTACCCACACAGGTATACTAGTGTACATAATGCATATTTTTATAATGATCTGGGTAATAAAACCTAGAATACTAGTCAGTATAATTGCAAGAGAAAGGAACTCTGCCTTAAGCAAAACAGAGAATACATTGGCTCATGTAACCAAGATGCCCAGAAATAAATGGGCTGAACCTAATTTGTTTATATAATGTCATCAGTTTATCTGAAGACTCAATTTATCTTGATATAAATTTAATTCTCAAGCAGGATATATCCATATGGTAACAAATTGGCCACCAACAACTCCAAGTTTACGTTCAGCCAGCCAAGCAACCCAAAATTCCAGTAGTCCTGTGGTAATCCAGTAGTTCCACGAATACTCCCAACACTGACTGTCCTTGATTAGCTTAATGGAAATAATAGCTGACATATATTAATCACTTACTAGTTGCTTGATCCTTTTCTGAATCTCAGAGAAGAGAAATAACTAACCCAAGTTTTTACTGCTAGTGAGTGTTAATGCTGAGTTTGGATTGAGGCAATTTTACTCCAAATCTGGTGATTTTAATCAATATTCCACATACTCATGTCTGAACCAATCATTGTAGTCTATTGACCAGATCTGGGTTACACGTCTACCTCTAGAGTGGAGTGAGGTCAGCACCATGAAACCATATGGACAGAGAATGGGGAATTATGGTGCCTCCAAAATTGGTACGCAGATTAAAAAATACTTGAAACCAGCTGCAAAGAAAGAGAGAAGGAAACAGATGAAGAGTGTGACGCTAAAAGAAGAGAACAATGAAAGAGAAAGATAGAAACAGAGAGAGAGAGAGAGAAAGAGAGACAGACAGACATGTAGTTGTAACCTGGTTTTGAAATGGCTTTCCAGTTTCTGATTCCAGTCCCTTCTGAGGCACTGATCCTCTTCTGACATTGGTTCAGTGAAAGAACAGACCGCCTTGTCATCCGGTATTATTTTCCTTTTGCTTAAACTAGTTAAATAAGTTTCTAGTTTTTGCAGCCAGAGCGTTGATTACATTTCTGGAAGATGGGCTTGTCTCTTATAAGGTTGTAAGGGATGTGCCTTTTTGTTAGTATATAAGATCCAATGCAATCTCTGCATATTGGTTTCAGGACTTCTTGTGTTAAACTAAAAAAAAAGTTAAAAATGGAAGGAAACAATTAAAAATGCTAACTCTGTGTAGTGAGGTAAAAGTGAGTCTAAATTACTTCTTTATTTACTGCATCATTTATATTTTCAGTTTTTCATGTTCAAAAATCATATTAAAATATTCTGCTAGTGATTTTGAATATTTATGATAGCTTAGCAATTATGGAATTGACTCAATGGCACTAACAGCCACCACAAAAAAAAAAAAAAAAAAGAAATGACCTTTCAAACCATGAAAGGGCAATGGAAGAACCTTAAATGCATATTACTAAGTGAAAGAAACCAATCTGAAAAGGCTACATACTGTGTGATTGCAACTGTATGACATTCAAGAAAAGGCAAAACTGTGGAGACAGAAAAAGATCAGTGGTTGCCAGAGGTTGGGTTCAGGAGAGGGATGAATAAGGAGAGCACAAAAGGACTTTTAGGAAAGTGAAATTATTCCATATGATACAATAATGATGGTTACATGTCATTATACATTTGTCCAAACCCATGCAATGTACAATACCAAGAATGAACCCTTATGTAAACTATGGACTGTGGTGATTATGATGTGTCAATGTAGGTACATCAACCATAACAAATGTACCACTCTGGTGTGGGATGTTGATGATGGCGGAGGCTGTGCATACATGGGGGCAGGGAGTATAGGGGAACTCTCTGCACTTTCTCCTCAATTTTGCTGTGAACCTTAAACTGCTCTAAAAAGTCAAGTCTTAATAAATAAATAAATAAGGGAGAAGGCGAGTAAATGTGAGTGACTCTTCATACCTCATCAGCAATACAAGGAAAATATAGGAATATCAGATCCATCTGTGAATGAAAAACAGAAAGGTGTCATTGTGACATATCAAAGAACAGTATACGGCAATAGGTTGTTTTGTGTTTTCGGCATTTGGACTTGAGGGTTAGATATACCTAGTCTGAATCCCAACTCTGACTTATTTGCTAGGGACTCTTATAAAGTTACTTAAGCTTTTTGTATCTTATTTTTTTCCATGTGTAAAAATAGTTATGTAGGATTGTCTTGAAGGTTAAGTAAGATAAGACGTACAGGACATATCTTCTTTATTCAGAATAAGCTCTGAAAAATGTTTGTTGTTCTAATTTTTGTGACGTGGAGTAAAAGAGTCAAGTTGTGATTTATACATAAGCAATCAGATTCTTTAATAGAAAAAAAAATCCAAGAATAACCTAGATCAGATCATTTTGCCATATAAACATTATTTATAGACTAAACAAAAGACAAGTTAATGTTTTTTATGTGTCCTTGTATTCATAAATTCTAGGTTTAGAATTACACCAAGGTGTAGACAGAGGCAGGAGATGTGAGGATGGAGGAGGAAAACACAACGAGAGAGAGAGATCCTGGGTATTCTGAATAAGTCATTGTGAAGGCCCCCTTCTTTAGAAGAAAAATCACTTGCTTCTAGTTATACTGCTGATTGAACCCTCAATTTTATCAATGCAAAAGGGAACATGAGATATTTCTCTAATATAATTATTTCATTCTCTTTTTTGACCCCATTTGTGCATCTACCACACTTTATCACTTGGATTATTTATCTCCTTCACAAGTCTCCCCATATCCATTCTTGACCCTTCTAAACCCTTCTCTATATCTGCAGTGATCTTAAGATGGATATGTGATCGTCGTCTCCCCTGCTTAAAATCCATTGCTTTAAGAATAAAGAGCGCCATCATCAAAATTTAATTCTCTGCATTATCTGATCTCTGCTCTTCTCTCTTTCCTCCTCTCTTTTTTATGTTCAGAAAAATAAATTACAGTAAAATATTCTACTAATTGTTTTGAATATTTACGAGAATCTAATACTAATGACACTGTCCGTTTACCATAGTGTTAACCAGGGCACAGAACACAGGGAAAGTTATCCAAGAAAACGTTAAAAATTTGTTTCCTAATTTTGAGGGACATGCACCATATGCCTTCCAGCCTTGAGGTTTTTGCACTCCAAATGGACATGCTTATTTCTGGGCCTATATTTAGTTAGAACAACTGAATGGCATTCCCGTGGATCATCTTCACCAAGAAGTCACACACAGTCTCTGAGGACCCTCAGATCATCTCTTGCTTCTTATTTATCTCTCTGTGACACTGAGATCTATTAGACAAACTAACTATATGAAACAAAACTAGCAAGATTCAATCAGCTTGAACAAGGGTTCAGTCTGACTCACACAATCATTCAATGTTGAACTTTTTCCATTTTGAGATATAAAATGAAAATGTGAAAACTTCAGGAAAAAATAAGATTTAGGCTAGTTATGATAAATTATTTTTTAAGTGCTTAATATAATTCCAACCTAAAGACTGGAAGTAGAAAATAAACTTCAAATAGTGGTAGCATGAAAGTATGAAACATAATAGAGCATCTGTAAGTAAGATGAATGAAAGTGAGTGGCAATATGACCATACATCTGGTGAAGGTGGAATTTTGAAAAAAGTAGAGTTTACATAGCATTGGATCATTATATATCTCAGGGTGTAATATCTCCAATGCAAATTTTGAATAACTCAGATATGTGGCCAAAACTGAAATAAACATTTTTCTCTCTTGAAAGGCACAGCTGTGGTATTTAAAGATGAGTTATAGAACTTGTGTTCCGAAGTATATGAGAATTACAGCCAACACAGCTTCAAAACATAAACTGGATATAAATAAAAGGAAGGAATTTTTCTTGCTTTTCCTATATGAACTATAGAATTGGGCAACCAAAGAGTAGATGAAGGAAAGCGTCTCTTCATATGAATATTTCAACAAACACATGGAGAAGGAGTGACAGAATTGCAATATCAACATTTTGCAAATCCTAACGAATTAAAGGATCCAGAGATGGAGCATTGAGGGCTTCTAATTTTATCAAAAGAGACAATTGGTCATTAAATACCGACTATGATCCCTCATGAGGAGCACAACACCAGCTATGAAGCAGACTTGCCTAAAAAGAAAAAAGCTAGGGGCCGGCCTGGTGGTCTAGCAGTTAAGTTCGCACATTCCACTTCAGCGGCCTGAGGTTCCCCAGTTGGGATCGGGGGTGCGGACCTACTCACCCCTCATCAAGCCATGCTGAGGTGGCGTCCCATATAGAAGAGCTACAACTCTACAACTATGATACACAACTGGGTACCGGGGCTTTGGGGAGAAAAAAGAAAAAAGGAAGATAGGCAACAGATGTTAGTGCAGAGCCAAGCTCCTTCAAAAAAAAGAAAAAAGAAAAAAGCTAGTCTGAGTCTGATTAAGCCTCTAGATTCAACCACAGATTTGCAGGAAAAGCAGAGGAACACGTTAAACTACAGAAGAATGCAATCAGCAAGGTCCAGCCTATGGAAAACTACAGGACAAGTAACCCAGGTTCTTTAACAAACAGATTTCAGAAAAGCGAAGTCACAGAGGGGGATCCTACAGATTTAGAACAGTATTTAAAAAATAACAGGTCAAACTGAACTTCAGTGTCTATGGATGCACAACTGGATGATTGAGGAGGCAATTGCATAAAATCAGGAGAGGTAACTCTTAGTGGAGAGAGAAGGGGCTAGAATTGGGGGGCCACATAGGGGACTCTTGGGGTGGCTGGTGAGGTTTTATTTCCTGACATGAGTGGTATTTACAAGAATATTCACCTTTTAATCATTTAGTAAACCACGTATTTGTTTTACGAGATTTTCTATGTTTTTTATTTAACCATAAGAATTATTTTCAAAAAATAGATACTAGAGCCAGAGTTAGACAGAAGAAATAAGTCACTTTAATATACTCTAGAATTTGAGATCAAATCATAGTTACAGTGAGTTAATCCTTTTAAATTAGCAAAATACTGATGAAACTATCCCTAATAATCTATTTTGTTCTAACAGTGTAGGTTGGGGTTCAGAAGAGGCAGCATAGCCCTAATAATTGTTTTAATGTCAAACTACTTTGTGCTTTCTATTTCTTTTATTTTTTAATTAAAATAAACATTCATTAGTTGAATTTTTATAATCTGGAAATCTCACTGGGATAGTTGTTTGTAAAAGGGGTTAGAATGGAATGCGTAGATTGGTTGGCTATTAAGATTTTTAATACATTTAACCCATCTCCCTTGAGTGTTGTAAGAATTATCTTCAGATTTAATGAAGTACCTTAAGCTCTTTAGAGGACAACACCATATAAATGCATAGCGAATCATAACAATAACAGTCATAATATATCCTGTTGCCCAAATAAAACCATGGTTAGGTGATCAAGACCAATGATTTTGTGAACATAGGAAAGACTGAGATAAATAGAAAGCTAAGGGAAACAGTAGAAAGAATAAAAGAGAGAAAATTTACCACTTTAAATATCACAGGAGTGCAGGAAAGCTGAGAATGATTAGGTACATTAAATATGACTAATATTTACCTAAACGTTTTCCACCTAACACCTGCATCACTTATGACACAAATGATCCCAAACACAGCTCTCAAATTTCTGGATTTAGTGACATGTTTATATAACAATTTCAAACTAAATATTTTACCAAAATTTAAAAAAATATGACTGCCTTTTGAGCAGTTTTGATTAATAAAAACTTCATTCATGTGAAAAAGTATTTCATATTTAAAAATCCCTCAATGGAACCTAATAGATTCTTATTTTTCCTATAGCTTCTCTTCTGAAAATTGTCTCATTTGGTGAATCCTTGAAGATATGTGTGTAGCTACAAGTAAACAAATGCTCCATAGACACTTTTCATTTATTGAACACAAGCCCAATGCCTCTTAAGTCAGAATAATGTATTTGGTGAGGGGAGTTTCTCAGAACAAGCCCAGGGGATGAGAGAAGGAAGTCAGTTTATAACACTCGGAGTTGCAAGCCCAAGGAGTTGGATCCATCAGGAGAGGTGAATTCACTTCACACATCAGACAGCATCAGCATCAACAGATCTCTCAGGCCGAGTTCTGCTGTGCCCAACAAGTAGGCTCCAATTTCTGAACAGAGGGTCTCCATGACCCTCACTCTCACTGAAACCTTCAGAAGATGGCCTAGTCTTTCCTTTTTTTTTTTTTTTTTTGGTGAGGAAGATTGTCCCTGAGCTAAAATCTGTTGCCCATCTTCCTCTTTTTGCTTGAAGAAGACTGTCCCTGAGCTAACATCCGTGCCAATCTTCCTCTACTTTTTGTATGTGGGACACCGCCACAAGCATGTCTTGGTGAGCAGTGCATAGGTCTGTGCCCAGGATCCGAACCTGAGAACCCCAGGCCACTGAAGTGGAGGGCAAGAACTTAACCACTACAAAACCAGGCCAGCCCCAATTCTTTCCTTTTTTAATCTGGTTCTGGGAAGGCAGGATCTGCCTTAGGCAACATTTCAAAGGAAGTGTTTATGTCTCCTCTGGCATCTCCCTACCCTTTCCCAGGCTCTCCTTCATCTATGGAAACTCCCTTCTCCCTTAGCTCCTGTATTCAAGAAACTCATACTGAAATGTTCTAGAATAAGATAATTTTTTAGAAAAGAGAGAAACACACTGGTCACCACACCAAATGAATCACCATATATCTTAAAGAAAAGGCCCTTAAAACCAGGGTATTAAAGACTAGATCATAGCTGACAAGTTTTAAAGGAGAGGAAATGTGAAAAAGAAAAATCAAGATACTGGACGTGAATAGCTTTGTAGGTTGCCTTGACGATTTTATTTAAAAGTAATAAGTATTAATTACTTATATTAATAAAGTAAAATTATTAATATCACTAATAGCAATACCGAAGTAGATAACTCTTGTATCCTAGAAATCTTGTTTGAGATATCAGAGTTATAGAGTCCCTCTTCATTAACTGGACTTATAGCTGGCAAAATGTGAAGGCATTTAATAGCTGTGGATGTTTTGGAACAAGTGTGCCTTTCATTTGCACATTGCTCCATTTCCCACCCTTCTGCTCTGCTAAGTGGTTTAGGAAAATATTTTTTCAAGCTCCTTTGACAGCTGGGTTTTGACTAGTTCTGTATTGAGAGCACTGGAGCAAGACTGGAGGGCAGGAGGTATTTTCTCTTTCTTGCTCTGCCTCTCAGCCTACAGAGGAAGCTGCACCTCTCCCATGTCCCAGATCCCATTGGGCAGCCCAGCCACATGGCCTGGGTTCTAGATTCTGGCTACCCCACTGCCTCCCATTTTTCCTTTAACCATTGAGTTTTTCCAGCTTCCCACTGTTGCTGGTCTGGCTTACCTAATTGCTTTCAATTGCCCAATTAGATTCTCAGTTCTTTCTTCACTTGCATATCTAATTTATCCAAATTTTGCCTGTATTAAATTCTCTTTACTTTGAAAAACCTATCATTCTTTCTGCCTTCCTGAACAGAACCAAAGGGATGCAGCAAGTATTAAAAGCCTTTGCACTGTCTGCATTCAATGAGAAGAGATCTAAGCTTGCAGAGCTGTCAGACAATTTTGGAATCTTTCGGTTTATTTTGCATTCCCATCCTTTCAGTCCTGATGCAGATCTGGGTCGGCATGACCACAGTACTTTGCTGGGGGAGAAAAGAAACAATGGAGGGTGTACATCCTATGTGTAATGATGCCACTCCCCGGGGCTCTGCCCTGTATGCACTCGCAGATGAAGTCTTGTGGAAGACAGAATCCAGGCAGTGGTGAAGATTTGATGGAGGAAGCTCCAGACTCTGTAAATATTCTTCTAGGAAAACAAAAAAAAAGACAGATGCATATATTTGACTTAAAGGGAATCCCTTATCTGTTGAAATTGGATGATGGTAACATATTACCAAAAGGAGAGAAACTCCATGGGGTGCCAGAAAGATGGACTAACATAGACTTAGAAGGCTTGGATTCAAGCCTTAGTTTTGATTTTTACTTTCTGTGTGAACACCGAAAGCCAGAAGATAGCACTTAGTCTTAGTGTCCTCATCTGCAAAATAGGAATAGTAATGGTAATACCTATCTTACAGGGATGTTCTAACATATAATAGTTACCCCAACCTTGTCAGCAATGTAGTAGTTGCTTCTACCTTAAAAAGGAGGCATCATACTTTGTCAGTGGGCAGGTAGTCACTTTCAATGACTCTGCCAGCCTTTCTATGAGAGCAGAATAGGTAGTGGAGCAAGTTAATGAGATTTGGGGTCCGCAAAATTAGCCTCAGAGTCAATGAGGGTATCAAGTTAAAGAAAGGTGACAGGAGGGCCTTGCAGGGCACAGGGAGATAAGCTCCTGGGAGAATACCGGTGGTCGGTGGCAGGAGAATTCAGAGCAGGGAACTCAGTCTGATTTAAAGGTTTTTAGTTTACCTCAAAACCTATTTGCAAATGCCTAATTTTGGAAAAAGTTCAGGAAGGGGAACTGAAAACTTAGAGCAAGAAGTGAGCATGAAAAATGAATCTCTTCCCTTTCCCCTGAAAATTTGTAGAAATCTTGGTGAGGGTCTCAGTCTGCCTTGAACAGGGGTTGATTTTGAATTTATTTCACTCTGAAAGAAAAAAGAATGTCGGTGGATATGTGGACCAAATAATATATGGGAGAACGCATGACAAACACTGCAGCATTAGACAAATCTCATTTATTGTTTCCAATGTTCTTCTCAATTAATATGTAATGGTGATTCCAAGAGCTTTCCTCAATTTAAACCTTGCATTAGATAAATGTTTCAATTTTTAATCAGTAATCATCAGGCTCCTGTGCTGTATAACTACTTTAAAACATAGGAAATTATGGGACTAAAGATTTCCCACATACTTGGTTCCTACAGCATGAATCAAAGAAAAGCACATGTAGGACACTGATGGCGCCATGTGCCTAGGCATAAGCTTAAGTCAGACAGTTTTCCACCATTGCAGTTTATCGTGTTCTTAGTTTGCCTAAGAGCCACTCAAATAAGCATCATTCACATGTCATTTTCAGAGCAGATCCTGTTTTCATTCCCTCGCCTTGTATACTGGTTAGAGGTTGTTCTGCAAGCAGTCTGCTTGACTCCACACCCCAGCGAAAGCCTGTCCCAGTAATTGCTGAAGATTGCTTGATATGGGACAACTTCCTGTAGCTTTAAAAGTCTCCTGAAGTCAATAAGTTCCTCAGTGATATCAAATTTTACCATCATTGCACCTGTAATAGAAAACGTGTAAAAAATAGTGCCGTGCTATCTCTATATTGTAAAGGCTTGTCTTAATTAACATGCATTATTTTGAAGGAATGCACTGGTTAACATATAGGTTGTTAAATGTGCATTACATTTCGATAACTGTAACTCCGTGAAAATGATACTTTGAATACAGTGAGCACCACTGGAATTTTAATGAGCAAAAAAAAAAATCTTCATTGAATTTTTTTCTTAAATACAGGCAAATATACAATGCAATTTCATATATTTCCCAAGTAAGTTTTTCTGATAATATTTCTTTGAGGAAGATCAAGAAGCAAAACACAGATTGTCATTACTGCATTTTCTATATTTCATATGTTCTTTTTTGAATCACAGCTAATCTAAAAACATGGTGATTTTCCCTGCCTAGTTAAAAGATATATCTCCTAAGTGTACTGATATTTGGCATTTTAATATTTCTTATCAGCAACGCCATACAACCAAGTAAGCCTGGTTAAGTTTAAAACTGCTTCATGTTTAGAATCAGCAGATTGTGGGTATTATTTGTTCTTTTGTTCATTTTGTAATGATGTGGGATGACAGGTGTCCTTTTTAAACAGCTGCCCAGCAAGGTTAGCTGTCAGGGGGGTTCCATAACGTGAATCTGGTCTCTAAACTTCCATTTAAAAGACAAAAATAATTTCTATGACAGAAAACTTCTTTTAACAAATTGTAATATATTTATATTTCATTTTGGAAGAGATTAAACCAAAGGTAAGCTTGGGGCTGTGACATACTAGCATACTAGAAACAATGCATTTAATGTACTACTTAATTAATAACTTCTTAGCAATTTTCTTTCTGCTTTACCACCATCATCCCCTTCTCATTCTTCATGCCAGAATTTATTTTTCATCCCCTTATGAGGTTATACCATTTGAAATGAGTAAATATTTGCACTTTTCTTATGCGTGTCAAAGTATACAACACGTTTGTGGAGCAGTAATTAGCAAGGTACCTGAATATCTCCTAAGAAATACTGGCATGTTTTGAAAAATAAGCCCAAGCAACATATCACATGTCCACAATAGAAGTTACCTTCTAGAGGACCAGCACCCTAGGCTGAGAATTTTACAGCAAAGTATAGAATTAGAATGCAAACCTTTTGGTGCTATGGTTCCATCTCTAATGTCTACTTAAATATGAGCATTTCTATGTTAAATACATATTGTGTCTTCACATATTTGAAATGAATATCTTGTGCATATAGTCAGCAAAAAGATTTTCGTCAGGAACAAAATTATAAATGATAATATATCTTTGGTTTCTCTTACTACAAGAATTCAAATATTGTTCAGTAAATCTACACGTTTGTTCAGATGGCTTCTATTCCAAGCTTGTATGTCTGCCTTCTAGTTATTAGGACGACTTATTGTACAGTGTATGAGTGTGTATGCCTCGTGGTTCATTACAAAACTCATATCAAAGTAAAGGGTCAAAAACATCTCAATTCCTTATGCTTTATTTTAAAATTCAGTTTTTGCTTAAGTATGTACCTCACTTCAGTTACTTCAGACTGGGAGAATTGCAGCTCTAGTCTTGAATGTAATTGTTGACTCTTATGTTTCCACTGGTTACATATTGGCTTAAGCTATGGCTGAGAGCTGAAATGATCAAAGGTATATTTTGGAGGGTTTGTTTTGTTTTGTTTTTTTAAATTTATTTCTTAAAATTCATTTATTTTATTACAAAAAACAGGGTCTCCAAAATTCTTGCAGATAAGGCAATACAGCTACATAGTGAAAACCAGAAATAGCAGGAAGAAAAGACACTAAGAAGCACAGGGGATAAAAAATGGAATGCATTTGGTTGACATTTGAAATGGGAAAGAGAGTCAATGAGGCAGAGAGATTCAGAAAGGTAATTCCAGAAGAAGTAGAGAAAGTTTTCACACTGACAGTAGCAAGATTATATCAAGGGACCAAGAGAAAGCTAATATCGTGCATCAAAGGGGAGCTGGCTGCACGGTCTATAGAGAAGAATGAAGCTCCTGCAACATGTTCAGGCAAGAGTCTGGAATATTTTTAAACTAATTGCGGCATTTTTAAACAGCCCCACATCATTCACTGTTGTATGGAAAGGAAGGTCCTTTATTTAAAAGACTAGGTTTATATTGTTCGAGATGGATGTGAGTAAGTTAAAAAAAGAGACGGCTTTCTTCTTGGACCTGCAGTATTCTTGGAGAACAAAATGAATAAAGCCAGTTTTATTGTTTACTCACTACATCTCTGTAGCTGAGCTGGATACTGTTTCCTTGACATAGAGTTTACCTCTCAGAGGACGTTCATTGGATGCCCATGTGTCTTGATTCCACAACCACCCCTGCCAAATTGAAAAATGGAGTCAGTTATTTTCACAAGCAGCTTCCTTGAGTATGATTAAGGTCTCATGCATGCATCACAGATCTGTGGACCAATCTATGTTTCCTCTTAGGAAGAAAGAGGTGCTCTAAATTAGCCTTGAAGCTGAACTGGAATTTACATCCATTATAAAGTAAAAGCATAGATAACAAATTTGTTAAAATTTACAGGACATTGGCGAGTAGGGAAGTATTTAGATATAATTTGTAAGGTAACTGAAGCTTCTAGTTCTCAGATCTATTCCTACTTTCATTTTCACAGATATAATTTAAAGATAATTTCTATTGGGTTGAATTCCTTCAATGTAACATGTTTTGAAATATTCTAGAATCCTTTATTTTAAAAACTGTGCATTTATATACATAATTTCATCTAATAAATAAAGAGCATAGACAATAAAGAACCTCTCAGTTTTCATGTGCATCTTGAAATCCATAACTTCCTTCCTGTTATAAAGTTAAAATAGATATACATCCGTAAAGTGTCAAAAGCTTATTTTCCCCTCCCTACCATTTCCTCTAAATCATCTCTCTCTCTCTCTTTTTTGTTGTCGTGTGTTCCCCACGTGTGGCAGTATTAATGTAATCTCTTTCATCATTTTTCTCTCTTCACAGCTCACTATCACTCTGGAGAGCAAATATATTCTCGTCTGTGTAAGTTGTTCATCCTTAAATTTTAAATTTCCTTTGCAAGTATAGCCTACCTTTTATCAGTGAGGGAAATGGGTCTCTATCACCTTCTCTAACATAGTTTTAAGATGACAGGAAAATGGAGTACTTTAATTTTATATCACTATCTCAGCATTGTAATATTTTATTCTATTATAATCATTTGTTTTTTAGACTTTAGAAAAAAGCAAATAAAAAAGGACTTGGCTTTTTCATATTATCACTGTAACCATTCATTAATTTCATTGTAGTAAAGATTGTGTAGTAAATTATATTATTTTGATTAAATAGGAAGTACTAGATATTGTCAACTTCTAACTGTCCCTACGTGATTGTAAAAACCTTGATTCTAAAAACACTTCTAAAGATTCAAAGTTAGCCACTAGTGTTTTGCATCTGGCTTCTTTTACATGGAATTATATCTTTGAGGTTTATCCACATTTCATTTGTTATTGCTGAATAGTATTCCACAGTATGGGTATACTACATTTGGATTATTCATTCACCACTTAATGGACATTTGGATTATTTCCTGTTTGGCGCTGCTATAAATAATATTGCTATGAACATTCACGTACACATCTTTGTATGGATATATATTTTCTTTTCTCTTCGGTAGATTCCTAAGAGTGGATGTGCTGGGTTGAATGCTAAGTTTATGTTTAACTTTTTAAGAAACTGTCAACTGTTTCCCAAAATAGCTATACAGTTTTGTATTTCCACCAGCAATGTATGAGGTTTCCAATTTCTCCATACCTTCTACAATACTTGAGAGTGGAAGTGTGGAAGTCTTACTGAGACAAGATGTTTGAACACAATCCATGACCTATCTTTGGCTGAACGCTAAGCTATGAGGGTGTAGAGGTGACTCCTAGGAAGCTGAGCTTGAAATTAAAATCAAGAGGTGGGAGGGGAAACAAACCCAGAGTAGAAACATCAATGACCACACATTGCAAAGGAGATAGACTTCACAGATTTAATCCAGGCAAGTAAATAAATAAGCAGACAAAACAAACGAACAAACAAAAACCAAAAACAATAGACTGAGAAGTGCATTCAAATTTCAGGGTGTTTCTTAGAGTATGTCTCACTTTTATTTACTGTTGGACCCCCTGCATATGAGTGTGTGCAGTCACCTCTAGCCAACGATGTGTGGCTAGCACTGGCCTCCTCTGATCTCTGCAGTATATTAGACTAGGGTCAACCTGAGATAGATAAGAAATTTATCAAGCTCCTTATGGTTGTCACATCTTCTGGAACTCCCAGTTAAATCACTCACTAGTTTGCAGGTCTGTTGTTTGCCCACATAGTACTGTAAGCTATGGCTAGCTGAGCTGCTGGCTCTCCTTGTTAGCTTTCCAATTTTAATGGCAAGACTCCAAATCACATGAGTGCCTCTTGCAGTGGGGTTGAAGCTGCTGGTCTTCAAGGCCTGTCCTGCTTTGGTTGAACCTCCACACCAACACCTATGGGGAGGGGGCAATGGGGGCAGCCTCAGGGAAGAATACCATGGACTCCTGCTGCTCCTATGCCAATGTAGTTTTGGTTTATAAACTCTTCTCAGTTGGTTGTGTGCCTTTGATTGATTTTCAAAGTGCTGAAATAATTGTTTTTTGAGAGTTTTGGCCAGTTTTATAGTTGTTCTTTGAGGAGAGAATTTGTCAGTCTCCTCACTCCATCATGAGAGAAGTGAATCCTCTGCATTATCTTTTATCTTCCTTAACATATATCTCTTGAAATCATCCATAAAGACTAGATCCAAGCATTGATTCTTCTTTGAATATTTGGCAGAATTCACTAGTGAAGCTGTCTGGTCCTGGACTTTTGTTTGTTGGGAGGTTTTTGATTATTGATTCAATCTCCTTACTAGTAATCAATCTGTTCAGATTTTCTATTTCATCATAATTCAGTCTTGATAGGTTTACATATCTAGGAAATGATCCATTTTTTTCTGAATTGTTAAATTTATTGACATATAATTGTTTATAGTTGTGTCTTATGAGCCTTTGTATTTCTGTTGTATCAGTTGTAACATCTCCTCTTTCATTTATGATTTTATTTATTTGAGTCCTCTCTCTTTTTTCTTGATGAGTCTAGCTAAAGTTTTGTCAATTTTGTTTAACTTTTCAAGGAACCAGCTCTTAGTTTCATTGATCTTTTCTATTGTCTTTTTAGTCTCTATTTTCATTTATTTCTGTTCTAATCTTTATTATTTCCTTCCTTCTACTAAATTTGGGCTTTATTTGTTCTTGTTTTTCTAGTCCCTTGAGGTATAAAATTAGGTTGTTAAATTGAGACTTTTCTTGTTTCTTGAGGTAGGCATTTATCTCTATGAACTTCCTTCTTAAAGTTGCTTTTGCTGCACCCCATAAATTTCGGCATGTTACATTTCCATCTTCACTTGTCTCAAGGCATTTTTTTATTTCTCTTTTAATTTCTTCTTTGACCCATTCATTGTTCAGTAGCACGTTGTTTCATTTCTACATATTTGTGAGTTTTCCAGTTTTCTCCATGTAGTTAATTTCTAGCTTCATACCATTGTGGTCAGAAAAGATGCTTGACATGATTTCAATCTTCTTAAATTTATTAAGACTTGTTTTGTGGCCTAACATATGATCTATTTTTGGAAATGGTCCATGTGCACTTGAGAAAAATGTGTATTTTCTAGCTTTTGGATGGAATGTTCTGTAAAAATGTGACTTCACATTTTTACAAATGGACTTCATTTGGTGTAATGTGTAATTTAAGGCCAATGTTTCCTTATTGATTTTCTGTCTGGGTGATCTATCTATTGACGCAAGTGGGGTATTAAAGTCACCTACCATTATTGTATTGCCCTCTATTTTTTCCTTTAGGTCTGTTAATATTTCCTTTATATATTTAGGTGCTCTGATGTTGGGTGCATATATATTTACAAATGTTATATCTTCTTGTTGGATTGACCCCTTTATCATTATGCAATGCCCTTCTTTGTCTCCTGTTACACTCTTTGTTTTAAAGTCTATTTTATCTGATATAAGTATAGCTACTCCAGATTTCTTTTGGTTTCCATTTGCATGCAATATCTTTTCCATCCCTTCACTTGTCTGTGTATATCCTTATTCTTAAAGTTAGTCTATTGGAGGCAACATAGAGATGAGTCTTGTTTTTTCATCTGTTCAGCCACTCTATGTCTTCTGATTGGAGAATTTATTCAATTTACTTTGAAAGTAATTATTAATAGGTATGTGCTTATAGCCATTTTTTAATCATTTTCTGACTGTTTTGGCAATTCCTCTCTGTTTCTTTCTTCTTCTCTTGCTCTCTTCCTTTGTGGTTTGCTGACTTTCTTTAGTGGTATGGTTATATTCCTTTCTCTTTCTCTTTTTTGTATTTACTATGAGTTTTGGTTTTACTTAATACCAATCATTCTGAAACTCTTCCAAAAATAAAAGAGGAGGAAACTCGTCCAAACTCATTTTATTAGGCCAGCATTACCCTGATACCAAAACCAGACAAAGATGCCACAAGAAAATAAAATTACAGGCCAATGTCTCTGATGAACATAAATGCAAAAATTCTCAACAAAATATTAACTAACTAAATTCAACAATATAGTAAAAGGGTCATACACCATGATCAAGTGGGATTTATTCCAGGTTAAACAAGGAATAGTTCAACATCCACAAATTAATCAATATGATACACCATATTAACAAAATCAAGGATAAAAATATGATAATCACAATAGATGCATGAAAAACATTTGACAAAATTCAACACCAATTTGTGATAAAAACCCTCAACAAAGCAGGTTAGAGGTTATACATCTCAATATAATAAAGGCCATATATGACAAGCCCACAGATAGCATCATACTTAATGGTGAAAAGCTAAAAGCTTTTCTTTAAGATTAAGACAAGGATGGCCATTCTTGCTACTTTTACTTATAGTATTACAAGTCCTAGCCAGAGCAATTAGGCAAGAAAAAGAAATAAAAGGCATCCAAATTAGAAAGAAAGAAGTGAAACTGCCCTATTTGCAGATGACATGATATTCTATACAGAAAAAAAAAAACCCTGAAGACTCCATCAAAAAACTGTTGGAACTAATAAATGAAGTCAGTAAAGTTACAGAATACAAAATCAATACATAAAAATCTGTTGCATTTCTATACACAATAATGAACTATGAGAAATAGAAATTAAGAAAATAATCCCATTTGCAATTCAATCAAAAAGAATAAAATACCTAGAAATATACTGAACCAAAGAGGTGAAAGACCTTATATTGAAAATCACAAGACATTAATGAAATAAATTGACGAAGACACAAATAAATGGAAATATATTCTGTGCTCATAGATTGGAAGAACTAATATTGTTAAAATATCCATACTACCCAAAGCAATATGCAAATTCAGTGCAACCCCTATCAAAATTTTAATGACATTTTTCACAAACATAGAACAAACAATCCTAAAATTTGTATGGAACCATAAAAGACCCCAAATAGCCAAAGCAATCTTGAGAAAGAAGAACAAAGCTAGAGGCATCACACTTCCTGATTTCAAACTATCTCACAGAGCTACAGTAATTACAACAGTATAGTATTGGCATAAAACAGACACATAGATCAATGGGACAGAATAGAAAGCCCAGAAATAAACCCATGCATATATGGTCAATTAATTTATGACAAAGGAGCCAAGAATATACAATGGGAAAAGGATAGTCTCTTCAATAAATGGTGTTGGGAAAATTGGACAGCCATACACAAAAGAATGAAACAGGACCACCTATCTTATACCATACATAAAAATTAACTCAAAATGGACGAAAGACTTGAATGTAAGAGCTGAAATCATCAAACTTCTAGAAGAAAACATAGGCAGTAAGCTCCTTGACACAGTTCTTGGTGATGATTTTTCAAATCTGACACCAAAAGCAAAAGTAACAAAAGCAAAAATAAACAAATGGAACTACACCAAACTAAAAAGCTTCTGCACAGCAGAATAAAATGAAAAGGCAACCTATGGAATGGGAGAAAATATTTGCAAATCATATATCTGATAAAGGGCTAACAAGATATATAAAGAACTCATACAACTTAATAGCAAAAAAACTCCCAACAATCAGATTAAAAAATAAGCAAAAGTCTGAACGGACATTTTTGCCAAAGAAGGCATATGGCCAACAGGTACATGAAAAGATGCTCTACATCATTAATCATCAGGGAAACCTAAATCAAAACCACAATGAGATATCACCTCACACCTGTTAGAATGGCTATTATCAAAAAGACTAAAAATAATGAGTGCTGGCGAGGATATGGAGAAAAGGGAACACTTTTGCACTATTGGTGAGAATGTAAATTGGTACAGCCACTATGAAAAACAGTATGGAGACTTCTCAAAAAATTAAAAATAGAGCTACCATATGATCCAGCAATTCCACTTCTGGCTATTTACCTGAAGAAAATGAAAACACTAACTCGAAAAGATATATGCACTCCCATGTTTGTTGCAGCATCATTTACAATAGCCAAGATATGGAAACAACCTAAGTGTCCACCAATGGAGGGATGGATAAAGAAATTGTGAGATATATATATATATAATGGAATACTATTCAGCCATAAAAAATAATGAAATCTTGCCATTTGCAACAACATGGATGGACCTCAAGGGCATTAAAATAAGTGAAATAAGTCAGACAGAGAAAGACATATACCATATGATCTCTCTTATATGTGGAATCTAAAAGTAAGTAAATGAAAAAAAATCAAGCTCATAGATACAGAGAAAAGATTGTTGGTGCCAGAGGCAGGGAGTAGGGGCTGGAAGAAATGGGTGAACTGTTTCTGCTTTGTTTGTTTGTTTAGTTTAAGTAATTTGATTAAAAAAATCTCTTTGGGCTTGTTGCTACCGTTGTTGTCACATAGATGTCTGAGACCTCCCCAGTGTTCCTGTGCCCTCTGAGGAAGAAACAGAGTTGCATGTGGATTGAATGGGGATCTTTTCAGGAGCTATGACAATCCCTTATGAATACAGCACAGAACCAGTCTGGACCTCTCTATGAGGTTTCTTTGAATCAGAAACCAACTCAAGTGCAGAGAAATTTATTTCTACTCTTCCCAAAGTCTGGCCCCCCAGGATTCAACTAAATAGCATGGAGTGATGGTTCAAAGCACAGTCTTTGGACTCTTGCTTAAATCTTGGTTCTTCTATTGATGACCATATATCCATAGGCAAATTGTTTCAACGAGATATGCCTATAAATCTCTAAAATTTGAATAATAGTATTTGTCTCCCTGGGTTGTTGTCAAGAATTCAAGAGATTATGCATAGAAAGTACTTAACCCATGCCAGGTAGATGGTAAATTGCCCAATAAATCAAGGTTTCTAATTATCCCAGTTAAAAGAAAAGACCGGACCCAAGTAAATTACATGTTGAAGCATGTATCCACATTTCACTTGTTATTGCTTTCAAGTTTCTGAAAAAAAATTTCAACTTAAAATTCTATATCATTAAATTACAGTCAAATAAGGTGGAAAAAAATGTGTGTTTGCTCTGTATCCTCTTTCCTCAAAAATAGCATTAAAGGAACTGAAATTATCTAAAAGACTAAGTAGAAAGATAATAGAAGAGGAGATAGCAAGTAAGTGACGTCAAGGGATCACAGGAAAATGGCGAGTGTATGGACTCAGCAGATGACAAAAACTGGCATGTGAGACTCCAAGGGAGGAAGTTAACAAGAAGCAGCTGATTCACACTACAGAACCTACAAAAGGTTCAGGAATTTGAGGTGCCAGGTACTTAGAACCCGACTACCCATCAATAGAAGAGTGGATGAATGGACTCTCTGATCTCATAAATGAAAAATGCAGAAAGCAAATTGAAGTAGGTACAACAGATAAATATGGATACATTTTAGTAATATATAAATGAAAGGAAGCACAAGATTATATAGAGCTTGATATTCCTTATAAAATTAAAATAAACTAAAATAATATACATACAATTATATGTATACTGTCAGTTACCAAACTACTGCCTGAGAACCAAATCTACCTGGTTTTGTATGATTGTCCCTTGAGCTAATAACGGTTTCTACATGCTTAAATGTGGAAAACCACATTTCAGTGGCCATAATACAGATTTACTGGAACATAGCCAAGCTCATTTGTTTACATTTTATCTATGGCTGCTTTTATACTACAACAGCAAAGTGAGTAGTTGGGACAGAAACCATATGGCCCGCAAAGCTGTATCCGGCCTTTTATGGGAAAAGTTTGCCAAACTCTGAAACACATATAAATATGCATACATACACACACATACACACTCATACATATACACATACAAGCATATTTAACTTAAAATGACTAAAATAAATATGCAAACACATATATTCGTAATTACATATATTTAATGTATAAATGTAAATTTTTTATTTATAAATATGTAGACATATTTAGATACAGATGTATTATAAATGTATATATTTGTAATACCTATAGATAAGATAATTATAAACATAGGAATCAGGGAATTAATTGTCCTAGATGAGGGGATACCAGGAAATAGGTTGGGGGAAGACCATGCAGTTTGCTATGTTATTGTCAAAGGTTTGATTTTTTATGTTTGTGTGCTTACTAAAAAGATGACAGACAGACAGATAGATAGATAGATAGATAGATAGATATAGATAGATAGATAGATAGATAGATAGATAGATAGACAGATAAAGAGGCCCATGTGTGGACCAAAGATGAGAGTGTTTCATAAATGAAGGGATATGATTAATCCAATTATGTGCATCTGACATTCATTAAATTTTTTAAAGTTATCTTCATAGTTAGCAAATAGCCCTCTTGAAATCCTCGTCCATCTCATGCAACCTCCATCCAAGAAAAAAAAACTGGAGTTTTACTCTTTGGAGACATGGAATAAGAAGCAGTACCAGGCATGGCTAAAAGTAGGGGAGAGAAACCAAATTGAAAGTGGGAGAAACAAAGGAACTAGTCTCTTTTATGTACTCATTTATCATACGTTTTGTTCTCCAAACATTGAATAATTAATTACTCTCTGGCAAAAATTGACTTGCACCTCCCACCTAACAACAACAGAAAACCCTACAGATACTGACACTTGGTGGGGAGGGTAGTGTATTAGTTTCATGTTCTCACATAAAAAATTACTACAAACTTAGCAGCTTAACACAACATGAATTTAGTAAAATTGTGCAGTTGCCGTGAAAAACAGTGTGGCAGTTCCTCAAGACACTAAACACACAATTACCATAAGATCCCTCAATTCCACTTCTGGGTACACCAAAAATGGAAGCAGGGACTCAAACAGAAATTTGCACCCTCACGTTCATAGCAGCATTATTCACAGTAGGACTGAGGTCCCTTCATCTTGCCAGCTGTCATCTGGAGACTGCTCTCATCTAGAGGCCACTCAGGTCCTTCCCACATGGTCCATTCCACCCCAGCAAATCCCTCTCATGTTCAGATCTGACACTTTCTCCTGCCACTAGCTGGAGAAAGTTTTCTGCTTTTAAAGGGCTCATATGATTAGGTTAGGTCCAACTAGATAAAATGCCCATTTTAAGAGAATGGGTTCTAACCTTAATTACATCTGCAAAGTGCCTTTTGTTATGTAACGTAACATAAGCACAAGAGTAACACCAAGGAGTAGAGATCTTGGGGTCCATATTATAATTCTTCCTACCCCAAGGGGCATCCTACAAAGAGAAGGCTATTTCTCTGCCTCATTGCTCTACTCCACCTCATCGGTACACAAGCTCTGCCCCACGCGTAGCACTTTGAATTGAATTTTGAATCCTCATGCATACCATCATTGAAGATTTGAGAAAAGGAAAAAAAAGGAACAAAAAACATATTTAAAAATGCATTTTAGAACACAGAGGTAGTGAACAAAACAAAAGAAAAAATATCTCATAAATATAAAAGGATAAAATTATTTGAGATAAAGTGTTTAAAACCATAATTGGAACATTAAATGTTCAATAGATTTCGGCAACTATTAAAATTACTATTCTCTTACATTCGTGAAATAAAAACATGAATCCATAAAAAAGGGACATTCATAGACCAACAAAGAATTCTTAGACATGTGTATGTGTACATACATATATCTAAGAACACACATATACATATGAAATAGATATACATACATATCTGATTAATATACGTATACATGCCTAAGAACTCTGTTGGTCTATGAATGTCCCTTTTTATGGCATCGTGCACTTATTTCATGGATGTAATAGGATAGTTTTTTACATATATAATAGATATATTTGTATATGTATTTACACAAAAAATATTTTAAGAAGGCTTGCAAGGGGGAGAAATTAATCAAAGAAATAATATATTAATAGTATCCAAACTGGTAAGGCATGAGTTTCTACATTGAAAGGGAGCACCGTATTCTAACCAACATAATGGAATTTAAAAAGACCCATTAAAATACCCTACTTCCAGGAATTCAGAGGAGGTATTCCAGGAATACAGAGAAGATGCCAAAATTATCCAGAGAGGAGAAAAAATGGGACAGACAAAGATTTGGGATTCAGAATAGCATCAGCCTTATGAGACATAATACTGAAATCTTCAAAAAAAATGGAAATATGCTTTCAAGTTTCTGAAAAAAAATTTTTCAACTTAAAATTCTATATCCTGCCAAAATATGAAACAAGAGTGATGGCAGAAAGACATTTCCACACAACCAAATTTTTAAAATTTTAATGTTTCATACATCCTTTTTCAGGAGTTTACAAAATTTTGTTTCATTAATATGAGGGGCACTATTAAAATAAAGAATCAAGGAGATCATCCAGCACAGGACAGAAACAAAGGAAATTCCCATCCAACGGCCACTTTAGGATGGCAGCTGTGCCACCATGTAACAAGTGCTACAAGTTTAAACGGGAGCCAGAGGATAGCGGGCTCAAGGAGGAACATTTCCACTCCCCTACCTGCCTTAAATATTGGAACTGAGGAGATTTTTGATGTGATGATATACAGAGGAGTTTTTAACTTCCTTTTTGTTCCTCTGTGAATATACTATTTAATATAACTACAAATTAACAAATGAATGTATCAATTTATCATTCCATTTTTACCAAAAGATCTACATTTTTTCATGTTTTTATCCCCTGAGAAAACTCATCTCATCTATACCTACTGACTATGGACCATATCCTTCTTTGATATCTTGACTATTGTGGTGGTTGATATGTCATTATTGATTAAAAGTAAGATATCACAGCTACAGATAAAATTTCAGTTAGCAATTTATGTTACCAGCTTTAAACAAATGAAAATCTTTAAAACATCTCTAAGAAAAATCCCCACTCAATATAATTTAATTAGTAAAAATTTAATTTGAATTAATCAAAATTTTCAGTGCTATTTAGAATAATGTTCAGGGCCTCTGCAAGCAGTATTTTCTTTGTGAACTCTGCATCTTTTCTGGATATTTTGATAATGATTCTTATTTTAGATTTTGTAAATGTTTACACATTCACACCTACACATATGAACATAAATACCCACCTGCTCAACCCTTAATAACACATGCCTACTGAAATACAAGGACAAGGAGTTGACACCTGGGAAACAGGGTACATGTCCAGTTGACAATCTGGAAATCTCATCAAGTACTCTCGAAGAATGTTCTCCAAAGAGTCAAATCTGCTTTCTACTTCTTTCCAAGTTGCTGGCACTTATCATCCTCTTCCAATAAAACTAAATCCTTTTTCCATTCACCTGGTTCACTGTTGTCTCCCAAGGTTTTCTGTCCAGCTGCAAGAAATGTTGCCTTCTCCCTGTTGCCAATTATTTCCTCAGCCAACACATTTTCCTCCATTGCCTCTTTATAATACTTCGCACTTATGTAATGCTTTCTTATTAAGCAGGCTCTCTAAGTTCTTCCAAACATACTACTTCATTAGTCTTCTTGATAATCCTGTAATGAATACAGGTATAAACAGCCTCAAATTTGTCAATGGACTAGACTCTCAAAAGCTTTTTGGCTGTTGGTCGTTTGGAAACTGGAGGCCCAATGTGGAGTTTGGATCTCAGGGCAGTCTAAATATGCCTAGATGCACATATAGCTGAAGTACAGTGCTGTAAGAATGATACGACATGGGTCATCTATTATGTATCATGATGTTTCTGCTGGCTTATGAATCAGAAAATCCAACTGGGGATTCTGGGAAAACATTTTCCCCTGCTGACTTCCTAGCAACAGAGTTTGTGAATTCCTTATCCAGTACTACCCAGTCCTCATCTTTAACACCCATAATAAAGGAACTTGGAGAAGGACTGATCCAGAATGCTAGCATAATATGAGAAAGGGGTGTGGAAGCAAAAGGGTAGCAGTGAGCTGCAGAAGCTAGGTTTCTAGTTTATGAGTTTACCTCTTTTTTTTTTACACTTCCGATTTCCCAGGGTTTGTCCTATATGTACTATTTTCACCATCAGCTACTCAACACTTTCCATCAAGGTTTCTCACTTCCTTGCTGCATTGTGAACTAGAAAACAGCTATGCAGTTTCTTTCTATCTTTCTATTCATCCTCATAAAAAGCTCTTCGGATATAGTGTAAAATTTTCTAGTAAAGCTTTTAAGAGATTAATTAAATTTCACGAAGAGGAATGTACAGCTATGTATTGGCGGTGATCGTGGCTATGTTATTCACAAAAGATTGGGAGAATAATAATGTTCAGTGTAAATATTTCTCTAAGTATTTTAGAGAAAAACTCAGCCTCTTTGTCACATTAGTACAGTAGAAGTACAGATTCTAAAAGTATGAGAACGGGAGAGATTAGTATTTAGGGTGAGGGCAGGATGGGGCCATTCATTCATGGAGGTGAGTTAAGAAGAATTGGATACTGCCAGTGAATCACCTCTAAGCAGTTATGAAGAGAGTAGCTGAGAGGAGAGAAAGAGAGAGAAGAATTTTGTATATTTGAATCACTAGGTAATTGTGTATGCAGAAAGGGCTCAACGTGAGAGGAAAGGAGGAAGAACTGACGATGGGGGCACATAAAAATATTTAGGAGGGACATACAGTGATATGGAAAAGGGGTAGCTGCTAGAGGTGATGCTCATAGTTTACTTATATTTCCATCTTGTTAACAATTTTCTGATTTTTCCCCACTGTCACAGAAAAAAATGAATTTATTTTCTATGCTAGAATGACAATTTTTTTACAATCTGTTGATATCAAGTTTCAAGTTCTGAAAGTTCTAATTATTTTTGTTCACTTTCATTTTCCTTCTGTGAAACACCTTTTTGTGAGGCTGAGAATTTGAGACATTCTGTGCAGACATCAGTGAAGCAAACTAAAACACTAGAAGGGTGAAATATCATGATATTGGGGGTGGCATTAACCACCTCTTTCTTCCTCTGATGCTGTGTCACTTAGGGAGAAGAAGTAGATGACTCACTTGGCTTCTTCCCTTTTTCTCTTACAGCCATTCCTGTTACCAAATGATTCACTCTACTATCTGATATACCAGGTGAAAAACTATCTCTGGGTGTTTGGGGATTCCAAACACTTTATCAGTGTTTTTAATAACAAGGGTCAGAGAAGAGAAGGCGAGATGAAGTAGGAGTCCAGGCCTTTAGAGTTGGGAAGGAATTTCTGTGCCACTGATCTTTGGTGGTTGTTCCCAGGCTGAAAGTCTTTTGAACTTAGAAGGTCTTGGATGTCATCTGCCCTGATCCCTTATTTAAGGAATGAATGTAGATCAATTGTATAACACATGGGAACAGTTTAGATATGGTTCCCAGAAACAAATACTGAAGGAAGTGCTTTATCCAATAGCTTAATAATCTCACCTAAAAAAATAAGTAAATTTGAAATGCAAAATTCTCTAAGAGAAAGTTCTTTTTCTAACTTCCATAAATTTCCCATTAAAGGTGAAAGGAATCTTCAGTAGATGTCAGGGCTGAAGCAACAGTAAGCAGAGGTATCATTAATAATTCTATACTAATGCTCCAGTTGGTACATAAATGCATGATTCCTGGTCAGTAGATATAAACGAGGCATAAACAAGAACATCTGGAAGGTTCTGGATATATAGGAAGTTGATTGACTGCTAGTAAGTAATGGATCACATTTGACCATTTGAATTAATTTGGAAGAGAAGTCAGTTGTAAATAGATTGTAAAGAGCATGCTGCAATATAAGAGTAATTAATGAATTAAGCTTTAAGATAGTTTTAACACTGGAACTGGAGACTTCGTAGGCACTCAGAAAAACTGATTCTGCATGCAGATGTGGATATTCTGATGAATTAATTTATTATGTATGCACAGCTAAATTAATTCTAGGAGAAGTACCACATAAACTCTAAAGCTAAAAATGATGTTACATATATCTGTTTTTTAAAGAACATGTCCATTTTGCAATATAGCTTAAAATATTTTTCAGTCTAATCACATTGCTTAAAGCTAAATAAAGAAAATTCTATCTCCTATAGTGAGTTTTATGTTTTTTAAGAGAAAAATTTTTGCATATGAAATTTTATAAATTGAAAATTACACTAAACTTAAAAAAAAATGAATTTATAAGTGGATGCCATTATCCACTCTCCTTTTCATATAAATCATTTGGTTAAAAAGTGTTAGTATGTATCTCTCTTGTTCAATGCTCCAGAAAGTCGTTTAGACAACACTACAATCTATGAGTATAGTATACAGTAACCTGATGATGTGTTAGCTGTTAGAGAATTGCTATGCATTTGTACAATTGTGATCAGGCAACTTTGTGTATTTTAGCATTGAATTTCAATGCACATCCATACCACTTACAAGTCTTTGAGCATGGTGATAAAGTGCTGGAAGCACAGAATGTCTAAACATTATAAAAACAGAGAAGGAAAAGATGTGATACTTCACTCAATCCATTTACCTGGCAGTTCAATAATGTATCTCACAATTTGTTTTTATTTAGAATTTGTAATAGTTTGAGGTTTCTGCAGGATGGGTGATATTATTTTTTTCTGAATGGTGCAATAGTACCCTCAATGAATCATTAAATGGTGACTCCATAGTTCATGATACACACCCGGAATGGATTACAACACATTTGTGATTCTCTGTTGCCTGATGATCTCCTTCTATGTGCCAGAGAGGTTGCCCATCAGTCTTCTTAGCTTCCTAATCTTTGCCCACATAACATACAGCCTTATTGATATAGGCCTACATTATTGCTCTTAACACAAATTAACGTTTTTTTTCACAATAATCATGTAAGGTAAATAATATCCAACTTGACAGATACAGAAACCACAGCTCAAAAAGATTACCCAAGCTGCTTCAGTTACTTAAACCCAGATCTTCCAACTCTACAGAATATCTTATTTTCAAAATGCCATAGAGATTAATATGATATTTTGATTTGAATGTGAAGATGTGTTATTAATTATACTTTGAGTTATTCCTAGAGTCATTTCTTTTCTTTGTTACTTTTCTGCCAAGACGGAGTGAAAAATTTAAAAGCTTTCAAAAAAGGAATTAGCATGACAGTCTAAGGTTATACCAATAAAATTTTTAAGCAAAATCAAAGCAGAATAGACACAAGACTGCTATTGTTATTTTCTAATGATGTTTCTATGATGCATGATCTTTATAAGAGATCCTTATCCCTGACTCTACCACGATTATAAAGTGTATATTTTATACAATGTTAGTGTGCCTTAATTAAATGATGGGTTGAGTCTTTAACAGTGCTATTAGATGCACGTACTCTCTTGTAAGGAATACTGAATGTGATTTCTAGATGGGGAGGTTGTATTTAGAATTCTCTGCATCTTCTATTCTCCCACTGTCAAATGGATCATTACATTTTCAACACTTAATTATCTTTTCACCTAAATTGTGTCTTATTTAACTTGATTATTTAAACTGCTGATGTGACTTTTTTATGTTCATCTTGTCTTTATATAAATGAACTGCTATTCTCTAACTTGACTTTTGCGTAACACATGAAATCTGAAATTTATAAAGGAAAAGGGGAAAAGTGGGACTTTTTTTTCCTTTGCAAACGAGAACGGTTCTCAGTAACTTAGCCGCTAGACCTTGACATATTCCTTGGACTAGGCATTGGGTCACTCCCATTTTTCTTAGCTTGTCACACAATTAACCACATCATTAAAATGGAACTAGTCCATTGTGACAAACTGAAATGACTAAAAGCTTGCCTAAGGCACTGCACTGCATGGCTGTTTAAGAAAATTCCATCTCTTCTAAGTTAGTGATGGATAATGTGACAAAAATATTCCGATTAAATTCTAACTTTGGAATACTTAATAAATTAGTCACAGCATTAGAAGTGCCACTTACATTCACCTGTCAAGGAGGAGGACTGCAGTGCTGATCCTTTTGCCCTTTTTGTCTGCTTTCATGAAAGCTGCCTGCAGCTGAGGGGGTCATATCTTATGAAGGTACGATTTGACAGCAAGGTAAGAGATGAAGTTCCTTTGTAATGCCTCTGTACTTATTCATTCCTTCCCTTCAAACTCAGAGTAACTGAAGAACACAATGCTTTCCTTTGACAGACTGAAGACTTACATCTTTCTTCATCATCATCATTTTCTATTCTTCTTTCTTATTTTGTATCATGGAAAAATTATCTACTTCTAGTGTTGTAGGGCATTCCTCGGGAAGTTGTTTCTCTGCATAAGGCAGATATATATTTAAGATGGAATTAAGTAAAATTATAATTTCTAGAAAGGTCATTGCATGAAAGCTTACATTTTTGCATATGTATTTCCCGCTAGGATTTTGTGGCACGTGCAAGTATGAAATGACACATTTGTATGTTTTTACACAGATTAATTGAAAATAATTTTAATCATCATTATAATTACTTTTTAGCACAGAGTTATTCATATATTACTGTAGGTATTGTGCTTGTGTTCACAAATACTTATACCCATGTGTAGAGTGATAGATATATTGGAAAAACACATACTCGAAGTTAGAACATTGAGGTTTTAATCCTGGTTTCAACACTAAATACATGTATGACCTTTATATGTCACTTAACTTCTCCAGATCTAAGTTATACCAGTAGTAAAATAAGGGAATGGGGTTGATTCCTTCCAGGTTTAACTACTCTCAAATGTCAACACTGGTGATGGATGATCAAAATACTGGATTACTAACATAAAGGCAAATATCTACATTTGTAATATGTAATTTTTATTGCATATATGTCTAAAAGTTGGATATTTGTGTAGTTATATCAAACTACCTTATGAAGCAATGTGACTAGCAAAATTTTCTAATTTGGCTTCAGGACAAGATTGTTGAGACCTAATGGGGAGGCAAATGGCTCTTCCAAAATGGTGAACCTCCATCTTAAAGTTAGGGGACTAATCACTGAGGTGCTTACTCTATTTTGATGAGCAATTTGTGCTCTTCTTTTGAGCCTATGATTCTGATCTAGAGTGATTTTCCTGCCCTCCTCAACACCTATCTCGAATATTCTGATTTTGGCTTGGACAACCTGTATCTCTTCTCATATGGGCCCAACATTGGCTTAATATCCAGACCCACTTACATTGGCTCCTGTTTCTCCTTTTTAGTTTGCTTTCTTTATATCTTTTCCCTATCCCAACCTGACTTTCATATTTCTGATCGTAATGATAATTTGATGACTATTTCCTTGATTTCGATGGATTCCTCTATAGTAGTTTAGGAGAAAGGGCCTAAATTCTCTCTGTGGATAATTCCAATTCTGGATAATAATAATGATATTGCTACTACTACTGTTACCAGTACTACTGCTACTACTACTAGTAGTGGTCATAGAAAAAGTTCACAACAGGTTAAATTTAGTATCTATTTTCTGACCCACCACACCACTTGCTATAACTAGTTGAGGACCTTTCCTTCAACTGACTCACCAGGTAATGTAAGAGAGGCTTCTGAGAACACTATATACTTACCTTAAATGACTAGGTTAAGAATAGGAAGCTCAGTTAGTTGTGAAAAAGGAGGGTTTTGTGATATTACTCCAGAGAGGGAAAAATCTCCTGAGTAACTACACAAGTTCTTAGGACAAAAACATTCTTTACCATGAAGTTTCCAAACACTCTCTCTCCAGGGAATTTATGACTCCTACTTGCATTGTCTGTTCTATCACGATATAGTTAATGTCCTAGTTTCTTTATTTTTTTATTGTTTTGTTTCTCTGTACTATAGTGGAAGTATAAATTGTGGATTGGCCATGTAATTGTTATTATTATGGTTGTTGAATGAGTGAATCCACAATGTGGTTGGAAAGGCAGTCCAAACACAATTCATCGGCATCTTCATGAAACACCTAAAAATAGTGCAGGGTGTGTATACACATTTGTCTTATCTTAAAGCCTGTTCACCCATCATTTTAAAATAGAGCCTCAAACAATTGCTGAAAATTAAGTTGGGGAATCATTGTAATTTATGCTGAGACATGAATTCCCTAGCATAGCGCAATCTACAAAGTATATGCATAATAAATACAGGTTGAATGAATGTATCAGTTAATGAATGGATCCATGAACCATCCACAATAACTACTAAAAAATTCCAGCCGCCTCAAAGATTATAAAAAGAATAAAGAAAGGAAGAGAGGAAGAAAGGAAAATGGAGGCAAAGATGGAAGAGAGGCAGGGAGAGATGGAGACAGAGAGAGAGATCAACAATGAAGTGTAGGCTTGGCAGTGAGCACTGAAATTATTGAAATAGAATTTTCTTAATGATTATTTACACATATCCAAAACAAAATGCAAAATCACCAATAGATTTTGAAATAAAAGATGCATATAGTTATAATACCTTATAATAATAGAAAAGGGAAGGATATCAAAGATAACTCCAAGTTTCTGGATTGTTAAACTAGATAAATGGTTGTGCCATTAATGGAAATAGGAGCTCCTAGACAAGAGTCAGAGAAGATGCAGAAAGATAGTGAGTTTGATATTAGACGAAGTCTAAAGTACCTTTGAGGAAGGCAAGTGGAAGAGTCAAATACCTGAGGGAGAGTTGGAGAAAGGAGAATATAGGTTTTAGAGTTGTTGGCAATCAGAGGGTAATTAAAGCCATAGGTGAGGATGAACTGGTGCACAAAAGGGGCACGTGTTGAGAAGTCTTTATCTGTTCATTTCATTGTACTCCATTTTACACTATGTATACAAAACTGTAAATTAATTATACCACTTAGAAAGGTTTCTGAATAATCAATGAGATTTTATAGACATCTATTTTCCCCTTTCCTTTTTACTTCCTATCATTTATACTTGATAACTGTACAAATAACCACACTCCCTCATATCTCTTCAAACACTCCCAAAAGTAGGGAGTTTCTTTTTTTTTTCTTTTCTTTTTGTGAGAAAGACCAGTCCTGAGCTAACATACATTGCCAATCTTCCTCTTTTTTGCTGAGGAAGACTGGCCCTGGGCTAACATCCATGCCCATCTTCCTCTACTTTATATGGGACGCCGCCACGGCGTGGCTGACAGGTAGTGCGTCGGCAGGGGCCCAGGGTCCGAACCGCAAACCCTGGCCTGCCAAGCACTAACCAAACCGCTGTGCCACTGGGCCGACCCTATGTTAAACTCATTTATTTTTGCATTCATGAAATTTGTTTTTTACATAAATGCATGTTTTACATGCATTAGTGCAAGCTATTAAAGGGGAATTATGACATCACAACCAACTTTTTCTTAAAAATGCTACTTTTTAAGGATATTAAAATGCATTGCTCGTAAGCCAGTAATTCTGTATGTTGTAAAACAAACTAAATTGGAGAAACAATTAAGGCATCTGGAAAAATATTACTTAAAGTAACAAAATAACATTTTTTTCAAAGAGTAAATTTCACCTTCAAAAATCAAATGGAAAAATAACACCTTTTTTTTAATCCAAAGCAGGAGCTCATTCGCTATATTACACTCAGAGCTAGCCTTTCCCCACATGTTCTATTTTGTCCTTACAATCACTCTTAAATAGTCCCCTTGGAAAGGTAATTCTTCTGATACAGAAAAAGAACAAAGAGGAGCAAAACGTTTTGGAAACAATTTCAAGAGTTGATGTTGTCTGCAAACATCACTGAAAATAAACAGTGGGATTTTCCTTCCCTGAGAAGATTCATTTCTGAAACTTCCTCTTTCAGATTTTTAGATTTGAAGACAGTTTCTCAGACAAGTTGCAATATATGAGAGCTAGGCTACCCACACTTATCCTCGGAGAACCAAAGAATGAAGAAATACCTAAGAAGTACACTGAAATGTGCCAACATTTAACAATTTTCATGGCAAATTATCAGTGTGTTTTCTTCAGTTCTCAAATTCTCTCATGCTTCGTCAGAAGATATTCATTCTTTCTACGAAAAATCTTATTTGTATCTGTTTGTTCACAATTCACCAAAAGTAGGCAAAATGAGTGAATAAAATTATTCTATTTACCCTCTGTACCTTGTTTACCGTATTGTTAAATTTCTGATGATTTCATTTTGTTTTATTTAGTCCAACTTTTTTTTTTTTTTTTTTTGTGGGGAAGACCAGCCCTGAGCTAACATCTGTTGCCAATCTTCCCCTTTTTGCTGAGGAAGACTGGCCCTGAGCTAACATCCGTGCCCATCTTCCTCCACTTTATATGGGACGCCGCCACGGCGTGGCTGACAGGCAGTGCGCGTCCGCGGCCGCCTGGGATCCGAACTCGCGAACCCCGGGCTGCCAAGCGCGGACTAAACCGCTGCGCCACCAGGCGGCCCCCAACTTTTAAATTTTTATCTTTTGGTTCTCCCAGGCAGGAAGTTGGCCTGAATCGCCTAGTCTTCAATTCCTGGAAATGGACGTTTATAGGCCCTTTTTGGTTCTTAACATGACTGGATAGCTTTGCTGCGATGGACACTGCTGATTTCCTTCTGAAAACTATCCCTTTGACTTCCGTGGCAATCTTCTCTCCAGGTTTTCCATGTGTCTCTGCAGTATTTTCCTCTTGTTCCCTCTCCATCCCCATTGTGAACACTGATATTCTCCCATCCACTTGCTCCTTGAATATTATTATTACTTTGGGTTCCTTCGTTGGCTTTTAGTATTGCTTCTATGTATTCCCTTTGGATGATCTCATCTGCCTTCATAGTTTTAATTATCATTTACATGTAGGTAACTTTCAAAAACTTCTTGAGTTCTGATTTTTCTGAGCTTTAGATCATAAGGATATTTGGATATTCCATAAGCATGTTTCACTTCAGCATGCCTAAAACTGCTCTTCAAAGCTTGTGCATTCCTCACTACCACACACCTAATCCACCAAGTCAGGATCCTGGGAGCAACTCCAGAGCCTTTCATCACACACCCCAAATCCTGCCACATAGTAAGTCCTGCCAACTTTACCATATAAACACAAATGATTACTTCAGCCAAGCTCCACACATATATTTACTACCCTAGTTTAGGGCTTATTTTTGCCACCTTAATAATTCCAATAGCCTCTTACAGGAATCCTTGCTGGAAGTACTCAGTTTTAATATCAGAATACTATATGAAGTACCATATCCACTTACCATCCATAAAAATTTTATTGCATCATTAAAATAATGCAAAGATATAACAGTTTATTTTGAAAATAATTCCAGATATTAATTCTAAGGTTATTGTAGTCAAGAAAGAGTAAATTTTCTTAAAAAATCATGCCTAATAAATTGTTAAAATTTTAAAAGCTGGAAAACTCCATTCTAGGGTAGAAAGAGTTACTCTTCCAGATTCCAAAGTACCTTAGGTATATTTTGTGCGATGGTATGGTAAATAATATCAAATCATCCCTTTCAGGAAACTTACTTTGAAGTTTCAGGTTTGGCTAAGCAGGCCTCTTCTATAGCCTCCTATCCCAGTCTGCTTATACCTATTTTAACACTGAACATATTATATGGAAATTTTCTATTTATGATTTATGTAGTTTTCTTTCCCATTATACTATAAGAAGCCTATCCATTTTCTTTTCCCTGCTATTTGGTACATTGTCAGGCATGTATTAGGCACTTAGTAAATATTCATGAGCTCAAATATCAGAATTAAATGCATATTACTAAGTAAAGCCACTAGTTCCCAATTCTTAGAATGTCAAACATATTTGATAAAATTTTATTGACTTAGTCTATGTGACTAGCTGCCTTTCTAGTCACTAGCTGCCTTTCTAGATGTGATGTGGTGTGTGTGTGTGGTGTGCAAAACCACTATTTTACATTTTTCATATAAATGGGGAAAAAAAATTATGTTTAAGCCCTGTTAGACCAAGGGTTAAAGCAAGAATTCAGTGTTCTGACACATATTTGTTTGTATCACATAAGGGCCCAGCACTAAGCTTTGAAGTGATTATTGCTGTGGTAAAATACTAAAAAAATATATAATCCAATGTGACATGGGAGAGCGAAAATCTAAATGAAAGCAGAGCAGGCATATTGTTTTCACATTGTACCTGCCAGTCAAGCTAAGATTTCATGAAGGACTGAGAAGCAATTTTCACTTGTGTACATTATATCATGTAGGTCATATTCTTTTATGTAAATCTCTTTCACTTAGGTGTTTAAATTTCAATATAAACGTTCTAAAAACTATAGATTTTATTTCTTTTTCTCTTTAATTCATTCTGAGTTTTGGAGAGCAAATGTTTTATTGAGCATGACACCTACAAGGGGCATTGTCTGAGTAGGTGTTGAAACACGAGCTGCATCTGTTTTGGATAACAGTGGGATTGCAGGAGCGCGCCCCTTCCCCCATAGTACTTTGTCCCATAAGCAGGGAAAGGAAAATGAGGGCTCAGAAGGTGTGTATTAATTCACAGGTGAAATTTTAAAAAATAAATAAATGCTCTAGTTTATCCCTTGGGGGGGTCTAGACATCCGTTAGCTTTAAGCATGTTTTGTTTCTCATTTCCGTAGAGCTAATTGACAAACTCCACGTTTCTGCATCCACTTTCCCCAAATATCCAATGCTTCGTGTTATAAAAATCTCTCTTTGTCAGTTAATTATAACTTTGGATGTAGTGTTGTGTACATTAGCCTTTTCTGTCTTTATAGGAATGTGATCAATAGCATTCCAGACTCTGCCGGGACATGTCATTGTTGACTTTCAGTGTGGGAAAGAAATAAAACAAAGCAAACAAAACAAATAATCCCAAATATACACATGATTTATCCATAGTTGTTCCTATAGTAGTAGATCATGACATGTGAATTAAACGTGTAAAACTTCAGATCATCTGTGAAATGTTTCCTTATTTACTATTTATGAGACTTTCATTAAAGTGGCATATATTTTTTCATTGCTTAGAACTTGGTTCAGATAAATGCATGTAGATATAAATCACTTATAAAATCTAGTGAAGTGTTTTTTAGTTCTGAAAATCCATTTATGCCAAAATATACACTTTAAAAGATTCTGGCATTAAGGACCCAAATAGATGGAAGAGTTTCTATTACATTAACTAATTATTCACTTAACAATTGTATCATTTATAGTTGTAGCAGGAAACAGAAATCTCCAACAAGGTAACTGAAGAGAGTTTAACGAAGGGCCTATTTACAAAGGTGGGGTCAGGGTTAAGTGATAACAGAAAAAGCTGGTGAAGTATCCCAGTTCTAGCAACCTCATCGTACATTCGACTTTATCTGATCAAACATAACATGTTTTAAAACCGAGCTAGTATTCTCTCTCCAAATGGGCTTCGCTTGCAGCCTCTTCATCACAGTTGAAGCTAATTTCATACTTCAAGCTCCTCAAGGTAAAAATCACTGAATCATCTTGATTCCTCTCTTTTGCCACACTCTCTATCTAATCAATCAGGAAATTCTGTTGACTCTATCTTCAAAAGAGTCTCAGAATCGGAACACTTTTTACCACTTCCGCTGTTCCGATAACAAAAGTGCAAGCCTGGATTACTGTAACAGCCTCTTAGCTGGTCTCCTTAATTGTACTCTTGCTCCCTAACAGACTGTTTTCAAAACTCTCACTGTAATCATTTTAAAGTGGGAATCAGATCTTGTCACTTCTCTGCTCAAAACCCTGCAATGGCTCACACTTCACTAAAAGTGACGTGCAAGTTTTGTTAGCTCGTAGGGCTCCGCGTAACCTGGCCCTCTTTCTTCTTTGATTTCATCTGCTTCTTCCGTCCTCTTTTCTCATTATGCTCTGGCCACCGTGGCCCTTTTCTTGAGCAAACAAGCCATATCCTTGTTTTAGGGACTTTGTAGGCCCATTGCCTTGGCCCCAAATGTTCTCCCATTCCTTCCCTCTAAAATTCACACGGCTAACTCACATCTGCTTTAAGTCTTTGCTCAAATGTCATTTGAGTATAATATTCTATTGTCTCTCGCACCTATTGGTTCTGCTAAAAAAATTGCTATCCATCTAGTTGCCTTCTCTTGTAGCTAATCTATATTTTTTCTTGATTCTTGCATTTACAATCTTCTCTTTGTTTTTAGTGTCTTCCAGTGTCATTACAGTGTGTCCGAGTGTTCCTAGCCTGATTGGGACTCAGTCATCCTGAATTCATGCCTTTTGTCAATTCTGGAGCATAACTCTATGAATATTACCTCTTCTCTATTTTCTATTTGCTTCTATTGGAGCCCCTATTAGAATTTTATTGGAAATTGCCATTTTATCTTCTGTCTTACAATCTGTCTTTCATAGATTCCCATTTTTATCTTTCTATGTTGCATTCTGGATGAATTCTTTAGTGTTTACTAAATCCTTCCTGGACTGTGTCTAATCTGCTGTTTAATTCACCTATTGAGTGTTTAATTTCAAAGACTATACTTTTAAATTTTAAAAGATTCATTGGACTTTTTTCAAAGCTGACTGGTCTTATTTCATACTGTCTTGTTTTATAGTCTCTGCAGGAAATTTCTTTTAAACTAAAGTGCCATTGTATTGTGATGGTTGTTTCTGTTGACTTGCTCAAGGTAAATTGCTCATGTATTTTCTAAATTTTTTTGTTTTTTGGTGAGGAAGATTCGCTGTGAGGTAACATCTGTTGCCAATCTTCCTTTCTTTTTTGCTTGAGGAAGACTAGTCCTGAGCTAAAGTATGTGCCAATCTTCCTCTATTTCGTATGTGAGTCGCTGTCACAGCATGTCTTGATGAGTGGTACATAGGTACATGCCAGGGATCCAAACCTGCAAACCCGGGCAGCCAAAGTGGAACACACCGGTCTTAACCACTATGCCATGGGGCCAGCCCCAATTTCATAAACCCAAACCTGAAAAAATACGTAATAACAGCAGTCAAGAGTTGATGAATAAAAGAATTTGGACACTGGACAGAAACAAATGCAAAAGCTTCTCCAAAGGGAAACACTTTTAGTCTAAGCACCAATAAAGTCCTGAATGAGGCCAGATCTGCAGGCAGGTCTAAATGATGGCAATACCAACCCAAGAGAGAAAAATTTTCTTCTGCTGTGGGTCATCATTTTTTTTGCTTCCCTACTTCACCAATTTCTGAAGAAGTAACCCTTGGTTGCTCATAGCTTTTTTGTGAATCTTAGATCTAATTCACTCTGCTTGTCCAAGGCCTCATCCCCTTTGTCTGCTTCTGTGATAACAACTATAATCCTAAGTTACTGACACTAACAATCCTTTCCCCACCTTCTCCAGAGTTTTATTGCAGTATTTTCAAACTCAACTGTGCATTTAAAGGATATTTGTTATATATTCCACTATTTGTAGGCTGTAGGGTCTTCTATATTAAGGTATTACAATGTGCTAGGCAGTCTGTATGTCATGTTCTCTGGTTACAAAAATGAATAATAATTCACAGCCCAATTTATCTCCATATATTTTTAATGTTCTATCCACTAGGACTATTAGCTTTGTCCTAAGATTACATGGTATTTATTCAATGAAATCTGGTTTAAAACATCAGACTTGTTTTCCTGCCCTGTATTGCCATGACAGTTGAATTCAAATATATCTGAACCTCTGTTACTAAATATAATAGGTACAATTCTATGAGCTTCTAACTTTATAACTTGGTTAGTTTATGTTCATGATTAATGTGTTTGTAAAATGTCATATATTTCAAAATATAGTACATAAATATGCCACATAAATAGTTAAAATTTCTCAACGACTTCTCATACAAAAGTAGTTTTTCCACAAGCCTCAGTGTCAGCAGAAAACATTGGTGCAAATTGAAATTACTTAGACTGGACATAGGGAAGCAACCCAGTGCTTCCACCCCTGCATGTGACAGTGCACAAGTCTGGGCGGGATGTCACATAACATCAATTTTTAAACCAAACTAAAGGTCTACAAAAGGTGCTAGTAGTAGTCTATAAAGAGTTCCACTTAAGAACATCACCTTTTGACCTTATCTACAAATACTGGATCCCAACCAAGGCCAGGACCAGGTGTGATTACACACCTGCTACAGAGATTCCCAATGTCCTCTACGTGTGAAGGTGTCTTAATCGATTATCCAAGGAGCTGTTCAAATTGTAGGGTAAGACAGCTACATCTAAGTATTATAAGCAAAGATGAGCAAACCTCCAAACAACTTGACCAGTGGAAAAACAGTGTGGCCTTTTCACAGGATGACATCCCTAAAATGACCCTCTTGTCACAGCAGGTTCTTTGAATGTTTTTCCAAACAGTGACTGTGTGTCAGCACAACTCCACTGTCCCCAAGGGGTGGGAGTAAGGAGAGCCCCGGGCCCTGCAGGGAAGAGGTTTTCTGTACAAAGCCAAACGATCTGATGAAACCACCCCCCTGTGCCTTCAGATTATTGAGCATTTTGTTCTAACCAGATAAACTGACACTATAATGGTGCCTTAGGTGATGCTACATAGCTGAGCATTGCCAAGGAGCATGTATACAAAAGGTGGCAGCCAGCAGGTAAAATGTGGGCTGAATTAGGGAGCAGACAAGGCAGAGCTGAGCCAGAAACACAAAGAGCATTTATTCACAAACCAAGCCTATTCTTCTAGAAAGGCATTGTGGACAAGACTGCTGTTCTCATGCTGATTTTCTCTGTTATCCCTTTACGTTCTGACAACAGCAGTGAGCAGAAGCGCCGTCCAACATGGGCACTTCTGTGTATCTACCTCTTGCCTTGTTTTTGTCACCTGAAACTCTAACTGCTTCCCATTTCTTTCTCCCTTTTCTTTCTCCTAAACAAATACCTGCAGAGGGAAATCACTGGGCAAATGTCTGGCTTTGTAAAAGGGCTGATATTCCATAACAGAGCTTCAGTGTTTTTCTAAGGCTTTACTCTCTTGCTTTCTTTTGTTTTTGTTCTTTTGCATTTCATTCATCATCTAAGATAAGGATCGAAATGTTTAGTCAGGTCACATCCCTTGGTACTTTACATTTATTGACTTACAATGATATGGATGTTCTCATCCACACACTTCAAAATGTTAACTTATTTGTGTATTGTTCTCATTTTTTTGTTGTTGTTACATGATGAAATGAGCCACTAGAGGATAGTGACAGTGTCCAGCTAATTCCAGAGAACAGAAAAAATGATTTCATATGCCTGAGTTCTGCCTTCCAAAAAAGATTATAAGCTACTTTAGGGCAGAGGTCATAATCCTTCTATATCTTCTCTACACTGCACTGGTTATTTGCCTGCTGGCATATCTGCCTATACACTCTCCCCTTCATGCCCAATCCCTCCTGCACTCCACAGAGAATTTATCCTTCCCAAATGCCACTTTTATCATTAACTCATCTTCTTTAAAACCTTCAATAGATCCTTGAAATCTACAAGATAAAGTGTGCAATTCATGACCAAATTTATTGTTTCGGTCTTGTTACCCCACTGCTCCCCATTCAAACACTGACAAGATTGTGTCTGCATTTGGTGGTACCCAGTACTGGGAGTGGGTGGCATGAGATGGTTGGAGTCAGGGGTAGGAGTGGTAAGGCTCAAAACTAGAGGCCAGTGACTGTCCATCCTGGGCTGCCATGGTGTAGGGGTGGAGGCTGGGGCAGTGGCTGCCGGGGCTGGAAGTTTACACTGTAATTAAGAGCATCCTTGAGACTGTGAATACTCAGAAGCTTGTTTGCCTCCGTTCCCCAAAGCTGGAAGTGGAATGTGAAAAGAAGAAACAGAATATGGATCAGTGCTTGGATCATCCAAAACTGTTTAGGGAAAACAATTATGAATCCAATTTTATCAATTTCCTGGTAGCCCTGAAGCTCTGCTCATTACTGCTCACTTAGGAAATTCTACTATGTGCCCTTAGTGAACTTGTGTGTGTGTATGTGTTCCTCTGAACAACAGCAAAACTAATTAACTACTCAATATATAGATTTTTGGATGTTAGAGTCAAGTAATCCATTTTTTCCCAATTTTAAGGATAGCAAGGATATGAAAAAAAATTAACAAAAATAATACTTTTATAAATAATCAGATATTTTAAGATAATCCAAAATCAAAGGAATTCAGGAAATTACCTTTTATAGGATTTTAAATAAATACACGTTATTCCTTGAAATTTAATATAATAGAGTCAACATCACAATATAAATTAACCCAGTGGAACTGAAATTAATAAATATGAACAAAATAGTGGAAAAATACTAAATTATAAGGCAAGATATACAAATAACGTTTAAAGGCTAGCAAATGTTTCTTCATTGAGAATCTAAAAATTAAATGTCGCATTTGGCCATTGAAAAGAAATACAGATTTATTCTGGTATGTGTTAGTAAGTGTGCAAATCACATACACTATTTTTGTTACTTGATTCCTGCTTTCAACTCTCTGGATTTTGTCGGACATATCTTTTGTTGGATATAACATCCAATTTTTGTTGGATGTATAACACGTCTTACATTCACTTAGCGGTTCGCATCAGCCCTGGCTTCCGCTCTTTGCTTGCCTAGGCCTCCATGATTCGTGCTCCCTCTCTATTAGTCTATCATTCAGAAACTCAAGATTTGTGTATCAGGAAGTGACAATAATAAAAAGATGGTTTCAAATACAACAGGATTCCACAGAAATTAAAATGCTAAGTCTGTGTCCCATTTTCTTCATTCTCATGAGGAAAGGTATTTTACAATAAACAATTTTGCATTTGGTGCTTTGTTCAATATGGACAAAAACAGACCATATAAGCTACTTTCTCCTGAGTGTGTGATTACTGAATTATTCCCTTATCCCCTAATTGCCATACCAGGAATGGAGTTGCTTGTAGTAGATTAATGAAAAAATCTTTGAGTGAATTTTTAGTATTGTCTCCCTAATATTTTGTGTGAGTTAGTTTTCAAACACGCAGTTACCATCACCTGAACACTACTGCACAGAACTAAGAGAAGAAGATATACTCAGGAGGCATTTTCCTTATTTGGTATGCAAGTAATTTTGTGTGTGTGGGTAATAACAACCTGATGCTCTTTGAAGGTATTGCTTTTTTTTTTTATGCCACTTAAATCAGAACACAGTTGTGCAAAGAAATATATAACAAGCAAACAGGTAAATGAATATCTTCCTCATGTCTTAAAAAAAAATCACAACTGCTGATAAAAAGAGAAAATAATAGAGAGAAGGTTGAACCAGGAGTCAGAATATGTAGGTTCCTCAAGTGATCTTCCACTGAGCTCATTAGGCATAGAATTTTCCAAGTTGGAGTGTCAGTCAGAAGTCATTTAGCCCAACTTTTATTCAGTTAGGAATTCTTTAAAATATCTCGTAAGAGGGCCCTTTAACCGGCTCCCTTTAACATCTTGGAAACTCACCACCCTACAACGCAGCCCATTTCGTTGAGACAAGTAAAATTTATTCCCCTTTTACTTTCACTCATGACTCTTGGTTCTGCCCCTTTAGAGTCACACAGAATAAATCAAAACCCTTTAGCAATTGATGACCTTTCAGATATTTACAAATAGCTATCACAATAACACTAATTCTCTTTTAAACATTATACCATACAAATCTCCAGATTTGGTCTTTCCTATGGCTGTTCTTTCTTTCTGTTTTTGATACTATATTTAATTACTTTAAACCCACTAAATTTTCATTCCTAACCAATTTCGTAGATTTTTTTCACATGAATTCCGTTGAATCCAGGAGTGCTACATTGCTGTTGAAAAGGTGTGCACCAAGATTGGCATGTTTGCTAAGAAAGGCAACCCAAATTATGTTACCCCAGGCAGCGAGGCTTTTAGGAGAATGCCACAGTTTGAGATCTTCGGTTTTCAATTTGGCATATGAAGGAAAACAATATTTTCAGCACCACAGAGTTGGTTGCACTCACATATTTATTAAATGCCAAAGAGTGATATAACATACGAAAGCCAATTTCTTCATGTACAGCAAATACTACACTTTTTTAGAAGAAATTTAGAAGGCTAAACTATGTCTGCCTTCTAATGAAGTCACTCACATTACTGGCATTTTGATATCAAGAACATTGGATTAGATAACAGATAGCAAATTCATGAGTTTAGATTCAGAGGAAAATTCTGATAGCTATTTCATCCAAGTCAGAGAAAATTGTAGTGAGCAATCCCTGCTCAGTAAGAGTACATCTCCCAGGTGAATAAGATTAGCACCTGTCCCAGGTGCAAGGTCACTCTCCTCTATGAAGTAGTGAGTACACATCACGAAGTTTTGCCTCTCTGAAACCATTTATGAAATCATTGGTATTTCCATCCTTTAGGTATCTTTACTAAATAAATTAGGTCACTTTTTAATTTGGGAAACATTTTAGCTTTTACTATAATATTGATTTTATTAGTCAAACTCAGAGTTTTTGGAGTGATACGCTCTTCCCTCCACTCTTGTTCAAATCTGTGCTAGTTATCTGTTTTAATGAAAGCTCAAGTTTTAACATTTGTTGGTATTTATTTCCATCTTTTTTTTCATTCTCAGGTCCCTTATTGACATTTTTGTCATCCAGTATATTAGTGAACAGATTTGTGTACTATTTAGAATTTACCTCTAAACTGTAGGTCAGTGTGATCCATGAATGACACTAGCTATTCCTTTTCTATTTTTATCTTATATTATGATCATGGGCCAGCCACTTCACATGGGAGGGACTCAATTTCCAAACATATTCAGGGAACATAGTAATTTGAGTGACTTTAAATATGTTTTTCTATCTTGGAGGCTTTTCGTGTTTGGATCATTTGCAGTTGCTCTTGGAACAATGAGAGAAGATGGGGCATCCTGCTCACCAGCTAGATTCACTCTAACTCAAGAAGCAATGCTAGGGGAGCAGCAGAACCACAATCTGGGCAGACTTTCCAAACACGTCATCAAAAAAAAGTAAATGAACAAAAGGGAAAATTCAGGTAAAAATGCAAAGTTACAAAGACTGGAAAAATCAGAGCAGAGACAATGACTGCTCAGAGTGGACAGAGGGTTGTGAATCCTGGTGTCAAAACCTGAGTGGCCCTTTAAGTGATTCTTTATCTACAGATGGGGTTATACCCTGAGGGCTTGAAGTGACAATCTTGGACTTGACACTAAATTCCCATTTGGGGCTATCACCTCTGAAAGTTAATTTTGTTTCTCCTGATTCTCTTAAGACTAGTATGTCCCTTCATATTCCTTGGTTGATGGATTCTTAATGTCCGTTATAATCTGTATGTGTCAATCAGTGGAGCAGGCACCAGAGATGGAGGTGTTCACTGGTTAATTCAAATGCTTAACTTGCTATACTTCACATTTTCTAATCTTGAATTGGATTTACGTGTTTTCAGTGGCTCAGACACGGCAGAGAGCAGGGTATGATGGAGGAAAGTTGAGGTAATAAGGTCGTAGGAGTAGTATCCTCTACAGATGAGAAAAGTTGAGGTCTTCTGCCCTTCACAATGCATGGACGATTTATATGAATGTGGAGCAGAACCAGAAAATGTTTCCCACTTGTCTTCCCTCACTTGGGGTGTTGATCAATATAGTCTGTAGACCGGCTCTTGGCAATCTGGAACATGGCTTAAGTTTTCTCTTGGTAGCTAGTACTTTCCTTGGGTATTGTCTCTTTGCTGGGTATTATTTTGAGAAAGAAGTAGCAAAGATAGAAACCATAGTTGTAGTGAAAGTGAAGAAATGTGGTGAGTTGTAAATTATTCTTGGGGATGAGGAAGACCAGTTCTGTCTACCTCATGGATATGACTACAGAAATATTTTCAAGGAACTGGTTGATATATTCCATGATTGCCCATTTATCTCTGGGTGAAGGTTATAGACAAGTAGAAGCAAACTGGCAGAGATTTGACAAAAACACCAACCTATTCTGAGAAACAAAAGGCAGATTGTGATAGAACATGGTATCGTTTGAGGTTTGAGGAGGTCAAAGAGTTCAAAAACAAGGATGATGGTGGTGAGTGACTGCTATCAATGAGGATGGGAAGAGAGCTGGTACTAGAAAGTAATCCCCATGGCCATGTGAAGGGAATATGCTGGAGATACAAATCTAAGAGGAGACAAAAGTCAAGTGTCCTATGGATTTTAAGTAATACAACATACATGTATGTGAATAATAGCAATAAATGATATTATCTACCATGAGCCTTACTAAATGCTATCACACTAATGCTACATCAACAAAGGCCTCACCTATTCTGTTATACAGTCTGAATGGGTGAAAGTGTCAACTAGGGCAACCTCTTAGCACAGATGAAACTTCTTGACCTGGTTGTAGAGTTCCTATCTTCAATAGCAGAACATTAATGAATTTTGTGCCTTTTGGGGTCTTTCCCTCTTAGAGATGTCCCTGACTACCCCTGTGCTGCATTATTTTTCTTACTTGCAGTTGTGTCTTGAATTCAAAAATTTCCTAGGGCTTAGCTACTTATGTGAACACAGAAACTGCCTAGGATGATGCTAAGAGTTGGGGGTAAGGTGAACACCACCTTTTGGGTGCTAATGTTGTTAGTGATGACAGCGGGATCTGGAAATTGATAGATTGTCACCACGCAGAAGGAAAAGGGGGGAAATAGCAATTGCATACGAAAAGAGAAGAGAAATTAGGCTGCTTCTTGTTGCTAGTGTGGTGGAAAATTACTTTTGAAATATTATCTGATTTTCTTCCTCCTGTTATTCCCATTTCTCCAAGTCTAGTAGTCAGTTCTGTATTCATTTATCAGAGAAGGAATGTGAAGGATAACAGAAGGAAGCTCAGATTTTTGTCTGGCTTTGGTTTTACACCGTGATGAGGAGAGGAGAAAGAGTGAGAAGGGCGTGAGCATGCTTAACAGTCCTTAGAGACGGGCTAGAGGTGATAGGTCATACAGACAACATTTTGGTAAATGATCCCTTTGAAGGGCCTTGTTTTCAGTTTTCAGAGCCATTTGGAAATTGAAACATCATTTGCTACTACTCACTCTGTGCCCAGAGCTATATTAGCTGCTCTTGCCATAGATACCTGATGAATTCTTCCCTTGGTCAGGAGCTAGGACTCATTAATTTCCACTCAGTAGGAGTGAGGTCCATCCATATCTCTTCATTAAATGAAGTTGTTTCTTGTCCCTGTCTAGTTTATCTCTTGTGAAATTTTCCCACAATCTTAACATTACAAGACGTCCATAAGCCTCAAGAGGAGGGCTATATCCCCAGTCATCTGGCAGAATTGTTAGAAGGAGAAGGTGGCACACCTGTATTTAGAGAGAGCTGAAAGCAGCCTGTACTCAGAAAACAGCTAAATACAACTCCACTTTCTCTGCAGTTTGGGTGAGCATAAGTGATAACGTCTTTTACTGAGAGAGGAGGAAGAAGAGATTGAGGAAAGGATGATGCTGTCTCTATAAAGCACTGAGTTTGAGATGTATCTGGAAGTGCTGAGTGGAGATCTGGAATAAGCACCTGGATAACCGGATTGAAATCTTAGTAGAGTCTGTGGTTCGGACATGTATATTTGGGATCTAACAACTTAGTTGTTTATGAAGAAATCTAAATATGGATATCTGTCCAGGATACATAGTAAATGGAGAAAAGAATCAAAATGTTGGGAATACAGATATTTAAGGAATACAGAATACTTCATAAGAAAGACTAAAAAGGAGCTGTCAAAGTGGTACAAGATGTCATACAAGAAAAGAAGGATATAATGAGTCATAGTGTCAAATACTAAGGCACTGGGACAAAGGAAAGACCACTAAGTGTTCAGTGAATTTTGAAACCTATCATTGACCTTAGTGTGCAATGTCTTTGGAGTGATGTGGTGTGGACATTTGACTGCTCTAAGCTGAGGAATAGCAAGGAAGTGATCATCCTGTCTTAAAAAGAAAGGATGAACATAGTTATACAGTTAGTACATATAAAGAGATACAAAGTCAATGGAAGGTTGCATTTTTATGAATAAAATTTTCAAAATGAGTAAGTCTTGGAGGTGTTCACAGGTTGAGATGGAAAAACCAGTAAAGAGGGAGAGTTTGAAAATACATGTGAGATGGTACAAGCCATATTATCTAAGCCAGGTTACCTTGAAAGATAAATTTATGTGTATATCTATGGGCTTGAACTAGGCTTTTTTTTTTCTATGCAAAGGAAAGGTTTTTTCTTTTCTTTTTTTTTTTTTTTTTGGTGTTGAACCTGTGGCCTCAGCATCTGAACTAATTATTCAGATGACTTGTGCTTTCAAAGGTGCATTGACTATTGATGCCACTGGAGTGCCACTGGCTCAGCAGTGGACTATACAGAGCTATAGTGATTCCTGAATAGTTTGTGCGCATCCTCAGATGCCAAACCTTAGGAGAATCTTATTCACCCATCTATTGACCATTATTCAGTGATCTTTCAAAATAGAGCTAAAAATAGGCTTTGTAGTAACAATTCTGCTTTAAAATCATGTTTCCCAAAGACCTCAAGTGAGAGAATAAATATGTGTAACCATAGATATCCTAAACTATTTTCTATTTTATTGTGTCAGCTTATAGTTACCACTACTGTTACATGCAAGTAAAAATACGATATGCTATTTTCTTTGCTGCCAAGTCTAAACTACAATTTAGCCTGACAAATGGGCAAAAGTTTCCAAGCACCACATGGTTGGTATCAGTGCATTGGAATCTGATGAACCCATATTGTTTTTAAATCCATAGAGGTGCTAGTCAAAGGTGCCTCTGTGAATTTTGCAGTGAAAGCCTGGGAATCGTAGGCGGTATTACTCAGTTCATTTGCGAACAAATGTGGGATAGCAGACTGCAGATTCTAGAGAAGGTATTAATGAATCATCCCCAGATGATCTTCAACTCATAGGACTCCTAGGACTTCAAAATGAATCATATGATCTATTTTTTAATTAAAAAATGCATTTTAAATGAATTATTTATGAACAAGTACAGCTGTAACCTTGATAATATTAAACTATTCTGGGCTGTTGAAAGGTATCTCCTAGCAGTGACTATTCATAGTCAAACATGCAGAATGTATTAATGCAGTTGGTGAAAAATATGAACTGGTCTCCGAAGAGGTGGAGATAAATGAGCCCATCAATTCATATTGCCTTCTTGCAATAGCCAGTCACCAAAGATTTGTGCAGAAATATTTTACTGTGGAGTTATTTGTAGTCTACAAATATCTATGATTCTGTCCTTCAAGTTTTATAATGTGACTATTTAACACACTATAAGTAATCAATGAAAGGGATATTGGCTATGCATCATGTTTTCCTTAGGGATAGAATTAATGAATTTGGCATTTTATCTAAGATCATTTTGGATGTCTCTCACATCTGAGATAAACTGAAAATAACTTTGACATTGGGAAAACAGAGGGAGTACTTGCCAAGTGCTAGCCAAAGAAGTTACATTGTTTTTCTGACATAAGTGCTTAAAATACAGAATGATGTTTCAGCCAGGAACTCAGACTACTTGACCATCTAGATAAATTTTCCTAAATCTATTTGTCATTTTCTAACTTAAACATTTTATTATTAAAGATATAAGTTGAAGATATTAAATTCTAGACTCATTTTAAAAAGAATTTTAATCAAAGACTATGCTATATACAGAGGAAAGTGAGTAAGATTTTAGAGTGGAAAAAAATTAGTGGTGAGAAAATTGAAAGCAGTGAGAAAAACTAAATAAATTAAAATTGATGGAATCCAGAGTACTTTTCTTATTTTCTCCTTCCAGTGAGAATTTAGAAATCTTGGGAGCTAGAAAAGAGCTAACATAAATCACAATGTAGAAAACTGGATTAGAATCAGATATATATTGACTTGTAATACAAAGACCTTTGCAAAAATTATAGAAACTAAAAAACTATTAATTGAGCACATACTTTGTTAACACATGAGAGATACTCTATATACACTATGTCCTTTATCCTTTATAACAAACATGCAGGGTAGGGTTATTATCCCATTTTACAAGCTGGTAAGCTAGGCCTCTGCGAATTTACTTAACCGTTATTATTATAAGGGTCTAGACTAGACTTGCTAAGAAATAGCAAGGCTAAGATAAAAGGTCAGGTCTGTGAGAGCCCATAGGCTGTCCTCTTCCCACTGTACTGCACTGCTTCTCATAAAGATTTTGAAGCAAAGATGCTACAAAGAGGAACTCGTATCTCTTCTAGAAAAAAGTATTTACACTTCTATGAGCAAATTCATCCTTTATAAAAATGGTATATGTGCACATGTAACTGGAGGATGACAGGCATACACAGATTTATGATTCTGTGGTGTTAAATGTATGGTCTAAAAAGAAAAGGAAGTTTCCTACAGCTGGTTTTTAAGTTTCTGGTGATATCTGTGCAACGTCTTTTTTGAAATCTTAATTTACACAGGACATGATCACATATGTTGGCATAATAAACATTTAATGAGGTTATTCTTTTAGAATCTCCAAATTACGCAGCAAGATGTTTTAGGCAATATATTTAGATTTGCCAAAGCTTTTAAAGATTATACACATTATCTTATTTTGAGTTATCTACCGATATTAATTTAAACCATATATTACTGCAATTTGTACAGGCATAAAGTGGTTAAATTATCAACAATTTATATAGTTCAACTGTGTAAGATTTTATGTGATTTTTAGCTTTTTATAGGTAAACTCTATATCAGTTATAATAATAATGATAATTATCAATTATCATAATTTTTTACACAACTGACACTAAAAATCCACATATTTGGAAACATTCAGACTGACAAAAACTTAAGTCATTATTATCAGGCATCTTACATCATATAGCTATAACTAGATCACTAATTATAAAAATTTTTTAAAAAATCAAACAATTTGTGTGCTTGAGGTTTCTGAAATAGTAGTAGACAGTTGAAATAGCTATTCTCCTATTCTTTCCCTATTTTTTCTTTCTAACTACAAAAGACCAAGATTTAAGGAACTCCTCCAAAGACAATATAAGTAACAAACCAATTCCCTCAGGAAAGTCACTATTTATGATGCGGTCAGGCATATTGATCTTTCAGTAAGACACGTTGATTTTAATTTATCCTTTAGCGATAATTACATTTATGGAGAGAGAAAATATAATAATGGATTTATCACTAATGAACTAATGAATGTCCCAGTAATTACTATGGGCAGGCTTATTGGTCAATTACAATTGTTTTCTTACCACGTTTTGAAATACTGCATGTATATAGGATAATGTCCTATTGGTGCAGATTACTTTAGTGTTTGAAATATGTAAAACCCCATTTGAAAGACAGACATCTCTTAAAGGCTATGAAAAGATCACACATACTCATACAGGAGTGCATAAAGTCTGATTAAATGAAAGCAAAATATTAAAGAAAACCTCCTAGGTTTGCTGTCCTGCTGAATAGTCTTTAACTCTCTTATCTCTTTCTACTCTGTTCCTTGAGTTTCTGTTGGTGCCGCTCCTGCTATGTTGTTGTCCTCTTCTTTTTTCCTTCTTATTTTTTCTCAGATAACTTACATTATTATTGCAATGGCAGATTGCAAAAAGTTTCTTTCTGAATCTTTTGTTCTTAAAGATAATCAAGCAAAAGAGACACGTTTTGGGGTGGCAAATTCTGACCCCCCACATTATAAAAGTCCAGATCAGGGGTAATAGGGTCCTGACACAAATCCTCTTTTCATCAGGACATGGAGACTATGTTTTTACCTCTTGAGATTGGGTAGGCCATGTGAATTTTGTTGGCTAATGGGACATCAACAAATGTGATCCAAATTGATCAGCATTTCTCGACCTCAGCACTGACATTTTGGACTGGATAATTCTTTGTTGAAGGGGGCTTTCCTGATCATTGTAGGATATTTAGCAACATCTCTGGCCTCTACCTATTAGATGCCAGTAGCAACTCGGACTATGGCAATCAAAAATGTGTCTCCAGGGGCCGGGTAGGTTGGCATATCAGTTAAGTTCGCATGCTCCACTTCCACGGCTCAGGGTTCATGGGTTCAGATCCTGAGCACAGAGAGACTCACCGCTCATCAAGCCACACCGTCGCGGTGTCCCATATAAAGTAGAGGAAGATGGGCACGGATGTTAGCCCAGGGCCAGTCTTCCTCAGCAAAAATAGGAGGATTGGCAACAGATGTTAGCTCAGGGCTGGTCTTTCTCACACATAAACACACACACACATATGTATCTCCAGACATTGTCAAATATACCCTAGGGTTTGGGGGAATTGCCCCCAGGTTGAGAACCATTGATGTAGAGTCTTGAAAAGAGCTTTCATCTTGGGGCTTGCCCTCTCATGCTGCAGTACTGGACTCATGCTGAACTCCTAGAGCTACCATATGAGTAAACCTGAGCTAACCTCTTGGAGAATGAGACCATGTCAAGAGAATGAGGGCACTCTGGCCCAAAGCCTGTCATCTGCCAGACACGTGAATGAGGCTATCCTAGACCATCCATCTGACTGTCCCCCACAGAGATCAGCTGAGCTGACTGAGGTCAGAAGAACCACTCAGCTGACCCACAGAATCACGAGCTACATAAACAGTAGTTGTTTTAGGTTTCTAAGTTTTCAGGTGGCTTATTATGCAACAGAACTGAATTAGATACATTTGGAGATATTTTTATATATATTTTTATATATACAGCTTTCAATAGTATCTGGTTTTCTTCTGACAGACACTATTTAATCATTAACATATAATCGGCCAAGATGGCATAGTGACTAAAAATATGAAGTCTTAGAACCAAACTTCTGAGTTCAGATCCTGACTGTCCCACTTTCTATCAGTATGACCTAAAGCAAATTACATAAATTTGCTTTGCTCAGTTTCCACCTCTATAAAGTGGAATTAATAAAAGTGCCTGGGACATAATAAAGGTTTTGTTAAACAAATCTGGTCTACATCTTCTTGATTGGGAGGTACATGTTTGTTCACTTCCACAACTGGTCTCAAGTTTAGAAGCTTAGGTAGACATTTATCTTCTTCCCTACTACAGACCGTTTCTTTACAGTGTCCTATTTGAGAATACATGCGACTTTTTGACTCTACTCAGAATATATTGTTACAGTGAAAATCTCTTTCATAGATGAAAAGAATATTTATGAACCCAAACCATTATCCAGTTCAAATTTAAGAAGAAAATTACATAGGAGTCTGGATTGGATCCCTATCTCTGCTCTAGTTCAAACATCACTCCCAGGGTGATATTATTTATTCTAGATGTCATTACCCTATAGATTCTACCAGCTCTGGGCTCTGAAGCAGACCTGGCTCCAAAGTAGGGGAAATCAAGAGGTGCCTGTATTCATATGTTAGGGGCTTGGGATCAGCTGAACCTTGTTGCTGGTTTTCATGTTCTGTCTTATCCTCGTGGCACTTGAGCTCTGCCCTGGCAACTCCATCTTCTGAGATTGGGCACCATTTATCTGCTGTATGAAACTTCTGATATCAATTAATTTCCTTTCTGGATCATTTCTCCCTGCTAATGGACTCCCTAGACCTGCTTCTAACAAGAATATCCACCTGATACCAATCCCACGACTTTCTTATTTTCCTCCTATTACCTGCTGTCAATCCCTCCTGATGCCTTACCCCTATGGATCTTCTTGTCTCCTCCAGAACATTTGTCTGAAATTCTTATTTTTATGTTGTCAGAACTTGCCAACTTACCCAGGTCCAGTTCTGTTCATTTTTACAGATATTGGAGCATCTATTATATTATCTCTAATTGCCACAACAACCCCTCATAGCAACTCTTAAAAAAAAAACCTGATGGATTTGTTGTAGAACCAAGACCGGGAAATATTACATAGCTAACATAAAATCATACACAAGTGACTGTTGAACTATAGTTTAAATCTAGAAGGTGATAGTGACTAAATCAACACTCTACTTATTCTGCTTCCCACATATCTTATTCAGTCCTATTCTGGTTGATCTGCCAACAGAGACTCATACTGACAGTTTGAAACAAGCTGCATAATAAGTATTTATTTTGTAATTATTTGCATTATTTGGTAGTCAATAGAGTGTCACTCAAGGTTGTTGAGCAGAGAAGTATTAAAATCAAAACTGTGTTCTAGAAAGGGTAATTCAGAGTAGACTGAGGGAGAAGAGGGGCTGAGTAGCAGAATATTATTGTAGGGGAGGAAGCACTATTCCTCTACTCTCTAGGTTCTTCTGGCTGATCTAAGAATTAAATTGACATGAGACAGAATAACAGGAGAAAGTCGAACAAGTTTAATAACATGTATACATGGGAGAAACCCGGGAAAACTGAGTAACTCGCCAAAATGGCTGAAGCCACCACCTTAAATACCATCTTCAGCTAAAGACAAAAGAGGATGTTGGAGGTAGTGGTTCTGGGATTCAAAGGGGAGGAAGACAATTCACATGGAGAAGAAAAAGCAGACATTTGGTAAACAAATGTTTGCCATACCCTTGTAAAGACAAGGTGATATGGGGAGGACTTGGATCAAATGGGCCTTGCTAGGTTCCTCCCTGTCCACCACACCTAGTTCATGTTACACTATAGTTACCTATGGTGATAGCTCCTCCCTGGAACAGGCTTTCTCTCTTAAATTCTTTTTGGCAGTTAGGGGGAAGGTCAAAGTTTCTTTCTGAATCTTTTGTTCTTAAAGATAATCAAGCAAAAGAGACGCATTTTGGGATGGCAAATTCTGATCCCCCACATTATCAAGTCCAGATCAGGGGTAATAGGGTCCTGACACAAAGCGGTAAACCACCAGGGAGTCAAAAGAAGAAAACAAGTAACAGTGAATCCTGGTGCCTTCTGGCATGGGTGAAAAGACAAGGAATTCCAAGAGTAATTAAGGGTTTTTCCCAAATGATTCTCCCCAAATTGTTATATTGTTGAAACCTATTAAACTATGCTGAGTTCAAGTTTTTCTTATTTAATACATAATATAATGAAACATCCATTCAAATTACTTTAGGTGCTGGGAATAAATCTTTGGTAAACTCATTAGGAGTTCAAAGTATTACTGAATAATTAAAGATTCTAAATAAGCATTTATTTAGTTTTCTTGTGGCCCAGCTGAATGCAGTCTATAGTTGTCTAATTGAATACAAGACTCCGAGGTGGCGAATCACCATGTATACTCATTTCTTTATATTTTTCCACAAATGCTTCCTGTAATTTTGAAAGCGCTGACCGCCCCCTGCCTCCTTTTTTTTCATCAGCTACCTTATTTTACTGCAAGACCGAACTCAAATGCCAGCCCAACAAGTAAATCATTCTTTGGTGATTTCATTGTTTATAGAACATTGGTTTATATTTTGTAGGGGAGGAAAAATAATTTTCCCTCTACCCCTCTGAGTTCTTAGCTGAGACTTCTGTAATAAAAGATAGATTAACAAGAGGAAAACAAACCGAAGTTTATTAACATGTATACCTCATATATACACGGGAGATAACCCAGGGGAAAATGAGTAACTCAAAGATGTGGCTTTAGAATTCAGGATTAAATATCATCTTAATAGGGAAAGGGGAGGGAGGGAAGAAAAGGGTAGGCCTCTTAGGCGAGAGTAAATCATTTTTAGGAAAGACAGCTGGGCTCTGGGAAGAACAGATGGGAGGTAAGATAGTTTGTGACAAAGTTTGTCTGGGTGTGATGTCAACTTCTAATCTACTCTCCTGTGATGAGTCAGTCGTCCCTGGTTGATGAAACTCCCTGGCAGGGGATTTATGACATTTGAGTTCCTTTTGGAGGATCTGTCTTTAGGCAGATAAGAGTTCAGAGAAAGCCTCTCCCTCATCGGCTGTTTTCCAAGTGCCTACAGTTCAAAACAATCAACATATCAAAGCAACATATTTTGGGATGGCATGTCCCAAACTCTTACAAACATATTTTGGGGTGGTATATTCTGCTACCCTTCGATTTCCATTATTGTTCTTGCCTGGTTATATTTTACTTGCTATGATTCTCCCCAGGAGGTTCAATGATCTTTAAGAACATAGAAAATGCTTTATCCGTCTTTATTTTTCATTTTAATTACCACTTTTAAGCCTGGGGTCACCAATATGTCAGGGTGGGAGGTAGAAGGAAGATGGAAGTGAAAGAGAGAACTAACATTTTTAAACCTCCTAAATACTAAATATTTTTATAAGAAAAAAGTAATCTGTGGCCATTTCTTCCTTAATATTTTGTGTAGCCAAGGCACATCTTGTGTTCAAATACGTCTGTCTGTTGCAGGTCTCAAAAGTCCTTCAAATTCCTACTCTCTTACACTCGTCTGGATTTGCTAATTTATGTGACCAACCTGGCTTTTGGGGGCATGTGAGTTAGTAATTTTTGCCTTACATGTGTGCTATGATTTCACATATAGAACCATCCTTAGAAACCTGTTTCATTAGTAAAACTGGTATAGTTTTATAAAGGAAGAAAATGAGGCTCCTAGAGACTAAGTAATTTTCCCAGTATCACTCTACTAATCTATCCAGTTGAGTTGGATTTTTAAAAATAAAATCCCTAATTTCAGAAAGTTTTGACTAAAAGTTAAAGATTAACTGGAGAAATGGAAGCTACTGCCATCCTAAATTTTATTCCAGCTGGTTGACATACACAGTTACATTTGAGCTATCAGCTCCAATGCTTATAGCTGGCTATAAGGGAACCATGACCAGTGTCAAGATACAGAGATAGGTCTTGGTTATGTACCTAAGCTTCATGCAGAAAATGAACCAGAGTGGTTGTATAAAGACAGTCTACACTCCACAGGTGGTTTATCAGTAGTCACTGCTTCATAACATGCTGTCTAAGATGTGAATAGTGTCAGTTGCAGTAGCAACAGTCAGATGTTCATGGAAAATTCAAGATATTCTGGGAAACAACAGCATAATTAAAACATGGGGAGGGGTGAAGGGGAATCAGGTATCATTTAAATGCAGATCATCTGCATTAATTGTCTTCATCTCAAGAAGATAGGTTTGCTTCCAGAATCTGCAGCTTTTCCAACAGTATTTATTTGAACTTAAAAACACCTGACAGGGACCAAGACCTCCCAAAGGCAAGAGTCCAGTTTTGCTGTCCCGCCAGGGAGGATATTAATACTGATGCTGGTGGCTATACTGTCACTACAATGGAATGTGAGCTCAATGACAATGCTGGAAAGGAAGGCTGTTGTGGTCCTTCAGGTTGAAAGTCAAAGGAAAGATAAAAGGAGAAATACAAACTACTACCTTTTTTTTAGGCTTAACTTCTAGTATAGCTAACCTAAATACGAAGTCCACAGTGAAAGGTAAACATATAGATAATCATGTTAATATTGGTAATCAAGGTCTCTGACCTTATGCAGTGAAGTGTGGTAAAATGTTTTTTAAAATCTTTTCATAGTTAACATTTGTTTCCCTTTTATGGATGAAAGTATTCTTATTTAAGAAAACAAGCCATTGTTTATTAATGATGATAAGCCATTTGGGATACGAGTTGAGGCCTCCATGGAAATGGGTAGCCTGGAGCTAAATAAAAAATGATCCATGAATTTTTCTGTATTAAAAATGAATAATAGTTTGGAGACAGGACAGAGCTATAGGGAGAATGAGAAGGGTGAGGGAACTAATTTCAGAGAAGTATAGCGCTATGGAGGGAGTAGTTTCAAAACTTGGTATCTAATACCATGAAGCTATTAGCATATTTGTGTTCTAAATCCCCCCATCTCTCCAAAACCTTCAGTAAATGTTTCTACTTCACAGAGATGTCATGTGAGAGTCAAGTATTTGTGGAGGAGGCTTGAATACTACATTTCTATTGATACCCTTAAGAACGGAAGCATAACGCACTGGACAGCAATAAGATCCATAAACTAAAATGATGATGCGGGAGCAGCAGATCGAACTCAGAAAGGACCATAACCCACAACTCTTTCTTGCCCTGGGAATTTGCAGAAAATTTCAGAAGTTCATTTGAATTCCATAATGTGGAACAGCATTTCAATCGATACTATCTAGAACTTTGGTGGCACAAAGCGAAAGTGGATAGTAAAGGAAAAGAGGAAAAGAATTTCATCTCTTAAAAAATTTTTTGAGAGATATTAGAGGATGTGCTATATATGCTTGGACATGAAGAAGCTCCAGATTTCTTACTTACTTACTTCAGAAAGGATATCAAAATAGAATCATTTATTTCAGTACATTTTCTGAGCTTTTCAGTGGAATTCTTAATTAAATTGGAGTGCAAAATGGATGATGATAAGTCAATTAAAATAAAGCAAAATATCTTCCAAATTGGAAAAAGTTAACCGTAATCAGCTAAAAGATATATCAACAAATTAATTGACATTCTAATCAGAAGTGAATTAGAACTTTGAAATGAGGGCAGAGGGCAAAATGTAGATGAACAGACTAAAATACTGACCTCAAAATACGTCAATCAATAAAAATAGAAAGTGTTTTATCTCCTCCGCTTCTTTTAATAACAAGGATCAGATCAAGCAAAAGGCTTCCTTTGCTCTTCGGCTCCTTAAATCAGGAACTTCAAAGAATTAACTCTCTGCTCACATCATTAAGTGATACAGGAGAAATCTAAGTGGGCTTCAGCTTCAGAGTCTGAGTGTCCCTTCGTCCTTGATCAGCTGGTGAGTCCCGGTATTATTTGTCTCTGTCAAGTCCACACATCTCAGCACCTGTGCTCCCGAGTCCCTGCTTGGTCCATGTTTCTGGGCAGAGGGGATGCTCTTCAGAGTATTGATGACTGTGAGCTTGACAAGTTTGCCCTTTTGACAAGGTGAAAGAGGTCATTATATCCACCAGTGGGATCCACAAAGCAATTCTTAAGGAGGTTTGAGCCAGTATTTTTACAGTTGCGCATCAAGGATTCTGTGAACACAGAGAAACCTTATAAACAGTGCAGAATTTTTAAAAAATTGTTTTCAAAATATAGCTATCAACAGTGTTTGTCTTCTTAATTGCCCACAGCACCATGTTGGTAATGCTAAATATGTATTTTACTGATTTATATGAAAATGACAAAAATAATTACTGCATCTTAAGTGCTATTCTCAAGAGATATTCAGCTGAGAAATAGCATATATTAACAAAATGACTATTCACTGTCTAACTCCTAGAACAGTTAAGAAACGTAAGCAGAACAAGGTAGAAAATGTTTTTTCAGAACCATTTTCAGAATAAAATTAATTTTGCTCAATGATTATTGGAACATGTTTAATCTTTGAAACAAAGAATTGAATCACTGGCCTGGTCTAGACCCTGACTAGAAGATTCATGATGTAATGAGAGAAAGGAAAAGAGAGAGAGCAAAATTAAAATTATTTCATAACTCATTTTTAAATTATTAAGGATATTTTGTTCTCTCTGTTGTCCCGACAGTTGAGAGAATGCTTTAATAACCTTTTGCGAAAATCAAAGAACTGTGTCACTGAAATGAATTTAACCAATTTGATTTAAGATGTTTTACCATGATTCCAAGTGACTTGCATAATGCCAACATCATTTCCTGATATCCACATTTTAATAATATACAAACAGCGATATTTTCCAATAAACCACTGGGGTCTTTATAAGTTCCAGTGTTTCCTAAATCAACTTTACCTGGTATTGTTGCATGGGGACTTTCATTTTTCAAAGCACAGCTGTAGTTCCATTAGTATTCCACAAAACTTGTGAAAAGTAAGCAAGGTACCCTCACCATTTTTTTTTTTTTTCCACAGCAGGTTAGTAAATCTCTAGGGAACTTGCATTTGCCTTGAAATATTTAACAAGGAGAACTCCTGAAGGAATTAAATTGCATATCCAAGAGAAATGTTCTTTCCTGCAGTATTTTGGGAAGACATGGAGGATTGTAATTTACTGACATTTATTTGGAGGGAAAAGGAAGAACTTCCAATATTTTTGCTGAATGTATCCTCAAGAGTGGAAAAGCCTTCAGGATAACTTTCAAATAAGCAAGTATGATAACACTTTTTGAGGTATTCTTAAGCAAACTATGCCATTTATTCTCTTCTCCTTCTCTTCCTCCTCCTCCTTCTTGTTTTCTTCTCCTCCTCTCTCTTCTTCTCCTCTTTCTCTTACTCTTTCTCTTCTATCTCCTCCTTTTCCTATGCTCCATCACACTTGAAGCTATCAATGTATTGATTGCAAACATCATGTGTTCACATGGAAATTAAAATTGGTCTCATGCTCTAAAGGACAGATCATAATGAATCTAGGTCAAAAAAGAAATTTTTAAACTCAAGTCCATGATCTCTTATCTTTTGTAATGACCATAACTGAGGCCTCTTCACACAATTCATGTGGGTAACATAATATATTTTATTAAAGAGAATGTTTAATTCTGGAGCAAATACTTCTTTAAAAGTGATTTTTTGTCTTTACAAAGATGTCAAGTTCTTGAGAGGCAAAGACAGACTCAGGAACTATTCCACATTAAAGGTGACTAAAGTGATATACTACTAAATGCAATGTGCAATCCTGGGCTGGATCCTGGACCAAAAGGTTAAATAAGTACTCTAAAGGACATTATTGGGACAATTGGTGAAGCTTAAATATATATATATATTATAGATTAGATGATAATTTTGTATCAATGTTAATTTCCTAATTTTTATATTTGTATTGTGTTATGTAAGAGATGTAAGAAAATGCTCTTATTCTTTGAAAATGTACATTAAAGTACTTATGGGTAAAGGGGAACCGTTTTCAATTTACTTATTTTCAGGTGGTCCAGAGGAGGGTGGAATAAAGATAGATAGATAGATAGATAGATAGATACAGAATGATGTTATTCTTCCAAATTAGTCTTCTATTTCTAAGGGGACATGCCATTAGAAAGTCAGTAAGGAAAATCTGCTCTATATCTAAACGGCACATACTTCTACATTCTGGAAGTGAACTACTGGTTTCAGTGATGAAAGCCTTAATCAGTGGACAGCATTTGTAGAAATTGTATCTAGAGTTCAGGGTAACTTTGAGCTCATACAAAGAGGAAAGTAAAAAAGTCTGCCTTTTAGCTGAGATGTAGGCTGATTCAATTGGATGGCCTCACAGACAATGTTCTAGAGCAAGGGGTTGAAGATCATGATTTGCACCTTCACCTCAGAAAGGAGAACTTTCATTCTGCAGAGAACACTGTATTGGTTTACCGGAAAAAAACGACTAATTCTCTATAACATTCATTTGTAAGTTAATGCAAGAAGTTTTAGGATATGTAACCCAGTATTTTGTGGAAATAGAGGCAGGTAGAAAGCAAACACCAAAAAAAATTTAAAAATACACCCTCTTAGCATTAAGTATTTACTACCTGACCCAAACTGCTAGACTGAGCTTGGGCTGGGGAAAAGTCATAGAGGTCAAAATCTAAGATCTCTAGTTCTAAGCTTTGCTCTAGTCTGCTCTTCAGTAGCCTGCAATTGAGCAGGGGAGAAAAGCTGTTCATATTTGACCCAATGAGGTAAGAGGCTACCTGTGTATGGTTCAATGCCAGACTGAGTGAAATAGACAAGATAGACAGTGGGAACTTAGAGAAGATAAATATGGGCTTCACTTGGGTAAAGTCACCAGAAAATCTGGGAATTGAGCTGAGATTGTATCAAATTATTTCCTTCAAAGAAGCAATTTTGGAAATATGTTTCAAATACAGAATCCAGAGTCACAGAAACCACAGATTATACTAGATTTTGTTTTCACAAAAGGAATAACATCTCTTTGAGAATACACACCTTATACATCTTTTATGTTTGAAAACTATGATCATATAGCATGTCTATTTTTTAAAATATTGAAGCATTTTAAGTATTTCTAACCTATTAAAAGTATAAAAAATAATACAACAGTTTTCTCCAACCAACTTTCTGGTATTCTGCTTACATACTGAATATTGTATTATTAGCATTTTTATTCCATTAAATATTTTTATAAAACATAACTTTTAGTAACTTCATTAAAACATTACTCATTCCCCAAACGTGGATGTTTAAATTGTTAGCAATTTTTCTCTATTATAGTTATGAACATTTTTGTACATAAGTCTTCCAAAACTATTTTTTTAAGATTAAAGGAGCAGAATTTCTAAAAGTATTAAGACTCTTTATTTACCATCACAGTGCCTCACAAAAATGCTATTTAGTGAGTATTATTTTAAAAACTACTGGGCTCATAAATCTCAGGCTTATAAATTTTGAACTTGACAGAGCAAAGCTTTAACTTAATTTTTCTATAACTGAAATCAATGGAACTCACAAACCCCTTTTTATACTGATAGGAAATAAAAACAATCATACAATTCAAGGTTAGTCATTCATTTCTACTTTAGAAATAATGTCTTTTTAAAAAAAAAATAAGTATTGAGTTAGATTTAGGCCTGTTGCTTCTCTTACCGCTTGGTAGTAATTCAGCTTCTTTGGGAGAAATATGAGTCCCCCTGACATCAGCAGATGGGTGTTTGAACCACTGGCTCTTCCTCAGTTCCCATTGGTCTCTGCTGAGGTGTAGACTGTTCAGTGGTAGCACCCACTGCTGTGTCCGGCTCCGTTCTCTGCCTCTAGTCACATGATCCATGGATCTAGGTCCCTTGTATCTGCATCTTCTCTAGTCTCTTTGGCCCTAGTCCCTCTCTGAGCACTGGTTTAAATTCATCCCCACCCCTTACCCTTTGATGTTTAGAAATTTTCTGAACTATAGTCAAATAAGCAGACCTCTCTGGATGGTCCTCAGCTCCATCTGCAGAGATCCCTCTCCAAAACCCCCTTATCCCCTCCTTGGATATGACCTGTAGACTCAAGGATTGCAAGTCTACTCTTAGACGCTGGAAGCCCATTGCAGGCTAACTTTTGAACAACCAAGGACAAGATAGAACTGTTCTCAAATATCCCTAAAATCATTGGAGGGTTTCTGTTAGGAAATCTTTCATGTTGCCTGTCTTGCCCCCTAAGGCCAAGACCCTTGAAGATAGGGCATGGAACCTTAATTCAGAGGCTCAAAGAGTGTCTAAAACCTGGGGAACAGTGCCCTAGATTTTTTTCCCTCCTCTCACCATCTGGTTAAATGTTTAGTATATTTCCCTGTGAAGCAAAAGCTCTGCTTATGTCTTCCTCTGCCTTTTTCTGCTGTTCTATATTTGATTTTAAATCCTTTATGTCCTATTCCTTCCGGCATTGACTCATGATCTTCCAAGAAGTATCTGGAAAGAAAACAACGCTTATTTTAAGATTATTGGGGTGGAGGAGAGTAACTGTAAAAACTTTTTCTTGGCAATTCAGTTGACTTCTTTATACCAAGATGAGGCACTGTGCAGAAAACCTAAGCCTGATACCTGGATGGTGGAAGAAAGGTGATGAATTTGAAGAATGAAGGGGGAAAGTAATCTGACTTTATATATAAAATTATCACACTGCTACATATTTGTGTAAGTGGATCAAGAGATAAATGTATCAACTTTACACTAGTAGTCTATAGAATGTCAGCCTCACTAGAACTTTGCTGACAATGGAGAATTATCCTCCTTTTATTTTCTTGCCACTTCTAGGAACATTTAGTAATTGATTGTTACTTTAATTCCAGTTTATTTTTTATGGTTTCTTTATTTTAAATTATTTTATTGAGGTCATAATGGTCTATAATATTGTGTAATTTCAGGTGTACATTATTATATATCAGTTTCTGTATAGACTACATCATGCTCACCACCAATAGTCTAGTTTTTATCCGTCACCATGCATATGTGCTCCTTTACCCCTTTCACCCATCCTCCCACCCCCTCCCCCTTGGGTAACCACTAATCTGTTCTCTTCATCAATGTGTTTATCTTTGACATATGAGTGAAATCATACAGTATTTGTCTTTCTCTGTCTGGCTTATTTTGCTTAACATAATACCCTCAAGGTCCATCCATGTTGTTGCAAATGGAACGATTTTGTCTTTTATATTCCATTGTATATATATACACCACATCTTCTTTATCCATTCATCAGTTGATGGGCACTTGGGCTGCTTCCACATCTTGGCTACTGTGAATAATGCTGCAATGAACATAGGGGTGCATAAATCTCTTTGCATTGTTGACTTCATGTTCTTTGGATAAATACCCAGTAGTGGGATAGCTGGATCATATGGAATTTCTATTTTAATTTTTTTTGTAAATCTCCATACTGTTTTCCATAGTGGCTGCACCAGTTTGCATTCCCACTAGTGGTGTATGAGGGTTCTCTTTTCTCCATATCCCCTCCAATATTTGTTATGTTTTGGTCTTGTTAATTATAGCCATTCTGACAGATGCAAGGTGATATCTCATTGTTTTGATTTGCATTCCCCTCATAATTAGTGCTGTTAAACATCTTTTCATGTCCCTGTTGGCCAACTATATATCTTCTTTGGAAAAATGTCTGTTCATATTCTCTGCCCATGCTTTGATCCAATTGTTTAGTTTTTTCTTGTGGAGTTGTATGCGTTCTTTATATATTTTGGAAATTAAGCCCTTGTCAGATATATGATTTGCAAATATTTTCTCCCAGTTGTTGAGATGTCTTTTCATTTTGTTCATGCTTTCTTTTGCCTTACAGTAGCATTTTAGTCTGATGTAGTCCCATTTTTTAATTTTTTCTTTTGTTTCCCTTGTGTGAGTAGATATGGTATTCGAAAAGATGCTGCTAAGACTGATGTCATAGAGTGTACTGCCTACATTTTCTTCTAGGAGTTTTATGGTTTCAGGTCTTATGTTAGTATTTAATCCATTTTGAGTTAATTTTTGTGCATGTGTAAGATAATAGTCTACTTTCATTCTTTTGAATGTGGCTGTCCAGTTTTCCCAACACCGTTTATTGAAGAGACTTTCCTTTCTACATTGTATGTTCTTGGATCCTTTGTTGAAGATTAACTGTCCATAGGTGTGTGGTTTTATTTCTGGGCTTTCAGTTCTGTTCCATTGATCTGTGTGTCTGTTTTTGTGCCAGTACCATGTTGTTTTGATTACTATAGCTTTGTAGTATATGTTGAAATCAGGGTTTGTGATGCCTCCAGCTTTGTTCTTTTTTGTCAGGATTGCTTTGGCTATTCAGGGTCTTTTGTTGTTCCATATAAATTTTAGGATTCTCTGTTCTATTTCCATGAAGAATGTCTTTGGGATTCTGATTGGGATTGCATTGAATCTGTAGATTGGATTATGTAATATGGACATTTTTACTATATTTAGTCTTTCAATCCATGAGCATGGAATATTTTTCCATTTCTTTATGTATTCTCTAATTTCCTTCACTAATGCCTTATACTTTTCAGTGTATAAGTCTTTCACCTCCTTGGTTAAATTTGTTCCTAGATATTTTATTCTCTTTGTTGTGATTGTAAATGGGATTGTATTCTTGATTTCTCTTTCTGCTAGTTCATTAGTAGTGTTTAGAAATGCAACTGATTTTTGTAGGTTGATTTTGTACCCTGAAACTTTACTGTACTTGTTGGTTATTTCTAATAGTTTTGTGGTGAATTATTTAGGGATTTCTACATATAGAATCATGTCCACAAACAGTGAGAGTTTTGTTTCTTCCTTTCCAATTTGGATACCTTTTATTTCTTTTTCTTGCCTAATTGCTTTGGCCCAAACCTCCAATACTATGTTGAATAGGAGTGGTGAGAGTGGGCACACTTGTCTTGCTTCTGTTACCAAAGGGATGGCTTTCAGTTTTTCACCATTAAGTATGATGTTGGGTATGAGTTTGTCATATATGGACTTTATTATATTGAGGTACTTTCCTTCTATACCCATTTTATTGAGAGTTTTTATCATAAATGGATGTTGGATTTTGTTAAATGCTTTCTCTACATATATTGAGATGATCATGTGATATTTATTCTTCATTTTGTTAATGTGGTGTATAACATTGATTGATTTGCAGATATTGAACCGTCTTTGCATCCCTAGATAAATCCCACTTGATCATTGTGTATAATCGTTTTAATGTATTCGTGTATTAGGTTTGCCAATATTTTGTTAAGGAGTTTTGCGTGTATGTTCAGTGATATTGGCCTGTAATTTTGCTTCTTTGTGCTGTCCTTGTCTGGTTTTGGTATCAGAGTAATGTCGGCCTCATAGAATGAGTTAGGAAGCATTCCATCTCCTTCAGTTTTTTGGAATAGTTTGAGAAGGATAGGTATTAACTGTTCTTTTAATGTTTGGTAGAATTCTACAGAGAAACCATCTGGTCCTGGACTTTTGTTTTTTGGGAGGGTTTTGATTGCTGTTTCTATCTTGTAACTTGTGATTGATCTATTCAGATTCTTTATTTCTTCTTGATTCAGTTTAGGGAGGTTATATGAGTTCAAGAATTTTTCCATTTCTTCTAGATTATTCAATTGGTTTGCATACAGTTTTTCATAGTATTCTCTTAGAATCCTTTGTATTTCTGTGGTATCCATTGTAATTTCTCCTCTTTCATTTCTAATTTTATTTATTTGCACCTTTTCTCCTGAGTGTGGCTGAGGGTTTGTCAATTTTGTTTATCTCCTCAAAGAACTAGTTCTTAGTTTCATTGATCCTTTATATCTTTTTTTAGTCATTTCATTTATTTCTGCTCTAATTTTCATTACTTCCCTCCTTCTGCTGAGTTTGAGCTTTGTTTGTTATTTTTTTTCTTGTTCTATTAGCTGTAGTTTAAATTTGTTTGAGATTTGTTTTGTTTGTTGAGGTAGGCCTGTATTGCTATAAATTTCCCTCTTAGTACTGCTTTTGCTGCATTGCATAAGAGTTGGTATGCTGTGTTTTCATTTTCATTTGTCTCCACGTATTTTTTTGATTTCTCCATTGATCCAATGGTTGTTCAGTAGCATGTCCTTTAGTCTCCACATATTTGTGCCTTTCCCAGCTTTTTTCTTGTAGTTGATTTCTAGTTTAATACCAATGTGGTCAGAAAAGATGTTTGATATGATTTCAATCTTCTTAAATTTATTGAGGCTAGCCTTGTTTCCTAACATATGGTCTATCTTTGAGAATGTTCCATGTGCACTTGAGAAGAATGTGTATTCTACTGTTTTTGGATGGACGGTTCTATATATATCTATTAAGTCCATCTGGTCTAGTGTTTCATTTAAGGTTGCTGTTTCCTTGTTGACTTTCTGTCTGGATAATCTATCCATTGATGTAAGTGAGATGTTATTATTATTTTGTAGCTGTCAATTTCTCTCTTTAGGTCTGTTACTAATTGCTTTATATACTCTGGTGCTCCTATGTAAGGTGCATATATATTGACAAGTGTTATGTCCTTTGGGTGGAATGTCCCTTTTATCATTATATACTGCCCCTCTTTGTCTCCCAGTGCCTTTTTTATCTTGAAATCTGCTTTGTTTGATATAAGTATGGCAACATCTGCTTTCTTTTGCTTGTCATTTGCTTGGAGTATCATCTTCTATCCCTTCACTCTGAGCTTATGTTTGTGTTTAGAGCTGAGATGTGTTTCCTGGAAGCAGCATATCATTGGTCTTGTTTTTTAATCCATCCAGCCACTCTTGATAGGAGAATTCAATCCATTTACATTTAGAGTGATTATTGATAAATGACAGCTTAATGCTGCCATTTTATGTTGTTTTCCAGGTGTTCTATATTTCCACTGTTTCTTTTCCCTTGCATTTCTGATTGCCATTTCAATTTTGTCATTTTTCTGTGATGGTTTTCTCAAATATCTCATTATTTATGATTTGTGCCTCTGCTCTGATTTTTTATTTAGTGCTTACCGTGACATTTGTATAACAGATCTCATAGATAAGATAGTCCATTTTCTGATAGCCTCTTATCTCCATTAGCTTTAAGCAGGTTCCATCCCTTCCCTCTTCCCCTTCTGAGTTATTGTCACAAATTATTCTTTTTTGTGTTTTGAGTTTGTGACTAAATTGAAGTGTTTATAATTACTTTTATTTTCTTCCCTTTATCTTTTATATTATCATTAGGTGTTTGCTACCCTTTTCTGATAGCTGCAATTTTCTGACTTGTCTGTCTATTTATCTTCTTGCTCAAAGTTTGTTAAATCTTTGCCTTTTTGTTACAGATAGGAGGGCTTCCTTCATCACTTCTTGCAAGGGAGATCTGGTGGCAATGAAGTCCCCCAACTTTTATTTATCTGGGAAGTCTTTTATTTTTCCATCATATCTGAAGGATAGTTTCACTGGATAGAGTATTCTTGGCTGAAAGTTTTGTCTTTCATTATTTTGAATGTATCATTCCATTCTTTCCTAACCTGTAAGGTTTTTGCTGAGAAATCTGCTAAAAGTCTGATAGCAGTTCCTTTGTAGGTTATTTTCTTCTGCCTTGCTGCCCTTAATATTTTTTCTTTGTCATTGACTTTTGCCAGTTTTAATATTATATGCCTTGGAGAAGATCTTTTTGCATCAATGTAGTTAGAAGTTCTATGGGCTTCGTGTACATGTAAGTCCAGTTTCTTCACCAGGTTTGGGAAGTTCTCAGCTATTATTTCTTTGAAGAAGCTCTCTGCTCCTTTCTCCCTCTCTTCTTCCTGTAGGATACTTATGATCCTTATATTGCTTTTCCAATTGAGTTGGATATTTCTCAAAGAATTTCTTCCATTTTTTTTTGAGCATTTAAAAAAATGCTTTACCTGAAGCATTTCTCTTCCTCTATCTGAAGCATTTCTATATTTCTATCCTCTATTTCACTAATTCTGTCCTCCATAACATCAGCTCTATTTGTTATGGTTCCTAGATTATTTTTATCTCATTAATTGTGTTCTTCATATCCCAAATTTCTGTGTATTTTTTTTTTTTGAGCTTCTCTTTGGTAAAATATTCCTTCAGCTCATTAATTTTATTCCTGAGCTCATTGGACTGTCTTTCTGAGTTTTCTTGTAACTCACTGAGTTTCTTTATGACAACTATTTTGAATCCTCTGTAAATTTCTCTGAGTTCAGGATTGGTTTCTGGAGACTTGTTATTTTGCTTCTGCCCCAAAGTGTTACCATAGTTCTTCATGGTGTTTGATGAATTGATCCTTTGCCAGTGCATTGGTCGTAATATCAGGTCACAGATTCCAGCTGCCACCACTTAGGGGAGAGCAGAAGCTGTGTTTTCTGATCCTGCCCCATCTGCTGGAAGTTGTGCAGGTAGGGTTGCTCTGTGGGTTGGCTGCAGCCACTCTGCAGGGTGTGCTCACATGGGCAGGGCGTCTGCACTGGGCAAGTGGGTCACACACCATAGGCTGGGCCTCTGTGACCAGCAAGTGTGTTGCTCTTGTGGGTGGGGCTGCTGCACTTGACAGGGGACCAGCTGAACTACTGCACTAGGCAGAAGGGGCACCTACATGGGAGCTGAACCTCCACTCAGTGGGTCTCACAGGCTGCTGGACTCCACGTGTAGGGTGCCCTCTGAGTGGGTGAGATGCCTTCTCACCTGTGCTGGGCTTGTCAGTTGGGCATCTTCGTTGGTGCTGAGCTGCTGCCACTTGGTGGGGAATATTCCCATGGGTGGGGCTCTTGCAGCCTGTTGGCACTCCTGCAGGCTAGGCTACAACTCTGTGAAAGTGTTTGTGCAGCCCAGACTGCCCCTGCTTCCTCTTACAGTCATGCTGGCTGCTGTGTGAGGTTGCGTGTCCTGGCTCGCTGCTGCCAGGGAGGAGGGGTGTGCTCACCTAGTTCCACTGCCTCCTGTCCATCCACTTTCAGATGCCTGGCTACAAGGATCTCTCAGATGTCCTCTTGTGCTGTGCAGGGAATCTTCCACTGGTTACTGAATGTCCACTTGTTGTAACTTAGAGGGGAGAGACAGGGGACAACTCACTCTGCCATAATGCTGACATCACTCTATTTTTTGTGGTTTCTAATGAGGTTCAACGTGATTTCAAATGAATAAGCTATTTTATTTCTTCTTTAGGTATATTTATTATTCTGTGTTAATTCACAGAAGTTACTTAATAATTATAGGAATTATTCAATTTACTCTTTATATTTTCTATTTATATAATTTCACACCTACAATTAAAGAAAATTTTATTTCCTTCTATATAACAACTAAATCTCCTCTTCTTTCTAGTTATGAGCTATTTTACTTAACAGATTTCATTTAAAAAGTATTAGGAATAATAATATAGCTTGTTCCCAGACTCTGAAAGAAATGATTCTAGTGATTCACTATTAAGTATAATATAGATTTTTGGTTAAAGATAGGTATTACACATTATTTAAATCTCCTATTCCTGTTTTTTAAGGGTTTTTATTTTTAAAGAATCGGGAACAAGTATTAAATTGGCGGCATTTTCTTAAATGGTGGTATAATATGCATTTTTAAATCTCTTAATGTAATGTATACATACTCATATGCTAGACATATGAGCCATATTTGAATTTTTCTGGGATAAATCCTGCTTAGTTGAGATGATTGATTATTCTTAGGGATTATTTACTTTACTCTGCTTATATATCATTTAGGATTTTCTCGCTTATGTTTAATGTAAAAGAAGACACATAATGTGTGTGTGTGTGTGTATGTGTCTGCTTGCTAGATTTAAGCATTAGAAATATGTTCCCTTTTTTTAATACATATTCCAATGTTTGCCAATTGTAAAATTGGATGTGTTCTCACAAATCCCCCATATCACCATTTTTCTACTTCAAATCTTCTTTCAAATATTAGATGAAAAGATAATTTGATAGTCATAGCCCAAAGTTACAACATCTAGTAAGCATTTACCTAGTACGTGTATTCACGATTTACTCTTGCTCCCATTTCTTAATTACCTGATCATAAGGCATCAGATATTTTCTGGGAAAATTTAATAATTTGGGCGGGGGGGAATGTCTGGAGTCATTATGAAAATCTGCAGTACTCAAAGGGCCCAGCTTTCATATCGTAGTTCAGGACAGAAGGCTGCAGTTCTCAGGCCCTTTTCCCCCCTGGGCTGTTTCTTTCCTGGGAGTGGTTGTAGTCCAGGTGGAAGCAGAAAGGCAGTGGAGGGTGTGCACTGGGAGAGGCAGGCCATCTGAGGCTTCACATATGGATCTGAAAGTGAGAATGTCCAGGTAATTTATTGCTCAAACCATGCAATTATATGAGTGACAGAGAATGTTGAAAATAATTAAAATTACATAATTCTGAAATATTTACTTAATGAATATCCTAGAAAATAGTTTTAGATCAAAAGCTATTTTCAAAACTAAAATTCTTTCTGAAAATATATATTCATGTACAGAAAGCCATTTTTAAAAAGTATGTTCACTATCTGAATTTTAAAAATTGAAATAAACAAAATAATTTTAGTAAATATTCCATATACCCTAACCAGTTTTCTTAACTGTATCTGTCTCTAATAGTATGTCATTTATATATTCAGGGAAAAAAAGCATGTTATCCAGTAGAGTCTTTTCTACATAAAATCTTCAATCTTTTTCAAAGTTGCCTTCTATTAATGATAATTTAAAGTTCTTGACACCTTCAATTGACTTTTCTCTGTGGATCAGAATACTTTTAAATAAGAAAAACTATAAATATTGAGATGCTTCAGAAGCTCAGAGAAAATACTGCTAAATATGGACATCTCAATTCTCTTTTTTCTGTACAGAAATATGTAAGTACTTCAGCTCATACATTTTCACATGTACTTTTTGACTTCATTCAAAATACTTTTCTTTGACAAATATTTTTCATGACGAACTCATCAAATGAATTGTCTCTATTTTGTGATTCATTTGAATCCTTCACCAAATTCAGTTGCTGCGTAATTGTAGGCCTTGTCTATTTCGTTTTATTCCAATGTTGAGTATAAATTAATCCAATTAAACATAGGACCATCATCACAAAATTTATCTTAAAAGTTAGGATTTCCAAAGTGCAAGTATAAAATTTGAAAATTAAAACACTAATGTTTTAAATGTACCATTTGTATTTCTGTCTTTATTTTTTCAGCTTTAAGGAGGCACAGTTGACATACGACATCATGTAAGTTTAAGATGCACAGTGTATTGATATGATATACTCATATATTGCAAAATGATAGCCACCATAGATTTAGCTTTAGTGACCTCTATCACATCATATAATTACCATTTCTTTTTTGTGGTGAGAACATTTAAAATCTATTCTTTTAACAACTTTCAGGTATATAAAACAGTATTACTAACTATAATCACTATGATGTAGAGGAGATCCCCAGAACTTATTTATCCTGTAACTGAAAGTTCGTACTTTTTGACGAATATCTCCCTATACCCCCTACCCCCAGCCTCTGGTAACCACTGTTCTAGTCTCTGTCTCTAGGAGTTCAGCTCTTTTAGATTCCACATATAAGTGAAATCATACAATTTCAGGTAGCTTAATATACATGTAATTGGCATCCCTTAAGGAGAGAAGGCTGACAGAAAAATATTTGAAGAATGAGTGACCAAACATTTTCCAAATTTGATGAAACAAGCATTTTGCACATCATCACATGTCTTTGACAATAGAGATTCAAAATCCAAGATGATTTATTCTGAAATGATAAAAATAAAATTATGATCAATAATAAAATAAATGAATGTAGATTTTAAAATATGCAATATGTGACAAGAAACTGCTCTTTATAAGAGTTAAAACAGAACTGCCCAGCCTCTATTTTTTTTCTCGTACCTATCACATATACTTTAACCTATCTTTTTCCACTTTTCCCTCTCACCTGGCTCACTGGCAGCCTGGCAGCTCTGTGCTCTCATTGGCGGGGGCACCAGCTCAGGCAAAACTGGCTGGTTCACAGCACGGCCAGCAGGGTCAGCAGCATCACATAGTCCTCCCACTTCTACCAGAGACTAGAAGGAGGGAAGTATCCCGAGCCACTCTTGAATGGATACACGTTATTCTGTCAGCAAGCACCTGGCATGTCCATGTTGCACCAGAAGAGGATAAGAAAAGAAGGATTAAAATGAGGCCCCTGTCTCACACATTACGAGGTGAGACTTAGTACTGAGTGGAGATCTACTAAACCCATCCTGACCTATTTTAGTGTGACAATTAACAATAACAGCAGCAGTAGCAACAACATACTTAAGTGAAAAGTGAAAAATCTAGAACAAATATTAAAAAGTCTTAACCAGGACTGCCACAGACATTCTGGGTTGAATGATCACCCCATATTAAAGAAGTAACTTTGCAGTTAGAAATCGTTATATTTAAGATGCTCCTGTGTCTTTATATTTTTAAAAGATTGAATCAAAACTTTTTTTCTGTTTATTATGTTATTTTTTAAGAGGTCTAGGCAAACGTTACTTTGCTTCACATTCCAAGATGTCCAAGATGAAATTATCAGTTTTTTTCTCTCAGAGATTGATAGGTTTTTTAAGAAAGTTCTTAGTTTCTTGTGGCTTTGCGACTTTATTTGTTAACGTGAATTGACTGCTCTGTGACATAGTACTATGTGTATTTTTTTGGAGGGAAAAATCCAGAAAGGCATTAGTTCCAGTATAATAAATATTTATTCACAATTTTATGATCAAAGATTCAATTGTTAATAATAAAATTGTAATATTAAATAAAAAAATAATTTTACAGAGCCAGCCCTGATGGCCTAGTGGTTAAAGTTCAGCATGTTCCACTTTCGTGGCCCCGGGTTTACTTCCCAGGCACGGAACCACATCACTTGTCTGCCAGGAGCCATGCTGTGGCAGCAGCTCACATAGAAGAGCTAGAAGAATTTACAACTATACACAACCATGTACTGGGGCTTTGAGAGGGAAAAAGAAAGAAAAAGGAGGAAGATTGATAACAGATGTTAGCTTAGGGTGAATCTTCCCCTGCAAAGAAAAAAAAATAATTTTATAAGACTTAATGTAGCTATGATCTTGTTTTTGCTAAAAATATATCTATATTTACATCCATGTTTTTATAGCTACAAATAAAGATAATATATTCAGAGTACTTCAGAAAGACAATCTATGGGTTGGGAAATTTTGTGGGATATTGTCTTCCTTATGCTCTTTTTATTTTGGCAATTGGAAGAAAACAATGTTGTGATAATTTGCAGAACTGAGTGTATCTGAGAATCGCAAGTAAGAATATTTTTCCATTTTTATTTAGCATTGCTCAGAAAATTAATGTAGATGAGGTACTCTAGAAAGACTTGAGAAAGGATACAAAAATATGAGACAGAAATCTCATCCCTAATCAGCTGACAGTCTAAATGAGGAGATAGAATCCACATATACAGACTCAAACACACACACACACACACACACACACACAAATGAAAACTACATTTACAGAGCAACATATTAAACAATGATGATTAAAATATTAAACATGGGTAAATACAGGTTGAGTTTGCCAAATAGGAGATGGCAGATGACGTTAATCATAAAATACTTCCTTGATAAGATGAGATTTAATAGTATTTAAATAAAATGCTGCTTAAACTTAGAGAGTATATCTATGAACTTTTTTGTGTCTGTAACAGTTCTTGATGTCCTCATTCAGTCTTTGGGTGTCAGACTGAAGAGAATTATATTGATGGTCCCTACTGATGTTCAGCAATGCTAATACAAGGGGCATATTCTCATCCAAGTGACTGACAGTAAATGGGCCGTGGGCCACGGCTCATGCTTATTTAGCTAACACTAGCTGACAGCTACCCTTTGGAGGTCAGCCAAAGAAATTAAGGGAAGGGGGCATTACATGGACTTTCTTTTCCCTAAAATAATCAAATAGAATGGAGACATTGAAGAGAGTCTGTTTTTACAACTTTTAGTTGAGTACCTCTCACATCAAGTTGGGAAGTGTTTCGAGGATTACAAAGTGATGATGGAAAAAGAAGAATCCTTTTATGGTAACAGAAGATGCATTCATTTATAGGGACTGGTTGACTTACCTTCTTATAATGAAGTGTCCTTGAATAGGTTTTATGCTTTTTCTCCTTAGATTTTAACGTCTGTAAGCTGGGTATGAGACAAAAGTAATACAAGCATTGTATTAAAATAACATGCTCTGTTTGTTTTAAATATCCACATTATTCATCCCATTGGGTTAGGGTATAATAGTCAACATGTCATCTTTAGGAAATATTGCATGCTAACAGCTTTCACAGCAGGAATGTATGGCGAGAAATCTTCAAAAGATTCAAGGCTCGATGTTTATTGAGAATCTCTTTTATAAAGCTGAGTGTGTATATTGGAGCGCATAATGAAAGAGATCTTTTAAATAGCAATTAATCAGAAATAAATATCTTTCCATGTCTTCTGATGTCTTTGTAATCGTGAGCATCTTGGCCACTATAGCTGGGCCAGTGCCTCTGTCTCTTCCTTGTGCGTTTACTCCAGCCATTATTCTTTCCTGTGATCTGCACTTTTCCCTTCTACTCTGAGGCATGGTATATACTTCTTCCAAAAAATTATTCTAACTTTGTGATTCAATCTGGCCAATTCCTTAATCAGAAACTTATTTTGCACAGGTCGAACTTATTCAGACGTCACTCAGTAATTTCTCTATCACATTCATTCTTTCATTCGTGGCATAAATATTCACTGAGCCCCGCTGTATGCCAAACACTCTGCTCAGTGCTGGAGATACAGGGAACCACAGCATGGATGCCCTACTCTTGAGCTTGCAGGTCAGATGCAGAAACGTGAACAGATGATTCCAATATCATGTGATGAGTGTTATGGGAGGAAGAGGCTCAGAACACAGCAGAGCAGAACTTCTGGTGATGGAGGGAAGAGTCAGAAAAGCCCTCAGGGAAGGAGCCAGAAAGTGATCCTGCTGAGCTCTGAAGTTCAAATAAGCTTAGCTTATTTGAAGGAGATTGGGTAAGGAGCAAGCAATGCTGGGTGAAAGAGCAGCCTAGACCCCGAGAGAGGACTATGCTGAGTGAGCACAAATAATTTGTGGAACTACAAGTCATTCTGGGTGACATGACAGGTGGTAGGAAATGTATGAATTGGTGGCAAAAATTCCAGTTAAGGAGGTAGATGAAAATAAAATCACTTTGAAAACGTTAAAATTAAAATAAAAAGACTACAATTAGCATTCCAAGGGGTTAGGAAATCATTTTAAAGGGTATGTCAGCCACTTAGTTTATGCAAAATTGTGATTATATCAAATTTGTGTTTTAGAAGATTATTATGGCTACAAAGTAGAGACTGGGTTGAAGAGAGCAAGGCTGGGGCCAGTAAGGAGAGTTACCTGAAGCATTTTGCAGGCCAAAAAGGTGGATCTTGAACTAAGGTTATAAAAGAAATCAGAAGAAATAATCAGATTTAAGAGTCAGTAAGGATGTAGAATAGATGGTATATTTTTGTTGATTTGGATGTAGATTCTGAAGAAGGGATTTCACGACGCTTCTTGAGTTTCCCATTTGATCAGCGGTGTTGAAAACCGGGTGTTCGCTGAGATTAGGATATCAAGAAAGAAGCTATCCTGGCACTAAAGGAAGATAGAGAAGACATTGCTTTCTGATTTAAACTTATTGAGTTGGAAGTGTCTATAGAATAATGAAGAAAAATTATCAGTAGTAGTCAAACATGATGTCTCTGGAGGAGAGAAGACTAATCTGGGACAGAGAAGGTGATTTTGAAGAATTAAGATGATAAATGGTAAAGGGCTTGAAATGAATAATATCATCCAGGGAGAACTTGTAGTGACACAAGAAAAGGCTAAAGAATAGAACCCTAGCTTTATAAGGACAAATGGAGAAAAAGAGTCTATGAAAGGGGCTAAGATGCAACAGACAAGAATACTAGGGAAAGAACAGTAGAACATGGTACTCAGGAAGAAGAGAGGGTTCAGAAAGTAAGAGTGATCAAGAGAGTCAAATGCCAAGAGAATACGAGAAGTATAAGAAGTGAAAGGCATCCAGTGGTTTTAGAATCAATGAGAGTCTCCTTGACAATAGCAGTTTTAGTGACGATGTGGGAATAGAAAAGAGGTTTCGTGTTGAGTCAAAAATGAGAGAGTTGGAAGTAAAGAAATTGCTCGTAGAGGACTCTTCACATTCTTGAGTAGAAGGAAGAGTATGAGAAAATGTCCGTCATCTCATTTCTCTCAACCTGGGTATCTTCCTCTTCTGTGGTGTCATTGGGTAGGTGGGGCCAGAAGAGGATGCTTGTGATCTGAGTGGATTCATAGACTACTTGTCTCTGATGAAAATGTTGGGAAAACCATAGTTCTTCTCCAATCCTTAGTTAGTAATAGTACTTACCTCAAAGAGTAGTGATAAATAATACATCTAAACACTAAATGTTAGTCTTTAACCCTATTATAGTCATTATTATTTAACGCCTGTTAAAACTGACATGATTATAGAGATATTAGGTACAGAGTTGATTGACTTCATTCTTGCCTCCATAAAGAACTATAATAGATTTTAATAATTGCTTCAATAAATCTTTATGCAGCTTCTCGCACGTACTACAGTTAGTAGTGGGTGATTTTTGCACCATGTTACCGATGAGGTCCAGAAAGCTTAATATCTTGCTGGAGTCATGCAGATAGTAGACAACAGACCCAGGGATTAAACATGGGGCTTTGTGACAGCAAAGCACACTATGTGTCACTTCTGAAAGAGGAGACAACTATTACTCTATTCCTAATATTGTGTGAATAATTCCATTTGTAACATGATAGAATATTATTGATATGCTGTATTAGTTGGGCAGGGGCTCTGACACCAGGGATGCCTGCATAATCTTGAGTCCAAATCACTCTTGGCTTCAGTTTCTCATATTTAAAGGGGAGATAATAGCAGTAACCATTAAATGTGTTTAGTATAAAGATTAAAAGCCAATCTATATAAAATCCTTTACAAGGCCTGTCACAGGGGAAAAACTCTAGACTTGTTAGTGATAGTGGTAATAGTAGCAGTATTATCAGTAATAGTTACATCTACTAACTTTTTTAATTTACCAAAGAAATATCTATCAACACAAGGAAACTATATCTACTCTTCTGCAAAGTTTGTTTGTAATGACTTTATTACAAGTCATTACACCAGTAAACTCAGCGACAGATGGAATTTGACAAGTAACTTTCTCTGTTAAGCGAGTTAAATTACTTGAGAAAGTTGACATTTTTTTCTCACAAATATTCAGAGCATCATTCACCTAAACTAATTTCTTTCCTTTATCTGCAATGAGTTTTTCCTCAAATCATATTTTAAACTTACTGTTTATATCTGAAGTTGAACTAGAAAGAATATATAAAATATCACTCTATTTGCTTGCCTTTTTTAATGTATTGACTATGTATTTGTGCTCTTGGGTGACAAAACTAGTTATTTTTTCTTAAGTGTTTAATATTCATTTCATTTCTCATGTGTTTAATCCTCTTCAGTCAGTTCTATTAAAAAGGGATTAAACTTTACTAAAAGCAACAAATATTTTTAAAATTGTTTTCATTTTCATTAAAAGTATAAGCTTCCTAGAATAACTTAGAGTTCAAGAAACAAAAATGTGAATGGAATAATGAAAAATCATCTAAATTGTGACATCAAAATCTTATTTATAATGATTGCCAATCACAATCACATATACAAGTGACATGGGGCGGAAAGAACGCTCAGATGGTTTATTGGAGGGAGGAAGTGGGGAATATATTTGCACTCTATCCATATAATTGCTTTAGCTGGGGTTATTTTTCCATATTTGCTGCAAGTTGAAGAGGTAGGACATACAATACAAACATAAACACATTATCATCTTCTTCCATCTGGGGGCTAACCTAGTGCCAGTACCACTGTTTCTTATTTGTTTACTAAGCAAACAAAAATCCTTGGCTATGTGAATAAGAAATATTTATTTAGCTTTGCTGGGTTTGTTTCTTCATCTTTAATATTGGTATACTATCAGTCTCAAGTAGCTGCACTGATTAAATATGTTAAGATATTTGACAGTGCCCGGTACAGTGCTGCTCCATAAAGTGAGACATCCTCCTCACCCCAATTTAATCTTTTGAAATTATTTGTCTAAAAGATTCTGAAAAAATTTTATAATGATATTGAATCCTCTGAGATGTTGATGTCTACATGAAGATACTATTAGTCATCCTAGTATCTTTAAATGCCACCAATTAAACTTGAACCTGAAGCAAAATGACCAGTTACAATTACAGTTTGAAGATAGACTATTAGAGATGATCTTTGCAACTTCTCATTTGATCACTTTAAGCTCTGCAGTGAAAGACCGCAAATATATATTATATTTGTCACAAGCCAAATCTCCTTTTGGTGTCCATTTTACAGTCGGTCACTTTCCCCAGCCACAGAGGTGAGAAGTGGATTTTCTACAAACAATAAGTTTGGACAGTCATGTGGAGACCAACAATCCCACTCAGCATGCTTGGTTTCTAAGAAACAAGAAAACAAAATATTTTCAGTTTTATGTTTTTATACTCCTTATTGGTCAGAGATGCTTAAAACTGAATGAGAATAAAAATAAACTGTGGCCCTTTCCCTCATGAGTCCACATGTCAGCTCCCCAGCTGAAGGTTTTGGCTGTCACTCCTCAGGCCCAATTGCTTTTTCTGGGTCTATTTCCACAGCTTTATAGATTTCATAGTGTTTCACAGAAAATTCCCCTGATCCTTCTTTTGAAGCTTGCCTAAAATTGAAATGTTTTTTTCTTTCAAATACTCCTTTTATTTTCATTGGCTGTTATGCATATTTATTTAGAAATAATATGTCCTAAGTGTATTTACTATCGGATAAAAAGACACCTCCACGCATTGCTAATATAAACACTCCACAATTGGTTAATTACAGAGAAACACCTGGAGGTCCTGCTGCTTCTAATTGTCACTGTCCCATGGTAGCTGATAGTCAGATACAAAATTAGGAAGCAGCCATCACTTTGGCTGAGACTAACCATGGAGCCCTTAAGTAAAAGCATTCATTAGCCATCTGTCCAAGATGAGTGATGGCCAACCCCTTCCTGGTATGAATAAAGTTCATAGTGGTATCTTCTATTCTTCTTCAAAATTCACTGTTACAAAAGATATGGAAATATGAGCTGAGTGGATTTCATTTCAGAAATGTCTAATTTTATCAAAAATAATTTGTTATCAATTTTATGAATTTGGAAGTTCAAGAGAAATGAAAATTTAAATAGTGAAAGAAATAAAGAGCATTACACTTGGGGGTATGGGAATTTTTTTCTATTTTCCCATTGAAAAGATGGTTGTGACATTAATGACTTAAAAACATACTTGTTAAAATCCAAACTAGACAATAAAATTGTTGGTCAAATATACTTATTAAAGAATTTCAAACTGATGTTAAAGAATAATCTACCTACTACACACACACAAAAAGAGGCAAATTAGCCCATGTGATAACTCTTTGTGCTATAAGGAGATTGTATAAAAGTCCAACTTAAAAACAAATTTTTTTAATATTAAAAAAAAAATCTTACACCAAATAGTGAGCCATTTGAATTACAGCCTTATATGATCTTCAAGGTCTAAGAAAGTCCCCAATCTACTGTTTGCTATGATAAATATTCATTGAAATACCTAAATGGCTAGTTAGGTACAGGGAAGTATTTTTCCAAATTTCATGAAAAATGAAAGTCACAACTTACACGGTAATTATGAATGGAATATTTTAAATAGATATTTATTATGAAGGTAATAGATTTTAAAAAGCTCATATGAGTTTAAAATCAAGTAATTTATGTTTCAAAAATAAATTCTAGAAAATTGAATATCCCCAAACTATTAAATGTTAGGAGGAAGATTTCATTCTATATAAGCTAGAAACTGTCACTTTTCATTTAATCTGGGACACCATTGAAGGAAAGATGCACCGTTATCTACCTCTAAGACATTTTAAAGTATGCTTCCAATTAAACTTTATGCAGTGTTTTCATATCACTTCAAATTTTTCTGTCATATTTATTGAAGATGTTTTTACATTTAACAGACTTTTAAAATCATATCTTTTATGAATACATAAAAATAATATAAATGTTAAATATATTGGCCTGTGTGACAGTAAAAAAATATATCTCTATAAAGGAAAAACTCAGGTTTTTTCTTTTTACGTAGGGAAAACCCAGTTCTTCCTTTCTGCATCTCCTCCCTGTAAGGCTCCTTTGCTACTCACATAAAACACTTCACTCTGGTCGCCAAATGTGTGGAGACGCCTCACCACATCACCAATTCTCTGTGCCAGCTGGTGTGCTACAATTTAACTCAATTTTGACACTATCTACCTGGAGATAGAGTCAGATCCCACAGGTGAAGGTCTCAATCCCATAAGACTGTCCCCCACCACACTTCAGATGCCAATCACGAGTAGTAGGTCCCTAGGCTACCCACAGCTTCTGTCCAGTTTGGCTGCAAATAGGAGGTTCCCATGATCCCCACCTCAGGTTCAAACAGTTTGCTAGAGCAGCTTACACTTACATTTACCAGTTTATTAAAGGATAGAGGATACAGATGAACAGCCAGATGAAGAGATACATAGGGTGAGGTCTGGGAGGGTCCCAAGCACAAGAGTTTCTGTCCCCATGAGGTTGGGTTCCATCACCATCCTGGTGTGGATGTGTTCACCAGTCTGGAGGCTCTCCAAACCCCACACTACTGGGATTTTATGGAAGCTTCCTCACATAGGCATGATCAACTATTAACTCCATTTCAAGCCCCTCTCCTCTCTCTGGAGGATGGGAAGTGAGGTTGAAACTTCCAAACTTCTGATCATGGCTTGGTCTTTCTGATGACCAGCCCCCATTCGGGAACCATCCAGGAACCCACCCAGAATCACCTCGTTAGAACAAAAGATGCTTCTAGTGCTCTTAACACTTAGGAATTTACAAGGGGAGAGCTCTGTGCCAGGAACCGGAGGCAGAGACGAATATATGTATTTCCTATTATCTCACAATCCCAATTTCAGAGATTTTAAAATGTGGAAAAAATATGCATCATAGAACAATGAAGAGTATATAACATCTTATTTATTATTGGACCTAAAGTAGCTCAGAGTACAGAACAATTAACTATGTAGAAAAATAAATACATGAAATGACTTTTTATTTACATACAGAAAATATTTCATATATAACCTCTTATCAACCCAAATAATCCACAATGAACAAGAAGGAGCATGTGTTCTCAGTCACCTAGGTGTATGTTATCTACATGCATGGGTCTAAGACTTGATCCACTGCCCTCCTGCCAGATATACTTAGCACTCACAATGAATAAATGCTATTGAAATGGAAACTACTTTACCTTATTAGAGCCTGGATTTTACTTCAGAACTTTTCCATTTCGCTTGCTGAAAGTATCTTGTAATGAATATTTTCTAGTAATGACTGGGAAAGTTCATATTAGTGTACAGGCTAACTCTATGAATTTGGATGAAAAATATCTAACAGAGAAGTTAACAAAAACATTATTAATTTACTTCTCTTTACTCAATAATTCCTTTTTCTTCTATCAAGGCTGAAAAAAAATATATGTTTAAGTACATATATGTGTATGTGAGAATATATATATATATGAAGGAAAACTGTAGCCAATTAGGTTGCTTAGCAACAGACACCATATTTTCGGGTGGACTTGAGGATTTTGCTTCTTCAAACTGTTAAAATTAAATGTTTCTTGACAGTGAGGTGTTATGCTTGCTCTCTTTTTCCTTTTTGGCTTAAGTTATTCATGTGAAACAAACCCCCTCCTTAGTTCCAAATTTTAGTTCTCTGAGAGTTAATTATCATTCACTGACTTGGAAGAAAAAGCCGTGTCTAACATTTGAGTCTCCGTAAAACTTCACACAGTACGCCCTCATGACTTATAGCACATAATCACAAGAGATGGGGATCCTGGGTACAGAATGTGTGTAGCACAGAAACAGGCATATTGGTTTAAAAACACTTTGAAACTGTCAAAATTTTATCATCAAATGGAAGCCTGCAGAGTGGAAGGAGAAAATGGGGTATCTGCGATTGGAAACTCCCATGTCGAGATGTGAGATAAGGTGAATGAAACAGGCTTATGAAATAAAGATTCTAATGGGAAAGAGAAACTGGGAAGTGAAATGGATAAAAATGAAAACAGCGAGGAGAGCAAGACCTCCAGAAAAGATCAGAGAAGAAGAGAAAATACATAAACATGATCTGGGAAACCCTGAAAGGAAACAGACACTACCAGAAAAGGAGGGAGGTTTCCTTTCTTCCACCTCTTTCATGTGAGGGGTGACAGCTAATGTTATTTCTCAAGGACAGTGATAAAAAAAGAAATTGCAGAGGGGAACTGCATCCTGCAGAGAGCAGAAGAGTTTTACTAACAGCCCTTCGTGTGTGAGCACTACCTAAACAGAAAAAATAGCATCACCAGTCCTTGTGGCTGTAGACAAAGTACACAACTTGACAGCCACACACAGAAAACAAGTAAAACTACACAAAAGACTAACTAGGCATCTAGATCTACAATAGCATCTAGAAAATCTATGCATATGAGAAGGCGTCCCATTTAACAGTGCCACCTGTGAGGTAAGTCTTTGCCAGACCTCAAAAAAGAGATAATCAGATATTGGTAGCCATGTGATCAACAACATAAAAGCACTCTAGCAAATTCCTATATATATTTCTAGAGGAAGCACTTAGTTCTCTTCTGTACGCTAAAGAATATGGTGCTGTCAAATATCTTTCCTGATGCCCTGATTCAAGTTGACTCATTGAAGCATGCACAGATCAGCCTCAGAGCAGTCCAGGCTCAGCAGACAGAATTGGAAGGAGGTGGACCTGTGACAGTGGCTACAACAGGGATGAATGGAGATTTGATAGCATCATGAGACTGGCTTTTTAGTGCAAAAATCTAAAAATGATATACGGCAGGATTGTTTCTCTTTCTCCTCACATTTTGTCTTTTCCTCTCTCTATCTCTAGTTTCTTTTTTTTTTTTTTTTTCTTTCCGATCTTCTTTGCCTCTATTCAGCATCTTAGTTTCCTGGAAGATAATCATTAATAATCAATAATCAAAAATTTCTTGCTCATTCTGTAATGGCTTTTAGAGTGTTCCTTTACTTAAAATGAATTTATGAAATGGAACTCTGCTGTTGGGACCTTTAGTCACTTCAGGGATTTTTTTAGGTCTCTAGTAAATCTCTTGATAGAAGTAGATTGCATCAAAGACACAGTATGTGTGTGTGTGATGTTAATTGCAAACATCTTAAAGTACAAAAGAATTTCTATGAGGAATGATTGGATTCAAAGTATGGGCATCAGATGAATTTCGTATTAACAACAGTGTGTTGAGGCATTATAGTGGTTGAGCATTTGAACCTATAAATTATGATCATAATTTGCATGTCTGAATCAAACGTGCCTCAATTTCGAGAAAAAAATTCATCTGAGACAAAGGAATGATCAAGCACTTTTATGCGTGCGTGTAAGGTTGGATGTTGTTGGATTCCTAGAAAACCCTATATAAGTATAGATTTTTGAGAGACAAGCTTAGTGAGGCACAACTAATATTTGTTACTACTATTGTCAAATTATTTGTTAGTCTTTACATGTCTTTTGAAGAAGATTCACATTATGAGAAAGCCACAGGTTGTTGACTAAACAAATGCTTCAAGCAGGAAGCCAGAAAAAGGAAGGTAGATTACCTATTCCAATCTAAAACTTAGGTGTGAAGTCTTAATTCAACAACTTTTTTTCCAAAAAGCTTTACCTAATCCTCAAAATTCGATTAATTTGGTGAGTATTTTGGCTGTGCTACAAAAAGCAAACACCTCTATAGAAAACGCAGATAAGAGGAATTGTTTCAATCTAAATGGAAAGAGAGTTTAATAATGCTCAATGACCCCACAAATACTTATATATCCTCTACTTACAGAAAGTAACCAGTTCAGTTAAGATTTTGCATATTTTTTGCAATGCTGTGAAAACCACAATCAGTGTTCATTAGGATCAGAGACGTTCCTAGAATACCATATGAAAGTTTTATATACACACACACAAGTACATGCAACCTCACCTACACTCTCTGCTTTAGTTTAATTACAATTGTTAGCATGCTATTAACCTACTAATTAAAATGAACTCATAGGAACAGAGTTTGAAAGAAATTAAAATTGTAGGAAAGGAATAAAGGTAGAAATTGCAATTCAAAAGATTACATTTCTCTGGATATATCATTGTTGTAATTCTAGAAAGTTTGGAAAATCCAAGTGAAATTTTCAGGTTGTTAAAAATTTTAGAGATTTTTTTTGGTTGTGTTTTAGATAGGTTAATATAGATCTTCTAAGGATCTCATTTCCTCCCATAACCTCCAAGAGAAAGGTCAATATAATTATCTCAATTTCCATCTTCAGACACTGGGTTGAAGCTGTCAAAATACTTCACTTTTTCTGAGGTTATTCCATATATTGCTCTTCTGTGCTATCCAAGAAATTAATACAGACTGTCAATACACCTGGACCAAAACAGTAAGGTGCTGTCAAAAAGATTCCCGTGTTGTCAGATTTGTTAGGAAACTCTGGGTCATAGGGTGCAAAAGGACAAGCATTTAATTTATTGACGATAAGAAAACTTACTGTCAGTAAGTTTGTGGGGAACTGACAGTCTCAGGGCAGTGATTGTGGTTCCCTGTGGACTGCTAGTCTGACCCCTTCTCTTCATTTCCATGGAATGCATGTGCTATGTTACTCAGGAAATGCCCGTTACGGTTTCTTGTACTCCTATTTGGCTTTCACCTGCTACTCTTATCTGTGTCTAGCATGTCTACTGTTCATACATATCTGCGTTCAAAAGATACCACTGGTTTTCTCTGAGCTAGTGTAAATGGGAAAATTGAAAATTTAGTTAGCATTAAACATTTGAACCTCACCCTTTCTTCAGAACATTTTAATTCTCTGAGATCAGTTTATATTCTGTTTGTGTCAAGTACAAACCATTGTAGTACCTGGTATGATTTCATAAATATAATGGGAACTCAAGGAAAGTTTGGATTTGTTCTTTAGCTCTTATAATTGTGCTCTCAATACACAATAGTTCAATGGAGGAAAGAGGAAAGAAGGGAGGCAAATAGTAGTCTAATGTAGATAACATTTACACTGACAGATTAAGACTTTTTTTATTTAGTATCTTGTGAAGGTCACTCACTACAAACTATGGTAGGGCCAAGATTGAAACTCTTGTCTTTAAGCTTAATGATGTTTGTATGGCATTATCCATTTTAATAGTTTTCTGAGGCTGTACTGGGTTCCTAAGGCTGTCACAACAACGTAATACCAACTGGATGACTTTAAACCACAGAAATTTATTCTCTCACAGTTCTGGAGGCTAGAAGTCTGAAACTAAAGTATCAACATGGCCATGTTGACCTCTGAAGCCTCTAGTGAACATCTTTCCTTGTTTCTTCCAGAGTCTGGTAGTCCCAGGAAATTGTGGCACGCTTGTGGCAGCGTGACTCCAATCACTTCCACCATCTTCACCTGGAATTTTTTCTCCACGTCTTCATATCACCTTCTTATAAGGACACCAGTTATGTTGGATTCAGGGCCCACTCTACTCCACTATGACATCATCTTGACTAATTACATCTGCAACAACTCTATAAAGAAATAGAGTCCTTGGGGTTAGGACTTCAACATATCTTTCTGAGGACGCAATTCAACTCATTATACTTTCTAAAAGGTTAAAACCTACAGTTACATTCATAGCATTAAGCAAATATGTATATAAGACAGTGTAAAATAAATGGCCCAGAAAAGCATCTGTATATATTGTGGCAAAGAAATCATCTTATGATAAGCTTGGTTGCAGTGTATCTGGCATCTCCTCGACTGAATTCCTTATTGCCTATGAACAAATGACCCAAGACATATGGGCAATGGGATTTCTGGTAGAACTTTAGGTAGAATATCATTACTTACAGGCTTAGCTTGATTCCTGTTTTGTTTTGGTTTTGGTTTTTTGTTAATATATTCCCCTAATATTAACATCAGCATCATATTTCACAATTAGCAAGGAGACAAGATTTAGCACTCATTTGTTATTCTGTCTAGGAGTGTATTTGATTTGTCCTATCTTGGAATTCTACAGAAGAAAAAGAATCCTCTCTGGTTCCAGTCATTGTTTTGGTGGTTTCTTCCCTAAAACTTGATACCAGTCATGTACATAATTAAATATTTGGAAATACAATGGAGTAATGTTCTGTTTATATGGTACACAGTTTATAAATTTCTATTTGCCATAAAAACTTTATCACTGCAGTGTTTAATGTCTGTGTTGTCAAAGGATCCAACTTCACCCACATGTTTTTCCTTTTTCATACAATACAATAAAATCCAATCCAATCCTATTCATTACAAAGAGGGGGAACTGGATATTTACTCCGAGAGCAGTATATTCACATATGGACATGTGGACATATGAATTCTGACAGTACCATTCAAAATTACTTAAAACGATCCATTCATTCATCAAACAGATATTTAATGAAATGTACTATGTGCCAGACACTGTTCTGGGTGCTTCTGATAGGTCAGTGAACACAACAGACAAGAATTCTCACCACAGGGATTTATATTCTAGTGAAAAAAGGATAAAAGTTTATATTAATCTATAAATATATATTTACATACATGTGTATATATGTAAATAATTAGAGCAAAATTAATTTAAACTAAAGGAAAAATATTTCATGCTGATCTTCAATAATTAAAAACTCTGAGTATAACATATTTTTTATAGTTCCCAATGAAATATTAAATCAATATTTCATAAATATTTAACAATAAGTAAAATTACTTCTATCAACCCAATAATTTATATTTATCTGTACCCTATTCTGATACTTCTGTATATCTATATATCTATCTCTCTATATATGTATCTTTTTCATAGTTGCAATTACAGTGGCTATAAAATTGTGATATTTAATTATTTTATTTAAATTATTTCATGAACTGTTGCCTCATTTTTTTTCATAGTCTCAATACGTACCATGTTCATGGTTGCTCTATCACATAACTACATCTTAATGTGTCCATTTTTTTATATTTAGTTTTTAAAAACTATTTCTGTCATTATAAAATACAGTGTTAAAAGAGCCCTTTACATAAATTGTTTTAATTTCTTCTTTTGAATTTTTCCCTTATGACAAGATGAGAGATTTCTCTGACTAAAGGTTGGAATAATTTATGGTTCTTACAATGTATTGATAAATTGCCATTCCAATAAGTTACTTCATAATCTCCAACATTATGATTTTCATCTATCATGGCACCAGTCAGTCAATCAGCACGCACTTCCATTTATGGAACACTTCTGATGATCACTTTCTTCATTAGAGGAAGTGATGTATTGACATTGGAACTGGTTGAATTGAGCTTGGCCAGAGGATAGCTTGTGTTTTGTGTTTTCTCTCATTACTTATGATGTTACAGTTTTATCCTTTAAAAAATATTTGTTATGATAATAGTGTCTAATAATAAAGAGTATTTTCCAACTGGAAAGAATTCCTTTGTAGGTAGCCAACATGAAGCCATGGTTTTGCCCATTTCTATTGTGGCAAATATAAACAGAGGTCATAAAAATTGAGGGGCAAGGCTGATAGTTATGGACACAATGGGCAAAACTTAAGTTGTAGAATTAGCTGCGAAATGATGTTGCCTGTTTCTTCCCATTTCTTTCCCAATTTGATTTTAGTGTTGCTTAGGATCGTTCATTAACCGGTCATCAAGAGTTACTCCTAAGTGTGTAATGTCAAGTGAAGCAGAGGATTGGGAAGGAAAGACAGAGGAAGAGATTTCCCCCTTCACACGTTGAAAAATAGAGCATGTTTCATAAAATCGTAAAATAGCAATGCCTCTTGCAAGACAAATCTGGCCACAGTTATGTAGACACTACATTTTGGTGTTTTATAAGTAAAGAAAACAAATTAATGACAGTACAAAAGTCTTTTGCTATCAAAAATAAATTGATTTTAAAAAGTTAAATGCAGTAAATGAAATCTAGAATTCCATCTAGTTAGAAAGGATAAATTTTTATTTGGAATGATATTGTACAATGTACTTGATTCACATTATAAGCAAAATTATATCTATTGCATTTACAGTTGGAAGACATAAAAACAAGTTGGATTCTTGTTTTATTTTTAAACTATGAGACTCTAAGAAAATGTAAAAGATTTGCTAGTAGACATTATCTAATGCTAACATGAGACAAGATTGAGTCATTTTCTTGATCCATATATTAACTAGAAATCTCAAAATAGAGATACCCATTTTGTGAAGACAAAAAAAGTTTACCTTTTAAATCATGACATTTTGCTATTCTTTTTCTCCTTTATCCATGCTATTATTTATAACTGCAAAGCCTTGAAGTCTCTGAGTTCCTGTTTTTCCTCCCATGCCAATGATTTGTGGTATTAGTGCACATCATTGATTCTGTACTGCTGAGCTATCCAGCTTATGGCAGACAAGAGGGCTAGGGGTGTGTCTTTAAAATGCCCTTTACTTTCAAAATTCACATCATAGAAATGACACTTCTGGTTTTATAACTGTGCAGCTTGCACTGTGTTGCATAAAATGTTCTCCCAAGTGGACAAGGTCACTTGCTTTTGAGGCTAATTCTCATTCTTTGTGTTCAACTTGGGGTGAAAATATTATTGTGTGTATCTTTACAGTCTGGGTCTTGCAACTATATTAGGTAATAGAATATTGTATATTTTGAGGTGAAAACGTACATATTTTCTGATGAAGTAGATATGCCAGGCATTTAGCAGTGGATGATTCATAATTTAAGCACTGTGGTGCTAATGATGTTAATATCAGAAGTACCAAAAAACTTGCTGCAAGATAATTTATGCTGCTGGATAATCTACAATATTTTCAGGCAAGAGTTGTATAATTGAAAAACTCTGCAGACTTAAACTTTATATCTGGAAGAAGTGGGAAGTGAAAGATAAGGTGATAAATCTATTAATTTAGTCAATATACAGATCACTATCCTATATGTACAGGACTGATAAAAATAACCCTATGCTATTAAATATAAATTCACAGAATCATAGGATTTTGCAAATGCAGTTTTCTCTTCCTTGAAGTTTTTCTCTCTATCCCCACTTTTCTTGGCAAGCTCCTATCTGTTTTTTCAGCCCTCCTTCTTCCACTTAAAAAAAAAAAAAAGATTAAGTTAGTTCCCCTACTGTGAATAACCACATCAAACACATCTTCATTGCAGTTACTTGTTAAATACAATTCCTTCCCTGTTAGCTCTGTGAGGGTGCAGGTCATGTCTGTCTCTCTCATCAAGGTATCTTCAGCATCTGCCACTGTGGTTTGAATTGGTTCTGAACACATGCTTTGGATTTAGACTGTCTAGGTTTAAATTCTGGCTCAGCTACTTAGCAACCATGTGACCTCGGCCAAGTGACTTAGCCAGTTTGTGCCTTAGTTTCCTCATCTTTAAACTGAAGTTAAAAATAGCACCTACTGCATAGAGTGGTTGTAAGGTTATTTAATACTTGTATAGTGCTTAGAATAGTACCTGTCTGGAACATTATAAAACTATAGCAAATGGTAGCTATTAATGTTACTACTGCCATTCTACAAATATTCATTAACTGAATGTTGAATTTATATGGAATAAGCATTTTATATGCAAAGGACATGACATTATTGACATAAACATTTTAATAAAAAATGGGACAAAACCAAAGCCATCCCTTTGATAAATGCTTTACAGTAAAGATTACTTGGCAAGTTAACTCATTAATTAGGGTGATGGGCTTGATACCAAGCGATGGGCTCGCTCTGCTCACCACAGTCAGAGCCAATTAATCACAACGAGTTAGAGGTCGAGAAATGAAGTTTTAATTCGATTAGCCAGCATAACCAGGAAGATGGTAGACTAATGTCTCAAAAAAACCATCTTCAAAGATTACAGAATCTCGAGGAAGTTATATAGGGAAAATGGGCAGTAATGAGGGGGGCATCCAGAGATTTTGGTCTCCAGGCATGATGGGCTCCAGGAATCACATTTTTCCATTCTCTGTCAGCTGTGATGGATACCTCATAGGTGTGTTTCCTGCCTGTGGTCAGCCTGTTCCTGGAGAGAAACTCATAGAACAAAGTTTTTAATTTATCAACCTAGTGGGGAGTACATACATAAGCGGAGGCCATAAATCAGGAGAGCGTGTGAATTTTTTGGAGTACGTGCAGAGCAGCGAGTAGTCACATAGAGGAGGGGCTGGGGCCATTTAGTGTAACAAGATGGCCTCACTCATGCTCACTTACAGGCTGAAAACTCTATCTTCAAGGCTTCACCACTAAATTGTAGCATCCAAAGTTTGATATATTCATTAAGCTTTTATTGTGGTTATAAGGAACCTTTGTAATGCTCACTTAAATTTTTTCCAAATTAAAAGTATACTGTTCATGCTTACTGGTATAGAATTTTGGAAACTCAATCACTCATTTCTCTCTGTGTTGGAGAAAACTCTGTATTTTGGGGGGGAAACATTGATCATGACCATGAATGTTTCTTTTATCTGCTTTTTTACAGAGGCCTATAACACAGGCTAGTCATCTAAACGTACACAATGTAACTTTGCATTTACTTCCTACTCAGTTGGTTTTCAAATCATTTGAAATTGTTCTGGAATTTGTCAGTGAGTATAATCTGAGACTCTCTATTGTCTAATAGTTCTCAAAAGTGCAAGTGTAAGAACTAACAGTCGTGGAATATACCAGAAATATGCACAGTTAAAAATCAACTTTTGTAGATAATCTAATTTTATTATTGGATTAAACTAATTCATTGGGAATTTTCATACCGCTTCAAATAGCTTTTTCTGCCTGAACCTTTAGCATTATATAATTAGTACACATTGAAAAATACACAGCAACTTTATGAAGCACATTACTGGGTCTATTACAGAAATGTTTCAACAGACTATCATATCACAAAGAGGTATCAGAACATACGGAAGAAATACATCTGTGGTTTCATTATCAAGATTACCAATGACTCTCTGAATAATTGATTTTTGCCTTATGGACACTGTGAATCATGTAAATAATTCACATATCCCTTTTGGGTTGGCTGCTATGAAGCTCAAAAGCAAATTCATAGCCCGCATCTTGCTGTTTCACAAGACTTTATGGCATTCATTTGTGTATGTTCCTTATCTTACTTTATCATACTTTTTCTACTCCTATTGTCCCTTTCAAAGATGCTCTCATTTTCCAATTATAAATATTTTTCTTTTGAGTTCAATTGTTTCTATTACCTCAAATAAACCTGGAATAAAGTGAGGTAGAAACAAACACAATTTTGGATTATGGCTAAAATGCGGTCAAGGATGGATTTAGAGCATTCCAGCTGATAGTGGACTAAATCTTTGAACTAAATCAAATTTCCCTTTCAGTGTTGCAAGGTTATTTGTTAAACACCTTGAATATGATCACAAAGTTATATAATTATCACATGCATATTTTGGTTCTGGAAAGTATTTGCTGATAAAAATCCAAATTCATTTACCAAATATACAATCTCTATATACTTGAATGAGCTACTTTTTATACTCAATTTCTGTTACTGTATTTCATTAAATCAGGAAGAATTTGGCATATGTCCTTCTTCTGCTCTCTAGGATGGAGGTCAATCATTCTCCTTGATGGAGATCCACTGATTTAATATAAGCTATTAATCACTTCCTAGAAGGGCTTAATAACCTGCTCAAATTTTTCCTAAAATAAGCTGAGTTGTTACTTGCCTGGCCTGTTTCCTAATTAAAATTATTTCAAGCTCTTGGCTGTTTAATTCTATTTTTAGAATGACATTTCAAGGAGTGTATGTAACATAGCAAAAACAAACAAACAAAACTACTTTTAACCACTATCACTGTTTTCCTCAGAAGCAGAGACCACTAAGGGATACAAAATCCTTCTGCCACTTTCTCTGAAGCCTGCCTTGCTCTACCTAGCTGAAAGTTATCTCTCCTTTTAAACTTTCTTAGCACTTCCTTTTAGTATCTTCAGTTTTCAGCCCAAATGCTAAGTTTGGGGGCATGATAAGGATAATGGCTGTATTTCATTTCACATTCTCCATGTATTCTTGCCCAATGAACAAATGGATACATGAATGAATGAATGAATGAATGGTGTGTCTTCCTTTCTAAAGGCCATAATAATTGGTAACAATATTCTATCCTTTTAAAAGTATTTCAATTTGAGGTTTGCTCTAATTCTATAGGTACACATATTAAGATCATTTAGTATCTTAAGGACTGTATTTCCTGCTTCTTAACACACACTTTGACATTTCCTGAGTAATTTATTTTGCCTTTTATTTCATGCTTTCTTTCTTGTAAATTTTAGTCTGTAGTCATAATATAAAATAAATAATAGAAAACAAGTGAGATAATCTTAGTTTAAAACATTTTTCCATTTATAATAATGATATTTATATTTATAAAACTTTCTATATTATCACTAATATGCACACCTGTAATGTATAATGTTTACTCATTTAAAAATGTTTATGAGCACTGATTGCATTTTATACAATCAGGATACAAAAGTAAATATGGTATGAATCCTGACCTATTAGAATCCATAATCTACTAGGGAAAACAGTAGAATTATTATTAAGTAAGTAATACTAATTTAATATGATAGGGAAGAAGAATTGTGTACAAATTGTTATGTAGGCATAAATGAGAGGCAAATTATTCATGTGTTATACCAGGAAAGATAAAATATATACTATCTGGAGAATTGGAAAAATGTTTTTGACCCAACTGAGAGACAGAAACATGTACCGCAAGCATAAATAAAGAATATTTCAATTCACTATCAAGAATGGCCTACAGAGATGCTCTATGTCATATGTCATCAGGGAAATGCCAATTAAAACAACAATAAGATACCACTGCATACCTATTAGAAGGGCCAAAATCTGGAACATTGATGACACCTAATGATGGTGAGAATGTGGAGCAATGGGAACTCATTCATTGCTGATGGAAATGCAAAATGGTACAGCCACTTTGGAAGACATTTTGAAGGTTTCTTACAGAACTAAATTTACTCTAACTATACAATCCAGCAATTGCCTCCTGATATTTATCTGAAGAAGTTTAAAAGCCATGTCTCCCCAGAACTTGTACACAGATGTTTATGACAGCTTTATTCATAATTGTCAAAACTTGGAAGCAACCAAGATGTCCTTCAGTAGGTGAATGGATAAATAAACCAATACATCCAGACAATGGGATATTATTCAGCAGTGAAAAGAAATGAGCTACAAGCCATGAAAAGACATGGAGAAACCTTAAATGCATACAATCGTCCCCTGATATCCACGGGGTATTTGTTTCAGGACTCCCACGAATACAAATCTATGGGTACTCAAGTCCCTTATATAAAATGGCTTAATGTTTGCCTATAACCTATGCACATGCTCCTGTATACTTTAAGTCATCTCTAAAGTACTTATAATACCTAATACAATGCAAATGTTGTGTAAGTAGTTGTTACACTGTATTGTTTAGGGAATATTGGTGAGGAAAAAAAGTCCATAGATGTTTAGTACAGACGCAACCATTGTAGGCCTTTTGATCCACAGCTCGTTGAATTCACAGAAGTGAACATGCAGATACAGAGGGTTTACTGTACTACTAAGTGAAAGAAGCCAATCTGAAAAGGTTACATACTGTATGATTCCAACTATATGACATTCTGGAAAAGGCACAACTATGCACACACTAAAAATATCAGTGGTTGCAGGGGTTAGGGAGGAGGGAAGGATGAACAGGAGGATCACAGAGGATCTTTACAGCAGTGACACTACTCTGTGTGAAACTATAATGGTTGACACATGTCATTATACCTTTGTCCAAACCCATAGGATATGCCACACCAAGAGGGATCCCTAATGTAAACTATGGACTTTGAGTGATAATGATACATTAATGTAGGTTCATCAACTATAACACGTGTGCCACTCTGGTGGGGAATATTAATAATGGGGGAGACTATGCATGTGTGGGGATAGTAGGTGTATATGGGAACTCTCTGTACATTCTGCTCAATTTTTCTGTGAACCTAAAACTTCCCTAAAAAATAAAGTCTACTAAAAAGACAAAGAGAGAATGGCTTACAATTATTTTGCTTATCAAAAAGGAGATTATTATTTTTTTTAAACAGGGCAAAGGATGTCCATCAAATTTCTCAACAGTTGTAGACAACTAAAGGAGAGGGCAATAGCCCCCAAAACCCATCAGCCAATACTCATTAACATGAGGCCCTCAGCAGTGGGCAATTTTCAGACAAATTCCTTTCTCTAACCTTTAGAGAAGAATAACAAGAGATTACTAGTAAAATTTCTGTCCTCGTGTTTACGGACAAAACATATTTTACTGTATAACTTAGGCGAATGTCTTTAATCAAACAACATGTCTTTAATCAAGTATCATGTCTGAAAAGGAGTATGAAGCTGTCAGTCAGTGCTAATGACACTCTGTCACTTAATTCACTTCATGAATCTCTACTACGGAGCCTTGGAGTTTGCAATGTAATTATATATTGGAAGTCATGACAAAATTCCCTACGTCAAACTTTGATCTGCCTCTGTTCAGCTCCTTGCATTTCTAAGGTCACACTTCTAAATAGGTAAGAGAGTTGAATTAAATAGGTTGATTAGACCTAAATAATTCATCTAAATTTTTCTGCTGTCATGGGGAGTTAGCTATTAAGGCAAATGGGTGAGTTTAGGTTTCGGTTGATTTCTGTGGAAATCACACATTCTGTGGAAATCCATATCTGTAGATGAGATCCCCCATCCATAGATCCAACTAGGAGCTAAAAGTTTATATGAATTTGCTCTCATCTTTCAGCCACACCTGATTCCCAACTATGGAATGTTGAATAGAGACACTGAGTGTGCACATATAAATCTATTTTAGAATTGAATGCCATATGGAGAAGAAGGAGAAGGAAAAAATTCTTAGAAGGGTGATGTAGCATTCTGTAGCATGGCTCACAGTGGCGTGAAAGGAGCACCATATGCCATATGGTGACTGTTAACCATTTCATTAATTAATGTGTAACAAGAAAGAAAAGTCACCTCTGTCCCTCAGTAATATGTGTATAAAATTTGCACAGTGCTATATTTGCTAAAAGTGACCAATTTACAGTTCATAAATGAAAAGTAGAGTTGATCATTATACTAAATCTAAATCTTTAAATTATCACAGTCTTCATGGTATATCTGACTTTTCAGGCTTATTTTCAGAAATAAAACCATGAAAGCTCAAGTCTTCAAAACAGCCCTCTGCGAACCAAATTACCGATGGCTGGAATTTGATACATTTTTTTCTTCTTTGTCAAGCTCTCTCAGGTTGGTGGATTTTTTTTATTTTCAATGAGCTGACTTTGGACCTAAAGTCTGGCTGTAAACTGTCTGAAATTCTCATCAACTGGGCCATCTGCTCCAGCAGGCACCATACACGTTTGTATCTGAGAGACCTCATGGCGTGTGCTTTGTTTCTATTTCCATGTATCAGATATGCTTGCAAGTGTATGTGTTCTTAGTTTTTGTTTATTGCTAACTTTGTGAAACAGACTGTAAAATGTCATAGCAATCTCATTGGACAATATATAGAAATCATACCGTAGTTAAATTTATCAGACTTCTTTGGAATCCAGTTAATGGATAGCATTAATATCTTTCCTTTAATTTTAAATTCAGTTTTACTTTGGTTTCTTTTATAATACATATAATTTCATAGGCTGGTAAACTTTGAGGTAAAAATCTAGTCATTCTAAAATATCTGTTCCAATCTTAGCATTGTAGATATGGCCCATTCATATCATTCCATTAGTATAGCACATTTGGGGGTTTTAAATTTTGTTAAATCTGAGAATCATGATATTCACTCATTCTTTCTTTTACTGTAAAAGAAGCAATTTTCTGGCGTGCAGAAGACTTTTAGAGCAAGAGAATGCTTTCTGTGTTCTGTAACGGAAAGACTTGAACTCACGCTGGGTAATCACTTTATTTTGTCCCCACTTGTTGTCTTTAGCACCGACAATCTTAAATCTTTTCTTTGGACCTCTTCAAGGTTGTTCACGTGGCCTCTTCTCTGAACTCTTCCTTTCTGTTTACCAAGTTGGGATGTTAGTTTTTTTTTTCTGTAAAAGTTAAAATTATAGTTTTATTGACTGTGAGTTGAGGAAGTTTATATTTTCCTCTCTTTTTTTCTTCTTGAGGACAACAATTGATCAGAGAAGCACAAAATGATGTTCTAGCTCTTTTTGTCCTGATTGTCCAAATGGGCAATTTCGGTAATCTCGGACTTTTGGCTCTCTGTACTATTGATTGTTTCAAAATGACTGTTGGATAGGAGTTGCAACATAGGTCAATGCAGAACTATTTCTTAACCTGAATTTAGCAATCTTGTTTTGAGTTTGGCTGGGGAATTGAAAGACATCCCTGACTTCCCTGAGAAGGTATCACTTACAAACGGTTAGTTCATTCTAGCAAAGGGAGATAGCATTTTTTTGAACTTGTAATGTAGCAAAGTTAAATGTGTTGAATTGGAAATGATTCTAGCATCACTACAATGTATAATGCTAAGTTGTATTACTGAAAAGAAACCAGCAGACCAAAATTGCTTATCACTTTTTATATTTATAAATTCTTTTGTGCAACTGATTTACTGTGGCTTTTGCTATTTATGCTCATTCAGTTTCTAAGTGTCTGGAACTTGGAATGGGGCTGATGAGTCACATTAAGCATTCTCATACTCTGGGACAGCAAAGATGTAACAGCACACTTAATTGCACTCATTTAACCATTAAGCCTCATTTCCAAGGGCTCTGCCAGTTGTCAGGTGCACTATATTACAGTCCCACATGGCATGTGACATCTTTGCTACTTGCTGCATCTGGTTAGAGCCCTCTAGTAAATGCTGATATCTAAGCTAGTGAAAGAGTCCAGGTGTAGGACAATGGCGCTCAAGTTAATGATGATGAAGCATGAGAAAACTCTAGAGAACACTTGACATATGATGAGACAGGACAACACTTTTTAGTGTTCAAATGAACACAGTCATATTCCATAGTTGCAAAATTGATTTATTTTCAGAAATGTGAGTATTGGTCATTTTTCAAAGATTATTTTAAAAGTAATTACAAAACATAAAAGATTCTGTTAATTTCACAGATTTTCAATGTAAATATTTCTGCTCAGATTTAGTGACAGCTGGGTTAATGAATTAATGGGCTGAAATCACTGGCATTTTATTAGAACATAAAGATTTCTCAATTGACACTTCCTCCGTCCTCTCAACAACGAGAAGATGCTTAAGTATTTACAAATGATCAATAAAACCTCACAGGAGTTGCCTTTCACCTTTTCTCGAGTTAAAACTACAGCTACAGTTTTTATAAATAAAACAAAAATATAGTAGAGTATAGAAAATATGTCTATTTCTTCTCTCTGTATATCATTTTATTCAGAGGAATTTCTATTGTTCCAACACAGTCTAAATTATTAAAGTACTTAATAAAAAGAAATTCACATATGTGGTAGACTGATTAAAAGACTACAATGTCTAGTTCATTTCCTCTACGACACTTTCAGGTGACTTGGGAAAACAATCAGATCAGGTGGAGAATAGAAAAAAATGGGCTTTGTGTTGTTTTGAGGAAAGATTGGGGGTAAAGTGTGTTGGCAGCCAGCTGCCTTCCATCTTCATCAAGGAGAGAACAAGAAAAGGCTTAAGTTGCAATGGAAAGAATTAAAGCTAAAAATAACACAACTGAGAAAGTAGTAAAATGCAAGAACCAGCAACTGGAGGAAATCTTGGAATTTTATTATTTTTCCTGAAAATAAATTCCTCTTTCTCCCTCTCTCTTTCTCTCTCTCTCTCTCCTTTGCTTTAATGTTCAATATCAGTAGACTCTATCAAACACCAAGCATATTAATATAACTTTTAATGGACTTTATGATGGAACTGATAGAAACTGGTTAATTTATTAATGATATAGGGTAAGAACAATGCCCTTTAGAGAGTCTACTTTACTTCGATATGCCACCTCTATTATGTGTGCAAAAAAATGAGTTTTAGTGAAAATTGTTTTCAACTCTCCATAAAAGGGCAATGATATTTTCAAGAAGCTTTAGAATCTATAAACAAAAATATATAGTCCATGTAAATTATTAATAAAATCTATATTTAAATTTAATCCATTTCAAAAGTGTTAGAATAGTTAAAATCAAAATGCCCTAAAATTTAAATGAACATTGCACTAGTACACCCAAATGTACAGGTGGGTCTGTATATTTCAGGGGCTATATTATATACATGTGCTTTGCAATATGGAGATGGGTTTCTCACACATACACTACTATAAATTTTTGTATCAACCATATACTTTTTAATGTTATAATCTTCCTAGTTTGGGTTAATCAAGCTATAAATTAATCTATAACCACAATATATAACAATGCTTATTCTCTTCCTTTCATCTCTTTGTCCACACTTCTTCCTTCCTTCCCTTTTTTCCTTCTTTCAAATTGAACAAACATTGATCATATATTTAGTCTATGTTGTTCACTGTACTAAATGGTGAGAATGTGGAGATGATAAAAGTCAGTTTAACCTCTAAAAATTCACAGTCCAGGGGAGGAAACACATAAGTAAAAAATTAGGATGAAGTAAGACATGTACTATGAAATTCACAAGTCTAGGATGTCCTGGATTATACAGAATGGGTAAGTGGCACAGACTAGAGATATCTGTGAAGTAGAGAACATCATTTTCTGACTTGAGTCTCTAATTAGAAACCATATTACAAGTATGGATTTAGAGGCAAGAAACCGTGCTCTGTGGCTAGGTTAGAAGCTGCTCTATCTCCAAGTCCTAGAGAAAAGAAGGGAACCCAGTGGAACAGAGGCTAGAGAGGAGATGAAGACTTAGAAGTGAGGTTTGTAGGTCTCTAGGGGAAGGTAGTCATAGAGACTCCCACTTTTCACTCTAGAAACCTCCAGTAACAGTCATTTTTATTGTGGTGTAAAAATGGAAATATTTTCTCTTCAACCTCTTTTTTTTACTGTTATATAAGCTGTGCACATTCACTGTAAAAAGAACATTTTAGCAGTCAGATTAAGTCAAAGAGGGAAATAAAAGCCCAAGTTTCCACGACTCTGTAGCACATCTTAATTTAAACACAAGAAACCATTCCATTTGTGTCTTCCTGAGTCCCTGCAGATTTGTCTTGATGGTTTTGACCAGAGTGTCACTTGTCCTTGGGCCACTGCTAGACAGAAAGTTGTTTCGTAGCCTCTCTCTGTCCTTTTGTACCTTAGGAAAGCACACAGCCCTCATGAGCCTTTCTAAGAAATTTTGCTGCTAGCAACAGTGGGCAAGAGAAATATTAAATGCAAAGGCAAAGTTTAAAATTGTCAAGAAACCTAACTCTACAAAAGCTATCTCTTCTCTTCTAACTTGCTGTGTGACTTTGAGTATAGTATTCATCTAATCATGTATTAAAAAAAAAAGATTTGACCAGATAATGTAAAACAATACTTCCAAGCCCATAATTCTATTCATTGGAATATGAATAAATTAAGTAACAAATTTTATTTATTAAAAAAAGGAAAGTAACTTTTATTGAGACCCTAACCTGGCTCCTCTGAGAAACTTTTATTACCAGGGTTTAGTGTTCTTGCCTTTTTCTCCAGGATGTGGCAAAACTTTGTGATATTTATCATTCCATTTGTTGACAAGTTTTATGGAGTTTCTCTAGCTGGTTGGATGAATACCTGTGTTGCCTTTTTGTGTGTTCAGACTGGAGACGTACTCTGAGGAAAATGGTCTTTGCAGAAAGAGGAAACTCATTTTTTGGTTAATCATATAGGAACATCTTTACTCCCCAAGGCCACCAAATATGCTCTAGGATCCTGAAAGGTTGGCTCCTCCTAGCCCCTGACACCCTCCTTCTTTCACTTGGAAACTTTTAGGGGAAAAGGAAAACAAAAGGAGACAAAGTCCTGCAAAAGTATTAATGATGTGTCATTAAATATGAAAAAGACCTAAGTCTGAGGAAAAAGAAGAAAGGGAGGAAAGGCTCAACTTCTAGCAGTGGAGAAAAAGAGAGAGTGTCTATGGTTATGGTAAATCATTTACAGATAAAGTTGAGAATCTGAGAATCAAGAACTATCTGTAAATTGTAATCATATGTTATCTAGAAGTCTTATTTTCAAGAATTGCACAATGAAAATAAAATTAAAGTGAATGGATAATATTTCATAGGTTTCATAAACTTCTTATTCTACTTTGAAATCATAGAAGGATAAAACATTTTACAGTTAAGGAATCTGAGCCTGAATCTCAGACTTGTTCTCCCTGTTGAGGACGTACTTGCCTGATAACTAAAGGATACAGGTCCACTGCCTCCCATTTGGCAGAAGCTTATATGCTATTAGCAGAATCAATAACTTCTGGGAATGGAAGTCGCCAATTAATTTCTCAGCCGAAATATTTTTACCACGGGCTTGCCTGAAATATGAACCTATACACTATTTTGTCATAATTATATTGTTATAAATAGAAGTAGGCAATATGATTTATTAAAATGACCAGAGGGGTCGGCCCAGTGGCGCAGCGGTTTAGTCCGCGCTTGGCAGCCCGGGGTTCGCGAGTTCGGATCCCGGGAGCCGGCCGATGCACTGCTCATCAGCCACACCGTGGCGGCGTCCCATATAAAGTGGAGGAAGATGGGCACGGATGTTAGCCCAGGGCCAGTCTCCCTCAGCAAAAAGAGGAGGATTGGTGACGGATGTTAGCTCAGGGCTGGTCTTCCTCACAAAAATAAATAAATAAATAAATAGAATGATCAGAGACTCAAATTCCGGTTTTACCATTTACTGTCTCCGAGATTATAGAAAAGTAATGCTACCTGTCTGAGCTTTGGTATCTTCTCTGTAAAATAGAAACAATAAAACGTCTATCTTAAAAGATGATTTTGAAGATTACATTTAATATAAATAAAATCCTTAATACAACATCTGGCATCTGGCAATAAATATCATATAGTATTATTTATCTATAATCCAGTATGCTGCATTGTTATTTTAAGTTTCCATGTTAAAATGCTAAAGTCGACTATAAGCCAATGTTAAAAAAAATAATAAACATTAGCCATTTGCTTCTTATCCTGAGTATGACTATGAAATCACTTACCTAAAAGCCATCATCTAACTTAAAGGCCCTAAAATTATAGAATACCTCAATTTTCACCTTACTGTAGAGCACAATGCTAGAAATATTGAGGGAAAGCGTGTGCCATGGAATTTGGATCTCACGACATTCACAAACGGAGAAATACTGAGGGACTGATTCAAGGATGCTGAGTTTAGGGGGCAAAATACTGGAGATGGGATGAAATAGAGATCAAGACTTACTGATATTCTATATGACCTAAACTTCACCATGGACAGTGATCTCAGAGTTTCCTTAATAACTATGACAGTGGATATAAAAACACCTTCCACGAGAGTAAAGAGCTAATGTAACAACTTTCATCTTCATGGAAGAGAAAAAAATAGTGAGGTCAAAACTGATGGGAGAACAAAATTGAACTGGAACGAGTTTTTAAAATACCATAAACACACAACTAGTTATGAAGGAAAAATTCAGTAAAATGAATCTTCCTGTATCTTAAAATTATAACATGAGTGTTGCTTATATCAAAATCTCTTAGCCTCATGAGGGCTGTGTGCTTTCCTCAGGTCCAAGAGGACAGAGAGAGGCTATAAAACAACTTTCTATCTACCAGTGGCCCAAGAACAAGTGAAACTCTGGTCAAAACCATCAAGACAAATCTGTGCAGACTCAGGAAGACAAAATTGGAATGCAACATCCTCATATTCCTCAATGAGTGAGCACGTGGAGAGAGAGAGAGCTGTCTGCTCTCTGTTTCTCTTCTTATAAAGAAATCTGATCTATTGGATTGAGGCCCCACCCTCATGACTTCATTTAACCTTAATTACTTCCTTAGAGATCCCATCTCCAAATATAGCCACACTGTGGTTTAGGGCTTCAATGTGAATTTGGGGTAGATACAAATATTTGGTTCATAAAATTAGCTTAATAAGTAACTATATTGATTTGCCTTCCCCTGAAAGCAGAATCTGAGACAAGAACTTGGGAGATTTCCTTAGACTGAGACAAGGATTTGTGAGATGAGCTCAGGAAGCAGGAGTAAGATAGTAGGGAAATGTCAATGAAAGAGTGCACTAGGGTGCTACCTTTGGCAAGAACCTTCTTTCTACCAAGATGTCTAAGAACCCTATAGAATATTCCAGATCTTTCCATCTCAAAGATGGGAGACTGGAACATTTATCCAGTCTCACCTGCCTTACTGATTGAAGGATCAACCTAGGGCAGTTAAGAATGTACTTGTGCACTGGCCAACTAAGCTCACTAGATGTAGAGAAGTCCTATTCACAGAATGAGGAAAGGCTTGCAGTCTGAGCTTAGGAGGGGATGCGACAGCCAGCACAAGGTGAGCTGGAACTGCCATCTGTGCTGCAGCTGATGTCAGAGGTGGGCCGAGAATATGTGACATGAACACCAGAGGCATCTGTATAATATCAGTCTTTGGTTAAATACAAATAAGCGAAAAATAAATTGGTTTATAAAAAGCTATATATCAGCTCTATTTAAGGAGTACAGTTAATAATCATATTGCCTTTCAAAATTGAAGGAAAAGTTTTCCACGTGAGGTGGCAGTAGACTAGAAAAGGAAAGAATGGCTGTGGGTTTCAGCTACCTATTACTGCATACTGGCTTAAAACAACAACTATTTTATTATCACTTATGATTCTGCAGTAATGGACTCAGCTGGATGGTCTTCCACCCCTGCCAGTGTTCCCTAGGGCTGCAGTCTTCTGAGGGCTTGATCGAGCTGCAGTGGTCCAAGATGGCTCTCTCACTTGGCAGGCATTGATGTTGGCTGTCAGGTGGAAGCTCATCTAGAGCTGTTGACCAGAGCACACATGAACAGCCCATCCCTGTAGCTTGGGCTTCTCACTGCATGGCATCTGGGTTTCAAGAAGTATCCTAAAAGAGAAGATGCTTAAACTGCCAGACTTTCACAATGCTTGCTTATACTCAGAAGTCTTTGATTGTCACTTCCTTTGCAATGCATTGTTCAAAACAGTCACAGGACTAGCCTGAATTCAAAAAGAAGGACATAACACTCCTCCTCTTGGTGGAAGGAGAAGACATGCCTACACAATGAGGAATGTAATTATTTTCAACCATTTTTGTGCCCTAGCTACCACAATAGAATAAGGGCTTGTGGCTATTTCATGAGAATTAATTATTCAACAATTCTTTCTTAAGGTTCTACTATTCGGTTAATATTGTGCTTAATCATCTACTCATAGTAGGAGTTTTAGAGGAGAACCAAAATCCTCTCATACACTGATTAAGGGCAATCGGGGAGTACCCCAAAAGAATTTCTCAAGATGTGGTATCAAAATCTACGTTAGAGTCCCCCGGCATGCTTTTTAAATAATATGGATTCTTGGGCACAACACACCTAATGAGTCATGGCCTATAGGATCGTCCAAGAAAATGAAATTTTAAATAATGCACACTAGGTATCTATGATAAAAATTGCTGCTGGAAGGATACATTCCTATGTCTTTGGTCTAGAATAAGAGAAGACCACTGGGGAATGAAAGCTGTTCTGTACACTAAAATCTTGGATAGACATTTTAGGTAGCGTGTGTTGAGAAGCACGGATGAAGTTCTGGAAGCTAGGCAGAAAACAGTGCTTTCCTGGAAGCAAGTCCATGAGTCTAGAGGGCATTTAGGAGAAAAGAGAATATGGAAAGACTAGATTAATTAATCTAAACTCTAGCAGAGGACAGATTGTGAAAGATTTGAATATCATACTAAGTACCAAGCTTCATCCTGAAGGTAAAGGGTGGTTGTTGCAAGATTTTAATAGGAAGTGTCACATTCAGATGTATGATTTAGAAAGGTTATTGTGTCTGTAATTTAAGCAATGGATCAGAGACATAGAGATCTGGTAAGAGGGAACAACAGTAAAGTAGGTAAGAACTGATAATGGCCTGAACTAAAGTAGTGACTCATGTGGGGAAAGTAATTAAACCATTCGAGTTGTTTACTTGGGAACAGATCACCTTCCTTATAGAATGATTCACACTCCCACTAATGGTTCTACAAGGGTGTCCATCCAGTCTTGAAACACAGGTGAATATACATAACACCAAACTCATCTAAGTCCAGGAGACATATTTTATACATTTTCAGATTTTATGGACACCTGTATAATTAGGCACACAGGCATCAGATCCTTTTCTTTGAGAATACTTACCTATTTTTCTTTCTACTGCATATCCAAAGGACTATGGCAATGTTCAGGGAAGGATACAAAGCCCATCTTTTCAGCTGGCTTTATGGACGAGCAAAGCCACACCCCATTTGTTTCACTTTGTTTTTCCTATTCCCTTTATGGAACTTTACGAGGTATAACCGTAAAGTAATGGTTTTCTTATGTGGCTCGTAAACTGACTCTGACGGCAATTCCAGAAGAGATTCCACACAGTTTTGAGCTATGGCAGAACTGTTAAAATGGAGGGGAGCCGCCTCAGGTGATCATTTGAAGGGGGCAACACTCATCAGAATGTGTTTCTTTGGTATGTTGGTTTTAAAAACAACCCTTTCCTTATCTTTTTCTCTCCTACACCCATGGATTTTCTAAGCATTCCATGAGGATTTATTAACTAATTTATGGTTATGCTTTATTTTAAAGGAAAAGTTAGAGTTACATTAAGGAACTTGTTTCTTCCCTTTCAGCAAAAGTCAAATAGGTTTCTGTCTGGAGGGCTTTTGACAACCTTTGCATCCCCCATGGACACATAGCAGGCCTGTGGCTCATTTGTACACCCAGGAGAAAAGAATGCAAGGGAAGCAACCACACTGGGCCTAGAAATGCTAAGGGCAAAAAGCAAGATTTGAGAAAATCTTGGAACAGTCTCAGAAACATGAAATATATGCTGACTCCAAATGCATATTTCTATTCTTTAAAAATGAGGCAGTCCTGATCCCTTGAAGAAGAAAGTTAAGGAAATTGGACAACATTTATTGAATTGTGGAGGGGCTATCCACGAAGGTAGTAAATCTGTGCATAGCTCTAGGCCCTTGCTTCCTCTTACCATACAAACAGACTTCTAACAATGGAAATGCTCATTCCTCCTTATGGTCTAAGAACCCCTAGTCACTCTCTAAACTTTTATTCTCCCACATACCCTAGAGCGGTTGCAAGCATTGCCAACATCATTATCCTGTCACTTTCCAGATGCCTTATGGTTCCACCTTCATCAAGAAAGTCCCATCTCCCAGTGGAGGTAGTGCCTCCACAACTAAACTACAAGATGCACAAGCAACGTTGGTGTTACAAAATGATGACAGCCAGATTCTTCTCTCAAAAAGTATTGGCCACAAAAGTAATCAAGCTCCAACTTTTGTTACTGCAAGCTCTAATGTAAGCGTGTGATTTTTACCGTGTGATTCTGGTCCTAAAGTATTCCCCGCTTGAGTAGGTGAGAGCACAGTGTCTGTGCATTGCAAAGGTATTTTGTCTCTTCTGGAGTCTGTGGGTATCCACTAGAACTAATGACAGTTTTATATGCCTAAAAGTGTGCAACCATACCTCAGCTCTATGCTCCTGGGAGCCTTGAGCTTGGCACTAGAAAGTTATTGATAGTAATTATGATGAATTATGTATAGATGGAGATGAGTGCTGTCAAGATTCAGAATTTTTAAAAGCAAGGGCAGGTATATACTTCAGTGCATATGTGTTGGGTGCAAGTAAGAAAACACAGAAGTATAATTAATGAAAGGTGGCTTAAGACTTGCCAGCACATGAGCCTTTGGTTCAAAACATTCCTTTACCTTTTTATGATAAAATGAGATATTTATGTGATAAAACGAGATGTTCCATGTGGGGGAGATGTGAGGAAGTGGACATAAGCAGCACTAATAGTCTGTTTATAATGGAGTAGTTGAAATATTGTACCTCAAACATACATTCTAAACTTTATGAGTCTGTATTTCTTAGCATGAAAACTGCTTTCTTGTCTACTTTGTACGTTTAAGCTTAGATTCACAAAGAACATAAAATGTAAACACAACAGACACATATACCGATATATACTTCCTATTCTCCAATTTCCCTGAGGCCAAATCTAGAGCAGATGATGATAGAATCACTACATAAGCGCAAGGGCTTATTTTCCTTCAAGGGCTGGAAGAAGTCTTACTAAAACTCAGGAAGCTTCACAGAAGCAAGGCAGATGCTTCCAAGGCCTATTCATGGGACAAAGATGCTAGTTTGATTGTTTTCAAAATGGTAATGCCACTGCTAAAAAGGAGCATTTCAATGACACACTTTGTTGTGAAAAGCTTCATTATTGAGAAGTCAGCATAGAAATGTTTTATGATCGGTCTGCTCCTTCTTCACCTCACTTGGGGATAAGCTAAAGCTACCTAGAGAGTCCAATTCCCTGCAATGTCGCTCTCCCAGCCAGAGGGTCTTAGCACACAGAGAAGACGTGTGGCTGGTGTTTGAGAGCTTGACTCTGATGGCAGACTGCTCAGGTTTGAACTTGACTCTGGCACTTACTAGTCCTAAGAGAAAGGGAAGTTCCTTAACCTTTCTGTGCCTCGGTTCTCTCCATTGAGGGTAATATGAAATCTATCTTGTAAGGTTGTTATAAGGAATAAATGACAATATATGTGAAGTACTTAAAACCATGAGTAACACTGAGGAAAGTATTTACACACCTATGCACACATACTTACACACATATATATACATACATATATGCACATACACATACATGTATGTCTGTGAGCTAGTATGATGCTACTAGTGGAGAAGCTTCTATATTTACAGAGATGTTTTACATATCTGAAACCTGAGAAGTGGCCTAACAAAGGAATTTGTGTTCTTGAGAATATCTGGAAAATACAGAATACATCTAGGTTAGTGCCATTCCGCTTGTTTACTCTTAGTTACTATTTTGCTGGTCTAGTGCCAAGGAGAGCCAAACTTTATCGTTATCCTGGGTTGAAATTGTTCAAAGCAGCTTTCTTCCCTAGAACTTTTTCTAACCTTGGGATCACTGTACTTCAATAATTGGAAAAGTATAGGCTACATTTCAGACAATTGATTGACAGACAGAACTTTGCTGATGTGTCACTTTCAGAATCTTTAAGGCATTCAGAGATAGGATGATATTTTATCGAATATTGATCATTTTCTTGAACTTACAGATTTTTATGAAAACCAATATCACTACTTTCTATCACACTTTTTTTTAATGTCCAACAAATATTTATTGAGGACCAATTAATGTCCACTTACCTATAGTTAATGAAAATACACAGATGAAAAACTTGGTGTCTACCCTCTCTTAACATGTAAATATAGTAATAATATAGTGGGGTGTTCCTTAGAATATCAATCTCACAATGGTTGAAAAATAAAAGTCTCATTTCCACATTAGTTAACATACTAGATTGTATCCACGTTGAATATTGATCAGTTGCACACTTTTTAAACTAGAGTGATTCATAGTAATTGACTCTATAGAATATATAATCAAAGTTCTGGTGACAAAATAAATTATCAAATTTCTGTCTAGAGGATTATTTTATTATTTATTCATAGGAGTTAACAATTATCAATTAATTTATATTTTCATTAGTCTTCTAAAATTTGCTTTTATGTGATGAATAGCAACATATATTTTATACTTAGACCTTTGATTTTTTGAAGGACCATGATTACAAATGTATCTTCACTCTGTTGCCATGCACAGTTCTAGAAAGGAAGAGAATATTTGATCCTGAGATGTTTCTGATTTACTTAGCTTATATATTATGCAGTCTCTCATTTTGCAATTTGTAAAATATCAGTTTCCTATAGGAAATCTTATTTACTTTCTGAAAAGCTACTATATGCACTCGGTATAAAATTGAAAATATACAAAAGGATAATTTAACTTTCATTACCTTCTTGCCTTCCCAACTCAGTGCCTCTGCAGAAGGGATCACTATTACCAGTTTCTCATTCATCCTTTTAGAAATCATCTATGAATTTAAACACATACACACATATAATTATTAAGCATAGCTCAAAACATGTTACATACATGGTTCTGCACCTTGCTTTTTCAGTGAATGGAGCGTGGAAATCTGGCCATAAATTTAAGTCATAAGTGCCTCATTCATTTCAAAGTTTGCACAGTGTGGAGGACACATCTTAGGGTGGCCCCTGATAAATTATGTCCTCATGTGATCCACTCTGCTTGAGTCTAGGCAGCACTTGCTTCTAATCAATAGAATATGCAAAAGTGATAGGATGTCACTGCCTTGATTAGGTTACATTATACGGCCAAGGTGAAGGGATGTCACTTCCGTGATTACAGAGTCTTGGCAGACTGGAGAGAGAGATGCTTCTTTCTGGCTTTGAAGAAGTAAGCTGCGATGTTGTGAGAGGCTTATGGAGGGGGGCAAATGGTAAGGACTGGAGGGCAGTCCCAGGAGCTGAGAGGAGTCCCCGCCAACAGAGAGCAAGAAAAAAGGGCCTTACCCATGCAGCTGCAAGAAAATTACTTCTGCCCACACCCCAAATGAGCTTGGAAGCAGATTCTTCCCCATCCCATCTCCAGATAAGAACACAGCTTGGCTGACACTTTGATTGCAGCCTTGTGAGGCCCTGAGCCGAGAATCCAGGAAGCTATGCCTGACTCCCGACCCACGGAAACTGTGAGATAATAGACATGCATTGGTTTAAGCCACTAGTGGGCTTAATTTTTTTGCACAGCAATGGATTTAATACATTTGTTGTATCACTGTAAGGATATGCCATTATTGATTCATTGACTGATGTCTTTTTGAACCTTGAGGGCAGGAGAAACTTGAATTAACAAAACTCTCTATTTTGTGGAATGCCATAATCATTGGTTCAAGGTCCCTTTCCTTTTATACTTATTTGGTTACTTTCTTTTAACTATTGTCCTTACTCATATTCTCCTCCCACCAATAGGCAACCAATTAAATGAGTATGATGTGTATCTATTTTTGTTAGATTATATGTCTGCCAATTATGTACATGAATTTGAAATCTGCCTAGATGTTAGTGAGGTATTGATCTAACTTTTTTCTCCTTGCCAGTATATTTTTAGGATTGATCCATATTACTGTATTAGCATCTATTTAGTTCTTTCTAATATCTGATAGAATTCCATGGTATGCTTATGCCATATTCTTTTCTGTTTCTGCAGTGATGGACGTCTAGAGGGCTTCCTGCTTCTCATTACCGTGAACCATCTTAGAGGTGAATGTTTATGCTCCTCTGTAAAACTTTCTCTTGGTTTATACCCAGGAGCAGAACTGCAGGGCCACAGGATCTTTTGATACCTGATTTATCTGATCCGTGCAGATTGATCTTCAGAATGAGAAAGGCTGCTATACTATACTACACACTCTGACCAGCAGTGCAAAGGAATTCCCATTTCCCTAAAACCCTGTCATAACCCAATTTACAAATTCTTAATAATCTAGTGGGTATACAGTGGAACTCACTATTGTTTTAACTTTCCTTTTGTGTCTCAATATCATGAGAGAGATTGGTCTGTCAAATTTCTTTGTATTTATCAACCTTCAGTTTCAAGGTTGTAATAGTTTCATAAAATTAATTACGAATTAGTCTCTGTTTTCTGAAAGAAGTCATTTAAGATTGGTATAATTTGTTTTCCTTCTTCAAATGTTTACAAAAATTTGTCAGTGATACCACATAGGTCTGAAATTTTCTTTGTGTAAAGATTTTTAACTACGGATTTAATTTCCTCACCAGATATAGGAGAATTCAGCATTTCCATTTCTTGCATCAAAGTTGGAAATTTGTGTTTTCAAGGAATCTGTTTTTTTTTGTGTGTGGTTATCAGATTTATCAGAATAAAGGTGTCCAAGACATGCTCTTATTAACTTCTTAGTATCTTTCAGGATCTCTGGTGAAATCCCTTGCCATACATGATATTGGTCAGTCAATACCAGATATGTGAAAATTCAAGTATTTGTTTATTTACTGAACACTTAATACGTACCAGTGCTATTCCAGACGCTAAGAATTCAGCACTCAGGAAATCAGACAAAAATCCTGCCCATATGGCACTTATAGTCTAATGGGCTTACATTGAAATCTAAATGTTAAATTTGCTTTATTTACATAAATCTAAGGAGTTTTGTTGTCATTTGACAATTTCTTTTTCCTCCGCCAGTATAAAAAATTAATCAGATTGATGCTAAAAGTCCAATTTTTTTCCCACCCCATGATTTCCAGTTTAAAACTGGATCTCACCTTGACAAATACTCAGATTCAGGATGTATTCATCACGATCAGTTGCAGTCCAGCTGAAAGCCTTCTATCAGCATATAGGTAGAACTCTCTTGAAATCAAAGAGAATCACTTCGAGTGGAGAAGGATTTGGTAGGCCTTCTCTCTCCCTGGAGTTTATTTGGCTGGGGCAGCCCAAAGTGGTAAAAGACAATGTGTGAAAATTAGTTGACAGAAATGCCTAAATGCTGTGAAAACAGGAATAAAGGCTGCTCTGTAGTCACTAGAGCATGCTTCCTCCCTGAGCCTGGCAATATCTCAAGTCTTCATAATCTGTGTATTCATGGGTGATGTCAAACATGGGCTTCTTCTGCCATGGTGCTCTTGGTGTAGGTGATTCCTCTCCATCCTTCCTTCCCTCTGCTACAGTTCCAAAGAAGGGCTGTCACATTTACCCTTGGCTCCTACCAGCAATTCACTGTGTCATCATTTGAGTGTCTTTAATTTGGTAAATTTCCTGTGCTGTAATTCTTCCAGTGCCTCTCTCTTTCTCTCTCTCTCTAGTAAACTCTATTTCTTCTGCATTGCATAATGTAAATTTCCCAGACCTTCTTTTTGTTGCCTACACTAAGCCCCAGGATACTGGGTAAGGCTTCTACCCCCACCCTCTCCAGACCATACTTAAGCACAGCACAACACGCTGTGAGACACATCTTTGTATTCCAGCCATTCAGGAATTCCAAGCAAGAAATGTTCCCATACCCTAGAAAAACTCTCAAACATCAAAGAACATTCTTAAGGGCCCTCATCTTTATTGGGAGAAATATCTATCAAAGCTCTTCTCCACAAGTAGGTTATGGGAGAGAGGGAAATGTTCCTATCTGCATTTAATCTTCAAAGTCTTCTTTATCAGAAGGCTCCTTTCACATAGCTTGCTTTTTATATGTGTTACAAGAGAGGCAAAATAAACAAATTTATATTGTTTACTCAGATGATTATGTTCCGCACCAGACTCTAGCTTAATAGAGTTTATTTTAGCGTCTCTCTTCTTAAAAGTCAGGTAGGGAGTGGACTACAAGAAAAAGAAAACAGAACTCTTAGTTTAAGGTCTCAAGCCATTGCTACGAGTAAATACGTAATATACCATTCCATTTCAAAGAGTTAAGAGTTAATATGAGCAGATCATGTTCAAAAAATAAATCAAAAACAGGGTCAGAGTTCAGACTTAGAGGCAGAAAGCAGTAGGAGAGTGAGGTTGTGAGCTGGGGGTTTTTGCAGGAGTCAAACACCTGCTGTTAAGTCTTCGGTGTGGGGCTAGGATACAGGTCAACCTGCCTTGGAGTGGGAAGCAGTCCTTTTAAAACATGAAAGCTATTATTTCCTCAGTGGCTGAAGAATTTCTAGAAATTTCAAGAAATGTCAGCTTGGACCAAATTTGGACATTGGTAAAATGAGAGCTACAATACAAACAGCACACATAAAGAGGGGAGAAAAGTCAGGGCCAGAAATAAGCATGAATTGGGTGACTGGAGGGAAATATCCTGCATATAAAGTTCTCCTCTTTGTACCTCTAAGAAGAGTACAAAATTTCATTCCCCACACCAAAATCATGCTAGTGAGGTTGTAAATTACACATTTTAGAGTCTATAAAATCTGAGATGATCCAGTTATCAGGGTGTTTATTGTTAAAATATTTTCACAATATCTTTAAAGGCTAGATATAACTAGCCTTTAACTATCATGATGACCATCCAAAATATCTCCCCTGAAGAATAACAATTGAATGCTGACATTTTTTGCTAAGTGAGAACAGGGTGAAATATCACAGAGATTTTCTTCAAGTATCTACCACACGAGATAATTTGACATATGCCACATTTTGGGAAGCATTAATCTTTTCTTTCATATCCCAGAGGGAAAAAAGCTAATGAAAATATTGTGACTAACCTCATCCAAAATGCTCTAGTGTGATTTTCATGCACCCACAGCTAACCATAGATAGTGAAGTATAAAATGCAAAATCAACTAATTCAAATTCAACAAACATTTACTGAGCAACTTGTTTGTGCAACATTCTATTCTAGCAACTCAAGATATAAGGAATAATAAGATGAAATCTGGCTACATGGGGCTTACATTCTAGAATATTGCCTTTTACAGAACCATGTAGTCTTGGATAATATTCTAGAATTCTGCCTAATGTAGCACCAGATAGTTCTACAGAACATATTTCTTAATATAAATAATGGTATATGTGAGGGCAAATATTTTTTAGAAATGTTTCTACAAAATTTATTTTCTACCATTGAATAGAAAGTATAATGGTTGATAAAAAAAGTTGACAATATGCAAAATAGTAGATAACCCAGAAGCCGTAAATAGACACAGTAACAGATTTCATGACACGAAATTTTAAAATTCTAAAACCATGTATGAGATATAAGTCAGATAGAAAATACGTACCACAGAACTCTGTTATAAAATGTTATAGTTGTGGAAAAGTGTGACATTTCCTCTGCAAATTAAGCATAGAATTACCATGTGATCCAGCAATTACACTTTTAGGTATATACTCAAAAGAATTGAAAGCAGGGACTACAACAGATATTTTGTACATCCATGTTCATAGCAGCATTATTCACAATAGTCAAAAAGTGAAAGGAACCCAAGTGGTCATCGATGGATGAAGGGATAAACAAAATGTAGCACCTACATATAATGGAATATCAGTAAGCATTAAATAGCAATGAAATTCTAGTCCATGCTTCAACATGGATGAATCATGAAGACATTACAGTAAGTGAAATAAGCCCGATATAAAAGGACAAATATTATACAATTCCATTTACATGAGTTACCTAGAATTGTCAAATTCATAGATACAGAGTGTAGAATTGTGGTTGCCAGTGGGGAGAGGAGTGGGGAGTAATGGTTTAAAGGGTACAGCTTTTCAGTTTAGGATGAAAACAAGTTCTGGAGATGGTTAGTGATGACGGGTGCACAGCAATCACTAAATGGGTGAACATACTTAATGCCACTAAACTGTACACTTAAAAAGGGTTAAGATGATCTATTATATGTTATATATATTTTATCACAATAAAAATAAAGTGAATGGAAGATGAGAAACTACAGACAGAAAGTTTTGATAAAAGAGGAGAAGTGAAAAAGACCTGGAAGACAATGGGGAGTGAAAGGAGGTTTGTTTTAAAACAAAAGAACCAGGGGATGTGTGGAGTATCCAGAGTACATGGAGATACTGATAGAAAAGAGAAAGAAAAACAGCAGTAACTACGGGAGCAGAGTCTCTGTGTGTGTTGGTGGGAGCGGAGTGGGGAACAGGAAAACCAAACTATATTGTTTGGGGAAGCATAAATAGGTAGTAAAACTGTAAAGAAAATAAGTGAGCAATTAATGTGGAAGTAATTGATATGAAAGTCCGGATAGTGTGCCTCTATGAATGAAAGAGTGGCGTGGTCAGAAAGGGACACATAGGAATCTTCAGGGGAATTGCCCTGTTTCTTGGTCTCAGTGATAATATGCTTTCTATAAAGTGATGGATGTATGCTTTATAATTATTTACTAAAATTCATGCTTATGTGTGTGTGTTCTATTCCATGATATCGAGTCAAAAAAAATTACAACAAATACAAAAAAGGACTAATATCCCAAATATACGTAAAATACTTACAGATCACTAAGGAAAAGATGAACAGTCTAATTTGTTTGTTTTAAATTTGATGTTTTCATTCTCTTGTGTGTGCGTGGGTTTTTTTTTTTTTCTTTTTGGAAGATTGGCCCTGCGCTAACATCTGTTGCCAATCTTCGCCTTTTTTTCTCCCCAAAGCCCCAGTAGATAGTTGTATGTCACAGTAGTACATCCTTCTAGTTGCTCTACATGGGACGCCGCCTCAGCATGGCTTGATGAGCGGTGAGTAGGTCCGCGCCCAGGATCCAAACCTGCGAACCCCAGGCAGCTGAAGAGGAACATGCAAACTTAACTGCTACACCACTGGGCTGGCCTCTTGTTTTTTTTTTTTTTTAAATAGGCAAGTTAGGTAAATAGCTAATTTATAAAGAAAGAAAAACTGATCACTCAACGTACAATATGATGCTCAACCTCACTAATCATTTCAATTACTAATTAAAATTAGAAAAATTACTCTATTTTTTAATAAATTTTAAAAGATGAATACTTTTCCAGGCTGGTGAAAATGTTGGGACAGAGACATTCTCTTTAAACAGTAAGTGGGAATTCTATTCAGATTAAAAATGGGCAAAGCATGTGATCAAGCAATTCCACCGACAGGAATCTGTTCTGCAGTAATTACGCAAGTATCTTACAAATGTACAAGGCTTTTCACTGCAGAATTATTATATAGCAAAACAAACAAGCAACAACAGAAGGGAAACAACCCAAATATCCACAAGTAGGAAACTGGTTCAGTAAATTATAGTATGTTCATGTAATGCAATACTATAGAAACATCAGAAAAAACATGTAATATGCCTTATGTACTGACTAGGAAAAATGCCCATGACGTATTAAGTAGAAAACTTTTGTAAAGTCTAATCTCATCTTAATTTTTAAAAAAAGGCAAGTATATATGTGCTCTTTTGTGCATGCAACATAAAGACAAGGGTAGAGGGGCCGGCCCTGTGACCGAATGGTTCGAGTTCCTCATGCCCCGCTTTGCAGCCTGGGTTCATGGGTTCAGATCCCGGGCACAGATATGCACCATTCATCAAGCCATGCTGTGGTGGCAACCCACACGCAAACAGAGGAAGATAGGCACAGATGTTAGCTCAGGGCGGATCTTCCTCAGAAAAATAAAAGGACAAGGGTAGGAAAAATATATCCTGAAAACACAGCAAACTATGATTTGTTACTTCTAAGAAATGTAATTAGAGGGATGGAAGACTAATTCTCACCTCAAATCTTTCTATCATCTATCTATTTATCATCTATCATCTATCAATGTATCTAACTCTCTCTCTATTGACTATCTATATTAATTGGAGGGATTATTGATGAATTTTACTTTCTTCTTTCTGTTGTTCAATGTATTTCAAATATTTTAAAACAGAAAAGTAGTTGAGAAGTGGCTATGTACCTAAACTGCATTCTTTGTTCTCTTTTCCTTCACTTTTATTTGAAAAACTAGCACCACAGTTTTTATAGGTTCCTGTTTCTAGATTTAAATTCAAGTATACTGTTTTGCTAATGCTTTTTATATTGCTTTAATTTTCTTCTGAAATTAAATATAAGAATCCAAAGTTCTTTCTCAAAATTTTTTAATCTAGGGTTAATTTTAATGTCCAAGATAAAGAAGAACCTACTAAATTAGGTAGCAATGTTTCTTAGTGCCTGAGAGAATTGCAGACCTAATTCTATTAAGGAAGTAAATAATCTCTTTCCAAGCACTTTTCTTGATTTTATTCTGGAAAATGCTAATTTTACTGGTCATTTGGGTGCTGGTGACAAATAAAATTTTTTAAATGACAATAAATAATGACCAAATAAAACACTGCAATCAGATATGACAGGTAATTTACCTCTGAGAATATTGTGAGAATAAAATTCTTGATGTGCTATGCTATGAGTCCTTTCTTGAATAATAAAAAATAATTATGTTTCAAAAACCTGATTTTTATACCACCCACTGATTATTTATCAGAGGATAATGCTATTAAAATTAGTACTAAATTTTCAAAATTTCTTTTAAGCTTGTCTATATTCATGATTAAATCACCTATTCTGATAATCAGCTCAGTAAAACATGAAACTGATTTGATTACTAAATCAAATTATCCATTCTAATGGTTGCTCTCATCTGCTAGCTTACCTTCGAGGTTATTGAAATGTTACTTAGTAGCCTCAGATATGTAATGAGGTCTGATTTTATGAATGCAGCTTAAAGTGTGTCTGAACACATTTGGAGAATTGCAGGTGAACTAGCAAAATGGGGTTCAATGAAGAACGCTATGTGTGGTGACTTCATAATGTGTAAATTTGGCTAGGCTGAGCTTCACTTACCAGTATTTCCTCTATTGTACGTTTCCAATTGAGGTGGACCATAAAAAGAATTCTTGTGAGAGATTTAGAGAGAAGAGGGGAAGCAGCAGTCATTTTGTAGCTCATACATTTTGTCACTAATCTGTTGACTCACCTTGGCAGTGGCTAGGCCTGCAACCACTCAACCTTGCCCTTCAGCTTCTTTGACACCTGAGCCAGGTGTGCATGCTTAGCTCAGAGATAAAGGGCCTCAGCTTCTGCAGGACACCCGTACAATCAAGGGCAAAGAAAGCAAATACTAAAATGGTTTCAGTCTGTCCTAGTGGGCCTCAGAGCATTCTTGTAGGTTCTAGCTTTTCCTTGCTCTTCCCCATTTTATGTCCATCTTCCCTTCTCAACGACCTGCCCTGATCAAGTTTCACCTTCAGACACCAAGAGAGCAGCTTTGCAGAGACTGCTTAACCAGATCCTCCAACTCTGTGAGGTCGAATCCCTCTGACAAATAACAAATCCATAGAGAGAGAGAGAGAGAGATGATGGAGACATGGATAGATAGATAGATCTCCTAGTGGAGATTACATATATATAAAATATATATTTTATATATATTATATCATATTATTATAGTATATATTATTTAATATATGTAAAGAATTATTATGAAAATTTAATTTTTACTAAGCAAAAGTAATTAATATCTGTCTTATTAAGTACTAAATGAATGCTGAGTGGCGTCAAAGTGTGTTAAAGATAAGGGATATTCAAGGGGCCCTGCCCGGTGGCGTAGCAGTTAAGTTCCCGTGCTCTGCTTTGGCAGCCCAGGGTTCACAGGTTCAGATCCCAGGTGCAGACAGACGCACTGCTTGCCAGCCATGCTGTAGCAGCGTCCCATATAAAGTAGAGGAAGATGGGCACGGATGTTAGCCCAGGGCCAGTCTTCCTCAGCAAAGGAGAGGAGGATTGGCAACAGATGTTAGCTCAGGGCTGGTCTTCCTCACACACACACAAAAAGATACAGGATATTCAAGAACAATAATGAAAAGGAAAAACACGATGTCATTTTGTTCTGTTCCAAAAATATCTTCTCTCTTGACTGGGAAGAACAGCACAATTCAATTGTTGCCTGAACTTCTCACTCTTAGACTCACTGTATTAAAGACAAGGGCACCATATCCAGAAACTCAGTGTTAGTATTATTCAGTAGTTGCTCCTGTAACCCTAACCCATCAGGACAGATTAGTTTATCACCTTAGGTAGTTAATAATTTGCAATATCAGAATGCTGACACTAAGAGTTTAGAGGACATGGTATACATTTCAGTGGACCTGGAGCATGCAAGCAACAAACCCCAGATGGTAGAGGTCAACCTGTGGGCTCTGGGCCAGCAAGGACAGGCTCCTGGTGATGGCACCATTAGAGGGGTACATGGGGACAGAGATCCTGAGAGCTGGGGGTGGGTGTCACAGAGAACATTTCTCAAAATACCTAAAGGTAATTTGAAGGTAATTTGTTAGCAAGATAATTAAAATCCAAGAGTCCAGAACATGGAGAAAAATTTTTATGGTTTGAGGGCATATTATACCATTAATAATTTTTAGGACATATTTTTTTTACTATACCTTTATCAGGCTTAAAAAATTTATAGTTTCTGTGTATTTTATTAAGCAAATAACATTGTAATATAACTAAAATTTAACATATAAACTAATTATAAATAAAACATAAACCAATGTGCATATAATTAGTTGGGAATGTCCTCCATATCTCTTTTTTTAACTATAGGTTTAAGATATATTGGTTTTGAGGTTTTGATGAGGCCTCTTATTTTTCTTTGATGATCTCTGTAGCTACCCCCAAAAACACTGCACAGTGGCTTATATGTGGATATGCAGTAAACATTTCTAATCAATAAATATATATAAATGAGTAATTTTTATATTAGTATTATTTTAAAAGCCTTCATATTATTAAAATAGTTTACTTTCATAGTAACAGTATTAATAAAATACTAGAAAAGACACTAGAATGCCTTCAGAAGGGCAAGGACTTTTTTTTCCCTCTTTTGTTCACTCATGTATCCTAAATGCCTAGAACAGCGCCTGGCATATTGTAGGTGACAGAGACATTTGCTGAATGTTGCTGCATCAGTCAAAGTTTGCGCATATTGCATTTTGACAATCAAACCACTTTCTTCTATTTTCTCTATTTGACTCCAGTTATACCTTGGTAAAGTAAAAGAAAAAAACAAACAGTGACACTGGATTAAAGACAGTTGATTTGGCACACAGGGCAGTTTCTCCCCATCACCAAATGTAGAGAATGATAGAAAACATTTCAGAAGCTTATCCAGAGCAACTTCAAATATACAGTGAACTTTTGGTGGACTAAGAACTCTAAGCTTCAGTATTGGACTGGAGAAATGTCCCACAATGCTGATGTGATGGATGAAGAGAGGGGAAGCGTAAGAGAAAAATGGACACATGGAAGATAAAAGTCAAAACATGTTGATTTTTTAATAGGACTGTGGAGAAACAAAGAGAAAATGTATGTAAAGCAATATTTGCAGAAATAGTAGAAAAACCTTAACCCAATTGAATACATGATATATAATAAATTTCTAAGACAAAACTATAAAGAGAAACCTCAGAAACTATTACTGTCAGAGAAAAATAAAGCAGGTCACCTCCAAAGAAAAAAGACTCAGTGACCACAGACTTAGCAATGCTGGATGTAGAAAGATAAAGGAGACACGTCTTCAAAGTGCTGAACCAAGAATTCTCAACCTGGTCAAAGATCTTTCCACAGTGAGAGAAAAAAAAAAAAAATTCAGACAGAGAAGGACCCAGGAAATTTACCTCACTAGGAACTCCTCCCCAAAAACCACTAAGGCAAAGAAATTAGTAATACATTTTCATCAAATAAATATCTACTGCAAACATCATATTCTAAAATGAGAACATGCAATTGAATTCCAGATGATTTAAACATGACAGATGGGAAGAAGCCCAAAGAGTAGAGAGAAATAAAATCTAAATTAAATGTTCTACAATTATTAGGAAAATGTAAGTTTAAGTATGTTAGTTACCATTTTATGAGATGCCACTAGAATCGAAATAGAATGCATAATTTTGACACTGGTAGAACAGGGACAAGAAAAAAGAAGCTAAGAAAATAAGCTTATATAATTTTATATTTTACAGGAAAAAAGAAAACCTCTTCTTTAATTCTTTGACCAATCTTTCTCCATAAATATCTGAAATTTCCTTCTTGTGGTTAGAAAAAATACAGAATCTGCCCCAGAGAGAGCAGGGACTTATGCATTGGATAGACTCTGCAGTAGCAAATCTTTCCCTGTCCCCCATGACGAGGGAGACCAGACCCGATACCCTCTGCTCTGGTCATACAGTGAAAATGTTCCACAAAAGATCAATAGGTGGAAGATTGGGATTTAATAGGAAAGAATGCAAACGGTTTTAAAATACACTAATATAGTTTCTGTAGGATTATTTTAACTTAAAACATATTGCTTCCTCAAACCCCATCTCTCAAATTCACTCGAATCAGACTTCAGTTGTCACACTTCATTGACCCACTTCACTGAATCCATTCCAGTCTGATTCTTTTATATATAAATGGAAACTCAAACCTAAAAACTTGAGATTTACAATAATATGAAAAGAAAGTAGGAAAGCAATTTTTTTAAAAAATTAAATAAACATGTTAACATTTTTCTCATAATATTAAACTTAAATCTCTAGTATAACAATCCTATTCTATGTAATACTTTCAATATTAACTTAAATATTTATGTAAAATGTTTGTAGCCTTGAGCAAAATAATATAAGAGCTACAATTTTAAATGCCACAGGAAAAGATGACTTAAGGCATTTTAAATATTGCGTTAGAACCATTTATATTTCTAAATCTGTTTCTACTTGGGCATTTTTTAAAATATATTAATTTGGCCTTTCTCAATGTCAAGAAATGAAGGGAAGATTAGTCTAAATAAGAGACTGTGGCATTAGAGTCAGTGTTTCAAATGCAGATGTAACGTTTATTCGAGTCTGGTAATATTGTCAGAAAAGACCTTAATGAGCTATTTAAAATAGGATATGGCTAATACAAAATATCCAGAATGTTAAAACTTGATCAATAGGAAATCAATAGGATAAGAAGGGGCAAGGACCGTGTTTTATTTTTGTTATCTGTGCTGCACGTTTTTCTGTTTATCTTTTTAGTTGTTTGTAGCAATGAGGGCCAAAATATTTGTAATAATTGCTAATATTTTGAGCACTTACTATGGGCCATGCACTCTACTAAGGATTTTCTTTTTATGAATTCATTGAGACCTCGATTATTCTCTTGTTGTAAGAGGAAGTGGTGCACTCTACTGCCGTCTTACATCCATGAGAATGGCAGAGGTTACACGGATGGGGAAGTGTGGATTTGGGAGTCCTCATGTACCACTGGTGGGGATGTGGATGCTGCCACCATCTCCAGCTTAGGACTCAGCACATCTGGCCATACGTCCCTGATGAATTCTCACAAGACTTCATAACGAGGCCTGTATGAGGATGATCATTGCAACATTATTTGAAGGACCAGGTTTGGGAGGTGTCACATTGGTTCCAACATTGGAAAACTTTGTGAGTATCATGTGGTGGAATTTCACTCTGCAGCACAGCGGTTAGAAGAATGGATGATAAAAACAGATATAAACATTCATAGGTCTCAAAAATATAATGCTAAGTGGAAAAGAATCAGAATGTATATTCAAAGAGCATGCACAGGAAAACCTCAATAAACAAAGAATACAAAATAGACATATTAGAAGAGTCATCTAATTAGAAAGGTAAATGGGTGGAAGAGAGGGAAATGGAGGATAAATACTTAATTTACATTTTAATTTTAAAAAAGAGAATGGGGGCCGGCTCCCTGGTGTAGTGGTTAAATTCAGCACATTTCACTTTGGCAGCCCAGGTTCACGGGTTCAGATTCTGGGTGCCGACCTACACTGCTTGTCAGCCATGCTGTGGTGATGACACACCGCTTGTCAGCCATGCTGTGGTGACGACCCACACACAAAAAAAATAGAGAGGAAGATTGGCACGGATGTTAGCTCAAGGCTAATCTTCCTCAAAGAAAAAAAATGAGGCGGGTTGGCAACAAATGTTAGCTCAGGGATAATCTTCCTCAGAGAAAAAAAAAGAGAGAAAGAATGAAGGAATTTGCATGGATGAAGGAAGATAGAATGTCATACACTGAAAAATGGATAAACTCAGTGTTTTGCATGTGAGTTCTAACATGGCAAAAATATATAGATATAAATAAAAATATCCTTCTTCAGAGTTGTTGTGAAACATTGCCCTTTCAGGTCAGATGAAAGAATAATAATACCAAGTACTGGCTAGGGAATGAGGTAATAGGAGCTAATAATATTCGTTGTTAGTATAAGTTAAATTTGTGCAACCATTTTTGGAGGAGATTTTTATAGACACGCATTCTCTTTGGTCTAGCAATTTATCTTCAAGGAGTTTTCTGGAAACAAATGATTGGGAAAGTTGCCAAAGATATATGTGCATGACTGTTATTGAAATAGCTATAGAAAGGCTATCAATCGCTTTCATAATGTGTGTATAAAAGATAGTAAAACAAATCAGATATACAAAAGTCACATTATTGATTTACACGTTATATGAATGGAGGCAATTCCCAGCAAGTTAAATATGACTTAAAAATTCACAATCATATCTCAAATTTTAGATAAGCATTTCACATTCGTTCTTTAGAATAGACCAGCATTACGAAAATTATTGCTTAATTGAGGTTAAGTAGATTCCTTTTGCAGCATGCATAATTTCCATCTCGTTACCCATTCCATTTTTGCATCTTCTCTGCTACTATTAAACTAAAAAGGTGAAAAGGCAATAAATTAATAGTTATTTTATAAATGACACACTGAATGTGGACTAAACACTGCAAAAATGTGAAAAAATGATGGCCTCCTTTAGTGAAATTATATTTTGTTTTACTTTAAATTTTTTAATGTTTTTTCTACAAAGAACATAAATAATCTGTGTAATTTAACAAGACATGCTAATTTTGATTTTTTTTTCTGAAGATGTGGGCTTTTTTGAAGATAAGAGGTGGGGACAATCAGAGTGCAGAAAAGGCGTTTCTAAAAGACACAAAGACACAGGTTATCAAATTCATGATTTTGCCTCTGAATTAGCCTGCAAATCTTCTCAGTTAGTGTCTTATATTTCTGCCATTTTATAGGCACCAGTGTTTATTAAACACATTCTTTCCAACAGTGGTCAGATCTCAAACTTTCTCCCTGAGCGTGGAAACAAATGGACTGGTACTTTTCTTCCAAGTAACAGAGAAGTCAAATCAAATCCACTGCATGTGTTCATCAGTTAATTAATCAATGCATAAAACTTTATTGATTGAGAAAATCCAAAGCCTCTTTTCTCTTTTTTATTCATTGTTTTTCTCTAAGTTTTAGAAGAAATGGATTTGGAGAATCATTAGATTTGTCAAATTATAGATATGGATTTAAATCAGTGGTAGTTACTGGAGCAAAGGTAAGAAATGTGTATCCAGGCATAAGAAAGCTTAGTGATATTTATCAGTAAATAGAATCAATATTATCTTTGCTTAAATAAATCTATTTATTGTAGAATTAGATTTACTTTATTTTCCTAACATTTTACTTTGAAGTATTACAAACACACAGAAAAGTTTAAAGAACTTTACTGTGAACAGCCATATTCCCACTACCTAGATTCTTAATTAACATTATACTACACTTGCTTTATTATTATCTATCTATTGAGCACTCTAATCTCCACCAATCAGCCTGATTTTTCAGTGCTTTTCAAGGTTGCAAATATCATTATACTTTTATCCAAAAATATTTTAATGTGCATATATTTAACTAAATTTCAGTATTTTTTTTTACAATGCTTTGGTTTATTTTTCCTTTTGAGTTAAAATCCCTTGTTTTAAAAATTGATTTCCTCCAAAAATAGTCAAGCTCTTTGAAATTTGAGGATTAAAGTGGCTAAATTTTCACTCTAAACAATTTCTGAGCTGATGTTCCTAGAGGATTATTTAAGGACACCCTGATGGCAGATCCATTTTTGTCTTGTAATCCAAGTAGCACAATTTAGAAAAGAAGTCATCAGAAGGAATCACCTCCATTTTCCCATCAATAAATCTACAATCCTAACTATATCTGTATTTGTCTTCTCTAGTCCTCTTGTTATAACACATCTCACTAGGGTTTTGCCAGACATGAGTGTCTGTTTTGCAGGATGTGATTTATGATATTTGTGAAGGATAAGTCTATTTCAAGAAATACCAAAAAATTTAAGAGAAGAGGATAGAATAAAACTGTTTTTATGCTCAGAAATCCTCAGTAGTCTTGGCTAAGATTGTAAAACACACCCAAATCCAAGACGGTAATTTGTGTTATCAAAAAAGATATTATTTGTTAGATTGCATACGCCCATATAGATGGAGGTGTGATAGACCGCACAATTTATGAAGTTCCAAAGAACAGAATAAGGATTCTCTGACAGATTATGCAGCATCATATTTTACTGGCCTGTTTCTGGCCCATAGGCTTTTTGAAAGTTTTCATAGACAAGGTCAATGAAGGTCAAGTGGATATAACGAGAGGTGAAGATAGCGTGCAAGCTCTAATGGTCATATGGGCCTTCACAGGCTATTTAGATGCAGGGTTTGCCAAAATTACCACAGAAAATAAAGTGTTTTAGCTCTGATGGAGTCTTTTTCATCCCTTACAGTATCAAATGATTTCCTGGTTATGACTCTCAAAGTGAAGAATTCAACATAGAACTATATTGCAAGCACATCATGGGCCAGAGTATTGTAGATAAATTTTTACCTAATTGAAAAAGATGAACATCCCTATGAGAATTAACTCCCTCTATACCCAAGAAACAATATAACTCTGGATATGATACAGTTGATAAATAAGAAAGCTCCATCCACAGACTTATGCTCCAGGAACCTAGGAGAAATATTTAATAGAAGAGGTAGAATTACTCCAAACTTACCCAGAACAAGGGTCAGGTTGCTCAACAGCAGGCTTGCTACCGCAGAACTTAGGAGCAGGGTATGATAGCTACACCGAGCCATCATAGCTTTCTATGAAGATTTTTAAGATTAAAAAATAAAATTATTGATCAAGAAAAAGAGTTACTTCTTATTTTCAAAGGCCACTACTTGCAAATGTGCTGGTCATCTTTTCCCCTCTAATCTTCTCAGGCGTGCTATCTCCCATGTATTCCTTCCTTTTCCTATATCATCAACCTCTTCCACTCTACTGGATTTTTCTTAACATTTAATCAACATTTTCTTCTATATCCCATCCTAAAGCCTATCATCCTTAAGTTACACTGTCCTTTTTCCATTCCCTATAAATGTCAAATCTCACAAAAATGAATATGCACTTTTTTCTCTACTTGCTCCCTTTGCGTTAATTTTCAATGCAAATTTCTTCTTGTACCATTTCAATAAAATTGCACTTTTTACATCCCCATGATTGTTGTGAGATACCAGAGATACTTTTCTGCCTTCGTATTACTCCACTTCTTAGCTGTAGGTGATTTAGTTAGCTCTTCACTCCTTCTCAACTCTCTATATCCTCTCGATTTCCATGACATCCACGACCTTCATGCCAGAGGTAGATAGCACCAGAAGATAGAATTAGACAAAGACCCAGAGAGTAACAGAGGAGGGCAGAGACTGAGAATTGACTAGTCCATGGTTATAGTAATAGATGTGATGAGGGAACTTGAAGTTAATTTCGTATTTACTGTGTCTCCCTAATAGCTTGTTATATACAGCCATGAATAGAAAAGTGAAATTTTTCATTAGATTTTAAATTGTATTTCATGTTTAATCCTCCTCAATTTACTTATTCACTCATTCAATAAAATTTATTTGCAAGGCACTGTCCCATTGCACTTACTGGACAAAATTCAAGTTTAGCTAAATACTTTATGTAGATAGTTGTGCTTCAGAACTACAAGAAAATGTTATACACTTTTCTTATCTTTGGCATTCTAATGTTATAAAATATCTGTGGCACATTAATCCTAAAGTACAAAAAAGTCTACTTTTTTATCACAGAGACCATTTCTAATACGTATCTGGTATATTCTAGTTATATTAACAGCTTGTAGTATAAGAAGAAGTTGCTATAGCAGCATATCTTAATCCTTTACAAATCATTTTTACAATTTACTGCTGGTTTTGAACACAGAGATATAAAAATGACTATTTTTGATCCACATTATTACTAAAATTAATAGTGTATCAATCCTGAATCCAAAGTTTTTTCCAGAAGTATAAAATGAAACCAGCAATATTTAGCTTTATTCACCTTACATATTTCTTTACATTGCTTCTGTTCAAAAAGAGGTTTCACATTAGGTATCCCAAACCCTCATTGAAAACTCACCATCTGGCAGGGTCAACATCATTAAAGAAATAATAAACCAGAAAACCATCAGCTCTCTGTCACTTAGTGGTCCTAGTTTTCATTGAACAGACAGAGTGCTTTGTTTTCTTGTATTCGGCTATAACGTGTCTCTTGCCTATAATTTGTTAATCTGTTGAAAAATTCATTGAGGACATAACTAAGGACAAAAAAACATGACTCTTTCTTAGGGTTTCTTGCCAAAAATTGGAAGGTGTGCACTGCCTTTATTGAAAAATTTCAATTAATATTTTATACTGATATAAATGCAATGAGTGTCTTTTCTAAGAATTTCAAAACTATAGCAACATAGAAAGAAAAAAAGATCGCTTAAAATTCTAGCTTCCCAGGATTATCACAGTTAACATTTGGGTGAAGACATGTATAAAATTAGGTTTATACTATACCTACTGTGAGGTAACCTGCTATTTTCTTTTAAAAGCAAATCATAAATGTGTCTCTATATCCTTAAATATTATATTACAGAATGACATTTAATATTTTCATAGTATTTGATTTCAAAGACGTACATTTCTTTTTAACTATTTCCTTTTGTGGTTCATCCAGGTTGTTTCCAATAGCTTGCTCTTTTAAATGTTATCCCATCACCATATTTATACATTTATCTTCACTCACTTTCCTATTTACTTAAAGAATTGCTAGGTCGAGCAACAAGCACAATTTTTACTTTTATTATTTACATTTGAAGCAGTTTTAATTAAATGTTAAGCACATGGGCCTTAGAGTCGGAACTCTTGAATTAAAACTGGATTTGACACTTAACAGCTCAGAACCTAAGAAAATTTACTTAACCATCCTATACCTTCACTTTATCAACTGTAAGATGGGAATAAGTACATGACCTATCTCAGAATAATTTTTAAATAATTAAGTCAGTTAATACATGAGAAGAAACTATATCAAAGCCTGGCAAAGAATAAACACTCCAAAATCTTCATTATTATGTGCCAAATGAACTGACAGAATTAATGCACTAATTTGTACTCCAAAAAATAGTGTATACATATTCCTGTGTCCTTACAACATAATGAACACCATATAGTACTATGCTTAGATTTAATAGTCAAATATTTCTCACTTTTTGAGCATCTCTAACATGATTTGTTTTGCTTTGAAGCTTTTAAACAATATTTCACAGCTACTTGGTATATTAGATATCAAATCAATATTTGAATTGTTTTTAACCTCCACCCAATAATACATGGCAACTAAATTTTTGGCTCAATATGATGACTTTTTGTCATTGTAGACAATTTGAAAAAAAAACTCTCAAGTTGATGTAAAACATAGTTATAGCATTGAAAACTTTTAGAAGTGAAAGGCATATTGATTTCATTTAGTTTATTTTTTTGATAAGCTAAAGGTCAAAGAGTTTAACAGACTTACTTAAGTAAACATGACCAATTAAAGTAAGACTAAGATAGAACCAACTTCTGTAAACTTCCAGGGCACTCCTACTAAACCATAATAATTACACCAAAAAAAAAAAATCAGCAAACATTTGCTTATCCTTATAAGTAAGCAAGGTTCCACTGCATCTGAAATGCTCTGTTCAAGCCAGATGTCTGTAATTTAAGAAAGATATGTCAACAGAAAGCTAGAAAAGTTCTAGAAATGAATATTAAAATGGTCAAGAGGACAGGCTCTACATGGAAAATGTAAATAATAAAAACTCTAATCTTAAAGGTAAAGACGAAGATGATTAATGTTTTCTGATTCTTGAAAGATACGTATGATAAAACAAACTCAGTCAGTAGTCAATGAATACAAACACTAGAATTCTCCCTTAAGTCTTAACTATGGAATAAATACAAAGATATACTACTTGCATAGAAAATAACAAGCTCATGAAATTTGTAATACCAAAGGATTATAGACAGGCTAAAATGTAGATTCAAGGAAATATGAAATACACAAATGGAAAATAGATCCTTAACAGATAAAAATGTTAGGGAAGTTTTCCTAAATGTCTGATGTTTTCTGGAAGCCAAATGAAGTCTCCTAAAAAGACATAGCTAGTTGCCATGTGTTATGGACTGAATATTTGTGTCTTCTCAAAATTCATATGTTGAATCCTTCACCCCCAATGTTACTATATTTGGAGATAGGGTCTTTAGGACATAATTAAAGTTAAATGAAATCATAAGTACAGGGCCCTAATCCAATAGAATTAGCATCCTTGTTAGAAGAGAAAGAGACACTAGAGATCTCTCTCTTTCTCTGAACACAGGCACGGGGGAAAGGGCATGTGAGCACATACAAAGAAGGTGGCCATCTGCAAGCCAGGAAGAGATCTCTCATTAGAAATCGAATCGACTGAAACATTGCCCTTGGACTGCCCAGCCTCTGGAACTGAAAGAAATAAATTTCTGTTTAAGTCACCCAGCTTCTGGTGTTTGTTTATAGCAGCCAGAGCTGAAAAAAAATCACTGGGGGGCCAGCCTCATGGCCTAGGGTTAAGGTTCAACATGCTCTGCTTTGGCGGCCAAGTTTCACAGGTTTGGATCCTGGGCGCGGACCTATACTACTTGATAGCCATACTGTGGCAGCAACCCACATACAAAATAGAGGAAGATCAGCAGAGATGTTAGCTCAGGGCGAATCTTCCTCAGCAAAAGAATAATGAAATAAAATAAATCACTGGGACATCCTAGCATCACCCCTAGTGTTCCTATGTTTCCCAGCTGCTATAGATTGAATGTTTGTGTCCCCCCAAAATTCATGTTGAAATCCTAACTCCCGAGTTGGTGGTAGTAGAAAGTGGGGTGTTTGGGAGAAGATTAGTCCTGAGGGCAGAGCCCTCATGAATGGAATTAGCACCCTTATGAAAGAGGCCCCACAGAGCTCTCTTGCCCCTTCCACACCAGCAACGCAGGTTGAAGCCAAAATGTATAAATCTGAACTTTAACAATAATACTGACTATCCTGTAGAATCTCCGCACTGATATTGAAAGGATAGCTGTGAGGAACTTTCTGGTCCATTAGAGTAATTACATTTTTTACTTTCTGTAAATTACCTGGATAATTGTAGCCACAGCCGGTTGTCAGCCTTAACTGCAAATGGAGTTGGAGAAGAGCAACCTTTGGAAGAGATGTTATATAGAAGTTTTAAAATAATAAGAAAAGAAAAAGTGAAGAATCTCCCCCCAAAGAGAAAAAAATATATCTATATACAATTAAATAATATGCAATTATGTGTATATTTATAATTTATAATTATATTTATTTATAATATAATTATATATTAAATAATATATAATATTATATATATGTAATTAAAGTTTGCAAAGCAGTATCTATAAATTTAGCATTAGGAAGATATCTGCAAACTCTTCTATCTCTAACATTTGATAAGTCTATGAACTTTCATAGACCGTTTTCCCACAGATAGGCTGTTGTTTTCTCATCCAATCTCTTCTAGAACTATGAAGATAAAGAGATATGAATACACTCATTAAAATAAATCAGTTGAAATTCATTAATAAATCTGAGAAAAAAAGATTATTTAAGGTGACCAACTATCAGACCATATTTATAATTCAGGTCATTTGGATTTTTCAAATACTAATTTAATGTAATTATTTAACAATTTGAGGAAGGTGTGTAAAGGATAAAATGACAATTTTTAAAAATCTTTTATGTCCATGTTGGGTATCCTGGTAGTTAAAGTTAAATTACAGTTAGGAAATGGGAAGTGTTCCCCTGTCAGTGTGTCTTCAGGGAGCAGAGGATTTTATGACTTGGTTTTTAATGACCCTCATGATTCCTGAGGGGAGTCATAATTTTTTAATCAGGCACAGCTGCCATTTAATAAAAGCCAACTTTGCCGGGCTAGGTCAGTGACAGTGTGTTGAGCGGCTTCCTTGATAGTTTTGTACGTTTTCTCTTAAGCTTATCCACATTTCTGGACAAAATTTAAAATTTTTTTTGAACTAACCTAATCAAGCAGGGGAATAGAGTCCACGGGTCATAGCAAAGATGTTAGTAATAGATACTTTTAGACTTTCAGTCCCAAAGCCAGTATGAAACTATCCAGTTAACTCTGTCATCCTTATTTTTTTCAGTCTTTACATTAAAGACATTGGGGAGAAAAACAAAAGTATGAGCCAAAGTTTTCAATATGAAGAATTTGAAACTGTTATTTAAAATTCAGGGAAGGTTATTCAACAGTTTGGCCAAGATGTCTGGTTATGACATTGACACTATCTGTTCCTTTTCCTCTACTTCCAACAATTGTTTAAATTTTAGGATTCTAAAACTTATCTCAAATCTCAACGTTCTAATTTTTCTCTAAAATTTTGTCATTCTTTCTCACCTCATCAACTATTTTCTCAAATTTGTGATCTAGCATGGTGATACCTTTAGGAAGACATGTGTTAAGACTTTTAAGAAAAGATAATAAAATATCAGGAATATTCTCACAATGTCATGGCTTGGGCAACTTTGCTTTATCAGTCTGTGCTGTTTCCCTCTGTGGTAACACTGCTGCTGATCATTAATATTTCAGGTTCTGTTCTCTCCCCAGGCACATAGAAGAATTGCACTTACTCACCTCTATGAATGTAGGCATGGACATGTTACTTGTTTGCTATTAAAAGATGACCAGAAGAGGGTGTGTCATTTCTGGGCTGAAATGTGTTTAATTGCTAATGCGAGGCTCTCGAACTCTGCCTTCACCTCCATTGACAATCATAGAGGCAGACATCCAGAGGGCGACAGCCTAAGATGGTGGATCTAGATGTCTGCCTGGATCTTGGGTGACTTTGATAAGAATGTCTCCTGTGAACCTGCATTTTACATCTAGATTAATCAAGAAATAAACTTTAATTTTCGTAAGTCACTGAGATTTGCAGTTTGTTGTTATCTGGACTATCTTGACTGATCCACACTCGAATTTTAATTTATTCCTAATCATCAAACTAATTGTTTGAGTTATTCTGTTTGTAAAATAAATGGCTAGAGACAGTTTTCATAAAATTTGTATAAGTGTATTAAATTGCATATTTCAGTCTTACCCACTTTTCTAAACTGTGTTTCCATTTTAACTGTGAATAATGCAGCTATTTTCTTTGGACTAGTATGCTAAATTTGAAAAACTGACATCATGCACTAAGATTAATACTCGTCAAAATGATGCTTCTCATGTCACTCTAGATGGCAGTACTGATAAAGCATGAAGCCTGGGAACTTAATCTAATTTTACTGAACTTACTGTTGAGAGAATTGTATAGCTCTAACCTTTCCACCCCTGTTCCTGTGTCCTGTTCTACCACCTGCAGTGCTATAAGCCGAAGAGTCTTGCTGGATGGGAGCCATCTGCAAAATAACTCATCCTTTCAAAGGGTGGCTGGATTCAAGTGCTATCATATCTTCCAGTGTGCAGTATATTTTAGTTATTGCTTTTAAATAATCCTCAGTTTTCTCTTTTGCACATTGGTAAAGACGTTAAATAGCAGGTGTCAGAATCACTTGATTCTTTTGCTCATTGAATTTCCAGAGATAAGTATGAAGATCTGCTTCTATAGCACAGTTTATGTGAAATAATGTAATTTAATCATGCTTCCTCTCTAGACAGCAATGGTCTATGTATGAGAAAAATTCTGAATGCATTATTCAAAAATTAGCTTCAACATTTTTTGTTATTATGCTTAGCTCCTCCAGGATTAAAAAAAATTCATGCCACTGATGCTGATGCCCTAATTCTTACTTTACCTGCTGTGCATGAAAAATAGACACTGGTAGGGGAACACAAACAGTGGTAATGGTACAAAGATTCCTTATTTCAATGTTTACCTTTTGCGGACAGATTTGGGAATTTTCTTTTTCTTTTAATGAGAATTGAAGATAAGCTGGCTTCACTATGGTAATACAAATGCTAAAATTATGATGAATGCTATGCCATATGGTGCTTAGATAATGGTAGAAATAGGTTGTTGATGAGTAGATACATTCTCATTAGAATCTCACCATTTTTAGCATAGAACAGACGAATTTTCTCTGGAGCAGTTTGTTCTAAGGATGGTTTTCTTGGCTGTCATAGAAGGTTTTTGGGTTTCATGAATTGTTGCTATAGCATTATGTATGAATTGAATAAAATGTCAATTGTATTTTCCAAGGTGTGTGCTTCCTAATCTTTACAGACATTTCAATATTTATTTAGTCAATATCACAAATTAATGCTAACAGTAAAGGACACGACATAATTTTTAAAGACGGTTCATAAACATCTTCACATTACCATCTTTTATGGAGAAGGTAACCCCCCAAATTCTCAGGTTATAAATGGCTCTCCTCAGTAGGGACTGAGAAGAAGAATAATGCTTGTCAGTCCCTCACCTAGAGAGAGAACACTGTAATGATTTACAGGTATACAATGACTATTGGCACTTAGAAGTAAGATTGAAATGAGGAAGATAACCCAGAGCAAAATGAAATGTCTTATACATATAGCTGACTAGAGTGCCATGCAAAAATGCAATGTAAAATAGAACCCAATTTACCTGTGTTGTTTGCTTTTATTACTTAACATGTTATTGCTATATTTACTTTAAATCTCTGCTTTCTGTATTCTATATATTCTATTAGTTTAGATTAAATCTTTGTATTACCTTGGATTTTTTCACTAAAAGTGAAAGCTTTTTTCTAAAGTAAACAGAACTAATTACACAATAGCTTTGATTGAACTAAACAATTATTAATACAAATAGAACTGAAAAAAAATAAAATGCCTATGTTAAGAGAATAGACAACTTTCACTATTGAAAGTTTGATGTTGATGTAAAGATCCAAACCCTTAGGTTTGATGTGTTTTCTGATCAATGACTCCCGATTTAAAATAATTCGGTTGAACATCATGTTGAAATGTGTTTGAATCTAAATGCGTTATTTTATTCCATTAGATACAAGCTCAACGTAGTGAAAAGAGCAAGAAATTTGAATCTGGAATATGTAAGTCAAACTCTGATTATGCCATTTACAAGTTATGTAACCTCTCAGTGCCTCAGTTTCTTCAACTGTCAAATGGCGATTGTAATAGCATGCCCTTTTGAGATTTTCATGAGTATTGTTTCAAACAAGTAGAATAGGGCCTAACATATAGTTGGTGCTCCACCTTTGCTCATTGTTATTTTTATTTCATTATTATTACATTGTATCATAGGACAATGTATTATGAGGACATCGTATCATTAATACACTATTATTATTATATCATAGGACAGTTTCAGCCTATGAAAGTTATTGAATTTCCCCCAAATGCTCATTTTACATTTTACTCTTGATGACATGACAAATCTGTCATAATCCTTCATTTCCCTAGTCCATTCGCTCTTCAGTTCTCTAGGATAACTCTCTGAGAGACTATTGTATTCTCCTTTCTAACTTTCCAAACGCCTTCTTCCATCTTTACTCTGATCTGATGACCTGGCTTCCTATTCCACTGAGAAAACTGAGAGGATCAGAAGAGGGCTTCCTCATGCTCATCTACCCAAGGACCACATGCCAGCAAATGTCCCTCTGTCATCTGTATTATCAAATTCGTTCCTTTCCACTGAAGCATTTCCATTAGCACACAAATGTTTTATAACACTATATTAAAAAAAAATCTGTTTACCCTGCATTTTCATCCAGCAATATCTCATTTATCTCTCCCCTCTAAAAAAAAAAAAAAAAAAACCTCCTCTCAAGAGTTGCCTTCCAATCATTGATTCTTTCTCCTCGCTCTACTCTCATTCTTTCTTGAACCCACCACAAAAAGGACTTTTGCCTATCCCACACAACTAAACCAGTTGTTGCCATTGTCAATGGTGACATCAATGATGCTAAATCCAATGTTCATTTTTGGGTCAATATTTAAATTATCAGCAGGATCAAAAACAGCTAATAAATCCTCTTTTCTTGAAACATTTCTAATTCAGTTCTATGCCCTTTCTACTTCCTCCTTTTAAGTCTTCCTTGCTCAACTTACGAGTGCTAAATATTGTAAATGGCTGTCTTTCTGTCCTTCTCTATTGACACCAACTCCCTGGATTATCTCATCCAGTCCCTTGGCTTAAAATTCTAATACATGCTAATGATTTAAGTTATATCTCTAGTGTTGACCTTTACCTGCAACTGCCTATTCAACGGCATCACTTGGATGACTATAGGTAATCTCAATCCTCTACCAGTCTTCCACTGGACTGTTTTCTAGTCCCAAATAGAGTTTCTATGAATACTCTAAAAAACAGTTTTCTCAGAACAGAATATTTTGCTATAACATATACTATATATACTATAATATATATTACATTTTATTAATTTGTCAAGTAACTTTGGCATGTATATAAAGCCCTTTTATCCCATGTAAGGAGGCCATGAAGTTGTTGGTTAGATAAACTTACATACATATAAATGTTCATGGGTTTTGATTTTAGCCCATTTTACATGACAAATTGTAAAACAGATTTGGCTTACTTAATTTTAGCAATAGTACTTGCAGAAACTTGCAGAGTAATTAAGTTGCTTTTCACACACTCAAAATACTTAGTTGTACGTCTCATAGGCTTCTATCATTTGTGTCCCCTTACTAAGTCAACAATTCTACCTCAGATCTTAATCTAACCAAGCAAAGCAAAGCAAAACCCACCAGCCCACCCACCCACCCACCAAACAAACATTATCTGAATTGTGAAAAATCCCTTCACCACTAATCCTAAATTTCTACTCAAAGCTTTTTTCACCTAAAAGACTCTCTTTAACTCCTCTCTTTTTTGCAACCAATGAACAGCAGTTTTAATGCCCTGTAGTTCTTTCTTCTCGAATCTGGGCTATAATATATGGCCGAAACAGAGCTCATTCATAAGAACCCTTGTAGCTTCCACCTGGGTCTCTTGGAGCACATATATTTGGAGTCCTCTTATTTAACACCCAGCTGCTGTGTTGTAAGAAGCCCAAGTCATATGGAGAGGTGATATGTATGTACTCCAGTTAGTAGTTCAATTTGAGCACCAGCAAATAGCCAGCATCAACTAATAACATGGCATCATTTGAGCCATCTTTGGCATTCAACCTAATTGAGTCTCCATATGACACCAGTCTCAGCTACCATCTCATTTTAACTGTATGAGAGACCCTTTGCAAGAAACCACCTAAAATTAGTCAACTACAAAAATCATGAGAAATAATAATAATAATAAGTTGTTGTAAGGCACTAAGTTTTAGGGTGGTTTGTTATCCCAGGATTATTACCTACAACACTGAGAGAGTTTTGAGATGATGCATCATACCAAAATTAATAAAACATAAACAATTTTAAAATGCTCATTCATTGATTAAATTGCTTAGTTATTGATGTAATGCTTTAAACATTGGTTTATCAGTAAACCCATAAACTAGTTTTTTCAAAAATTATTTTCAAAAAAGTTTTCTAAAAGAACATACAACAGTATAAATTCATTTAATGTAAACAGAACCCTAATTAAAATATAAAAGCTTATTTATATTGATTATCTGAATGTTGCATATAACATAAGCTGAAAAATTACTCTCAGTGTAGGTAGGTAGATAGAAAGAAAGATAGATAGATAGATAGATAGATAATAGATTGATCTGGGGTTTTTTTAACTGCATTTGTCTCTAATATTGTGTCACTGGTATTCTTCTGATGAAATACTGTGTTCAATATATATGTCATGTTATTTTTTCATGAAATTTTCCATTACCTTCTTCAAGTGGCATCCTATATTTAATCCATTGAAATTAACTCTTTCCGTTGACTTTTCTGAGAACAAATTATGCTAAGTGAAGGATATTCTCAATTCTATATTTTGACTGAAATGTGTACGTATATTAGTCCAATTATTTTAAAGATCATTACTACTTTTCTGAGTCCCTTTATTTGAATTATTCTTGTAAGATAAAACTTGTCAAAAGTTGAATTTATTGATGATTGTTTTGATTATTTCACCAAATTAAAATGCTGTAAATCTTAGACCTTTTCAATTTCACTCCATATCCAAACAGAATATAAGTTCATTCAGTGTAAACAGAAGCCCGATCAAAATATTCTTCCCACAAATGTATATATTTCAAAGCACAAGAATACAATCCTGTTTTGTATGAAGAAAATTCATCATCTTCCTGTTTGCACGCTATGCTTTCAACAACTATGATTTGCTGAAAATTTCAAAAGCTGAAGATTTGGGCCATTTCTTTCATTGAGTACTTTATTTAAAGATTTCCAAATTTTTTTAAACATGCAACCAAAATATTACAAAATGGTCCAACAATTTTCAAATGTAGGAAATTTAGTTTGATTTATGAAGCAGTTTTTTATGGGTTCAAATATGTCTAAAATAAGGTTAATGTTGTGCCAGAAAGGGAGAATTCCGACTACCGTGATGATGTATTATTTTTTATTCAAAATCCATATCATCACAAAAATGTTGTAGTTAGTTAATCTAAGTATATAAACGTAACTTTTGGCAACTATGGCTTCTATTGCAGCTTCTAGAATACTGCAGCTTATTTGAACACACTTGTGAATTATATGTGCCCCACAACCAATAAAGGAATATTTCTGTTTTGTAGGTTTCTTAATGTAAACCTTCCCATCTTCACCACACAAAAAATAATTTTATTCTAAATGTTGGATTTTATCTGAATTTATGCATTCACAATGCTATCAAATATTTAAAGGAAATTTCCAAAAGCTCAACTTGGATTCCATAAATTGTGTGGAAAAAAAATCATACCATTATTGTGATTAACTGATTTTCTGTTTAAAGTAGCTGATGACACTGATTACCAAACTGTATCATGTAATTGACGAAAAATTCTGCAAATGGAGCCAACACAGCTCTAGCTTCACTTTTTAATTTAATATTTATTTTTTGAGGAAGATTGACCCTGCGCTGACATCTGTTGCCAATCTTCTTTTTTTTCTTTTTTCTCCCCAAAGCCCCAGTGCATAGTTGTGTATCATAGTTGTAAAGTTGCACCTCTTCTATATGGGACGCCACCTCAACATGGCTTGATGAGCGGTGAGTAGGCCCGCGCCCAGGATCCAAACCCAGGGCCACCGAAGCAGAATGCGCAAACTTAACTGATACTCCACTGGGCTGGCCGCACAATTTTTTTTTTTCTTCTTTTTTTTTTTGGTGAGGAAGACCAGCCCTGAGCTAACATCCGTTGCTAATCCTCCTCTATTTTTTGCTGAGGAAGACTGGCCCTGGGCTAACATCGTGCCCATCTTCCTCTACTTTATATGGGACGCCGCCACGGCATGGCTGACAGGCAGTGCGTCGGCGGGCGCCCGGGATCCGAACCCGCGAACCCCGGGCTGCCAAGCGCGGACAAAACCGCTGCGCCACCGGGCCGGCCCCCTGGCCGCACAATTTTTAAATGCACAATAAAACTTAGAATGAAAAATGAGGGAAATTAATTGTAAATAATAATTATTTGTTCTTTAAAATGTTATGTTGCAGAGTGATATGCAGCAACAACCTTCTGCAGCAGCTTGTGGTCAGTCATTTTCAAGCAAAATCAATAGCTATTCATATTTGAAGTTGAGGTTGATTGATTTCTCAGTAGATTGGTTTTCTTATTTCCATCTGATCAATGATAGCATTAAGGACCCATAGTAGATGGTACATCTACCATGAGTTTGTGGAAGTTACAAATACCTGTTACTTTCCTGGGATACAGAAATCCAGAACATAATTTTCATGTGGCTCTAGCATTCACTAAGATAGAATGACTTAGAAGGGAGTGATCATTTGCAATATGTTGTAAAGGACATTCTTGGTCTAGAAGAAATCTCTATCATCATTGGTGACACCTCCTCTGGGACCAGACATACCCGTTAAGTTGGACTGGCTCAAGCCTGGATATATGCTCCTCTTAACTGTTCAGCTCTGACAAGAATGGATTTGTGGACCCTGCTTGTGCAGAACTTACAAAAAAAAAACAGATGAAGAAGAATAACTATAGAAAATATCTAAAGAGAATAAAAATGAAAAGATGGAAAAAAATCCCCCAAAGAAGAAAGAAAAACATGAATGAGAAGTTCAAAATAGAAAAGTATAAAAACTTAATTATAACAGCAGAAAATTAGGAAAAAATAAAGTACATTTTTCATAACCTGTTTAGTTCATTGCTTCTAAATGATTTTATTAGAAAATAAAAATGTTTCCAAAAATAAAATAATTAAGTAACTATAGTTTTATGTTAAATCATAAAAGCACTTCAGCAAAAGCCTCCAGAACACTCTTTGGGCTCAATGACCTCTGTTTTCTGCACATATTTCAAATATATCTAACCTACATTTGTCCGTGTTCCCCATAGATCATGTCAGCTGGTGGCCTGGTGGCTTTCAGGCAGCTCTCAGGCAGTGACCACAACAAAACCATGAGGTTCGCCTAGTGGCCGGCAAAGGTACAGTGTCCAATACTGCTTTCACATCCTTGCACCCAGCGCCCAGCACCCAGCACCGGCACCTGATCTCAGCATCCTTGGTTTATCAGCCCGTGCCCTGCATGTTGTTGTCTTGAAAGGGAAAGGATAGCTACTCTGCATTTGGAAAGGTTGGAAAACAAGCAGCAGATTATCACTGATTGCCGTTCACATTTATCCACATACTGGAATGAAAACGGTGTCCACTGTCCATGTGTCTCATTCACTGCTAGAAGAAGAGAATGCAAAAGCTGGAAATAACAAAGTGGAGGTCTACCAAAACCATCTCATCTTATTTTAGAGCAACATTTAGTAATACCAGTTAGTAAAACATGAAAAACCTAAGACAAATCTAAATCAGGATGCCAAGACGGTCAGCATCAGTTGGGACTCTTCCAGGGCAACTGGGATAGATGTATGATGGCCCTCTTCAATAAACAAGTAAAATATTCACATCACTTATAAATCCTTTACCAACTACTTCCATTTGACTTGAATTATTCATTTTTTTTTCAGTTTTCTATAAGCATTTATGTACTTAGTCCTTTAGAGATGGATAATTTGGCATTTACTTTGTGTATTTTCCCATCACATATTCTCAGTTAAATCTTTTCTGTTTGTATCTGTCTTGTTACCCTCACTGGACTTTCTGTATTCTTAAGGACTGTAGCTGTCTTTTGTAAATCTCTGCACATAAATATTGTTGACTTACTAGCTACATGACTCTAATTTAATGTTCATGAAATTAATTTACATTTAATGACTGTAACACTTAATGTTAAACATTTAATAGACTAACAATCCACTTTTTTAAAAAGATACCTCATGTCAGGGTTTGAGGTAAAGAGAAATGCAATATTTTTTCTGGACCATTGTAGTCTAAGACTTATACCTTATATTGACAAATCTGTTATCTGTGTTATCTCAGTTTATTCATCTGAAGTGACAGCTACCATAGATATTGTCCTAATCTTTTTTGATAGTTTTAGGTTCAGTTAGTCTGAGCTGTTTAGAATTCTCAATCGCTTCCTTTCAAACACAAATGTCATGTTAAAGAGCAAAACAAAGAATGCAATACTCAAACCATCCCCCATTTTTAATCCCCTTTGACAGAATTTTTATTCAGTTATTGGTGATTTATTTTTAATTCACTTTCTAAAATGATTAATTAGAAATTTTTAATTAAATCATTCTTTTACAAATATCACTGGGAGTAACATATACCCATGACTATAAAACTTTCTTGATAGCATACAATTATCAGAAAAAAATAAAAATGAGCACTTATTGCCAATATAGGCATATTTATATCCTTATAAATCATATACATGAAAAACTGTACTAATATATCACAGGTGCAGAAGCTTTCTTGTGAACAAACACCCATTTCACTAGGGTGATGACCTGCCCAGTCCTGGGGAGTTAATCAGTCTTAGCCTCAGCTGATCATGCCAGTCCTCCTTGCTGCTTCCCGTGGTGTGGTCTGAAACTGAAAGTAATCATGGGAATCCATCGGGGCCAATGAAACCCAAGAGGATGTCTGCTTAGATTTCCAGGGAAGATTTTCTTCTTTGAAAAAAGAGTGTTGCTACAAAGAACTATCTTTTTGTGTTGACCTTCTTTGTGCTGTCTTTGGAGGCGATTGCTTAAGGACACAATGCCTAAAGGTACTGCAGACATCCCGGAGATTGCAGTCATGAGAAGAGTGAGAATGGTGGACTGGCAGAAAGGAAGATTCCTGAAGACACTGAGCTACTGAACCAACTGTAGCGCTGCCTAACTCCAGACTTCTGGTATAATTAGTGCATATATTTGTTTCTTAACCCGTTGTTAAGTTTATTTCTTTTGGGCCATTGAGTCTTAACTGATATAACCATGTGCATTATAAAAGATAAAAGGAAATTTTAAGATAATTAAAATTAATAATGCTTTTTCAAAAGTATTTTACTTACATTTATTTACAGCGGTTTAGTCCGCGCTTGGCAGCCCGGGGTTCGCGAGTTCAGATCCCGGGCGCCCGCCGCCGCACTGCCTGTCAGCCATGCTGGTGGCGGCGTCCCATATAAAGTAGAGGAAGATGGGCACGATGTTAGCCCAGGGCAGGTCTTCCTCAGCAAAAAGAGGAGGATTAGCAACGGATGTTAGCTCAGGGCTGGTCTTCCCCACAAAAAAAAAAAAAAAGAAAGAAATTGTCCAAAAGCATTTTTTCTTCTTTGTAAAATACATTTAGTGAGCATAACGGCATTGAATATGCTTTATTATTTTTGAAAATCTTGGTTCAACATTTTGTGATATAACTGTGATGGTGTAGTTCTAAGGCTCATTTATTTGAAGACTTGTTTTAACGGCTGTCATAGGGAAAAAAGATTTATTACTGGGATATGTGGATCCAAATCAAAGAAGTACATTGTTGGCTATCCCTTCTAAATCCAATTACTCAATGGTTAGTTCCAACTACCTATTACACAAAGCACAAAGGTCTTTCTTGAAATTTAGTTAGGAAATGTCCATGTAATTGTTCTTGCAAACGAATTGGAAGTAATTGCATGTCCATATTTTTAATGAATGTATGCAAACCCTACTACAGTTCTTCATTTTGAACATTTAAAATAGAGTACAGAATTCTGTCTTGAATTTTAAATATATGCATAAAAGACTTTTTATAGGTGACATACTTATATCCTTTTTGGTTAAAAAATCAATTATGGAAACATTTTTAAACATCCATTTTAAAAAATGCTTTCTCTACTGCATCATTCTTTTCCTTTTCATTTTCCACCAAAAGCAGTTACTTTCCCATTCTCTGTTAAACTATCAACTTTGCCTATAAACACTAGATTAAATGTTTATTGATTGATTCATTCCTCTTTCCTTTTTGGAGAAGGTGTGGAGTCTTATCCGTTAGCATGCTATTGACTCACCTATCACGCAAATACAAGTTTACAAATTAGAAGCACTTGTCTTGCTAATAACAGAAAAATATTTAAGTATGACAACTCTTTCAGTATTTTTCCATGATGTAACATGAGAACTTCCTCATGAATTAAAAGATTTTCTTTTTTTCACTTTGGATCTATTACAAAATCTTGTAAAAAATAAAATAAAAGATACTACATCTCAAAAGTCTTGGTTTTTTATGAAAAATTAACCCCATGTGGTAGGTTGACCACTCTGGCTGCAACTTCCCCACTGAAATAGCATGCCTATGAATGATGCACTGAACACATTTTATATGTGATGCTATTTCTGTGACTTTATGAAAAATTATTTTTTAAGTCAAAGCAGTCATTCCATCAGTATTAACACAAAATTTTCTAAAAGAAACTTTTTGTTTTGATTAAAGGAGTCATTTTTTAAAACTTTATCTTCACTCATGCTGTGTTTCTCAACACTGAAACCAGAGAAGCAGCTCACTAAAAGTCAGTTGTTCACTGTAATCTAAAAAAATCTCATAAACTGAGTCATGCTAGAAATAGCTGTACATTCACTTAACGTGGCAAACCTTTCACTTATAATCAACTTGTTCATCCATGTTGTAGCATACATCAGTATTTCTTTCCTCTCTTGTAATCTATCTTTATATTCGTTTGTTCAAATTTTTATCATGTTTATCATTGTCTTCCAAAAATACTTGTTGAATGAAGAAATGAGATTTGGTTCATTAGCATACCATTTTCCATGTATTACCACCATCGTTTTGAACTGGGGCAGGAAGAGGAAAAGTTTTATTCGATGTTATTTGGTGGTGTATTCTTCTTCTCCCCCTTCTGCTTATCTGGTCCTTCTTGTTTTTCACTCTTAAATAAGGAAGACTTTATGATTATTAAGCTAGTGAAATTGTGTAAAATGCTCATTTGAATCCCATATGATTTTTTTTAATACATGATTTTGTTCCTTGTGTTCTGGATACTTGGTTCTAGAAAGCCTTCCTAGTTGCTATGCCTTCATAGTATCACTATCTAATCCCTCAAGACTCAATACACACTTCAGGGAACGTTCACCACCAATAATAGTGATGGAGGTTTAAATTTCAAAGTGTCTTCTTGACAGTTTTCAAAATTGTGGTCAGATTTTTGCCAGAGCTGCCTAATGGTGATTGTTTTACTTCAAAACCTGGTTGACAAAGAGTTTGTGTTAAGGAGGAGATGTGTCATCTCTGCACTTATCTTGTTGCTTGCTTGTACACGTGTTATTACCTTCTGTGGTTTCTTTTGAAGAAAATATTCTAAGACACTTGTCTATTTTATGAACATTAAGGTAGGTGAAACTAGATAATATAATCCACAGTTATAAGCATGCATAAATTGCAATATGTCACAAAATGCTGAAAGGAAATGAACAGATGTGGGTGCTCCTATCACACTCTGCACATTACAGAATGCCCAATCTTCTCTCAGGATAATTCATATACCATATGGACTGATGGTCATCTGGCCGATGGCCCTGGTGAAGGCACTAATATCAATGCATGTATATCAAATATTCAAAGATATGGATATAAGTTATTTTATTCCCGCACCCAAATGTGTGCTCTTGATCATCCCCTGAATACACAGAGCCCGCTGTTCTAGGAAGCTGTATACTAGATGCAGACTTAAGTTTAATGCAATCTTCTGGTTCAATAAGTTGTCAGGAGATGAGCTCAGTCATGACAAGTGTATGTAAAGAAAGTCATGGGTGTCATATGTTGATGTTTGTGAAGGAAGATCCATTCCCTTCATTCAAGCAAATAAGTTTATGTGGTTTTCTAATGGTACCGGTCCCTTGTATATCTGAGATGAATCCTAGAAGAAAGTAAATGTAGCAGGGTAGTAAACATACCTCTAAGATTAACTCTCCCCTTTCCTGGGAACTCCATATATATTTTCTATCTTTCTTTTTTTAACAGCTTTATTGTCATATAATTCGCATACTATACAGTTCACCTATTTAAAGTGAATTCAATGTTTTTATTACTAAATTCATGAGACTGTGCAATCATTACCACAATCTAACTTTAGAACATGTTTGTCCTCTTCCAAAAGCCCTAGACAACTACTAATCTACTTTATGTCTCTATAGATTTGCCTCTTCTGGATATTTAATATAAATTAAATTATACAGCAAATAATTCTTTTTGACTTATTTTGCTTAGAACAATAAGGTTTTCAAGATTCACACTTGTTGTAACACACATCAGTGTTTCTCTCTTTTTTATTGTCAAATAATATTCCATTATATACATATAAGACATTTTATTTATCCATTCATCAGTTGATGGACATTTGAGTTATTCCATATATAATACTGTTGTGTGAATTTTCATATTCTTATATGATGCTTCCTACTGTCTATAACTGATTGGTCTAAAATGAATTTCTTACAAAATTTCTAAAAACTAGACCCTTCTCGGGGCCAGCCCAGTGGCAGAGTGGTTAAGTTCGCATGCTCCACTTTGGCGGTCTGGGGTTCGCATGTTCAGATCCTGGGCATGGACATACACACCACTCATCAAGCCCTGCTGTGGCAGCATCCCACATACAAAAAATAGAGGAAGATTAGCACAGATGTTAGCTCAGTGACAATCTCCCTCAAGCAAAAAGAGGAAGATTGGCAACCGATGTTAGCTGAGGGCCGATCTTCCTCACCAAAAATACTAGACCATTCTCTATGATTTTTGAAAATTTTCATATACTAAATATAGGATTTGGTGGCCACATTTCCCAACACATGAAGAAAGTTCCTCAACACACAGAGAAGAGAGATAAAAGATGAACTAACCGCATGGGTATCTTCCTCTCTGGTTCCAGTGTTGAGAAGACTAGCAGCAGCCTGCCTTTCCCATTGTTTTGTTGTTCATCTCTTCCTTGGATTCTTCCAGTCGATATATTCCTCATTCTTCAACCAAAGGGATAATCATTAGGGGTAAATGTCTCCCGGGGAACCTGGTAAAATAATCTCTTAGGAAGAATAACCAGCACCTCCATGTGGAGTAGCAGGATGTTAAGTGAGACTTACCCTGTTGCCCCACTTTGACAGAACCCAGGGAGAGGTAGCCTGAGAGTACCACAAGGGAGCAGGAAAACATTGTTATTAGGCAACTCAAGAATTTATTAAGTATTGCAAACACATCCATACACACACAGACACCATTAACACCAACAAACAACAAAATAACACTTCCTCTCCCTGTTGCTTCCTCAGGTGGCATATAAGATGGCAGTGTGGAGTTAGATCTGAATTAGGATGTGTAGGCCTAAGAGTGAGTGCTCTGGCTTTTTTCTGCTTTTATTTACTATGCTAAACTTTCCTCTCATAAGGTCAAATGTAGAATTCCAGAAGATTCATTTGCAGAGATTAAGGGAGCCTATAATAACTGAGACTAACACCTTATTTTCTGGTTGGACAACTGCCTACCCAGTAAACTTGCCTATCTGCCTCCTGTGCTTATGTGAGCAAGGGAAGTATGAGAAAGGCTGATAATTACAGAGAGATAACAAGGTAGAGAGAAGGGTGAAAAAGGACACCTGAGTTTCTGGAGAGTCAAGTGAACACTACAGGAATTAGCTTAGCTTGAACCAGCTTGCTGCTATGCCAAAGGGCTGGCCACCATGCAAGAGAACTCCAACAGCAAATGTCTACTCCACCAAGAGCAAGACTTGAAGAGCAGTGGAAAAGCTTAAGTCAGAGTAGCTCTCTTTCTGTTCAGTGGCACAGGCACAGAGGAGCCCTCGGGGCTCCCATGAGGACTCATACATGAACTGCTGGAGAAGCTGCACTGGCATACTTGCCGAATGGAGGGTACTGGGACACCAGTCTTGGCTGCAGAAGCAGTGATGACCAAGAAACAACTACAGCTGCAAGACACTTTTCCCCTCCAGCTCCTGAGTCCTCACTCCAGCCAAAGGAAGGGGAAAGCTTGCGTAAGAGAGAGGGGAGAAGTGAAAAAGCAGGTCCAAATCTCTCTGGCTAAGGCCCAGCAGGCCCTGTAGGAGGGGAGGAGATGAGCAATCAACTGGACTTGCCAGTGAATTTTCATTCTAGGTGGAATTGTTATACCTAAAGGTGACCAGAGAATTAAAGAAAAAATAAAATCATTTCAAGTTTAGATTGTTCAATTAACTGGCTACACATGCAGCATTTTCCCCAACATTCTCAGTAATTACAGAGGTAAAGTGTGTGTGTGTTTATTTTTGGAGAGGAAGGGGACAGCTTTCACCAAAGTATGCAAGCCCACAGATAATGAAATCTATTGGAAGTCAGAGACAATCTGGTCCAAATACTCATTTACGTGAGGTAATTAGGAAACAAACTCAGGTAACAAGAACTGCCAAGGTCACATAGCCTTCTGAAAGTCATGGGCAGTCATCACCATAAAGGTTCATTACTCTTGCTGTTTCAGGGCATTTTTCCATTGTTATCTTTTTTCCTAATCATTGTTCGTTTTCTGAGAAACCTCTTACAAAAGTGTGAAATAATAACTCTCTCTGGTTTAGCACTAATCATGATTTGTCTCCTGTCCTATGCCTAGCTAGGAAGAAGGCTAGGTAATCGGTGACATTTATTCTCACCACTAGCAGTGTTTACAAGTTCTCAGTGATGAAGGCTATCTGCTTTGAATGTTACCATTTTCATATAAACAGGGAGTGTCATTTGGCCTGCAATACCTTGCTTAAATATCTTCCTTTGTAGGCCTTTGGATGATAATATATCTTTCATCAAGCAGGATTTTTAACCTTCTTTAGGCACTCATTCAGGTCTGGCCCTGTGATTACCTTTACGTCCTCCTGTTGACATCCAAGAAAGTTCTTGAGTAGGGATGGGGATGGGAATGCCATGGAGACATACAGGAGAGAAAGCAGTCCCGAGTAAGCCATACCAGAGTTTTATTAAGACTTCTAAGTATAAAAGAGTTGTTAAACAAAATATTTGTGATGTTACAATGAATATCTAAACTTTCAATTGTTCACATAGTTTTCAGATACTTTTTAAAAATAATATACAGGATATTTTTGTCATTTTAAATATTGCCTTTAACCTACATTCTCTTATAAAAGGCCACATTTTAAAATACGAGAGCGGCATCTTTATTACTATGCTGTACAATATATAATTAACTCATAAATGATTCAGCTTAGGTAGCATAAAAAAGAATTATAGCGCAAGTCTTTGTAAGTATGTGTTAAGGTTATGGTCATTGCTACTGCAGGCTCCATGACACCTGGTGTTCTTAAGAGCCTTCCTGTCTTTAGCTCTGAGATATTATCTAGTAGATTTTGTTAAAAAACAAAATTCAACTGAGTAAATTTGAAGATCTAATTGGCTTTATTAAACCATTCATGAATCAGCGGCCTTCCATCTAGCAATTAGAAAGGAGCTCCAGGGAGCTGTACAAAATGGAAGGGAGAAGGGAATGGGTCAAGGAAGTTACTATTGTTTCAGGCAAGGTCACCTTCTCTTAGAGGCAGGCAGGGGCTCTATCAGGCAGATTACCTCACTAGTGCTGACCAGGTAATTCCACATTGACTGGTTAAAGGTCACATTGCTGGGACAGGCTAAAACTGCACTTAAGTCTTGGTTTGCTTCTTGGTTTGCTGAAGTGGGACTTAACACAAGCGACTTCATTTTGAGCCTGTTGTTTCTTTTTTAACTATTCTAAATCAGGGGGTGTTTTATTCCTAAAGTCACCCTGCAATTATTATTAGAAGGGCAACAAAGCAAAATAGAGCACATTCTTTAGGAAAGATGTATCTATGTCCAGTCCTCAGAGTCTCCAGGTTGTAAGTGGTAGCCAATAGAGGACAAGAAAAAGAGTGAAGGGGCCATAGCAGGAAGCTAACTGAAGAAAGGGGAGGCAGCAAGGAGGAAAAGGAGAAAGTGGAATGAGGAGAGGAGTGGGTGGGAGGAGGAGGAAAGAGCATGAGAGAAGAAAAGGTCAGGAGGAGGGGAGCAGGAGTAGAAGGGAGGAGGAAGGGAGAGAGCTAGAGGGTAACAGAATGGTGCAAGGGTATCAGCATGGGAGTGTCTCCTGGGAATAAGTGAGAACTACCGAACAGGGTTCCTTGCCTCCATAGCTCAGTCTTCCCACGAAATTCAAGATTTTAAATGAGAGAGTAAAGGTGAAGAGTTGTGAAAGTTTCAGTCTACATATTCTTTGGATAGGAAAAAATGTATATGTTTCATTGTCTGTTACTTTAAAACTTAACCCTGGCAAAACATTTGAAATTTTCCACACTTTGAAATCTTGGAATATACATTTTAAGAAAATTTCCTCCACGGAATGTATTTTTAAACCAAATGAGATCACAACAAACAAAATGAGATCAAAGCAACTCTCCTTTCTGAGTCAAGGGTATTTCATTAATTCCTATATTTAATTATGTATTCCTCTAACACCATTTTAATTGATGCAAAATATTCCAGTGCACTAGAATGCAGTGTACCGTTGTTTATTTATTCCATTGCCATAAGGGCATTTTCTGGGGGGGCATTCAGTGTTTCCAAATTGTACTCTAAACTGGACAATACTGAAAAATCTTTATACATATTTCTGTGTGCATAATATTTATTATTTCCTAGCATCAATTACTTGATGTGAATCAGAGTTAATGAGTCTGTGAATTTTAAGTCTTCTGTGACTCAGTATCAAATTGTTCCTCAGATGGTTACTGATTTACAATCCTACTAGCAGTATTTGGATAGTCCCACAAATAGATATTTCTACATTTCTCTATAATTAGTGAAATGCTGAATTATTTTACTTACCTGAATGATATGAAATTGAAAAAAATGTGTTAAAGATTAAAGGAGACTATAATAGTCTAAAGTATATCAAAGAATAAAAAATTCTCTCTATCAGTGATTTTCTTTAAATTCCTTAAATAATATTCTAAAGGCCCTGTAATTGTTTAGATAGGAAGAACTGATTATTAGTACTAAAAGAAAACCTATATACTTAAATATCAGCTGCTATTTGATTAAAGGCCTTGCTTTATTTCTTTTCTTCCCATCTTTGTCTGCACATTATAAACAAATTACTTTTGGAATTATATGGATGATCATCTTCTGCCAAAATTATCCAAATCAGCTCTTTGATATACTATGCTGTATATTCTGTGTATACCAGCTTCAACTTACATAAGGTACATTTTAGGCTTTTTCCAGTGCAGAAGAGTTCATCTGTTTGCATTTCCTATGCATTATTTTGATATACTTACTACACAATAAAAGCTGAAATCATAATATAACTCAAAGTATCAAAACAATTAAAACAGTCAATCTAATTGTATTTTAGGGTTATAAAATGGTAACTCAAAAGATAATCATTCCAATTGATTTCTGAGTGTGTCTTTTGCCTAAACAAGACACAGAAAAGGAGAATCTGGACTTATATAATTGATAAAATAAAAAGTATCACTTACAAAGCAATATTTTAATTGTTATTTATTCCTTAAGATCAATCGTAAAAACTATTTCACAGTTATAAATGAATATGTTGTTTTTTATAGTTTTGATATTTGGGCATCTTGAAAGACCTCATGGAACGATTTTGATAAAAATTATGTTTTAACATATTACCCAGCTTTACTTTGCACTTTAAGACTTTTCCCAGTCCATCTCCCCTGTCTATTTCTCATTTTTTTTCCCTTGTAGTCTCATAGTCAAAGTTCAAACTATCAGTTTGCCTCTAATCAATCATGTCTCAAAATACAATTTACTCAGAAAAAGAAATCCAGATTTTAGGAAGCATATGTTCTATGAAGGGAAGAAAGGAGAGATCTCAGGTGAAGATGAGAATGGTTTTATAAGCATTCAGCCAAAGATAGAAGAACCGCGCAAGTGAAAAATATATATTTTTCCAACTGAGAGAATAGTAGAAGCTGATGAAATATTTTAGATAGAATGATTTAAGATAATTGCAGCCTCCAAATTTAATGTAAAGGAAAGAGAGAGGCCAAAAGTGAGAAGAAATTTCAGGTTGTTCATGGGAGCAAGACAGATTGAGATCCTTTGTGTGCTGAGTGGGATTCTTCTTCCTGCATTGTTTGGGCATGTAATTTTGGCCTTTAAAATAAAAAAACAAATAATTTCAATAGTATTTAACTATTATCATTCACTTCTAATCATGTTGTGTTTTGACAAATGGCTGGACTTTTTACTGCTAGTTTATGAGAACTAAATTTCAATGATATCAGAAAATATTACATCTTCATTTGTAAGGCATTTCTGTAGAAAAAAAAAGCTAAGTTTTCCCTGATCTCTGTCTAGGCATATTTTTTTTCTGTTTGTACATAGATAAGATTCTTCAAGGCACTCATGAATATTTTGGTGCCTCCCATGGGGGTCTGACATTTCAATATTTCCTGCCACGCTTGGGAAGGAAGCATTTCAAAAAAATTAAAGGCACTGATAAGCAAACTGTTCATTAATAAAACAGACTATTAAGTTTGCAGCTCCTGTACTTAAAATTTCCCTATTTTATCTAAAATTAATTTGCAGGTACCATGAAGCTTTTTGAAGTCTGAAAAAAGAAAGATGAAGTTAAGGGCAAGATTAAAAAATGGCTTCATCTATAGTACATCTCTGCTCTACAGATCATTTTCTCCTTTATTTAATAATTAATGCCAGCTACACCAGCATGTTTAAATCCTCAACAGATAAGAAATAATTAAGTTAACACCGCTCAAAATGATATGTAACATCTCAATCAGTGAGAATTTTTAAGTGGTAACAAGGAGAATTAAATTATTGGAAGCTGCACTGTAGGATTTTTTTCCCACGTAAAGTCAAAGGCACATTCATGCAGATGCAAGAAACACCACACTTTAGTGAACTTGTATCATCTGCTGAAATAAGTGATGTAGCACCAGCAACCTCCTGAAGACTCAGTGGCACGAAGACACTACTGTTCTGGCTTTCACAGTTAGTGGTCCACAAACCCCAACGAAACATATTCCACATTTGAAAATTAATCATTTCCCCGGAGGTTGACCCTCCCTGCATTTCCCCCCTTTTCCTAATCTCACAAATACTAAATTGCTTGGCTCAAGTAAAGAGCTTTAATAGTCTCTACCCTCCCCTTTAAGCTCAAGGAAATATAATAGACGCAAACAGCAAAAACATCTCATTCATTCTCAATCTCTCTCTCACCCACCCTCCCTCTTAGTCTCCCTCACTTTGCTGAAGCAGCTATGTGCTGCATTACACCTCTAGAAAACCACATGCCTTTGCCTATGAATGCCATATATGCCATAAGGATCAGTGTAAGCAAACAAATGCACCATACAAAAGTAATCTTCCTGCAAGAACACACCAACAAACACACCCCTTGAATTATTTTTTGACAATTATCTAACATTTAGTTGACCCAGAAAATGTGCATGCTTTAATTTGGCTTCCCTTCGTTTCATGTGCCTTATCTGAGAAATGGGGAAAATGACATGAAATATAAAAGTCCACTAAAAGCAGTAGCAGAGAGAAATAATTTCCTCTTCCAGCTGCAATTGTCTTCATCACCCAGCACTCATCATTAACATCATCATCATGCTTACATTTGAAGAAAGCTTATTGCATGTCAGGCAGTTTGTTAAATCACTTCTAAAATATTATGGCTCTTTGGTTTTCCATTAAAGAAGGCATGGAAATTCCACCCTGCCAGCCCAGTGGGTGAATTTGTATGGTGTCATGGAGTATGGTTACTCCCTTCTGTCCCTAGAGAAAGACCTAAAAGTACACATTAACCCAGAGTCACTGCACTGCAGTATACTCCTTGTCTGGAGCTGTTCAAACTATTTCCAAGCCAAATTCCCAGTCTAAATTGAGTGACCCAAGAAGTACCTTGGGCAATAGCAGAAAGCAGGCTAATAGTTGAGTGGCGGCAAATCTCTGCAGTCTCAGTTTGAGGGCCCTGATGAGGTGAGGCCTCTGTGACTTACTAACAGCAGAATGGGCTGACATGCTCATGATTTGGCTACAACCAGACCTGGTGAGGTGGTTCAGAGTGACAAGGGGACCAGGCCACAGAAGAGGGAGAAACAGCTCTCCTGCTTCCCCTCACGGCTTCAGCCAGGACTCCAACCCCTCAACTTATGACCTAATAACACTCTCAAAAGCAAGTCAGGCTGAGGATAGATTCTGTAAAGGAGCTATTTTTCCATTTGTTCAAGTTCTTTCCTTCTCCGTGACTAACTCTTTAGGGACTTTTAATTTAGGTAGTTTTCCTTAGTGGTTAATGGTTTATTTTCACAAAATAACCACAGGCCACTCTATTCCACAAAGAGCCTACGTACCATAGCATGTTATTTGTCAAGTAGTGTTTATTTTTTCATCCCTGCATGGTATTGACCGTGGCCTCATGAGCACCCCAGATTCACCTATTTTAGCACTTACCACACGATATCGAGCATGTCCTCTCCTTTATAGTAGAGATTCTGTCTCCTTAGTCTTCTTATCCCCAGCTCCTAGCACAAAGTCTGGCATAGAGCTGGCGCTCACCAACTATGTTTTAAAATAAACTGAACTGAGGCAATGTATCTCAGTCATTTATTCATCATATAAAATATTTTTCCATATGTAGTAATTTAATCCATTAAATATGACATCTAAAATCAAGGATTGTTTCGCTCTTTTCCTGAATACCTCTGGGGGACTAAACAACATGAAACCATTACCCAAGGAATGCTCGAAAACTATCCGGAATTGTGGTCATTTTTTTGACAGAGAAACAGAACCAATTTATGTGTGTGTGTGTGATGTGTGTGTAAAGAGGGATTTTAAGGAATTGGCTTATGTGTTCTGGCAGCTGGAGACCCAGACATGAATTGATATTGCAGTTCAAGATCTAGGACAATCTAGAAGCAAATTCTTTCTTCCTTGGGGAGCCTCAGATTGTTTTCTAAGACCTTCAACTGATTGGATGAGGCCCATTATAGAGAGTAATTTGCTTTACCCGGTCTATTGATTTAAATGTTGATCTCCTCTAGAAAATACCTTCATAGCAACATCCAGTCCAGTGTTTGATCAAATATCTGACCTTGCCAAGTTAACATATCAAATTAAGCATCATACAAAATATTACAATGACATGAAAATTTCTGAAAAAATTGTTTTGAATTATCCCAGTACAAGAAAGAAAAGGCTATGTATAGGATTGATTAAAAACCCAAAGGTAAGGATTTAACTTGCCAACCTGCCCCAACTGAAGGTTTGCCAAACTGTACTAATTTTTCCTACATCAACTCTCTGTGGAATTAAGTTTGTGAACTTAGGAAAGGTTAGAATTTGCATCCTTTAGCAAAGCATTCAAAATTTTCTCCCACTTTTCTAATTGCTGTCACTTCTTTGCATGCACCCTATGCAACCCAAAACTAATGATCCACAGGAAAGCTGTTAACTTTTGTGTCTCGCTAATTTTGCAAAAAAATTCTTGGCTCATCTGTTGAAATTCCCATTAAAGGAGGAGTGCTTGGGGTGAAATAGGTGAAGGGGATTAAGAGGTACAACCTTCTAGTTATAAAATAAATAAGTCATGGGGATGTAATATACAGCATAGGGAATATAGTCAACAATATTGTAATAACTTTGGATGGTGACAGATGGTAACTAGGCTTATTGTGAGATCATTTCATAATATATATAAATATCGAATCGCTATGATGTTCACCTGAAACTAATAGAATATTGTATGTCAATTATACTTCAATAAAAGAAAAGAAAAATTCTGCTCAAATATCACTTCTAGGAAGTCTTCCCTAAACTTGCATGTGGAATACTAGCTTCTTACCTTCATCTGTGTTTCCATAGTATACAGAACATGCCTTTATTAAAAGTCTCATTTTATTTAAATTATTTATAAACAAGTCTGTCTTCCACAATAGTTTGTGAGGTCTCCTATATAACTGGGCAAAGTACCAGTTCCTTGAAACTCTAAGTGTGGTCCCCAGGTCAGCAGCATCAACACAACCTGGGGGCTTGTCAGGAATGTAGAATCTTGGGCCCATCTATGACCTTCTGAGAAACTATGTGCATTTTGAAGAGTCCCAGATGACTTTATGATATTAAAATTGATAAGTACTATTTTAGGTGTTGGTATTAACAAACATAACCGAGCAAGACTTCTGCCTTAAAGGAACCATGTTCTAGTAAAGAGATCATTATCAATTACTAGAACGGGCCATGTTCTCTGTCACGTTGAGCGATTGTTACAGTTATGCTATATGCAATCGCTATTCAAAACCCCTTTGATCTTACCACCTCTCTCTATACCTGAGCTCAGAGAAAGGTCACAGCTTAGATGTCAATTCCATGTGCAATTCAAAATAAAATATATACTAAACCATAAAATATAAGAAAATTTGATAAATTTCTTGTGCACTCCTGTCCCACTGTCTAGCCAACATAATCAAATGCAGTCAGTGTGTTTATTTGTGTGGTGTTATTTTGTTTTGTTTTCTTCCAGTGTCCGCGGCTAGTGCCTAATCACAGGCTAGGTCTGTCTATTGGAAAACCATCAATTCCCAAAACACAAGATTGGTTGAGGTGTCCATCTTTCATACTTCCATGAAACTCTAATGAGGTCACATTGCACTGTCATATACTGTTTGCTTCTCTAGTTAACCTGTGGTCAGCCTTAAAGTAGGAATCACTGTCTGCTACACAATGCTACCTCCAGTGTCTTATATATAACCCGGTGCCTGGTGGGTCCTCAATAAATATTTGTTGATTTTGTGAATAAGTGCTGAATGCAATTAGATAAATAACAGCTATACATTTAGGAAGGGACATATTTGAAAGACAGAAATCACCCCAGCAATTTATATAAAACTGAATTATCAAAGTAGGAGTTCTTCTTTGATGCAAATGTGGATTTTTTTCTTCTCTCTCAGTTATAAAAAGCATACACTATTTTTGATTGTGAGAATCACAAATTTAAATTTGATCTTTTGAAATTAAATTCATCACTCTCCTCCCCATCCCCTAGACTGTAATTATCAGAAAGTAGGCGTTGATCAGAAGTGAGGGCTACTAGAAAGATAAATTGTTGCTAATGAAATCATTACAAACCATGTTCCCATTCAGTTATTTCAGATACTCAAGTGGCCAACTAAAATCAAGAATTTAAGTCCTTAATCTCATGGCCAAATCATTTCCCCCGTCTCTATTGAGAGAAATCCTTGGCCAGGGTTAAAGAAATGTCTCCTTGAATTTGATCGAGTATTTCCACTTTAACTTTAAGAAACATTTACAGAGTTTGATGTTTCTCTCAGGTACTTGCAGGGGGCTTAGTTTTAATATGATTTCTCTTAATGTGTTAGTTATTATTTTTACAAAAATAGGTTAGCAGCAGGCTATATATTAAATCCTGGAGTACACTGTATTCTTAGTATTTCTGAAAATAAATAAAAGCACACAGAAGAAACATTTATGAAAAATGACACACTTTCCTATATGTTCAGCTGAAAAAGCAGAGGTTTATTAAAGAAAACAAGAGATGCTTTCTAGTGGTGGAAGATAATACCCCAAGTAAACATGAATGAAATCAGCTCCTTGAAAAGTCTCTGGATCTTGTTATGGTCAGTTTCAGGGGCCTATGGTGACAACTTTAATGATGGATTTATTATGGCCCGGGCCATATTTGTACAATGCCTTTAAAAGTAAGCACCTGGGCACAGAACTTTGCTGAGAGGACATTCATAGGACAACTGGCATTGGGGAACGAATGAAGAATGGCCGCAAATCTGCAGGCTTGTAGGGCATGACCAATTTTAGTAAGCCACTGAAGTCAGCTCTGTTCGGTGTCTATCTCTAGGCACTACGGCAATGCCCATCAGCACGCTCCTTAGTGCTCAGAGAAAGATATTAGAAAGGCTGCCAAATTGTCTTGACCTAATTAACTGGAATTCAAACTGGAGCTGTATTTTATGTAGTCTAAATTACTGTACACTTGGGTATGGCTATTTTCAGCACACAGTGATGACTTCTCATGATTTTGCACACACATAGCCTTCTTACATTTGCAAAGCATTGAAACATATTTGAATTAACCTTTCCTGTGAGAGTTGAATCATTTGTTATATTCCCATGTTAAGGATGAAAAAACTGAGGCATGCACAAATTCAACTATCTGTGATGGTTAATTTAATCTTGACTAATACACTATCTAAACCTAGCTGTTCTCAATTATGAGAAAGATATATATGGTGGAGTCTAACATGATAACAATAGAAGATCATGAACTTTCTCATGGCCAGCACTACCTGGTATATTTGTCATGTGTGTCAGTGACTCACCTATTGATAATTCTCACAGAGGGCAAGCATTATCTTCCAGGGGAGCAGATTAGGATTTTTGTGTATTTGCTAGAGTGTGAGTGGGTTTAATTTGCAAAAGTATCACACAGATAATTGTGATAACCTTACTCCTCATCCCTAGTGAGAATTACTGACATGTAAGAATGACATTCATAAATTTCAGGAGGGCCTGAAATTATAACTTCTAATTATGTAGTCTAAAAAATGATTACACTTTGTTTCACATGAATAAAATGGCAATTTTCAGAACTGAATATCATTGATTTGTATTTGTAGTTAAATAAAGCAACACTCAATTTTTCTTAGCACCTATTATGTAAAAATCACAAAGTTTAATTTTTTTTTACCCGGTAGACTACACCAGTAATTCACAAGATTTTATCAAATTGTAATGTTACAAGGCTTTCCATGACTCTCCATCTTGAATGAAACTCCCTCAATCTCTTACGTCACAGCTGTTCTCCAGTTGCCAGGAGATGATATGTAAAGTACTCTATACAGATTTAACTATTTTGTAAGGTTGTGGAGGGACATAACTGTGCCATAGGAGATGATTAAAAGTGTCTGAAACATTCTCCTGTGAGGCAGTCATGAACCTCATCATCTTCAGAAACCAGATCTAAACTTGCCCTTCTTAGCATGTCTTCCTCATTAGATAAAATAGACCCACATTATTCTGTTCATTTCTTTGTCTGATGACCTTTAGACAGATAAATTACAAATATCTGTGTTTATAGTTATACAGCTTTTTTATTCTATTCCAAGCCCCTTGTTTAATCTTCACGAATGTCTCATGAAGATGCTACTATAATTTTCACCACTGAACATTTGAGAAAGCTGAGAAGCAGAGATATTAAGTAGCTTGATGATTTTTACACTATTAGTGAGAGGTGGAGGCAGAATTCGAACCCAGGCCAGAAGATTTCAGTGGCCAATGCTCTTAATCACTGTGGACTACTGTCTCTCCGGAAGAGGGTCATTTGTGATGCATTTTTTACTTTTTTCCCCATTGGGATTAAGATAGTCTTTCCTAGTAAAATTAATAAATCTATCATTTCAAACCTGCCATTCAGGTATTTTAGGCCTGCAGAACTACATTAATATGTAATTTCTGTAAGATTTTATAATTTGATTCTGATAACTTCTGAAACTTGTTAATTCTCAAGGTTACACTGCATTTTAATTCTGTCCTTCAAGGTGCTAAATAACCCTTCCCTGTCTGATGTTATTAGCTAAGTAAATGAGCATGTTTTGAGATGATTGATGGAATTATTAAATAGCATTCATGCTAGGACTAACCCCATTAGTCATGTTTCCCAACTTTGATATTGAACTATTTGGACTACAACGGTGAAACAAATTATACACCTTTTTAGCAGTGATAGGGTAAGTATTTCAGCTTTCTCAAATCCTTTCTGGAGTAAAGGAGGTATAAAAAAAAATTTTTTTTAATTCAAAAATGGTCTCAACCTTTTTTATTTATTAATGAGATTGTCAAGTTAAGCAAAAACCTTCCTTAAGCTCAGATAATTATTAATTACTTATTTAATTACTATAATTATTAATATTCCTATTCTTCATAGTTTTTAACTTTAATATAGGAGAGCGATTCATCTGATAGCATCTGTATTCTTATGAAATTATTCTCATTATTTTATAGTACTGAGTGGGGTCATGCACTCAAAAACAAAACAAGACATAAATTCATCAAATGTCTGTTCTTTTTTTTAATTAAAAAAAAACTATATCTGGAATTGGACATTTTTTCCTGAAATTACTTTTGCCTAAAGTTCAAAATATAAATGCAATAAATTTTAAATTTGTAAAATACATTTTTGAAAAATCCACAAACACATCTAGTCAAGAATATGGTACTCTTTTCATAAAATACTTTAGGTTTTTGTATAATAGTATCAAATTTTCACAGTAAAATAATGTCAGTGTAACACAACCTCCTTTTTAACAAATCCTATTTTTCTTATGTATGAAGATATTTGCAATATTCAATTTTCTGGAGAAGTTTCAAGCCCTCTTGACTTTATTGCTATTGGTATGTTGTTTTTATTTGTTTGGTTTGATTTGCTTCTTTTTCTTTTTATAATTAGAATTTGTTCCTACGTTCTCCTCCAAAATTCATTGGATCCCATTGTACTTGACAATTTTGCTGCCAAATTAAATAAATAAAAAAGCTGTTTTACTCTACATTTCCTTACAACTTTTCACTGCAATTCTGCGATCGGGGTTGGTCTGAAATGAAGGCTTTTTAGATCAACATGTAGTATCTTTTCCCCTATGTTAAATAAATTGGACCTGAATTTCACGTTGTTCCCCACTACTGCAATTAATTTAACTTTCGGTGCATTCTGGGGTTACTGTTTTTTGTTTTCTAGATGGTACAGAACAAAGGTTGAATTGGAAACTCTACAATACACCTAATTTAGAACTTAATTAACCACACAAGTTAAAAACGAGGGCAGTCCACAAAAAGCTGACAATGAAAGTCGTGGCTGCCCTCACCCTGATAAGAAAGAAACTGAGAGTTTTAAATTGAGATCACTACCAGCATAACCGTGGGTTTCGGCAGTGACAAACTGTAGTTACAGATTCCAACAGCCCCTGATAAAAAGCTGTTCTCATTCCCTAATGCTTTATGGGAGCGCTGCAGCTGCTTGGAATATTTTTCAAGCAGAAAGCCATCATCATGACAACACCAGAGTAAAAGGGCAAAAAAAAAATTTCTTTCTGGTAGGGAAATAAAGACATCTTAAGCTTGACTTCAAAAGCTCTCTACAGCAAACAGTAGCTGTGGAAATACCGTTTCATCTTTGCCTCTGGGATATTATTAAGCTTTTCTAGTAGTTCTAACTGCAGGAGAAGGGATTACAGAAGTTGCTGCTGTGTAGCTGCCTGCCATACAAATATCTGGAAAAGCTGGGATCATGGATTTGTATTCGGGGCAGTGATTAGCCAACTCCAAGAAATTGACCTGGTAATGAATACCGCTACATACCTCTTTTGGCACCATACAAATAAAAACGTGCAAGACACTTCCATTTCTTGCTGAAATGTCAAAGACTTCTCTTTGGTCGAAGTTTGCAAAACACAACCGAGGCCAGTTGTAGCTACACCTACTAATGGCATGCATAGTCCTGCAAGGCCATTCACACCACATCAGTTAGGACCCTGTCAGCATTTCCGTGATGAATCCCTACTTTCAAATGTTGTAGCTCGATTATTTAAAAATCCAGTGCGATGACCCATGTAGTCCTGATATAGAAACTATACAATATTGTTTTAGCACAGAGGGCAGGAACTCAATAAAAATTAGTAATCAAAGTGCTTTATTATTGTTGTTTATTTGATTCAGCTGCTTAATATGCTTTTTCAAAATCACTTTTCGGTGGAATGCAACTAATTTCCATTTGATGTGGATGGATTACTTGTTCTTTTGAAAAAAGGAAACAAGCCAGTTTCATTTTTTAAAATGAATGAGTATATGTAGACTGCATTTAAACATATCATCAAAGATTTGTAACAGAGACTGAACAAAATTTGGTTTCTCTGAGTAAATAATAGCCACAATGTGGCTAAGTCTCCTAGCAAAATAAAATTAATGATGGTAACTAAATAATTACTAAATGTCTTTACAGTTGCCATTTTGTTCTTACAGATTAGAACATGAAAATGAATCTAAAGTGTAAGGTGCATACATATATATTGTATTAGTTGTGAAAAATACAATACATTTAGCAGTTGAAATTTATCTTCTCAGGACAGAGAAATGCCAGAACATACAATGATGGACTTAAAACATATAATCAAGATTGAGTCACAAGGTATATCAAAACATAGAATGAAATTTATTTGTAATGAATAGTAACATTAACTTGATTTGATTTTTGTCAATAGCTGGTAATTTGACAACCCTACTATAGACACAACTGATTAAAATATATTGCTGTTTTTAAAAAGCTTGTAATAATTAGGTTTCTACAACAGAGGTTTGTATTCTTAATTTTTCTATGCAGTTGAAATTTCAAGAACTCATTCTCTGATTCCCTGTCTTGTCTAGACTATCAGTGAGGTACATTAGTACATTCTCACCACTATTATTTTCCTCAATTTCATTTTTATCTATTTCATTGTTTTCATTGCAAGGTATTTTACAACATCTATAATCACTTCCCAATGATAGAGATTTCTAGTAAAGAAGGACCATACAGTAAACCTGCCTCTCCCTAATTTGCACTGAAAATTAATACTTCTAAACAGAGACATTATAAATATTTAGTCTACTGTTTTATTTTCTTGTTTGAGGCTGTCCGTGAGCCATAAAACTGTGAGATCTGATCTTGCATATCAGTATACTTTAATAATCATCCAATAAAATAGCAACAACTAAAAATTTGTTTAATCCACTAATCTGAAGAAAAAATACATCTATACACATACATTTGTATATCTACCTACCTATCTATCTAATTTGAAATGAATGATATGATTCTAAAACACCAATTGACAGTATTGTAACGTTTTTAGATTATCATAATACTTCAGGCTTTTTATAAAAATTTTCAAAATATAAAGCTTATTTCAAAATACGAAGTTTATTTCAAACAATTAGCTGCTTGGGAAGCATCTGTTTAATAATAACTCTTTAAAATGCTATTTAAATGAACTAAATGTTATTGTAAAATATACTTATGTGCATTAACTTAGACTTTGAGTGCTATAATCAAATTATCACTTATTTTTGGTGAAGCTAAAATTATATTAGAGTTTAAAATAGTTTAAAGTTCTGGGATTCCTTTTTGAGAAGTAACTATTTCATTTCCATCTCTTGACATGAAGCTTTAAATATCAAAGTGCTTTGATGAATAATAAATACAAAAATAAATGAATAAACAATCTGATGCCAGGAAAGAGGCAGATAAATATTCAAAGGAGGTGACTTTGTGTTTTGTTTCTTTATTTTATAATGTATTTTGCATTTGGACTCATCAACAAATAGATGAAAACAGAAAAGTAGAATAAAATATTTACTATACAGATAAGCCACTCTTGTAGTCCCTGGATTTCCTGATAAGTCTACAGTGCATAAATCCAACACTCTGTGGAGCAGAATGATCATTCCACTTTGGCATTTTATTCATCATAATATAGTGGGGGTGACCCATGAATTGTGGGGATTTCCAGAGTGATTTTAAAAATCAGTCCTTATGGCAGAAGAAAAACAGTATTCAATTTCCCTGTGGCTGTTGCTGCTCAATCAAATTTATTGCCAGCTTTAGCACCCAGTGGGGAGGAGAAGTGCTCAGCGCTACTTGTGCATCACTGTTCCAGAAGCTCTGGCCATAGGCAGCCGGATTCCAGGGAGTCATGTCCAGGGATCATGGCACGGTGGCAAGAATTCTGTGGCTCTGAACTAAAAACCTTCAGAGAAAGGTGCTTATTTTGTATGATATGCTAGGAAAGTCAGGATATATAATCAGAAATACAAACTCCTATCACTGTTTCCCTGTTTGACTGGGAAGGTCATGAGTCAGGCTGATGAAATGTAAAAGGCAAAGAGTTAAAGTTTTCCTCCTGCTGTGATCAGATGTTCTTAGGATTCCAGCGGAGGGAATCTTTAAAGCAAACATGGTAGAGTTTTGGAAGGCTTTGTGATCATGACCCACCAGTAGCCATTGGAGGGGCCAGTTCGAGCTAGCCTGTGGTCGATTTTTATCCTGCTATTCTTAGATACTCTAAAATTACAGACTTTAATCTCTGAGGTAGGACTTTAACTCCCACAATGCAGAAGTGCCAAAAATAATGCACCAATGACTTCATCTTAAAATAAGGTAGAAATATCCTATGCATCCATCTCTTCTTTAATGCTCCAAACTCAATAATAACTTATAAGATTATTTATAATTTGCAAAGGGCTTACAAACACCATGATTAAATTGTAAGATCAACCTTTAGAGTTGATAAGAAAACATTATAAGCCATCTCTTTTTACTTTTTCTTTTGTTATTTTTTAGCAGAAAACAAGAGTTGGCAAGGAAGGTAGAAGTGACTTTCTCTGGCAAATAAACAAGAAATAAGCACAAGCTTCCAAGCCTTGGTCTCATATCTATGGCAGACATCAGTATTCATGGTAGTAGGATCACTACTAAATCTAGACTCTGTTCATGCAAGCCTTCTCAGCACCATATTCATAGCAAACACCAACAACAGAGCAGTTCACACAAGAGAGGAAATGAATTTACCAACTCGCTCTCGTGGACCAGTGAAAAGCAAAGATCAGTACATAGAACGTGTGACTCCAGCTTCACATGTTTCAGGCAATCAGATTTAAGTAGAAGCATGTCCTAACTATAAGCAAATGCAATATCAAATGAGTTTTGATGCGCAGTATCCCTATGCATGTTACTATTATACATATTCAAGACTTAAACGTAAATTAATATGGAATTTTAAAAAGAAATCTTTATACAAACAGAAACAAATGAATTCTGCTGTATTATGTATGAATAGCATAGCCACATTGAACAAGGAAAAAGCAAAACCAAACAAATAAAAAAACAGATAGACAAACCAAATTAATTCATGTAACATTTGAATATAGCAATTTAAGTGTATAGTCTCAATGTAAGGGGCATATAGAACTACAAACAAATCTTGAATTCTTTCTTGTAGGTTATGTTTGTTGTGGTGTGAGTCTAGCATTCAGAAGCTTTGAATGTATTGTCTGATTGAGCAAATGAGTAAGTGTGTTGGTGTTTGGAGCCAGGGTTCTCATTATGGAAGAAGGCGCATACAAATATGGACTCGGGAAAGGCAAGGTAGAACCCACAGGGTAGATTGAAATCGGAGGTATAAATATATACCCAGTATGCATATATACACACATACATACACGTACATTCACAAGTATTTTAGTTCTGTGAGCTGAATAGGACTACAAGCATTGATATCCCAATAGCAATAAATGCGCCTAGATCTTGATTTGTTAATATGATTCCCCACTGAAAAGAACCAGGACTTCTTGGAGAATTGGCTGGTTTTATTTTAGGACTGGAAGATGAGCCTGGAACTTCTTAAAGGATGTAAGCAAGTATAATAACAGTAACGGCATGGTGGAAGGGGTTATTATAGGGAAAATCTGGAACAATTTGAACATTAAAAAAAATAAGGGGGGCCAGCCCAGTGGCATGGTGGTTAAGTTCACGCACTCGATTTCATCAGCCTGGGGTTCGCAGGTTCGGATCCTGGGCACAGACCTACGCACCACTCTTCAAGCCATGCTGTGGTGGCCTCCCACATACAAAATAGAGGAAAATTGGCACGGATATTTGCTCAGGAATAATCTTCCTCAAGCAGAGGAAGATTGGCAAAGACGTTAGGTCAGGGCTGATCTTCCTCACCAAAATAAACAAATAAAAATAAAATAAAGACAAAATGGAAGATAACCCATTGAATAAAATAGGAATTCATAAGCCCACACTGACAATAGAAAGATTATAGATGATAGATAGATAGATTATAGATACATAGCTAGCTAGCTAGATAGATGATAGATACACACACAAACACACCTGTAAGTAGAGAAGAAAGGAGGGTTCTTTGTTCTGGTGGAATGTCAATTGATAAACGTGGAAGAAATACTGATGATAGAAAAAACACCATTTTTCCACCATTGTAGTAAAAACTGGTTCTGGCAAGAATCATAAATGGATGCTAAATCTTGCCATGAAAGTTTATGAGGCAAGTGTCTCCCCACAGATTGGTTACTAGTTGTAAGGGAAGAAACTTAACAAATGAACACTACCTAAGTTCACTTTCGTGAATCGGCTCAGTATATACGTGTTCAATGTTGATAGTTTCCTAGTAGGCACCAATAAGTTATTCAGAACATCCGGCTAGTCCTCAAAGAAACCAATCCCTACTGATCTCCCATGGCTTCCCTATCGTAGCTGGTTTTGAATGACACAAAGCTCCTGGAGGTAGTAACTACCTCTGGGTTTTATTCACAGAGGAAATGTTTGTCCAAGAGCACTGAGTTACTCTGTCCCCAGTCACTCACTACAAATAATCGACTCTACAGGAGAATCACATAATACCAACATCTACCCAGGTTCAAAAGCAAAACCTCAGTATCTGAAAAGTTGTAGAAGTATCATCAACACAACGCATATGCAACTCTCACTGTGGAATAAGTTCCTGTGCATTGTCTAATTTCACATTAAACTGAGTAATGTGCTATAACTTGAATAGGCCATTTTAAGACCATTTATATACAGGTTTACTGCCCCAGATTATTACCTCTTGAATCTATTTACATTTGTCTTTATGCATAAATACGTTTTTTGAAGAAGTTATATATGCTACAAAACTAAACGTACTCCTACCATACGATCCAGCAATCACACTTCTTGGTATTTACCCAAAAGAGTAGAAAATATATCTACATGAAAGCCCACAGATGATGTTCTTAGCATCTTTGTTCGTAACTGCCAAAACTTGGAAGTAATCAAGATGCCCTTCAGTAGGTGAATGGATAAATAAACTGTGGCATATCTGGATAATGGAATATTATTCAGTGCTAAAAAGAAATGAACTTTCAAGCCATGAAAAGACATGGAGGAAGCTTAAATCAGCATATATGGGTGATTATGACGTGTCGATGAAGTTTCATGAATTGTAACAAATGTACCACTCTGGTGGAGGATATTGACAATAAAGGAGGCTATGCATATGTAGGGCAAGGAGTATATGGGAACTCTATGTTCTGCTCAATTTTGCTTTGAACCTAAAACTGCTCTAAAAAATAAAGTCTTTTTTAAAAAGTTGTATCTGAATAAATTATGATGATATTTTGGAATAAATAAATTTGGAAATTTATATGCAGTTTACTATAGCTATTTACTTCTAAAGCAGTTACTATTCTAATGTATATACTGCGACTCACTGAAGGATGATTAAAATTCCACTCAAATGTCTATTTGTTGACACAGAAAGATTGATAATTGGGAGCTAAGAAGCTATTATAATAGAGAACATGGGATCTGGACTGAGAAAAACCATTTCAAATCCCAAGTCTTACAACTGTAACTATGGTTTTAGGCAAGTTACCCAGCATCTCCGAGCCTGATTTTTCTCATCAGTAGGGATAAAAAACAGAATGGTTGTAAAATGTCAATTTCACCGGGCTGTTGTTGTGGGGATCAAATTATGGAGGGAATGGATGTTCAAATTCTTTATAAACTATAAAGAAATGGCCAATCATTGTTATCATTTGGATGATCATTTCAAGGATAATCACCCATACCATTCTAGAATCATTTTATTAAATATCAGAAGAAAGTCACACAAATCCCAAATGGATAAAATAACATCAGAAAAATATGTGATGAAAATCACAGCAGTGCAACAAATTTGTACTGCAATGAAAAACCAAGGAATAAAGTGCAATCTTGATATGATGAGTCTTTTCCACTTTTTTATATGAAAGACTCTGATTCTGGGAATATGGTGTTATATTTCCTTTTAAAATGTATCAATATTATTATAGCATATCAAAACCTCTGACAAGTTAAAGGAATTCTGACAGATCTCAAACACTGAATTACAATAGGTTTAAATTTCCCTAGAAATTTAAATGAACTGTTAGTCATACCTTAGAAAGTGCTAATGTTATATAATAAATAACAGAGTATGAATATAAAACACTTTAAATCTGGTGTTTTACATTGTTGAATAACGATAGCAATCTATCATAATTTTTGCAAAAGGAGACCTATAAATCTGTAAAAAATTGAGGGTAAATATTTGTCTGATTATCAGCTCAGAAGATACTTTGTAATCATAAAAGCTATGTTGGGGGATGGGAGGAAAATAAAACAGCAAAAGATTGGGAAATCCATCAAAAACAAAATTAAAAGGCAAAGAATAGAGTTACAAAATATTTTCAAGAAACATAAACTAAAAGAATTGGTAACTTTAATTACAAACTTTTAATGCAAGTTATAATAACCACTGAAACATCAATAAAGCACAATAAAAATGAACATATTTCAGAAAAGAAGTACAAATGACACATAAATCTATGAAAAATATTTCAATCTTTCTGTTAATCAGAAATTTTCAGATTGAAATAATCAACAGATACTACTGTTAAATAACAAATCAGTAAAGATTTTAAAAGTCATATTTAGTTAGTGTGTATTCTAAGGCTCATCCATATATTCCACTGGTGAGCGCGTAAATTGGTACAACCTTTCTGGAAAGCAATTTGTCAATACATACCAAGGTCTGTTAAAAGTTCATACCCTTTAGTATAGTAATTTCTCTTCTAGAACTCTATCCTAAGGAACTAATAAAACACCCAGACAAACATTTTAGTACAAAGATGAAAATCACAATCTATTTATAACAGTAAAAACGTGTAAGAAAACTAAATGTCTAATCTTTAGATCGTGATTAAATATATTTTAGTAGCTATAAGATAGAACTTGAGGTGCGATTAAATGTAGATTTTTAAATAGTATATAATGACGTGGGATAATGTTATGATTTGCAGTTAAGTTAAAAATAAGAATGCAATTCTCATGGAGGTGATTACAATAATTTTCTGCATAAGGTAATTTTTATTACATATTTTTATTTTTCTGTATGTTCTAATTCTTTACAATGAGGATGCATTTTTGAAAATAAAAAAGATATAATTAATATAAGTACATAAATTTCCACATATTTTATCACATTTTCAAAATATTTCTCATGAGTCCTTTTATCATTGATATTAAAATAGAACTTCAATGCTAAGAGAGGGGAAAAAATGGCAGATGTGGACTGGTGTTGCAGCCTGCACCACTGGTTTAAAGAAATTAAGGTTAACGTGTTGCTTTTCCATAGAGTTTGACACTAAGTAGGATGACCCTGCTTTTCCTTCCTCTGTCTTCCTTTCAACACTGTCAAAACCACTGTTAGAGAGAAACTTTAATCTCTTTGGTGTATTTGTCTGAGATTGCTGTGTCACAAATTATGTATTAATTTGTATTGAAGCAGTTGCGTGGAACTTGACAAGCAAGCTCCTTTCAGCTTCTCAAGCACTAAATCCGCCTCAGGAGACTTGCACTTGGGGTTTAAACTGTGTTTTTATAGTTGTACCTTGAGTGTTTTTGATGATACCAAAACTGTAAGCATTATGATTAACTGTAGCTGGAAGCCCAGCCCCACTGTGTATAAGCTGTTCTGTTTCTTTTACTTTAACTGACTTTATCTCCTTAGTACGCCCTTCATTTCATTTTAAGGTAATAAAATATCGATGTAATAAAAAATATTTTCTAAATATTTAAATGTATGAAATGCAAGCCATCAAAAACCTTACAAGATTATACATACGTACTTGAAATAATTTTGTACACAAGTACAAAAATACGCACTATGTATTTTCAGTATCCACTGTTTTTGCCAAGGAATTGTAAAGAAAAATTTTTCACGGCAAAAGGGAGGGTTTTGTTGTTTTGCTAGATGGCATATTCTATGAATATTGGTTCACTGACTATGTCATTTTTTCCCTTCTAATATTTGTATTTATAGAGATGGGAGTGGCTACTGGACTAGGCACCCATGTTAAAACTCTTTTTGGCATTTTTTCACTTGCTTTTCCCAACCACAATTTGAATATTTCTAATTTCCAAGTAGCATAGTAATTGTGTTCTCATCAATATATTCCATATAAATGTGTCTCGTGTAACAGAATACAGAACTGCAAGACACCAAATAAAAGAGCTTATCCAATTTCTTCATTTTAGACCTTTGAAAACAAGAATAAAGAGGGTTCTAGTCATCCTTTTTTCCCCTTAGAATTCCAGCAATTCTACTACATTTACTGATTATTTTTGTTGCTTTTTAAATCATGTAACAACTGTGTTAACGTTCATTATGAACACACTTGAAATGGCCTTAAAACAGTCCTTGTGGATATTCTGTGTCTGTGGGGGTGAGGAGGGGAGGAAGCGGGACATTGTGGAACAAACAAATAAATCAACAACAACTTCAATTGAGTCACAATTTAGGATTTCATTGACCCTGCACTTTAGGAGGAGGGATTTCCTGGGAACTGATATGTGCCAATGGGCCTTTAGAGGTTTGCTTTGAAATGTAAATCCAAACTTCCATTAACATAGGTAGAGCAAAGACCCACTTCTTTACTTTTGGCTTATGTTCTTTAAACAATTATGAGCAGAGTATAGGAGAAAACTAGATGAGTTATAAATGAAATGATTGTACATGTTTACTAAGCGATTTACCCCAATATTTCTTTATCCTACTCTTCCTAAATTGTCTCTGTGCCCCGCAGTGAAGTAGAATGAGAGGCCAAGTAAGAAACTTTTACAATTGCCCCCTCTGATGTTTTCCTTTTTTATGAGAGTAATCTGATACAAGAACAAATGGATTAGCCAGAAATCTCACTATGGGACAAAATAGAATCCTTTGTACTAAACTTTCCCTGATCTGTTTTTCTACTTGAGGACTCTTGTCTAGCTCTTATATATTCATCACCACATGGAGTAATAATAGTAATAAAATAAAAACCTTTGTCCTCAAAGAAGAGATCAAAGTAGAAGTAAAGAAGAGCTAAAAGGTAGTAAAAGAGAGAGCATGTGTAAATAATGTATTTATAAATTTACGAGGAAGAGAAGGAACATTTTTGCAACAAATAATCTATTATTCCTAATATCCAAATACAGTTAAAGACATGTGTACTTGGACCTAAACAATGAAAACAGGCAAAGTAAATTATAAATTACATGGCAGATATAATTATAAAATCAATAAGAACTGTAATAATTGTTTTAGTGATTAGATGATTAGGCACTCCCTATGATACTCTGGCAGCATCACTGTAAGGAGTATTTTGGAATTATCTAAAAATATTTTAATTTCAGACAACATATTTAATTCAAATCTATTTTTTTACAGATAAATTTTAAGTTATTTAAAGCAACTTGGAAATCTCCAAATTATGTTCATATTTACAAACAAGAGAACCATTTTCCACAGGAAATGATATTCCCAGACTTTTTCCTCATAGGAAAATGTGCCATTGTAAAAGCATAAAGGAATATGATCAAGAGTGGTTTCTGTGTCTCATGAACTGCAATATAAATGCCTTTTTACCCAGGGGCAGAGTGGCTGGTGGTTGGGCTCCATTGATATGTGCTGTTAAAACTACTCAATATCATGTACTGTTAAAACTATCCCAACAGAGTTTTCCAGAAATATAATACAATGGCTCCTATAGTGCCCCCATTACTCTGGAAAGTTTAGCTTGGCGACTTAATATTGGCTTCTAAACTCTATTATCTTTGTCCCTGGGTGACTCTGGGGGCTCATTTTATACCCTCACCCTTTGTGCCGGTAGCTTTGCAGAGAGCTACCTCAGCATGTCTGAGTTAGCTAACTAGAAGGACAGGCTGATACCATAAGGACACTTCTCTGAACAGGAAATTTCCATTGTTACATAGTTGAATAGAAGTTCTCTTCTCTCTCCCTGTTCCCCCCTCCCCCACATCCATTTGTATAGCATTATGAGAGGGGAGCCTCTTTACAGGAAATTTAGCTATGCTACATACAGACCCTCTGTGCCTGGCCTAAACCGTGGGATAATGAGAGATCAGGGTATTGCAGGTACTCATGTAATTCCCTGCTTGTAAGCCACCCCCCGCCCCAATAAACCCTACTATATATATCTACACCTACACCGTGTGGCACCAGTGGTATGTGTCTGTGACCCATTGCATGGCAATCTGAAAAAAAACTGAGATAAGATGTAAAGGTGGAAATGAAGCACATCCCACAGCAGTCCAGACGTAAAATCTAGAAGGCCCATGCAATGGAGAAGACCTTTTCTGTTTTTGTGCCCAGTGTAATAAAATGACTTGGAAATGCAATTAAATGCATAAAATTAAGTGACCAATAAGTATGCATTGAATTGATTTTATCATTTGTCTTTCCTCATCCCTCTGATTTTTTTTTCTACATCCTCTCTGAATTCACTATTTTCAACTCTTAGTGCTTAACACTATAAATACGCAGTTTTCCATAGAACTCTTTGATCTTTTGGGGGGAAAATGCCATTGAAATTTGATGAATAATTAATGAGAACTTGACAGCAATCAGTGAATTAATCAACAAGTATTACCGAGTGGATTATACTATGATAAGCAACAAGTAAGATAAAAAAAGAAATATAAAGTATGGCGTTAGGCCATCAGGAGTTTACATTGAAGTGAATAGGTAAGTCAAATGTATCCCAAATGGGCTGCGTATGTTTAAATATTTACTTATTTAATTGACAGCGATAATAAATATAAGACTGCAGTATAAAATACAGTAATATTAAATTGAGAATTATTTAAAACATTTTAATTATCAATATTGAAGAACATACTTATTTGAATAATCCACAAGAGTGATGCTAACTGTGAGTTGTGTACTATTGTCAAAATTGACACTTTTGTCACGTTAGTCTTTTTTCGAATCACCTGTCATGACTTGTCACGAAGTATGAGAGAAGTCCAATACTGGTTCCAAAATGTTGGAATGTGATGTGTGCATTCTAGTTTTGGGAATAGCATTTTTTTTAAATCACAAAGCTCAGTGAATTTAATTAAATCATAAATGCCTCAAAGCAATCCTTTTTATTGTACAAAATTGCACTTATCATTCAGATGGCAAAAACTATATAAAATGCTACTGTCTTTCAAAACAAGAAATTTGCATATAGGCAGTAGGTTACAAGGTCCATAACATGGCTCAGAAATGCCATTGAGGCTCTCTGGTGGATGTTTTGAAATCAATTCAGATCAGTGTGTGGTGAATTATGTGGATGCCTGAGAGAGTCTCTATTATTCAAGGTCGCGAGATGAGAGGTCATTTCGAGTGTATGTATTCTCAACAACAGAATAGCAAGACAGTGAAAGCCAATGTGAAGAAAGCTCTGTGAATAGGGAAGTTCAAACTATACTGGCATACGTTTTCCTTTCTTCCATATTTTCATTGCTTTCTTATTCCCCTTCCCCAATCCCAATATTACTTAGTTTGATCTCAATTAGGTAATTATCGCATAAAGCAATTGACCTAATAGCTTGAATGGCCAATGCTCCTAAATATTTTGTAGTTATCAGCACACGCGTGTGCGCGTGTGTGTGTAGATGGATAGATAAGTTGTCGTCTTCTTTTTTTCCTTCTATTGATCTATCTATGAAGTATATATAAAGAGAATATATCTTTTGGAATGTAGGTGGGCAGGAAGTCTTCTAATAACTTAGTCATTGTAAGTTCAGGGCATTCTCCCACCCATTCCATTCTGTTCCACAATAAGCATAAAATGCATAAACTTGGAATTATTTAACACTTTAGTCCCTTTGTTTATTTCTACTTCATGACTGTGTAGGACATAAGGGTTTCCTCTGAGAAGAATTAGCAGATTAACAAGGGAATGTGCAGGCCCCTACACATTCATATGCATAGAACTAAATGGCCGTGGTGAACTATTCCCACAGTTCTGCTGGGGCAAAGTATGTTCAGAACGTAGAAACACATGTAAATTAGTAACATGTAACAAATAGAGACAAATCTTATTAAAGCAACAATTTCTACAGGGTGATGCTCTCCTAATTTCATCCACTTTGGGTAAGATAATCCATGTTTTTCAATACTATTAATATTTTATTTAGTATTTTTATGATAATAAGTACCTGCTTATTATTACAAATAGAAAAATGAAAAACTATTTTTAAAAATAAAATCTCCCACTAAAGAGAAAACTTTATGTGGTGTTATAACTCCTTACAAATGTGTATATGTTCACAAGAAATATATTTATGCACACACACACACTCCATATCCTTATTACCAAACTGAAATCATAATATTTCATGATTTATATTCAATTTATGCCTTTTTAATGTATTTATTTGCACTGTTTCTCAAGGACACCAATTTTCTGCAAGTGAAACTTCCACAATCTGTGCTCCATTCGCATCAATCATGTTCGTTTTCATCGATCATCTCTTTTTCATTTTCTCAGCCTCTAATGGATTTTTTAAAACATTCTCCTCCAGATTATTAATTCAATTTTCATGAACGATTAATGCTTTTCTTTATCACCTCAATTATGGATTTTAATTCTGCTATTGCTATTTCAGTTTCCTTGCAATAGTTCAATGTCTCACCCAAGTCTTTTTTCATCTCTGCTGCTCTTTATGTTTTCATCTGTTTTCCTTTTATTATATAATCTTCTCCCCATAAGACTTTCAGTTCCCGATTCTCTGTGGCTATGTGGTCTTATATTGTATTGATACATTTTCTACAATTTTCTTCTGGTGTTTATAGTAAATAATTTATAGGAGTATACTCTTTCTTTGAAGCATCAAGAAAGCATTCCCTTTTCTGTGTGTGTGTGTGTGTGTGTGTATTTACCACTGATTGCCATCATATTTTATCTATAATTGTTACCAAGGGAGAATACTATCACCATCAGACATTCCCTCCCTTTAAAGCATTGTGGTCAAGTACAACCAGAAAAAATCCAAACTTACTTATAGGATATGAAAAAATTTTAGTGCTCTTCTGATTCTTCCTTTACGATATTTCAGTCTCTTTCTATCTTATTCCATCTCCCATAACCATAACAAACCATAGCCCTTAACTAACGACAAGGCCATTACAAGAAGGCAAGGGAAAATAACCAAGGCCAGTCAATGAGACCTTTCTTCCTAAACTGGGGAAGTTTGTTTTTGAGGGTCTCACCATAATCTCACATTCTTCTTATTGGCTCTCGTTGTACAAAAGCACTTAGCGTGGAACTGGGGTACGCTCAAATCTTGGCTTACAAAGTATCACTTAGACCCACCGGCAAGTTTAAATTTTTTTCATAAAAGATAATATTTTGAGTTTCTTTTTCAATGAAAATTTTATTGGGAAGTTGAAACAGACCATGTCTGATGCTGCTAACCTAATGTTCTTTGCCCTACATGATCTTACGCGATTTTTAAAAATTATATTATTTAGGCAGGATTCACTCAAGCTGAAGTCTATAATATCTGTACTTTAAGAAGAAAAAACTATTTTTGAAGAATTACTACATATATATTATAGAAAAAAATCATAGATTTCACCAGGCAATATACCTATATATTCTATGCATGCAATATAATAGGAAATATATTTGGTCCTGGGACAAAGCTCCTAGAACCTTGGCACTTTCTGAGTGATAGGAGTGTCTTTTGTCATTCATAAGGAGCCCCTTTCAACCACACTTGAGTTTATGTTAATGGGGTGACTTTTGGAAAGCCCCTAGATAACCTAACGATGGGGGCTGGTTGCCAGAGAACCAATCAGAATTAGAGGGCTAGAACTTTCAACCCTATACCTGATCTCAATCACCAATGGCCAATGATTTAATCAATCATGCCTATGTAATGAAGCGTCCATAAAAACCCAGAAAGATGGGTTTTGGAGAACTTCCAGGTTGGTGAGCATGTGAAAATGCAAGAAGAGTGGTACACTAGGATAGCATGGACGCTCCCTGCTTCCCATACATTGCTCTATGCATCTCTTCCATCTGCCTGCTCCTGAGTTACATCCTTTTATAGTAAACCAGCGATCTAGCGAATAAATGTTTTCCTGAGTTCTGTGAGCTGTTCCAGCAAGTTAATCAAATCTAAGGAGGGAGTTGTGGGAATCTCCAATTTATAGCTGGTTGGTCAGAGAACAGGTGACAACCTGGACTTGCGATTGTTATCTGAAGTAGAGTAGGGGGGATGTCTTGTGGGACTGAGCCTTTAACCTATGGGATCTGATGCTATCCTCAGGTAAATAATGTCAGAATGGAGTTAAATTGCAGGGCATCCAGCTAGTGTCACAGAATTGCCTGGTGTGGGAAAAACTACCATACATTTGGTGACCGGAAGTGAAGTAGTGTTGTAGTAGAGTTGTGTGTAGTGTAAAGGAAAACAATTGTTTTTCCCTTATAATGCGTATATAAAAATACGCATATATATGCACATATTCATTTCTCCCACTTTAAATACTTTAAATGTATACGACCTGCCTTTATTTTCTGAGTGCTTTGTTTGTGTGAAATTGTTCTCTATCTCAATGAGTAACTGGATGGAGGATCTAAACTCTTTGGGGGGTGTGGGTGTGTGTCTGTGTGTACAGGAAGTGTAAGATTGTGTTTTGGGTTTGAGATGAAATGAGGAAAGCATCTAGACATAGTGGAATGAGGTTAGGCATTGGGGTCAATGAGACCTGTGTTGGTACCCCAGCACTTCCATGATTAGATGAGTGATCTTCATTTCTCTTAGTTTCTTATCCATAAAAATATCACAAAACATCTTTGGAAAGACTAAGTGAGAAGATGTTCTGTGCATTTTAAGTCTTCCCGTGCTTCCTTCTTATAAATGTGAGTATCATGGCATCTCTGGTATAACAAATTCAATTATTCTCTCCGACTAGAGCATCTCAGAGAGTATCCCTGCTGAACTCTTTCATGATGATTGTCTTACAGAGTTAACAAATAGGCTGTTAAAAAAAACATAAAGACAAAAACATATATTCTTTTAGGGAATATTTTACTCTATAGATGCTACATTCAAACCCTTGCTAACATGGAATTGAAAAATCATGATTATTTTTCTCCTGAACCAATATTTATTGGCTTTTGGTTATCAACAGTGTGTGAACTTTGTCCTAAACATTACAAAAATACAGATATGATTTCTTCAAAAGTCTGACTTCATTAATATATCCACTCAACAAATAATGAATGCCTGCTGTGTTTAAAAATTCTGTCAGTCTCTGGACTCTGTGTTAGAAGCAAATATACTTCACAGTTTAGTCTTTGTTCAAAAGGGATTAATGTACAGTTAAAATAAATTTACATATGAATAAAAGAATATGGCTTTGTAGGATAATATGTAAACAGAATAATTTAAGTCAAAGAACTTCAGCTAAATTACAACTTTGCCATATTCTTCTGGTCGTAGAACTCTGGATAACTCAACATTTGTGCAAAAGATGCATTAAAGGTAATTATAATATAGGATCTGGAGATTGTGGATACAATAGCAATAGGAAATCTAGAGATGTTCACTTCAAGTGTGACTCTAGAGGGTTCTCTTATGGTGTAATCTTGGGCAGAGCAATTAATCCAACTCTCAGATGTCTAAAAGTTAGCTCAATGATACCGTCCCTGCCAGCCTCACTGAAGTGTTATAAAAACTGAATTGAATAATGCCTTTGAAAGCGTTTTGCAGCATGTAAAAATGCTATAAGAACAATATTGTTACTATGACAAAACAATGCATAAATAACCTAAGGATATAATGGTTTTCAATCTTCATTCTTTTAAAAATAATTTTCTTAAGTGAATATTTGCATTTAATGTCCATTACTGTCAAAGAAAAAATGCACCAGGCACTTATTAAAAATGTCAAGGAAGATTTTATTCAAGACTATTGCAGTAGGGGTCAAGATTATTGCAATAGGGGAGAGAGAATGAACTCAATTCTGCAGAAACAAAAGTCAGAAGAATTTTGAAACACTGGGGCAAGCTAATGGAAAAATACTGAAGGACATTGATGAGGGGAGGTTGGTCAACGTGGTTAGGCCATCTGTGTTTGCTGATTGGTGCTTGTGGAAGACGTTAGGCATCTGTCTGCCCACAGAGACTGGGAGACAGGGGCCCTATTTTTCTTGATGACTGCATTTCAAGGAGATGGCTCCCAGGTCCTCGAAAAGACATCCCTGGGTTACAGAAGATTTACATCTCAAAGGAGCAGAGAGTTTACAGTTGCAAGTTTTCTAAAGTAAAAGCTCTAAGAAAATGGAGGCCAGGGGCCTGTAGTCAGGAAGAAGAGAGACTAAAGTTTAGTCAGGTTGAGGGGAATATTAAGGCTTTCTCAGTCAAACCTAAAAAACATGCCAGGCATTTTTTGTTTAATTATGCTAGCTCAGGAAGGACCAAGTCCCTAAATGGATGTGTCTCTATCAACATTTTTGATTAGATTAATTAGGCTTCACTTCTTTAATTAGAAAGAATTGTTGCCAAATTTAGATATTCAAATGATTATCAAAAAAGTCTGCAGTATTTCAGTGAATAGATCTGTTCAAATTGCAGACTGTGTGTGATTTACACAGAATACAGTGAATTTTTACTTGTCACACAAAATCTTTATCTTCATATATTTTTAAAATAAGGTTGCCAAAAAAAATAAATATGTTCTAACTGACAGAATTTTGAAAAGCTAGACATAGACATTAAAGTTCATATTATTCTTCCTACAAACACACACAATTCTTTATTTTTATTTATTACCTTTCTTTTGTTAATTTACTTTCATCAGTTATAACCAAAGTCATATACAATGCATTCTGAGTCATTTCAGCACTCGCATATTCTTTATTATTGATGTGTACACTACTTTTCAACCCCAGCAAAGTCATTTTTAAACTTGGAAAGACTGTTGTGAGCAATGCCTTCTGTGATCATAACAATTTGATGTGGGCTCATTCTCTGTGCAGATCTAAAGAGGAAAGGAAATTGGAATTTTTCAATTGATGATACAGCATTATTGCTGCTGCTGCCCTGGAGACCTGTTTTCAAAGGCAGCCAAGAGATTTAGGTACCGCATATCAATTCGATTTAGGGGGTCCATTTTAGGAGACTTGTTCACTCTCAAAAGGCAATGGGACACCTACAAAATTGTCAATACTTCCTGTCATATTAAGTGAGGTTTTAGTTTGATGGAAACAACATGACATGTGAATGCTTTATATTGCTTTTTGTTTTTCGTTTTTTCCGGTTGTCTCAAACATGATTTAACCGAATTGGACAAACATAACACATGCTACAACTTGTGTAGAAATACAGGTTGTAAAAATGTAAACAAAGGTCTGTGAAACTTGGGGGATTTATTGGGAGATTAAGGGTATGTTTATATATTTAAAAAGCAAAGCATACCAAGATCAGTGCCTATTTTCTATGAGACAAACAAACACAATTTTAAAACTACTTTGTGTGCAATCTGAATACTTTGTGCCTTTTCTGTCATTCATCTGAAGGAAAATCCTCAAGAAAAAAATACCTCATTAATCTCCTTTTCAGAAAGGAATATTTTAATTGAGAGATTATTTTCAAAAGATCCAGAAAACATGCAAAGTGAAATGACATAACAAAATATATATATTTTCTTCCTTAATGTGGATTCTCCTCTTCTATTTCAGAGGTATTTAAAATAAGTTCTTCACAGAAGTCAAGAGAAAAAAAATCCTGACTCTATGTCTCTCCTTAATTCTCTATTTGAAGCAGATTAGGGTAATTGGTGGCACAATTTTGGTCTGTGCTGCTGCTGCCCTTATTGTAAAGCAAAATCTTCAGGGAATTTTGCATTTACTTGCATAGAGATTTTCTAGGAAATTGTCCGTCATGTTAGACAAACCAGCAGCTTATATTAACAAAGTTCAAGTCTTTATAAATTTCAACAACTGTATTTTTGTAGCGAGAATATAACTAGAATCCAAAAGACTATTTCATTAACATGTTCACTCTAGCTAACTGACATAGATAATATAGCCTGCGAAAGTGATTCCCTTGAATTGCATGGAATAAATTGATATAATAAGCCACAGTCAATGAGATAGTTATCAAATCTCTTTTCTCCTTTCTGTGTGTGACCAAACTGAAAATAGTCAGACTAAAATTACCAGACTAATACTGAATATATTTTGTAAATTCAGACATCAGAATGGGGCAATGGGTAACATCCAAACTGATTAAAGAATAAATTAGAACTCTAGTCCAAAACAGTGTGACCACACAGCCACACAGTTAGGTTAAGAGGAATAAGATTCTATTAGAGTTATTTAAAACCATGGTTATCAAGTCACTACATCAAAACTCAGTTATTTGGTGCCTTGGTGAGGCACTAAAGCTCTATAGTTTCTAATAGCTTTTAATAAGAATCACACAATTATGGATATTTACAAAGTCATGTGTGTTTGTGTTAGTCTAAGTTATATATGTAAGTTACACATGTAAGCTACAAATAAATATGTTGTTATAAAATTTAAAAATAAAACGAACACCTTGAAACCACTATATAAGCTCAAAAAGAGGATATTCATTACCAATATCTCAAAGCCACCCACATGTATCTCCCATAGTCCATTCATGTCTTTTTTTTCAAAAGTAACCAATATTCTGAATTTTGTGATCGTCAGTGTTGCTATTTTTAATGTTTTACCATTTATATATCTATGAACAATATATTCTTTTATTCTGCTTGCTTATGAACTTTATAAAAATGGTATCACTTACTTTAGACTTTTCAGATTTACTTCAGTCAGAGCCATCATATTTTTGGGATTTATCCATTCTGTTTAATGCATTAATAGTTTGTCCATTTTCAGTGCTGTATAATATACCATTGTGTGACTATTGCAGAATTTATGTATCATTTACCTCTCAGGACAGGGCCCCTGCAGCATGGTATTGCTGTGTCACTAGACTTTGGATTGTTTTACCTTTTGTGCTAGCAAACAATGCAACTGTGAATATAACTGTGTATATTATATTATGCATTATTGTACATTATATTGCATGTATATATTATTGTACATATCTCCCTGTGAAATTGTTTAGTCACAGAATATAAACATACTTGAAATTATACAATAATTTCCAACTGTTTTTCAGAGTATTTGACTATATTTCACTCAAACTCAGAGATATAAGAGCTTCTGTTGAAATTCCATTTTCAGCAATATGACAAGATAGGCTATTCTGAGCATGGTTCCCACCAAACTAACTCAAAATACTGGACAAAAAAGTATATTTTTAATTATTTTAAGAGAATTAAATAATCAACAAGATAGTGAGAAATTACGAGGCTAAGAATTAAAAGAAAGCTGAAAATCAGAGAGGAAAGGATTTCTTGAAGTCCTTTATACACAGCAGAGTTGCCAATGCAACTAAACAATTTTAATTTTTGATGGTGATATTTGATGCTCTGAAGCAAGAGAGACAGAAATTAAAACCTGACCAAGGAGGAGGTTATTATAGTAGACTCTGCCCACGTTAAGCTCAGTCCTGTAGGGTTGTACTATCACCATGAGGGGAAGACAGAAAAAAATTTGCCCCTGAACAGTGTCCCACAGGTTTTAAGAGAAAAAAGTACCCCTAGTGCTAAGCAAAGCTGCAAGTAGAAAGGAAATACTTCTTAAGAAGTCATAACCACAAGGCAGCCACTGTATGGATTTGGAGCCCAAATCTCAGACTTTGAATTGAAACAGTCTTAGACAGGTAAGGGCACCTCACACCTAAAAGAAGTCATTACAGACCTTCTCTACAGGAAGTCATCATCTTTACCATCTGTAGGGACACTAGCCTGCGTGTCCTTTAACAGCCACGCGTCCTTGAGGCCCCTTGGTCTGGGCTACCCACCAGCACTCAGGATGATAACAGTCCTGGTCTTGGGCAACCCAGCTGTTTCTCATAGGATAGTTAGCACAAAGACCTTTGCGGTCTGAGGGAACATGGAGGACCTCCGGTGGTAGCTGTGGTTCTTGAAATGCAGGTCATGTAAGGAGAATCCCCTTGGCAAGCACGCAGCCTTTGTTCCTCTGCCTACTTAAGCAAGCTTCTCTCAGGAGGCAGTAGTGGGTGCACACTTCCATCCAACTGGCTGCCACTGGACATTCCCTGTAGGCAACTCCCAATACACCTATATGTCTTGTTTGCCATCTCTGGGTCTTTTCTTCACTCTCTCTGCAACCTGTCCCGCACTGCTCACCCCAGAGAGCATGTGGCCAAACACCATCTCAAATAACCTGTTTAGAACATTGAGAAGGAAATCAAATAAAAAATCACCAAACACCATAGAAAAACAAAGTGCCAAGAAAAAAACAAAGAAAAATATCTGCAGCAGAAACACATTCATAAAGAAATCGGACAGGAATTAAAAGACACAGATGTGCACACACTCCTAAAATATTTTTTAAAAAAAGAAAAACTTGAAAATATCTTCAGGGGCATGGAAATAAACAGATATGAAAAGGAATCAATAAGAACTTCCTAAAATAAAAGTTTAATAAAGACTAAATAAAAAGTAAAAATTCAAAGGATGAGTTAAACAGCTGATGAATATGAGACTCAACTGAAAGAAGAATTAGAAAACCAAAAGATGAATCAGGAGAAAATTATTCAAGATACAGCACAGAAAGACAAAAAGATAAAACTATGGGTAAAAGCATAAGAAATATAAATGCTATAATAAGGTCTAATATAAATTGAAATGATATTTTGAGTATATTAGATTACATAAATTATATTATCAAAACTAATTTCACCTGTTTCTTTTTACTTTTTTTCAGCTCAACTACTAGAAAATATAATATTGCAGATGTGGCCCCCCTTTCATTTCCTTAGAAGGCTTGGTTTAAAACAGTATTATCAAATTTATCTACCCTAGTCTTTAGTACTCAGCTCACTGTGAATAATTCACTGTGCTCCCCAAACCCCAACCTCCTAGAGATTTCTTGTAAGATGGGATAGGGAGGACACAAGTATATTTAATCCCAATACCTCTACACATGGATCTCCTCAAAGAAAGTTTTGTTATAAGAATGAGATTTTCTGAAAGCATTTGGGAAGACTGATGCCTTCCATTAATTTTTATCATCTTGGGCTAATCACTCCAATTTTTCTGTCTTAATTTTGTGACTTGTAAGGGAAGGATTTGCATCTAGATCATCTTAAGTATGTTTCTAAATCTAATATTTTATCACTGGTTTAAAATTATCTTTGGAATGAGAAGAATCTTAGCAAATAAAAAGGTAAAAAGATTTTCCCAATACATACTTAAATCTATGAAGAAAGCTCAAAGAAATTGTCTGGGAGAAGAAAGAAAACAGAGATGAAAAGTGAGAAGAGTTTCACAAAGGAGAAATATATTACAACTGTTTAAAAGGAGAAAATAACTTCAATTTTTACATGGAGAAAAAAATTATAACTTAAGAATAAATATTGTAAATTTTTAAGGTTTATGATCATAAGAGAAAAGCACAGAGTGTACCATAGAATTTGTCCTTTGAAATATTGTAAGGGAACCATCGAAGTGGAGTTTCAAAGTTAGGAGTGGGTGCATTGTCGACACAAATTTAGAGAAACATAATATGCAAATGGAATGGTAAAAGACACATAATACAATAACATAGAATTCTTGGAGTATATTGTATCTACTCTTACAATTACTTACAGTTTTATACTATGATTCATCATCTATAAAATTTTTTATGTCAGGGGAGTAGGAGGAAAGCTGTCACTATATTTTTTTAGGGAAAGAGATGAATTTTCTGACAAGACAGTCTGTATCTGTAATTTTCTATCCTTCTGCATCTGTTGCATTTACATAGAACTGTTCATACCTTTAGATAAAGGGCAAATATATATACATAATTTTCTCTAGCTACTGAAGTGTTTATTAATGGTTTTAATTTTACTGAAGTGACTTTTTTCTTACTGTTAAAATAATTATGTTTTCTCTTTTTCAAGTGAGATACTTTCCTAACTTCCTTTCCATCTTTTTACCTCACACACCACTCATCCACCCCAGTGTAAAATGAATACATTTAAGCAATGTAAAAGTTTTGATTATCTAAAACTTTTTAAAAAAATCTTAGTTAAATAATTTATAACATACCGTACCATTAAAAAAAAGAAAAACAAAAGGGGTCGGCCCAGCAGTGTAGTGGTTAAGGTCGCGAGCTCCGCTTTGGCGGCCTGGAGTTCATGGGTTCGGATCCCAGGCGCAGACCGATGCACAGCTTGTCAAGCCATGCTGTGGTGGTGTCCCATATAAAGTAGAGGAAGATGGGCACGGATGTTAGCCCAGGGCCAGTCTTCCTCAGCAAAAAGAGGAGGATTGGCAATAGATGTTAGCTCAGGGCTAGTCTTCCTCACAAAAGAAAAACAACCCATTTTCAACGAGCAAGGTATATTTTATTAGATGCATGTTGTCATAGTTCATTTTAAAAGAGATCTTACAAGTTTCATAATATGCAGTAACAAGAGGTATAAAGTAGTCAAGATTATTTGTTATTCATTATAAACAATAAAATCATTATCTCAAGTGTCAAGATTTCTATACACACATACAGACAAAATATATAATTTATAGGATTATGTATGTCCACATTTTTCTAAAGCACACTTTCTTCCATTCTATACAGAATTCTGAGGCAACCATAGGTGTTCAGGGCAATAAAAATTAAATCTCATGAACAAAATAAGAATCCATTTTACTAATCAACTTTTCATACTAAAGTATTCTTAGAACATCGATATTGTACTAAGATCTTTATTTCTCCATGCTTGTGGATACCACATTTCTACAAGAAAAACAAAAAGTTTAGTGCTCCCTTGCCTTCATTCCTTAGGTGACAAATTATGTTTAAAATGAATATATCATTGTAAATTTGACATTGTAATGAGTTTGACTCTGATCATTTTTGGCTAACAAAATAGCTAAGCTTTTTTTTATATATATGTGGTAACTCATTTCTTTAATTAATGAAGGTAAGTTCATTTAAACAATGAGATTATCCGTTTGCTATTATTTTATAGTTATAGGTATTTTTTTCCTTTTTTCTCTATCTTCCCTTTGCCATGTAATTTGTGGTTTTTGAATATAAACATTAATGACCCGACATATTAAAATATTACGTACAAATCTTTAGGAGGAACTCAGGATGTTTACTGAGGGTGAAAAGTTTGCTGCAATGAGATTATTTTCAACTAGGGGAACAACTAGAGATCTTTTAAATTATCAATGAGACTAGCACCAAGATTAGAACTACGATAGAATTCATTCTTTAAAATAGCATAAATGTCACACAATTATTGCTTCTCATTACTCTCTGGTGTTTCCTGGGGATGACAAGATGACTGAAGCAAATATTCTTACCTGAAACAAAATATAAGATTTATGGTGCACTTGGGAATTTTGTAAGATTCCAGAAAAAACAAATTGTGATAGAAAAATAAGCGGGAACAAAATGGATACCGAGTCAAAGGTGAGATCGGAGTATCCACTCAGATTTGAAATGAGAGCCACAGTTCTGTGATGGCCGTCTGGCAGATCTCTACAAGGCTTGGATCCTGGTGCAGCTGAAAATACCAGAATTAAATCCCCACAAGGTTGTACCTTTCAAGTGGTGTGGTGGTACAAGTAAGTGCATCTGTCTGGGCTATTGTGTTTGGACAGTTTGAACAGTATTGATATTCCCAGACGATCACTTTGATTCGGGCTGCATATCTTACAGATTTCTTTGCTTTTATCTCTAAAAGAGTTATAGTATGAAACGGAAAACCACTGTTTTTTTAGATGTCACTGAAACATATTTTAAGTGTAGAAGCAGATCTTTCCTGTTGTCCTTAAAGAAGCTTTAAAGATTCCCAAAGTTTTAATGAAAACTGAAAATTTATGTTTGTCTTCTTTGGATTTCTGCCAAACAGAATAATAGAATTGACTTAGCTGATAGTACTGTGGCTCATAATTTATTGTGAAACAAATATTATGTGACATCAATGGAACAGAAAAATGGGCAACTTTTAACAAGCTTTAATGGGTAACAAAAAGAGTTCTTCCTTTCTGTAAGCTTTTTCCCAGGCCCATTCTTCTATTTCCACCTAAATTATCTCCCTTGAACCAAACCAGAGAAAGAAAGCAACTGGAATTCAGAATATTTCAAGGAATGGTCGAATTTTCTTTCTACCCAAAAGCAAAGTGAGTGATACAAATTTTTCCTATAAATCATTAAATTCCAGCCAACTCTTCCTTTATGAATTAGTCATCTTTGTTAGTTTGGCAATTGAAGAAGGATCTTTCCCAGATTGATTTTTTTTTAAATAACAAAAGTAAAAGAAATAGCACTGTAATATTTGCTTCTTCCATTAAATGGTGATGCACTGTCCTGACAACTGCAGTATCTTTAATAAACATCTGTCTGGACTAAGGATCTTCTTACATGTACATGGTGTATGACTTAAGATTTAATTTAGGCAAAAAAGGTATTTGGCCCCAAATGGAACCAGACTTCTTTTCAAATTTTTCTGTCTATTACATCACTAACACAATAGTTTTTATAGAAAGATGTGAAGCCACATATATGTTTTTATTTATTTATTTTTGGTGAGGAAGATTGGCCCCGAGCTAACATCTGTGCCCACCTTCCTCTGTTTTATTTGTGGGACGCCTGCCACAGCATGGCTTGATAAATGGTGCACAGGTCCACACCCATGACCTGAACCCACAAACCCTGGGCCGCCAAAGTGGAGCACATGAACTTAACCACTATGCCACCAGGCCGGCTCCCACATATATATTTTTATATTTGTGCATAATGTTTTTCAGATTCCTCAATGAATTGGATAGTGAACTTATCACAATGGACCTTTAGTGTTAGGAGGGCAGAAGCTAAAGAGTAGTTTTGAGTATAAATTTTCTTGGCTTGCCTTTTAAAATAAGAATAATGGCATTGATGCTTTACACCCTGTATTAACTTAAAATGGATGTAATAACAATTACATATTCCATACAGATCAAGCACTTTAAACCTCCTTCTAATAATCAAGTACTCCATATTTTATAGTAGATATTAAGCAGATTCTCCATTAGAGACTTAGCTGCAATAATCCATATTTTGTTTCTGGAAGCAGTATATTCTAAGGCAACAAAACAATGATGATGATAAAGTTTAAAAATAATCTAATAGCAAAGGAAACAATTAACAGAGCAACAAGGCAACCTACAGAAAGGGAAAATATGTTTGCAAACCGTATATCTGAAAAGGATTAATATTCAAAGTATATAAGGAATTCCTACATCTAAATAGAAAAAAAAAAAACCCATTAACCCAATTTTAAAAAATGGGCAAAGAACCTGAATAGACATTTCTCAAAAGAAGACATACAAATGGCCAATGATATATAAAAAGATGCTCAACATCACTAGTCAGCAGAGAAATACAAATCAAAACCACAATAAGATACCACCTCACACTTGTTAGGATAGCTATTCTCAGAAAAGGAAAAGGTAAGTGTTGACAAGGATGTGGAGAAATTGGCGCCCTTGAACACTGTGCAGCCACTGGAAACCAGTATGGAGATTTCCCAAAAAGTTAAAGGTAGAACTCCTACATGATCCATCAATCACACTTCTGAGTATTTATCTAAAAGAATTGAAATCAGGATCTTAAAGAGATATTTGCAGTCCCATGTTCATTGCAGCATTATTCACAATAACCAAGATGTGGAAACACCTAAATGTCCATTGGTGGATTAATGAATAAAGAAATTGTGGTACACATTTAAATAAAACTGGAAAAAATTATAACGCAAAAAAAGAAAGAAAATGTGATAAATACATACAGCAGAATATTATTCAGCCTTAGAAAAGAAGGAAATTCTGTAATATGTGACAACAATGGATGAACCCAGAGGACATGAAGCTAGTGAAATAATCCAGTCACAGAAGGGCAAACACTGCATGATTCCACACATATGAAATATCTAAAATAGTCAAACTCATAGAAACAGAAAATAGAATGGTAGTTACCAGGGGCTGGGGGCAGGAGGAAATGAAGAGTTGCTATTCAATGGGTATAAAGTTTCAGTTATGCAAGATGAGTATGTTCTAGAGATCTGCGATACGCTATCATGCCCATAGTTAACAATAGAATTGTACCCTTAATTTGTTAAGAGGGTAGATCTCATGTTAAATGTTCTTAATGCAATAAAAAAGTAGACTAATCTTTATTGATTGAATAATTCTATTACCACATTTTTCTCGTTAATTCTTTGCAATGGCTAATGAACAATAGATATACTTTTAAAGCAAAAACAAAGATGCACTCTTCCATTAGGCCCAATAGCTTCAAAATTAAAATATGAATTTTTTTCTGTAAAGTTTTCTCTTTAGAGATAAATCTATTATCTTATAGTTCCTAGAATTCAAATTCATTACTGTCATTTATGTAGTGTATAATACATACATAAGTATAATTTAAGTTTATAAGCATCACCTCATTTGTGGAACTAATAAGAATAAGAGGAAAAAAGGAGACTGGTCGTTCTGTAATTCAATGAGTCATCCTAAAATTATAGTTTAAAATTTTAAAAAGACTTTTGTGTAAATGTACGTCCCAGGAAGGATGTTTTCGGTATTTTTACACAGTATCTAAATGATACTGACCATGAAGCCAGCGTGCCCACAAAACAGCTGTCCTCATCTTCATCCTCTTTGTATTATTGCCAGCTTCAGAGATTACTATCAAGGTCAGCAATAAGTTTCTGTGGAAAGTTCTTAGCAAGTTAATGGACCCCTTCCTTCAAAATAAAACACAATAAACCTTGAGGGTTTAGAACACCAGTTCAGGAGGACTAAATGTGAAAAGCATTTTAAGTGTAGAATGAGCCACTTTTCTTACTTTATCCTAAATTAACAGCAGCCCAGAATTACACAGTGATAAAGCAAATGGTGATTACCTCAGATCATGGTTGCCCTAAAGTTAGTGCTCGTGTTGCCCACAATTTTGTCTCTAAGTTCAGAAGCAGGAATGAAAGAAATCAGGTATAAATTAGGACCTAAGTCAAACCAGGAATTGCATACCTTTAAACAAATAGGAGGCTGTTTCTGTGGGGTTCCCAGATGCAACTTTGCCTCTCTCCGGAGCTAACACTGTATTTTCCACAAACAGCTAAAATTGGCTCTTGCCTTTTCAACGGCTAGCTTCACCTTATTGGTCATGGTCTCTTTGCTACAATACACTATTCCTAAGAAACTGCTTCCTCCCCCTGCCTTGCTTCATGTTAAATACAGCAGATTAAACTCACTCTTTCACATAGGGTGTCAGTATCATCAAATGAAGTAAGATCATGACTTAAGAATTTTTAAACACAAGAATGCCAGGAGTCAGGCTAGATAGACTTTATACACTTTGAAGTACTAAATGAGAATCAGGTAGGTTTCACTAGAGGCATAAATGTGTTTGCTATATGGTTTATGATGAGTCTGGAAGGAGCACATTTCTCCCCTCACCAGGTTTGTAAATATACTTTTCTCACACACACACAACACACTTGAAATCATGCCAGGATTTCAAACAAACAGGGAGACAGAAGGAAAAAATTACAGACCCACGATTGTGAAACCCAGGAATGTTAGCAATATTGTTAAATCCTTAATGACATCCTGTGTCATTCAAATTCACCTAATTTATTCTTTCCAGGATGTGGTTTATAACTGGGCTTTTCTCTATTAATTGATAATCAGCTGTGCATACAAAAGAATGAAATATGAAAAAAAAGGGTTTATATTGCCAGATAAAATTAATGAACACAGCTCAAGCTGAAGGTGGGTCAGTAAGCCCTTCCACAAGAAAAACTCTCATTGGAGGTCATGGAAACTGTGTCCCTGTAAATGGTCAGGGTTTCATTCTCATTAAATCTGGCTGCACAACGGGTAATGGATGACAGTATCACATTGAAGTGCCATCCTTTTAATCAGAGAATGTGTTTTTTTATTATAAATATAAGGAATATAAAAATCTTTATTTTATTTAGGAAAAAATTAAACTATAATTGGCCAGCTGGGTGTCTATTTTGTTCTCACAGTCATAGATGCACTGCTTGCCAGCTTGATTTTTCACATGTTTTAGTAAGATTGGAAAACGAGGTTAATGTTTGAAGTACTTGGGCATTTTTGTCATATGTCAAGTCTAAGCTGGTTTAAACTCTAAAGGAGATTCTCTCAAACTCAGGAACACTAAGTTTAGATATATAATGTGCTATTTGGAAAATATTTGTTCCTTTAACCATGTAATTTCCTTAACAAATGAAACATGTTTTGGCTAATGTTAAGGAGCTTATTTTTTCCAGAGTTATTTTGACTACCTGTGAGAGTTAATTGAAGTCTGTGTTTGTTCTTAAGTATACGGTAACTATAACTGTAAATATTTATTTAAAAGAGACAATTATTTTCTGATAGAAATGCTTATTAGATAATATATAAATCTTTTTATGGCAACTACATACCATCTAAGTTGATATGAAAGTATTTTATCTCCATCGATACACAGGAGCACAGGCTCCTTCTTTCCTATTACTCTGTCATCTACAAAGGACCTTATGGTCCAAGATAACTGCTTCAGTTCCAGTCATCACATCTGCATTCTAACCAACAAGAAAGAAAAGAAAAAAACAGTCAGGAGAAATAAACATGCCTTTTATTTAAGGACTCCTACCAGAATCTGTATAGTTACTTTCTGTTCTCAGACCCCACACATCTGACTTTGACTTGCTGCAAAGGAGACTGAAAAATGTAATCTATATATCTATCACTTAAAAATCAGATTGCATCTATTACCGTAGAGGAAGAGGAATATGGATTTGGGGGAGGAATATGGATTTCTGCTACAATTACTATACCCTGTATTCTGCTTAGGGAAAAAGCCCAATTTGCGTTGCCAGAATCCCTCCAACCATGACAACTGCACATTTGTAGGGAATTTGTAGCTATTACTATGACAGAATTATTATCGAAGGCAGTGGCAGTTTTCAAAATGGTTATCAGGGACTTCCTGCTGATCGCAGCTCATCAGTATCTGCTGTGTGAAAAAAGTTCTGACACATCCTTCTGTTGCTGATATGTGCTGGAATAATTCACAACTAGCCATACTGAAGGTAAGTTGATGAAGATACTTCCAACGACAGGAGGCCTTGTCCATATGTGAGTTAGAAAGCAGAGAGTAAACTGGAGGATGAGCAAAGGGTGAAAACATTCCACTCCTGCCGTAAGCGTCCTGGAGTGCATTCAGGAGGTCTCAGTGTGCCATCTAAAAGCACACTCATTGTCTTCTTAGTCCCACTTTTCTAACATGACAGAACCAAATTTTGCTGTAAAACCTATTCTTTCATTTGTATAATCCACTGTTAATCCCATGCCTTGAAATTTCCATTTAAGAAACTAATTCCTGGTACTTTTTTAAGCGCTTGCTCCAGAATCCTAAATCGCTGGTGTCTTTTCATTTTGAAAAGAAGGTAATATTTTGAGACATTGGTCTTTTTTTGGTAATCCTTCATCTTTCCCTTTCTCTTATGTCTATTTAAGCAAGCAGTCAGCTTGTATTTATTGCCTCCGGGAATGGATGTAGTCGGGCAGAAAGCTAAAAGTCCTGTAAGACATCCCGGCTCTACTTTCAAAAAACATCAGCGCCAGGGAGAGGAAAGGATTTGCTAGTATAGATAAACATCTTGTCCAAAAACATGGGGAAGAGGATTGCGGGATATTGAAAAAACATGTCTTAACCAAAAGCAGAAGGAAGAGAAGAGTTTTCTTTCCCAACTAGAAAGACACTCCCCGGAGATTGCAATAGGGCTGCTTCGGTGCCCTGCCCTCTGCCTATCCTAGTGGGTGCAGAAAGACGCCAGAGACGTCTGCACACCCGCGGAGCAGCAGGCACGGACCCAGCCTCCTATTACCATTCCAGGAGTTGGCCAGAAGCCAGTGGGAAGTGGCATGAGGCAGGTGCTGCCCTATGAGAGGTTTCCTGTTCGGTGAGCACAGGCCATAGCGGGACGAGTCCCTGATTCAGGCAGCCTGACTCACGGGAAGCCACTCAGGTTAATGTTTGTGGGTCGTTGCAGGAGACTTGTGCCTACATGTCTTGGCGTGGACGAGCATTCCAGAATCTTGACATGAGTCTGGAAAGGGAGAGACTTAAACAAGGACGAGGCATAACGGTTCTAAATGGAAATTAATTGGTTAAAAAATACACACACACATATTTTTTCACATCTGTGTTAATAGTGAGTCTTTCCATTATATTGTTTAAACTTTTGACAGTGGTCAGGGGATTTGCGACCATGGTGTTGATATGGTTACCTGACATAACTTTTTTATCTTTTTCACTTCTACTGTCACCTGTCCTACTACCTGCAAAATCCTCCACCACGTGCACATGCTTAAAAATGGACCAATGGTTTTTATTTTGCTACTTGGCTTACCTTGCTATTATCACATCTTAGAATTAAAAGATAATGTAGAGTCCATCTTATCCAATCTGTTCTTGACCCATCAATAGTTCTAAAATATTTCTCATAATTCATCATCCAGGCTCAGCTTGAATTCATTTAGTTATGTGGATTATACTATCCTTAGTGGTCATCTAGCTAATTTTCAAATTGTCCCAATTATTTCAAAAGGCCTTCCTTTATTTTGATCAATCATCAATTACTTTCTCCCATTTGGCAACAGCTGAGCAATCAGACTATATACCTCATGTCTTTCTCTGACACATTTTCTAGCATCTCGGGATGGCTATCATTTCTCTTTCAAGTCTACTCTTCTTGCTAAAGATCACAGGTTACTCCAACTCTACCTCACGTGGCAGGTTTGAAATCCACTTATCACCGTGATCATTTCTCTCAAGAGCTCCAGTATTTCCATGTCAGTTTTAAAGTGTTGATGCAGAAGTAGGTGCAAAACACTGTTTTTGCCTTGCCTGAAAATTCTTAGGTCTGTCAAGGCAAGTGACGATCATTTTCTTCTTGTAGCCACCAGTCACATTAATTCTTCATATTAAGCATGTTTTCACATAAATTTTATGAGAGATGGAAATGAGGTCAGCTTCTGGCTCTTAGATTTCTTGAGACCACGTGTAAGCACAGAGATTGCTCTTGACCCAGCAGAATATGTTCACAGGTTTCTGATTAGAATGTATCTCTGTCTCTCTGATGCAGAAGATCATTTTGTGGTATATCCCCCAAGACCTCACAGCTGGTTAGCACAACGTGTATGTGCATTATGGCTACTAAAACCTTTATGTAATCCAGATTAATAAGCATTTTCATCTAAATACCAATGCATTATTCTGATATGTAAAATGGATGTTTACTGTAGAAAATTTGAAAAATACAAAAAAACTGGAAAAAACCTCACAGCCCAGCTAACCATGACAATAGAAGTCCTTTGCATTAATATAAAGAGAATTTAATACAAATTTTCTTGGAAGTTTTTCATATAGATATGCAAAATACAGGATTACATTTCACCAAACATTTTGTATCTCCTTTTAAAATTCTTGTCATGATATTCAATTATATGAAAATGTAATAATTCATTTAATCTGTTCCTAAAGGGGAGATATTTATTTTACATTCTGCATTTATAGAAAGAAAACTATCCAACTTTAAAATAAAAATGGTTAATGTTTGCCTAAGCCTCTAGAACAAAAACCAAAACAGAAATTTCTATCAAGAAAGTTTTCTTTACGTGGGGTGAAGTGAAGAAAGAGAAAAGAAAGTTCTTTTCATAATGGCTTATTAATGCCTATAGAGTTACTGGAAATTTTCTGGTTTTGTATTGTTATTGTTTGTATTATGAACAGACCTCACTGTTAATAAATATCTGTGACTATTTAAATCAGCTTGAATTTTAACAGCCTGAAAATGGTAAATTTTATCTAGAAGATGCCTAGTAAAAACCAGTTTCATGCCATCTTGCATGCGTTCACACACACATGCATGCACAGACATGTTTTCACCTCGTACGAGCCCCCCCAAATGCACATACTTGAGAATTCATACTACCCCCTGGGTCTCTTTGTGTATGTGGTACTTTAAAGGCATTCAGTGAGGGAGATCTCTAAAAAACCATGTTTTAATTCAAAGGACTTCTTCAAATTTTTTGAAAATTAGATTGCTTCTCAGTCCTGTGGGAAGATGTTTGGAAGAGGGCCATTTATTCCATCTACATATAGATCCAATTCTTGGTTTTCTAAATCCTTGTAAGATTTTATCAAATATAAAACTGCAAAAACATAATTTTCCAGGGTACACAGAAGAGGGTGATTTTGCAAACAGGAAACCAAAAGAAAATAATTTAAGGCAGTCTTTCATTTCTCGTAAGTGCTTATTCACATTTTTGGCAAGAGAACGATAGAAATGAAAATAATTCACATTCGGACATAGAAGCTTGGTTTGCTTGTGTAGATTTCTCACAACTAAGAAAACACAACTGTTGCTTTTATGTCTCAGAAGAATAACACCAGTTCTTTATTGAGGACAGAAATACTACTCCCAAAATATTGTATTTTACAGTTTCAGAACATTTAATGGTTGCAAAGTGCTTTTATGTAACTCATTTGATTTTCATGAGAAAGTATAGCAGTGGGATATTCATTGGTAAAATCACAAACAGAGTGATCAACATGAACAATTTTTACCTTATACTTAATTCTGAGTAAATAAACCAAACTAATAGGATACATTCATACGGAAACAGGTCAGAGGACTTTGAGATTTTATCTCTGAGCAGAACAAGCGCCATCAGCTGGAAAATACAATTTCCCGTCTCATAGTGCATTTTACGGACTTAAAGTTTTAGATGAGAACCCACTCTTGTGATCATCTCTAGGGTATGTACTAACATGTACTTACTGGGAAGACATAGTTTGATATCCAGGATGAGCAAATTGTAGATATTAGTAAAGTGAATCATATATGTCAATAAATTGGGACATACTAGTTTTCTTGGTTTCCTGGAAATATGCCCCTAACTGAAGAGTATTTTCTTACTCCAAAGAGGACCAAAAAATTTTTTAGGACAAGGAAATCACTACGCCTCACACATTTCCATTTAGGGTGTCCTAAATGAGTTAACTGCACAGAGAGGAGAATATGGGATGAAGGTTCCTGGCATTGGGAACAACATATGTAGAGGCTATTTTTCTCTGAGGTGAGAGCATATATAGACCACAGAGAGCCTTCCAGGTAACGTCAAGGATTGAGCACCAAAGGGTTTTAAGTTGAAGGAGTTAGGGTCCATGATCAGGGCATCTTGTGTAAATTTTATGTAGATTTCTCTGGCTGCAGGATGGAGGAAAGACTGGAGCAGGAGAGGAGTGGATGCAGCTGACGCTCCTACTTTCACCCATCACATCTCATGTCAAGCATTACTTGGCTCAGAGAACCATCATATGTTTTGTTGGATGCTGTCCTAAACCGATCATTTGTTTATCCAGAATATTTTTAACGTTACACTGATTAGTGTATTTACCTTATTAATTCTTTCTTCCCTGTGACCTCTAGCTTCCATCAGTGAGAGATGACTGTACACCTTGTGGCTAAAACTGTCACTAAATTTTTTACACTTGTAGAATGAACATTGAAGAAAAAAATAGATTCAATATATTTTCTCAAGAATGCTGTTCAAGAAGCAGAGGTTAAACTCATATCTTGAGTCTGTAGTTCTCTGCCTCTTTTATATGACTGATACTATAAAATTTAAAAAAAGCATCTAATTAATTTGGTTAGAAAGAAGAGAAGTACTTAAGGAATTGTTTTGTTAGCTGCCAAAATGGATGATTAAGTGTAGTCTACAGTGGCGTGTATATTAGAAGTAAATTTCTTTTTTTTCTCTGAAGTTCATTAATCAAGACACAAATCACTTTATGGTGACTTAAAAGCTTGAGAGAGTAGGAAGCATATAAAAGTTTAACTTATCTGATTTACATATACACTATTACAGACATAATCATAAAATCAAGGAAATGAAGAAAAAGGAAGGAAATTAAAAAAAAGGTATGAGCAAGAGACAAATAGATAGGCACACAAAACATAGTGAGAAACAGATATAAACAGAGGGGACCACAGAACAATTGATAGCGGTAGAGAGGGGAACATGTAGCTGGGGAGAGACGGTGGTTAAGAAGGAGTAAAGATGTTTGTTCTGTCCAGGCACACATCCATCTTTGATGGTGTCAGTATTTCAGATGGTCATCTCTAGTCATGACAGCCATGTGACACCCCAAGTAGCTAAAAAAGCGCTTATCTCAATTTTTAAATGCCCTTTAAATAAGCATCTAGACCTTTTTCTAAAAAATAGCTGTAGCCGGGTGGAAGGGATTGTTGAATTGCTGCTGTTTCATAATTTTGACCTTCTAGAGGCAAATACTGTCTATAGAAGCGTTCAGGTTCTCTAATGATATTCAACATTGTTTTTTGCATTTGTTTGGTATAGAACTTGTAAAGGATCAGGAGATTACACAAAATAAGAGGCAAGAAAATCATTTCTAATGACAATGGAAATTGGGTAATTTGTCTTTTGGAAGCCATTTTGAGAATCAGACGAATACAGAGACCAAAATGTCAATGCTTTATATGTAACAAGCATGAGGATATATTTTAGTCCCAGGAATCTTCATTAATATAAATTGGTATATTAAATTTTTAAATTGGGATACAAGATATAGAATTTGAGTCTGTAGATTAAAATGTTCTTGGAATTAATTATAATGTTACATTTGCTGATAGATGGATTTTTAAAAAGTTACTAAAAACAAAAAGTCACAGACTTTTATATAAACGATCTATTCATCAAAAACTTCTTGAAATCAAATTTCTTTAATGAAATTAGATGAAAATTTTAATAATCCTAATTTTCCTTAGTCTTAGTTATTTCTGGAATATATTCTTAAATTTGTGTTATAAATATATATAAAGTGAACTTTAGAAAAAATAGCTGAAAGTCTATTTCAATATTATTAAAATAATATGAAAGAAATAAGTATACTATTCAGTAGTCATATTTACATGGTAATGAGAAACTGTATTTGAGAAGAAATGAAACTTTGCTTATAATGTCTTAGAAACCATACTATACATTGTTGCTTCTGCTAAATTCAGTTGTGTGGATAAAATATTTTTAATCCGAAGTAGATAATGCAAGTTTGTTAAGAGCCAAAACCTCTGCACACTTAGTTTTTACATTATCCTATTGTTTTTTCTTAATCTACTTTAAATTTCTATTTGTATGCTTTAGTCTCAGGAGCAAATAATGAAGTGATCATACTTTTTCATTACAAGCTCCCTTTGTCCCAACAAGGTCTCTTGTTTTCTTTCTTTATTCAACTAACTGCATCCCCATTCTATACGCCCATCCATAACTCCCATATCCCTAGGTCACTGCTACCCTCCATCTTGCTACCAATATAATGTATTTGAGGAGTAAGCATTCTTAAAAAAATTTTATTGGTATTTTCCTACATAAACTTTTAGTTTATTTAAATCGTATTGTACTACACATCATTTTCTGATTCTTACTTATTTTGCTTAGTAATAATATGTCTTTAACATTTCTCACTATTGCCATGTGTACATATAATCACGCAGTGATAAACACCTAGATTGCCCAAATTTTATCTACCACAACAAAATCACTGTATGAAATCCTTATGTGTGGTCCCTCACAGAATTGTGTGTTAATTTCTCTGGCATCTATACCCAGTAGTGAAGTTCTTAAGTCATGGAGTATGCGTACACTATATGATTAAGTACTGACAGATTGCTTTCCAAAATGGCGCCACGAGTTTACAGACCTCCTTAAAAAATGCATGAGAGCTTCTGTATATCCACATTCTAGCAACACTTGACATTATCTAGTTTTTATTTCTTGTCAATCTGATGGATTTAAGGTCCTATCTCATTTTACTTGCATTTTTCTAATTATTAATGAGTTTGTACATTTCTTCATATGTTTATTAAATATTTGGACTTTCTTTTTTTTAGTTGCTTCTGTTCATCTTGAGCTATTTTTCTGTTCAGTTCCTGCGTTCCTGTGGTTAATTTGATGGTATATGTATATGGTAGATGTTAACCCTTTGTTAATTTTAGGCATCGTAAATAGGTTTGTACAGGACACTGTCATCTGCCCATTTACTCCGGCTATGGTGTAATTTGTAACCAGAAATCGTCGATTTTGGTGTGGTCAGATTCATAAACAGTGTTTTATAATTTGTTCTGAAGGTTTGTTTAAAAAGAATTCCCCCATTTTCCACCAGCTATAGTTTTACCTTTCCCATTTAGATCTTTAATCCATCTTGTGTCCAACTCACCATATGGTTTTAGGAATGAATATGCTTTTATTTCTCTTTATAAAGTGAGTCAATCCATCACAGTGTCAGCTATAACTTTATAAATTTAGAGGCTCAAGTATTTAATAGACGGGTCTTGTGATGGTTGTCTCAACTTTTTTTTTTTAAATCTTACCAGCATAGAGAGCCCATCTTTGTCTCATGTTCTTTTTTCTTGAGTTCTACCTTTCAGATATTAAATTTATACCCCAGCTTCCTTTCCCTTGGCATATTTTTTCATCTGTTTATTCTCAAACTTTTTCCATCTTTTTGTTTAAATGTGTCTCCTGTAGGCAACACATTATTGAATCTTAGTTTTGTTTTGTTGTTGTTGTCAGGTCCAATAGGAGTCTCTTTTTTTATTTTTTGTTTTTTTTTTTTTTTTGGTGAGGAAGACCAGCCCTGAGCTAACATCCGTTGCTAATCCTCCTCTTTTTGCTGAGGAAGACTGGCCCTGGGCTAACATCCGTGCCCATCTTCCTCCACTTTATATGGGATGCCGCCACGGCATGGCTGACAGGCAGTGCGTCGGCGGGCACCCGGGATCCGAACCAGCGAACCCCGGGCTGCCAAGCGCGGACTAAACCGCTGCACCACCGGGCCGGCCCCAGGAGTCTCTTTTGATATGTGTTACTCTGTTTGCTTTTCCTTTTATGGTGGATGTGTAACTTGTGTGTGTAATTAATTGCCCTGTGCTTGCATTTTCCCCAGGTTAAAGGCTGGCTTGTCTGGTTGTGGGCACAGGAGACTAGTAAAAGCCAGACTCTATTCTCTGTCACTTCTCGGGAGTTTAACAGGAAGGGAAGAATCAACTCCAAGGCAGAGGAATCAGGCACCAAAACTTAGGACAACCTCATTTGCTGGCATGGCACCAAGCAAATAGGTGGTCAGGGATTTACCTGTAACATTTTTAGGAAAAAGCAGTAAGGCAAGAGGCAGCCCACCAGCCCTGGAGGTTTGAATGAGGAGACATGGATAAACTGTGTCTCTTATCACTAGATTCTCAACCCAGTAGGGCTTTTTGCTGCCCTAAAATAATTACAACCACCTCCTGCCCACTGGTGGTCTTCACCATTGCTGTTGATTTATATGGAGAAGGAGGAGGAAACAATTTTGCCCAGGTTATGTTGCAAGGAGGAAAAAGTAGAATTTATAACCTCTTCTCAACTGCTCTGCCACTGCCTTCTGGCCACCCCTGCCCCACCCTGCGATTTGTCATCCCTGTCCAAGACAGCTGTAGATCTTGGCAGAAGTTTCTCCAAGGTTTTATTTTATTTATCTCAGTACATGTTTTCTTCTTCCATAGTTTCTCTAGGGTTGATTTTTGGAGATGAAGCCAGTAGCACATGCAGGTTTGCCATCCTGGTTGACCTGCATGAGCATCTTGTGGGAACAATGCAAGCATGCTCATTATCTCCTTTCCTAACTATATAGGTTTTGTTTTTCCTTTCTCCCCACACCACACACTGATCTTTCATCCTCTGGATAGCTACGTACTCCCCTGTCAGGCTGACATCCCTACTCTGCATCCTTTCCCTCCAGTTGAGTTCTACCTCTTTGCTCCTCTTACTATATGACCAAACTCCAACTCTCTCCACCCACTGATCTATTGGATCACATGCTGGACCCCAACGAACACCACACAAAAAGGCTGCTCAGCAGACAGTGGGAAGGAGGGAAAGTGGAAGGAAAATGTTTCCTTCATTTCAACATGTATTCCACTTCCAACATCCATTTGAAGTTACCAAATTATTTGATGTTGTCTCTAAGGACTCTTTTAGGTGTTGGCCTGTGTGAAATTAATGAGGACATAATTTAGAACACAGCAATCTCAAGGCTTTCATTTTAAAAAGTAGTTAATTATGAAAAAAGTAATAAAAGTCAGAAAATTAATTAAACTTGCATCATCAGCTACATGTGCCTTATTACGAATAGTGTCTAAATTTACATGGCAAGGAATTATTAAACTTTTAAGAAAAATAAAAATCTTAGTAATACATAAAATAAAAATCTTGATAGTTTAATTTTCCCATTCCTTTGAAGAGTTCTGACTAAAGGGCACTTTCAAAGCACAGAAAAGGTCATTATTGGATTTAGTGGTGAATTTAACCGGTAATTAAGAAAATGCTAGAATGCATTTGTATTAATCCCATCGGTCAGCAGTTATTGATGTATTATTTTATCTTGTGAAGGTTCATTGAAACTGTGATATCCCCTGGAATGTGCGACTCCATGAAACTTTTAAAAAGCCAGATCTAATTTTTATTTCAGATTTTTTTAAAGAAAATTGTGACAGCAATACAGTATCTTATGTTAAGAGAAAAATAAAATATACAGCAGTAAACTTTCCACACAAAGACAGTTTAAAATGTGTTTTTTAAAACAATGTAAATAATCTCTAGTGAAATGAAAAAAAAAGCATTACATGATTTTTCTTCTGAGTATCACGTAACATACACACACAAATGATTTAACAAGAGAAGGATCTAAGCTATTTTTATTAACTGACATTGCCAATACACTTTCATTTTCTAATGATCGTCATGAGAATTACTTAAATATTTCACTCTGTGAATGATTGTGCAGAGAATAAGAATCAGTAAATATGAAAATATCTTTTGAAAAACACACATGTTCTTAATGAAATTGGTTAAGTCTCTTTTTATATTTTACTGTGTGGAAATTATCAAGAAATTTAAAGCTCAAGCTAAAAGAGATTCACAAATAAAGGTAAAAAGCTATATTTCTACTTGTATATGTGTTTATTCATAATAATAAAAAAATAATAAAAATGACTGACTATCAGATATGTGTCAGTGTAGTATAAAGACAAAATTTAGGAAATAACTTTAAAAATTCAAAATATGTTGCAAGATTATACTGCAGGATGGTTACACTAAAGGTGTTTCCAATGTTGGATTCTGTGAAGGCTTTGCTGATGTTTTTTTCTGTCTAATGTCTCTAGGATGAAAAGTATGGGTTGAGATTGTATGGAAAATCTATGAAATGTATCACTATGAATTTTTTTTTTTTTAGAAAATGGAAGTAATTGATACAAAAACAGTTCAAAATGAGCTATTTATCACTTCTGTTATGGACTAAATTGCATTCCCCCCCCCAACTCATGAGTTGAAGCCCTAATGCCCAGTAACTCAGAATGTGACTGTATTTGGAGATGAAGGCTTTAAAAAGGTGATTAGGCTAAAATGAGGGTATCAGGGGGCTGGCCCGGTGGAGTAGTGGTTAAGTTCACATACTCCACTTCGGCGAGCCGGGGTTCGCAGGTTCGAATGCTGGGCATGCACCTGCACATTGCTCATGAAGCCATGCTGTGGCAGTGTCCCACATATAAAATAGAGGAAGATTGGCATAGATGTTAGCTCAGTGACAATCTTCCTCAAGCAAAAAGAGGAAGATTGCCAACAGATGTTAGCTCAGGGCCAATATTCCTCACACACACACAATCAAATGAAGGTGTTGGGGGTCCTAATTTCATCTAACTGCTGTCCTTATAAGAAAAGTAAACTTGGACACCCAGAGAGACACCAGGGACATACACACATGGAGGAAAGACTGTGAGGACCCAGCAAGAAGGTGGCCATCTGCAAGCCAAGGAGAGAGGCCCCAGGAGAAACCAAACCTGCTGACGTTATAATCTTGGACTTCTAGGCACCAGAACAGGGAGAACATAAATTTCTTTGTTTAAGCACCTAGCCAGTGATATTTTGTTATGGCAGCCCTAGAAAACTAATATACCTTCCTAAGACTCTCAGGTTCACGTTTGGTTCTTCTTGTTCATATGAAGACTCAAATATTGCAGATCACGCCTATGTCCATGTGTTTGTGTGTTTGTCTGTGAGTGTATGTGGGCGTATGTCTTCCTCTGCATGTTGCATATGTTAGTATTTTTTGTTCCCATACCCTGTTACACCATGAATCCAAATTCGACTAATATATATTGCTTAATTCATTCCAAGCACTGTATTAATCATTTCAACAAATATTAAGCATTCACAAAATATGATATTAATGTCATAATAGTTTTTTAAAGACTTTGATTTTGTACAGCAGTCTTAGACTTACAACAAAATTGAGAGGAAGGTGAGGAAATTTCCCATGTACTCCCTGCTCCATACATTCTTTAACAACTGGAAATATATACTGGAAATAAAAATTTTCAAAAGCTAACAGTCAATAAAATGCAAATCTAAAATATTTTGCTCCATCAATAAATTAGAATAGAACACCCAGTAAATATGTATGGGAGATTAATATATTAGTTATAATGGCACATTATGTTAAGTAAGATTTGAAAGTATATAGCACAGTATTTATATACGGGCATTGTTAAATTATGCCCTTCTTTTTTTATTCTTCCATAATTTATTAAATTTATCATGCAGTTTGGGAAAAAGTTTCTAGAGAAGGAATTGCATACAGTTCAGTCTAAAATTATTTGTCATTTCAAGTACTTAAAAAAAAGTCAAATTTCCTACTTAGTGTTACAAAGAAAATGCAATCCCAATATAATTACATTGTCAGATATCAAGATCCTGTCAGAAACGGAAATGATAAATATCAGCGTGCCTGGAAATACACAGTCTACAAGATTCGGAAGTCCATTCTGTAATGGAGAGAATTAAACTTTCAGCAAGAACTTCAGAGGCAAAGCTCCTTACTCACTGATCTTACTCCAATATTAAGAAATGCATGATTACTTAGTTCCCATTTCAGAGGAAGCTAAATGCCTCTCTTGAGGGGAATGCAAGGGTTTCACTAAAAGAGCTAGATGCTAAGTAGGAAGGAGACTTCCAGTTAATATACTTTTCCATGCTCTTATCAAAGTTACTCTGTCAAGCCTTGTAGACAATCCTGTCTTCAGCAACCTAAAAGGTTCTTTCCAGGGGAATGAGAAGATTAGTTATTATTCTCTAAAGTACCTAACTTTAGCTACTGCTACCATCAGGGTAAAAAATTAGACCATGTTGAAGGATATCTGGTCTCTTTTTTTATCTTAACCTAAGATTAATAACATCTTGGAGTTTAATCCAGTCATTTTCATGAAAATCCATTTTCTGCATAACAGGAACAGATCATAAAGACTGCCTCATGACGAATTTGTTTATTACATGAAGACAAAAATGTTCTTTCCTCAGGAATTATTAGAACTCCAGACACAATATATTTTCATTTAAAAAATTAGCTTTCCAAATAAACAGTGATAATCCCCAATATTCTATAAAGATCATAGTCCTATTGATTTTTATATAGTTAGTATACTTATAAAGTTAAATTAATTGGTTTTTTTTATGATGTTATTGAAGTTTGGGAATGAAAATTTTTGTCTGTTCCGGGCAGCAGAAATACATGCACCGACTATATAGTTCACCATGTATGTAGAGTTCTTTCGGTCTTTAACTTCAAACATCCAGGCAAGATATTGTTTTCCAAAGTTACTTAGGTTAGTTCTAGTCTCCCTCCATTCTCTTCAGTGTAGTCATGTTATTTATTTTTGAATTTAGTTAGATTCATTTGTTGTATTTCACTATGTCACCCCTCCCCACCACCACTACCACGTCCTGTTTGGCTGCAATTATTTGCTTATTTGAAGAGTATGTGAAATATTATTATCGTCCTAAGAGTAAGAGTTTTTCCTACTTTTAAAAATATTTTTATTTTAAAGTAGAATGGAATTTTAGCCATATATCAAACATGCTCTGAAAAAGTTCCAGAATTTTGTATGGTGTGTATTTTTGCAATAAAATAAATTAATAAAAGCACTAGTGACATTGTGAATGATTGTATACTCATTATACACAGCTTTGTTGTTTAAGCACTTTTAGTTATGCAATTTTATAGCTAATCTAAAAAGTGAGGGAGAAGCTGGTTAGAAAGAAAAAGGTACGTCATTAACATTTTAACCACACCTGGAATACTACTTCTCTTTCTCACAATAGTCAGACTGAGGAAGAAAACAGATATGAAAAGTGGTTCAAAACTATGATGAAGTTAAAAGAAAAACCTGAAGAAATGCACTTGTGTTAAGATTTCAGTAGTTACTGTTGGTATATTTTGAGTAATAAATACCATTTTTTTCAACATTGATGCACCATTAATATGTTTGCCTTTAACTAACTTGAAAATCTGACTAGTTTGTGCATTTGGCAACATAATTTGGGGGGAAAATAAGAAACAGGTTGAAAAAACATTAATGAAACTTAAGAGAAAAATTCACTTATGATGTCAATATACAACTCCAGCCCTAAGGTCTACATTTATTGCAAAAATAAATATAAACTTAAGTCATACTCTTGCCATTAATGTTAAGCACATGGAGACTAGTTACACATTCTATATTTAATTAAATTCAAGAGTATGTCTTCCATCTTCCCATAGCAGAATGAATGGATTTAGGTACACACAAATACCACATTTGTGGTATTCAAATATTAGCAAGTAGATTTTTTTTAACCATACCAGGTATCATGTAATTCTCCAATGTAAACTCAGTATGGTAGTGTATCTGTTAATGTTTAAAGTAATTTTTAATATTTTCAGTTTTTCACATCCTTGTTTAAGTTCTGAGTCATAAGACTTCTTTCTATGTCACAAATGTTTTCTTTTTTTCCTCTTAAAAGAGCATCTCTGAATTTTTCTAGTGGAAAATATACCTTGTATGATTTTATTTGGTACTTTAATCTTAGATTTAGTGTTTGTGCAAGCACCTTTTCACAATTCTAAGAACGGTATTTTCTAAATCTTGTCTACAATCATATTACTTTTGAAAAAGTTGCAATGGGCTGGCCAAATGGTTAAGGACAATAACTCCTTGTTCTCCTATTTGGCTTTTATTTATTTAATGTGTTCAGATTTGTTTGAAAATGGTCACATTATTTAAGTCCTTATAGTTTGCAAAGATTATATGCAAACTCAAGTTACCTCAGACCTTATCGTTATACAGATACCTAACCAACCGAGGAAGCACAGAAAACCAGCACAGGAGTTGCAGTTTCAGGCTTCACACAGAATAAAACTCTGTGCCAACTACATCCAAACTGCAATAGCTATCCTAATGATACAGCAGTGGCCATGGTGCCCTAGCCTCTTTCACATCCCTTCAGTAATGTTCCCCCATTGCTCCTCCATGGGACTCTCAGTATTGACCATACATTGGAATTGCCTGGGAAGCTTTAAATACTACTAATACCTGAATCCCCTCCCAGACATTCTGATTTAATTGAATTAGGGTGCATCATGGGCATTGAAATTTTTAAAACTCCCCCCAAAGTATTCTAAGGTGCAGTCAGGTTTGATAAACATGCCCTAGTGACTCCATCATGTCTTTGGCTCTGGTTTTCTTATCATTGTCTCTCACTGCATCTCACACTCCCTCAACTCAGCTTGTATTTTTTTGCTACGACTTATGTATATTAATTTCCCTTTGTATTTTTCACAAGCAAAGTTCTCAGTGAGGAAAAATCTGATCAGATCCAATCAGCCATAGGCAAGGTTTCAAGGGACAGAACAAAAAGCACAACCACCTCTGCTCAAGGAAGAGTTGAGGTTGTTTTCCTCAGAAGATGGCTGTGGATATGGTAGACACTCTGAGTCAACAGACTTTTCCATGTGGTCAGTATTCACTTTATCATGTAAGGAAGTCTTTCCAATGATAATGACACGTAGAACAACTTTCAGATGCTTCCTGTGAATTAAGGTGCATGTTTTAATAGAGGAAACTAACAGTTAAAATTTAAGAGCATTATCTTATTTGAATTTACTTTCAGGTAGTTATAAAATACGATATGTTTGTCATTTATGTTAGCATATAAGAAAGAAAATATTATTTTTATAAAATTGGATTATTAATGTTAATGTGTTCTTAATATTAACGATGCAGGCTTTGTTTTTAATAGAATCACCATTGAGTCTCAGGGACAATCGTTGTGATTATCACAGGATTCACAGCAATCCCCTTATTTATTTACCCCAAGGCTCTTACTTTGGAAATCCATTTAATAAAAAGTACATTGCACTGGAGATGGTTCCAGAAAGCTCTATCTAATGTCAATTCTACTATTCTACCATGATTCAGCCAATTGAGAAATGAATCGAAGGAAATCTTCTGAAGCTTATTATTTTTCAGGTCAAATGGATGAAAATGGCCTACATATTAGAAAACTTTCTGCTACTTCTTTGTGGTCCAGTCTACTGGCTTTGAGAAGGCCTACAGACTATTTGTACCACTAGAGGGTGATTATCCCTTTCTTTGTTTGTAGTCTTGCAAGAAATTTAAATCAATGATATAATTTTAAAAGATAAAAAAACAGAAGGAAATAAATGTTCAGTTTCACTATATTTAATCATTTAATGGCTTTTAGAGAATAAAGAGCAAAATGTAATATAGCCCTTTTAAAAAATTTTATAAACTATATGTGTAAATATATGTTAAAATCATATGTATTTTTTTACTTCTAAGATTTTTGTGACTATATTATATTTCTCCTAAAATATTTTGCTGCTTTTGTGATTTGAAGATTATTTACTATGATTCAGGAGTAGCTATTTATTTCTGATCAATGTTACAGATTGGTCTTTTGTATGCAGAACAACAAATATTTGATTCCGTTTTAGAATATTTGTTCAGGATTTAGTCAATAGAATTTTATGGCTATGGTATAAAGCAAATGAAAATGCATTGGTAACACATTTTAACAGAACATACAATGTCGTGTTGTAGCTAAGCATATGAACACATAGAACCAGATGATGTAGACCCTACTAGGGTCAGGGCACTGCCTACATCTCAGATAAGGTAAGTGATGGGCTGTACCTCAACTCTTTATATTATCTTTTTAATCCTTAATAAGATATTAAGAAAACAGCAGACATTAGATAACACAACATTCCAAAAAGATACTGCAAGCATTGTATATGCATATGCACATTGTGTATTGTGAACTACGTGTTCATTTGCTCATTCCAAAAATATTGCTTGAGCATCTACTATGTTTCAGTATCTATATTCCAGATTTGGTTTATATCAGAAACAAAACAGATGAGATCTGTGCCTTCACAGAGCTTATTTTCTAAAGGGGAAATCAAACAGTAAATACACAAAAAGTAAATAAACAAGATAATAATTGATAGTATAAGTGCTACAAGGTAAATAAAAAATAGTGAAGAGACATGGAGAAACCAGGTAGAGTAGTGAAAGGACCTCTAAGAAGTGATATTTGAGCTGCACCCTCAAGGATGAGAAGTTGCCAGTTATACACAGAATTATGGGAAGAACAGTTCTTAAGGAAGGAGTAGGAAGAGCAAAGAAACAGAAATAGGAGGCTGGGATGTTCACAAAAGGGAAAATAGATCTTTATCGTTGGAAAATGAGAAGCCAGGGATAGAATGTATGGCATGTTGTTAGTGTTGTAGGCAACAGCCAGAGCCTGCAGGGCCTTGGAAGTGATGTTAAGGGTAACGAAGTATAGTGCGCCATTGAACATTTTTAAGCGGAAGATAACTGGTATGATTTATTTTAAAAGCTTCTCTGTTACATCAGTAGAAAAATATTTTATTATTAAACTAGTAAAAAGCAAAATTAACAAACAGCTCATCAGTAGGCATGGCGAGAGTGTTCTGGTACCCGTTCCCCTCTTCTTCCTTTATATAACAGAATGCCCTGTTTCTCAGCCTCACTTGCAAGAAGTATGGGAAATTGTGTGTGCAACTACTTGGTCACATCTTTTCAGAAGGAAATTGTGCTCCATTTCCTCCCTTCTCTTTTAATGATAAAAACACAAGGATTTGGTAATGGTGGCCAGCTTCAACCATACAGGCAAGGAAAAGCTCCACTGGAATGGTGGAAAGAACTGAGTCTGATCCCTGTGTGACCTCATGGATCAGAATTGCCTACATGACCCAGAATTCTTCACTACCTCTAGATTGTCACAGGCAACAGATAAAATTCTATTGTTGTTCTCAAATCACTGCTATTTTGGATCTCTTTGTGACAATAGTTTAGTCTATACATATAACAGTAAGTTAACTATTCTGAAAAATTAAAATTGAAATAATTACCAATAGTAACTCTCACCTTAATACTACCTGCAATGGTGATAAAGCTTACAATTCCAGTTCTCATTTTCTTAAGTGGTTAGATTATTATTTAATAGCACCATACCTTTGATTTAAGTTATGTGTATTCCATGACTACTGATCTTTCAGGCAGAAACTAAGGTAAATATATTGAAGGTGGCAGCATATCTCCATGATATCTATTTTGGGGGCACATAATAGTGTCTTAATGTATTAAACTGAGCTCCCCCAAATTCTGTTTCCGTGGTCAACTGTTTCACAACAATATTTTCCTTGAACTGTCACTCTCCAGTGGCTTCTTCTAATGCAAAACAGCCAATCTGCCTCAGGCTTCCTGGAAACCCACTGTATCATTTGGCCTAATAGTTCCAGTTTGGTTTTATTTTTGCCACACAGAATAATGCTATAAGGCAATAAAAATACTTGGAGTCAAATGCAATCACTTAGAACAAGTGGAAAACATATAGAACATACAAAGAGGTCAATCTGCCCAACAGGACTACGGTTAGTTACATGGATTTAAACCATGTTTGGAAAACTGTCTTGTATTTTCCTTCCAGTGAGAAGTAGGGTAGAAAAAGTTGACATTATTGCTAAAAATCAATCTATTATTAGGTGACATCTCTTTTAAGCCTGGAAGAATATAATTTCAAATTTATACAACTATTTAGGGAATAAAAATGTACAGCATTTATAGAAATTTCTAAGTTCCCACACTGATATTTACTCTTTCCATTCCTTGGTTAGTATATGCTTAAATCAGATTTCTGCAAGACTATAGAAGGTTCAAATCTTCACACCTATCCAAGGCTCTGCAACACTCATATAAAATGCATATAGGGGAATAATTGGCAGGGAAGAGAGCCAGGATCTTGGGTGGCATTGCCCTCCATGAGAAGCAGATGGGCTCCCCACCTGGGGAGTTGTAATATGCACTTAATTGAAATGAAGTCAGAGTCACCCAGCAGAGACCACATTTAGAGTAAGCCATGTTCATGATTCCATAATCTCTATGGTTTTACTTCTGATTTTCATTCTTTTTCTTAGCTTTAACTATATACCTATTGCACAAGATTGGATTTTCTATATTTTCATCTCTACAGGATTCTATAATAATTATAAACATTCAAAAATTCTTTTGAAAATGAAAATAGCCAAAGTGTGTGAAGACATTAAACTCTACACAACAGACACTTGGAAAAAATGTTTGTGAGGAAGTGAAATGTTCTGATTAATTGGTTTTCTGATGAACTAAATGATTATCAATCATATCCTGGTGGGAAAGGCACTGTGCCCAGCATTATTAAGCATAAAGCGGGAGCTCAAAGAGCATAATATTTAGTTAGGATAAATGAAAAATCTTTTTTGTTTCAATTCTCACTGTTAAACATTTTCTTTCCAAAATGCATGGGAATGCTTCTTGCATAAGTGGAGAAATTGATTATCTGCATCATTATTAAAACTTTCTCAGTGTCTCGTGGTGACCATTTTTAGGACTAACCCCCATTTATACTGTTGGAATTCAGTTCAGTAAGCACTTTGATCCATTCCAGGTCAGGCAGGAAGCCCCACATTGGGGCTTCAGATATGATAAGACAGTCTTTCTCCTCCAGGAGTTCACAAGCTGTTGAGCCACAATCTGAGGCCCTGACAGAAACTTTTATGCAAAACCCTCTCCCCCATGGGCTGGATTCCCATCATTATCTTGGCAACTTTCCAGCTTAAAATTCTTCAAGACTAACTCTTGTCTTCCCAATGAAAGCCAAACCCTTTAGAATAATGTTCAAGATATTTCATATCTGTTCTCAAGTTTGAAAAAGAAAAAAGCTAGTCTTTGGGTGGCAACTGAGAGTTGACATGAACAAGAGTCAAGGATGAGGAGAAGTTCTCAAAATAGGTCCAAAGAAGGCATTGCTAGACATCCTTCTTAGAGAAATAGGAGATACTCTTGGGAATGGAGAAAGTTTCATACAGTCAGTTCTGCTATCGTGCTACATATATGTTTCTAAAAATCTTCACACTATGCAAAATCATGCAACAAAAAACACAGATGCTCAACACTCAAAAACTTCATCAAGGACACATTAGGAAAATATAGAAACAATAAAAATAGTACAGTTTTACATATATTAATTACTTTAGAGATATATAAATACTGTATATGGCACTTTAAAAAAGACCTGGCGTCTACTTGTGGAAGTGAGCGATGGAAAGGTAGTAGCTTTTACGTTAGGAATGGTAGAAGGAGGGTTCTCAGAAATGGAATGAAAGTTGTAACACCCGATGTGGATGTGTATAGCTCATAGCATATATGGTGAACAGAGGTAGCTGGTAGATGTCTGAGATGTGTGTGTCTGTTTTGTGTATCTCTGTGCATCTCGAGTCAGCTGGGCGCAGTTTTCTGGGTTCACTTGGTGTTTCTGGAAGAGGAATTTACACAGAAGCAAATGTGAAATTTGCATTATGCTTAAATTGTTTCCTAATATATCAATCACATTGGAACAGATTCTGTTCTCAAAATGAGTATTATGGCAGAACTGACTGTATTTTGTGATTTCAGGTATTTTAACAGCTCTGTGAGCCACCTGCTCATGAATTTATAACACTTATTTCACAATTAGGGATAAAAGGCTGAAGATTCTAAGGCTGGTTTAGAAGCATACTTGAAATCCTTTCATGTAAGGGGCAAAAAGTCAATCAATTCAAAAGAGTCCCGATGGACGTTAGAATAGAAAACAGGGGGCACTGGATTCCTGAACAGGAGATGGCACAGCACAGCCATCAAGGGGGTGTGGGAGCAGAAGAGGAACTTGAGATCAAGAGCACAACATGTCCTGTCATCCTAATTGTGCCTAGACTGGTTTCTGCTTATTTTCAACTAAGCAGAAACAGAAAGAGGCTGTTCTCAGAGGTATTTTTGTCATCTACGGCTGCAAATGAGTGCAGCTCTGTTTTGCAGAATTTATAAAAATTTTGTGTGTTTTAACATAAACGTCATTACAAAGGTGATGCCTCCCCTACCGCAAGAGGATATATGAATTGAAGTGTACAGGACTGGGTCTGCAAAAACTGCTTGAAAACAGTCCCCATCGTTGCAGCCAGGAAAACCTGACCTTGGCTGTCAAGAAAGAGAGGAGATTCCGGGATCTGTGACAATGTATTTTAAGCCACTTAATCCTCTCACATGTAGCTACAGTATCTGGCTCATTGTGATCATAAATGTCCTTTAAACGCTTGTCAAATCATATTTTTTGAAAATGTGTTTAAAACATATATAGAAAGTAAGAAAATTAATATTATAAGAGATGAGACTGAGTGGTGCAATTTTTTTAAAAAAAAGAAAATAATACAGGTAAGTGACTTAAATCATGTAAACGAAGTTTTAATCGAGTAACAGTGAGATCTTTGGCTCGTGTGAAGATAGATATATCTAATACAGAAATATCGTCCACTGAGTTTATTCAAAATTTAGTTTCTTGATATATAAAGATTCTTCTTTGAAATTCTATGAGCTTAGTACTGACATCAGATTTTGGAAAGTATCATTTTAAAAACCTTTATTCATTACTTTTTTTAATTTAAAGGAATTGATTCCTGTATCCCAAAATATAAATTGAATGTCACATCTATGTGCAGTGTGATGGACGATGACAACAATAATTAAAGTAATAAAAATAAAATGAAAGTGTGTTTCCTTAAAAAAAAGTACATGTGCAATATATGCCTGACCTTTTTTTAAAAATTAGTAATGGTTACCATTATTTTTTTCCAAACATATTCTTTTACCCCAAACTCTGTTCTTGCTAATAGTTCTCTTTCTAAATGAACTTATATTTTACTAGGAAGATATGCTATGCATAGTTCCCATAGAAATATTTCGTAAATTATTCCAAGCCTTAAATGTAGCTAAATATGCCAGCAGGGAAGTGGAGACAGGGAGGGAATGTCGTGAGGGAATGAATATTTGTTCTCTTGTGTTCTAAGAGTCATTTAAGCTTCCCAGAATCAAAATGGGATCCAGAGGCAAAAGATTCCATCACGGAAATGAAAGTGAAGGGTTTTAGACTTGCCTATCATTTAGGCACAGAAAAAATGGTGTGTTATGCACAGGAATTTTTTTTAACATGTTCCAAGCAACACAATGTAGCAATGAAGTGAAATGACCACCAGCCTCTCATTTAAGTCACGCTCATACCTGTAACAGTTATGGTGAAAGAGCAAAGCTTGCCCTGATTTATTGAAAGCAGCCCCTAGTTGATTTTAATAACCTCTGTCTGAGATGTTTAGGAAAATAAATACAACAGACACACACACACACAGATGCCATTAATTCTATATGTAAAATAATAAGTTCCTTAAATTCAGCATTCTAACCGTGACGGGATGGTTGCTGAGTAAGACATAGATCAGGAAGGCATAAGAAGGATTCACACATCTGAAAAGTTAATATTTAAAACAAACAAACAAAAAACTCAGTGCCTTTCAAGATGGCGATTGTAAACTATTTCCAATTTCATTTGCTGCTTTTTTTTTTTTTCACTTTCTAGAATCAGGGAATTCTGAACCTCAGCAACTGTTGGATAGATGTGGACACTAAGAGAAAGTTTAAATGCCTTGTTTTATAACACACAATGACTAACTGTAAAACAAGGATTAGAACCCAAAAGCAATACGATTCCTTAGTTTATTAAATACATTAAACTCATTTTTACCAGTTTAGGCAGAGCAGTTGTGATGGTTAACGTTATCTTAAATAGCAACAAGGAGATGTTTAAAAACTCTGAACCTTACAATGGGCAACGATCAGTGTATCAAAAGACACCAGCTCTCTTTGCATTTCTGCCTCATATACTTGCAACATAAGAAAAGGGGCAATAAAATATTAATGTTGTAAAATACTTGGGATTACAAAAATAGGGAAAAAAAACCACTGAAATACGTATGTCAGATCTTATGTGTTGAGGCGACTCCATTCCTGGGTGTCTCCTGCTGGGACAAGGAGCTGGGATGCAGTCATATAGAATCATCTAGCACCTGGATCCCGTTCAATATGCAACTCTGCTGCTAAATTGAAGACAGAGTCAGAATCCAGTTCCTACTTCATTGGCCTCCGGTCTTATTGACCTGTGGAACATTTAAACAAAGGGACCCTGGGACTTTCCCAAAGGTAGAAGGATCCTATGATTTGCTTCTTGGAAATCAGAGATTCTAGTATTTCTGTAGTATTTTGCAGTGGGCTGGCTGCTGAGCAGTGCAGTAGGGAGCCAGGGAGACTCAGCGTTATGGAAGCCTGCTAACAAATGTCACATTTTCTAGGTGCGTGACTCTACCATGTGTTTGCACATGCTGTGTCCACAGCTTGAAATATTCATCTCCTTACATGTTACCTACCCATTAATTCTCCCCACCACCAAACTTCCCAAATGGCCTGGCTTAAGTGTCCCCTTTTTTGCAAAACCACCCTTAACTGCTTTGGGCAGAAGTAATTGATCCTCCATTTGTGATACCATAGGACTTTGTTCTCACTTCTGGTGTAGGATCTATCTTTATGCGTTGTAGTCGAGTCTTCATCTACACCAGATGTATAGGGGTTATGTGCTCTCCTTATTTGGAACTCCAAAACCAAACAAGACACTCGGCTCGCAACAGGCATTAACATAGGTGTCTTGATTGAATGAGTGAAATGTTGCAAGTTCATACCAGTTTCTATATAATTGACCCCTATATACTTGGTTTTATTCCCTCCACTTTTTTAATCTCGAAAATCATTTTTGCTGAATCAAAATTCAACTATTCTGTCAACAAACAAATGCCAATTAGGCACTTATTACATACCAGGAACTCTTCCAGATACCAGTGGTACCAACAATTAAAACAGACGAATAAGCAACAACCATGCTCTCATTGAAACTCATGAACAACACACAAATAGTCAAATAAATATATTGCATGTCAGACAGTGATAGGTGGTGTAAAGACTAAAGGGGTAAAGCAGCTTACGCAAATAGAGGGAAGAGTGGAGCATTATTTCATATTAAAAGTTAGAGAAGAACTCATTCCAAAGGTGACAGTTGGGCAGAAACTGAAAGTGAGAGCCATAGTTAAGTGGATATATTGAGAAAGAACATACCGGAAAGTGAGAACAACGATTGCGAAATGCCTCATAATAGGAAGTGCTTGATGCATTGGAAGTAAAGCAAGGAGACCAGTCTTGCTGGAGCAAACTGGTTTTGGAGGACAGCCGTAGCAGATGAAGTCAGCGAAGAAACACCGGAGAGAAAATGTTATTGCAGATCAGGAGCATATGGGGAACTATGGGAGGGTTTTTAATAAAAGAGCAATATGATTTTGCTGATATTTTAGAAAAGATTTGTTTCTAGCTGCCATGCGAGGGAATACACCCTAGAAGAGGGGTGAGAGCGGGAAGATCACTTAGTGCATGCATTAGTTTGCTTGGGCTGCTGTAACAAAGTACCACAGTCTTAGGGGGCATAAACAATGGAAATTTATTATCTTAAAGTTCTGGAGGCTGGAAGTGTGAGATCAAGGTGTCTGCAGAGTTGGTTCCTTCTGAGGGTTATGACGGAGAAACTGTTCTCTGCCTCTCTCCTAGCCTTCAGTGGTTTTCTGGCAATCTTTGGTCTTTGGCTTGTAGATGCATCACCATGATGTCTACACTTGTCTTTCCATGTCGTTCTCCTGTGTGCTTGTCTGTCTCTGTATCTAAATTTCCCCTTTTTATAAGGACATAAATCATATTGGATAAGGGCACACCCTAATGACCTCACCTTCCTTTGACTACATTTACAAAGACTATCTCCAAATAAGGTCACATTCTGAGGCACTGGGGGGGTAGGACTTCAACATATCTTTATAGGGAAACAATTCAATTCATACCAGTATGCTATGGAAATAGAACATTCTAGAGATGATAGTGGCTAAGAATAGAGCATAAACACTAGAGGTAGAGAGAAGTGATTAAGTATAGGATTATTTTGAAGATAGAACCAACAGATTTTGTTGATTAATTGGGTGTTGGATATAAAGAGTAGAGGGAAGAAAGGAAGACTTCAGGGGTTTGGGCCTGAATAACAGCTATGTTCTGAGAGTGAGAAGCAGATGTGTGGAAGGTAGTCAGTTTGTTTTTTGTCATATTAACATGTTACGATTGAGATCTAGTTAGATTTCTAAGCAAAGATTTTGATAAAGCACTTGGATATAGGAGTCTGGCTTATGAAAATTTATAGCTGCAAAAGACTTAATCATCTTAGTCCAACCAATACTTATCACAGATGAAGAACTCAATATTTTTTAAAATCCTTATTTAAAAAATAAAATAAAATGCCTTGTCTCAAGGCCACTGAACCATGTAGTGACATCAACAGAAAACAACAAAAAATACCAAACTCAGTTTTTTTGTCTCCCAATCTGACACTTTTTCCATTATAGTACCAGACTTTCTTCAGCACTTTTTAATTCCACATGCAGTCACTTAACAGCAGTTGATAGCCTCATGCAAGAAAAATGTAAATAATTACAGTTCTGGGCCCAGCAGTTGGGTGAAAAAGATTCCATCTTGAGGTTTTTGTTCTCCAATCTATTACCACAAAATTTATAAACACAACAAGATGGTCAAAAATACTGCAAGCTAGAGTAATTTCGGAAGTTGAATAGGTTCTTTTTCCCCTAACATATTTTTAGAACGCTAATGCAGGATCTGATGTTGAGACGCTTCCTTGAAGCACAGAAAGAGAATCAGGCCCTCAACTCCTCCTGCTCACTTGTATCACCCAGCAGCTGACTCAACCCCTGCTGAGTCCAAGAGTATGTTTTGTCCATTTGAAGACTGGGCTGAGATCAACTTTCTATGTTTGGCTTCCTGACTAAATTTACACTCCAAGAGGTTCTGAAAGATACGTCCAGTGTGTCGGTCTTCTGCTAGCTTTGAACAAAGTTTGATTTTTATTTTTTATTTTAAGTTAAAGGTTCCTGTACTTGCCCGCATTATTTTCATTTTGCAACAGAATATTTGTCAAAAGTGCCTGCAGACAATGATGCAAAGCAATATTATTTATAATATGAACATACTTTTTATATATTTGTAACACACATGTAACTACAGAAATATGGAGGAATCTTTGTTGACCTCTAAAACTCTTTGTGACTACTGTGGATGGAAAGTTTGTCATGACCGCTGTGGCACTTTTTTATTCATCACTGCAGGAGTTGATTAGCTACATTCTATGAGAAATAGCAGAGTAACTCCAGGAACCTGAAAAATGTTATATCCATCAGGAAGTTTATGCTATTAAGGAATTGCTGTTATGAAACCACTAGAAGGTTGCTGGGGGTATGGGTGATTTCATTCTTTGATCATAGCCAAGACAGCACCGAGCAGCCTCAACAAATTTCAGAAAGAGAAGGGACAGAATAATAGGTCTGCCATGCATTGATATATTATAAATATGCATATACACTTAATGTTCAGGGAGTCAAAACTCAATCAAAAGCAGCTCTTAAATGTGCCAAGTTTCATCCCCTTTAAAGCTTTCAATTAACAAATTCTACCAGTAACCAAAAGAGGGAAAGAAGAGCAGGGAGAGTCTGTAGAATCCCTTTAGGCAGAGTGTTTGACTCATTTTGTTTTAAATCTTGCTAACAATGTTTTGGAGATCAGTCACACACACCAAAACATAGTAAAGGCTGCATGATGAAGAAATGCTAAATATTGATAGATACTAAATTCTGGTCTAATAATAAAGGATATTTTGTCCTTCACACTAAAATGTAGCAAAATGAATTTCATTAGAAGTTAATCTGGGCCGTTTACCTATGAATGTATTCTTTTCTAGATATTTTCTATGTAAAAACATACCAGAAAAGGTAGAAGCAGAATGTCATCTCCATTGTGCATGTGCACCCATTACTATGGCTGGAAAAGAAATGATGGAGATAAACACACTTGAGACTTTTATGTCGCACTGATAAATTCCATCAGCCCAGAATGAAAGTCACATCTGTTGTGTTTAGGGGATAAAAGGTAGTGTTATAGATTACAGTACCCTGAAGGCACTTGCGGCAGGTGCAGTAATTTAAGTCATCCTGAACTCTCACTAAGGCAGCCACAGTAGGAGGCCAGGTGGGTAAAAACACCAAGCAAAGTAGTTTTGAATCACTTTGCTTTTCTAACAGTCTTGAAAAACAGAAGAGATTTTCATATCTCTCAGGTCATTTGGATATGACCCCGGTAGAGAGCAGAGATGGAATTCTTAAATTCCTTCCAGCCCTGCCCTTTGATTCTATGACTTAGAAATAAAACCGGGCTAATGTGAATGAGTGGAGATACACGTATTCATCAGCTCTGGTGTCCAGCAGAGGGCACTGGAAACAGGACTGCATGTGGGAGCCGATCCTATCCTCAAATGATGGCAGGTAGATCTTTCAGAAAAAGAAACATGGAAAAAAATTTTTTTCTAAGCACAAATTAACCTGCAAGTTTTGACATTTATTCTTCAAATGCAATGTGAAATTGGCATTATGGTTGTTTTCAGATTTTAACTTTTTAAATTAAGATTGCTTGTCATATTGTGTTCCCTCATCAGTCAGTAAAGGGAACCAAATTTCTATAGCAACGTGATTGCAATATTCAATTTACATTGGTTCCCACTGACTGAGGAGCAGTGATTAGACAATTTCTGGCCTTCAGTATTTTCTTCTAAATTTAAACACAAAAATTGTGAATCCAAATTTGGGGAGCTTTTATTTTCTAAGAGTGATAATATTTATTGAATATCATCAAGTTCAGAGCATCGTAGAACATCCCTCCTAAGAGCCCTGTTTATGTCTCAAGGGAACACGGTTTCTATATTATAAATAAATACCCCAAAATAAATATTGACAAATGGCTCCTTAGGACAACTTTTCTTTTTTTATCCTCTAGCTTTATAAACTTTATGAAGACATGTAGAAAAAAAAATATGGTAGAATGGTTGAGAAAATGTCCTGAATGCAATTGAATTGCGAAACATTACAAAAGAAATTTAAAAGGTAGCCATAATAGTGGGAGGGCTTTTTAGATAAATGGTAGATACACATAATCCAAAAACGGGCACATTCTATGATATTTCATGCTGCCCTAAATCTTTCCTGGGACAAAGCTTACAAGCTAATGGCATCTGCTATTTACCTGCTACTGCACTTTCCCTTTCAATGAATAAGAGTATTACACATATCGTTCCACATCCTTTATACAGCCACTTGGACTTACATCAAAGAACACCCTAAAGGCTCCCTCTCTCCCCACCCCCAAAAAAAGCAAGCATATGTGAATGATATTAATAACTTGCTGGAAATTCTGAATTTCAATGTTCCTGCAGCTTTGTATTAAAGACCACTCAGGCTTTGGTGGACATTTGCATTTTATCTAATTTTGTAGAAGTCGCAACATCTGCTACTCCTTGGAAAGGTAGAAAACAAAGACCAGGGAAGCTTTTTGGCTTCTACACACATCTCATCTGAAGAAGGGCTCAATCTCTTTATCTTTTATTTTCATTTCATCCAATTCCACGTTCTTGTGGCGTGCACACCGTCACAGAGCTGCATCTGTAGACAAGTTACAGCTGTGTCCACAATGGTGCTTGCGAGGAGTCTGTCCTCTCTGTGTGGCAGTGGTGTTTCTCAGAAGGAAAACTGAGAACCATAAGAGCCATACCTTTCTCTCCCTCTCCCTGTCCTGTGAAATGATTAGTCATCATCGCAGTGGTCGCTTGGTTTCTCTGCCTTATTTGGAAGCTACCAAGATGTAGTCAGAAGCAAACACCGGGACACAGAAGCATTTAAACACTGGAGACAGACAGCATGGCAGCAGCAACTGAGCATTTTTATCTCGAGCCCTAGATAGCGAGGCAGCAGAACAGAGCAGTTTAACTCAGAGGGACAGCAATGAGAAGTGTGGCAGCACATGAGAGCACATGCTGTAACAGGCTGACAGACAACATTTGGCTTGTATCAGGACACAGACTCAAAAGCAATGGAAAGACAGAAAATAAGCTTCTAATTTCCTTCCTAGAAATTAGGTCCAGCTTCTGACTACTGTTCTGTATTGGTTAGGGTTTTGAATACATAAAAGCAGACAAGCTTTAATTTATATTTGGTAATGGATTTTCTTTTTCTTTCTTTCTTTTTTTTCTTTTTTAACTTCTTCAGTGTGTCTCTTTCAGTCCAACTGGAAAAAATCATTTCTGTTGTTCAAATGACCAGTTTCATGACTCAGATACACCTTCATCCAGTCCTTCACATATTCATTCCTTCAAAAGTACCTACTATCCACCAGGTGCTCTTTAGTTGCTAGGGAGACGTCAATGAGCAAAACAGACCCTCCTGCCATCCTGGAGCTTCCACAGCAGAGTGCAGCAACAGAAAATAAACACACAGAAAATATATAATGCACCAGATGGTATGCATGCTATGTAGCAAAGTAAAGCAGGAAATGGAATAGAAAATGCCAAGCTGGGTTTAGTGGAGAGTTGCACTTTTAAATAAAGTGATAAAGGGAGATAAACTTGTAGCAAGTCAGGGAACCAGGCCCTATGCCTCTGTGTGTGTGTGTGTGTGCAAGAACATGGCATAGAGGGGGAGCATGTTCCAGACAGAGGTAAGGGCAATGTCAAAGATGGTGAGCTGAAAATATTTGCTGTGTTACTTGATTACTTCTAACGAATGACAGCCTTGTATCCACCATGCTCCCCACTTTTCTTTCTTCCTTTTTATTCGTTTCTTCATTTGTCACATTTATTGAACATCTATTACATGCACTGTGCCAGTCACTGAAATAACAAAAGTGGATAAAACGCCATCCCTTGGAGGATGGATTCACTGTCTCGAAGAGGAAATAGATCAACATCTTTATCAGTTCATTCCTGCTTAAAGCTTTCCTGTAATTTGTTTCCTAGATTATTTTGAGGTGGTCATATATTTCCTTCCTGTTATCCGGCACTCCTAAAAATCTCGGGACTGGGAAAGGCATTGTGGTCACTTAAGTATTTCGTTATGTTTAGTTATCTGGAAGCCCCTGCTTCTAAGATGGCGGCTAGGTCACCTCCAAGCTCATTTGAACACATATGGAAAGTCCAAAGCTCTTCGTGCAAGGCTCTTTGTGCAAGGCTCTTGCTCCAGCTGCTGCCAGATTTGCTGAGCCAGGGTCATTTCCTGCCCCTGACCTGCTGCCTCCATTCTGCATGACTTCTGCTAAGGCTCTCCTTGCACCTTGCAGGCTCTTCTCTCCTGGTCCCTCCGCCCCTCCCCCCGCCCTTGCATTACCTCCAGGAACTCAAATCCCACTCACTCCACTAAGCAGCAGTCAGCTGTTTCTGATTGCTATTCCTACATGCAAGGCCCTATTTTGCATACCCAAGATCTATATATGTTCTGAGCTAAAATAAAATACCTTCGATGATTTTAGCCCCATAGAAATTTCCTCTGTAAGGCTCCCCTGAAAGGAAATTGTCTTTTCGAATAAAATATCTTTTTCTGTATAATAAAAATCAACATTCATTTAGAGGTTGGTATGTGAAATCAGTAGACTCCCTTTTCCCCATGTATTTGTACTTCTGATCTCGTAGCAGGCAGTTCCCAGCCATTAGCTACGTGAGCAAGCCTTTCCAGTCTGCCTTCCTCTGGGCCTTGGGCCCCCCTTGCCATCCCCATATGCAGTCTCCTGGGATGGCTTTGTTTTCCACTCTGCTCAGAGCATCACTGCTCACCTGCCTCAGGTGTGATCCACTGTGTGTCCTTTGAAAGGAGCAGCTTTCCCTCCTGCTGAGCCTCACAGATCGGGGGATGGGGTAGCACACTCGGTTATGGCTTCCTTCCCACAGGCTTCACTTTCTTGGGCTCAATGGCCTATGCAGACAACCAGAGCATCACCTCAACCTTTCCCTGAGTTGTCTTCTCCACCTCAAACCAAAGGTGTGCCCCTGTCCACATCCTACAACACACAGGCTTTCAGCTGTCAGTTCATGATTGACTGACGAACTGAGCCACCAACTCTACAATGTGACCTCAAGTTAAAAATCCAGCTCCAGAGAAAAGATTCAGAACTTGAGAACCTTAACTGAATTTTAGTACTTAACTGAGATCAAAATGCAATAGATCAGAATGAAAAAACAGAAGAAGGAGGAGGGGAAGCAAGTTTTCCTACTTCTTACTGGGCTGGATCCAGCGGAGACTGAAAACTACCGCCTGTTTGAATTCAGGACTTCTCCATCCAGGGGTATGGGGCCAGGGCCCGGGGTGGAGGAGATCCCTCTGTGAATATGCTGGAGAGAGGGAAGAGAGATTTTCTCCCAAGGATTCTCCCTGCATCGGGTATGAACAATAGTCACAAATCAGATATTTGCACAGTAGGAATTTTGTTGTATTAACCCAACTCAGTCTCCTTTATGAGGCCCAGTAGAGGCAGAAAGATATTATTTGCACTTCTACATACTCTAGTCCCTTCTTAAAAGTTTCAGATAAATGTTCTTTCAAGTCAAGTGTATACGCTAAGTCAGTACTAAGTCTCACGTGCTATCCAGTTCAAATCTCTCCCTCTAAGTTTCCCTGCATCCACCTCTCACCACCGCCATCACTGCTGCCTCCACCACTCAACTCCCTTCTAATTGTTCACCCAGGGTCACAGATGGGCTTGGGGAGGGGCAGGGAAGGGGTGTCACTTTTGAGGTCTGGTCTAATTCCCAAGGGCTGATCACTGCTGTTCTCTTGCTTGAACTTGTGCCCCAGGGCAAAAAGGAAGTGGGACATCAATGAGAGAGGGCATGAGGGGAAGAGAAAGTGCTCAGGTTCAAACAATGCCCCTGATGCCTAAGAGAATCAGGGTGGTTATCAGCTCTACCCCTTGACTACTCCTGTGTTCTGCCCTGGGAGTCAGAGGACTTTTTTAATCTTCTTCCTTGCCTAAGAACAACTTTTTAATACTGGAGGGGAGTGTTTTCCTCTCTCTTCCTACATTGGCATGCCATTCTTATTTTCTTCATGTCATGTTGGCATGGGGGTACTTCATTGACCCTCAGCCTTGAGATTATTTCTGGAATGTCCCCCAAACCTGATACCCTATTCCCTTTGGGATCCTTCCAACTTCATACAAATGTCCAATATTGAGCAAAATTTTTCCTGGTGTCCTAAAATTAGGATCTGGGGTCCAAAACTTAGGTCATTGGAGGAAAAAAAAAGATATCAAGTAGAGAACAATAGCAAGTGGTAGCTAGAGGACTCCCTTTGGAGTTCATCAAGAATTGAAAAAATAGACTTGCTCACTGCAAACATCACTCAAGTTATTTACCTCCAAATCAGACTGTATAATCTATAAGCAAACAACCAGAGCTCAGAGGGGAGGAAGGAACCTACAGAATCTGAAATTGTCAGTCTGGTGGAGAATGCTATGGCTTTCCCATTAGCTTCCTGAAGAAGGAAGGACAGAGGCAAGCTTCTCTCCACCCTGAGCCATTGGGAGGTCCTTTAAGAGAATCACTCATACAGGTGGAGGGGACTGGAAAAAGGGGAAACTGACATTTCACTCTCTGGTTTAATATTTACTTAAGCCATAGAGAAATTAATCTGCTGCATACTTTAAGTAGGAGAAGGAAGAATTGAAGAAAGAGGGCAGGGGGGAGGGGGTAGCAGTGGACCAGGATATGCTCTTTCCATTTGGTATGACAAGGTTGATTGAGTTTATCTAAGTCATGTGGGCAGAGCAGATCCATCTAGCCAAGATCCCTCCCAAAAAGGATGGGCACTAAGCAAGGCGACACAACCGCAATGGGCCGTCAGGCTTAGCACTGAGGTGGGAGCTGGAGCAGGGTTCTGAGAGGTCAGGACAGTGTAGATCTTCTGAATCACACTCCTGGTAGACATCTTATGGCAGTAAGGATCAATAGTAATGATGACAGTAGCAGAAGAGAGATACCCATGTTTTTTTCTCCATTTGGCAATGGAAATCAGGCAGACTTCTTTTTTTTTTAAAGAAAAATAGCCTCAATCCTGTGAATTTCTTGAATAATTTGCAGGAGAGGAAAAAACCCTAAGAGTGTGATGACAAACTCCCTAAGAATTTGACTAATGGAGAAATAACCAGTATAATTACATTTAGAGAAATAAAGGAATATGATGCTAATTATACCCGAAAATGTGTGAAACACTTTATACCTAACTCTGGGTTTATATTCCAAAACAGACAATTTCTGATTCAATTACGTTAGATGCAAAGACCAGCCAGGATCACTTTTTGTTTGCCATTGTCCTTCTGTCCAGCGGAGACCATGAGTTGATGGCCCTGTGGGCTGTATTGAGCCTTTGGATGTTTGGTTTGGTGTGGCAAGCTAATAGAGAGGTTTCATAAAATTAATTTCCAATATTTAATAATACTGAGATTATATATTAAATGAATATTTAAAAGAAAAGTGTAGAGTGACATCAGCAACATGGCAGAGTGAGCTTTGCCTCTAAACTCTCCCCCACTAAGATACAACAAAAAGGTCATTCATATATCAACAGAGGTCTTTCACACTACACATAAGACATCTGAGAGACCCACACAGCCTTACATCTGACAGCAGTGGTGCTGGAAACCGCAGAGGAAGTGGAAGGAGGTAAGGAAAACTCCCCTCCTTCCCCAACAACAGCAACCCTGAGACCAACATGCAGCAGCTCTCAGAAAGGTGGGGGAGGGCCGCCCTCCATGGGGAAACCTTTGCTCTCCAAGTTCCCTCAGCCTGTAGGGAATTCCCATATGGAGGGAAGAGAACAATGGTGGGGGTGTCTTCATCAAACTAATAGCCCAGGAGAGCAGATAGTGAGGGAAGAATGAGAAGCCCCTGGGACCAGGAGGCAGAAGTAAGTGCCCCATCCCCAGCATCCCAGCTTAGTCCCGCTCAGCACCCCAGCCCAGCTGCACATGGTGCCCCAGCTCAGCTGTGCTTGATGCCCTAGCTCGGTGCCCCAGCTCAGCTACACTTCAGCCCAGCTGTGCTTCAGTCCAGCCAGAATCCCGCAGATCTCAGCAGGCTCAGAATACACAGCTGTTGACCCCCACCTAGTGGCAGCAAGTGGAAGCTGTGATCAGATATCTTCAGGATGAAGAAAAATAAAACCATACACTCAAGCACAATGCAAAAATATATTAAATCTCCAGACCAGAAGGAAAATGAAAAGCATCCAGAAATCAGTCCTGAAGGCACAGAAATTTATAACCTAAATGACAGAGAATTCAAAATATCTGTCATAAAAAGCTCAATGAATTACAATAAAATACAGATAGACAATTCAATGAAATTAGGAGCTTCTTCACAAAAAAGGCTGAAACTATAAAGAAAAACCAATCAGAAATGTTGGAGATGAAAAACACAATGTTGTGATAAAGAAAAATCTGGAATCTTTAAAGAACAGAGCAGACAATATGGAGGAAAATATTAGTAATATAGAGGATAGGAATGTAGAAAGGCTCCAGATGGAGGAGGAGAGACAACTAAGACTAAAAAGAAATGAAGAAATTCTTTGAGAAATATCTGACTCGATTAAGAAATGCAACATAAGGATTATAGGTATTCCAGAGGGAAAAGAGAGAGATAAAGGAGCAGAGAGCTTGTTCAAAGAAATAATAGCTGAGAACTTCCCAAACCTGGGGAAGAAGCTGGAAATACAAGTGAATGAAGTCAATAGATCTTATATATATATCAACAAAAAAGTCCATCTCCAACGCATATAGTAGTAAAGCTGGTAAAAGTCAATGACAAAGAAAAAATATTAAGGACAGCAAGAGAAAGAAAGAAGATGTACAAAGGAATTCCAATCAGGCATTCAGGAGATTTCTTGTCAGACGCTCTGCAGGCGAGGAGCGAGTGGAATGATATAGTCAAAATTCTGAAAGACGAAAACTTTCAGCCAAGAATACTATATCCAGTGAAAATATCCTTCAGATATGATGGAGAAATAATAACTATCCCAGATAAACAAAAGCTAAGGGAGTTCATTACCACAAGACTCCCACTGCAAGAAATGATCAAGAAGGCCCTCATACCTGAAAAAAGAAAAGAGAGAAAGGGGATACAAAGCTTTGAGCAAGGAGAAAATAGGTAGACAAAATCAGATAAAGTGCAGCTCTCTATCAGAATAGGTTACCAAACAATTATAACATCAAAGATCAAGGGAAGGAAAACACCAAAAATAAATATAACCTCATCACTTTAAACACAAAATCACAGCATAAGATGGAATAAGTTGAGACAATAATAACCTCAAAGGGGAAGAGGAAAGGGACGGAATCAATTTAGTCAAAGGAAATAAGAGGCCACCGGAAAATGGACTATCTCATCTACAAGATTTTTATACCAACCTCATGGTAACCACGAAACTAATATTCAAAGCAGACACACATACAATAAATAAAGAGAAAACTAAGAAAACCATCATACAGAATTACCAAACTGAATTGGTATTGCGAAACACATGGAACAAGAAACAAAGCAAATACAAAAGATCCGGAAAATGAGCTATAAAGTAGCAGCAACATTAAGCCCTCATATAGCAATAATCACTCTAAAAGTAAATGGATTGAATTTTCCAATCAAAAGACACAGAATGGCAGGATGTATTAAAAAACAAGATCCAACAATATGCTGCCTCCAGGAAACACATCTCAGCTCTAAAGACAAACACAGGTTCAGAGTAAAAGGATGGAAGACAATACTCCAAGCTAGTGGCAAACAAAAATAAACAGGTGTTGTCATACTTATATCAGACAAAGTAGACTTCAAGACAGAAAGGGTAATGAGAGACAAAGAGGGGCAATATATAATGATAAAAGGGATGCTCCACCAAGAAGGCATATCACTTATAAATATATATGCACCCAACACAGGAGCACCAAAGTACATTAAGCAACTATTAACAAGCCTAAAAGGAGACATTAACAACAACACAATAATAGTGGGGCACCTTGACACCCCACTCACATCAATGGATAGATCCTCCAGACAAAAAGTCAATAAGGAAATAGTGGACTTAAATGAAAAACTAGATGAGATGGACTTAGCAGATACATACAGAGCACTCCATCCAAAAACAACAGATTATACATTCTTCTCAAACACACATGGAGCATTCTCAAGGAGAGACCATACGTTGAGAAACAAGGCAAGCCTCTATAAATTTAAGAAGATTGAAATCATAACAAGCATCTTTTCCAACCAAAGGATCTTAATCATCAGGGAAATGCAAATCAAAACTACACTAAGATATCACCTTACACCCATTAGAATGACTATAATCACCAAGACAAAAAACAGCAAATGTTGGAGAGGTTTTGGAGAAATGGGAACCCTAATTCACTGCTGGTAGGAATGCAAACTGGTGCAGCCTTTATGGAAAACAGAATGGAGATTCCTCAAAAAATTAAAAATAGAAGTACCTCATGATCCAGTTATCCCACTGTTGGATATCTATCCAACGAATCTGAAATCAACAATCCAAAGAGGCTTATGCACCTCTATGTTCATTGCAGCATTATTCGCTATAGCTAAGAAGTGGAAGCAACCCAAGTGTCCCTTGACTGATGATTGGATAAAGAAGATGTTGTATATGTATACACACACACACACACACACACAATGGAATACTACTCAGCCATAAAAAAGACAAAATTGTCCCATTCACAACAACATGGATGGACCTGGAGGGTACTATGTTAAGTGAAATAAACCAGAGAGAGAAAGACAAACATTGCATGATTTCACTTATATGTGGAATATAAACTAACACACCAAGAGTGAGAACTGTTTGGGGGTTACCAGGGGCAAGGGAGTTTGGGGAGGGCACAAGGGGTGAAGGGACGCATTAATATGGTGACTGACAAATAATGTACAACTAAAATTTCACAGTGTTATAAACTATTAAGACATCAACTGAAAAAAAAAGAAAAGTGTATCTTTCTATCCTGTTCCTACACCCTCACTATCAGCAACCAGCAGGGCATTTACTTCAAATCATTCCTGGGACTGCTGAGTTTGCAGACTGCATTTACAGGACCAAGTGTGGTTTAGGGAGGAAGGGAAATTTCAGAAGACAATCTTTTATCACATACATCTTCCCAAGTGTTGCCTATATTATAAAAGGAGGGTGTCCAGAAGGAATGTGTGTGAGCAGAGAAAAACCCCAGAAGTACTGTATGTTTCATAAAGGATGAAGAGGATAGGAAAGAAATATTGAGAATCTGTTCTATTCTGCTGTGAATTAAGGATGTGTGTGTGTAGGGGTGGACTCATCAGAAGTAATGAGCCAGGAGGAAATAGAAGCATGAAAGTTTTCTCTTAGGGTCCTAATAGGGGAACTTCAAAAAAATGTCATGCATTCAGCCAGGCTGAGAAACATCTTTTCAGAGCTATCAAGTCAGTGTATTCAGCCCACTCAACTTTTTTCTCTCTGTCTGGTGTCCCAGCTCCACACCATGTCTGTCACACCAAGGCTAATTATTGGAGGGGGAAGGGGCATTATCCAATCACTGAGAGGAAAGAAATCCCCAGTCCCACTGACAGAGCAAGTTATGCCCTGGCTCCCTGGGGGAATTGGAGGACTCTGAATTAATTTTTACACAGGCAGATTAATAACATGATGATTAGGCTCTCAGCAGCATTGATAAAATATTCAACTTGAGGACAATACGGGTTTAACAGTTTTGTGGGAACAATGTGTTAACCTAACACTTCTTTGTAGATTGTTTCTATGGGAAATTGTGCTCTGGTTTTGGCACAATTTACCAAGTTGCAGACTCTCTAGCGGGTTTTAAGAAAAGAGCAAAATAGTACCAGTATTTCAGTAGGTAATCTTGGGGGCTTAAAGGTAATTGAATAGCTCACTGATATTTATAATTCAAGATAGGTTGACTTTTTCTAGACATTTTAAGTGCATACGTAGATATAAGAATTAAGACAATTTTTATTTTATTATCATATTACTTATTATGAATCATTCATTTAATTAGTCTCAGAGTGTGGGTTGGTGAATGATATAAAGGACACAATGACACTATCTTTGTATTCCAGCCCAGATAATATCACCTAGAATTTAAGGCAATTTAAGATTATTTTGCCTTTCTGAAAAGAAAGATATTCAGTGGTTTTGTTCTTAGAAATAGATTGTGCTCACACTTCATTCTTTCATAAAAGATCAGAGTTTTCTAGGAGATGTATGATAATCCTACCTATGTAGAGAACTGACATTAAGAAAAGAGATATGGAGAAAATCCCTTCTGTAAAAGATAACGTTTTGTGTTTTAAATACCCTCAAAAATAGATCTAAAACTTCACTTCTTAAAGTTTCTCACTAGAAAAACAAACAGAATGGAAATTACCACGAGGTCATTGATCAAAATCTAATTCAAAGTCTTATATATTGCATAGCACGAGTTTTAGTACCTAAGAAGAAACAGCCCACTAAGGTGTAGCAGAAACACTAACAGATTCTGTCTCTGAATATGGCAGTAAAACAACTGCCTGGTTAGAGCAGTCAATCACACAGATAAAGTAATGGCTTAAACAATGGGTTGAATACTTTCCCTATTGCCACTATTCAATTGTTAATGATATAAGCATAAATGTTATTATAATATTGTCAGGACTAAAGTCAATTTTATCTACATTTCAAGATAGACTCACATTCATAGAGTTTTCCATGTATCTCCTTGTGTTCTATATACTCCCCTAAACCTACAGAGGAGTTTTTGCGGCAGGTAGATTCATGAAACTAATATGTTTTATTTAGTCCATAGAATTCTAGACTAGGATAGTTGAGTTCCAGAGATTGACAATATGGTAGCATATACTGGAGTTAAATGCTTCGCTGGCTTAAAAAAAGACTGAAGGACAAGTTTAATGCCTTTGGAGCAGAACTGCAGAGGGGGTACGAGTAGGAAAAAGAGTTCTCAGAAGAGAGCTGGGCCTTGAAGTTAGGATTATCAGGCAAGAAGAAGGGGGCTGTCAAGAGAGACCTCACTATCCTGGGAAGATGTAGTATCAATGGGAGTATTACAGTATAGCTTCAGATTTTCTGGTATTGCTACAAGTTGCTATAACGAGATGTACATATTGTTTTGATCTATTTCAAGGAAGATAATGGTGGTACATCTGAACTGAAGTCCATGTTAAATGGTCTGTGTATCCCACTTTCAGAAAAAAATAGGAGCCAGGCCCCCTGTTAGAAGAATTGAGAAGGTGTGTGTTTGAAATCAAGGAAAGGGAAGTGACAAAAGTATAAATCAGCTTCCTCAGTTTAAATGCAAGTTAAATATAAAATTTTTCCCCTGTGGGATTGATATTGCTCACCACTTGTACCCTGTTCTTCAAAAAACAGTCACAATGACAACTAATGGCAAATAACAAGACTTAGACAATAACCAGGTTACTAACAGGTATATTTGGAGCTTGGGGACATTGTAAAAACTGTTGTAGAGTTGTATGGTTCTCCCCAAAAGGCAAGTAGCTCTAAATTTTCATAGCTCCTATGTATATTGGCTAGAAATATCCCCCAAATTATGCTGGATTCCATGTATCCTCTGGCTTCAGAGCTAAGGCCTTGATCTGGGGATCTGATACACCTAAGGAGAAACTATAACATGATTACTGCAGAATCCCAGTGTTAGTTCCAAAATTGTCAAGGATCTGAGATTACCCCACTTGCAAGCTACCAAGTTAGTTTGGTTTTTTATATACATGTATTGCCAAGAACACAAATCCTAAGCCAGAGACGCAGGTAGTTTGTTATTCACAGCAAAAGCAATCACCAGAGCATTGTCTTAGCATTGAATCCCCAAACTCCAGAGGGCAACACCAAGAGAGCAAGATATTTACTTCCACATGCGGTGGGTTTGCATGAAAGTGGTGGAACCCTCAAATTAGAACACTCTAAGCTTTCATGGCTATTGGTACATCTGCTTACCCTCCTCTCCAGAGAAAGAATGATTACTCATTACCCTGGAAAGTAAGCAAATGTCTCCAGCATGGGGAAGGAGACTTACGTTGACACATAAAATTAACCATCACACTTCAGTATACTGAAATGTCTCTGGGTGTCTCTGTTTTTAGGGAGACACTTTCTAGAGCTCCCAAGACATGTTCGCTGTTCAAACAATTCCACTGTTCAGAGACCTCCACTGTGCAGGAACACAAGATATCCGTGAATCATCGTTTCCTTACACTCTATTGAGAAAGTTAGGGTCAGGTGGTGACACAAGCCTTCATATATCTGATCACATGAAGAAGGGTAACTGATAAGATATCATTATCACAGAGGGAGTTCTTTATAACTTACTTCTTCAAGTAACTGTGATAGATTCTTTATAGTCAAGACTGTCAAACTTCTGTCTACAACAAGCTACGTAGAAACAGTTTACTCACAAACTAAAGCTGTTTTGCACTCTTATCTCAATGGACAACTGCCTTAGTTGAATTGCTTTGTATTCTCACGGTCCCTATCTGTGTGTGAGCAAAACTACTTTTGCTTTTGTAATGAGTTACTATTTTGGAGGCATAATTTACATACAGTGAAACAAACAGATCTTAAGTATATAGTTCCATGAGTCTTGACAAATGCATACAGCTATAGGCACTAAGTGACAGAACATTTCAATTACCACAGGAAGTTCCCTCACGTCCTTCTCTAGTCAAATATATCCTGCCCCCACCGGAGGCCATGAAGAGTCTGTGATTAGCAGCTTCCCTGCATCCTCACTCTCATCTCTGAAGGTCACCTTCACCTCCCTGAGGACATCCTTCTCAAATGAACTCTATTTTTTTCTCCCTTGCTCAACATATCTCAAAGCCTGAAGCAGGATAAATGTCCCATTTCACTAAATGGGACTGCCATTTAGTTAGTTTCTCAGGTCTATAACAAAGCATTCATCCTTGATTCTTCTCATTTTCTTTCTATTCCACATCTAATTTGCCATTATGTCCATGGTAACAACACCGGACCTAACCACCATCTCATTTCTCACCTGGAGTTATTCAGCAATGTCCTAAGAGATCTCGCTGCTGCTTCTCTTGTCTGTAGAGTCCACATTTTTCATGAGCATAAATCAGATCATGCCCTTCCCCAGCATCAAAATCATTTATTGTTTACCATTACAATCAGAATGCAAATCAAATTCTTTCTTTTGATTTCTAAACCATACATATTCTGAGTCCTGCTCACTTTTCTGATTTCATTCCCTTCACTCTCTGACCTGTGTACTACTCGCCATTGACACTAAACTTTCTGCGCCTCTGTGACAACTTCTTTCTCCTCTAAGTATGTAGAAAAACAACCCTCTGATGTCAGTTTAAAACATTTGGAAATTGGTTTGAGTTGACAGCTCATAGATTTGAAATAAGACATGATCTGCCTAATTGACACCACCACCTTCCTCACCCACATCACACTTAGAAAAGTCCCTGGAGCTTGAATGAAAAAGAGACCAAATGAGGGGAAAGAAGAGTGGTAAGAAATCTGAGCTCCATGAGGAGAATTCGAGGGTGGAGGGCTACAGGGTCTACCCTGTGTTCCCTTGGAAATTCTGCACTGGATGAGAGGAGAAATGAAGGTGTATTTTATTTTTGTCATCGAGACTTCCAAGAGTTGGCCGCTAGGGTAAGATGGCGGCATGGCACTTCTAAACTTGCAGGGGAGCAGGGTGGCCAGACCACCCTCTCCAGCTGATCATCAATGCCAGAGAGCTAAATAGGAAAACAAAAGTGAGTCTGCCAGAGCTGTAAATGATATTTTCTGTGCCAAGAAAATAGATGAGGAGGACTCCAGCAGAAAACAGATAACAGCAACAGCATAGGGTCTAGACAAAAAGTCCAAGAAGGGGGAGATGGTCTCTCCCCCGCCAGTGCTCAGCTCTGTTTGTGTAAGTTCCCCACCACATGATAGCCAACCATGGGGGGAGACAGGAAAAAGCTTGCAGGTGGCCCTTTGAAATAGGACTGAGTTACGCCCTTTGAATTTAATTGATGAGTCATTGATTTAAGTTTTATTTACTTTAAATGTCTACATTAATTTGCCTGCAATTTGCCAGTCTGAGTGCGAAGAGTTGAAATGAAGCAATTCTAATTCAAAAGCTATATATTAAAAATGTGCAAGTCAGTGGCTGGTAAAATAGTAAGCTTGTAAAACCCACTGTTGCTGCTATTATTAATGCCTAGCTTTTATTAAACACAAACTAGGTGTCAAGAATTTACAAAGTTCTTTCTATACATTATTTAATTCAATCCTCAGAAAAATGTGATGAGGTAAATCCAATTATAATCACCCTCATTTTACAGGTGATGTAACTGAAGCATAGATAATATGAATAAATTTCCCAATATCATACTGCTGGCAAGTGATGGAAATAAGATTAAAACTCTTGCTGCCTTCTTAATTATTATATAATATTCGTCCAGCACAAATCAATCCTCTGTACACATATTTTATATATATATTTGTATAGATAATTTCAAAATAATTTTCGCTCTAACTGCACTTATACCTCCTTCTAATTCATGACTTTATTTACTTCTTTTTTCTTTTTCTTCACTAGATTATCTATGTACTTAATTTACTGTATTTTCAAACAACCAGTTTTGGGATTTCTTAATCAATTTTTCAATCATTCTTTGCTTCTGTATTAATAATTTCCTTTGTTTGTTCTTTGTTATTTTCCAAGTGACTTAATGCTTAGAAATCAGTGCTTTATAATAAAAATATATTCCTGAGTATAGCTTTAAAATACTCTATAGGTTTTGGCACATTAAAAATATATTAATATAATTGCTTTCACCATTTTATAAATAGTTTGTAAAGGCAATTTTTATTTCCTCTTTGGCTCTAGAATTATTTTGATGTTTAAAATTTCCTATCAGTTTTGGTTTTAGAATAAATTTTTATAACAAACCAGTCTCATTAGGTATATTATTAAGAATCTATATATTCTTATTTATTCTGATTCATATAATCTTTCAAGGCTTGATAGTAGTATGTTAAATTCTATACCTAATTTAAGTTAATCAATCTTCCAGAGGCTTAAGAATTTTATGTGTATAAAAAAGTAATTTTGGCATTCTTGAAATATGACCTATTTAGTTCATTCTTTTCTGATTGGCACAGGTACCAGCTATTTACCATTTTTTGGTGTTTCATCTGCTCATAAAATTTCTTGGCCACATAAACTGTCAGTGCAATGAGGCTGTAGAATTCCACAAAATATAGATTATATGGTTGGAATATGAAAGATGTATGAATGAAAGAGATTAGAAATAAGGGGAATTCCCTGGCCAACGTCTCAACCACAACCATGGAAAAACAGACTAGAACAATTTTAAGGGCAGAAGACAACTGCAAGTCATGTAGGCCCAATGAGAGCCCCTTCGTTTAACCTCCAGAAGAAAGAGGTAAAGGAGTCCTGTCCCCACCAGGCCCCTGAGGAAGGCTTCTGGCTGCTGGAGTTTCTGAGGTAACTATTTCAGTGAGCCTGGTTACAGGATGCAGATGGATTCTGAATCACACAAGAAAGCAACAAAAAGTGAGCCCAGTAGCCTATGGGAGCCAGAAATTTAGAACTATGAGAAAAAGAGAAGTTTCATATTAGAAAAAAAAGAAAGAAAACCCAGCCATGAAAATTCAAGCATGTGCTTCCCGGGTTCTATTATATTTTGAGTGAGTAGTATTGATTAGAAAAGTAGATCAGAGAAGAAATCAGAGAGGTACCAAAACATAGAGAAAATGAAATAATTTAAGTCAAAAATTCAGAAGAAATTGTATCAGCCAGTAAGACCTTATGAAAAATAAAACAGAATGAACATGGAGAAACTGCAAAACTAGTGTGGTCTTGTGAATGAAAAATACATGGCAGCTGTGCCAAGCAGGCTACTATTTTTACAGAAAGGGCTACACTGACCAAACATCCCTCCAGTGTAACCTGCAAAGATGACCCCTTCCTCCTTCTGATTCTACTGAAATGAGAAATCCATAGGAAAATAACATAACAATAATCAGGGACAGAATTTCTAGGGATCTGATTTGCTTCTTCCACTTTGGACAGATGTTTGGAAGAGACTAATACTGCAAAAGGCGAGGTCAAGAGGAAATAAAATGAAGTACAAATAAAAGTGCTAACTTGAGCCTGTCCACTTAGGACAACTCATACACATGGCACATTCGTCTTATCTTTCCCTCTGACTTTCACTAGCATTAGTGAGGATAATAATCTGGTCGTTGCATCTACATTTTTTCTCTCCTTATCACTTCATTGACATCACTGACTAGAATGTTCTTTTAACTATGATATAACTAACCCTTCTTATTTGGCTTTGAATTGGGATAATTGAATTGTGATTTCTCTACTCCCTGGGCAGGTATAGGAAGAATGAACCTGCTCAGATTGAGTAGTGAAATTGAAACAAGTCGCCAACAGTATAAACAACAGAGACCTTTAAATTAATTATTGGACATGCATTTTCCGATGAATAAGTCATTTCCAGTACATGATATTTCAGATCTCTCTGTGACACAGTCTGAGGACAGGAGGAAGAATAGGAAAGTCAACTTTGTGCCCATTGGCTTAAACACGTAGCCACAATACATAATCTTGTGCACAAGTTAAGGAAAGTGTGTAATTGAAGATGCCCATTCCAGCCCCAGTGATGAGGAATTCTTCATTGTCTTCGCAACTGGCTTTTACTGAGCTAGGAATAGCCACTGTTCTATATGCTTTCTGTTTTAACTTATGCAATCCTTACAATAACCTGATACTGCGGGTTACTATTATTGTGTTCATTTTCAGGTAAGAGTTTTGAGGCCAAAAAGTTAAATAACTTGCCTCTGCTCACAGTTAACAAGTGACATAGCCAGATTTAAACTTGCAAAGTCTGGCTCCAGAGTCCAAGGTCAGAATCACCATGCAGATGTCAGAAGTACATTTAACCCCAAAATTGATAGGACACGAGGGATCTCTATCAGGGTGAGGGCCTATGGTTGGAGTTTTCTTATTGGAAGAGATGTTGTCCCAAACAGAGAGGTCTCCTCAGCTCAGTCCCTCCACTTGTTTGGGCTTCAAAGTTGGAAGAGTCTCCTCAGGATACTCTACCCTTCCTGGAGTTTGCACTAACTTGCCTCGCCTGCCCTACGTACTACTTATTCTGATTTCTGAAATGCTTTGGCTGACTCTTTTACCCAAGCACTAATTTCGTTCAATCTTAAGAATGCAGAAGCATAAACAATTGAATATTTTTAAATACCATGATGAAATATATTTTAGCTGAAGTGTTAGAATTTCATACCTGTTAGTTTTAAAATATAATAATGATGAATTTTTATGTATTCTTGACACACTTTCATATCTATGATAACCTCACCTTATTCTCACCACCATCCTGACACTTAAAGGCAGGTCAGAGATAGTTAATCTTACTTTGGTGATGGGTAAATAGCCTGGAAAATAAAATGTTAGGGAGACATGATAGCTGTTTTCAGCTATGTCACGGGTTGTCATAGAGAAGAAGGATTAGATAATTTTGTACAGATCCAGAGGGCAGACTGGGACTAGTGGGAGGAAGTTGTAGGGAAGCAAATTTAGCTCCATAAATAGAGTAGTTGGAACAATCTCAGGTATAGAATGGGCTGCCTTGGTAGTTAGTGTATTTCTCATAACTGGACGCTTTCCAGCAGAAAGCTGACTATGTCTTGGGAGGTGGTAAAGTCAGGTGGGACAGAAATTATATGAGGTGCTCCCAAATGTATGTCTATGATCTATGAATTGGGAGCATAAATAAATTTAGGGACATTTTTCTAATAGTCAGATACAGAGACTAGATAGTAGTTGACGCTCTCTGTAGCAGCTTAGTGCTAATTCCATTGGTAATCTGTAATCTTTTAAACCCAAGTTTCTTTTTGATAATAATAAAAATGTAGGCCTACATCCAGATGCTGATATAGTCCTCGTCACTGAGAAATAACTGAATCACAAAACATACACTTTTTCTTCATTTTTATCCCTACCAGGCCAGAAGATTTAGTTGAGCTTTACTTTCTGTAGATTGTATTATGAAACAATGATCCTCTTATGCTATAATGTTATATGCATAGAAATTTATAATTTGAATGTGACTTTTCAAAATACACAGACTGTCCCAGTCATGGTTCATCTCCTCCTCTTTTTTGCTTGACTTTCTCTCTCATTGGCTGAAAAGTTATTTATATAGAATGCACTGCTTCTCAAAATATAAGACTAGAAGAAGGTTGGTTCACAGCATGGATTTGTTATTGAAAATCTTACACTGTCCATATCAATGGTAAAAGTAACTGGTATCATGATGACACAAAAGCAGGGGGCTTTATGCAGCTGCCATAGGCCAGAATTCAGTAAGTGCCCTCTAACCATAATCAGGAGTCAGGATTTAATCAAAGTGATGATGTATGAGACCTCTTCTATGGCCTTAAAGATCCCTGGGATTTACTTCAGTTATTAAAGCAAAATAAATGTTATAAGCCATAAAGGTTATGTTTACAATAGGAATGAGAAAGAAGACCACATGCATATGCCAGGCTAGCAACTCCTGTGAGAGATCGCAGAAATGAGCGAAAAAATGGCCATCAGTCTTAGAATCCTGTATAAAGAAGTTATCTCATATAGCACTAATGATTTTGAAAGTAGAGTTAGGAAAGAAATAAATTACTATTAATTGCACAAAAAGACAGAAGTTTCACAGACAGTCCACATATTAAATTCTTTAATCAATTCACAAAAAGTAAAATGCTTGGATAAGTGAATACAATATGATTGTTCTCTCCAAAAATTGAAGTCTGTTGGGCCTCTATTTCCTAGTCTAGGCATGTTTAAATATTAGACTTTATTTTACTTCCTATTGACTGGAATGGAAAAAAAATTCATTGCAAAAGTGTACTCTGAAATACACAAACACATCCAGTGCATCAAACAAAAATTCAAAGAAACACACATACAAGCTTACATACCCAAGGATTGTAAATATGCATTTCCATAGATTCTACATAGACCTCTAAAAGTTTGCATTTCTACTGAAAAGATATCAAGTTAACTTTTCCCAGATATTAACTCTGGAACACAACATTTTTTTCCATACTTTCTTATGAAACATGAAAAAAGCCTGAACACTGCTAGATTATTATTTTAATCTGATCATTTTTCAATCTAATCAGAATTTCTTGTTGAATTTAGTATTTTGTTTACAGTATAGAATTTTTTTCTGCAGCACTGGGTGCTAGGTGAGGTTCCACAGGTGATTCTGTATATGATCCCTGCTCACTAGAAGTATGCAATGAGATTATACTAATCATCAAAGATTACAGTATCAAAAGAATGACATTTATTACACTCCGGAAATTATTTACAGTTGAATTTGTGATTAAGTGGATCATTTTTAACTTAAAATGGCAAATTATCTTTTCATTTCTTAGAGAAATATTTAAAATCCCATTTAGACAACGTGTTGATTTTCTGCATGCTAAACTGATTACTCTTTCCTCGTCTACATTAAGCTTAAGCTGGATAAGTGGTTGCTTATTGGGCAAGATACAGCTGAAGTTCAGTCCTGGAGATAATGATGTTTTTCTTTAGGAAGCAAGGTTATTCAATGTTTATAATTTAATTTTAAATTTTTGTAGAAATGTATTTAAACAGAACAAAATTATGATTACTATTAGTTGTCCTTCATACGACATCTAGCTAAACTATGTTACTCTGTTTTTCTTCATTTATCAGTATTTGGCATATTGTCGTATGAGAGACCTTGAGAAAGATGCTTTCTTACTGCAAAACTGGAATGCAAGTAGGCATGTTACAAATGTAGTAAAAAAAAAAAAAAGAGTGAAAATAGTCCTTTTTTTTTTTTTACTGTTAATGTCACACCAATACTCTTAGTATGGTCATCATCATCATCACCATTAAGTACTTATTAAGTATCCATTTGTTCTTAATCCAATCTGCTGTAATTGCTGAATCCCATGGATTCCATCTGATGTAATTGCTGGTGGACACCTTCCCAATTAGATGAGAAACACATTTCCTGCAAGGCAGCTGCAGGAAATAAACAAATGAAATATAAAGCTGTAGTGTAATAGGTTCGTCTTTACCATTGCAGCTAAATATTTTCCAGCTCTTTCTCTCCAGGACAACAGAAAGACGTGAGACTCTATTATTTCCTCAGTGACCTCAATACTAACCTGATGAAATCATATTTTTACTTTCCCAATTAAGAATTGGCTACTTACCTAACATAGATATGCAACAAATGGCCTTATTTTTCAGTAGTGGGTGACCACAATTTATTCTCCTTACCAATGAATTGGCAAAATATTCTAAAAAATTATGCATATGATATGCTTAGCTCAGTGCCTGGCAGAGAGTAAGCAGTCCAAAAATGGTAACCATTATATCACATCTGATTTGAAATGAAATAAATTCATCTCCTTAAGTAGATTAACAGTGCCCAGATAGATCCCCATATTTTCCAATCTAGGCCTTCTTGGAATTCTCTTAACATTACATTATTATTAATGATGCTTTAAAAATATATTTCAAGTGTATCTTTGTAAACCTTCTATTTTGGTAATAGTCTCTGACAAATTATTTACTTTAAAATCTGATATGGAAAATTAATATTTTCTTGGTATACATTTATATTCACTTGATTATATGAATGATTTTAGATTTTTTTATTTTGAATGGTGCTTTAAAGTTATAATTTTGACACTAAACTATTTATTATAGTTGCTATATGTTCTCATCACAAAAGGCACACTCAGCCTAATAATGCATTCAACTAGTTAGAGGATTAAAAGGCACCATTATATTTCCATTTTCTTTCCATCTAAATATCTTAGTGTCATTAGTAAAACAAATTCATTTTTGTTGACTGACAATAGAAATCTTAAAAATGTATCCTATATAAACCACTCTAATGATATATAAAGCTACAACAGACAATATTCATGTCCCCAACACTATTTTTAAAAATGAGAAAAATTATCCTTACCCTAAACAACAATCCCCACAAGCCCTATTGGTTTTATACAGATTATTCTTTACATAACAGCCATAGTGATCCTTTTAAGATTTAAATAAGATCATGTCTTTTTTATACTCCAAACCCTCCAATAATTTCTCATATTAGGATAAAATCCCAAGTCCTTTTCATGGTTTGTGATACTTTACATCATCTGGCTGGCTCCCAGTTGCCACTCCAAACTCATCTTCCACCCCTCAGGCCCCTCTTCATTCCACTCCAGCTGTTCTGGCATCCTTGAACTTAGGTGAACATGACAAGTAGGCTCCCATTTCCAAGCATTATCACCTGATGTATAATTTACCCAAACCACTCTTCCCATATCTATATGGTTCTTTCTCTCTCTTCATTCAAGGATAAGGAGGTACCTTAGAGCAGAGGACAGCCTGCCTAAAACAGCAGCTACTATTACTCCCTACCATTGACTCTTCGTCATTGCACTTACCACTGTCTGCACACTCACACGTATGTATCTTTATGGATCTAGTTGTTCGTTTCCTCTCCTCCTTCATGAAACATAAGCTCTATGAGGGAATGGTATTTGTTTTGTTTGTTCTTCTCTGTAGCTCTGAAAAAAGGTGCCTAGCCCAGTATATAGTAGGCATTCAATACGATTTTGTGGAGGGAAAGAAGGAAATGAGAAAGGATGGAAGGAATGAACAAAGAACTTGCTAGTAGCACTCCATAATGATGTTTCAAACATTCTCCAATCTTTCCACTATGTTTGCCTGATGAAACATATTCAACAATTGAGACTCACCTCAAAAGAAATCACCATAATCCGTAATTTCATAAACTTTTACTCTTTTACTCTACATTGTACCAATCATTTAATCTGTTCCTTTTTCATTGAATTGATAACCCTCTATCTCAGGTCTATTCTCATACTGCACAGTCACGTTACTTTTTTTTAATCCCAACTCCATTCTTAATTATTGTGATTCAGCAGGTCTAATTTCTATGCATATTTTATACAATCTTTTAGGTAGTAGTATTTGTATAACACTTTAAATTAATATTTAATTTCATACGCATCACTTTAGTTAAACTTCATAATAGCCATTGTACTAGGTAGTTACTTTGTTTCACAAATAACAAAAATAAAATGTATTGAAAATAACCTCTGTATTATACAGGAAAAGTACTTGAGATTGTAATTTAAAACATTTCATTGAATACATACCGTGTGCTGGGCACCTCCTTCCATACTGGGAATATAACATAGAATAAGCCAGTCAGGTCCTTGATCTCAGGAGTGTTATATACTAACAGGAAACAAGATCATAAACATGTTTAAAACAACTCAAAAATAAAGGCTCCCAACCTCCATGGTAGTACATCATGACCCATCCTGCTGTCACAGCTGGTTGAATCTTAGATAGAAGATTCCATGAGCTGGCAAGCTAGATTCTCCCTCCCAAACATAGGCAAGTGGAACTCAGACAATCATTTATGATACAATGAGCCACTTCTGTGCAGAGAGAAGCAGATATGAGAGAGTACTTCATCTAAGAAGGATAGAAAGAGTAGCTGACTGTGAAACCTACTATATTCCCTGCCATTGGCTATTGATTTCTGTGGGAATACTATAATTTGACATTAAAAGAAAAATTACCTTTCCTTAAGCTAGAAAGAGAAGGATTCTGTCCCTTGCAATAAAATGATCCCTAGCTAAGGAGTATATAATCCCACCAGAGACAACCATAATTTAAAATTTTAATTAAAATTTCATAATCTGAATTTGCCATTAAAATATAAAATCATTTTATGACAATAATAATCTTCTGTATCATTTTGACATTCAAATACTGCTTGAATCTATGGAAGTATCTTAATTTATTTAAACCTATAATGTTGGATATCTTTTTTCTATAAAAAATAATTTTAGAATTTCTGCTTCTACTGAAGATGAAGAAAGTAACAATGTTATTCCCACCTTAGCAACAAGGACAGCTGGATAATTTATAAAAGTAAAGTTACTTTTTAACTCATTAGACAGGTAAGAACACATAGAAATCAAAATGATTACAAAATAGAAAATGACACGCTCCTCCTGGGAGAAAAGAGACCTATCGTGGTTTTCATTTCTGATGGAGAAGCAGGAGAGGAGGAAGCAACCATTGGCGGAGATAAGAAGAAACTGGCTAAACTTCTTAAATGAGTTTTAAAGGCCAAGCATTGGCTGGTAGAATGATTTTGAAAACTGAGGAGCCACAGCCACCCAGAGATTCTGCATCCACTCACTAACTCTTTCTCACAGATCATCACTGAATATTCACACGGTATATTTAGAGCAGAGAGTAATAGTTGAGAGAGAAGGTCCCTGAGGTACAGGATGCACGGCCTGTTGAAGACAGATAAGAGGAATGAGAGAAACCCTCTGAATCACCTCAGGATTCACTGTTGTTACTTATTACCCACTAAGAGAGGGATAGGGGACTTCAGATAAACTCTCCATAGATGCTCTTGACCTTGACTGTACACATTACCAAAGCCTTATAAGGCTGGCTGCAAACAAGCAGGATAGAGAGATAGCTCCTGTGTGACAGAGACCTGAGAGCAAAGAGAAATCCCGAGCAAATTAACCAACCAAACAAACAAACCTAGAAGTTTGGCTGTAAATCAAAAATGAGATCCCAACCAGTTTGGAAAGTTGATAGCTAGAGTATAAAGCTCAAAGAGATCGCTGGACTCTCCCCGGTGCTCTGATATCAGGGCACGGGAAGGACTTGGTCATGTACTCAAATCTTTGAAGTCAATGATGAACTGAATCTGCCAAAGTAACAACAGAACCATCTCAAGTACAGATTAGATTGACTCCATGGTTTGTGGTTTACAGATGAAGGATTAAGTTTCTGAACAAAATGTAATTTAGTCACTACTTTTCTTTTTCATACAACATCTAGCATACAATCAAAATAAAGAAATATATGAAGCAAGAAAATGTGATCAATTGTTAAGAATGAATCAGTTAGTAGAAGCAGACCTAGTGATGGCCTAAATGTTAAATTAACAGACAGGGACTTTAAATCAATTGTGATGATTATGTTAAGGAGTCTAAAGGAAAGGTAGAAAATGTGTTTGAACATATGGGAAATTTCAGCAGAAAAGTGGAAATTGTAAAAAGAACCAAACAAAAATGCTAGGAGAAAAAATAGGATATCGACTCGAAGACAGGTCAACAGAAATTATCCGAATAAATACTGAAAAGAAGAAAAAGAAAGAAAGAAGATGGGAAATGATGGAAAAGAGCTTCTGAGATTCACACGACAATATCAAGTGGTCTACCGTATACAGATTTGAAGTCTTAGTAGAGGAAAGAGAAAATGTAGAATAAGAAATATGTGAATAGCTAATAAAAACCAAAAAAATAACATAATTCTGAGGAGCAGCTGGGTGTGGGGGTGGGGAAGGCACATTACATGCAAGAGTACAACATAAAGAGATAAGTTTAGAGTAAAAGCTGGAAAACATATAGCATGTAAATATTAAGCATAGGAAAACTGCTGTGGCTATATTAATATCAGAAAAAGTAGAATTCAAGACAAAGAATATTACCAGAAATATTTATTTCATAATGATAAAAGGGTCAATTCATCAAAAAGTCATAAAAATTTAAAATTTTATATGATTAATAACAAAGCATCAAAACATAAGTAAAAATTGACAAGCCTAAAGGAAGAAATTGACAAATCCACAATCATATTTGGAGCCGTAAATACCACTTTTTAAATAATTGATAGGAAAACTAGATTAAAAAAATCAGTAAAAATGTAGAATGTTTAGACAACAGTATCAACCAAGTATACATAAATAGCATTTGTAAGATACTACAACCAACAACTCCAGAATAAACATTCTTCTCAAGTATACATGGACATTCAGCAGGATACATGATATTCAGTGACATAAGGCAATTCTCACTACATTTCAAAGAATCTAAACTATACACAGTACATTCTCTGACCACAACTGAATTAAATTCAAAAATAATAATAGTGATAGAGCTAAAAATATCAAACATTTGGAAATTAAACAATATCTAACCAAAAATATGTCAAAAAAGAAATCATCATTGAAACTAGAAAATATTTCTAATTGATTAATAAATGCAATGTATTAAATTTGTAGGTTGCCTATGTAGCAGTCTCTAAGAGAAATTTATAGAATTAAATAACTATAGTAGAAGGAAAAGAAGGCATACAATCAAGTAATTATTCTTCTACTAACAAATTTTAGAAAAAAGAAAAGAAAATGTAAAGAAAAATAAGCAGAAGGGAGATAATAATTTAAATAGAAACCAATATAGACAAATAAATAGAATGTAGACAAAAAAGACAATAAAAAAGAAGGTGCTTCTTGGAAAAGAACTAACGAAATTTTTAACCATTAGCAAGGGTGATTAAAGGAAAAAGTGAGAAAAAACAAAAGTCTAATATCAGAAATGAAAGAAGGGTATCACTATAGTCCATACACATTTACACATATGTCCAAGAGTATGGAAATATTATGAGCAACTTATGCCAATAAATTTGACAGTTTTGGTAAGATTTCCAAATTCCTTGGAAACACAACTTTCTAAAATTGACAAAAGATACATGGAAAATCTAAATTGCCCTATATCTGTCAAAAAAAAAATGATTTCTAATTACTAACCTCTCTAAAAAGAAAACACCAGGGCCAGAGGGCTTCACTGGTGAATTATATCAAACATTTAAAAAAATAATAATTTAAAAAACGGACACAAAACCTTTCAGAAAATAGAGGAAGAAGAATCATTTCCCAACTCACTTTATGAGGAAGCATATCCCTCGTATCTTATATAAAAAGCAGAAAAGGATATTGCAAGAAAATAAAATTAAGAATACACAGACATAAAAATTCCTAACAGAAAATTAGCAAATCAAATCCAGAAATAAACATATTAATGTCATGACTTAGTGGATTTTCTCCCAGGAAGGTAAGTTTGGTTTAACATTCAAAAACCAACATTATTCATCCCATTAACAAAGTAAAGGAGAAAAACTTTAAGGTCTCGATAGATGCAGAAAAAGCATTTGACAAAATTCAACACACATTTATGATTACAAAAACCTCTGTCTGATAAAGGGTATCTACGAAAACAATAATTAACACCATACTTAAAAAGTGACAGACAGAATTCCTTCCCTTTAAGAGTGGGAAAAAGATGTCTACCCTCATTATTTTTATATGACATTGTACTGGAGGCCCTACCTATTGCAAGAAGGCTAGAAAAAAATTAAAAGACAAAGATGAGCAAGGAAGAAGAAAATCTCTTCATTCAAGGTTATGTGATTGTTTAAGTAGAACAACTTAAAGCATCTATGGGAAAGTGTTAGAACTAATAAGAAAATTTAACAATAAAGAAATCAATCAAATTCTAGAATTTCCACACACCAGTAGTAAATAATTTGAAATGAAATTTTATTTAAAAGCATTTATCACAGCATACAAACGTATAAAATATTGAGAGCTAAATAGAACAAGTAACATATAAAATCTCTAATCTAAAACTACCAGGGAAATTCTGAGAGAAATTAAAGACCTAAATAAATGGAGAGATATACCATGTTTATTTTGGAAGATTCACCACTGTTATGGTGTCAGTTTTTCAAAGTGATATGTAGGTTTAATACAACCCCAATGAGAATTCCAGTAGACGTTTCTGTAAAAATTGACAATTTTTTTTCCAAAATGTATTTGGGAATGCAAAGAACCTAGAATAGCCTAAACAATCTGAAATAGAAAAAATAAGTTGGAGGACTTAAAATACCTGGTTTAAAAAATTATTATAGGGGCCAGCCAGGTGACACGGCAGTTTGGTTCACGCTTTGGCAGCCTGGGATTCTTGAGTTTGGATCCCGGGCACCCGCCGATGCACTGCTTGTCAGCCATGCTGTGGCGGCGTCCCATATAAAGTGGAGGAAGATGGGGACGGATGTTAGCCCAGGGCCAGTCTTCCTCAGCAAAAAAAGAGGAGGATTGCCACCGGAAGTTAGCTCAGGGCTGGTCTTCCTCACAAAAAAAAATAATAAATTATTATAAATCTACTGTAATAAAGTAGTGTATAGTTGATAAAAGGATGGACAAATATATTTTTGGAGCATCATAGACATTCTAGAAATAGACTGACATATATTCAAACAAATAATTTTTTGTTGTTTTTGGGTTTAGCTTTTTTTATGGTGAGGAAGATTGGCCCTGAGCTAATATTTGTTGCCAATCTTCCTCTTTTTGCTTGAAGAAGATTGCTCCTGAGCTAACATCTATGCCAATCTTCCTCTATTTTGTATGTGAGATGCCTCCACAGCATGGCTTGATGAGTGGTGTGTAGGTCTGTGCCCAGGATCCAAACCTGCAAACCCCAGGCTGCCAAAGCGGCACGTGTGAACTTAACTACCACACCACTGGGCCAGCCCCTCAGGCAAAGAATTTTTGAGAAAGATGCTAAATCAATTTAATGAGGAAAGGAAAAAAATATTTTCAAAAAATTGTACTGAAATATGATAGCTACATGGAAAAAAATCTTGGTTTCCACCTCACACTATACATAAGTATTAAGTTTATAATGATTATAGAGCTAGACTTGAAAACTAAAAGTATAAATTTAAAAAATCAGAGTATCTTCACAAACTTGGAGTAGGCAAAGATTCCTAAATAAAATACAGAAAGGACTAAAATTGATAATAAATGATAATTTGAAAACATTAAAACTAAAAACTTCTGGGCATTAAAAGACTATTAATAAATAGAAAAGTATCAAATGGAAAAGGTATGCACAATAACTTTATGTGACTTAAATACATAGTATATAAAGATATCCTACAACACAATAGTGAAAAGACAAGTATCATGCCTTCCCCCAAAATACTTGACCAAAGACAAAGAAATATATCACAAAGGAGGCATATGAATGGCCAACAAGCACACATACAAAAAGTGTTCATCATCATTAGCCATCAGGGAAATGCAAATTAAAACTGCAATGAGATTTCACCACTTACCTACTAAAAACAGCAAAGTGTAAGACAATGGAAACACCAAATGTTGGTGACAATATGAAATAACTAGAACCCTTATAAATTGCTAATGGAGTGGAAAATGGTACAACCTTACCCTACACCCCAGCAATTCCATTCATAGATATTTACCTAAGAGAAATGAAAACATATACCCTCGATATGACGTGCGTATGACTGTGCATAGAAGCTTTACTCATAAGAGCCACAAGCTGGAAACGACTTAAATGTCCATTAACAGGAAAATAAACAAGTTGCGGTACATTCATACAAAAGAACACTACTATTGACACAACAATGTGCGTGAATCTCAGAAACATTATTCTGAGATAAAGTAGTCAGGCACAAAAATGTGCATCATGTGTGATTCTGTTTACATGAAACTAGAACAGGCAAAAGTAGCCTAATGGTGATCAAAAATAGAATAGTGATGTGAGGGCAGGGCTGAGATTGACTAAAGGGCAAAAAGTATGGGTTTTGTAATTTTACACGTTTGTCAAAATCTATTATACTGAGGATTTAAGGTCTTTACATTGCACCGTATTTAAATTATGTCTTTATTTAAAAATTATTATGAGAATGTATATATATATACACACACACATACACATATATATACAGAAAAGATTTGAACTGACATTTCACAAAGGAAAACATATGGACAATAAGCAAATGAAAAAAGTTCTGAGTCATTAGCCATCAGGGAAACACAAATTAATCCCACAATGGGATACCACTTATATGTCTAATAAAATAGAACCACTATTTATAGAGAGATACATATATAGACTTAAATATGTGCATACATACACACACTCACACATGTATTTGCTAATTATTTGTAGACATCCTTAATTATCTCCTTAGAAAAAATTTATTTTAAAAATTGCTGGGTCGACGGTACATATTCAAGACCAAATCTGAGTGGGAAATTATTCCCCAGAAGGTTGGTATCAATATGTATTCTCATTAGAAGTAAACCAGAGATCTCATTTCTCCTCTCGTTTTCTCTTGTATTTTCCTCATTTGTGCTTTTTTAAAAAACCTTTCCCGGTTTGATATTTGATAGGGCAAAAGGTGTATCTTGTTTATTTTTAATTTAATTTACGGGTAACTTATGAGTCAGACAATATACTCACTCAGATAAGGTAAATATCCAAAGATCATATTGTAGTTTATTGAATTAAATTGCCCACATGCAACTGTTTACTTCAAGCCATTCACTCTTCCATCCTCTTCCACACTGGCCTGAAACCTAGCATATCCCAATGTAATATATATATATATACATATATATATATATATTCCCCTATATAACTTATGTATTACTTCTACACATGGGCAAAAAATAATGTTTTCCGCTGCCCCACCCAATTGGTAAAGCTGAACTTTATAAGATGGCAAAGTCTAACCACTTTGTTAACTTTAAATAATTCAACAAGTAAAAAGCCTAAATTTTTTTCCATATTGTGCTCTAAATTGAAACCATGCTTATTAGCAAGAAGAATTTGTGCTTTGTGCTCTACTAATCAGAGTCCCTAACAATATCATTATTTCCCTCAATATTATTTTTTGCCTCATGGGATTAAGTGAATTAGTACATTTTCAACACTCAATTATCTTTATTGTGCAAAAGTATTACGCAGCTAATGAAAACATTTAACTGGTTTTGTCCCATAATCAAATCATCATGTTCTGCATTACATTTTTCAGCGCATTTTGCATAATGAGGGTTAGAATCAACCAGGGAGAACACACTCTAATGCCATTTTAGAAAATGTTTATGTGTTGTGCTGAAGTGTTCTACCCTGACCCAATAGGCCAGTTTCCAGATTCATTTAACCTTAGCATCTACCAAAAGGCCTCCCGCAGGCATTCCACTGAATTTCAAAAGCAGGGTCATTCTTGCCCTGTGCATATGAATGCTTCTTGACGAGAAAAAAAAGACTGAGACAGACCTCCATTTCATAATTTCCGGTGAAGTGCTCTCAGATGTTAACAATTATGTCTCCACAAGTTTGATTTGAACTGATGACCTTGGTGTTGATGTTTCTGTAACCCAATTAATTACAAATTACGGATTCCTTGAGTTTTAATCTGCCCTTGAAATATGCAGTATAATAGCTCCAGGTAGTAAAATTAAAAGTGTTTCTTACTGATTTCAATGAGAATGGCTTACTCTGGAGATTGCTTCCTGTTGTACGATTTGTAACCAATCAGTCTGAAAGAAAAGCTTTTCATGGAGATGATTAAAGCGTTTCAGTCGCTTGTGGGGCTAAGCAACTTACAGGAGAATTCGTGGTTTTTAATCATTAAAGTGTTATGCTACTAACATCCTACTCAGAGTAATAGCCAAAGTCCCTACCATGACCTTTCCCCTTACAGTGACCTTCCAGGCCTAGTATGACCTCAATCTTTGTATCCTTGACCTCACTTCCCAGTTACTCTCTCCCAGTCACACTGACCACCTTGCTGTTCTTGGAACAAAGGAGAACTTTTTCCACCTACAGCCTTTGCACATGCTGTTCCCTTCCTCTGAAATGTCCTTCCTCTAGAAATTCTCATACTCAGTCCTTCATTTCCCTCAGATCTCTGCTCAAATACCACCTAATATAAAATAACATCACTTCCCACACACTTATCAGCACTCATTATGCCCTTTTCTGCTATACTTTTCTTCACAGAAGTAATCATCATATTTTATCACACCATATATTAATATATATTTTTTCTTTTCTTTCTTTCTTTCTCCTACTAGAGTGAAGTACTAGGAGGAAGCACGAGGGAGGGAAGAATTCTTTTGTTCACTGTTGTATTCTCAATCCCTGAAATAACATGCTTGCATATACTAAGGATTAAGCAAATATTCTTTAAGTGAATTAATAAAAAATTACTCAGTCAAAATCAAGTACCCAAAGGTATCATATACTTCTCTCTTCTTCTTTCTCTCTCTAACTCTCTCTCTTTTTATCTCCAGATGGAGGGTCACATGAGTAAACAAAGTAGGTAATGGAATAAATTACAGAAAGTTCTACTTGTAAATATTTCTGATGCTTTTCACTGTAAACCTTGAGTTTAGAAAATAGAGGGCACATATCAGACAGGTCTTGATTATGTTACCTCCGCACAAACTTTTCTCTCATCTCCACTAAAGCACAACACCTCAAGCAAAATAAGTTCTTCCTTGTGTCTGGCTCTAACGGCACTTTTTCAAACCTTCTGGCACATAATCATATTATTCCGGGATCATTTATTTATGTACTGAAATCTCTCACCATTCCATGAACTCATCAAGGGAAGGATTTGTGATTTATCTATCTCTATGACTCTAGACCCTAGCCCCAACATATGGGAATGTGTGTTTCCATCTTATTGGTTTTAATGGCATATGCAAATTGCCCAGACCTTTCATTCAATAGGGTAACATAAATTTCGAAATCATAGTTAGTGTGATATCTAATAAGGGAGTCTACTGAATTTCCTAAGTAGTTCTTTGCCTTTGGTTAATCTCTATGCCGAGAATTAAACTAAATTGAAAACTAATGACTGCCCCAGTCCTGCAAATCTCTTCATTTCCATGATTTCTTTTTTCTTAAAAGTTTCTTCCAGGAACATCCTTGGGAAGGAAAAAGAAAGAAGAAATTCCCAAGTGTGATCTATGAATCTCCATTCAAGAGAAAAAAGTGCTTCCTTCCATCTTACCCTTCCAACTCCAAATAGCACTCAGTAGCGCCGACCACAGACTGGACGTACCAAGCATATGTGATCTTGAGCTGCTTTGTTTTTATAAACTTTGCTGCTGCTACTAACGATGCTGCTGCCAGAGCCTATCTCTCTATCAAAAGCTGATTCTGCTTTTACCTACATCATAATGGGAACCAAAATCTCCTTTCCTGCCAAACAAAGGAAACACAGAGAAGCTTTCTCACCACCACCAAAGTCTGCTTTAGCTCCCATCATCCCCACTCTCTCACCAGATACACCTGCTCTGGTCTCACCACCCATCACTGGTCTCCCACCCAGGTACACCTGCAAACTGACAATGAATTTGTAAAGTCCACCTGGTGGTTTCTTTACTCTTTTTCTGCCAAGAAAAATGGGAGAACAGTCCTTTGTGATATTTTTTTCTATTGAGACACCCACTCAGGACTGTCCAACAACATTCCCAGTCTTCTGATTTCCCACAGGGTAGCTACGAGTTAGCAGCTTTTACCACCTTGCGTTAGGAAACACCTCTTGGGCCATCCATCGAGGCTGAGCAAGAAAAACTATTTCGCTCCTCTTCGTATTGACCATTTCCTTATTCTATCTCTTTTGAGTCCCTTAGTTTGGGGATTGGCAAACCCACCAACAAACTCATCTTAATCTCAGCTATTTTGTCTTCTACTCTCTCCCCTTAGATAGGGAGATAGGGTCACTTTTGTCTTTCAGAACATTTTATCCCCTAAAGTGGATCTTGGTGTTCCATTCTTCCCAAAATAGCCTGACTCACCTTCAAGGTCAAGTGGGTAGGCAGTCTTGTGGCTAAGAGTGAGCCCAGGCTCTGTCAGAAAGAATGAGTTGAATCACGGTTCTGTCACTCACAAACTGTATAGCAGAGAAGTTGTTACTTAATCTTTCCAATTGTTACATAATCTCTCCAATTCTTAAATTTTCTTCGGTAAATTGGGAAAAATAATGCACCTATTCAAAAAAGTGTGCCTTGCTCACAATGAGGTGTCAATAATTTTTTATTATTGTTATTAACACAATTTCTCTTATTATATCAAGATTAATCAAGATTACTTCAATCATTTATTGGTTGGGGTAGTTATAAAGGAGATGAAAATCAATCAGATCTCATGGTAGCAATGTGTTTTGCTTTACTTGGATTTTAATATTTTGAGCTCATGAGCTCATTGACAGTCTGATAAGCTGCCAATGCTCCTCATATGTATACACCACAAAACTGAATATAAATTAAATATGATCGTGTATCTCTTGAAGCTCATCCATTGACCCTATTTACTCTAGATAAACTACTCCTATTTCATACCCATAAGAATTGAACTACCAAATTAAGGCAGATACCAGGCTTTAGAAGATTTTCAATATATTTTAAAAGTCTCAACAAATCCTTATTACAGAATGAGATTGAACTCTGAAATTAGAGAAATAATTTTTAATACATTTGATGAATTTTATTGGATGCTCTAGTTAAAAAGTTAGTTCATAAACTTCCTTAAACAGTACTTACTAAGATATATGCCAAAGTTTATGTTAAACATTTGCTCTAATTTTTTCTTTATGTGGTTATTTTTTTTCATTCAACAAATATTTTTGGGGAACCCACTAAGTGCTTACTTTTTTTTTGGAAAGAGTCATTTTAATTCCAGAAGAGGCTTACACACACACACACACACTCACACACACACACACACACATACAGGGTGTGCATATAAAATAGGATACATACATATATGCCAATGGTTTGGGTCCACTCCAAAGGCAAACAGGCTTGAAAACCATGAAGAATCAATGTTTCAATTCAAGTACAAAGGTAGGAAAAAGCCAATGTCCCAGTGCAAAGGCCATCAGGCAGGAAGAATTCTCTCCTATATAAGGAAGAGTCAGCCTTTTTGTTCTATTCAGGTCTTCAACTGATTGAATGAGGCCCCTCACATAATGGAGAGTAATCTGCTTTACTCAGTCTACAAATTTAACTGCTAATCTCATACAAAGACATCTTCACAGCTACACCCAGAATAATCTTTTACCAAATATCTAAGCAACCTATGACCCAGTCAAGTTGACACATTAAATTAACCATCACAATATGTAAAGAGAGGGGAATTTATTTTAAGAAATTGACTCATGCAATTATGGAGGCTTGATGAGTCCAAAATCCGATGGAGTAAGCCAGCAGGCTGGAGACCTAGGCAACAGTTGCTGTCGAAGTTTAAAAGTAGTCTGTTTTCAGAATTCCTTCTTGCTCAGGGGAGGTCATTCTTTGTTTTATTAAGATCTTCAACTGATTGGATGAGGCCCATCGACATTATGCAATCTTCTTTACTCAAAGTCCACCTATTTAAATGTTAATCTCATCCAGAAACATCCAGAATAATGTTTGACCAAATATTTTGGGGGCACCATACCCCAGCCAAGTTGACACATAAGATTAACCATCATAACTATCTTTATTTGTTGGGATATTCTTGTCTGCAAGAGATAGATATACAATTAAAACTCATATAAATGTGTGTGTGTGTGTGTGTGTGTGTGTGTGTGTACGTGTGTGAAACCCATCAATAGTGTAGCCTAAGAATTCCAGAGCTAAATGATGTCTAGCTCTCTCTGTATTCTCTTTCTTTCTGTGCATTGGCTCAGTATCTCCTACTGCACCTGGCTTCCTCTGAGTGTTACAAAAGAAGAACATGGCTGCAGATACATACATGCTTATATTATCCTGAAGTTTTCTAGTCCTGTATTAGGAGGAGTTTACACATATTTGCTGCACAGAATCATTCAAATGCTTTGCTTATTTCTCAGAACTTTTCCCATATTGTGAGTCCTACCTCTCTGAGATAAAGCTGAAGACTCACTTTCCCTGCCTCCTTTGAAGCTAAGTTCTATCAAGCATGTATACAAAAAAACATTGCTTCAGAAGAGAGCCATGTGAAGAAACAGGTCCTAGACCTGTTTCTGGTTGTAGTAGGAGCTATAGATTCTGGCTTTCTGGGTGCAGTATGGTAGATTCTGGTACCCATTAGTGTCATGGACACTTAGTGATCATTTACTGAGTCCCAACTCTTTTCCAAGCCTGTGGTAGGTAAATGAAAAGGGAGCTTCTGTGAAGTTCTGTGAGGTCTCTGCTAAAGTAGTCCTGTGGCATGGCTTAGGCATTGTTTTTGGCTGTAGGTCATCCAAATCGAACTCTCTGTTCCTAGGAGACATATTTTAAAAGATTTACTTTCCCCTTAAGGAAAGTACAGTGTTCCCATTAGAGATCTAAATGATGCAGAGAGCTTTTCTATTTTATTATCTAGCTATTAGATTTTGATTAGACTGGCATAGGTTATACGCACAGCCAGAGCCAAAATGGGTGGTCAGGATAATGAGTTTATGATTGGCTAGATTTTGGTTACTCCTTTGACTCTGTGGTCAGGAACGTTGAGTATTGTGATTGGCAGCTACACAAGAATTACAAATAGGGAAGGAGAGGCAATTCTACAAATAAGGAAGGGTTGTTTTTTCTCAAAGAAGCAGGGAGGGATGCTGGGCAACAACAAACACCCAACATAGTGCCTGATGTGAAAAGGGGCTAATTATCCATTTAAAGTTTGCCTTTGCCTTAAGAATCAAGTGGGGAATTTAGGGCAAAACATGCAGGGCTGGCTGACTTGGTGCTTGGATATCTCAGAGCTTGGGTGTTGATTGACTAAGATTTTCAAGAACTGTGCTATGGAAGTACAATGGTAAATAAAATACACGTTACAGATTTAGGGCCTCATGCAAGGATACAAATAATTAAATAGATAACTAACTACAGGATAGAGTGATAAGTGATATGTTAATGAAAGTATAGACTGCTCTGGAAAAACATAGATGAGGCACACAATACCATTTTTTTTACTTGAAATCACATTGGTTTATAACATTATATAAATTCCAGGTGTACATTGTTATATTTCAACTTCTGTATTGACTGAGTCATGTTCACCACCGAAAGTCTAGCTGCCATCTGTCAATAATACCAATTTTGAAGTCTAATAAAAACTTTCTTTTTAAAGGAAGTGACATGGTTCTGAATTTGGAGTCAGGCAAGAACTAGTTACAAATTCCTTTTCAAACACTAGGTAGGTGTACTTAGGTAAGTTATTTATTCACAGTAAGCCTCCATTTCATTATATGTAAGATGGGTGAAATAATAGGTCCTCTCTTACTTGTCACGACTAAATGAGATAAAACATGTAGAGTCCATAGCCTGGTACCTGGTAGGCATGCAGTAAACAGTTTTCTAAATTATTTTTCTTTTTCTCGGTGATTACAATGGGGCTACTTGTGCTTAAGTGAAAGGGATGCACATGAACCTTTGCAAAGATAACATGTGATCTTCCAGAAGCTAAATGAGTGAGCTAGAGAGAGGGCTGAAGAGGTACAAAGCCAAGTTAAAGATCTGGACTTGAGTCTAAAAGCCACAAGAAATGATAAAATAGCTTTAAGGAGGTAAATGACATGGTTAGGTTTGTGTTTGGATAGATCAATTTGGCTCCATGTGGTCACTGAACCGGAGGAAGATATAGTTATCATGCTGATCCACAAACTTGGATAAGATACTATTTGTTGGTCAGCTGGATTAGGGTAGTGGTAAGGGACAAGGTAGCTGATAAATATGAGGGATATCTGGGAGGTTAAATTGGCAGTTTAGAGGCTTTATTGGGTGTGGGAGAGTATTGGGGTGAAGGAATAGTCAAGGTCTTTTGGCTTGAGAAACTAATTGGAGTGTGGAGGCATTCATTATCAAAGAAAAATGGGGAGGACACTGTGGGGGGAGAGAAGGCCCCCAACTTCAACAAAGTAAAGAGTTGAACATAGTGAGTATGAAGGTGCCTATATGCCTGGTAGGCCTTGGTTGACTCTAACACGTTGGAGACAGTTTGTTGGGGCACGTAGGTGGGGGTCATCAGTACCTGGACGGTAACTGGTGAGGATTCGTGAGATCATTCTGGGAAGAATTCGAAGAATGAAGAGAAAACAGTGCCTGGGATAGAATCCTAAGAAGCAACAGCATTTAGATGATGGGACAAGAAGGACTCTGAAAATACAACTGAATAAGATCAAAAATTAAAGGAGAAGGATAATCAGAAGAGTGTGCTGTTATGGAAGCCAAGTCAGAGAGTAATCAACAATCTCTACTCTTGCTGAGGAATTCCCAAAGTTATATATTTAAAGTGAATTGAGAGATTGATTTCTTGGAGAAAGGAATGTCAGTATATTGAAGAGTAGACAGAAGAGTGAATGGGAAGGACAAATGTGGAAACAGGACATACAGAGCCTTCTTTTTTCCTAAAAGGTTCATTTGTGATTTGGAAGAATAGAGTAGAAGCTTTGTTTTGTTCTGTTTTATTAACATCGGATAAATTTAAGTACAATTAAGAGCTGATATGAGATCCAGAGAATATGGCCATGTTGAAAGTACAGGAGATTGAGGGGACCAAACACATAGAAAGATTCCATTAAAAAGTCAAGGCGATGAGAATTGGAGAACTGGAGTGATTAACTTTAAGAATACTGCATCCTTTTCTCCCACAACTGAAGAGAAAAAGGAAAGGATGTATTGGAAGTAGGAAATCATTACTGAAACATAAGAGGTGCTGGGGCATTTTGGAAGCCATAAAGATTATTGCTTCAGAACTATACGCGCTTTGTGCATTCAAATTTCTATGATTTAAATGTGAGTCAAGGGTAAAGTGACTTTTTAAAAAAGAAATGCATTGTATTGACAACTTTTTGATAACACCTCTATTTTCATTATGTGAAATATTAGATTTTTTATATTCCCAAAATCAATTATATCTTTGCTGCCACTGCTACTTTCAAATGATTTTAACTTGAGCCTTGAGGCATTCCAAGATAATGTAAACCACCATCAGGTTTCAAGAGTTTTACTGTAGTACCGATCACAGCTGGCTTTTTTATGTGTATGTTGAGGGCGTTGTGAAGTGATGGAAGGGGGAGCCCATTCATGTATCAGCGTAACAATTTCAAATAATGAACACTGAATATTAGCTGAACACAAGAGAGGACAATAGCTTTCTGTTAAACTTGGAAATGAAATCTGAAAAGCTTATCATTGTTTAAACTTAATTTAAACTTAATTGTCTTAAGTTTATTATGATAATATTGGCATCAGTGTTATGTTAATATTACATGAAAGAAACTAAATTTTTAGCCACAGGCTATTAGGGGGAAAAGAGTTGATTTTAACATTGGAGTGTACAGTACCTTACTCTAAACGAGAACAGAAACTTAGATTTGAATTGAAATGACATTGACATGAATATACCCCTATCAACTTGGGGTTATATCTGCACTCCCATACTCTTTTACAATTTGCAAAGGGGCTGTTATTGCAAATGTTATTTTTTCCAATAAAGAGACAGCTCATTAGATCTCATTACTAGTCAGCAGCTGTCGCAGAATATAGATTTCCAACTTGGAGCAATACATCTTTTCACAAATGCTTTCGCTGGAAATGTGGAAAAGATCTATTTCATCGTTAACCTACAGTGACATTATACATGGCTGCACTTACACCTTTGGCTTTTCTGCAGAGCATTTCATAGTTTAGTAACTTTAAGTTGAATAATTCAAGGTTCTTCTAAATGTAATGCCTGATGCTTATAAATTCTAAGGGGATATTGAAAGTTATTTTTTCCACCCCAACTAGTAATATGTTATTCTGAAATCTAGATAAAGTCAATAAATCAACAAATATGTTTTCAGTACATGCCTTGTGGAGGATAAAATAAATGAAATATAATCTAATTTTCCCTGTGCTCAAAGAGCTTACACTCTACTTGGGGAAATGATATATAGACAGTAAAGTTGTGCATAGGTATTGAGTTAAATAATGGTTGAAAGCAAGTATTCAAGAAAGATTGTAAAATAATACACGGTTCTTTGTTACATGTCTTGTACAAGGAATAAATTCTTAGAGAAGAAATAAATCCATGTGGACATAAAATGTCTAGTAAGTCTTCCCAGGGGTGAGAAGATAGCTTCATTTTTGAATATTTTGAGAGGTAAAGAAGTGTGTGTGTGTGTGTGTGAGAAAGAGAGAGAGCATGTGCACAGAGGAAGCTGGTAAAATGGGAAGGGCACTCAGGTCAGAAGATCAATGCCATAAGCAAATAAGGAGATATTTTAAAAGGTGTGTTTGATAACACACACACCCTATAGTTAGACTGTAGAAAAAGATTCTATTAATGTGAGAATTAAGGATTGTAGTTGGAAAGATAATGTGAGGTCAGGCCACAGGTTACTACAAATGTCAGGCCAGAGTGTGGGATCTTTACCTGTGAAGAATGGAAATTTGAGCTCACTCAAAGGAAGTGCTGATTTCAGAGAAAAGTGTCTTAGAAAATGAAAATTTTAGCAATGGCTGAGGGAACAGAAAAAATTCAGTTTTGAAAATAGAAGACAATTGCTATGTGAAAGTCACAATCATATACTTCGGTGGCTAAAGGATAAGACATTCTACATACTCCATAAAGCGAGAGTATGATAGGAATTTAAGATAAATAATTTCAAGGATACTTTCCAATATTTGTAGGAATTTTATATGTATAAAATGTCAAAGGTTGCAACCAATATTGTTCATCAAACACTCTCCTCTAAGCTTCAAATCATTATGTTTATTACAAAATTTTGTGTATATAAATCCAATATTTTCTACATTTGACTTTTTTTTACTTGATACTTTAAAGGCCTATCCAATTGTAGATTAAGTAATGACCTATAATTTTCTTACTTCATTCAAAAATAGTTACTTAATATCATTTTTCACATGACCATGCTACATTTCATTTCTTCTTTTTCTTTCTACGACTTGATATTTTGATTCACTAAAAATTACACTCTGGGGGCCGGCCCGGTGGCGCAGCGGTTTAGTCCGCGCTTGGCAGCCCGGGGTTCGCTGGTTCGGATCCCGGGCGCCCGCCGACGCACTGCCTGTCAGCCATGCCGTGGCGGCGTCCCATATAAAGTGGAAGAAGATGGCATGGATGTTAGCCCAGAGCCAGTCTTCCTCAGCAAAAAGAGGAGGATTAGCAACGGATGTTAGCTCAGGGCTGGTCTTCCTCACCAAAAAAAAAAAAAAAAAAAATTACACTCTGGAGTGAAAATCTATTTTTCCTCAAAGAATTAAGCAGTTATTAAGCTAGTTTTTTAAGACATGCACGAAAAAGATTAAAACTCGTTCCACACAATCTGAGATTGATTATCCTATCACATTTCAGGAGAAAAATAATAATAACTATAAAGTAGTTGGGGTTAGATTGAGAAGAAATCATCCAGACTTTTTTCATTGCTCACACAGCTCTCCTCTTGAAATACAGGCTTTGAAAAAGAAGAATGACGTTTCTTCCTTCACCCACTATAAGTGCTTTGTCTAGAGTCCCCTAAAAGTCAGCCACCTACAAGATGGGTGCTGTTTCTTCAGGTGTTCATAGTAATAATCTTTTACAGGCTAATGACTCCACCTTTCTAAAATAAATCCATTTCGAGACAGTAAACCCATAAACAATGCAGAGAGTATGTGTGTAATGACGCAGGGGTTGGGAGCAAAGGCAGAGAGGGTAGAGGACAGATTAGTATGGGGGGCCAAGTTTGCCACCCCAAAATGTGTCTCTTTGGCTTGATTATTTTTAAGAACAAATGTCTCAGAAAGAAACTTTGACCTTCCCCCTAACTGCCTAAAAGAATTTAAGATAGAAGGCTCATTCAGGGAAGGAGTTATCACCATAGATAACTATAGTATAGTATGAGTTAGTTAGGAACAGGAAGGAACCTAGCAAGACCCATTTGATCAAAGTCCTCTCCATGTCTCATTGTCTTTGCAAGGCATGGTCAATATTTGTTTACCAAACATTTGGTTTTCCATCTCCATGTAAATCACCTTCCTCTTCTTTGAAGTCCCAAACCGCTATTGCCAACATCCTCTTTTGTCTTCAGCTGAACATGGTATTGAAGGTGGTGGTTTCAGCTACTGTGGAGAGTTTCTCAGTTTTCCTGGGTTTCTTCCATGTGCACACATTATTAAATTTGTTTGATTTTCTATTATTCTGTCTCATGTCAATTTATTTCTTAGACGAGTCAGAAGAACCTAAAAGGCAGAGGAAAATTTATTCTTCCCCTATAGTAGTGTACAGTGAGTTTAAACATATATAATAGTGATTTATCATCACAATAGATGACAACTTGTACTAAATGTTTTCTCTTTGATTCCTCTCACTTTTTCTTTCTCTATATGTACAGTTTACTTGCTCTTTTGTCCTCTAGCAATTGGAAGAACTGTGTTTTTCTATGAATGTTACTTTTAACGTAAACTTTTCAAAATTATTCTTTTTAATTATCTAGCCAATCTGTATTGACTCCCCACGTGAAAGATATAAAACTTAAATTATGTTTTTATAAAAACATAACATAAAAAAAATAACCTTTTTATAACTTTCAGTGGTCTGTTGACATGAGATATATTTTAGATCCTAAGTAATATAATTATATCAATTTTGCTATTATGTTTCCTTTTTTAAAATTTATTGATAAATCCATTGAATTATTTAGTCATCTTGCATAAAATAAAGCTATTTTTTAACCTGGTTATAGTGTTCATTATTAGCCCTTTTATGCTACCGCTTGTTTTTCAATTTTGATTTTGATTTACTTCTCCTTCTACTATGGTATACTTCCAAGTATATAAAAGGTACATTAATGATATTTTTCTAAACCCTTACACATTTGAACGTACATATTTATTGCTATCACACCCAAACTATAACTTGCTTTCTTATAAACTTCTTGGGTCCTTTTTTTTTTTTTTCATATCCCTATGTTACTACTTTTTTCCTGAAATTTTTTAATTCAGTAGAAACCCTTTATCCAGTCTGAAATTGTTTCCTAATAAGCATCCTGCTTTTTCTACCTAAAATATTAATATGTAATATTTCATTTTAGAAAATATTCTTAATTCACTGAAATATGTCTAGGTGTTAATCTTCTTTTATTAAAATTTTCTGATTTTTTTACTCTATGATCTGTCATATATTTCTTTACTTCATATAATACATTTTTCCTTAATATATTGGCTGCATCTTTTTTTCTTCTGTTCCTATCCTCTACTTCAGGAGCCATGGACTTTAATCTCACAGTGGTTTCTTTCATAGCTCCATTTTCTCTTATTGGTTTTACTATTGTCATTGATGTTCATTTATACTCTAAGAAACTGTATCAAGTTTATTGTCTATATTACTATCTATTTTATCTACATTGGAGATTATATGCAATACTGCTTCCATGTGCAATCTTTATTTATATGTTATAATCAGTTTTAAAATCAGTTTACTTACAACTTTTCCTCATATCAGTAAATTCTCCTTTTTTATAGGCTTTTGTCTTTTTATCACATCTTTAAATTCTTTTTTTCCACATAGTCTATGGTTTATTGCATTTTATTGAAAGCAAAGCAGATAGTTTAAAAAATATATTGTGTTCAATAGTAAAGCATTTTTTAAAATGAGCATATACTTACTCTTAAGACTAAGTTCTGTTTTTTTATATAGCAAAATATTTTTATAGTTCCCACACTAAATCTTTTTCTTCTTTCCAGTTTACTAATCTTTTCATGTTTATACAAACACAGTTCTCTTTGACCTGGTATTTAGCCCAAAACAGAGTGTGGAGATCATTTGGGGGACTCTTTGTTGTCTGGAAGATTGTTAGAATTTTACCCTTCCACGTTAATCATAAGAACATGTGATATAGTTTACATTTCCTGGTACGTGATGCAGCCAAAATCTCTTCCACTCAGTTTACACGGTGTCTAGCTGCTTCTCCGTAGGTGCAGCTGTTTTCCAGTGCTAATTGGTTTTCTTCAATCTGGTCACATCTGCTACACATTTAGAAAAAAAGTCCTCAACTCCTTAGCATGTGAATATCACTCTTTCTCAGTTTCTAATACTGAATCAAGATCAGACGTGGGGAAATTGGACAAAGCAGCTCAAGCTGTCATCTGACCTGGAAATCCTTTCCATTTTGTTTACTCCAAGTTTATTTCTAAAGTTTTTTATTGCATTGAAATACTTTTCCAATATGACAAACATTTATGTGTGAGTAGTATATCGCCAAGATTGCTGCTGTTAATAATAAGAATTTTACAGTGGATAGTAATGCTTATCATGCCTCCTACCACTGGATAAATTTTAGAATAAAACACTTCAAAATATAAACTTTAGTCAACATAATCATTATCACAATTTTTTACATAACTTAATTATGAAACAAAAGTACAGCAGCAATCTTTCCAGTTGAAGAATATTGGGGAAAATTTTCCAGAAACTTGTTTGGATTCAGATTATAGAGTTCCGGATCTAATTTATACAAATAGACTCAGATTCATTACAATAACCTGTTTTTTAACATCCACTTGGTCATTCCTTTATTAATGCAGATTAAACAAATATATTCATAGGATAAGCAATTATTTCTGTATTCTGAGACTTCAGTATGGTGTAGTTTGTAAATCTTGGGGAATCACTAGTACCTAATTCCACCTAATGGAGTTGGGGATCCTAAATATATGTCAATATATCTTTCATTTGGGTTGGTTTCACTCCTGAGAGGTTTAAAAACAAAATCGTGTTGATTTCATATTGCTATCATTTTGCAAAGTAATGTAGATTCCTAGGGATGTATTTTGTCTACATGAAGGATACAGTCAACACATGAAAATCATTATACTCACTGAAATAAAATATGGCAAATAATAAAACACATAAGAATGTTAAAATATTAATATCAATATTTAAAGTCTAAGTCTAGAAAATTATTTATGAACTAGTGCTCGAAACCAGCAGTTTCAAAGTTGTGGTCACATTCACAAAGAAAATAGGTCAACGTGTTTGTCAGTTGGACTTCTCTTTGCTTTGAGAAGGGTCTATTAGCCTAGTTAGTGACATTATTGTTTTCTACCAGTATCTTCCATAAACAAATATCAATTAGATAATTATACTTGCATTTGTTATACTAGTTCTCTTTGAGTTTAAGCTCGCCATTTCTGAAATGCTATTTTAGCTTACCAAATCACCTACATCAGTATAATTAGAAGCGGGTATAGCAGCGTGGTATATAATAACCTGCACTTTTGATATCTGTTACATGAAACAAAGCTAGTCATTTATTTTCACTTGAAGGACTTTGTTGAGTTTTGGCCAATGAATAATGTATATTTTATTCTTAAGGCAAAGTTATTCACCTGTTGGAAATTACATAAATGCCAACTCCTTCTTATTCACACCCTATTGGAAATTGTTTAATGACTTTTTAGTAGGCTTTAGCCCAACTGAGAAAATTGTATCTAATCTGTTATTCCCTGTTGTTTTTAGGTATTTTGTATAACAGGAAAACACTACTAATAAGATAAACACCATGTATAAGTATTCATGATTTCCACTAGCTATTTCATGCCAGAGTACAAAAGTAGTTTAACGAAGATAGCCATAGTCTTTTTTTCCTTTCCTTTTCTCAAAAATTACGGCATATTAGCATTTCGTGCATGGGCATTTTTGTCAGTCAGAGTTAAGACAGATCATAGAGCCAAATATAAATCTTAGAATTATGTCATTATCTACATTTAGAAGTACTTGTAACTGTACTGTCCATTTGACCAGACAATTCTTTTCACTTGTTAAATCATTGTAACACGTAGTTTAGTAAGGTCATGATTCTGAAAAGCATGTCTCAAGTTGTATCAAGTATACAATTGATCAACTGATAGATTCCAGTGTGCCCCAGTCTTTATATTTACAATTTAACTCCTGATTTCCTAAATAAGTCCTTACAGCTCTCATTTTCAAATCAGTTTTTTTTCCCAAGGACATTTGAGAAATAAGATTGAAAGGAACGTATATAGATCCTGAGATGCTGTTTAGACCACATTTATCCGAACTACTTGAGGAGTTGCTAACCCGAATTCTCTTTAGCTCTTATTTTTTTCAAAATGTCTCCCTGGTCCAGTTTTATTCATTCTTACACACAGTGCACAGACTGTTAATAATAATCAATTAAGAGTCCCTTGGCCTTTTACGGTCCACATCCTAATCAAGAGCAGCCAAAATAACGCTGGCCACGAGCTCTGCCAAACAGACCATTAGCCACCGATAATTTGTTTCAGTTAGAGGACAGGTTCCAACAAGACACAGTAATAACATGTTATTAAGGTGTCTTGGTACCTGTACTCATGCAGACTAATTCTTTTATTTCAAGTATTTAAGTTCTTACATAGATATTGACTATATTTCAAGGTTGAATAAGAAATCGTGTAATGAACAATAACCATATTATTCAAAGTAGGAACCCCTTGGCAGTGTAAGTATGTTTCAAGAGAATGATTTATAGGGGAAAACTAGTAAAAGCCACAAATAGTCATTTTATCATTTAATGTAAAGGAATGCTATCACAAAAAAATTTCTCCTGCCAGATACATCCTCAAGAGAGCCTTCTCACATAAACTAAATACAAGCGTAGAATAAAATGCAAGAAATTATGTTGCAAGATAAAAAGAAGAGCCCTGTGAGTTAAAACAATGCATGCATGAGCTAGGTACCGTCCTAAGATTATTAAGATTTTTTTTTTTTAATGAAATGGGACTGCAATGCATTCCCATAGCACTTGATCACAGTTTAGTATGCCTATGTCTCTTATTAGACGTGAACTTCTAGAGGACAGGGACTTTGCAATATGTTTTATAGCATTTATTGTTTAGAGGCACGTGGTGTGCACGTTACATTCCAAAGAGCAGAATCCACCACGTTGCCTATGTTCTATGTCTACAAGTACAATTTGGGAAGAACTGGTGAAGCAGGTCCATGTTGTGTTCCTTGGGGCTCACTTTCTGTGATATTTGACTTGTTTCCCTAAATCATTTTCCTCGAGAAAATTTGGACTTTATTCCTCTTAAGATTAAAAATCATTTAACAATTATGGCTGGTACAATTAAAAATAAATATTCTGAATTGGAATCTTAAATTTCATTTGCAAATGTAAATTTGCCTATTTTTTGCAGGCAAAGTGAAGCAATGCTACTGTTTTGTTTAAAAGTATTTAAAATGTAATAACTATAACAACAATAATTCAGTTTTTGTTTGTATGTAATACTTTTAGAAATCTGCCGTTATACTTGATTCCCTCTTTTAAAAGGAAATTGAGTGTTAAGCATTTGAAATACGGCCTCAACCACATTAGTAAATTGTCAAGTAATACCTTTAAGCAAATATTCTTACTGCCTTTCTGAGATCTTCACTTTGTTCAGTATTTACTTTCAAATATCTACTAAACATTTCACCTTGAATGCCTCATGGTTACTTCAGTCTCAACATCTTAATTTCATCATTTTTCCAACAAATATAATTTCCTATACATGCATCAGTAGCATTATTCTTCTTCGACATCCAAGGACCAAATCTTGAGCTCTGCTTTATCTTCGCTCATTCCACATTCAGGCGCTTGGCAAACTCTCCCTCTGCTTTGCAGTCTCTCTACAATTTACTCACACTTAAAGAACAGATCAAATTCTATCTACTTTGTCACATTTTTTCCATCATCAAAACCCTCTTGGCTTTATTTTCTATTGTAATTTCTTAGAATTCTAAAAATTTTGAAAAAAAAAAAAGCAGTTTGGAAGTCATTTTAGGTTTACCTCTGGAAAGATATATGGAAAAAAGAAAATAAGTTTGTATTAATAGTTAAATTAGAGAATAAAAGATGTCTGACATTGTAAAAATATATCTTGAATTAAACAATTAGTTTTTTTTTTAAATATGGGAAATGGAAAAAATTGTCTATAATATAGTTATCTCTTCTGTCTTTAAGAACTTGTACTTCCCAGAAAGTACTACACTTTCATAATTTTAAAGAATTGGCACTATTATCAATGGTGCTTGATTTGATTTTCCAAAACAATCTCCGTTGAAGAAATTTAGATTTCTATCTCTTTCTTTGAAGGTTAAAAAGCTTTTGAAAATTAGAGCCTGTATGATTACAAATGAATAGTTTAGAATTTGGTGTCTAAATTTGATTTATAATTATTAAAAAATATGCTTTCAAATTTCATCAGTGACAACTTCCAAAAATCTCAATGAACTTTTATCATTTTACAACCATAGGGCATTTATATTACTCCTTCTTCCTGAATATAATAATTAAATAATTCATAGTCATTTCAAGAGTAAGGGGGAAAAATCTGAGATTAAACACTGAAGATATGAAAACTAGAACACCCTATGTCTAAAGTTTGGAAATAATTATTAAGAACATTCATTTATCAAACATTATGATACAAGAGCTCTTATTTGAAAACTAAACTAGTTTAGAATATCATTAAAATCCTTAAAAATGTTTTTGTCATGTCATGGGCCTCCCAGAGCCATCCAACTTGTATACTAATTATTTTTTCTTGGCTACATGCTGTTTTAATTACATTCATTATTTCTGTCATTCTGCAAAATCTTACGCATGGAAGTGCTGGTGGCCTGGTGCATAACCATTGCTTTTTCCTGCTGTGCTAATGGCTTAAGTCCAAGCTGAGGTGCAAATGAAATGAGTTTAGAAGGCTAAATTTGGCCCCCAGTTAATTTGCTTCACAAACCCGCTACCTATTTTTTTTTTTTTTTTTGTCATAAGCTGGCTCAATTACAAATCTATGTTCATAAAGAACCCAAAAGTTATACTGAAATTTGTAAACTTTAATCCTTAGTGATTATCAATGATGTTGTCAGCAGGAAGCTCAAGGAGGAGAGATTTCTGGGAAAAAAAAGGGGGGGAGAGGAATTAAAATGTATTGTGATTCTTATTAGAAATTAAATATATTTTAGCAAGGAGAAATAACAGTTTGGGAGGAAAAAATTCAGTAAAGTTAAAAAAAGAAAAATCGTGTCGGAAGCATTTTTGACAACTTGTCATATGAGGAATTTTCAGTAATATTTGGTTAAAAGTATTCATCCTAACACTTTTCCACTTTCTTTTAGACAAATAGAAAGATAAATATTTTCTATTGACATCAGTTGTCTCTGCTCCTTGTGTATACTATGTCTTTGCTGTGCACCATGATCCCTTCTTCTACTCTCTATTTTCTAAATGGAATGGCAGCACAACCCAAAAATTCTTCCAAATCACAATGGCTCACATCATAACTAGTCTCTGTGATAGAAAACATCTCAATAAAAATTAGTAAATGTAATCACAAGTAAATGTTTTAAATGAATGGTTTTTAAAAGTGTTCATCCATATATTTTGCATCACTTTTAGGCTCAGTGTAGGAATTCATAGTGTATATCTATATGTATTTATTAGATTTTAAAATATTAGCTCTTAGGAATCAGATAATAGTTGAAATATCCAGAAGTTCTGTCCCTATGTCACATGATTAAAAACAAGCCCCAAAAGTCCCTCTTATTGTGCCTCTAAAGCATTTTTATTCAATCCATAATATCTGAGGGTTTTTTTGGTTTTGTTTCATTTGCATTGCAAATAAAGACTTCAATGAACATTGTTTACTTTCATGGAAGAAAGATGCAGATTATGACCTCTGCTGTCTAGCAATTAACTTTCAAAGATGCAAGACAGATAAGCACACATATATAAATCATACAAGATTCTTGCTCTTATGTTATGGTTATTTTATTTTTTGTTTGTTGCTATTTATAGCAAACAATTTCATGCATAAAAACAACAAAATTGGAAACATTTTTCAGAACAGTAAAGCAAGTTCTAGCAAACTACTTTAAATAAATTACAGATATGGTTGATCGGCCTAATGAAATGGGCAATAAGATTAAAAAAGAAAAGGTAAATAAAAATCAAATATACCACAGAAAATCTCCAGAGAAGACTTCAGAATCCTGTTATTAGAATTACAAAAGAGTATGTGTACATTCTTTTTAAAACTTCAGGTGATTATTCTTGTCTTGGTAAAGTTGTCTATTGCATCCACCTTCTGGGACTTCCATTAATATGACTAGAATGACTATGGCATTTCAGTCAGGCAGCTAACAGACAGGCTTGACCCAACAGTGCAACCTTAGAGTAAAAACTAGAATAATTTCTCTAGGTATGGTTAATCAAATATCAAAGCATGATTTTCATATCTCCGTGCTTATTTAATAAAGGTTGAACTCTTTATGAAAGCAATTGAAAATAATAAAGAACATCATACTTAAATTCTACAGAATTTGGTTTTACACTGTATATACATACCTACATATGATTGGATTTCTGTTTCGTTATCTTTAATTGCTGTCATTTATTGCTTAACTTAACCCTGATTTTCTCCCAGGCTATGGTGGATTTAATTCATCCTAATTTTCATTAAGGGAGTCTCTGTCATGAATCCAGTATGCTTCAGTTTATCCAGCAAACTTGGTCTTAGAAGTTCTTGCTGTAGGCTTCAATTCAACTTTTATCTTGATCTAGAAAAAGAGACCATTATCTGTTTACAACCTTTTTGGCAAAGAGCACATTTGTTCTTTAAATTATCTCCTTTTTTCTAGCTTTTCCTGTCTCACTACGTAGAAAAAGAAAAAGATAGAAACACAACCCAGATGGAAGTGTGGCATTGCTGCTGTTTGAAGATCTGATGCTCGTCTTCTACCAATCAAGGTTTCCCAACAGTGGATCTTTTAAGTTTGTTTGAGTTTTCTGTTTTAGGAGCATTTCATGAGATTTCCCTCTTTCTTCTTCTTTCTTTCTCTGTCTACAGAGAATGGCTACCTAATGGCCTTCTCTACCTAAAATCTGTCCCTCGAAATGTCACAGAACGTTACCTAGAGTTTCTAGATTGGCCCCTGACACAGATTATTTTCTACTATAAAGATTTAAAGTTATGAAAATCTCACTAGAATATAACTTTTTAAAATCCATATTCACTAGGTATTAAACATTTTTATAACAGAAATAGAAAATGGCCTCCTTATATTCTCAAATCGACATATTTTTCTTTTGATACCAAATTGATCTCTGAATGCAATCAGCCACACACAAAAAATCTGCTTTTAAAAGCCTCTCTACACACATTTTTCTATTCAATTTCCTCGGAAGAGATTATCATGCTTCATTACAACACTTTTACTTCCCTTGTACTTTCAAGTCTATTATCTAATTTTATCTAAAGCACTCCTGATAGGTAGGTAGAGAAAGGTCGTTTAATCCCCATTTTATAAATGAAGAAAGGAGAGTACAGAGAAGCTAAATGACTTGCCCAAGGCCATGTACATCTCTGCGGTAATTCTGTACCAGAATGACTTTGGAAGAACCAGGCACCAGTGCAAACAACAGTTAATCTAATCCCCCAGCAGGGGGATGGTCAGTTAAGACTGATGACTAAAAATAAGCTAAAACTAAATTTTTCATAGAAAACCAACCCTGTAAGTATCATAATTCAATAAAGCTGACTAAAGAAAAGAAGTGCCTCTCTAAATACTGTCTGTCATTTGCAAATAAATGGCTTCAGAAGAAACAACAAAAAATCGTTATGATAATAGGTATAGAAATAGCACAAAAAGATGACTAACAATGCATAAATAGTATTTGAAAATCTCAGTTATGTAAAACCGCGTAAGTGTCCTCTGACTATATATTAATAAAGCAATGTAACATTATTTTAGGTTTTAATTTTCACAAACTGGAATTCATTTTCAACCCCCAGCAAATCAAACATTTGAAATAGAAAATTAGCTTTTTAGTATTTTATCTGTATTTCCTTGTAAAGACAGAACACAAAAAGCATCCATCTCTATTTTTATTCTCCTATCTATATGCTTTATTCCAAAGACAAATCCTATGACAATTTTGTTGCAGGTAAGAGATATTAGATGCTGATTTTTTGCATGTGTCAAGATGCTGGGACGAAATAGCTCCAATGCTGGGTGGGGAATATATATGGAGATGACTTACCAATGGCTGGTTTCACAAAATAGAGTGGAGTAAACAAAAGTTCAATAAACCTGGGGGAAAAAAATCAATAGTTACATAATATTTTAAATGGGATATTTTAAAATGTTTGTTTACCTTGAGAAAGCATGAAGCATGAATCAAATAGCTTTATGCTTTTGTAATATGAAAAATCACAGACAATATGTGATTAATGAAGAATAAAGCTCTTCATTGTTTTTATGATGTCAGAATGCTCTTTCTTGTTCCTCTCGACCTCTTTCAACACTCTAAGGGAATTTTACGAGTAACAACGTTAAAAAAGGTTTAGGTGGGAAAAAAATCTTGAGACTCATAAAAGCTATCACTAACTACTAAACACTCTGAATTTATTAACACCGCTAAGTTAAATAAGAATCCTAGAAGACTTAAATTATTCATTCAGGAAATATTTTGGTGTCATAAACCATTAGATGTTAATACCACCCTTCCAGAATTGAATATGAAGCCTACTCTCATGGAGCTTAAAATCTTTTTGGATTGATAGAATGAAAAAAAATCATCATGTAGATAATTAAATATTAAAAATTAGGCTATGATAAGGCTATGGAGAAAAAGTTCAAGTGCTAGAAAAACATGTGACAAGAAACTAATCTTGACTGAGGAGACAGGAGTTACAGCAGGAAAGCGGAGAAGGATGGGGAAAGGTAGAGTGATCAGAAAACCTTTCCAGTAAAGGGAAAGCATATATGCAGGCCCTGCATTTACATGGAGCTTGTGCTTGGAACATTGGGAGAATCTTAGGAGATGAGTTTGGAAAGGGTTATAAGCAGGTTGAGTGGCAGAGTCAGATTTCATGTTTAAAGATCACTCTGACATCCTCATTAACAGTGAGGGTACAAGTATAATTGGGAGACTAGCTAGTTGCCTCCTGCAATAGTCTACATGAGACATGATGGCCTTTTGAACTAGGGGAGGAAGCAGTCAAGACAGATTGAAAGAAATTGATTTGAAGTCTATATAGTACATCTTTTGACAAAACTGGCCTCACGAGGAAAAGGAAATTTTTCTTCCTAGAATAGATGCAAAATGACTAAAAGAAAAAAATGTGGAGATTTTAACTCAACAAAATTAGTAAAAGGTGAGATATACATATTCCAAATTTTGAAGTACTTATTTTAGATATTCTGAGTACGGAATGATACTTTTTAAAAAGTCATGGGTGGTCTACTCCAAATTTTCATTCATGAGCACTCTTCACTCTTGTGTTCCTTTCTCTACTCATTTTTTTTTTCTGGGCTGGAAGAAAAAATTGATGCTGGAGCAGAAGAGGACACTGCACTTACAGCTCCTTTGAAAAAATAATATTGATCAGCAAGATTTGGGGCATTTTAAACCACACACAAAGCCTAAATGTGCAAGAACTTCACGCTACTTCTTTCTAGCATCGGTGCCCCTTCCATTTGTAAAGTGCCAGGCAACTTTCTTCAATTTTAGGACTTTCTCCAAAGTAGGAGGCAACCTCTCTTCTTGTGTCTTTTTCCCTCTCTCAATGTGTCAGGAATCTATGCGCAGGCATTACACACAGTTGACCAGCCACACTACATCATGTGAGTGGAGCTATGGTAAGATTGAACAGAGAATCTGCCCAATAAACTAAGCTTTTTGAATGACAGTTTTGACAAACACAGGGAAGAACTGTGCAGAAATGAAGTTCTCCTATTAGGATTGCTCAAATACCAGCTCCTCTCCAGATCCCTCAGGCTAATGGATGACAGAGCTGATAATATGCAAATCTACATCAACCGACCATTCAGATTAATAACTGAGAACAATAATTCAGATTTATTGAGTACTTTGTACTTGGCACTGTTTGAAGTGCCTTTTCTGTTTCTTCCTCATGGCAATGCTATGAGAGTGTTACTATTATTCCTATTTGATAGATGGAGAAACTGAGGCAGAGAACAATTAAGTAAACTTTTACAGTCACATAGGTAGTAAATGGTGGAGCAAGAATTTTAAGTCTAGTGGTCTGGTCTGAGCTCACACTCTCCACCAGCATCAGGAAATGCCTCTCTGTGAATGGGCATCCCAGCAAAAGTAAAGAAACACAATGCTAGGGGGGAAATAGACTACAGTAGATTTTACACAGTATTTGGTAGTGGAGTGGGAGAAGAACAAATGAAAACATGAACTCAAGGAAATAAGAATCTGTTATTTGTCAGGGTTCTCCAGAAAAATGGAACCAATAAGGTATATATAGATATGTACACATAAGAGGAGATGTATTATAGGAATTGACTCACAGAGTTATGGAAGCAAAGAAATCCCACGATCTGCCTTCCGCAGGCTGGAGAACCAGGCAAGCTGGCCATATAATTCAGTCCAAGTCTGAAGGCCTAAGAACAAGGGGATCCTAAGGGTGAAGGCCTGAGACCCATGGGGCTGCTGGTATAAGTAAGCCCCTGAGTTAGACGTCCTGAGAACCAGTAGCTCCAATGTCCCCAAATCCGAGGGCAGAGGATGGACGTCCCAGCCCCAAAAGAGAGAGAATTTGCCCCTTCGTTGGCATTTTTATTCTCTTTTGGACCACAGAAGATTGGATGGTGCCCACCCACACTGGGGAAGGTAGATGTCTTTACCCCATCCTACTGATTTAAATGCTAACTTCTTCCCGAAACACCCTCACAGACACACACAGGGATAATGTTTTACCAGCTATCTGGGAATTCCTTAGCCAGTCAAGTTGACACTTAAAATTAACCATCACAGAGTCCAAAAATAAAAACACTAAGATCTTATTAAGAACTAAAATTTCAACTGACAGAGATAAAGAAAATCTGTATGAAAAGAAATAACAGAGTTTGAAATATTATAAACCATACAGAGCAGCACATCAAATTAGTACCGAGGCGGCCTTTGAAAGGCTCTTTCAGAATATAGAGGAAGAGGGAAAATAGATGATGATTTTTAAAGATAAGATGACAGCTGTGGAAGGAGACAATTGAGATTTGATATTCTAATAATTTTTATTATAGTGAGGTAACAGAACAAACGATATAGCATAGAAACAATATTCAGAGATAAAATAGAAGAAAGGTTTGCTGAACTCAAGAAGCATCTAAATATGCAGATCACAAGAACTCATCATATATGAGGCAAATTTAATATAAATAAAGGTATATATGTATAATATGACATATGTATATATATGTTAACAGTTTTAAAATTTCAGGAAATAAAAGATCTCTTAAGCACTCAGACAGAAAGAAAAGAAAAAATTACTGAACTAAGAAGAAAAATCAAATAGTAAAAATGAGTTTAAATGTTCATGCTCTAGAATCATTTCTCAAATGATGATTTTAGAAACCAGAACGATTCAGCCTTTAGCCAAAGGACACGTCATCAAAGAAATGTGCCTGGGTTTATCCAAGGAATTTTAGGGAAGGACAGTGTATGTCATCTCATAAATCTGGGCAGATGAAATATATTCTTTAAGTCTGTGTGAGAAGATTTTTTGAGCCAACATTCTAGTTAGATTATCTTCTTATTTATGGGACATGCAACTCAGGCCAAATTCTGACATTCAAAACTTACAGAAAGTTCCCATGGGATATAGGAAGGTACTTCCTATTTGTAACAGGAGCAGAACTTAGCAGAACTGCTTTGTGAATAAGTTTGTAAATACTACATACAAAGAGAGAAAGTAAAGGGGTATACTCACAAAACATGGAATTGCCTATTTTTAACCGTACATCAGGCAAATCTTGTTCCCATTCTATTAAAATCAGTAGCACCTAATAAAATTGCTTACTTTTAAAAATGTTTACAAATGCTTAATACATAAAGACTCATTCAAAGAAAACACAATTTAAGCAAATGTTACATGAGTCAATGTATGTTTAAGTCTGTGAAGAAAATAAGAAAAGGCAACAAATAAAGGAATACACATTCTGCTCCATCTTCCTGGGCTGTGAATTTGATTCCATTGTTGACTTTCCTGTTTTTTCCCATCCCAAACTCATGTGGGCATTCTTGAAGCTTCTGTACTTGTTCCTCCTCTGCACTTTATAAATTCTCTTTTGTGCATATCTTTATGGCTTCCACCATTAGCATTGCAGACACACAAACACACACACATACACACCACAAATCAGCTCCCTTAGATCTAAATAGCCATTGGAGATCTCCATTTTAGTATTTTACCATCAAAATAATCTACATTGACACAACTTAGTTCACTTTGTTTCCCCTATCTCCCCCTGCACATAATTAACTCCCTACCACATTTATACCATTAGAAATATATTTATTTCAACTGTTTTAAAATGATTATACTTATCAGAAAACGTTAAAACATTTTCTTATCCTTCTTTCCTAAGAGGAATCAAGTTAAACAAATCAACGATTTAAGCTGATTTTCTTAATTCTTCTATCTCTTCCCATCACCACCATTATGCATTAAGCCACCATGAGTTCCCTTTTGCTATAAAAAGAATTCTACGGCTTTCAGTCTCTAGGCGTTCCAATGGATCTCAAAAGGATGGAGCCACCCTCTAAAGCACCTGCACTTGAAGCTAAGTAGAATCTCTCTCTCTTGCATCAGGTCCCAATTCACCTCCTGATCTTCATCTGCTGGCCCCATCTTACCTCTCCAGTCCAAATCCTCCCACTACTCCTTAGCAAGTAGTCACCTCTTCGTTCCCTAAGTCCTTGTGACATTTTCATATTATGAGAGGTCTATGCTAGGCAATTGCTTAGCAATGGGCTTGTCACATAGGAAGCATTTAATTAAGTCTAGCTTTTATTTTTCTGTAGAGTTAGTGCTAAAAGGACTTCAGATATGCTAGGCTTGTTTCCCCACTGATTTGTTGCCTGAGGTCATGTCTTATATTTTACTGCACAGTACCTTCCTAAGCACATAAGAGAAATTTATTTATTTTCAAATTCTTATCTTTATGAAGGAATCTAATTAGTTAGATTTAAATGTGATTAATTTTTTGACCTTCTAGAGTCTAAACTTTAAAGACAGAAAAGAGATGACTTCCAGTTTCTTAAAGAAATAAAATTAAGTCTTTGTTTTTTGTGTATATATATATATACACACACACACATACATGCACATTAAAAGATATATATTATATATATCAATATTTAGTTATACAATCCCATTTAAGATTTTTCCTTTTTCAATCCCTTTTCATTACTATTTTCTCCTTTTAAAAAAATGAATACAGGGGCCTGCCTGGTGGAGTAGTGATTAAGTTCACGTGCTTCGCTTCAGTGGCCCAGGGTTTGCAGGTTCTGATCCCGGGTGCAGACATATGCACCACTCACCAAGCCATGCTGTGGCAGCGTCCCATATTAAGTAGAGGAAGATGGGCATGGGTGTTAGCCCAAGGCCAGTCTTCCTCAGCAAAAAAGAGGAGGATTGGTAATACATGTTAGCTCAGGGCTAATTTTCCTCACCAAAAAAAAAAAAAAGAATACATTTCACCCAAACATTCAATACACATTTTCACTAAAAAATGGGATTTATCTTCCCTAGAAATTATAAGTCATGTTCATGTCTACACTAGAATGTTTTGATTTATAACTGAATTCAAAGAAATAGATTATAAATATACAGTAAATAATGAGGAAGAATCTTAGCAAATATCATAAAACTGTAAACCCTTAAAAGACTAATGACTGCCCAAAACATTTCAGAGTAGATAAATGTAATCATACAATTACATTGATGGGCCTTTAAAGCACAGCTCTTTGTGGACCATAAACATTGAGAGTGAAAGAAAAACATAGCAAAAATATTGCATCAATAATGAATGATGAGAACCAAAAGGCACGAGAGGATTGCATTCACAGTGTCATTAGTATGCAAGTCAGTTCCCTAAACTAAGAAATAGAATAAAATAAGAACCACAGGCAAAGTCTTTGTGAGTGCAAAATATAAGTGATTTTTCTGTGTTTATTTCATTTGAGGTATGTAAGTAATTTTATTTTTCTGACTGAAGTTATGAAATAAGGCCATCAGCAAGTTACAAGCAATATATATGTATACAGTATGTTATCAAGCTATTGTCATTATCACTTTCTACGTATTTTGTTGGTATCAGATTCCCCATTATTAAATAAAACAGCAGCAAAATGAACAGATATTATACGTGTATAGATTTCATTTTAAAAAAGTGGTTTTATGTAATGACGGCTAGCTTGACCAAGGAAAAATAATAAACAAAGGACCAGTTAGTGACATGTTGCATCTTCCATAACTGGTTTGGTTTTGAGGCAGCCTAGTAGGGTGTAAGAAAAATGTAAGTGGGCTCAGAGGAGAATTATGTCCCAATTTAATCTTTACTCCTTACTGCGTGAGCTTGAGACAAAGATTCCTCACCCACAAGATGAATTCATTGGAATGATGATCTTAGGATTCTCTTCTACATGGAATGCTTTATTTTGATGTGGATAGTTATGTGATAGGTTTTTAATAACTATGAATTTCAAAAACTTGGGAGCTTAAGGCAGACCTACAGAGCCTTTTTTTTTTTCTTTTTGGTACACATGATTTAAAAAAAATGAAATACATGAAAACATTTTAAAATCAGAACACTTTACATTAAAGAAATGCAGATTTCATAGTTCCTTTAAATAACTAGATCTGGAAATGCCAAACACATAGTCCATTATTCCAGCTCTCAGCTTCAAGTGATGGAAGAGAGACTTTTCCTATAAAATGGAGGTAATAATACCTACCTGGCAAGGTTGCTGTGTAAAAAGAAATAAGGACGTAAATCACTTAGCACAGTACCTAGCACATATGGGTTCAACAAGTAACTTCTTCCTATTATTACTATTATTATTATTATTCCCATGAATTAATGATAAGAAAGTGTAAAAACATTTGGAGTTCAAGTCTTCCATTCCTTTATAACTTCTGCAGTTTGAGTTATAGAAGCACTCATATTTACAGAACACAAATGTGATTTGCTGCAGACTTATGTTTTATTGTGATTCATCAGTAATATTGAAGTAGAAACCCAATCATTAGAATTAGGTTGATATCTGAACAAGGGGTACATACATCCCAACCTTTGCATAAGCATAAGAGGAAAATGTGAAACGGTGATTTTTTTTTTGTGAAAGGAAGATAACTTCTCAGCTAAAGATGGCATGATAGGATCTGTCTTAGGAAATTACTCCCCTAGGTAGTCTATCCCAATGCCCTGAGGACGTTTTTCTGGTTTCTGATGCAAAATATTTTTCATATGATCCAATTAAAAAAACAGGAGGAGGAATCCTCTAGAAGTTAAACATAGGAGAACAATTCACAGCTACTCAATTCCTCCAAAAGAACACAAACCAAGAAACACCTTTCCTACTTCATAAAGTGAAAATGTGAAATGGTAAAGGGTAATGGGTCAAAGGGAACTTTTGAGAAGTTTCTGATGCCTGAGGATTTTTATTTTTTTGGATCATATATCTTTCCCGGCTCTTGCTCTTCTGTGTCTAATTTGCATTGTGCGGTAGAGGGTCTGTGCACCTCGCTCTGGCTCTGCATCCTCGTCTCTGAGTACCGATGCATTTTGGAGCACTTCTATCCTGCAATGCCCTTCTTTGCCTTGGACCCCCTCCATTGGACCAAATTATGATAAGCTGAAGGAATTTAGGTGCTCCTGTTACACTGGCCAAATGAATAGCTTAAAGGAAACCACACGCCACTAATTGCCATATGCTGTGTTTTAGTTCACTAAGTTACGGCCTAACAGTTCATACCACGAAACCTCCTGAGTCTCAATTGCCTGAGGTTGCTTGGCACGAACAAAAAAGGAAAGAAAATACCCCCTGAAAAACTCTCAACTCAACATTATTCTAATAAACCATACCCTTATACTTAGTCACACCGTTAAATATTTATTTTCATCTATTCTAGCATTTAATTGTCAGCTGCTTCTTTTTATTCTTTTTTTTCCATTTGTTTTTCTGAAGACATGGTAATTTATTAGAAAATAATGGTATAAATAAAACAACTTCTCACACATGGAGCATTGTGAGAAACAGAGGTATACATTAGGTTGATTAGACCTTCAAAAGTCCTTTATAACTAAGAAAAAGGTCACATGGTATTCTATTCACTTACAAAGATTTTCTTTTCTACATATTGATGATACTAGACAAAAGATTTTTCAAAAGAATTTTTTTAAAATTCAAATGAGCTATTATGAAAAGCATCTAAGTGATATCCCCTACAATGTAAATTCCACAAGAGCAAAGACTTCATATGCTTATTTCCCACTACGTCCCTTGAAGAGTGCCTTAGTACATTATCAAAAATTATTGAATGAATAGATGAATATATGAGTCTTTCTGGCCTTGATGCTCCATAATATGTTGAATTATGATCAGGAAAGACTGATTTTGTTCCGTTCTTAGATTCACTAGTCACTGTAGTGGCGAGCAAATGTACTATTCTGGTAATCTCGGGCAAATTCACTTACAGAAAGAAATTTAACCACTTGTAATAGTTTCCTGTGGATGTTGTAACAAACTGGATGTCTTACAATAGGAATTTATTCTCTCACAGTTCTAGAGGCCAGAGGTCTGAAATTAAAGTGTCAGTAGGGCTGTGCTCCCTCCCTCTTAAGGCTCTAGGAAGAATTCTTCCTTGCCTCTTCCAGCTCCTGCAGGATCTGGGTGTTTCTTGGCTTGTGGCTGCTTAACTCCAGTCTCTGCCTCCATCTTCACATGGCCTTCTCCTTTTCTCCCTGTATGTCTTTCTTCTGTGTGTCTCTTATAAGGACATTTATCATTCGATTTAAGGTTCACTTGGATAATCCGGGATCATCTCATCTTGAGATTTTTAATTACTTCTGCAAAGACTCTTCTTCCAAATAACTTCATTTTCATGGGTTCTGTGGGTTAGGATGAGGGCATACATAGGGGGCCACCGTTCATCACATTATACTACCTTAATATCTGATGGAGATCTAGGACTTCACTGATATTGTCTCAGTGCTAATCTGGGGATGGAGAGAGAAGGAAAAGCCCAGTAGCTGAGCTTGGGAATCCTCCTCTGCCTCATGTCCACATCAAAAACATCTCATCTGTCTCAGCTTTTCATATTTCGGGCTTCCTTTTCAAATCTTGTATGGAAGATTCTAATCTACAAATATTTTGAAAACTAAGAATAATAACTTTACAGAGACAGAGTTGATATTCTTCCTTTCTTTGTCCCAGACCATACCCATGACAAGTGACTTGTCAATTCTGAAATATGCAGGGGCTTCTTGTACTTCAGGAACAATTTTTCTCCTTGAAGTAAAACAGGTAAGGGTGTTTAAGTACATTGACATACCCTAAAGTTGAGTAAGATCGCTAGGGGTTTATAGATTTCTACCTTTAGGGAAGCTCGAAATACTTTTTTCAGCTCCATTTCCCTTAGAGTCTACAGAGGTACAAAAGACCTATGAAAAAATATACAATTATTGAGGTCTTAGCCTCCATTTTTAAAGGGTTATGGAGGAGATAGGATTTTTAAGTTGCTCTTTAGAATCCTTCATCACATTCCCTGGCAGCAAAGGTATCAGTTTCCCAAATGGAACATGCTCACTCAACATCAATGCCCAAGGCTGCCAAGAAAGTTACCATAATCAGATAAGAATCCTTCTTCTCAAGTGGCTTTGGAATATCATAAAATGACCCAGAAAAATTACTGAGTCAAAATACAACACAGTGACTCAATAGAGACCATATTTTCTGATAAAAATGCAATGAAATAAAATGAATAACAGAAATAGAAAACAAACAAACAAAATAGAACACACAGTTTGGGATGAAAAAAATCTCTATCACTTAAACTATGTTTGAATTAAAAGGGACATCAAAACCAAACTTTTAACATGTATAAGAACTATGTTAAAAACATAATTCAAAAGTTTCTTGTTTTAGAGAAATCCTTTCAAAGTAAGGACTAAAATCCAGAAGCTTAAGAAGGAAAATAAATTTGGCTACATGGAAACCAAAATTTTTTACTTGGAAATATTAAAATAAATACACACATATGTAAAGTCAAAACACAAAAGGCAAACTAGGGAAAAATAACAGACAAATGGCTGGTTTCCTTTTTATATGAAAATCTTTTGTAAGTGTAAGAAAGACCACCACACAAATTAAACAAAGAGGAAATAGTATGAATAAGCATTTCATGAGCAAAGAAATAGAAATGGTTATAAACATGTGAAAATTAGCCTAATTTTAATTATAATTTTAAGATGCAAATTAAAATGACTGGTAAATTTTACTTGTCTGACTGACAAAGATTACAATGCCTAATGAGACACTGTTGATAAAGAATATGGGTATTCCCAGGTGATAATGAAATGTAATCCAAAGCCTTTGGAAAGTAATTTGGTAATTTCTAAAACATGCAAACTTTTTGATCTAACTATTCAAGTTATTGGCATTTATCTTGAAAATATGCATATGCAAAAATACATATCTGTGCATCAATGTATGCAAAAATATCTTTGTGTCATCAGTGAGATTAGGTTTGTGGGCAGGAGGGAGATTGACACATTTTTGTTCTCAGTTTAAATGTTTTTTCCGACTGCATGCCTTATTGTCATGGTATAAATAAACAAGCAATTAAATGAATAAGCAAGCAGACAAGTAAGTCAGAAAAAAGTGAAGAAACAGTGACTGCATTTTTTGTGTGTGGGAAGCAGAGTAAGACCATAGATTCAGTGAATTTCAGGAAAAAGGCAAGGGCAATATAAATTCAGACTTGGTAGCGCAGTAGGAAATAGTCTTATCAACCGGAGTAGCTTAATGGAAAAGATGGAATTTCATAAGCTATTTAAATAACGTGAGAGAGATTTGAAGATTCTTCCCCCACCACAACATACACACACACACACATTCATGATATCTTAAACACAGAAAAGACATGTAATCCAAATTAATGTATAAATGTCTATAAAAATATATTTTTTTGGTGACAGTTAAAAAAGGTGTCATTCAAATAAAAGAGGAGTGTGCTTGGATTATTGAAGATTCTCTCCTTTCCTCTGCCCCATGTCCAACACACAAAACAAGAATGACTGAACTTGACTAATACTGGCCGTATAGAATTTTCCATGCTAAACAAGCCTTTGACAAATGGCATGTCTTTCAAGGTAGATAAATCTAGACCCAATGTTAGCAGGCAGTAAAAACATCAGTGCATCTTTATCTTTGATGGCTCCTATATTCAGTGGGAAAACGTTCTTTTTCCATTGAATGCATTTAAATGATAAATGAATAGCTGTGAACTGAATTCTAGAAGGAAAGAGAAAAACAATCACCCTTGATTTTTTGATATGACATATTAAAGATTTTCTTGAACTTCAAAACAATATATACCATAGGCTTTATAAGCTATAACTGTGAAGACCAAGTTCTTAGTAAATAAAAATGAAAAATAAATTGAAATAATGGAAATAAGATGGCTTCTAAACTGTGAATTTTCTATTCAGAGTAACTCACAGTTAAAAAGTGTGTTAAAGATTATCTAATTGCATATCTGAATTTCTCTTCTGAAATCCACACTAAGAGTTGATTGTCCAGTATGATTGAATGCCTAGTGATGATCCACAATCTGGGCCCTACATGTAACACAGTAGAACTGCAGGTAGCCCATGTTTTATAGATTATGTGTGTTCCTTGATCCCAACAAATATAGAAATTCTGAAAATATTAATAAGGGCTAACATGAGAAGTAATATAAAATTGAGGGATTAGAGTCTATAATTTACTTGTCAATTGATTTTCCTATTTACTTAGCCTATGTCAATATATTAATTTATACATTTAAATATTATAATAGCTTATAGTTTCAGCAAATAGAATCCCTGTTGTTAATGATAACAGATCTATTGTGTCTTCTGTATAACTATGAAGGGAGCCCAGATGCAATTGGAAAAAGAGAAGATGGAGATAGATTTAATAAAAAAGAGAGAACACTGAAGATGACTGGTGGTACCGGCCAAGGGAAGGGGAGAAAAAGAAAGAGAAAAACAGTGAAATAACTAGATAATTTTATCAACTAATAATTTTGGAGTTGAAGGAACAGCTTCCTCAACACCATTTTTTAATTTCCTTGGCCTCAGTTTTCTTTTTTATAAGATGGGGGTAATCACAATTTTTGTCATTGTTCTTGTTAACAATTAAATTACATATTCCCCAAAATATGTTGTGAGTTTCTAACAGATATTGAACACTTGATAATAAATTAATTTTTCTTATTATTATTATCATTATCACCATCATCATCGCTACTGAGAATCTCTGAATCTTCTCCCTAACTTAAACATAAAATATCCTGAAAACCATTGAAAGGTTAGTTTATTCAGTCCAGCTGTCCCCAACTTGTCCTGAAAGTCTCAACGTGGAATGACAGTCTACTCCAAACTAGTGGATTAATTTTAAAAACTCAAAGAAAAAAACCCCTAAAATTCCATTTTTTTCTTATTTGCTCTAAATCCTTCCTAGTCTCCAACCAAATCTCCTAAAACTAAACTCTGCTTTTCTGCTTATTTGCTTCTTCCTTTTCATTGATTCTGACCAAACTGAACGTACTGTTTGGTTTTTTTTTTTTTTCAAGAATCAATGCTTAGCACTTCATTAGTTTGTGAAAAAATATTAACTGATGAGGAAGATTACTTCTTACATTTTTCAATAAAAATGCAGAAGGGAAAAGTTGATCCTTTCTACAGGCCAGTTGATCCGACTTTGCTTATTTCATAGGAAGTGTAACAGCCCCATATCCTTCACCTATTCTTCCACAACACACCCAGGAGACAAGCAGCAGTTACTGAAATCATGTGCTGATGCATTTCGTGCATTAAAAGAAAAAATTAAAAAGACCTGTTTTTATTTTTTCAGCCCCCTCTTTCAAGATATTTAAACATAAGCTCATCATTTTCTGACAAAAGTTCAAAGTCTCCCTTAAAATGACAACATAATAGAGCTGGCCAAGTGTGTGTAGCATTTTGAGTCCTCTTCCTCCAGGTAACCTCTGGTAACCTCTGCCTGAGGTCTTGGCTCAGAGCCCAGTTAGGGTTTTCAATAGCAAAATGAGCCAGTGTGGCTTTCCTGCTCCCCACCTTACCTGTCAGGGACAATTAGACAAGAAGTAGAATGTATACTCAGGTGGAAGAGCGCCTTGGATGGGGGGCCCCACCTAAGTGCCCTCAGACCTGGTGTCTCTTCCATTGGAAGCATGCTCCAGGGAGCCGCGGGAGGAGGCAGTTCTGCTGGTATTTTTTCCAGAGGAAGATTCTGGCAGTTTTCTCTGAATTCTCCCTTTTAAAAGCTCTTTCAAGACTTTGAGTTACATAAGAGAGAAAATTCAATTAGATGATAATGATCTTCAACACCCACTAATCCGGATTTTTACCAACGCGTGTCTACCCAGGGTCAAGGGTAGGTTTCACCATTTCATTGTTCAAGCTTGGAATCTCTTGACAGGGAAACAAAGCAATTAACACGTTGAAACATTGAGTAGATTCAGACTTTCATGTTTTCATTTACTGAAGAGCCTGTCTTGAATTATCCCATCTCTGTCTGCTTCTCTTCATTTTCTGGGTGCCGATCTTTGACCCGATGTTTGAGGCCAGGAAGTGATGAAGGAAGAGGCGTGTTCTTGACTTTTTGATCCAACCAAAAATCAGAATGGGCTTCTTTATGCAGCTTACGTGAATTAGGGAATTTTGACATTTTAACCACAGAAGGAATCTTTTTCCAGATTTTCTAGAAATGATCTGAAACAACTTAAAATTTCTTGGAAACGCAAAAGCATGAAACAAAATTATTTACTTTGAAAATGTTCTTTGTTTATTTATTTGGGTAACTACGGACCACATTGCTCCTTCATGGTTATATACTGCAGAGAAAAACTCTATATATTTGGATGTACAGTGAATGACAGCTGGAATTGAACCTCATCACATCATACTATGTTTAGAAAACTTTAAGAATTTACTAAAAATGAAGATTAAAAAAGGAGAAAATCTCAGAGAATGACACATAGCTAGATGTCTCAAATACTCGTGATTTTCACTGCCTGTAAATGAAAACACTGCGACTAGTATCGTGTATTCATCCTTCTTCTATGAATGCTAAGCTTATTATATCTCATTCTAATATCATTGGACTGTTGCAAGGTTAAGGCCATATCTCCATATGCTGCAAATTATCAGGAGAAAAGAATGTACTGAGACCAGAAAGCCTAGAAGCCAGTGCTTAGAAAAGTAGGAGAGAGAACTTCTGACTCTCTCTGAGCCCTACTTTTTAATACAGGAGGGGAAGAAGACAGAGACAGAGAGACAGAGATAGGGACAACAGACAGAGAGGAAAGAGAAAGAGACAGAGAAGTTATCCCGGACCCTTGCTACTCAGAATTGCAGTTCATGATGTAATAAAGTCATCCTCTTATAAATGCAGAATCTCAGGCCCTAGGCCCTAATGATTCAGAATCTGTATATAATAAGATACACAAGTGAGTCACATGTACATTAAAATTTGAGGAGTATTGCAAAAGGAAGACAAGTCAGTTATATTTTAGTGTGAAATTAACTAGCTATGTGTTACTCTATGGGTCAATTTCTTTCTTTTTTTTTTTTTAATTCCTGAGACAAAAAAAATCTGATTTAAATTTCATAGCATCATCTCAAATCTTCAGACAATGAAAGAAAATGGTTCTTGCCCAGAAAAAGTAGTTTCCCAAGGTCATGGTGGTGAAGCAGCAGTAAATATGGGGGCAGTTCAAGAGCCCAGTGGATCTCTGAGAACGACAGATGAGGCTCTGAGGTTTGGTTGGTCCCTTTCACTTGGAGGTTTTGTTTGATATGGAAGCAAAACATATTAAGGTTTGATTTTATTAAAGATCACCCTGTGGGTGATAATTTGTTGCTTATTGTTTATAATTTGCCCAGTAAACTGAATGTACTTCTATTTATTAGTTGCTGGCCTGTCATTTCTAACAAATTTTAAAATAATTTTTAGACATTTTAGGAGTAGTCTTTCAGATATTGTTAAATATGGATATTGAAACCGGCTACAATGTAACTCACTTAATATTCACAAGATTTGGTAACTAGAATTAGGTGAAACCAAAGTTCTTACAAAGTTGTGTTTTTGAGAAGTTTCTTTGCATTTGAACATGCTATAAATAGCAACTAGATCATGCATTAAATTCTTGTTACCAGCACGCTGTTTTAGCCATCAGTGAATTTTTGGTGCATACAGAAGTTTCTGATATATGATGGATCCTCAAAAAAGATTTGAATGAAATTCACAAAAAGGAATACAAAATAACTGAGTATATAAAGCTTAGTAAAAATCTTAAAAAATTACGTCTGAAAGAGTCTAACATACAGTAGTTACTTAAAACAGTTGGTAAAGGAATGTATAGATGGATTGTATTTCATCATATATGTATAATGTGGACATTTTTTAAAAAGGTGGAAGTAGGTTCAGGTTTGAAATTTTCTGATGATGTAAAATGATCATATATTTGTCGTTACTATTTGAGGGCCTCAGAATGAAGAATCTTCTAAGAACCTCAAATAAATTATTCCTCTGAGAGTTACTAAACTATCAACTTCAGCTGGAAAAGTTGGCCTACACTAAAAGCACCAGCCTCAAACAACTTTTAGATTGGCAGGTATAGGTTTTTTCTAAGTTAGCAGTTAGAGTAGAGACCCAGTGAAAGATTAAAAAAATTGGTTGGACAAATAAATATCATTTGAGAAGTTTTAAAAATGTAGATTCCCAGTCAGTTCTGCTTTCGTGGGTCTGGGTTGGGCCAGAAAGCTGAATTATTTAGCATCTCTGTAATTTTGATACAGGTATCTATGAGAAAAGACAGCAGAGTCCAGTGGTAAATGGAAAAAAAGATACAAAAATGGATGCGCCTGTAGGACTGTCCTATGGAGATACAGGGGTCCAAAGGAGATGTAGGAATTAATCAAAATTAAGTGTCTCTGGCCCCATAGTCAAAAGTTATCCAAATGAGAGGACTTTCCTTCAACTACCTAACTTCAACGTTGTCTACTTTCCTTTTTGGAGAAATCCGGTATTTACAAACCTTTTTCAAAATTATACATTGGCTTCATATTCAACTGGGCTGACCTTGCCCACTTGAAGATGATGGCAGTATTTCTCATTGTAAAAGAACAAGTAAATTGGCATTCTGGAATCTATCTTGATTTTATCTGTGTTTTGATTACTCAAAGCCTGAACACTAATACCAAGAGCTGACTCTTCAACACAGAGAAACTAGACATAACCCTTGATCAGCATAACCAAGGGTAACTTCCACTGCTGTCTGGGTCCTCATCTCTGTTTGCTCTTTTCCAACCCACGAAATCCATGCTGAATGGTTGCTTTTCGCAAGTGGACAGTGTGAGGCTGGGAGAGGTCTGTAAGACGAAGTTGTGGTATGAAGAGTCGTATCCTGCTTGGGATCCTGTTTAAAATGGATTCTACTCCAAGAAGAGCTTGTATGCCAACATATATCTTAATCAATCCTACTGATACATTCTCTCCACTTTCCCCACATCTTCTCTCTGGAAGGCATTTAGGATAAGCTCAGGTCAATTACATCAGGTCTAATATTCCTAGGGCAACCCAATGCTAAACAGGATATATACAGTAGAAATCCAATTACAGTTTACCATTCCATTTGATTTACTTATTTTTAAATTCTAGCAGATGTTAAATAGGTTCAATAAACTCGACAATAATTTAAATTCTCTATGTTATATTTAAAATAGTTCTGAGGAACTAAGTAAAATGTCAATTTCTCCCTGATTTGTTACTACATTGCATATTGTTTTCTATGAGACTATTAATTTTCCTGCCTCACAGCCACTGTCCTCATCCGTCCGCATTTAGGTCCCCTAATTCCTTCAGATGCAGCTCCAAATGGGCGGAAGCTCCCTCTGACATGCCCAAAGGCATCGAGAGAGCCAGATCCTGACAGGAAGCCAGGAAGATAGACCAGCCATCCATTTGTTAATGTGTCACACTCGAATTACACATGGCTGGCTGCAAAATTAAATTGCTCTTTCAGGATATCAGCAGAGACATAGATACAGCATTATAGCTCTGTGTTCCTATTGTTTTCGGATCAGAAAATGCTTTACTTGTGTACCCTTGCTAAATTGTGTTCACTGAAAGCGCAGATTGAAAAGGGTATTGATTGCAGCTTTCCCCAGGCCTGGAGTGGTTCTGTGATTTCAGAATTGAACATTTAGAAGGAAAAAGTGTGTGTTTCCAGACTTGGCACCTGGAAAATTCCAGAAACCTTTAAAGACAAGGACTGATAATGAGATGATGTTAAACTTCCCGGTAGTGATCTGCGCAGCTGTGTCCATTCTCCCCTTTAAGTGCTGCATTCAGCCTTAATAATTCTTCCATATATAATACTCAGGCCTGCAAATACAGTTGGTGCATCCATGATAATGGCTGCTCTACCTACAGTGTGATCAAGAGATGGAAAGCAGCAGCTTAACAGCCAGCACAGATCATTGGCAACAGATAAGCACTGATCACTTCAGTGATTCAAACTTTCCCTGCATGAGGTAAATACAGATGCAGTTGCTATCACTTGCAAGGAATTTCAGTTATGCTTGAAACAAAGTCAAAAACAAATTATTTAAGAATGTGGAAATAAATAAAGACCACCCAAAGGAGAATAAAGAGAGGCCGTTGATTCAGAGCTTGCTATAGCAAGGGAGTCAGTCACCACGACTTGCTTTTGGCAGAGACTCCAAGGCAGGCAGAGGAATGGAAAAGCCTAATAATTAGAGGAGGAAAGAACAAAGGCTTCAGGTGTGCCCTGTTTGGAGGACACTGGCATGGGGAAGCGGGAGGCAGGCTAACCAGCAGAGGGGCATCCTAGTAGAATTTTCTCTGGTTGGTGCTGAGTCAGAAGCAGGGGCAAAAAGTAGGGAAGTTGGCAGTCAGTGAACAACTCCCGAGCATTCTGGGCCAATTACTGCAAAGGCTGTGGTTTGGCTTCCTGGACTAGTTCCCACAGAGGTTGTGGGTCAGAGTCCTATTGTTATATATGATATCTGACCATTGTCCATTTGTATATTCAGCCTCTCAAGAAATCTTTTTAGAATAGTCGTTCAGGAATTAAATTCAAGCACGCTAGTTACTTCCGTGATAGCAGCATTGTTAACTCCTCTCGTTGGAAGATGGTGGGTAAACGTATCATCGAATACTTCCTTTTAGGGTTTAGGATCACTCAACCCGAGAAGTTCATGATATCAACATATTGAAAATGAGCAAAGTGTTCATAGTCTCTTTGACTTCCACTAAAGAGGCAGACAGTCAAAACAGCTCCTAAAACAAATGAAGTGAACTTGAATTGTGAGAAACTGTGTTCAACATGCTTGAGTGGCTTTAGGGGCCAGATGATGCTCTGCTTTTGTAGTGGGTCACGGAGGACCTATCTATTGCAAGAAGGACTTTCAGAGTGGAGAGGTGGAAGGGGTCAGTAGGAACTAGCATGGTCAAGGAAGGCTTTCATGGGGAATGTGTGTGAAGGAAGGCCGTCTAAGATGAGACCTGGATGGGGAGAGAGCAGGTGGAGACGCAGTTTATGTAGTGTGATAAAATTGGTCAAGTCGTATACTTAGAGATGAGATGGTAAATTTGATTACAGATTCCACTATGGCAGAAAGACTGAAATGAAAGAAAGGTGTAGAAGATATCATAAAGACTATGAAATGCAGTGATATTGACAGAAAAAGAAAAAGGAAAGGAAGAAGTGAAGTTGGTTTAGAAGAATGTTGTATTCAAATTTGGATGTGCCTTTTGGAGGTGATGGAAGCAGAATATTCAAAAGGAATTACCTGTAGGCAGCTGGATGTCTCCTACTGCATTTTAAAATGGTATATCATGGCAAGTATATATTTGAAATACTCCCCAGGGAAGTGATATTTTTGGACCTGTAAATACATTCCCTTTAAGGGAAAGATTATATAGAAAAAAAGCAAAAATCGCTTGAAACTTGACTAATGGCCACACAAGATGAAATAAGAATTAGTGAAGGGTTCAGAGAGGTAGGACTAGAAACCCACATATCACAGTACCAAAGAATCTCGGGAAAGTCCATAAAGATGGCGGGGGGTCAGGGTCATGTCACGTGATATGAAGCAACCAGGAAGAAGAAACACTACAGAAGACACCGTATAAAATGTCCTGACATAATAGTTTGAAATGTTCTTTCATTAGCTGATAAACCAAAAATACTATATTTTAAACACAAAATGAATTTTAAGAGTATCCGTGTAAAGTTTATACCTTTGGTATAAAGAAAATTGAATACACGAAAAAGGAGGACTGGCTGTGTCTGTTTAGAAGCCTGCAAGCTAAATTGTTCATACATAATTAAAATGAACAAATTAACTGAAGAAGTTACCATTCACACATCCCTACTAAATAAATAGCTGGTTATGTGGGAACATAGGAAAATATATTATAAATACAAATGATTTCAAAGCAATAGCAATTGATTTCAATCTTTTCAATGTATAATTCCTGATATCAGAGGCAGTTTGTGTAAATTTTCCTGAAACACACTGAGTTGGGAAGAATTATGAAATGTATAGGCACGGAATAATTATATTATATATTGTTGAGAGAATTGGTAGCAATTTTTCTAAGAATGAATCATCTCCACACACCTTTTAAAAAGGGACGCTCCTAAGCATTGAAACTCTGGGACTTATTTTGTTAGAGCCAAGTTGTTTGATTTTTATTTTCTCTCTCCCACCAAAATCTACAAAATAAGAGATTAGGAAGTTGTTTAAAGCAAATGCTTCTTCCAACCCATTCCTGGTCTCTCTTCTTAGAGTTTTCGTCATTATTTTTTTTCAATGCTAAGTATATAGATGCCACTCATAAGCTAAATATGATCATTACAGGAGAAAGGCTACACTCCAATTCTTCTGGTGGATGTGAAAATTGGTAGAAAACAAGCAAGAGGTATCACAATTTCAAATATGCATACTTACGACCTACCATTACACTGTTAAAAGTTAACTGTGCAAGATGCTTCATGTGAATTGTTTACGCAAAGTAAAATATTGAAAGCATCTTAAGCATCTAATAAAAAATAGTCAAATTGTGGCATATCTACATAATTCAGTAGTTTTCAGCTATTTAAAAGAATGAACCATTTAGAAGATAAAACTATGACACATTGTGAAAATGAAGATAAGATCCCAGGACTCCCCTGCAGGCTCCCGTAGAACTCCCCGAAATCCCGCGAGATCAGACTTCCTCTGGGAAGAGAGGTCGGCGGCAGTCCTCTGAGCTGCCAGCCATGTTCAGCGCGTCTCAGCCCTTCCTCTCCCGGACACCAGCTGGAAAAAGGTTTGTAGACTATGCCATTTCGGTAAATATTATTATAAGTACGTGTAGAAAATTGAAAAAATGTCTTGGAAAGATATTTATCAAACTGTTAGTGGCGGTTTCCTCAGCAATTATTTAAGCAGGATGGTCGAGGCAAGATTTGAGGAAGTTTTGCTCAGTTGTTTATACAAATCTATATTAATTTAATTACTTCCTTTTTTATAATTTCTATTTTTATTATTGTCTTATTTCTTCTTTTTTTTGCAGTTTTTTTTGAGATAAATTTATATATATATTAAAACACAGAAACCTTAAGTGTTCAATTATATGAGTTTTGACAAACGTACGTCCAGGTAATCCACACCCTTATCAAGATAAGGAGCGTTTCCCTCACCTCCCTACCTTTTCTGAGAAACTTTTCACCTGAAGCAGCCACTGTTCTGATTATTTATGGTAAAATTTACTTTTGCCCGTTCTAGAAATTCCTATCAATGGAATCATACAGTGAGTACTAATTTGTGTTCAGTTTCTTGAGGTCAGCATAATGTCCATGAGATTCTTCCATCTCGTTGCATGTATCAGCAATTTATTCCTTTTTATTAGAGGAGCGTACCATCATATGAATATACCCGAATTTGTCAATCCACTCTAATGTGATAGACGTTCAGGTTGATTCCAGTTTTTGACTACTGAATAAAGCGGCTTTGAATAGTCTTACATAAGCTATTTTTGGACATGTATTTTTATTTCTTTTAGGCAAACACTTTGGGCATGTTTCTCATTGGAAATATATATTTTTTACTCTTAGTGGAACTGCTGAGTCATATTTTTTTTACCCTTAGTGGAACTGCTGAGTCATATATTTTCTTATGCTTAGTGGAACTGCTGAGTCATAGAGTTAGGTGTATATTTAATATTAGAAATAACTGATAAGCAACTCTCCAAAGTGGTTTTAAGATTTTACACTCCAAACTGCAGTGTTTTAGAGGGTTGTAGTTGTTTATATGTTGATGAACATTTGGTATCATTGTTTTTAGCATTAGCCATTCCAGTGGTCTTAATTTGTATTTTCCTTATGATTAGTGATACTCTTGTACTTTTATATGGGCTTTTGGGCCATCCATAGTCTTTCTTGTGAGGTGTTTATTGTCTGTTTCTTTTGGTTTTAGGAATTATTTATATCTTTTGGATAAAAGTTCTTTTTTACATATACATTTGCAGGTATTTTCTCACAGTGTGTGGCTTACCCATTTGCACTTCTTGGCAGTGTCTTTTGACAAAAAAAAAGGTTTGTTTTTCATGAAATCTGTTCTCACTTTTTTTTTCTCTTAAATTTATCACTTTCTGTGAACTAAGAAATATTTGTCTATTACCATGTCACAAAGATATTTCCACCATGTTTTCTTTTAGAAGCTTTACAGTTTTAGCTTTTATTTTAGGGCGTGATCCATCTTGAGTTAATTTTTCTGTATGAGATAAATGTCAAAGTTTTTTTTTATATTGATATCCAGCATCGTTTGTAGAAAATATTCTCTGTCTCCTTTTGAGTAGGGGAATTGACACTCTATTTCTTGATATATTTGCTTATTCTTATGTCATCTCATACTGTCTGTATGATAAACTTTATAGTAAGCCTCAATGTTAGGTACTATTTATCTTCCAACTTACTATTTCTTTGTTTTTCAAGATTGCTTTTGGCTATTAGAGGACCTTTGAAATTCCACTTATATTTTGGAAATAGCTTGTAAATTTCTATTTAAAAATATACAGGGGTTATGAATGGGATGGCACTGAATCTATAGCTTTATTTGTAGAGTTGTCAATTTAAAAATATTGAGTCTTCTAATCCGTGAACTTGGATATCTTTCAATTTATCTAATCTTCATTAATTTATCTGTTTTATTGTTTTCAGTTTAAGGATACTAGACAGCTTTGGTTAAAATTATTCTTAAATATTTTATGGTTTGTGGCGCTACTATGAATAAAAAGTTCTTTTTTTTCTGAATTTCATGTTTGCTTATAGTATGGAGAAATATAGTTGACTTTTGTTTACTGATTTTGTATTCACTTATTCAAATACCTATGTGCTACATTCCAAGCACATGCCTAGCATTCTATACCTCTTAGATTTGTGTTCTTTATGGCACTGGAGGTTTCACATCCATATTGCTATAACTTATGATGCATTTTCTTTTGTGGATCTGATTAAGAACTTAATTGAGATGGTGGAGAGAATATCAGTGCTGTGCTATTCCAGTCCAGGTGAAACCTTCCCAATTTTAATAATTGTGATTAGTTACATTGCAATTTTTTTAGGTACATCCTATATATGTGTGTTTGTGTTCATATATATATAAACGTGTAATATACACACACTTATCTATAAATATATACATACATTGATATATATACATTCATATAAACATATACATGTACATGCATATAATATAGTTATTATATATACAGTTAAGTATACATATGTATACATATTCATGTACATATACACACATATATATAATAACCACTCAATTAATCAATAATTGTGATTATGGCTTACTGGCTAGCTCTGGAAAAACTGCTTAACTTCTCTGTGTTTCACTTACTATGCAAATAAAAATAACTCTAGGAAGCTTACTCTAGGAAGGTTACTAAGGTGAATGAAGATAATTAAATTTCTTAGGGATAATTTGAGTTAAATTTTTATGTTTGTATCATATAAGTTACACCTAAATATAATTTCTTACTGTCTTCCCCAAAGTGTGGCATTATTTGCTGTTTGTTTTTTCTAAAATAGTGCAGTGGAAAGTATATTGAAAACCTTTGGCCTGACCTTTATTCAGATTTACTTTTAGAGGCAGGAAGATTAGAATTCCGTATTGTTTTGGCCTGGAATAGAGCTTTCTTGTTTTATATTGTTATTATTGTATGAAAATACCTTTCATGGTAGGGAGTCTTAGAAGGTTTTGATATGGTTAGCTGTAAGGTTGTTTTCATAATGAAACAGAAATGTAAAGTCAAAGGCTAAAATCCTGGTTATAAGGTTTTTCTGCTTTTGTTTTCAAACACTTTCTATTTTATTAAGAGGATTTGTGCATCCCCAAATACTCTTGATGTCTAAGTCTGTCACTGGCCTTTCATCAGATTCTAAGACCACATAATTATAAATGGGAAAAGTTCTTATCTGAATAGCTTTCTGATCATCAATTTGTTTACTGTATGGGTAGCCATTCTGAATAATGTAATGAATACTATATTTTCTACTCCACTCCTTCTTTCTTCCGTGCTGTGATGATCCCAAAAGAAAGCACAAATGTGCTGATGTAATTATAGGTTCAGGGTAATATCTAGAGGAGTTCAATGCAGTTTCTCATGCTTCTAAGGCTGTAAGCCTTTCAATTAATCACGGTTGGAATTATCCAACTGGTTATTCTAATTTCTTCTTATGCATTGGAGATGTTTTTTCCTCCTTTGTTAGTCTTAGAAATAGAAAGTATGCTCAGTGGACATTTTACCTCTTAACTCAAAACGTATATCCCATTCTTACCCTGGTATAAAATTTCAGTCTATTTTTGTGGAAAATGAGGTAGCACTTTCTAATATGCAGCTAGGCAGTCAATACTGAAAGATAGACTTAGATCTTTGTGAACTTTACAAGTCATGACTCAGTATTTTGTGTGTGTGTGTGTGTGAGGAAGAGTAGGCCCGAGCTAACAGCTGTTGCCAATCCTCCTCTTTTTGCTGAGGAAGACTGGCCCTGGGCTAACATCTGTGCCCATCTTCCTCTACTTGATATGGGATGCTGCCACAACATGGCTTGACAAGTAGTATGTTGGTTTGTGCCTGGCATCTGAACCTTCGAACCCTGGGCCACTGAAGTGGAGCTTGAGAACTTAACCCCTAGGCCACTAGGCTGGCCCCTATGACTCAGGTTTTAAAAATGTAATGCCATCATTAATATTAAACACTTGGAAACCGAAGTGATGTTATCTCTGTATCATTTCTTACACATTGAACATAGTATGGTTGTGAGTAGGTAGTAGATGCAGACTGGAAACTGACAATGAAATATCACTCCCTGCCCCTCCACCCTTTCATGTGGTTGGCTTTTCTGGGTCTTTTCTGTTTTGGTTTATGTACTTTTGCTCTATATCCCATCTGGAATGTTTGTAACGAAGTATGGATTTAATTATTGTTAGACCAAAAGTCTATTTTCCCTGGTAGGTAGTTCTCTCTCCCCAGCCCACAACACATTGTTATTGTTTTTGCTTTCACCATTTTTTCTTTATGATTACAAATGAGAAAGTATGTCTTTTTCATTCATGGAAATATTAACCATTTATATGACTTTTCATTTTTGTGGGAAGATCTAAATTTCCATGTGGTATTGTGTTATTTCTGCCTGAAGAACCACCTTGAACATGTCTTATAGTGCAGGTCTGGTGGCAATAGATTCTCTCAGCTGTTGATTTTCAGAAAGAGTCTTTATTTTGCTTTTAATCTTAGAAGGGTATTGTGCTGGGTATAGGATTCTTTGGTGGAAAATTTTTTTGTTTTGTTTTGTTTTTTACAATACTTAGACACATTGCTATAATTTTTTTCTCTTGCAAAGTTTCTGACAAGAGGTTGGCTATAATTCTTTTTGTTCCTCTCTACATAATATGTCTTTTTTCTCTGGTTGTTTTAAAGATGTTTCTTCATTATCATTTGGTTTTGGCAACTTGATTATGATGTGCCTTGGTGTCTTTATTTGAAGTGTTTACTTGAGCTTCTTTGTTTTGTGTTTGTATAGCTTCCATCACATTTGGGAAAGTTTGGGCCATTATTTCTCCAAATGTATTTTTCTGACCCTGCCTTTCTTTCTTTTCTCTCTGGGCTGCAAAATATTAGACTGTTTGATATTGTTCCACAGATCACTGATGTTCTGTTTATTTATTTCAGTCTTTTATTTACTCTGTGGGTTTTTAGACAGTTTATATTAACATATTTTCAAGTTCACTGATCTTTCCTTCTGCAGTTAATCTAATTTACACTTATGTCGTCACTCTCTTTTTCATTTCACACTGTTTTTCTTCATGGACATTCCATTTGGGTCATACATCATTTTCATGTTTTTCTCTTTCTTGAATATATGGAACATATTTATAATAGCTGTCTTAAGGTCCTCTCTCATTTTGGGGTCTGTTTGCATTGATTGAATTTTATTCTGGTTATAGGTCATATTTTCCTGCTTCTTGATAAGTTTTTATTGTGTTCTAGACATTGTGAATTTTACATGTTGTTTTCTGGATTTTGTTGAATTCTTTTTACCTAGTGTTGAACTTTGTCTGGCATGCAGTTTAGTTACTTGAAATTGTTTGATCTTTCAGGGCTTTGTGTTAAGCTTTTTTAAGGAGGAACTTGAGTATCCTTTAGCCTAGAACTAATTTAACTTCACTTCTAAGGTAATCTCCTTCTAGGGATGCTTCTCTGTGCTCTGTGTACTATGAAGTCTTTTCACTTTGGATAGTGAGAGCTTCAACTATTCCCAGTGCAGTTGAACTACTGGGTTTTTTGGCTACTGCTTTCTAGGTTCTTTGTCTAGCCTCAGTAGCTTACTCTCATACAGGCAATGATTATTACTTAGCCAAAGATTTGAGGGAACTCTTCATATCTTCAGAATGCTCTCCCTTTCTATAGCTCTCCCCTCAATGATACTCTGCCTTCCAAATTCTAGTTGCCTTAGCTGCCATGACTTTCAATGTCTATTTCGTCAAATCAGCAAAACTATTAGTCTCTGGATACCCACTCTCTGCACTGTGACAATTGCCTCCAGACAGTAAACTGGGACAATTGTGGGGCTCACTTCCTTTGTTTCCCTTTTTCCAGTGAATGCAGCCCTGGTGCTTTTTGTTATCCAATGTCTGAAAACATCATTTCATGTATTTTGTCTAATTTCCTAATTGTTTAAGAAGAGAAGGAAAATCCACTCCATCATTTCCGAAGCAGGCATTCTCCAAGAATTACATTTTAAAGTGTGTAACTGGGGCCCAAGCACAGCTCTTAGTAAAATTACATCTATGCTCCTTTCATTAACTTCGCTTAAAGCTGGAAGTTTGCTCAACTGCTTTGTAACTTTTTACCTGAGATTTTTCAGAGGTTTTAATAAATCCTATGTAGTTTTTCTTAGAGGTAAAACTTCTTCCTTGAGATTGTGTAAACCTGCAAACTCTTTATCTGTTCTAAATGTTGGCACTTAACTGGTTTTTTTTTTCTGAAGAGTACTTAAATAAGACTGTTTTAAGGCAAACAGAGCCAAATATTTTAAAACTTTCTTCTCTCCTTAAATTTTCCTCTGAAAACGAAATCAAGAACCTGAGTATGGGAACTTTGTAGTCTGCACACCATTTTTGATTGTTCTACTGGCTTCCCTGCATTTCTGCGGATATTGCTATACTTATGTCATGCTAGATCCCCACCACCAAGCCCACTGTGAGCTTGATGCGTTGCCTTTGTATTAGAAAAGGAGCTGTCGCTGTGAAGATGGCCAGGAGTGCAGACAGTGCCTTAATGCCAAGAAAAAGATCTCCCCTTCCTCCCAGCTAATGCTGCCCCTGCTCCAGGGAACCCAGCTAAGAGAATGTGACCCAGGCACCTCTCCCAGGTCCTTGTATAACTGTATGTGGAAGCCTTGCCCTCAACTTTCAGCTTTGTAGATTTAGAAAATTTGTTGAGGAAGATTTCTTAATGTGATCTCTTTAAAAAAATTCTAACACTTAAAAAATTATGAAACACTAAAAATAAATAATAAAACATCATAAACCTATGTTTTAGTACGCCATAGTTTCCCAGTGTAGAATGCCAGTTGTTTGGTTCCTTGGAGGAGATAGGCTGAAAATTGTCTACCCGCAGCCTACAGAAAACTCGATCTGGGCCTGGGCCTGCAATAAACATTCTTGAAATCTTTGGTGTCTTGGGAAACTAGGTGTGAACTCTTGGTCACAGAGAGCCTCAAAAACCATGAGTAGCGCCAAGGTGTGCATAACACTTTGTTGTCAAAAAACAAAATTGTGATGGAAATATTGTATAGTGGTTGAGGACATGGACCTAAATACCCTGATTAATATCCCAGCTCTACTGCTGCTTTTATAGTGCTGCCTATATCTAAGTCTTGTTTATGATGCCTTCCAAATCGGATTGTTACAGGAATTACATGAGGGAATTGGTTCATACTGTGCTTAGTACAGTACCGGTCACTACTAGTTCAATAAATGGTAGCCTTGTGAATAGAAATCATCATCGTCATCATCATCATAATCATCATAAATGCTAAATAGATGAATTCAGCACTATTTGTTGAATGTTTAAGATATCTACCATTGTGCTAGGCGTTGGATTAAGCTCTTCAAGTTAGGATCCAAATCTAAAATATGAAGTTTAATATTTACAAATATATAAACATATACATACAGTTCAGCAAAACTAATATTTTTTTGAAATGGTGAAGCAGTGTCTTAGTAAACTATTCTTAATAAAAATAACTTGTTTGAAAATTTCAGTAAGGGATGTCATATGTCAATGGAAATTCTTTAGCTAAAATTAGTTTTGAGGATTTTGTCTCTGAGTATTATCTTCCTAAATAAAGATACTGTATTTAAAGTCCGTAAGGACAGAGTTTGGAGCTCCAGGAAGGGAGGAACATGCCCTGTCACTCCTTCTTTCTGAATGATTTGTGAAGGTGGCAAATCTCTTGAAAGGGGCTGTCAGGTTGTATGACTTCAATTCCTCTCCCTGGACCCAGAACAAGTGATCATGTGATTGATAAGGCTCATTTTGGAGTTAGGTTTTTTTGGTAAGTATTTGATAGTTCACAATTACTTCTTCCTTAGAGATGGAGGAATACATTCTTTTCCCCAAACTCTTTTCCCCAATTCTGTACTGGCAACTTTTCCTGGGACTCTTATCCTATTAATAGTTATCACTTATCACTTCAGTTCACACCTTTCTTGCTTTTTTCTCTCCATGATACATAGCCTGAGGAAGACTGGATCTTCGGATGAACTTAAACTTTATTCATTTGTGACAAAATTATTAACACCACACAAATCATGATAAAAATCTGATTAGATTAGATACCAAGATTGATTAGACTTTTCGTTCTGCCTTCTAATTGATTACAGATCTTAATCAAGGCCTTGCATGGTGTTGAAAATATAATTCATTGTCTACGTACCTGAGAATCCTTGAACACCGTCTCTACTTTCTGTCCTGCAAAGTGATCTGGAGAATCCTTCATAGATGGGTGTAACTTTTCTATAGGGGTATAACTCTCTAGGACCTGTGCGTGCATGTCCTTGTGGGGTCAGAGGAAAGGAGGATCACATAACTACCCATTTACTTCCTTTAGTCACCTTCTTCCATTTTATTTCTGTCTCTTGGAGCCTTTGACTCATTTCCCCCTTCTCTATTACTCTCAAATACCATCTTGTGGTCCCCCTATTTTATCCTTACTCCTTAAGGTATACTTTTTTTGGTCAGAGCTACTCATCATAAAAGAAGATGAGCAGATCTTTTTAGAGAAGCTCCCTCCAAAATTGCACCTGCACTAGTGGGCACACCTGAGGATTCTCTTTAGACTTATTCACTAAATGCAAATATCTCCCCTTTCTGATTTTTCCTGCAGCAAAAACACGTGATATATACCAAGCTGTAGTCTTATATTTTGTGTCATTACTCTTTGCTCCTGAAATTAGTCTAAAACTCCAAATTGTTGGCAAACTTTTAACAAATATAAATTGCAATGAACTACCGTTAGAAAACAACTTGCACTTCTTCAGAACTTTGATGACAAGTAGTCATTACTATTTCATGATCAAAGCAAGACTTACATAGGAAGTCTTGCATAGGGAAAATATTGATTTTATTTTAATAAAATCCCTTTTCACAAAATTTTTAAGGAAAAATAAGAGTCAATAAGCTATGAGAGAAGAAATATGACAAGAAATGTGCAGGACCTGAGTAAAGATGATTTGAGAGGAACAAATCTTACCGTGCTTCTGGGCACCTTAAGTCAAGTTTCACTTGCCCTATTACATACACTTATCACTATCTGAATTTAATTTATTTATTTCTATATTTTCTGCCTTTGACCACTAAAATATAAGCTCTGTTCAAGCAGGTACTTTGCCTATCTTGTTTACTCAGCACCTAGCACATAAACCAGGTGCTCAATTTTAAAAAAGTGTTGAAAAGCTGAATCTTTAATATGTAAAGAGTTCTTATAATCCAGTAAGTAAGAAAAATGTCTGATGTAGAAAAATAATGTCATGAAGTGGCAACTCCAACATAAAGAAATACAACTAGCTAGTAACTAGCTTACCTTCAATAACTAGTCAAAAACACAAATTAAAAAATTATAAGACACAATATTGACCATTTTTTAAAAATAATTTAGTAATATGTATCAAAAGAGTTTAAATAGTTTATGTCTTTTGACCCAGAACTATATTTCTAGTGAAGGAATAAAAGATGTAAAAAAAAATATGTATGTACAAAAATAATACACAATATTCTCTGCTATGAAAAGTTGAAAAAGCAACCTTAAATATCCAGCAGTAGGAAATTTCTTAAATAAACTATGCTATCTCCATAATAATAATTCTGTGCAGATCATTAAAAATCTCATTCTCAGAGGGTATGAAAGGATTTTGAAAAATCCACAGAATAATGTTGATTGAGAAATGCAGAATGCAAAACTGTCTGCATAGTATTATTTTAATTTTGTATTTTGTATAAAGATTTACAAATATGCACATTTATATAGAAAAATGATTGGGAAAACACGTGAAAAATTAACAGCAACTGTCTATGAGTGTTGTATATTTTGTTTCCCTCATGCTTTTCGGTATTTTCTGTTACGTTTTACACTGATAGATGCACTACTTTTATAATTAAAAATGTAATAATATTGTTATTGTTAAATTGGAGACAACACTTGGTGATTTGGAAATATCAGAGTATGGATGTTAGGAATACTAGTTTGAGTAAAGTACCATCTACATTTGATTATAAACAATAATTATTTTAATGGATAGAAAAGTTAGTCTGAAACCATTTTTGGAGAGAGAAGTCCTCAAATTATGGGAGCAATCCTCTAAATATTTTCAAAAGTTCTCAATCCTTCTTGTTAAAGGAGTATTGTTATTAGTTTTCTGAAAACAATTATGACACCCTTGGGGGAAAACAGAATTTTGAAAGAATTACATATCTACGTAATTGTAATCTTCTAAATCGTTCCATATTATTCTGAGGTTGGCTGGCATTCATAGAGTTAAAGAAAACAGCACAAAAGCAAACGTACCAAAAAACTAGTCTGTTAACATGCAAGAAATCAAAGACACCCTCTTGTTACTAGGAGGAAAAAAATAGCACAATTAAAGAAAATTCCCCATGTAAAATCATGTGTAGTATAAATTCTCCACAAATAATGAAGGTTACTTTTCACAAACTGAAGCTGTAGTTGTAGCAGCCTCAAGACTCAAGCTAAATATAAGCACGAAAACAGTATACTTGTTGTAAATACAGCAATCAAGCAGTAGCAGTACACATTATGCATAAGAACCACTTCAATCAAGTGAGGCAGAAGGTGAAAAATCACCAACCCTGATCATCCTTAGACCTAGGAGACAGCAAGTTAAAAGAAGATAGAAACAAAAGTGGCAGGGTCATTTTGAAAAATCAATTATTAATGGATGAGGCAAATAACATTATGTAAATATTTATTTAATGGATAGCTTTCCTAGGGGTTAGGTCATCATCATTAGTCTTAGTATTACCATAGTCTACTCTCTGCTCAGGCAGGAGAGTAGCCACGTGAATTCTTTACATAAATACCAATATTGTGGTGGTGTTCCAGTTGCCAGATTTAACTACTACTAATATGTATCTAGATACCCTAGGTGGAGGGGAAGTGGGAGGGAATAAAGCGAGTTGGAGAAATGTAAAGAAGATGGTTATAGACATGGGCTGCTTTTATAAAGTCCCAAATCCCCGTCGTAGTATTCCTGTAAATGGAAGTTACCCTCTGGAACAGCAGATCTTCTAACCACCACTCTTGCTATTATGATGACTGCCTTTCTAAGGCTCAGATGTACAGTTTCTCTTGTCCCTCAAATTCACTTTCGGCTGCCATTGAGAACCACTGAAAGATTCAGAACAGAAGTTTTGGGTGGAGAAGCGGATCCATGTTCAGGAACATACTCACAGCTAATAAGTCTTGCCTCCAGCATATATCATTAAAGATCCTAGGGATGGAACCATGGTGCTGATATTGAGCTCTCAGTTTGGGCGTGAGGAGCAAAGGTAGAGGGAGAAGAGCGTTGGGAGAGGAAGACACCTGATTCCCATCATTTACGTAATTGGAATTTTTCTGCCGAGTTGATCTCGTGTGGTTTTTTTTTCTATATCTTCTGTACATTCTCAAACAAATATCTTTTAATTATTCTAGGTTTCTACCCATCCCCTTTTCTTCTAAAAAGTAACTTTCAATAAATAGTAGTTAAATTAATGAGGAAAAAGGAATTCCAGACATCCTAATATTTATGACATTAAACACCTCAGGGTCATCTAATTGTTGACTGGGTGTTTGGGAAACTCCCTTTAATAATCACTTAAGTGTTCCTATTGTTTTAAAATCTCACACTCTCTTTACTAATTTGATGAGAACAGCATTGTTTTTTCCATAGCATGCAAAATTAAAGTAGCCATATTTCTAATTAGCCATTGAAAAAGAGAAAAGTACCAAATTAGAAAGAAAATCAGTTTCTGAAGCCTAATCAAGCATTTTTATTTTTAAATTAGGGAACTCAAATCTTAATAAAACACACTAAGAAAAAATAGGCAAAACAACATAATAGCAAGAATCATTCAACCAGTACTTAGTATTATGTTCCAGGAATGTTTTGGATGCTGGGAGAAAAAAAATGTAAGACGCAGGCATTACGGTAATGGAGCTTGTAGTCGGGTGGGGAGACAGACGTGTAAAATTCCATTATGGTGAAAACTACCAAAAGGAGGGGGAAGGAGATGAGGGATGCTAAATTCCAATAAGGGGGTCAGGGAGAGCTTAAAAGAGGAGCTGACAGCAGAACAGAGGGAAAGCATTCTAGGCAAAGGGAATAGTGTTAAAAACATTTATGGTAGAATTGAAACCACTATTTAGTTCTTAAATATCATCTTTTTCTCTATTTTGATTATTTTTCTTTCTTACTAGACACTAAGATTATTACTCATTCATATCACTGGCATCAGGTGATATTTAGATAGCTTCCAAAAATTGTAAATGGAGTCCCTATTAGCATGTCATTAAATTTTATTACCTGGAAGTGGAGGTTAAGGAAGAGAACAGAGAATTGAGGACAAAATGTTGAAGAATAATTCATACAATATTCTCTAGGCAAATTTGTCTGTGGTTAAGACTCAGCTTCCCAATAGCTTCAGCTTTTTAGCTTTAGCACTTTTCACTTTCTGCCCCTCCAAGCCCAGCTACAACCCAGGTGCTTCAAAGTGTAATTTGTTGGTTTTTCTGCCAGGTAAGTTTCTCATCTCAAGAGTCCTCTTCTTCTAAGCCAAGTCCACATCCACATGTTTTTTGGTTGACTCCTCCTAGATCAGAACAAAGTGATGAAGACAAAGTTTATATTCCCAGACCTTTTCCATCCTCAATTATGACAACTCCCAGCACTCTCAGATGATCTGTGCCCTTTAGGTTCAAGGTATGTGCTTCCTCTCCATAGGGTCTTCCTCTCCAAAGTTTTCTGTTTTGATAATGGAATAGAAGATTCTATCCTGAGCTGACTGCATCTTATGCACAGAGAACAGGAACGGCCAGGTAATTTGGATGCAGGAAATCTTCCAGTGCTCTACTAACTTATACCATATGTCTGAGCCACCCATATATGATATATATCCCTGTTCTGTATATATCTATACATATAGATCACACACCTATAGATCCCTGCTCTGAGCTCCAGCTGTTCTTTTGTCTGTCATTCAGGAAGACCTTTGGATGTCAGTAAACTCTCCTCTCTGGCAGGATAGGTAAAAGGGAAAGAGAAAAAGGAGGATAAAAGTGGTAAAGAGTCGTTAATACTGGATGCCTTTCCTCTTGATCACACGATTCCTCATCCTATAATATTTGGATAGATTACAGGGAGGTGAAGTATAGACTGTGTATGTGATGTTCATGTTTGTTTTTATTTGTGGAGTATAAAATATACAGAACATAAGAAAAACAAATTAAAAAAAAAATTTGGATCATAATATGTTCCCTGATTCACAAAATGCCTTTTGTTAACTCCTGATACTAAACCATGCTAAGTCATAGGAACTATATCAACAATGCTCCTTTTCTATGTTAATGATAAAATTGGAGAAAGCCAGGATGGTGACTTTATTAGATAGAGATGGTGAACTAAAAATGATAAAAAGTTAGAACCAACACACATTTAGAAAACTGTAAACAGTTTACGATAATTTCCATTAGTAGTTCATTCAAAGTGTGTTCGTGAATATGTAGCTTCTTGCAGTTTGATTAAACCCTAAAGGCCAAATAATAGCAAAGCATGGGATAACCAGATAGAAAATGTTGCAGTGTTTCAAATTGATAAATTTTGAATCAGATTATTTTGGTCTTCACCAAAGTTTGTATTTTAAAGACATACTATTTTATCAGAGATTTATTTTATAGAAAGCAAAAGACAGATTCAGTAGAAGCCTATCTAGATTGCCAAAACCAGAAGACTCTCTCTTAAGTATAAAGAGACCAAAGACATGTTTTCATTAAATATATTCAAGGTCTTATTTTCATTTTTTGCTTGCTTAGCATGATTGGTGGCAGATATGTGACTAATAAAATCTGAAATCCTGAAGTTGCTTCTCAATTTTTTTTAAATGGCTACACGGTATTCCCCTGTACAAATGTGCCCAAAGCATTTAACCAATCCTTTGCCCATGTAAGTCAGCTTTTTCTTATTTTTAGCTATTATAAACAAATCTAACATGAACATTTTTATGCATATGTATTTGCCTACATGTATGAATTTTTTAGGATGGTTTCCTAGAAGTGTAATTACTGGATCTAATGACATCTGCATTTTACACGTTACAAGTTTTACCGAACTCAGTGATGAACGTTTCACATCTTTTTAACCAGTAGTACCCCTGCAACTGCTCCTTTGCTGAGGTGATGTTAAGGAAAGGAGTTGAATGGAGAAGGAAAGAATAAATGGGAGAATAAGAAAGTAAAAAGAAGAACAACAGGAGAGAAAAAAAATTGTGGCAGTTGGAAGGATTAGGGTAAGAAATGCATATTGTGCTGTGAATTTAGATGCCAAATCCATAACTCAAGCCTCCATATTTTTCGTGAGTTTCAGACACACTATCTGCACATTAATGTATGCAATTTATGTGGCTATCTCATTGACAGTTAAAGTGGAATATCTGAAACAAAGTGAAAATCACCGGCTTCCTCTTTCAGTTGCTTATTTCATCCTAACAAGTGGCACCGCCATTGACCTCAAACATCAGGACAGAAACCAGGATTTTTCCCTTGCCTCTTCCTTCTCCTTCTCCCTTCAGGTTACAATCCATCACTCTCTTCCATCATTCTTCTACCTAAATATTTCTAGAATTTGTTCTGTTTTCTCCATCCTGGCTATCACTACCCAGATTAAGACAGTTAAATTTTTCACCTGGATCTCAGCTATATTTTCTTTGTTTTTTGCATGCTTATAGTTTCTTACTGTATTTTTCCCTTTGCTGGCTTATCAATTTTACACTTAATATTAATCATTTCACAGTTAAACTTGATATCTTATCATGTATACTGAACGAATTCTCAAATTTATTGTACAGTAATCCTATCCTCTGAAAGATGCAAGGGCCTTAGAAAACTTAAATTTTTTTTGAATCTCTTCCTGACATATATAATATGTTATATGTGACATATACACTATGGTGTAGTATTTTAAATTCATTTTAACCTCATAAATTTGATATTAGTATTATGTGGATAATATTTGTTTTACTTAAATTGTATGAGTTATATATTTACCATGTTTATTATTTATTTTCTTTCTCTCCTCACTAGAATGCAAGTTCAAAAGTGCAGATTTGTTTTGTTTTGTGTAGAACTGTTCCTGCTACATAGCAGATATTCAATATGTATTTTGAGCAGACAAATGCATTTATCTATATGTTTACCTGTTCCTTGGCTCGTTATTCTTTTCTGCATTCAGCTAACATTTTTGGGATAGTATTTCTTCATAATACATGCCTCATAAGTTTGCCATGGTGAGAATTTGTTGATGATAAAGTCTTCTGTGTGTGTTTATCTAAATATAAATTAACTTATTTTTGTTCTATTTCTGGAAGTTATAAATCTAATTGACAATCTTTTATTTTCCCCTCTTAGCACTTAGAAGGTATTTTTCCACTGTCCTCTGGCTTCCATTGATGCTAAGACATATGTTGTTGATCTAATTATCCTTGGTAGGAGGATCTTTCTGTCTGTCTGCCTTTACTGAGATACATCTAGTTGTGCATTGATATCTCTCTTGTTCACTCTCTCTCTTCTCTCCCTCCTCTCTCTCATAAAATTCTGCTTCTTATCGCTGTTCCATTTGGATATGAGGATTCATATTTTTATCATTTCTGGAAAATTTTCAGATATTATCCTTGAAATATAAATATAATCTCTGCTCCATTCTCTTTATTTTCTCCCTCTGAGACTCCAGTTCGACATATATTACCTCTTTCCATTCTGTGCTTCATGTCTCTTCCTGAGTTTCCATTTTCTTGCCTCTCTTTGCTATATTCTGATTAGATTCTTTAAATTTATCTTCTTATTTGCTTTTTTTCGACAGCTTTGTATAACTTTCTGTTTCACTCATTATTTTCCATTTCTCAAATGGCATTTTTCTTAATACGTTCTTGATCATTTTTTAAAATCTCTTAATGCTTGCTCATTTTTGTGATTCTATCCTTTATTCCATAAATACTTCATTCATAAATATTTGATATTCTGTATTTGATAATTCCAGTATCTTACATCCTTATGAGTCTAAATCTGTTTTTATTTTCTTTTATTTTCTGCTGATTCTTATTCATATGGCTTAATTATTTGTGTTTGATCTAATATTATACTTGATTTTAATCTATGGAAATCATGAGGGCCCAGGTGGGAACAGTTTATTCTAGAGATTATTTTACCTGGATGCAAAGGGGTGATGTGGAGCAGGAACCATCTTAGTTCCTTTTTAGTTCCAGATCCCAGGCTTAAAACAGAAGGCGGAGGTTCAGATTCTTCATCTTGTCAGTGGCTCAAAATTGGTTGCTAGAGCTCTGATATTGTCACCTGCTCTTGATGCATTCTTTTCTTTCTTGTTTGTTTACAGCTCTCAGATATGATCTGCATTTTTTTTTTTTGCTTACATTTTCTTTTGTATTTATCCTTGGTCCTTCCCTCCTGTGAGCCTAGAAGTTCATTAAAAGTCCCTGAAAAGAAGGCTGAGCTCCTGATATAGTTTCTTAACAGCTTTCTGTGTCTTTAGTTTTACTTCTCTTCTGTTCGTTTTTAATATTGCAGCCAGATTTGTTTATTTAATAGAAATTCCACACTCTTCAGTTTAGTATCCCACATACCATTGCTTTTCAGATAAAATTCAAAGTAAAAATTCTTAACATGTTTACCATGTCCTCAATAATTTGGTTCCCTCTCTACTCCAGCATACACGTATTCCTTCAAGTTTTTAACTGTGTCATGTTGATTCCCACTTGTAGGCACTTATTGTTCTCTGTACTTTAATTTGCCTAGGTACGTTGGTCTCTTATGAAGTATATTTAAATATTCAGTCCATGCTTTCATTCAGTAAAATATTCAGTGGATAACACAATTACTATGATATAAAAAACTTTAAATATTTCAGGGTTTGTTTTGTTTTTGTGAGAAAGACCAGCCCTGATCTACCATCCATTGCCAATCCTCCTCTTTTTTGCTGAGGAAGATTGGCCCTGGGCTAACATCTGTGCCATCTTCCTCTACTTTATATGGGACGCCGCCACAGCATGGCTTGTTAAGCAGTGCGTCGGTCTGTGCCTGGGATCCAAACCTGCGAACACCGGGCCACTGAGGCGGAGTGTGTAAACTTAACTGCTATGCCACCAGGTAGGCCCAATATTTGTTTATTTTTAAATTGTGTTTTTTCATTTAATTTCTTTGCCTTAAGTAAAGTTCTCAAGTAAAAAATAATACTTTAGCCATATTGACATACAGTAAACATATATGTAGATAGATAATGTGCACTAAATATACATATATAATCTACCTATGTATGTACACACATACACACACAATGAACACTTGGATGTGGCATAATACATTGTGGGGGCATGTTTGCAGTGATGTGAATTGCTGTACAGTTGTTGTCAGTATCAATTGTTAAAATGGTTGAAGTGATTGATCAGCATGTATGAAAGGACATTGACATCCTTAATGTGTCTCTGACTCTGAGATCTGTGGGAAGTGAACAAAAGGAAATTGAAGCTGCAAAATCTATTTAAAGATATAAACACACACACTGGGTCTCTGTTTTTGTGCACGACAAGCGATGTCCCCTTAGGCTAAACATACTAAAGCTTTCATCATAATAGTGATATACCTACAACGGACATTAAGAGCTTGCAGTGGTGAATCTAAGGGGAAAGAAGAGCTCCTCATTAGTGAGGGTGTATGTGACAGTTCTTTGTTCTCTTGCGGCTGGTGGATTTGCTCCTCACTTTGCAGCAGGACAATAGAACTCCCATGAAGAAGTGGTGCTGTTTTTATTTTTTAATCTCATTTTCTTTCCTTAGCTGCCTTATTTCCACCTGACATTCAAACAATAAAAAAACACCAAGTCACCACCAATGTAGCAGAAAAGGAAAAGAAAGGCTAATGTTACCCTAAAGCACTATTGCAAACACAAAGAAAGCATAATTCTGTGTCATGGGTATAACCTAGAATGACACTATATCATGAGTTACCTTTCTGAGTTTTTGACAGAAGAGAACAAAAAGTGGCTAATGAAGTCACAAGAGGCTTTGGGAGTTCAACTTATGCAACCTTTAGTATTATGGCAGTGTCAGGACAGGTCAGTCCTACTGTTTCACTCACAAGATGGAACATACTTGTGACCTTAAGGAAAAATTATACATTTGAAAAATTGTAGACTCAAATGATTCTCACATTCTTATCATAACTTTCCTATCTGAATATATATTTGTTTTTTCTTTAATTTTAAGTGTCATGTTTTAATACAGTCAATAATTAGTGTTACATTATTTTATTTTCTTAGTATAACAGTTTCTGCATCTTTCTTCTAAATACAATAAATATTTCTTGGCTGAAAGAGAAAATTAAAACTGAATTTGTGAGATACCATGTCAGTTCTCTACATCTGTGTCATTGTCTTGCGAAGTCAGAGCACAGACCTTGATTCAATACCAATAACAATCCATGTAGGTTCACAAATTTTCTGGGCTCTTCAACAACAGGACCCAAATCAGTTCCTGTTCTCAGTTCTAACTTTGAAAGATGGAAGATGGTTTAGTTACTTACATTGTGACATTTAGAGGAAACCAGAAAGGTATCTTCCCTAAAATATGTTCCTCATCATTTTATAAATATCTGAAATATGAGCTGGAATTAGCACAATATAAAATTTCTAAATAATATTTCTATGAGATTTAGAATCTTAAAATTGATTTCACAAACTATTTCAAAACTGATAAAGTAAGCAGGACATGTTATCACAATCATTTTTATCAGAGAGGCAAGTAAATTTTCAAGGTTACATAGCTACTAAGAGAAAAGCTGGATTCAAATACCAGGCCAATTCCAGAAGGTCTTTGTATTATACTAAAACATTATGGAGTTTAGGTTTAAATCATTTCTCTGTGTTAAAATACAAATAAATCTGAAAAGAATAAACCTGTTTAAATCCATTAGCAGCATAAATGATCTAAATATATTCTTTCAAATTAAGAAGATAGGAGGAAACGAAGGAAGGAATGTATGGCAAATATTGGTGATAGAGCATTAGAATGGAGAGGAGGGTGAGGACCAGAGCACTGGTAAATTCATCAGGACTTTTGGTTGCAAGTAACTGAAAATTAATGCAAACTAGCTTTAGGTAATAGGGAATCTCCTAGAATATACAGAAAAGGTGAAAAAGCAAATATATAAAAAAGCAGGAAACCAGGACAATTCTGGAACCACAGCAACTGAAACTAGAGAATCAACATGTAGGATTCTCTATCTCCGCTTGATTTCTGCTTCTCTTTTCAGATTAGCTTCATTCTCTCTTCTGCAGATAAAACTCTTTACACTTTAGGGCATATGGCCACCTGTAGTTGTAATTTGCATTCTCAGGGTTTCCTTACTAGAAGAAAAAATAATCTACCTACCAGTTCTAATTCAAAAACTTGAGGCAAAGCTACTGACTTGATTAGGTCTCATGCTTGCTTCTTGGTCTAATCATACCATGTAGCAGTAATATAAAACATTTGGCTCAGTTTGGCTCAAGTGCTACCATTAAAGCACGTGATTTGAAAATAAAGTAACTCAGTTATTTGTTCCACCTCACTAGCATAGGTGGAAGAGGTAGCACAGGATTGGCCTCAGAGGAGCTGTTTGTGAGTTGAGGCAGCTACTCTAATACAACTGGATGAGCTGGACAAGGAAGGCAAACCTTAACATGTGATGTACATCATCTTAGACATTTAGGAATTAGTAAATGGGCCCCTTGGGGGATCTGTGGGATTACAGAGTAACCGAGGTAATGGAGGAGAATGGTGGGAAGCAATTGAAGGTAAATTCACTACTTATAAAATCATTTCAGGTGTCATACTGACTTTAAGTAATTAACTCAAAAGCAGAGCAAAGCAGAGTAGGTTTAGAGAAAAGTGGCTTGAGAAAGTTAGTGCACTGTGGGAGTTTCTGTGTGGAAAAAGGGTTTTTCAAATTCTGTAGACCATTACAAGTAGAGATTAAGACCAAGAAGGTCAGACGAGAAAAAGCAACACAGGTGAATACACTAGGACTAAATAGAGGAGGGAACCAGAATCTAGAAGGAGATGAGTTTGGTGAAATCTTGCCCTAAGATAGAGAGTCCTCTGCCATCAGAGTGTCATCGTGGTGAGAGCGTTGCTTTTGGATTCAGAGAGACCTGGTTTTACACATTGGTCTGGATGTGAAGTAGTGGGAGCTCGCATGCATTCTTGGTGGAAGTGTATATTGCCAACGACTTTAGAAAATAGTTTGCATCATCTGACAAAGACAAAGCTATGCAAACCCTATGACCTAGGACTTATTCTCTGGGTATATACTCTGGAGAAATTTATGCAAATATTCATCAAGATATATGTGCAAAAATGTTCAGAGTGGCATTTTTCATGATAACTAAAACAACTCAAATGTCTATAAATAAATACATAAATTATAGAATACTGAATAATTTACAAAAATATAAATAACTAAATTATAACTACATGCAGTAACATGGATGAATCTTATAAACAAAATATTGAGGACAATAAGCCAGACACAAAAGAATACAAATGTTATGATTTAATTCATAAGCATTTCCAGAACAAGCAAAGCTAAACTATGATATTTGAAGATATGTACATAAATCGTAAAAATTGAAAGAATAACAAAGAAATTATCTCAGAATAAGGATTGGGGTTATGGCTGTGATCAGGCAGTGGGGGTACACTAGGGCTCTAGGATGCTGGCAGTGTAATTTTTATCATTGGTGAATAATTTGGTTCACAGTTATTTATGAAAAAGAATTCAAGGTGATGTTTTATATGATTTTAGATTTGAAGGCCTCTCGAATTAAGGAGCTTTTATAATCCACATTCATATCTATATTGTATATTCTCTATTTTCCCTTCTATACCCCCTCTCCACCTTTGTCCATCCCGAGAGGCTGACCTTTTTGAATCAATAACAATCTCTCTTGTCTTCCAGCTTCTTGCGGATTTGACCAATGAGAGGTTCCAGAAGGAATGAGGGCAGTGTCACAATACTTTTCCCCCTATCTCTTTATGACCACAAGCTCCTAAGTAGTTCTCTCCTACAACTATGCCCACTTTACTTGTTAATTTCTGTTCCCTTCCTTTGCCAATGGGAGCAATAATGCCACCCTCTTATTTCCAGCTCTAGAGTATTGCATTGCTCCTTAATGGTTTTCCTACTCACACCATTATAAATAGACCCTCCAATGAACACTATTCAAATGCTCTGTTTGAGTGTGGTAATCAGTTTCCTGCCAATCAGTTTTCTGACTGATACAATACCCTTTTTCTCTTTCGTGGTTGAATCAAAATGGAAAAACATTTCTAATCACTTTCGCTAAAATTCCAATAACAGACATTATTAATGCTTTATGATTTAGCAATCAAGTAGTTCCTTTATTGATTTTTATGTTATTTATAAGATCATGGAGATCTTGAGAGAAGAACCATCTCATGGTTCTCACACATAGCATTTGGCAGAGTGCTAAATAGTAGATGCTAGAAGAGTTTAGCATATACTTGCTGACTGATTAATCTATTATGTTTGATCTAGTATGGTTTGACTTAGCAGTTGACGCATATGTTTCTCACAAAAAAGTTTCCCCCCAGTCTATCACTTAATAGGTGACTTCTAAAATTTTCCTTTATGATCCTCTCATTTGTATTATTATATGCTGATGTTTGCATGTTGTAATAGAATAATGCTATTAGGCATCTTTTACATGCCATTATAAGGAGAAAATAATTATTTTTACTTATGCTATAGGAAATGACAGGAATGTAACTATAACAAACATCCATTTTGAAAAGAAATTGATGTTTCCATTATTTTATCAGGATATAATAAGCCAATATTTAGTCACGTAAGCCCACATAGTATCAAATAACTGTAGCTGAGTAGAAATAGGTTTTATTTCTACTATATTGGGTATTGAATTAAATTTCACGTTGGGACTTTTATTTATTTATTTTTAAAATGATGTTTAAGGTTCTTTTTTTCTAGGAAGATTGGCCTTAAGCTAACATCTGTTGTCTATCTTCCTCTTTTTTTCCCCTTTTTTCTCTCCAGAGCTCCAGTATATAGTTGTATATCCTAGTTGTATGTCCTTCTAGTTCTTCTATGTGGGATGGTGCCTCAGCATGGCATGATGAGCGGTGTGTAGGTCTGTGCCCAGGATCCGAACTGGCAAACCGTGGGCCACCGAAACAGAGCATGCAAACTTAACCAACAACCCACTAGGCTGGCCCCAGGGGACTTTTAAATTAACCTTTAAAGTTACTTTAATAAGGCAGAATTGCTGCCAGTCCAATCCCCAAGGCAATATTATTTAGCAGTTCTTTGTGTGTTTTAGTTTTGTATTTGCAGGAATGCCACACTACTGTTAGGTCTTACTAGATGCAGTTCTGGTTTGTTCAGTAGAACTTTGTTTCCATGTTTAGGCTGTCTAATAGGGACAAAGAAAAGCAGTCTTCAAGCCAGTGACTCTATCTGCCAGATGTAAATATTGCCGGGATTTTTGTGATAATGTATTTATTGGATTTTTTTCATGTCTTTCAATCAGGTTATAAGTTGATTGGTGGCAACATCTGTGAATTCAATTTTTTTTAACTCCTCTTTGAATAGTTGCAAAATTTATGATTTGGGGAAGCTAATATTGGTTTGTAGTTTCTACTGTGGCTATCACCTCCTTTCCATCTCCTTCTCTCTCTACTATATTACAATATAATATAATATAATACAATTCTTTGAAGATTCCCCATACAAAACTTTACATTTGTACAACTGATTATAGAGAAAATAAAGGATTTTGCTGCGTTCATGTGAATTAAAAAATAATGAAAGAGCAATTTGAGGAAAAAACCTCAAAAGATAGGAATTTGCCATAGTCTATTTCTGAAACATGAACTCTGCTTAAAAAAATATTAACCTTTCATTTTGATTTGTTCAGAATTTTCATTCATTGATTAAATTTTTAAATTCGAATTTCATTTTGGAAACAGTCAATTTCCTCCCCATTTCCAAAAAAAAAGAATCGTAGTGAAGAAAGAAATGCTGCATTCCTCCAGTCAAAGTATATTAGAATTCTCTCAGCAGTGAATGGCCCAGAGGGAATCATGGAACACGACAGGGATTGCATGCATTTCCTGCTGGTGGTCAGATATTGAACTTCTAAGTTGTCCTGTGTGTCCTGGAATCTGGGCAGGAGTGAAAGATTTGAGAACAAAACAGAACATTGCCAAGTCATGCAGCTTTTAAATCTGTCAAAATCTGGCATTCTCTTTTACAACCCTTTCAATGTGAAGGCACAGATTATCACAATAGGATGCTAATAGTATTCTAAAGTGGCTACTAATGAATACTTCCAAATGAACAGTTAAGAGAAAAATGGACAAAATCAAACTTCGGAAGTAAGAAGAAATGGTAACATACTTAGCTAAAAGCCGGAAAGCTCTGTTTCTTTTGCCAACTCGCTCTTTTCTTTAATTAACTTTTTTTAGGCAGCTCACTCTTCAATGCCTTTTTGCTTTAAAAGATTAATAGGAGGCAATATATTTGTCCTATGTTTCATGAACATGTTGTATAGAATAATAAAGAATGTGAAGTAATAAATAAATTATTTTCTTTGAAGAACAGCTATATTAGCACAAAGATTTTTTTCCTTGCCGATTGGCCATACCTAGGAAGATTGTGAAGGGCAAGTTTATTAAGTTGATAATTAGAATCAAAAAGAATATTAAATATTTCTATTTTTATGAGTTAGTATTATACACTTTTCCACTTTTCTTAGTATTTCACCAAAACAACTTTATAAGCATATTTGTGTGGAATTAATATTCATGTTTCAATATTTATATGTAGTAGTAATTTATTGCTATCTAGCAAACAATCTCCAAATTATTTGTTTAGCTAGTGATTTTGCCATTCGGCCGACACTTTAGACTGGCCTCATCTGGGAGATTTTTCTGGTTTTATCTGGACTTCTTCATGCATCTGATAGCATCTGCTACGTTAGTTAGGTAGCTCTGCTTCTGGAGGTTAGTTGGCTGTTGGCTTGGTTCTCCTCTACAAGGTCTCTCATCATCCAGCAGGCTCAACTGGGCTTCCTTTCATAGTGGCTGGGCCTGTTTCCAAAAGGATAAGCAAAAACATGCCACCCATCTTGAGGGATAGGCTCAGAACTGGCACATTGTCACTTCCACCACATCCTACTAGCCAAAGAAAGATTTACGAGGTCGGTGCATATATTTACCTCTTAATGGGAAAAGCTACAAAATTGCATTGCAAGGGCATAGATAGTGGTAGGGGAATAATTGAGGCCAATTTGCAATCAAACAACTCCACCATATAACGACATCGTTATTTAGGGCCTTTAAAAATAGGTTAATTCTTTATTTGTATGGTAAGTAGGAGAATACCCAAATCCCCTCTTTCCTGGATACACAACTAGACTAAATATCTCAGCCTTCCTTGAAGTTAGGTATGATCATGTGACTGAGTTCTAGCCAATGAAATCTGAGTGAAAATGATGCGTGCCATGTTTAGGCCTGAGCCATATGAATCTCCCACCTGTGGTTCTATATTTTGTTTTCCATCTGCAGTTGAATGAAATGCCTCTGAATACTAGCTCAAAAGAGTATAGAGATAGGGGCCCTAAATAACTGCACAAAAGTCTGTTTACCAACCAGGAAGCATGATTGCACTTTAGGTGAGTTAGAAATAAGCTTCTATGCATTGATCACTGAAACTTGGGAATTGATCTGTTACCGCATCTAACAGTATTTACTCTAACTAATGCAGTTTTGTTATTCCTAAATATTAGTAACCAGGTTTCAGTCTTTATTGGCCTCAATTTTATTTTACTTTTTAAAAATTTATTTTATTTTTTTTATTGTGGTAACATTGGTTTATAACATTGTATAAATTTCACGGGTACATCATTATGCTTCTGTTCCTGCATGGATTACATCATGTTCACCACCCAAATACTAATTACAAGCCATCACCACACATGTGTGCCTAATCATCCCTTTTGCCCTCCTCCCTCTCCGCTTCCCCTCTGGTAACCACCAGTCCAATCTCTGTCTCTGTGTGTTTGTTTTTATTTTCTACTTATCAGAGAGATCATACAGTTTTTGACCTTCTCCCTCTGATTTATTTCACTTAGCATAATACCCTCAATGTCCATTCACATTGTCACAAATGGCTGGATTTCATAGTTTCTTATGGCTGAGTAGTATTCCATTGTGTATATATACCACATCTTCTTTATCCATTCATCCCTGATGGGCACTTAGGTTGCTTTCAAGTCTTGGCTATTGTGAACAATGCTGCAATGAATACAGAGGTGCATTTATCTTTACATATTGGTGTTTTCATGTTCTTTGCGTAAATATCCAGCAGTGAAATAGCTGGATCGTATGGTAGTTCTATTCTTAATTTTTGGAGGACTCTCCATACTGTTTTCCATAGTGGCTGCACCAGTTTGCACTCCCACCAGCAATGTATGCGAACTCCCTTCTCTCCACATCCTCTCCAACACTTGTTGTTTCCTGTCTTGTTAATAATAGCCATTCTGAGCGGCATGAGGTGATATCTCATTGTAGTTTTGATTTGCATTTCCCTGATAGTTAATAAGGAACTCATACATCTCAACAACAAAAAACATCTTAGAGTTCCCAAGATTGATGCAGAGGATAGAAAGGTAAAAGGAATTTTCATAATACTACTAAAATAATATGCCTTTCAATGTATTGACATTTTCACTGATGGTGCAAAAACAATAGTGGGTAAAATTTCTAATGCTTTTGCCTAAGTCAAAGCAGTGGTACAAAACTATACTAATAGTCATTGTATTCTTCACTGCCAGGCACTCACCAGGAAAAAAAGGCCAATTTCATTGAAAACTTTTTGTCCTTGATGAAGCAAAAATATTGTTTGTGTTAAATATCAACCCTTGAGTACATGTCTCTTTAATAATCTGATGAAAGGGGAAGTATGCAGAAAGCATTTCTGCTGCATACCGAAGTGAACCAGTATTTTCCAAATGAACAGTGCATGATGTTTCAAAATTATGCACGAGTAAAAGATACATTCAATGTGCAAGTTAGACCAATAGATTTTAATGGAACAGAATAAAAACGTTTATTGGACAGTTTTGGATTCCATGTTGCAACCTTTAAGAAACTGTCACCTGTGGGTGCAGTATCAAAGATTACTATGCACAAATACCTGAAAAGGCTGTTAAAATACTCTTTCCTTTTTAACTACATATCTGTATGAGGCTGGATTTCCATCAAAACAACACAGATTGAAGACAGAGAATCCAGCCATCTGGAGACATTAAAGTTTGAAAAGTGTAAAGCAATACCATTCTTTTCACTAATTTTTAAAAAATATATAGTTATTTCTCATAAAAAATACACTAGTTATGTTAATAGGTAATAGGTTTATTTTTGTTATTTTATAGGAGTTAAAAATTAAAGATTTTTAAGTTTTCTGTTTTAATTTGTAATGTGGTAAATATCAGTACATGTAACTCACATACACAAAAATTCTTGGAGGTTCTCAAAAACTTTAGGAGTTTAAAGGAGTCCTGAGACTAAAATGCTTGAGAAGTGCTTGCTTAAGTAAACCTAACAGAAGAATGAAGCAACATGGTAGCGGTCATTAAGTACTTGAGAGAATACCTTGGACGTCTTTTGTTTTTACCTCCTCAGCTTCCAATTCCTGTTTTTCTAGTAAAGGCACACCAGTTTTCCCTTAAGGAATCATACTGGTCTTCTGTTTTAATTGAGGTTTATCTTAACTCCTAGCTGCAGGGGTAGTTAGTCTACCTAGGCAGAGCCAATAATTAGATTTTCATAAGCCCCATTTCCTCATCTCACAGCCAGAGTGATTAATCAAAAATGAGTACAAGCCAATGAGACTCAATTCTCAGGCTTTTGCAGGAATCTTTGGAGGAGAGGCACTCTCTTTTTGTTGGAGTTGATAAACCACTAGTCTGTTTGGCCAGAACTGCTGCTTGGCATCTTGTCATCATTTGGAGACACCTCTCTCAAAACAAAAGCAATGCAGAGGAAAATAAAGTAGAAAGCTGGAGAGAGACATATTATACCATTTGAGCACCTGGCTCAAGCCATATCAGTTTTGTGAGGCAGTAAATTCTCTATTTACTGTAATCAGTTTGACATAGATTTCTCTCACTTATATCTGAAAAGGTCCTATTGAGTATTGCTCCAGAAAGAATAAGAATCATGGTTGACCAGCTTTATTCTTAATATAAGAGAGAAATTTCTGACAATCTGTGCTGTTTCAGTCACGGCACAAACTGCCCCTTAGAATTATATTTTTTTTGAGTTAGAAGGAAACTTAGAGATAAAAGGTATAAACACCTTTATTTTAGGAGTAAAGTAACTGAAATCCAGATTTTTTAAGGTTATTTCCGTATACCTAATTAGTGGTAAATTAAGAAATGAGTTCAACATCACCTAAGTATTTATAAACATCCAATGACCATTTTTCAGTGATAGTACAGATATAAAGGATTCCAAAAGGCTGGTTGGGACATATATGACTTCAGGAATATATTAAGTCATATCAAAAGAGACAAAATAAAGTGCAGAGTTAAAGGAAGTATCCAGAAAATCTAAAAGGATACCAGCTATGAAGGAGAGTGGTTATAACAAGGTGTGTTATACTTCACCATAATTGAGAATTAAAAGATAATGATTTTGTTCAGCAGTCAATGTTTTTGCTTAGGTCTCCACAAAATTACTTTCATGTTATTTCTCTTAGTCATTGAAAAATCAGTTCTAGGGATTATTCTTGAGAAAAATTTCTGAATATTCTTTAGAAAATTATTGTGATTAATACAATATATACTGTAATGCACGTGTAGCTAATTTAGTAGTTTTCTTGAGTTTATCCTCTATATTTAACCAGATTCTCCAGTATACAAGCTTTTCATTTATTGTAACTTAGGTGGAAATTTAGAAAATATTAATTATTTCAATCTACTAGTGTGATGTGTGCTGCATTAAATCAACACCAGTTTCACTTGAACTGTGTTGGGCATGTGCATATGAGTCACATATTACTAAGCTAAAATGTGGATTAGTGTGAAGATTTTGCCCATATGTGCACTAGGGAATGGTCTTCCAGCACACATTATTTTATTACTATTCTATCGCCTTGTACTTTTCCTTGTATGCTGTTCTGACTTGAATGTAGTGTTCTTTAAAATATGAAACAAACAAGTTCATCTTTTGACAAATATACTTTTTTCCTTTCAGACACTGATCATTTCAGGTATCCTAATGAAATTGTCACTAAATTATCTTCATTCTCTTGGAAGGAAGAATTCTTAAAAGCCCAGCATAGATAATTTCTCCAATCACTAAAATACGATATCCTGTAAGTACAGGTATGCTGATCTACAAAAAAACCCGAATGAATTTCGTATTTGGAAACGTAACAAACACAACAAATTCAACGAAACAAGAAAAATAAGACTTAATACCTTAGGGCGCAAATTTAATTTATTTTAGCTTTACCCAGCAGTGCTGTAATTCTGTTGATGAAAGGTCAAGCTCAACTTTGAAGATGCGGTTATAGCAAATCAAGTTGAGAAAAGAAAAGAAAAAAAGCCAAAAGAAAAGGAAAGAGGGTAAAAGATATCAGTAATTCTATGTATTCAGCTACTTCTTCATTTATAGCAATGGTTCTCAAACTTTAGAGTCACTTGAGGACCCTGTTAAATATTCAGATACATGGGTTGTGAACATTCTGACTGAGTGAGTTTTAGTCAGAGCCTAGGAGTCTGTGTTTTTGACAAACACCTCAAGGAATTCTGACAGGGAATTCTGATAGATATCATTTAGATGTTACATCAGGCAAAACAAATCTATGTAGTCCATATATTAACTCCAGTTAAATTATGTAAATTATATAAAGCAGTTTTTTAGCTTTCAAAAGAGGGAATAAAGGGCATTCAGGAAATAACTCCCTAGCTGAATGTCAATTCTGTATGTTTGATTTGTCCAAAATCCCTCAATGAAAATACAAGAAAAAAATCAAAACAAATGAGACAGAGAGAGAGACAGAGAGAAACTCATTTGCTTGAAAAACAGAGTGAAACACCTTTTTCTCATCTTAGTGACTTCTGTCTAGGGCTAAATCCCTTATAAATTGTAGTTGTACTGTAATTGATTTCATTCTTAGCAAAACGTCAAATCCTCTTGGGGAAAAACAAAGGAAAGTGAGATTAGCTAAGGAAACAGAAAAAAATTCTATTTCAATGATTAAAATTTATGCCTCAGGAATTAAGCAGGCTGGATGCTTTCCTGGATTTACAGCGTTTCATTTGTTACTGCCATTAGCTTTAACTGCTTTGGGAAAATTTAACAGCAGAGCTATAGCATGGCTTACAACCATCATGAGCTTCAAAGATTCAAGAGCATGCGAAACGTTTCCTTGCAAACTCTGCTTTAATAGGATTACATGGGTAACGTCTTTGAATATTTATTCCCTCTACAAATCAGGTAGGATGCATTTTAATGACATATTTAAAATGTTGTCATCTTATGGTTGAAGACAATGACACCTAGAAACGTGTACATTTTTGAAAAGAAATGAATCACAAGCCTCAAAAACTTTCTTGAAAATAGGAAGCTAATTCCAGTATGCATAATGTCATCTTCATTGAACAAATTGAAAAGTAGAATTTATGAAATAATAGTATTGCATATCAATTCAGCAGTGAATTTGGAAAAATGAGATTAAACACAATCATAAAAGCATAAAGCTAAAGTGATGCCCCTAATCTTTCACAATATTTGCTATGAAACGTTTTTCGCTTCTGAAAGGACAATTATGATACACAGTTGGATTGGTATCTCTCTCAGTTCTCATGCATAAAAAATAAACTGCCAATACATAATTAATGCAAATAATGAAACTGGAAACAAAATCTGAGGACTTTTTTGGGTTAATGCCAATTGCTTGATTTGCACGTGTCCTTATAATTTATGTGGAATTTTGACTGGATTGCCTTAGTATCTTCATATTTAAACATTTTTAATCTAAAAATTATGATGTGATTTGAATTTAGGTATTCTGTTTGTGTGTATAATTTTAAAGTCAGAAAACTTGCTTGAAGTTTCAACAGTCAGCCTGAGATGACTTGAATAAAGTTGTTAACTAATGAACAAAGTCATTGTTAATATTAATCTGCATATGCTCATCACTCTTCTGAAGGACATTTATTCAACTTTGAGTTTCAAAGCTAATTAGAAGTCTTGGTAGGTTGATAAACATTGGAAATAAGGCTAATGTTGTCATAGCATTTACTCCTGATTTCATTAATTTTGTGATGAAGAAATATCTGAATGCTTTCTCTCTGTAAATAGTACATTTCTCATTACATGACTAAACCACAATATATATGGAAAATTGGCCACTATTTGAATAACATCCCTATTTCCTTATAATTAAAATCCTGCTCATAATTAGAATTGGAAGAACATTTTCAGGAGTTGTACAGAAAGAGTTATTAGGACTAAATAGAATAAAATATTTTTAAAAACAAAACAATAGTTAATGTGTTTATTTTTGCTTTTTCCTATTACTAAATTATAGATTTAAAAAAGATATCTCTTCATTTCTTTAACCAGTGCTTAAGTTCCCACTTGTATTGGTCCGCTTTGCTGCTAAAGAAACAATCCATGTGCTCATTGTTTGACAATAACAGATGTTTAGTCCTTGCCTCTGTAGGTGTTGGTGACTGCAAGTTATTTGTAGCTGTTGTGACTCTGCTTCATTCAGCTTGGCTCTGCTCAACAAATCTTCCATTTTAAGATCAAGGCTGAAAGAGAGGACCCTATTTAGGAAAAGCCCATTCTTTTGACAGTCGGAATTAGCAAGAGACTCTGACAAACCCTACAATCTCATTTAAAGCTTCTGCTTAGCTGTAGTGTATGTCAAATTCACTTACATTCCATTGATCAAAATAGATCACTAATTAAGCCCAATATCAATGGGATGGAAAGTGTACTCAAAAGGTGAGGGGGACAAGGATGTGTGAATGAATATTTACAAACTCTAGTAAATCTACCATACCACACCAGGCCATTGCCCTCAAGAAAGTTTCATTGTAGAGTAGGTGTTTGCAATGCAAGCAGATATGTATTATTCAAAGGGGCCTCCATTTAGGTTCATTCTATCATACTATTTGAATTCGGGACATGTTTATTTAAGAAAAAATGTAAATCTTATTTCTATCTGGGATTTCATTTACACTGTATAGTCTGTCAAATTCTCCATTGCAAACACTTTGTGTTGCTGATTCAGATTTTCATAAATTATTTTAATTCTGTATGTAGGAGGCAACCCAAATTTAGAATCCTAACCAGATAAAAATCAAAGATGATTTACAGTAGTCCCCACTTACCCACAGGGAATATGTTCCAAGACCCCCAGTGGATGCCTTAAATCATGGGATAGTACCCAACCCTATATATACTATGTTTTCCCTATACATACATACCTAGGATAAGTTTAAGTTATAAATTAGGCACAGTAAGAGATTAACAACAATAGCTAATAATAAAATAGAACAGTTATAACAATATACTGTAATAAAAGTTAAGTGAATGTGGTCTCTCAAAATATCTTATTGTGATATCTTATTCTTTCTTCTTGTGATGATGTGAATGGTAAGATGTCTATGTGATGAGATGAATTGAGGCAAATGACATAGGCTTGTGATGTAACGTTAGGCTACTATTGACCTGACAATACATCAGAAGGAGGATCATCTGCTTTCAGACCATGGTAGACCATGGTAACTGAAACTGCGGAAGGTGAAACCGTGGATAAGGGGGGACTACTGTATAAGAATGAAGACTTACGTGTTGTCACAACATTAGGGGAAGGCTGAGAGACATTAGATCACTCCTAATTCTAATTGAGTCTCTTTCTTGCTGCTCCAGGATAAGTTACCTTGCTGCCTCCAGACTAGATACAACTTTCTACCTCATCCTGATCAACCAGTTCGACCAGTACTTTGCACCTTCCCAGGTTCCTTTCTAGGGATAGTAATGGTTAAACTAATTAATTGGTCTATGTGTTGGCATCTAGGTGGAACTATACATAATAACACTCTGTCTAGGGCCATTTTCTGTGAGGTTACCTGATGGCTTTGTAATGCCATAAACCATTCCTTACTCCTTAGAGATTACTACTGCTGTTTTTCACCTGGAAGTGAAAAACAAGGACTCCACAAGAGCTTCCAACTCCAGTATGTGCCCAAATCAATCTAAGAGTATCCAACTCCATCTCATGCCCTGCTTTGGTCTTCCTTGATGAGTTAGCACCTCTGCTTCTTATTTTATTTATTTCATTCAAATTATCAAGATCAGACTCATGTTTCTTGCTTTATTTCGATTAAATTAACAAACTTATAGATATAATTGGAAGAAATATCATCCATAAAACCTGATGAACATCATTTTAATAAAAGGACTATTTCAACCCTCTTCTCTGGCTCACAGACCTCAACTAATGACAACTATCCTCTATTTTGGCTTGTGTAAAGGCCTTCATATTGATGACTCATCCATTGATGTAGGGATTCTCCCTCTACTCTTTTTACAGAGTAGGCGGGGCTGGCTCTCACTTACCAGGATAGAGTGATGGGACAGGAGTTTGCACCTACTTCTACATGCATAAGCTTTAATGATGCCAAGTAGACTTGCCAGAGTTTCCCAGATTACCGAAAACTTCAGAGCTATCAAGTTATGTTAGTTATTGATTGGTCATCCCTGAAAATTGACTTCATTATTTTTTAAAAATATGCCTCTTGCTGCCTTATATATAGTAAACAAAAATATCTTGGCATATCTTTTCTCTCTCTCTTCATACATTACAAATATATTCATACATTTATACATATTTTGTTTTTCACAACATAAAATTGGCCACCAGGTTTTATGGGTACAATTTTCTCCCATGACATTGATTTTTTTTTTTAAATTTAGTGGGAATAAATGGTCATGTTTGGGAAAATATTGCCAAATTTATTATTTTTGTTTTGTTTCATGGTGTCTTCATAAAAAGTTAAAATCCTTTTATAAAAATATTTAATACTTGAGCAGAAATCTTAAAAATTAATGAAAGGAAAACATAAATGCCTCACTAGATTTCTTAGAAAAAGGAGTTAACATTAAATGCATTTCTTATATCAATCAAAGAAAAGCCAATTCACACCATAAAATGACTAATTTTGCCTCTTTAATGATAAAGTCTGTAGTACTTAGTACTCATGATGATACTATAACATGTGCATTGCTGGTGTGTTGAATAATTTTAATATCATCTTTCCTAAAAACAACTTTTTTATGCATATCTAAAGTTTGAAAATGTTTCTACATTTTGTGCAAATCTATTTTGAGAATTGTATTCCAAAGGAAGTATTTATATACATTAACTTGACTATGGAAGGAATGTTAAAACAAAAAAAATTATGAATTCATAAATGGATGTGGTTGCTCCATGAAAGTAGAGGTCACATCATTATCTGTGTATTTAAAATTGAACTCATTCAACTAACGAGAAGAAAAGCCTGATATCAGCATTTTTTCAGGGTTTACTCTCCTTGCCTTGCATCAGATCAATAATAAGCCTGGGGAATTTTGGATCCTGGAAAAAAAGATGATGTTCCATCTGCCTTCAAGTGCGTTTATTGCTATTACCTTCATTCCTTGCAAGCATAAGTCCTCAAGGGGTAAATATTGATTTCAGTATTTCAGAGTCTAGTTTGATCAGCTCCTGACCCAGGCTAGAAAGTTTTTTTCGGTATGGTAGCTGCAGTGACTCAGATAACCTCTGAAAACTTAGGAGTCCTCATGCAAGATTTTTAGGTAGGAGTTTCTCTGGCTGGTTTTTACCAGCACCCCTGAAACCAAGCCCAAGGCACTAACCTCACCAACAAAGAGAGCTGAATCTCATCAGGCTGAGGTCTACTCTCTGTCTCTGTCCTATTCCATTTCAGTCCTGGGAATCCAAATACCGAGAGATTGTGCTGCTTCGCATTCGTTAAAGCCCCTTAGGGAGCTAGCTATACTGGAAAACCTGGTGAATATATCCAGGCCTAGATCCTGGAACACTTTACCCTTCCTCAGGAAGAAGATGAAGAATCATCCTTAAGTCCCTGGGATTGGATTCCCTTTCATTCATTCTACCCCACTTAGTCACCATCTTGTAAAAATGTTTGAAATATTTCTTCTAAGGTATACTAGTTTTCTGTTGCTGAGTAACAAATTACCACAAATTTAGCAGCTTAAATCAGCACCCATTTATTATCTCAGTTTCTGTTGACACAATGTAGTTGAGTTTTCTGCCCAGAGTCCCACAGACCGAAATCAAGATTGAGATTTCATCTGAAGCTTTGTGTCCTCTTTCAAGATCGTTCAAGTTGTTGGCAGAAGCAGTTCCTTGTGATTGTAGAACTGAGGTCTATTTTTGTTTTTGTTCTTGTTTTTTGCTGGTTGTTGCCTGGGGGAATTACTCTCAGCTCTAGAGGCTGCCAGCAAGTCAGCTGGGTGGCTCCCTCCATAGACAGTTCACAACATGACTGTTTGCTTTCTTCCAGGCCAACAGGAGACCTTCTCTCTGACACCACTTTCTTTTAAAATGCTTATCTAATTAGGTTAGGTCCTCCAGGATAATCTCATGTTGGATTAACTCAAACTCAGCTAACTAGTAACATAATCATGGGAGTGATATCCCAGCATATTCACTGATAGCTACCAAAATTAAGAGGAAGAGGTTTTCTAGGGCGTGTACATCAGGGAGGAGAAATCTTGGAGGCCATGTTAGAATTTGGTTACTGGAGTAACCGAATAATTTCATTAGAGTTTGCAAGTTTTTTTTTACTTTAACACAGAAATTTTTACTATATCACTTTATAGGAGGTTATATACGCTAAAATATTGAGATAATCCCTAGGTGATGAGATTTGAGAGGAAGTTTTACCAATCTTCATTATATATTTCTATTTTATTTACGTCATTTTTGAGCTTTTGTCAACACCGTGCTGGTAAATATTTCATAACTTAGTGTTCAAAAACAAAAGCCCTTATTTGTAGCATTTGTTGATCTGCGGTGTAAATACTCCCACCATGGCCAATTCCAAGCTGACGATATGATGTTACTGGATGAAGAGTTAGCAGGAAATGCACACCATTGACTGGCAAGCTCATGTGGCTAGCTCCAGAACACCTATTATTATTATATTTATTGTAGAAATGAGCTCTTCTCATTTTAGAAGAAATGGACTTTTCCCTTGACAGTATTTTGATATGATAGAACTCTATATAGGACTGAGAATCACTGCAGTAAAATTTAGAAATGTCTCAAATGAGCAGCTCTAGGTTTCACACATTCCATTTGAAAGAAAATATTTTTACGTGATTGATTTGATTGACCCTTGAGGCAGTTTAAATACATAGTAAATAACAGTCTGATCATAGGAGTCTTTTGAGAACTCAACTCCCTTGTGATAGTCCAGCACACTTAAGGTGCAAGCCTTTTGGGAGGTCAAAGCAATTTCCCTTTTTTATCAATATAATCAATAGAAATATTATTTTAAAACATTAAACATTCTTGCTCATATTAAAGGTACATTAAAATGTATTAGTTTATAAATTGCCATAGTATTATGACATCGCAAAAGGGAAAAAACTGAAGGCAAAAGCTAGTTTAAAAATATGTAGAATTTGAGATAATTATAAGCACATAAAGCTGACAATCGGGATAATAATGAGTTTAATGCTTAGATATAGAAATCATAAACTAGGTAGTACAAGTGTTCAGCTTTTGTTTTAAAGTGTTGTTATCTTCATTCTTTTTTCTTTGTCTTACATTTTAGGAAGTAGGTTTTAAAACCACGGAAGGAAATAACTAACAGTAAAAGGCAAATTGCAGTTTCATTGAATTCACTAAATGAGTTATATCAATCTTGTGCTAATGTGTCAGATTTACTTTAGGAAAAGTAATGTTCAGTTGATGGGAAAACAGATAAAGAATCAAAGAGTAGGTCGCTACTCCTAAGTATAGAGACCTCATCAAATCCCTGAAGTAGAAGCTTAGCTATTTGTAATCATTTGTAAATTAAAGAGATAAATTTTAGGAAATGATAAGATCAAATGTTTCTCCCTGAAGGGTAAACAAGTTTACAGAACTGTGACTGGCATACCCGAGATTGCTTGCAGGAATGGAAGTATAATCAGTCATTATATTCAAAGTGCTCTAGACTCTAAAACTTGGTATAGTCTATAAACAGGAAGTAAGTTGGGGAAAAGTGGGTAAACAAATGTCCAAAAGTGAATAATGAGAATGTTAAGTCAGGAAGGACCAAAAAAGAAACCACTCAAGGGATCTGAGAAGAGAGAGAGAGATGTTTTGTTTCAAATAAATGTTGGTTTATTCAAACCCTTTATAATTGCATTGGGGGAAATGGTATGTGGTATGATTGAATCAGTTAATATTTACTGAAATCGTATATAAATTTGCAAGGTTTTAAAAATGGACTTGAGGTTGTTCTTCCAATAAAGTCTTTCTTACATAATTGAAGTGTTTTGTGCTGTGATATATATCTGTTCACTTGAAATTGGGAGGTAACTTTTTGTCAGTTACTGTGGAGTGACAGCTATTCAGGCAATTCTAACAAAGAATGCTCAGTCTTATCTACTATGAAGACTATTTAGTGGCATTAATTCAGAGTCATCTCCGAGTTTTCTTTACCTTAAATCTCCTCTCCAATTCCTTAATTTTATAAATTGAAATCGCTTCAGCATTTCCCTGTTGTAAAGGACGCCCTCTGTCACAGGAAAAGGGAATACACATTTGAGGGCTCTAGCTCATTGGTCCAGCATCAGTTCAGTTTCATTGCTGCTTCCTTTTAGAGCATTTATTATCTACTTTCTTAGCCCAAACTTTTATTTCAGTTAATGGGTCTCAGGCATGTCCTCTAAGCCTGAGCCATTATGTTGGTACCAGGATATGTATCTTGTCCCTGAAAGACAGCACCTATTGTTGTGCTTTCTTTTCCTGAAACTCCTGAATGATGAGCTCTGGATGCTCCCTCTGAGTTATACTAAATGTTTATTGTAGGAGCTTTCTGGGCATACTGCCCTTCTAATTGTACCTTTCATATTATTCATTTTTGAACCATCCGTTATCCTGCCTCTGCAGGTTTATCTGGCCTTCACGTGCCATTTATTCTTGGTTTGGCATAATATAGCCCCAACCAAGCGTGGAATACATCATAATAGTATATCACAATTTTCTCTATCCATTTCCCCCCACAAATTCTACAAACAAGTTTTGGATTCAAAATAGTAATAGTGGTTGGGGTATGTTCACATTTGCTCTTCATAGCAAATTAAAATAAGTAGATTTACTAGGAAATATTCTGACCCAGCTCCTTTTAATCCAGGCACACGTTTCAGAGGCAAAAGTTGGTATAAAGGTTTGAAATAATCTCAGGATGACAGGTGAGTGATTGGGATCTTATGGCATGGAAAACCATTGTACTAAAAATGTCTTCCTTGAATACCAACAATATAATCCCAATAGTTCTAACACTGAACAAAGTCCTGAAATTGGAAGAGTCATTTTTGGCTTGTTAATCCTTTCTCACAAGCTCTCAGCCCTCAAGATACCTACTGCTCCTGAAACATCTATTCTATGTCTCGTTCCTTTATTTTAAGGCTCTTCAATGCAGAAAATATGAATCCCAGTTAAATAGCATTCTTCCATGGAGTCATGAGGGGCACTGAAATGAGGGGTGGAGAAAGATTCAAACCTAAGATATTGGCTGGCATCCTGTACTTCTGCTGTCATTCACTGTACCTATTCTATTGGTTGTATTCCTGATTAATGGTTTGTGAGAGTTGGATCTGGGTCTATTTTGTTTACTACCAGTTTGTTTAATACCAGTTCCTTGCATGGTATATGACCTCCAGTCTGGTATACAAAGGAATGTCAAGTCTAGCAAGTCCTTTGGCCCTAGCCTAGTCCAAGAAATTTTGTGAATTCTTTATGCCATTAGTAATGAAAATAAAAAATTCCCATGAAGGTGGAGCTTGAAATTTGGGGAAAAATAAACTCAAAAACTTCAGTAGCAGTTAGATGTGAGGGGATACATAAAATGTGATATTTGATAAAGTGAGAATTTGCTTCATTTTTAGATAAAATATTTTATTTCAGAGTCACAAACATAAAGAGAGTCTAGAAAAATCCTCATGTAGTTAGAAAACAGCTAGAGAATTAGAACATTACTGAACTCTGCAGGCTAACAAATGATAACCCCGAGGATAAAACTAAATGTGAATAAACGGTACCTCAGACAACCTTTACAGTGGCACGCCAGAGAAAAGGAAGCTATGATTACATTTAGTGTATTTTTATGGAACAAATGCATAGGAATGTGTGATATGGGTAATTAAAACCAATGAATGTTTATATGCCACTGTTTAGCAAATCTCAAATTGATAGAACAAAAGTAGTAGGCAAATAAGTTAGGGTCCTGTATAGCAACAGAGAAAAAGAAATTAGAATGAGATTATGCTTTGAGAACATAAAGTTGTGTTATTGAGGCCCACTACGAAGTTTATGGGCTGAAGAGATAATACCATCAGATGAATTTTAAACTGTTTGACTCAAGAGACAAATAAAGACCTTAAATTGTTTGTTGTTCTTAGTACTGCCTATGGCTTTGGAAAAGAGAGATCAATAAAAGAAGCAAACAACCAGGGAAAGAATCAGTGGGGTTGTTAAGGAATCTAAGTAGAAAGTTAGTGACAGATAAAGTTGATAATGCTGTATAAAGGCTAAGAAAAAGTTTCAGCTTCATGTCTGCTAAATTCACACATGTAAAGGTCTTGAAAATAATGTGGTATATCTTGTGTGCAGCGTACCCAATGTCTTTTCAAAAGACAAGTGAATATAAAATGTATGGTAGTAAAAATGTCTTAGCTATGATTACTGTAAGTCTTGGAGGAAAGAATATGAGAACAATGGCTGGTTCACTGCCATCAACATCCTTGAAAGAATAATGAGTTCAAGATCTCTTCTCCAACTGCGTCCGCTCTGTGACTGAAACGTTGTTCCTGTTACAGCTGGCAGCTGATTCAAGCTACTCATTGCTGGAGTTTCCCATAAGGAAACTGGTGCCCAATGCCCTAGTGGATTCCCAGGAATTGTGCATGCCAAGAACATTTTGATTCTTGGAGGAAAGGGAATGAAAAATGGATTATAAAATACTGTACTCATGGGTGAACAAAGCTGAATGACTCACAAGATACTTTCATGAACTGTCGATCCAAACCGATGAGCCAGGGACAAAGTAAAGATATAACCATTCTCAGAAGCACAGTTGAGAGATATTAAGAACTAAACTTCCTAACTTCAAGGGAATTTCAACTGTTGTGGCCTCATCGTCTACAGCTCTGCCCTTTGACTTCTTGGCTCTTGAGTCACATAAGCCACCTTACTATTCCCCAAATAATCTCAAGCCAGGATATGCATACCAGCTTCGCCACCTGCCTAAAATAATTTTCCAAAGATCTCTCTGGCTTGGATTCCTTTGTTCCTCAGGTTTCAGTTCAGTGAGGCCTCTCCTGATTGTCATATGTAAAATACCACTTCTATTATATCCTTTTGAATATCTAATAGACTACATAGCCACATATATATTTCTTTATTGTATGTTTCTCATGCTAGAATTAAAGTCTGGGAGGGCAAAGAATTTTTTTGTAGTTTTGTTTTTCTGTTTTGTTCCCAGCACCAAGGATAGTACCTAGTGTATAACAAGCTATTTATTCAATGAATAAATGGATGAATGAATCTATCACCTACTTAGCATGAGAGTGAAAGTACTCACCCTCTTCATCCCTTCTTTTTGTTCAGTTTTATAATAATAAACATTTAAATTAATATATTATTTCATTAATTACAAAGGAATTAATGAAATAATTCATTAAATACAAAAGAAAAAACATGTCAAGAATAATAAATCAAATACCATTTTGCCTTCTAGTCAAATAGATATTAAAATGTCATCCCTATCTTTAAAGTAACTTGTGTCCCTCTCTTGAATTACATTCCCCCGTCTGCACCCCAAAATAACTACTATTCTGACTTCTGTGATTATCATTCCCTTGTTTTCCTTCATAGTTTAACATATATGGATGAGTTGCTAAACAACATATTATAGTTTTTGTTTTTTCTGCTTTATGTAAATGGAATCATGATATGCATTTTCTGCAACTTGCCTTATTTTACTCAATATACTTTTAAGATCTGTCCATCTCTCCATTCATGGGTTACTCATATATTTTGTGAGCCACATACCATTCTATGCTCTTAGAATATATCAATGAATACAGCAGACAAAGATTCTGTCATCATGGGGATCATATTCTAGCAAAGGAAGACAAATAGTAAGTAATAAACATGAATAAGTAAAATAAGTTAAATATGTAGCATATTTAAGGTAGAATATATAGAAAAAAAGGAAAAAAACTTAGAGCAGACTATGAGGAATCAGCAGGACTGTGCAGGCAGTGGGGGTGGGAGTGTTGCTGTGTTAAATAGGGTGGCCAGGGGAGGCCTCATTGAGCAAATGACTGAGCAGAGACTTAAAGAAAGTAAGGAGAATAGAAATACGGATTTATAGGGGAAGAACATTCCATGCAGTAGGAACAACTCGAGCAAAGAACTTAACGTAGGAGTGTGGCTGGCTTGTTTGAGGAAAGCAAGGAGGCCAGTATGACTGGAGTGAAGTGAGCAAGAAGGAGATCAGGAGATGAAGTCAGAGATTTAATGGGGACCCAGAACCCATTGAGTTTTGTAAGCCACTTGTAAGGTCTTCAGCTTTTTCTGTGAGTGAAATGGAGAACTCTTGCAGCAGTTTGAGCAGAGGAGTGACATGGTCTGCCTTATATTTTAAAAGTATTTCTCTGTTGCTACAGTGAAAATCAATGGTAGAGAACAAAGATGAAGGTAAGAGAGTAGTTTGGAAGCTATCACAGTAATATAAGTCTGATAGAATTTCTTGACAAATTGGATATGTGTGTGAAAGAAAGAGAGAAATCAAGAATGATTCCATAGTTTTTGCCCCGAGTAACTGGAAGGATGCAATTTCCATCCACTGAGGTGGTTATACTCATCACAATCCCGTTTAACTTTGGCCTATGTAGAAGGCTGATGGATCATAGAGAATGAGAGTGGATTATCATAAGCTCAATCAAGCGGTGTCTCCAATTGCATTTGTTCCTTAATGGAGACAGTGAATATAGACCCTGACACCTGGAAAATTAGCTATCAAGCTGATTGATGCATTTTTTTTCTCGATACCAATAAACAAAGAGCATCAGAAGTCACTTTCAACTGGCAGAGTATAACTGCACTGTTTTGCCCCAAGGCTTCATCAATTCCTGGGCTTGGCTCCATAATTTAGCTCAGTGGGACCTTAATTATCTTGTTTCCTATAGAAAATCATGCTCGTCTATTACACTGATTGTCCATGCTGATAGAACATATTGATTGGTAAGTAGCAGGTATCCCAGATACGTTGAAAGATACATTCATACTAGACAATGAAAAATAAAATGAAAGACTTTTAGGTGCTTGCCAGGGAAGTAAATTTTCTGGCTGTTCAGTTTTCTGGGGGATGTTGGAATGCCCTTTCCAAAGTATCAGATAAGTTGCATCTTGGACCCCTTAACTCCACGAAAAAGGCACAATGCCTGCTGGACCACTTTGGATTTGTAGATGACATATGCCAAAATTTAGTGTGTTGCTCAATTGATATACATATAGATTATACATACAAATAAGTAGAAATGCTACTCCTACTCATTTGCTTAGTAATCCATAATATTGAGAGCTTTGAGTGGGACTCAGAGCAGTGTAGGCCCTCCAGCTGGCCCAGGTTGTAGAGCAAAGAGTGTCACCACTTGTGCTTATGATCCATTGAAATCATGAGTGTTCAAGGTGCCTGTTGTCAGATTGTAATGCTCCCTGCAGACAGTGTCAAGTGCTGATGGGGAATTGCAGTGTAGAACAATGGTGTTTGGAAGGAAAACTCATGCTGTGTGAGTAAAACATCTGATCTGCTCATATTGAACTGGATGTTATCTCATCTACCAAGCCATCAAGTTGGTCATTCCCAGGACTATGTGGATGAATCATACAGAAGAAGCCCAGGGAATTAAAACATTTGTTTCCAAACGAACACTTAGTGTGCACTAGGAGACACTCAATAATTAGATATAAAAAACAAAGACGTTTTGTTGATATTCTTTTTCAGTATCAGCTTCAGTGCTTGCTCATTGGACTTATTAAGGAAGAGGCCAAAAGAGATGTTTTTCATGAATTTTTCAGCAAGTATCCCCCTCTCACCTCATATTTGATCTGGCTACAGCCAGTGCTGAATGCCTTATCTTTCAGAGGCAGAGAACGGTGTTTAGCCACCTGGTGATAAGTCAATTATGTTAGACCTCTTCTGTCATAGAGGAGACAGACAGAATTTGTCCTCAGTGGAATAAATACTTAAACCTGACATGGATTTGGTTTCCCTGCTTACTTCTGCCAGAAACAACTCTTGAGGAATTAGAAAGCTTTGTTTATTGTTACAACATTCTACACAATATTTCTTCTAAGTAACTCAGCATATAGCAAAAGAAGAAAGACATTGGACTGATGCCATTCAGTGATCTTTCCCTATTATGTACTACATCACCTAAAAGCAACTGACCGAGGAGAATGGTGAAATGGAATATTAAAAACTCAGTTATGGCTCACAGTACCTTGTGAGGTTAGGCTAATGTACAAGAGAATGCAGGCTGCACTGTGTGATTCTTTTTCTTTCATAAATGAAATAAAGGGATCTGGGAACCAAAAGATGAAATCGGGAACAGCACTTTTGACTGTTTCACCTAATGACCCACCAAGGCTGCTGAATAAGTTTCTGCAGGGTGTACTCTGATTTTTTTTAGTCCTTCTGAGAAAATCTTTTTTTAAACTCATATGGTATAGTAGTTAAATTTTATACATTTTTAAGAATAAACCAAGCATTCACTTCTATGATAAACCTAAATGTCACAATTTTGCTGATGTAATTTCTGGGATATACTATTTCAAGAAATTGTAGCTATGTCCCTAAGTGAGACTGGCCAAAACTTTTTCCTTTTTTGTACTGCCCTTGGTAGAAGTTCTACTATTAAGATGACACTAGTCTCATAAAATCAGTTGGGGAGTGTTCCTTCATTTTCCATTCTCTGGAAGAATGTGGTTAAAGTTGAAATGACTACTTCTCGAATACCAAATATTCCTATAACATCATATGAGTCTGTTTTATTTGTTTGGGATATTTTTTAGTTACTTAATATCATTAATAATTTTATTAAGTGTTCTATGACTTCTTGATTGGTCTAGAAATTTCTCCTGTATGTTAAAATTTCTCAAATTTGTTGGCATGTAGTTGCTTTTAATAACCTCTTACCTTTTTAATCTCTGCCGCATAGATAGGTATATCCTTTTCATTCCTAATGATGCTTTCTCATACCTTGTTATATTTTGTTCCATCTGCCAAATGTGTCCCAGACTTCCCCATTCTAAAATATTTACATACATAAACACACATCCATTGATTCAACCTACCTTTCAAACTAAAACCTTAGTTCTTGCCTTTTGCAAACACCTTTAAAAGTTAGGGTACAGTAGTGAGCAACGGTTTCACTGTTTCATTGTTCATTATCAGGTATATAATACTACATTTAAAAAAATCACGCCAAGCTTACTGGGCTAAAACAACGATTGTACCTTAGATTCTGTGGATTGGCTGGGAGGTTCCTTTTGTAACTCACAGAACTCATGAGTTCCCACTCATGAATAGCTGTGTTTAACAAGAGGGTTGGCTAGGCTGGATACATCCAGATTTTCTCACATGCCTGGCAATTAGCTGGGACTCCTTGCTTCTCCTCCATGTGGCTTCTCCCCCTATACTAAGCTAAACCTGCTTTCTTCTTTGGGGTGTCAGTGTAGCATCTTAAGGGGGAAAGGTGGAACCTGAAAGGCCTCTGTGGCTTAGACTCTAGAACTTCTTACTTCTAGCGTGTTATATTGATCAAAACTAGCCACAAGAACAGCCTAGATTCAAGTAATGGGGAAACAGCCCCCACCTCTTCATGGGAGAAGCTGCAAAAATTTGTGGCAGTGTTTAATCTCCTGTTGTCTGACTTCTGGCCACAATTATTTACGCAGTTCTTTGTGCAAAATGTATTCACCCTTCCAAAGACCCCACGAAAGTCTCATAAAAGCATGGCATCAGGATTGAAGATTTTGATCTCAGGATCTGTATCAGGTCTGGGTGAGGCTTCTCAGGTGTGAGTTCTCTTAATCCAGAGACATGTGAAATAAGGAGGTAATTTATCTACTACTCCCCCTCCCCAAATATGATAGTGAAACAAGTACTAGGATAACTACAACAGACATTTCCATTTTAAAAAGCAAAGAAAAGGAGGAACAAAGCAGTCAATGGTCTACAGAAATCCTGGTGATTCTGAATTCAAGCTGGGAACATGCCATCACTTCCCCCTACTCTTTGAACTGGAAATGATACTTGAGGATTCACTTCCATTTCCTGGGAGTGGTCCCCAACCTCAGCTCTTGGCTCTGCTCTCTGGGCTTTTAGCTCAAGACCTTGGGCTCATGGTCTGTCCTACGTGAATTTTCTTTCTTTCTTTTTCTGTCCTGTCCTGTCCTTTCCCCCTTTATTCCTCTCTTTCTCTTTCTTTCTGTCTCCTCTTTGTCTCTCTCTCTCTCTCTGCCTCTCTCTCTGTCTTAATAAGAAATGGCCCCTGTGTGCAGCTGTATAATTTTCCCAGAGCCCTCTGTTCATTTTAATCTGTCACTGTCCCTTTTAGCTCAAGCTAGTAGTGTTTTTGTTGATAACTTTCTCTTAAAGCTTTCCAGTTTCCTATGAATCTGATGTTTCCTCCATCATCTAAAAGATAAACCAAAATTCATTTTGAGACAGACCTCTCTTTGAGGAGTATGTTAATGCCCTTATGATTTTCAGAGGACCTCTTTCTTTTTTCCCAGCTGAGAGGGTCTACTATCAGCAACTTTATTTTCCAAGATCCTAACACCCTGAATTTCATGTTTACTATGAGGCCAATTTTTATTTAAAAAAATCTTTTGTGGGGAGAGGATGGAAAAGAGAAACAGGTTTATTTTCCAACCTATAATATGTACTGAGACTTCTCTAATTCCTGGGGATTTTCCTTGCTCCATAAACTTCAATTTCTCTCTTAACTTCTCGTACCTTATCATACGTAGCTATAAGAAGCCAGTTGACGGTTTTGACATTCTGTCTGGAAATTTCCTTGGCCAGATTCACAAGTTCATTGGGTATATTTTTTTTCTTCCAAGTTTTTCAGATGACGTTGTTGCCAGTTGTTTCTCCTCTACATGATTATGGGTCACCCTTTCTCAAGCCTTCAATAGCAATTTCTTCATTGTTCTCCCAGAATTCACTAACAGTCCTTGCTGCTTTTTGAGTTTCTTCCTACTGCCTGGTCCTAAAACTAATGCTATATATTTTAGATTTTTGTTATGGGAGCAATCCACTTTTAAGGTACCAATTTCTGCATCGTTTATTTATTGTTGCATAGCAAACCACCCCAAAATTTAGTCACTTAAAACAGCAATTGCCTGTTAATTTTCAGGATTCTGTGGGTGGTCTGGGTGTTTGCTCTGCTGGTTTCTGCTGGGCTCAGTCATGTGGCTGCATTCATCTGCATCTTTGGCTGGGTTAGCTTATTCACATGTCTGGAAATCAATGCTGATTTTTCGCTGGGGTACTTCACTTCTGCTCCATGTGGCTAATAGGTTGGACTAGCATCCTTTAATGATGTCTCAGGACAGTGTTTTTAAGAGCATGAAGGTGAAAGCTTCAAGGCCTCTTGAGGCCTACATTCTAGAAGTTGAGCAGCATTACCTCTGCCACATTCTATTGGTTAAAGCAAATCATAAGGCTAACATAAATTTACAATTGAGGCAAAATTGACTCCACCTAGATGGGAGAAGCAGCAAAACATAACACAAACGAGTATACCCCCTGGGAAATAATTTGTGGTGGTTAAGAGGAAAGGTTTTGGAGCTAATTACCTGGTTTAAATCCTGGTTCTATTATTTTTGGCTCTGTATTCTTGGATTAATTACTTCATTTCTTCTTGGCTCAGGTTTGTTATCTCTAATGTGGGACTAATAATTATACCTGCCTCATATGGTTATTGTTGAGGAGTAAATGTGTAAGAGTATGTAAAGTGTGTACAACAGGACCTGTTATATGGTAAACTATATATAAATGCTGGCTCTTTGTCTTTCATTTGCTGCTTCCACTTCATTATCTCCCATTCACTCTTCACTCTTTTGTAGTATGACTGCTACTCCTACTACTCTACTACCGCTGATTCTATAAAGTTCTTTAGTGGTCCCCAAATTTATTAGATTGTTTTATCATATGTTGTTATTAACACTCCTTTCTTTTGGAACCACATCAGTGATTTTTCTGATGATCCTTTAACAGGACCCTTCATGATCTCCTTTTTCTCTTCCTGCCGCTTCATTTTAATTGTTCACCAGTGGTCTTCCCTTTTGTCCACTTCCCTCCTTTCTCAGTTCTCTCCCCCTGGGCCATCTCATCCAATCCCATTGTTTCAACTATCAGTACATATTGATACCATTCAAATATTCATCTTTATTTCTCAACATTACTTCGATTTCCAACTGCCTGCTTGGTCTCTCAACCGATACAAACCACAAGTTCTTCAAATCCAAATTGTTTACCACAAAGCTACGCTATCAGACTTCTACATCCTACATTCCGGTCATGGGAAATTGCATTATGAACAAACCATACCACCCAAATTTGGACCATCTTGTACATTTATTCCTGTCACTTATTCTGTGTAGCTACCTTATTCCACATCCAAAACTCCAGTAGGTGATAACATGTCTCTATTGGACTGTTACAGTAGACACTATCATTGGTCTTCCTGTCTGCATTGGTAACTCCTCCTCCCCTCTGTTGCCTCGGGTACATTTGTACACACAGATCTGTCAATACCTCTACTCAAAAAATTTTGATTACAACTTACTGATTATACAATTAAGATTAAAATCCTTAGGGGGAATTCCATTTCCTTCATGGTCTGTTCTCACCCTGTGTTGCAACACTCTTTTTCTACTCCCACTGCTTCCCCTGCATGGGTATACACATAACTGGTTCTCAGTATTTCTAATCATTTAATAATCCCTAGGTGTTTTTTTTTTGCTCTTTATTCTGCTTGAAATGTGTTTCTCTGCCTCCTTCACCTCCTCTTTTTTTTGAGTGTATGCAGATTAAATATCAATCACTCCAGTTTAAACTCCATGTGAGTAGAAGAATTTGTTTTATACATTTTTGTTGTACATGACATCTAGCAGTGTGTCTGTTTTGTAGTGTCACTGAATACTTGATTTTAAATGGATGAAAAGCTTGGTAAAGATTCCTCTCATCCTCAGTTGTTATTATTTCCTTTCCTTATTCTCAAAGCACTTTATGCTTCTTTCATAGTTTTTATTATAATGTGCCTGAGTTATGATTAGTAGCGTATATTCTGTCTTCCGCACTAGCCTCTGATTGTGTCTGTGGGCAGAGGCTGTGCTTTACTCATCCTGAAATCTATAGCATTTAGTGTACAACACCACACATGCAGTGTTGAATGAAGGACTTCCCATCCACCTCCTGTGATTCATCCATAGTTTTTTTAGTCCTTGGGTTACTGGCCACCACATACAGTCAGTCACAATTCTCATGGTGATCTTCCTTTTAAATCACTGATAATAATAATAAAAGCATTGAATAAACATATAAAAATATTAGTTAAATGATAGAATTTCACAGAAAGCATCTTTAAGCATATGTTAGAAACATTAACAAAAAGTTATTTAGTAAAAATGTCAATGTCAAAATCAAAAAGCACATAGTGATAAAAATGTGTGAAATAGTGGTTTCTTTTAAGTGAAAATACCAAAAATATCTAGGAATATCCAACTAGTAGTATTTTCAAGGTATGGGAAAAATAATTATAAAACCAAAATCGAAATAATGTATTTGGCATTATAAGCTAAAGACCTTCTTATAAGCGTTAATTAGGTATAATTTAAAAATATTGAGTCAAAATTACATACTTAGAATAGTATGTGCAATTCCTTTCAGCTTTCCCCTGATGTAGAAATCAATAAAAAATTTTAAAACATATGTATAATGAAAGAAATTTAGACAGAATTGTTTTAATCTCACAGAAAATGTGTTCTAATAGTGTTCTCATTGGGAATACAATAACTGTATTTCTGTAATCATGAAAGTAAAGAAATGGGTTGATGGTCATAAAACTCCCTTGATAGTCGGGCATTGTTAATTTAAAAGTAGGAATGCAGGGATTAAAGTTAATGAGGGGGTGAGCCTCCGTGTAATTTAGTTAAACTGTTTAACACAAAAGCTGGTGGAAATATGGAAAGAGAGTTCCAGAGGGAGCAATACAAGAAAAGGTTGTAAATCAGTCTATGAAAAAGAAAAGAGAAAAACAGAATACCCTTTTAGGGGAAATGAGAATCACATAGTTCCATCATTTGATAGATTAGAACAATCAAAGGGATGGGAAGTGCCAAATTCAGTCATTTGATAAATTGGAGGAATCACAATAAAGACATAAAAGGTAAATTTGTATCTCTCATGAGAACAGCCAAAGTGGATTATTAGGTACTCTCATGGTTGTTAAATGTTATGTTGACTTTAATTCTTCCCTGGGTGCCTGAGAATGTGTCTTTTCTGATCATAGAAAGAGCAAAATTACTTCTAGACCTTTATTTTCAGACTGCCTGGAAGTCAAAATTGTATTACTTTCTGGGAGAGAATTGCCATTTTCAGAGTTCATAGTTACTACAGCAGAGATACAATTTTCACTGTCCGCACAGAGTAAATGAAGTGGAAGTTGGACAAGACCCACAGGTAGCAGAAGTGAGATAATCTGCAAAAGATTTCTTTCACTTCATTCCATCTTTCGTCTGTTTATTCATTTATTTAATAACCATCACATGCCTACTATGAAATTATTTTAACCTGTTATAATCTAGTGGCTAAGTGTTAAAATCAACTGTGGTCAGAGATTGAATAACCAGTGATTTTTCAAGGTTCCTTACTTGGGCTTTTCATAGTTTTTAAATTTTTTTTTGGTGAGGAAGATTGGCCCTGAGCTAACATCTGTGCCAATCCTCCTCTCTTTTGTATGTGGGATGCCGCTGCAGCATGGCTTGACAAGCAGTGTGTAGGTCCATGCCCAGGATCTGAACCCACAAACCCTGGGCCACCAGAGTGGAGTACGTGAACTTGAATGCCTATGCCACCGGGCCAGCCCCTGTAGTTTTTTAATAGTAGTAGCAGGTTGAAGTTCTCCTTTTATATCAGATATAAGATATATTTATGTGGCATCAAAATTTGTTTTTCAGTCCATTCTAATTACATTTTATTTTAAATTAGCTAGTCTTGTATTAATAAGTGTAAGTAGAATGGGCAGGAAGCAGTTAAACAGTAAGACCATGGGTTCCTGTAGCCAGGGAAATGCTGGCAATTAGAACTTGGTTGAAAGCTTGCAGAATCAATGACTTTGCACTGTAGGAAGATTTTTTATGTGGTTGTACTCAATCTGAAAGCAGTTCTTTTCTAACCACAAGATGGGATAGACTATAAAACTGCTATCATCACAGGGCAGACTAGAGACCATGAAGATAAACAAAGACAGTTACAGTGCAGCCGAGTTTAGGTGGGAACCAGTCATTCCCAGATGAGAAGAGCAGTCCAGTTATGTGCATTTTCTGATCATGGAAAGAGAAAAGTTACCTCCAGATCTACTTCCATTATACAGGGAACATGCAGTTGAAAAATATAAACCTCTTTAGAATGCAGTAAATGTAAATTGTGTTTTACGTGTCAACATTCTGCAAGTACAGAGAGAGAGACAGAATTCTTTGTAACTGTTACGGAAATCTTGATAAGTAGAGCCAATAATTCTGCTGCAGACTTACTTGAATGAAAGAAAATAATCAGATTGCAATGAATATAGAAAGAAAGTTAGAACAACAAGAAAATAGAAATACTTATATCCACTACATATGAGTAAATGCTTTACCAGTACTTATTAGGAAGGATTAAAAATTAACCTGTATACTATATTATCTATGTAATTATGATTAATATTTAATCATTTCTGTATTGTCTTCTTCCTTACTACTGGGTCCACAAATCTCATTCAATCCTTTGTTTTAAAAATATAAATCTTTAAATAAAATAACTATATTGATTCAGATAGATATCTTGACCAAGTTAATTTGAACCTGTAATCACGATTTTACTGCCCAGTGTTGTCAATCTAGGTGAGGAGCACCTACAGAAACTGATTCCTTCCTAAGGCTTTTGCCTATCAGCATATGCTTGACTTTATTTAGTTTCAAACTTACATTTCTTATCTTAGATAAAAGCGGGGGGATAAGTTTTCTTACTCTATGTGCTGTGGTATAGCCATAAAAACGAACGCACAGCATATATGCTGTCATTCTTGACAAGGGCCCTCCTTGTAACAATTGAATTAATTGTGTTTACATGGCTAATATGAAGGACTTGTTCATAGTATATATCTGAGCAATGCCACATTAAAAAAAATTTGTAATAGTAAGAGTATACCTAATGTAAAATATTTAAGAATACAAAAATAGAGTAAGAATTAAATGTTCTAAGTGAAACCTTATATTCCCACTTCCTTGCTCAGAAGTAACCACTAATGATGTATCCATGTATATCGTTCAAGCTTTTTATTACCCATTAAAAATATATTTATATTCATTTTACAGATGAGGAAACCAAGCCATAAAGAGGTTAAGTAACTGGTCCAAAGTCATACAATTAGTGGTGGAACTGGGAATTAAACACGGGCAGTGTTATAGAATCTGTTTTAACCAACTATCCCCTACTTCCTGACTTACTTAAATTTAAAATAAAAAATATATTTTAACATAAGGATATTATACTATCCTTAATGTTCTGTGACATGATCTTTATGCTTAACATGTTTGCAAATACATAAAATAACCTATTTTTTGTTGTTTTCCACTATTTGCATGGTATTTGAAAGTAAGCACTCACTATGTTTAATTTCACCATGTAAAAATTAATAGGCATATAGGCTGCTAAATTTTTGACTGTTACTTAAAAAAATATAGTGAATATCTTTGTACATATATCTCTGTGTATGTGGGTTGTGAGTATTTTTGTAGGACAAAATTTTTGGAAGGAGAATTGCCAAGTCAAAGTATGTGTTACATTTTAATTGACCTCTTTAAAGGCTTAGTGTATTAGAGCTTATTTTCCCAATTTTTCACCAACATAAGATGTTATCAATCATTTGAAACATTTTGCAAAGGTGATGTGTATAAAGTATGATTAGTTTTTTCTTTTGTTATTTATTGATAATGTTGAAGGTTGACCATCCACTCATGCACATGTTGAGTTTCTCCTTTTTTGAATTACTTGTGTGTGTGTTTTTCCCACTTCATATTAGTACAATTAATGTTCTCTTATTCTTTGGAGGAACTCTGTATTTTGTATACTAACCCTTCATCTGTTGTATACTCATAACATGCACACTACTAATATTTTTTCCACTTAGTCTATCTTATCTTTGTTTATGATATTTAGGTTTATTTATGGTGTTCTTATACAGTTAAATTTGCCAGTCATTCCTTCATGTTTGAGGTATGTATCCCTGTCTGTGTGGAGATACCAAAAAACCTTTATGGAGATGGTAACATCATAATTGAGTTTATAGACAGATATAGAATTTATTCACACCAAGTGGTGTTGGAGAGGGGTATTCCGGATAGAACTCACCACATGAGGAAAGAAACAGTGATGAGAAGTCACATGGTGTGTTCAGGGAAAATATTAACCATTTGGTGTGATGGAGCTTAAAATGTGAGGTAGGGGGCCAGCCCCAGGGTCAAGTGGTTAAAAGTTCCACACGCTCTGCTTCTTGCAGCGGCCTGGGTCCACAGGTTCGGATCCCAGGTACTGACCTACTCCACTCATCAGCCATGCTGTGGACATCCCACATACAAAATAGAGGAAGATTGGCATGGATGTTAGCTCAGGGCTAATCTTCCTCAAGCAAAAAAAAAAGAGGACGATTGCCAACGGATGCTAGCTCAGGACAAACATTCCTCAAGCAAAATTAAAAAAAAAATGTGAGGTAGGCAGTAGCAGCAAATGGGATTGAAAAAGGTAGGTAGGTGCTAGATAATGGAGAAATCGTGTGCCATAATAAGAAACTTGGAAGTGTACCTTATAGCAATGAGGAGCCACATATGGGGATGTGAAATGGTCATATATACATTTTATTAGAAGATTCTGACAATTGTAGGAAGGATAGATTTGAGAAATTCAAGGTAAGGTGGTGACCTAAGGAGCTGTAGTATTAGACCAGATGATGTTCACCTAAAGCTAGGGTGCTGGTAATTGAGGAGAAGAAGAAATGAGATCCTCTGTACCTAGCATTTAAAGGTGCACAATTTAAAAAAAAGGAAAAGAAAAACTCAATAGCCTTTTTTTTAAACTTTTTTAGGCTACTTAAAATTTTAATCCCTAAAGGTCTTTAGGTCCTATTGGTTTTGATGGTGATATATTCAGGCCTATTAAAGAAAAATTCTCCATGTTCAACAATGTGTCACAAAAAGCTCAAATCACAATTGGAATATTTTCTGTTGACAGTGTTTGGAAAACTTATGCTACCTCTATGTGTAATATTTTGCATGTTTCATACATAATACTTATATGTGATTTATGAATAACAGTGTATAAATTCATGATTAATTTTTTCTTTACTCAATAACGTAAGAGAAATGAGTATTCTTCTGAATCTCTGCTATGTATCTCTACTACTTATTTTCTATATTATCTTTAATGTAAAGACAACTCTGTGTGATAGGTGGTGTAACTTTGTCACATAGGAAATGAAGTCTCAGGAAAGTGAGCAAATTTCTCATGGAAAACAGTAGGTCCTAGACTTTAATCTAGATCTTCAGTTTTAAAATGCATTCTTTGACCTAATCAATGATATCTATTACCTAGATTTTAAAGGTTAGGCTTGACCAACCTAAAATAATAATGCATAGTACTGGAAATATCAGTCAGAAAATTTTAAATTGCATAAACTTCATATTTTTAGGTTGACAAATCCTCAAAATAGGAGAAATTTACTTTCCAGGAGATATTTCTTCTTATTCTAGCATTTTGGTCTTTTAAGCATTTAAATAATTTTAGCACAATGTTTCAAATTTGTCCAAGTAGAACATAAGTTAAATCAAATTCTCATCATATCATTTGTCTCCAATGCAAAAACAAAGCAAAAAATTTTTTTAATTAAATTTAAAAATTTGAGTAGTATCATAGGTTATATCAAAGTAGTTGAGTTGGAAATTAATTATATATAAGCATAAAGAGCAAAATAATCACTTTTCTAATTTATCTTTAAATTATTTTATATGATTATTCATGTCCTCAAACATATACATGAAGCAAATACAAGCAGATTATTAGGTGGGCATTTTTTTTTTGTTAATTCTTTTAGAGGAAAATATCAACATAGGCTTAATATGTCTTGAGTTCAAAATGTTAAGATACATATTTTAAATTAATTTCCTGACATATATATAAGTGCTTAGCATCATTGCTGACATTTTCTGCTACTGAGTCTTCTCTGCTGTGTTTGGTAGTCTGTGTCAGACCTGAGTTTGATTGCTAGGGCATCAGTTTGCTCCTTGTCATGAGGTTTCTCTACTTTAATCAGTCTTCAAATTAAATGGATTTTATTGCACCTGCAAATAAATAACAGCATGTTGCAGTTTTGTCTTAAAATAGATCAGACCTAAGCTATGAACCAGAGGCATATTTTAGAGCTCAACATCTTCTGTTTTGATTGGTGAAATCTATCTGAATTTGCATGAAATATGTATGTGCATGTGTGTGTATATATATATATACACACACACACACACACCAATATATATATGCACACACACCATAATTAAGCAAAAATTTTTTAAATTAATTTTTAGCTCTGAATGATATTAATGGATCATTACTATATCTTGTAGGGTTTACTTTTACTTACATGAAACATTTTTCCATATTCGTGGGAATAGAATGATATTGCATTTTGTATTGAAGGGATCAAAACAATTTATACACTATATAGCCTTTTAGATTCTCACTTAATGCCTATATTTTCCTTGAAGTATTTTTGAATTTTAATGACTAATAAAGATCTTACAAGATTATGGATTGGATGAAGGAGAAATTAAAAGTAAAATTAATTTTAAGACTAATAGCCATTCATTTTTTAAATGCTGCTACCAATCCCTTTAATTTGTTGATTTTCTTCTAACCTACTTATTTTACATTTTAAATTCTTACATCATGGTATTTGGTAAGTGTTTAATAATGTAAATAATGATGTAAATATAAAGTAGCAAGGTAAAGTAATCACCTACTTTAATTGGTCAGGGAACAATGAAAATCATGTTAGACCAATCCCTTTCTGTACTCACTTATTGTCATGACACAGAATGCATTATAGGAGAAAACAGAGGACTGATTGATGTCATCTCCCTTACTGGTTGGCTCCAAAATGGGTGGTTGATTTGTTTGTTGAAAACACCCTGAACATTCTTCTTAGCATTTCAGCTGGAAAGGGATCAGAATACTCACTGAAACCTAATCCTTGCAGTCAGCAAGTAGAATTGTTAATGACCTTGGCAAAGCAACTTCAGTGACTTGGAAGAAATGTTACCAGATTGCACCTAGGCAAGGGGAGGTTTAGAAAATAAGGAAGGGGAGAAAGCAAGAGAATAGTAATAATACTTAACAATGGCCTCCAAAGGATAGCAAGACATTTAAGTTTTATGTTTAGCTAAGGGGAAACACAATCAAGAGAGAAAAAATTTTTAATATAAAAATAAATTGAGCACATTTATAAGCAGAAGATAAAAAGCCATTGGTGACAAAAGTATTCTGGATAATGTAAAGAAAAGGATTATTAGCTAGAGCAAAGTCCCTGAGTATGTAAACTGGAATGGGAGTCAGAGCGCTGGGAGATGAATTAGATTTCAACACAATGAGGGTGATGACTCTTTCCATTTTAGAACAAGAATTTCCAAGTCATTTGTTTCCTTGTCTCTGAATCTGGAGACAAGAATGGTTGAGAAAGTGGAAAGTCAAGACGGGAGGACTCCCTACTGGACAGATGAGAATTTATTAAAATAAATATTATTTATTCTTCAAGAGGAGATTAATTATGTCATAACTGAACTATGCGACCAGAACTCAAAGAGTAAAATCTCCAAATATTTTATGGCTTAAGTTTATGATCTCTTCACACTCCCAGTGAACACTTTATATTTTCTTTTGACTCAGCCCAAATGTTATCAAATCAGAATGGGAAAATGAGTTATTCACTGACATATGAAATGAAAGAAATTTATATTTTTTCAAAAGTATTTTCCTAATACATGTGTTTTAAAATTTTATTTCTTGATGCCTTCCTCTTTTTTTTGAATTTAATTAAAGTTTCTTTGAGATGAATGACCCTTTTTTCTTTTAGAAATCACTTTTGCTCATCGCTCACTAGGAAAGCACTCCAATCTCCCCCAGACCAATTATGGTTTCTGTTAATAGAATCTCAGCATATGTGGTCTATATCTGAAAGTTTTAAAAACATTTGTTCATATCTAATATATTTAAGTTTGTTACATATTTGCAGATATTGTTTGGAATGTTTAAGCATGTATAGTCATATTACTTGCTTGCAGAAACTTAGTGAAAAAGCAGCATTTCTGGAACTGATTTAGTGCCTGTTTTGTGAAATGAGGGAATGTATAGCTCAGACCAATTCCTTTGTATTTATTTTGGAGGCAACAAGAGAATTCATAAGAAATTTTTTCTAAGGCAAATTTTATTTCACCCATTTGGGTTTACTAACTAAAACTTTCTGTCCGATAAAAATGATTTCAGGATAAGAATAAAAAATCATTCAAAATAAACTCTTCATGCCGTCAAATTAGAGTTTGTTTTTGACACCATGTAAATGCACACTTGCTCCTTCTCCTCCCCTTGTGGCAAACAGACAAGAGGATGGTACAAAGGCTGTGACTACACAGTAATATAACATCTGGTCACTCAGTCCACTTCATCAGAAATCAAATGATCTAGATGGTTTAACTTAAACATGAAGCATTTGGATTGTTTGAATTTTTAAATTAAACAAACTTAACCAGACAAACTATTTTTTCGTCTTAAAGACATTCAGAACAAAATGCAGGTGGGAGTGATTATCAACTTGGATTTTATGATTAAAATTCAAATCATTTTTGCAGTTCGAGCAAAGTGTGTTCTTTTTAATATTAAGTGTAAATGAGATAACGATGAGAAATAATGATCAAGCCGAAAATTAAGAGAGAATAGTGTAATGGCAAACACCCGTATTAGCATATTCCTTTGTAAAGTAGAAAGGCCCAAATCAAATTACAGATATGTAGTTTACTACAATTAAAGTTAATTTAGAATTAATGGAAAGCAAATGCTTGCAAAACAATGACAACATCATCACCACCACAATCAACAGCAGCAACAGTGCAAGTACCAAAGGTCAGGCTCTGGTTTGTGGGAGTGTTTATTAGCAGGCTGTGAATTGAGACTGTGGAATCAGGTAGACTTCAAATTCAAGCTCTCCATCTGTGAGACCTTATGCATGTAGCAATCTTTCTGAGCCACTTTTGAAAAATTAGTATAATGTACTTTATAACTTGAGCTTTTGTGAAAAAACTAAATGAAAATATGTTTATTTTGAAAGTGTCTGGAACCTAGCAAGCATCCCAATACCTGGCTATTTTTTTTCTCCTTTCTACTCTTCTCTAAACATCTTTGTGTTGATGCTCCCTATTAACCCTGTCTGCTAAGAGATGAAAATCTTGTTTAAGGAAGGAGAATAAAGCTGGGCTTTCAGAGAAGACGAGGCCCATCACCAAATCCAGGAATAGGACCTCTGGGAAATATGAGCCAAGAGTATATTGAGTTTTAGCCTAAGGCCTTATTTCCATGTATCACTTACTCATTAAAAAGTAATTTTAAAAATACAGGTTTTAGTTGTCCCCATAAATTGATTCCCCCAAATTTTTGCATGGCTGCATATTGAGAACTCAGCTCAATGTTGACCTTTCTAGTCTATCCAGTCTGTGATTGTAACGCCAACCTTGATATATTATGTATCATAGCATTCTGTTTCATTTTATTCATGGCAACTGTCACCATCTGAAAATGTCTTATTCGTTCATTTATTTATTATTTCAGTGTCTGTCTTCCTTATCTAGAGTGAGATAGTGATTTTACCTGTCTTTTAGTAGATCTCAAAAATCTATTATGTGTTGACTAATAGTGGTTGAATAAATCAACAGGTGACAAACTATCAATAATGAGTTTTCAGAGGCAGGTAATCAATGCTAGTATTTACTGTGCACTTATTATGTGGCAAGAACTATTTTAAGCATTTTATACATATTAACTTATTTATTCCTCACAATTATACTCATGAGGTAGATACTATTATCATCCATATTTTACAGAAGATTAAACAAGTGTAAAGAGAGAATAGGTAACTTGCAAAATGCCCTACAACTAGTAAGTGTGGAGAAAAATGGGAGCCCAGCTGGCTTAAGGGCCTGTAGGTGTAAGTGCTGTGCTGCAATGATTTTGTTTCTCCCGGCACAGGAATGTTCTCTATGTTGCTATAAATATCTGCCTATAAGATGGTGTTAATCTAAAATTATATTTTAACATATAAGCAATAACATCTTATTTCCAGGAATTTTCACTATTAAAAACATGGGAAAATTGTCTCTCAGTAGGAAAACTTGCTGAAGATAATATTTGATAAAGCAAGTTGTGGGTTACTTTACCAAAATTTCTTTAAATTTAATAGATTCTAAAATCTCTGAGGTCAGTTCCTATTGTTACAACACCAAGATGGAATAAGATATCATTCATTGAAAGTGTGAGAATGTTACTGGAAAGAGACAGATTTTGAGGACAAATATGGATTTTAATTTTAGCTCTGACATTTATAAGCCATATTAGATTTACATGAGTCACTTAATCTTTTTGAGTATCTCTGAGACTCATTTTCCTGATCTTTAAAATGGTTATAATGATGCTTGACTTGTGAAGATCAAATGAGAAACATGCAAAGGTTAGATGCAGTGGCTTCCCTTAGATTCTGTATATTAGGAAAGAGTAAATGGGTTAAAACCCTTCAATATGTATAGCTTATCACATATATATTTTCTGAATCTTTTAGTATATTCATTCAATTGTTGAGCTGTACAATAAACAGACACAAAAATATGTACCAGGAAATTGTGTTGGCAGTATAGGACAAAACAGATATGGCTTTTGTCCTCATGGAGGTTACATTTTGGTAGGGAGAAAAGACATTTAACAACTAATCATAAAAATAAATATATTATTACAGGTTGTGATGTATTTAAGAAAAACTAGTTAAATTAGCAAAGAATGAGCTGAGGAGCTTGAGGTTAGTGATGATCCAGTTAATTTAAAGAAGAATGGTGTGTCAGAGTGATAATGGCCCAGCAAGAGTGGCTATACTTGGGCTGGAGATCCAGGCTGAGACCAGATCGTGGAGGTCTGGCTGTATTTTCCAGGTTAAGGATTTGAAGTCTGTTGAAAGGACATAAGAAGCCAATGAAGTCTTACAAGCAGAGTAGTACAAAACTTCATTTATCTTTTTAAGATATCACTTAGTCTACTCTATGGAGATTGGAGTGGAAGAGGTCAAGAATGGAAGAGAGAAGACTGTTTGCAGGATACTGCAGTATTCCAATGTAAGCAATTAGTGTGGCTTGGACTAAGGTGACAGCAGTCACGAGGAAGCAATGTACCTATTAGAAATGTATTTTGGAGGCAGTCTCTGGGGCTTGCTAACAGATTAGCTGTGTAGGTGAGGGAAAGGGAAGTGTTGAGAAAGCCCATTCTTAACCTCCTGCATAAATTAGTAAGAAGCCATTTATTGAAAGAGGAGAGATTAAAGGAAGAGCATAAGTAAAGAAAGGAGGGGCCGCCCAGTGGCGCAGCGGTTTAGTCCGCGCTTGGCAGCCCGGGGTTCGCAGGTTCGGATCCCGGGCACCCGCCGGTGCACTGCTTGTCAGCCACGCCGTGGCGGCATCCCGTATAAAGTAGAGGAAGGTGGGCACAGATGTTAGCCCAGGGCCGGTCTTCCTCAGCAAAAAAGAGCAGGACTGACGACGGATGTTAGCTCAGGGCTGGTCTTCCTCACAAAAAAAAAATGAAGCATGTTAATTTAGGAGTGTTTTAAGACTAATCCAGATGGATGTCAAATACTATTTGTTTTGTAAGCCTGAAAGTTAGAAGGAATGGTTTGAGCTGGAGATAAAATTTTGGAAAATATTAACTTATCTGTAGAAAGTTGGTAAAGACATGGAAATGAAGAGATCATCAAGAACAGAATATAGATTGAAAAGTGAAATAGGCACAGACTGAAGCCTTATTTTTGGTTTCTTCCAGAAACTGACCCTGAAGCAAGGATTTAAGTGCAAGCAGTTTATTTGGGAAGAGCTGGGAACACTGGCAGAGGAGTAGGGAAATGACACAGGGAAGAGAAAGCAGCCAATACAAGGTGCATTATTTAAGCCAGCTACCACTCTAGAGCTTAATCCCATGGTGCAACTCTTGGAAATGAAGTAAATTGCACATTTCAGAATTAACTTACGGAAGGGGTAAAGGAACTGGGATAGTTTTACACCAAAATTCATCTGTCATTGAGGATGGCTGCTCCCAGAAAATGTTAATTACCTGGCATTCTCAGTCTGTTCTAGGCAAGTAAAGGACCTTCTTGGTTTTTAGGAAGTTGAATTCGAAACAAAGATATAATTTCTGATCAAAACAAGAGCAGTTTTGGCTCATGATAGAAGATGGATGTTTGGAAAATTAGCGTTGCCAGATAAAATACATGCAATATTTGGAACATATTTATACTAAAAATTATTTGGTATCTGAATATTTAAGTTTAACTGGTCACACTCTTGTTTGCTAAGTCTTGCAACCCCAGTTGAAATGAGCTGAAGGGTGAATGGGAAATGAAAAATTAGTGACATGTGAGGAGTAGATATTGGTTGTGTGTAGAAACAGAGATAGAGGGGAAAGGGACTCAGGCTGCGTCATGGTAGGTCATGCTACAGCTTATTTGAGTGCTGAGGGGAAAGATGCAGGCGAGAGAGAAGTAGAAGAGAGCAGGGAGCATAATAGATAGAGGTAGTGTATAGGAAAAAGTCAGTATTTTCCTTTCTATGTAGGGAAAATCCCAGTTCCTTTCTACTATTTCTTTCTTTCCTGTGTGTCTCCTTTACTTCTGACACTTTTGGTCACCAAAATATGTGGAGGTTTTTCTCCATAACAAGCAATTTTCTGCAGCACCAGCTGGGTGTCCTACAGTTTAACCCAATTCTGACACTGTTTACCTGGAGATAGTGTCAGATCCCACAGGTGAAGGGCTCAGTCCCACAAGACTGCCCCCCTGCAACACACTTCAGACCCCAATCACAAGCCCAGATTATCACCTGTACTTCTGACCAACCAGCTGTAGATGGGAGGTTCCAATGGCCCCCTCCTCGGGTTGGATTAATTTGCTAGAGCAGCTCATAGAGCTCAGGAAAATGCTTAACGTTTATCACTTCATTAAAGAATATAGTAAAGGATTCAGATGAACAGCCAGATGAAGAGATACGTGGGCTAGGTCTGAGAGAGTTCCAAGCATAGGAGCTTCTGTCCCCATGGAATTGGGGTGCATCACCCTTGTGGTGTGGATGTATTTTCCAACCTGGAAGCTCTCCAAACCCCACACTATTAGGACTTTATGGAGGCTTCCTTGTGTGGCATGATCAATTATTAACTGTTTCCAGGCCCTCCTCCCTCTCTGGAGGATGAGGGGTGGGACTGAAAATTCCAAGCTTATAATCATGGCTTGGTCTTTCTGGTGACCAGCCCCCATCCAGGAGCCCACCCAGAGTCACCTCAATCGAACAAATGATGCTCCTAGTACTCTTATCACTTAGAAATTTATGAGGGTTTTAGGAACTCTGTTTCAGGAATGGGGTCAAAGACCAAATATTAGAAGAAGAGATGCTCCTAGTGCTCTTATTGCTTAGGAAATTATGGGGGTTTTAGGAGCTCTGTGCGAGGAACTGTGGGCAGAGACCAATGTATATTTTCTTTTATCTCACGGGTAGGAAAGGCTAGAGGGTGTTTGATTCAGTGGATGAAGATGGATTGACTTGATTGGAAGTGAGACACTTGCATTGTTACATGAAGCAGAAGAGAGGGGAGAAAATTCTTAAAGAAATGAGGAAAAATATCAGGGATTTTGATAAATAAGGAGTCAGGTTTTCAGAAGACATAGTGGAAGTGTTTTGGAGACAGGGCAGGAGGAATGTGTGGGGTGGAGGAGGATGCAACGCAGTGAGCAGATGTCTGGTCATTAGAAGGGTTTACACTTGGGAGGGGAGTAGTATAAACAGGAATGACAGGACAGATTCATACTGGTGGGAGACTGCAGACTTGAGCCTAGTATAGCAAATTTGTTTACTATTAGAGTAAAATCTTTTAAAATAATTATAGTTAACAGCTTTTTTATAATGTTCTCAAACGTGTATACATACACATACTTATAAACTTAGGATGGATCATTTAGTTATAATTAAAATACTTCAGGTTTTTCAGAGGTTAATCATCTTTTTCTTCAAATTTAATATTATTTAAAGGATTAGTAAATAAAATCTTTTAGAAATACCTCAAAAATAATGTCTTTCAAAAGTTTTTAAGCTATTGAATATTTTAGCAATTTTATTTCTATGTACTCTTCTAATACACATATAACTGCAGTAGAATTAACTATTGATTTTGAAATACAGAGCAATAGTTAACAGAAGATAAATTAGTGGACATAGTTGAGTTTATCTCTTTGGACATAAAAGACAATAGATCCTACTTACTACCTTGAAACTACAGAGGTATAACCATAGTTCTGTGCTTTGGGTTATGATTAATGAGATCTGTCTTTGGTTGTATTAAGAATTGAGTGAAAATTTAACTACCAAAGAACACATACATCACTCCAAAAAAGAAGCTGTGCTATGTACAATTCCTTTGGAGATAGTAGAGAATCTTAAGAAAAATAAGCTACTGAAAAGTCAATAGTTGGATGTCTTCTAGGTAAGGTAGTCAACTAACTGTGTAATGAATCACTGCGAATTGAAAACTAGAAGCAAATTATAGATTTTTGAGTTTTAGGCATAAAAATAATTTATTAACTAGATAGTGCACTCTAATCTGAATGCATTAATGAAAAAAAGTGACAGTTCAATAAAAATCCACCAGAAGTTATTCAGGACTTATATTTATAAATCTATCTTTTTCCTATATTAACTTATATTCATAAGTTAATTTTTTAAAAAGAATTAGAAAATAGAGAAAAGGAAATATATCAATACATATTCTTAATTTATGTATTTTTGTATTTTGAAATATCCACTGCACATTAAGTTGTTATGACCTTTTAATGATGTATTTTTAACCCTAATAGAGTACTAATGAGAAAGTAAAAAATTAATCTAGACAAATATCAACAAAGTACACTTACCTTAATGTTCAGTCAGAGTACTTTTTTCTCCAGTAAATAGAGTAGTTCTGTTTTGAATGATGGATTTTTACTGATTCTGCCACCAGATGTAACAGCAATAAAACAAATTCAAATGTAATTTTAGTGAATCAGCTCCCTGAAACCATTCTAACTCACAAAATATATAGTTATATCAGTTTTTTAAAAAAAATCTCTATTGTGTGTATACACCATAAAGTTGTCAGGAGTCTGAAAGTGTTATTGATATAGCCTCTCATGCTTTCATAGGAAGGTGGCGCCTAAATTTGTCTTTCAGTACTATTTTGCCTTTCACATACCTCTAATCCTTAAAAGCAAATAGAAACTAGAAATAATAAAGGTAATCAAAACACCAGGTATATGACGAATCAGTCATTTAATTATATAGCATTTAAGCAAATGTAAGTCATTGATTCATTAAACACGCACAACCAAAGGCTAACCCAGTTATTGATTCAATAGTGAAGCCTAGCCTTTGTTTCCAGTGATAACGACCATTTTACTTCACACTTCCAACTAAGGGGAACTTCGCATGCCAGCTCAACCCTTCTTAAGACAGGAGTGTGCAATCGTAAATTAAAGATTGGAATACTCACCATGATGCATTTGCTTTTCTAACTAAGGAATACCCTTTGATGATTATTTCTTTGAAGTAACTACGTGATTTTATTATTTTTTTTCATTTTAACTGTTATGGTAATGTCAGTTTGAGAAATCCAGAGAATTAGAATACTGATACACTTGGTAATTGTCAGTAAACTGCCTATGTACTTAACTTGCTTCTATAATTTAATTTATAATGTATTTTTTGCTCTACCCTATATTGTTTTCTGGTCTCTATTTAAACTTATAGAATAAATTATGATATTTTAATGTGCTTACTTTAAAAACTTTTATTTAAATGATGATTAGATTTTGTATGAAGAATAAACATATCGAAATGACCTTGTTTCCTGTTACTTACAATTAGCCCAATGTAAAACCTGTTATATGGATGTATGGGGAAAGGCAGGTAATTGACAATGAGACTGTAGAGAAATTAAATAAACATGAGGAGAAGGGTTTTGCTTTAACAATCTCAACAAGATACTTAGTTTAGCTGTGAAGACCTGAGGTCAGGATACTTTTCTGGTTTAGAGGAGTCCCACTCTTGGTGGAGAGCTTTCAGTCCTGTTAATGTGGGTGCCATGATATACACTCAGCCCTGAAGGCACATGACCATGCGCATAAATAAAATAACAGCTCGCTCTTGGCAGTTTGTGCTCACCATAAGGGTTATCCCTGGCTCAGCTGCTTTTTCACCATGAAGTCCGTTCCTGTGCATATAATCTGGGAGCTGTCCTCATTTTAATCTCCTCATGTAAGATTTTTATCATCTTTATTCTTAAGATGTAATCTAGATGGTGGTTAATTTCAAACTTTTCGACTCCCACTCAACAAGTATTTCATAACATGCATGTTAGACTCTAGTGCTATGAATAAATCTAAAGCTTTCAGGCACATGGCAAAGATTCTAAACATAATATCCAGAATCCAGTTTTGTGTATATTCCTTTCGATAGGATGAAAGATGCCACAAAGGTCAAACAGTTCTGTCCAAAGAATGTCATTATGGTTAGAGCAGGCACAAAGCACTCAGTGTGCTAAACAAACAAATGTCTGCACAATGAAGTGGACATACAGGAAGTTTTCTGGACTATCTGACAGTTCTGTTTGGTTGAGAGGAGAGATTTTGGTGCTGGGACTGTGACCAAGGCTTCCAGAAACTTCATCATAAGGTAAACCATCTGTGCTGACTCAGTTGATCTCATACTGGTGGCCTGCAGGGCATTGACAGCCCAACCCAGGGTTGGTTTGTTCCACAGTGTTGGCCAGCACAATGCTGTAAATCTAAATTTGTTTCCAGCATTCAAAAAATCAGGAGATTTCTCATAACAATCAGAATTCTTATCTTCATTTGAGAAACCAAAAACACAGCAACACTAAGACCACTTCCCTAATTAAAAATATCACCTGGAGCTGAGTAGAGCTGATTGTTTAGAAGGAATACTCATTCTCCTACTCAGCACAGCCTCTGTCACTCCTGGGGTTTCCCCTGCACTGAGGCTGTCAGTCACCTGTACTAAAGCCTGGCCTTGCTCATTTACATCACACCTGGCTGCCACTGGCAACCAGTGTGACCCCTTACCCGAGTTAAGTCTGTCTACTATGACTGTCTGCAGTTACTAGGACTGTGCTAAGGGTTTTATTTCAAGGTCCCTTTCATTCTTCCAGACCAGAAAATTCTTATTTCTTTGTTTGCTTTTCCTTGGGGAGTCGTGTATGCCATTGGTTACCCTTTTCTCCTCTGGGACCATTTCTCATCCAAATATTTTTGTGTCTATCTTAATGTCTTTCATATAATAAAGGACAAATGAAACAAAGAGAGGTTCAAGCTGTATTTGAAAGAAATAATAAGCTGAAAAAATTACAAGTTCTGATGCCACGGGTGTAGATGAACATACTGTCTGAGATTCTGAGCACTAGGACCATATCGGTGTGCGTCCATGATGTCTGATCTTTATTTCTGTCAAGATCTCATTTTTGTGGCATATCTCACAAACAGGGTTTTGGGAAGCATATATAATATTAACCACCTCTGCTCCCCATATTTTACTATTCCTCTTACAAACCTCCTCTTTATCTGCCTTATAATATTGAATAAGTAAAAAAAAAACACACACAGTGATAACAGCGAACTTTAATTACTAAATATCCAGGAATAACAAATATTAACATTTAGTCAGTTTTACTTTACGTTGAAGAATCATTTCTTCAGTCTTCAAGCTGATTTCCCTCCATTTCTCTGCAAAGTCACCACTGTCATTTATTTGCCGTGTATCTTTCCAGTGTTCATTTTCATATTTTTATTATAGAAAAATGTATCATACTGTTGATTTATGGATTTAAATGAATATCAATTTATTACGTCATATGCATAATTAAGCAAAATGTTTTTTGTTCAGTCATGATATTTTAAAATGTATCCATATTAATACATATAGATTCAGTTCATATATTTATATTTTGTATAATATTCGATTATATATACATTATACATATATACACACACACATATACACACACATATACATATACATACACACACACATATATATATATATATATATATGCACATATACTATGTGTCCTGAGCCTTTCCTGGGTTTTTGGAATTTATTGGGGTTTGTGGCTTCTCTGCCAGATATCTTCTTGTTTTTCTTTCCAGATTCATTCTTAACCTCCTCCCTTCCGCTTTCTGCCACAGATGTCTGACCTATATGGAATTGCATCAACGGATTTTTCAGTTTTCTGGCTTCTAGTTGGTTTTGTCCATTGGGAAGCCACAGCAGGGGAATGGAGGAAAGGAAAAGAACAAGGTTAGGCTGTTTATTACTCAATTATCCTCCTGGGTTTAGAACATCTCCCTTCTGCTGTCCTCTTGTGCCTTCTGCCTCTAGCCTTGGGTTACCACAGCATTCCTTGTGGTTTCACAGACCCCACTGCCATCTTTGTAAATAGTCACTTTGTAAAAGTCACTCTTTACATTATTATAATTGGAGTGTGACACTTATTCCTATTGGGATAAACATCTTGTAATCCTCTTGGCACATTTTTTGGGGTGTTTGGATAGAAAGGAAGTATATTTGTGATAAAACACAAACATCAAAGATGCACAAAGTTCACCCTTACTAAATAATTCAAATCTTCTGTCTCTTTATTTTTTTTTTTGAGGAAGATTGGCCCTGAGCTAACATCTGTTGCCAATCTTCCTCATTTTCTTTTTTCTCCCCAAAGCCCCAGTACATAGTTGTATAGCCTAGTTGTAGGTCCTTCTAGTTCTTCTATGTGGGATGCCGCCTCAGCATGGCTTGATGAGCGGGGAGTAGGTCCACACCCAGGACCCGAACTGGTGAACCCCAGGCCCCAGAAGCTGAATGTGTGAATTTAACCATTACACCACTGGGCTGCCTGTGTCTCTTTATTTTTATCCATTCAATCTGTTATGCTCAAAGACCAGTAGTTCTGTGTTTATATCTTCCTACACATTTATGTATTTGTCCATTTCTCTTTGAATTTCCAACTATTTTAAAAGTAGACATTATTACCATATATTTAAATATAGAGAGTCTTGATTCATAAATCCTTATTATGAATATTACTGTTTGGCTTTTACTCACCTTATTATTTCACTTTATTTCTCATGGGCATGTAATTTCCTTAGGTATTGATATTTCTTTTTTCCTATTTTACTTCACATTTTTCCAAACTCTTGTCTTGAATTTTGCTATCTTGTTTCTTTAAATTTGTCTCTTGTAAGTAACAGCAGTCTGATATCCTTTGCTTCTTTTAGTGATAATAATGACAACAAAAAAAGACTTACGAAAGGTTTCTATGTTCTGGCACTGTTCTTAGAGATTTTCTTATTTAAACTAATTGAATTGTCACCGTGACACTATGGGTGGGTATATTATAATCCCCCTTTTATAGATGAGGAAACTAAAGCCCAGAGTTTTAAAACCATGTCAAACACTAGCAAGCATTGGAGCAGGTTTGCACCGCAGGTTGTCTGCCTCTGAAGTCTGTGTTCTTAGTCACTATACTCTATCGCTGCTCATGATGGCAAATTTAAATCGTTGGATGGCATATCTCATATGTGTGGACTTATGTCAATTATATTGTCTTAGCTTTTCCTTTAGTTAATAACGACAAAAAAGATCAATACTTCACTTTCTGCTATTTAAGATGAGAAATTTGGTATCTTCTTTCTTTCTCATTTTGAGACTGTGTTAATGTGGGTTTATAGTAGCTGAGAGTAATATTTTTTAATAGTACAATATTAAATGTAATATTTAAATATTATCTCTTTCAAGAATTCTTTTTGTGCTTTTGTTTTCCTCAGTTTTTTTCCTGTCACACATGTTTACTGTTCCAAAAGGTATATATTTATGTATTTTTGATGCTCATCTCCCATATATTCTTTGCTTTTAATAGGAGTTTTCAGTATTAACTTCTTATTTCATCTTTCTTATAGCTTGATTATGTGTGTGTGTAAACATGTATGTCTGTATCTGTAGTCTATATTCATACCTATATCTACATTTACATCTAACACAATTGGAAAATATATTAATATAGATACACCTACAGGAATATATTCTTATTCCTGACATATTTAATAACGAATTCCCATTGGTCTTAACATATAAAGTATATGAGAATGAATATAGAATTCTTGGCTTATAAACACATTTTCCCAAAACTCTATGCTTCTCAAAACTAAAATGTTTTCTTTCAGCATTCACTGTTGAAAATGGAAAGTCTAACACAAGGTTTTTTTTTGTATGCATTTTTATTTTGAAAATTTTATGCAAGTAAGAGTTTACTGTAATTTTTCAAGTACATTAGAATCATGGGTTTTATTATCTTAATTAGGTTAGAAAAACTGATCTTTTTTACATCAAAGCCTTGGTTCTGAGCCAGCCCTGGGTCACCGCTTTGGTGACCCAGGTTTAGTTCCAGCTTGTGGAAACATACCATTTGTCTGTCAGTAGCCATGCTGTGGCAGCAGCTCACATAAAAGAACTAGAAAGACTTAAAACTCGAATATAAAACTATGTACTGGGGCTTTGGGAGGGAAAAAAAAAAACAAAAAATAAACCTTGGTTCCTTTTTCATGTCAGGAAAGCTACTGCATCCTTCTCAATACATTCTGGATTGTTTTTCAATGACCATATTTTAAAAGCTTGTCTTGTATTTCCAATTTTCCTGTAATCTTAATTATTGTTTATTGATAGCACTCAAAAAGGTTGTGTGTGTGTGTATGTGTATAATCTGTGTGTGAGTGTGTGACTTGTACCCATATGTTTGTAAGTGAGCTGTGACCCTTGATCCAAACCTTACTTCCCTTTCCTCTTGACAACAGGTTCAATGAAACTGATACTATAAATGCACATTACATATATAGCAGATTGCATATTCTGAGAATTTGACTAGTTAGGTCAACACGTTTATTCAGAATGAATTAATAATAGATTATGAAATTTGTGTATATATAAATAGCAATCTCTACAATAGCCATTAATAAACTACCTGGCTAGACAAAGAATCAGTCATCTTAAGTTTACTTTGTCTCTCTACCTCCTCTCTTCTTAGACCCCAGGCAATAGCTAGTTCTCAGAGATATTATCTAGAATAATAAAATTACAGGTTTTTAAGAACTTAATCTGTGGCTGTTGGTTCAGAGGTGGTGTCATATTTCCTTCCTACTCCTATATGATGTAAAACATATATGTTTGGAGTAAACATTCTCATGAAACTCTTAAAAAAATTTATTTTGCTAAGGCTTATGTACATTGCTCCCTTATTCTCATTGTGTTCTATAAATGTGCTGTCTGTTTCTGAATATTAGAAGGAAAATCTAGAACATGTTCTGCCATTATTATATTTAAGTGCAGCCATTGTCCACTATTAAGGAATTTTTTTCTGATACATAGCTGTGAAAATCTTGAATTTTGCCCCAATTTTTGAAATTACTTTTTCAGCTCCTGAAATACCACACAGAAGTTATGAATGCCGAAGATAGCTGTCATAGATCAAGATATAGGAAACCACTAACATAGCATGATTAATTGCCTTTAATATGTACACTTAGATTTCAATTTATACCAAGTTGCAAATGAAAGTCTCTAATAAATGTAGATCGTGGGGAAAATGCTGATTGAGCTCAGGAAGTAGCTTTTGTGCTTTTAATCTTGTTTACCATGTCATGCTAAATATATCAGAGCCATAAAAATGATTGGGTGTGACATTATATGAGAGACTTAATCAAACACTAAACATTTAACTTAATTAATCTTATAATTTTCATATATATAAACTAATGCCTAGGAGACTAAATATAATCAAGTATACAAAATTTAGAGATATTTTTGTTGAAAAAAATAATCTCTTGCTACTCATGAAAAGTGTCATTATTTGACTAAGAATGCATCTTAAAAAGTAGATTGCTGTTCAATGTATGTCCTTCCCAACAGTCTCTGCTGTAAACTTTTGTAGCCTTTGCAACTGGTATATGCAAAGATGAACCCTATACTTTTAAAGTATTCTTGAAATTTTTTCCTAATCTTAATCCCTTCTACTTATCCCTTAGACCTAAACTCATATTTTAGTTGTCTTATTTATTCTTATCAGAGCCTCTTTCCTACAAATGCCTTACCATCCATCCAATTTCCTATATGTACATTCTGAAATTCTAGATCAAGCCACACTGCCTCCAGGAAGCTACCCATTATTCACTGTCCTCTTCTACATCTGAACAATATCACTCATGCATTTTACACAATTTAGTGTAAAATACCAGACTGTGGTGTTGCAACAAAAATACACGCAAACAGTTATTTAATATAAGCTTGATTGATAATCTGTTATTTTTAGGCAAGATGTTCAGTGTTTATGCAAAAAAGTGATTATAGTGGTGAATCCAAGAACCCAATCTAATCTGGAGAGAAATTGGTAATACAATTTCTTAGAGTCAATTGATTTTGAGTTCTAAATGAGGTAGAATGATTATTGCAGAGAGCAACTGAGCAAGAAGAATAGAAGTGGATGGTCATAATTTTTGGTTGGCACAATTTTTAATTATACTGATATCAGAGGTGAGAGCCTGACATGGAGTGGCAGTAATATTAAGGTCAGAGTGCAAGATGGGTCACCCATGAAGATTATTGAATTTTTTAAACACTCTACCTGATGGCCAAGAGGATAGTAAGTGTTCTCATCCTATCTGGGTTCCACTTGTCTCTATTTTGTTAAGTCTCTACTGTATTCTTTCTGTAGGTCATCTATGCTAGGATTTGGTTACTTCCTTTGTTTAAATTCAAACACTATGAAAAATGTGAATGCCTGTTTTTTTTTTTTCCCTTTGCAAACAAGCCTTCCCTAATAGATGTTTGCAGAAGATTTTTTCCTTCCTTTATTTTCCAGAAACTATACCATCTTGTATTAAAACCATAATGGATTTGTCTGTTTTCTTGGTCTTGCAACTGTCCTTTCAGCCTGATGAGCCTCTTTTCTGTTGTCTTTTTTGAACTATAGTAATTCCGAAATGTGCATTCCACTCTGACAGGAAGAATTCCTGATTTAGTTAAATTTTAAAAATGCATTTTTTTGTTGTGTTAAATCATGACGTATTCTATGTTACTACTTTAATATTCCTTTGGCAGTAGTAACTGAGATTTTCCTTTTAATTACTTTGTCCCTTCTAGCATGAGAATTGGATTTGCTCCACTGAATGGTTTCACTCTTTCCTCCAAGCAAAACCAAAACTTGCACTGAATTATTTTGGTGCAAGATATCAAGTTACTAAAATTCTTTATTATTTTTTGGTATCATTGCCTTCTGTAATACTGATGCTTTTTATGGCCTCAATTTGGGACAACTATCAGGATACATTATATTTGATATAACTAAGATAGTCAAAGACATAAGAAACCATTAAGAAAACTTCTGAATTAAAAAGAAAATGATATCTGTATTTCTGGTAAAGAAATTAAATATAATGAAACTACAGCTCACGAAATTATCCTCTGAAAAACAAATCTGGTTAGGGTACTTCACTGATTTAAAAAAAGTACAATTATTCAATTATTCTGTATTATTCTGTATTGCCTAGGGCAGTTGTTTATATATAGCTTTTTTTTTTGGGTCATATACCCACATTAGTAAAACAACATTGAGCAAGCACTTCTGATATATGTATGTGTTTATAATCAAATTACAGTCATATATTATTCTGCAAATATATTCTAGATAATACTGTACATATATAACAGGAAGTTTTAAAAAATAAGAAAAATAAATACAAATGAAAGTCTGTTTTACCCCATATTCTGGGGGTTCATCTTGTATAACCCCTGGCATGCATCCAGTCTCTTCTGACAACTATGGACCTAGAACAGGGGTCAGCAAACTATGGCTACAGGTAAAATCAAATGTACCATTTGTTTTTGTAAATAAAGCTTTATTGAAATACAGTCATGCCCGTTTGTTTACATATTGTCTATGGCTGCTTCTACACTACACTAGTGAGTACTTGGAACAGAAACTGTGTGGCCCACAAAGCCCTGATCTATCTTCTAAATAGAAGTTCTATCTTCTGTTTTGTCAGCTCTCTCTCTCATGTTCCAAATATCTGTAGTTCTAGCCTTAGAGTATTCCTCATTTGTTTTATAGTATATCACATGTTGTCATACATATGATACATACAAACATGCTTTGAGCATGTTTTTCCCTTTGCTTAGAATGCTTTCATAGAGGTCTTCTGTTTAGTTCTTCATAACGTTTCTTATTTTAAAAAGTGCCTTGTCAGAGGCCGGCCCCGTGGTGTAGTGGTTAAGTTCACACGCTCTGCTTTGGTGGCCTAGGATTCGCTGGTTTGGATCCTGGGCACAGACCTTGTCATGGGCTCATCAAGCCATGCTGAGGTGGCATCCTACATAGAGCAACTAGAAGGATGTACAACTATGGCATATAACTATCTATAGAGCTTTGGGGAAGAAGGGGGGTAAAAGGATGAAGATTGGCAGCAGATGTTACCTCAGGGCCAATCTTCCTAAAAAAAAAAATGTTGAAAAAAACCCCTGCATCTTTCCTGTGACTTTCATAGGGCTATCACTTGCGGACAACAAACTTCTGTCTGTTTGGTTGGATATAAGACCCAAATGGGCGAATGCAACTTTGTCTCAGGGATTTGAATCTCGAGTAGGAACTCCAGGAGAAAACACAATTGGAGTAGTTATTCAATAGCAGTGCCCTAATCGAACAGTTCACAAAATCCCACTATGAGATCCCCGGAAATGTCTTTATTTACATCATTCACGTAATCTGCTCTTTTATGTCTTCCTTTGATTTTGTAAAATATGTAATATCGTTTCAATACATTTATGCTTTGCTTAAGCTAGCCCTGATCTAATATTATTTGTAAATGTGACCAAGTCTATCAGTATCCCATTTGCCCATTAGAAATAACCCAGATTTTAACAACCAAGTTATGAAGTTATTTAATAACCAAAAAAGAATATTTAGCACATACAGCTTGTCATATAATTAAATTATTTCTATAAAAATTAGGACTAATCGTGAGTTACAGAAGACTCTAAAGAATTCTCTTCTCTGTGACTGTTGATTTCACTACACTTTGGAACACGGTATTGGAATGGTCAATAAAAGTGTAATTGTGAAACCCACTTACTGTGCCTAAGGTACAGGATTGAGAGGTCACTCCTGCTGAGTAATGAGAAAAAATCTAGTACAGATTATTGAAAGAAGATCTAGCAAATGAAAATTTCTATGATCTTTAAAAAGCTTGTGTAAACAAAACAGCATAGACCAGAGCTCAGCAAACTCTTTCCGTAAAAGGGCAGATAGTAAATATTTTCAGCTTTGCGGGCCACATAGTCTCTGTCGCGATTACTCAACTCTGGTGTTGTAGCACAAAAGCCCCGATAGACAATACATACATGAACAAGCATGGCTGTGCTCCAAGAAACTTTATTTACAAAAACAGGCAGTATTCCTTAGTTAGCTGACCCCTTGTATAGACTGAAGTTTATGCACATCTGTAGGCTACTATACCTGAGGTGTCACCTGCATGCATGGTTTCAGTATGGTTATAGCTCATTTATTTATTGATTGACTCAACACATATTTTTGAGCGCCCATTCTGCCTCAGGAAATGTATCCAAACTCAGAGCTTCCTTTAAATAGTTTTAGAGGCAAAAAAGCCCATGTCCTGAAGCATTGTCCAATTGAAAGTAATTCCTCAGATGAGGCACTGGAGAAGTGGCTTTTAGATCCCAAATGTACATAACTGATGACCCGATGGCAATATAAATCTGTGTTCTGATTTCTCTTCTGGAGGTTTGGATGTGTGTGTCCTGGAATCTATGTTCAGATCCATTCTGACAACTAAGCCCAAGGCCACTGTCTTCTTTACTCTCTCAGATGTTTATTTGGCTTGTGTTGTGGTTTGTTTATTGGCTTTTATATAACTTAACAGAACAATGAACATAAACTCTTATTTAAACAATAAAATTTCTGTGTGGTATCATCTTGAAATGCACTATTGTTAACTGTCAAGTTTTCATAGTTGACAGTCCTTATGGAGCCATAAAAAAACGAGTTGCAACTGAGTCTTGAAATTTTATTAAACCTTGGATTTTGCTGGTATGCTTTGAGAACTCATGTTCCATTACAGCTGCTTTTTATGCCCTAATCTTGCCAAATTGTGAATGTAAACAGACTCAGAGAAAGTTATATTAAGGGTCAAATGAGGGAAGGATCAATTGCTTTTATCTCCATTTCAGAACCCACTATCAATAATAATAGTAAACAAAGAGGTTCCAGCCTTTAGGTAGTCAAAAACAGAAGCTTCTACTTTGGACATGTGGATAAAGTTTCTCTTGTTTTAACCATAATTTGGTAATTGTGTTTTTGTTTAATTTATTTGAGTACATATTATTTATGCTTTCTGTTGTCACCATTATCTTTCTGACAAAAAAGGTCTCCATCCCTGCTTATTCCTATGTTGTATCTTATTGATTTGTTGTCCTTGGATAGTATTTATATATATAGATTACAAATTGTCAATTTATCATATTGTCTTATTGGGCCTTATAGCTTTAACAGTTTAAAGATAATCCTTGTTTCCAGCAGTTTGTGAGAGTACTTATGCACATGAGCTAGTGGATTCAAGCCTGTCATCTAAATATTTATCTGTCTTCTTCATTGGACATAGAGATCAAGGTCAATGCTAAAAGGAAAAATCGTATCTCTTCTCTTGTGAAGAAGGCGATTAATTGCCCTGTAGAATTTCTTGTCAGGTACGAACAAGAACAGGATCAACTGAAGAAAAATGGAGAATTCACAGTAACGGCTCTTCTTCATTTTATAAATAGCCCATTTATGCTTTGTGTTCCTGGTTTTCTTTTATTATTTGTATTTTATATCTTAAAAAAAACTTTGATAGAAAAAGTCACTGTTAAAATAATAAAATTTTTGTATAACAGTCCTTTTTTCACAAAAATTCCCTGTAAGCCAAAAAAGGAAAAACAAAGCCACTGCATTATACCTGAAAATAAATTACACAATTACAGTTTATTGCACTAAAAAGTAAAGCAAATGCTAAATTCATTTGAAGTAACCTATGTAGCCACATTCTAAGTGTCATTTCTTACAGGAGCATAAAATTTAGTTATTGATACCACATGAATCAGTAATTAGAACTTGTTTAAGGAAAACCCCCAGAATGGTTATAACCATGCTCATATAATACTGCAAATAGCCTTCTAATTGCATAGCTTACATTCAGGTTAATTGTGGTATAGATGTTCACTTAGCTGCTCTACTGTGACGTTGACACCTATAGTAAACATTGCATGGTTCAAGATTAAGTGTTACTTAATAGTCACCATAGATTCAAAATGACGCAACACAGGTTAATTAAATGTTTCTTTGGTGTATTAAGCTTCATTGTCGTCAGGAAGATTTTTCCTGTTTTCTCGTTTTAATGTAATTATTAATGTTGTTTTAATCCAAAACATTGGGGGAAATGTTAGAATTTTCCTTAGGGAAAAATTACAGAAATATTTCTCAAGAGATATGTGTGTTTCTTAGAAAAAAAATCAGTGAAATGTTGGAAATAAAGGTCTGATTGTTTAGAAGGTATGTAGAACGACTATTGCAATTGTTGGATCTAAAGGCTGTAAGTGGACTATTGTATGCTTATAACAGGAAGGCCACTGAAAACTTTCCTCTGTGTGGAGTAAGAGATGATTTTACTAAGAGTAAGGTAATGCCTGTGTAGTAGAAATGAAGTATTTGATACATTTGGTCTTTTTGTTTGCTTGTGTTTCAAAATGCTTTATCTTGGGAATTTTAAAACTGGAAAGAAAATTAGACCCATTCATTTTACAGAAGAAGAAATTGTGTCTCAGACAGGTTAAGCAGCACAAAGGAGTTAAGAACAATCATCTAGTAGAGGGAGTATCCAGACAGTACTGGTTTGACTTTACTCCTTGACTGTGGGTCTTATCACTATTTTAACAAGAGTTTATCTATTTAAGATGGAAAAGTAAGTTATTACTATTTATTGGATAAATGTGTGTATTGATGTCTGTGTGTGTGTAGGTGTGTGCAGCAGAGTTGGCACAGTAGAACGTTACACAGCTATCCTGGAAATAGAACTCCTCTCATTCAATTGTTAAGGAAATGTTCATACAAATGAATATATGTAATGCATATAAAAGTTTTAAAGCAAAATACTAAAAAGAATACTACTTCCCCAAACTTCATTATTTGAACTACAAATAAGCAGCTATTTGAGGATGTCCCTTGAGACTGTTTTGATTTCCGTTCAAATGATTCATAATTCAATAGCTTTAAAATGCCATGTAGACCACAGGGTGTCACAGCTCACTTCCTATAATAGGTGCACATAAATCAAAGCAAATATGAAAGGAAAGGTGTCTGAAAGAAGGAAAATTCTGATGATATGCACATTGTGAAATAACATGTAGGTAATTAAAAATTAAGTCAAGTAGGAGAAGAATAATCATTGGTTCTTTGACATAAGGTGAAACATTTAAATTTGAAAGTAGCACAATGGCTAATTTCCATAACAACATGATTTTTGATTCTATATTATTTCATACATCCCCAGTGGAACTCCCTGTAAAGCCTCCAGATTAGATATGGGACCTTATTTAGTTTCTTCTGTATGTACCCTTTGACCTTCTAAGAGAAATCTTCTGTAAGTTCTAGTGGTCTAATACTTAAAATTTTTTTTAGTCTTTTACTATAATAGCCAATGTTTTCATAATGGCAATTTCATACATATTTCATATATGTGCACATATATCCATACACGGGCTTCCTTAATCTTTACAGTGGGTAACAACAGCTTCCTTTATCTTTACTGACCAGGACTAAATCTGTTCTGTGGGATTAACCCAGAAGACACCTTAGTGAAATCTTTTGTCTCTTCGTCGCTGTACAGGGGCTGTTGTGCTTTCTTACCGTGTCCCAGTAGACAAAATTATAGAGCAAAGGCAGACTGTATAAGACTCCAACAAGGCTACCTCAGGTACTAACAAGTGCAATACACTGAACACACCAGTTTAGTAGTTAAGCCCAACTCTATAAGAGCTGGATAAACCTTAGGTGTACTTTATTCTTCATGGAAAATGCATTAAAAGAAATTTCATACAATAGTTTTCTTGAAATTCCTCTAGAGTAAATTGCCAGATTTATTCTCTCCAGTAACAAATAAATTGATTATGGACTTCCTGATAAAACTTGATTATTCCTATTAATGTAAGTTTGAGAGAGAGTGAATACAAAGACTCTTTCAATTATTCATACCTTATTAGCTTATTAATATTACTAGAGTTTTAGGGTGTTATTGATGGCTGTCTGGTTAGAGGTATCTGAATATACTGATGGCTAGGCCATCAGTATATTGGTTGTTTTAAAACTATACATTGACAATATCATAGCGTGTCAGTTTTGGCTATGTAGAATTGTGTTTATTCATAACTCTCTCTCTTAGACATGGTTGGCCTGATATCTTTGATGAGAGGGTTATTATTGCTGTGTTGCAAGGAGGAAGGATTTACTCCGTTTGTTTTCTAAGATTCCATTGAAGGAGGAGTCACACAGAAGACTCAGCTTTGTCAATTACTAGCTGAGTGGATAATTGCATTATTGGTCCCAATTGTTTATTATTCCCTGTATCCATGGCCTTTTGCACGTGTATTTGCATGTATGTGCATCGTGGCAGCGGCATACTTCGCACTCCTTGACATTTGGTTTGTCCATATAGAGTGACAGAAATGACCATATGCCTGTTCTGAGTCAAGACTTCAAAGACCTTTTATGTTTCTATTTGTGCTCTTGTGCCTCTGCCATTGCCAGAAAACAAACAAATGAAGAAAATATAAGCCTGGGTTAATTTGCTTGTTTTAGGAAGAAAGTGGATTTGTTAGGCAGAGCCACTGCCCCAGTCCAGCCTCGCCTAGATTAGCTGACAACCCTCCCGACCCCCATGCCAATCCCTAGTTACAGGAGCAAGCCCACCCAAGGTTAGCAGTGCAGCCAGGGTGAGTCCAACCCAAGTGAGCAACCTTCAGCAAAAGTGTAGCTCTGTGACAATATTATTGATTTTATATATAATAATATATATAATAAATAAATATTAATTTAACATTTTATGTTTCTGTTTTGGGGAAGTTTATTACATAGCGTTTTTGTAGTGTCGCAAAATGATCATCTGAATAACAAACTGTCTATTCTATCCATCTACCTATAAATCCATTTATTTATTGATCTATCAGTCCTTCTATCTATACAGAATGTAAGATTAGCAAAGAATCCTTGTTTTGTTGTTGTTGTTGTTGTTGTATCACCAATGCTTAGACATTGCATGTAATATATATGTGATAAATATTTGTGGCATGAATGTGGTAGCAGAAAAATCATTTTCCAATTTTGAAGAAGCAAAAGACAAGCATAATCCCAAAACTAACAGATAAATTTGAAGACTTCCAAAAGCAGCTGAAATTAGGCAGAATCGAAGTGGGAAGAAATAAAGAGAAGAAATTTGGACGGAGGTTTCCGTAGTGGGAGTATATTTTTGTTGGTGCTTTCTGAGATATCTTACATTGGCAAAAAGCTAGAGGAAAAAAACGCTTCGTGAGAGTGAAGGGAACACCCCAAGATGCAAAAATGCACCCTTGTTTGCAATAGCAAGTTAGAGCACTGCAGTGAGAGAGTTTGGCAGCAGAAGCCAACAGACCCAATTTGGTTTAAAAAAGAAACAGAAACACAGTTCCAACAAGAGTTACATTGGCAAGGCACACTGGCAAGTGGACGTTTGTCATGTACACCTGAGGGAAAAGGTTGTGAAAACTAATTAGCCTCTATATGATGAATCTCATTATATTAACTATATTCTATCAGATTAAACCTATAAAGGTGCCAGTTTCCTCTGGTTCAACCTAATACATGGCCCTGTCTTCATCCTCCAATCAGGAAAACTCATTCAGTATGATAATTAATAAAAAGGAATTAATACAGAGTAAAAAGATACCAGGTGGAGAAAAGTGAGAAAAAGAGCAGAAAAGATTTACAAACAAATTAAGAATAATGACCCTGTGTCGGATATTTGCTATTTGCTCTTCCTGACACATACTTCCCTCTTCTCTAGTTTGCTAGGTGCTCATGGAGGCAGGTCTTGATGAACTTCCTCAGCAGTTCTCTTTTGCTTCTTCAGGTTGAGTTTGGTCAATGGGGTTTGTGGGAGCACTGGCAGGAGATCTATGAGCAGGAGAAGATTAAGATCAGGACATTTGTCCCCCAGCTTTCTTCCAGTCAAGACGCAGGTGTGCTGGGTTCCTCCACTAAAGGTTACAGCTCCTAATAGTTAACAATCTCTTACAGCTACTGCTGTTTCCTCTGAGTTCCAGTAATTGTTCCCTCCCTTCAGGACTAGGTGGGATAAAGTGTTTTCCACTGTTGCCAGCCTTAGGTGCTTCATCATCTTTATTAACTTGCTGTAATAATCCTTTATTAAACTCTCCTCAATAGCATTGTCTAATTTGAGTAGATCATCTGTTTCTTACTGGGATTTTGATTACCAAAACTACAAAGCAGAAAAGTAAGAACTCAGGAAAGATAGCAGAAGGTAATGACATAAGAGTGGTAGAAATCCTGAAAGCCGTACAGAAGAACAGAGATAAATGGAAAAAGCACAAGAAACAATTGACATTTCAGAAAATTCAGTAAAGGAAATGGTATAAATGACAAAACTAATCAAAATTAATTGAAAATAAAGAGTTAAGCTCTTAAATAGACGATAGACCTAGAAGACTTACCAAGAAGAAGCCTGTTTGCTTATGTCTTGATTCCCCCCACATTCCAGAAAGAGAACATGACATAGAACTAATACTTAAAACTATAATTCAAGAAAACTTTTTTGAAATCAAGACAATCTTAAATTTATATACTGAAAGAATACACTGTGGAATAAGGAAAATTGACCCAGAGTTGTCAATATCAAGATATATCCTAAACGTCAAAGACAAGAAAAGAATTCTTTGGAAGTTAAGGCCAAAAGATCAAGTCTGTTTTGAAGAAAAATAGAGTTAGGCTAGCCTGAGAATTCTTCAAAACTTGTATACCAAAAGATATACGAGCAAAGTTACAAGACACTCAAGAGAAGAAAGTAGGACTATGGATTTCATAAACGGGAAAAATACTCTTCCACTGTGAAGGCTGAACATACATAAAGCTGAAAATATTTTTTCCCAAGAATACTTCTTAAGTAAACTATAGTCGTGTCCCATATGATGATGTTTCGGTCAATGAAGGACTGCATGTATGATGGTGGTCTCATAACATTAGTACCATGTAGCATAGATGTGTAGTAGGCTATGCCATCTAGGTTTGTGTATGTATACTCTGTGATGTTCGCACAATGAAATCACCTAACGATGCAGTTCTTAGAATGTATGGCTGTTGTTAATGCATGACTGTACAGGAAGAACTTTAACTGTGGGAAATTTCAGGAGGCTATGTAAAAGAAGGTGTTGTGAGCATTAAATATATGAAACTGGAATAAAGTCTAAGATATATTTCAGGTATAGGGTGACAGAAAAAAATGTGAAAGTGATATGCCTCACAGTGCAGAATGATTAAATTAAAAGAACAATGTGAGAGAAAAATAAGATGGGGAGTAAGTTCACCAATTAGCTTATCCAAAGTAGCTGGAAATCAAATATCGTTGAAAGTATCATTGGCAGTGCAAAGCTAAATAATAAAAATAATACTATTGACTAAAACCAGATGTGGATAAAAGGGGGGAGAGAATGCAATAGAGAAAATACAGTAATATTATAATTTTGTGTGTGTGTGTGAGGAAGATTGGCCCTGAGCTAACATCTGTTGCCAGTCCTCCTCTTTTTGCTTGAGGAAGACTGTCACTGAACTAACATCTGTGCCAGTCTTCCTCTACTTTATGTATGGGATGCCACCACAGCATGGCTGACTCACGGTCTATGCCCAAGACCCGAACCCGCTAACCCTGGGCCTCTGAAGCAGAGCATGCGAACCCAACCACTATGCCACCGGACTAGCCCCTGTAATTTTTCATGATAGGGAATTAATAAAAGATTAATGGTTTTTAAATTAACATATTATCATAAAGATGACCACTAAAACCAAAATGCAAAGCTTCCTAAATATCAGAAAATCTACATATAGGAAAAAACTAACGAAACACAGCTTAAGAATCAACAAAATTGTGAAAAAAATAAATGTAACATAAAAATAATATGAAAACATAATTGGAAAAGCAAATAAGTATGAATGGGCTAAAATCATCTGGAAAAATAATTTCATGTTAGTTTACAAAGAAAAATTCTATATAAAAAAATACCTAAACTCTATACAAAAAAATATACCTTGAACTCGAAAAGATAAGCAAAAATACCCAAGCAAATGAATAAATGGAATTCTGGGGCTGTAACAGAGAAAGTAAAAATAGGTAAAATTAAGCAAAACAGTATCACATAATAAAATCTTCAGAAAATAAAAGATGAAATAGAATCACAAAAACGATAGTTGATTTTAATTCTTTCTCCTAGGAGATAAAGTGGAAAATAACAGAACAAGAAAAACATAATAATGCAGGCTAATTGACATATATGCATGTAAATTAATATATATAGATTGATGTGTTTGTATACATATAATGTATACATAAACGTTTGTATACATGTATCTTGTATAAATATAAAGTTTGATATACATAATATATAACAAATATAATATATATAAAACTTGTACTCTAAAAATTGATGTTATAATTTCTTTTCAGAGTACATTAATAAAAATTGATCATATATTAGACCAAAGATAAAGCTTCAATATCTATCAAGAAAAAGAAATAATACAGAAACTGTTGTGACCACAGGTCAATAAAAATGAAAACAGTATAACCAGAAAACAAAATTTCATATTAACTACAAATTTTAATACTATATTTTTAAATAAGTCCTGGCTCGTGGAGTCAATGTAAAATGACATTATAGAATATCTAGAAAATAATATAATGAATATAAAAACACTATATTTAAGAATTTATGAGATTTCTCTAAAGCAATGCTTGGAGGAAAATAAATAGCCTTCAATACCTAGAGCAATACACTAACAGAAAATAATGACAAATTATTTAATACTGACTCAAATATTTAGAAATTTAAAATAAAGAACAAAATAAAAATTTTTTAAATTATGAAAAATTATTGAAACAATTTAATGAGTATGACAACAGAAAAACTAAAGCGGATAACTTGAGGCCTTGAGGCATAGGGTGCCTTGCATATTAGAGGAACAGAAAGAAAATCCATTAGACTGGAACAGCAAGAACAAGAAAGAGATCAGATAATAGGAGGTTCAGATCATGTAGGGTCTTGCAGGTAATAGTAAAAACTTTGGCTGTTGTACTGAGAGTAGGCTTCAGGGAAAGAGAGAGGGAGACCAGCTCAAGACTTAATGCAGTAATCCAGGAGAGAGATGATAGTGGCTTTTACTATTGTGGGTTGGCAAATGGAGATGGTGAACAGCAGTTGACTTCTGGATCTATTTTGAAATAGATCCAGAAGGATTTGTTGTTGGAACTGATGGGAGAAAGGGAAAAAGGCAAAGGTGACATCACTTGCCTGAATAGGTAGAATGGAGTTGTCACAGTGACTGAAATAAAGAAAACTAGGGAGAGACCTGGTGTGGGGAGAGGCCAGAGTTCCATTTTAGACAAGTTCATTTTGAGATGGCTGTTATATATGTAAGTGAAGATGCCAATTAGCAGTTAAATATGTGGGCTTAGAATTAAGGGAAGAGGACTGGCCTATAAATATAAACTTAGGAGTTATCAGCCGAGATAGTAAATGTGATAAGTAAGGGGAAAAGTCTTGTGTGTAGTATGTTACCTGTTATGGAAAAAACAATGCAGGGGGTTTATACAACCATATTTACTTGTAAATGGATAAAAATCTTTGTAAATATACCTAAGAAATCTCCATAAAATCCATATGGAAATCTATATAACAGCCTACCACTTGTTTGATGGGATGGAACTGGGCACATAGTATGGCAGGGTTTGGAGGGAGATATTGACTGTCTATCTTTTTCATGCCTAGAAAAAATGTTAGACATGTGATTGAAGATACTATTAACTTAAAATAATTAAATAAAATATAAATTAATCAAACCTTAAAGTACAAATTATTACAACCAAAAATGAATAAAGTAAAACATTTGTTGAAGGGATACTTCTGTTATAACTTTATTTTGAGGATTATATTTACTTAAAATTGCTTTATATACCATAAGTAAAGCATTATTTATTATAAATTCATATTGTTTAATGCTACTTCAAAAGATTCTTGAATGATTTATAATATCTTTAATCAGATCACCCTAAGCAGACGTTTAAGAACAGTGTTTATTTAGAGTATTACAGTTGTATATCATAAAAACCCCAAACTTTCTTTAATAAAGAAAATTTTTCAACTCAGGTAAATGGTTTCAGACACAACTGAATCTTGCTTCTCAAAAAGTCATCAGAAATGTTTTTCCTTTCCTATTGGTGCTTTTTTTCTTGTATCAGATAAGCTCTTTCCTTTTTCCATGGATTGATCGACATAGCTCTGGTATCTCCAGATTTTCATGGTTCTTAGTGTCTGTGAACTCAGAAGGAGAGTGTCTTTTTCTAAATAGTTCTGGCGAAATTGCCAGAGAGGAGTCATTATACCTAACCCTGAGACGGTGTCCGTGTTCAGAAATATGGTGGACCCTGAATCAAAAACTAGAATTGTGCAAGGACTGAGAGAGTAGGGGAGCAATTGTTCGCCAAGAAAAGAAAATGCAAGAGAGAAACAAAAAAGCTAAAGCGCTATAGCTGTCTTCTGATTCAATCTTACAGAGATACCCATCCTAATAAAGTGATATAGATCATTCCTTGACGGTAGAGTGAAATGTTCAATTTTCTCTTCTTCACATTTCTTTTTTCAGACTTCCATGTCTGAAATGAAGGAAATGAGGAATTTTTTTTTGCCAAGGTAGTGTATGTTAATGCCAAGCTAATAGATTGATATCATTTTATCTGCTAGCCTATTGGATATGAATGGAAGTTCATGAACAAAGGAAATACGACCACAATTAAGTTTGAAAGTGATTATTCTGGTAAATCTGAATACTGTGTATGGATGAGGTGCAGGGGACACAAACAGGGCTTTGGACCAAGAATGTGAGATAGAAAATCCAGGTTTAAGATTATTGTAGTAGAAATGGAGATGAATAACTTTTCTTTTCTCCCTGGAATAACGATCTAACAACACATGGATTCAAATGTTACCAATTTAAATGTGTTCACATAACCTTCTTAAGTGAAATGAAGCTGCTTTAATTTCAAAGAGCCAAAGGCAATATGTTTATATTTGCAACAATCACAGTAACAAAACATTTTTCCAGTGGAGGCATACTTTAGAGAATGACTCATATATTCTTTCTGTAATGGATGCTGCCCCTTTAAGTAGCAGAAAACAACTTTAGAGGATAATAGTTGTTATTATGATTGTCAGTCTATTCCAGATCTGCTATTCTGTATTTTGTTGCTTATAGTCATAAATAGTACTTGGCGTGAAAATTTGATTTATCGCAAGCCAGAGTGTCAGATCTTTAATGGATAGGAAAAGGATGGTATCTGAGAGAGATAGAAATAAAGATAAAGATAGAGACGGAGATAAAGAGAGAGATTGATTAAGAAAGAAAGATTAAGAGAATGAAAGAACTTGATGTTGAAAAGGAAAATTATGATTTCTTCAAAAATTGGAAACCACATTGGTCTCCAATTCGTTTCTAAAAGAATTATGGTTTCTTAAAAATTAAGACCCCTTAAATCAATCCAATAGTATTTATCTTAACTTCTTAAAAAATCAATTAATTGACAACTTTCTTTTGTTTCATTAGAAACGGATGTCAAACCAGTATGCAGAGAATACACTGGATCATAGCACATGATATCAGATTTTTGAAATTTTATTTCTATTATTTGTCGATAATGCCTTTGATAACATCTGGCTGACTGTGTAGGCTGAGGCACCATTTTAATTGGCCTGAAACTCTCACTTTAGGCTTATGTGTTTATCTTTGTTAATCTCTCATTAAACTGTTGAGTAAACAAGGGTTAAATGACTCAAAAGCCTTTGGATTTGTTTTTTTTTTTTTTTTTTGAGTAGTTTATGATTTATTTTGACTCAAACATGCTTATAATTCCCTTGTGTTGGTTAATTCATCTGTTAAATGGGTCTCCATATTTACAAAGTAATATTTGAGGATGTCCCATCAACAATGACACCATAAAGTATTATGCTAAATGTTTCAGACATACAAAATTGCCAGAAAGGAAAAGTCAGCTTATTTTCCTTAAGGATGAGCCACTGGTTCATCTCAGTAAAGTCTGGGCCTAAATCATTGGTTTGTTATCCAATGATGAAGACAAATTTGTTCTCTGGGTTTCTGGTTAATTCCCATACATTATCTTGGATCAGATTTTATTTTAAGAGCTCAGTATCAACATAGTATTGCTCTGCAAGATGTTATTTCAAGAAATAAAGAACAGTAAAATATGAGCACCTTTTCTAATGAAGAGATATTTATGCCACTGGAAAGTATGAAAAACAAAATACCCCTCAGATAATAAAAATATAAATGCCAAAGAAATATCACTTTGATCATAAAATGATAAAGGAATCATATTTGGTGAATTGAGGAGAATGTTTATGGCTGAAAGAAAATGGGGTTAAGAAATATTACATAATTAAGAATGAAAACAAAGGAGATTATGGAGGATGTAGGAAGAGCTATTCTATAGAAAAAAACGAGAATGGGCTTTGAGGTAAAAACAACCTAGTGCAAACCTTTGTGCCACTTTACTATTTGTATTATTTGGGCAAGTTTAGTAATCTGAATCTCTGTCTCCATGACTGGAAAATGGAATAAAATGGTATCAGAGACTCCTTTAAAAGTTAAAAAATGAACATTGTAGCAGCTTACTAAGGGTTTATTCTCTCCTCACAGAAGAAAAATAAGCAAATAACATGGAGATTATAACAAATGAAAAGGCTTTCAAGTTGTGGCATATGTTTTTTAAAAAGCCCTAATGGAGGAATTACAAGGCTTGGATTCTAATCTCAAATATGATACCTGCCTGCTGGTTGGCCTGGGCAACAATTTAAACTCTTTTCAATTTTCATAAGTCTAAAAAGAGAATGTTGGTTAACTAAACACTAAGATTCTTTTCATTTCTATTATGGATGATTGGGTGACTATTGGTATGTGTGTTGGCTTCATTAAAATTGATGATTAGAAAATTTCCTAATGTTTGCAAAAATTTTAATAACTAAGAAAATAACCTTAATTTGGTTAAAATTAATGAATTCTCTAATTTAGTATCCCTTTGCAATTTAACTAGCTTTGATAGAATAGTTATGGAAAATGGAAAAGAAAATTCAATTAATCAGATAATATACAAAATGAAAATAAAATCAGTCAAATTGATGGACTGTTGGAACACTCTAAGAATCATACAGTTAATTAGAACAAAAATAAAAATAAAAGTTAAATAATATTGGATAACGGCTCTAGTTTGCATAGAGATTATTATAACTGTGAATTTTGACTTTGTTTGTTAGGATAGTTCAGACAACTAGTTTGCCAGTGTTCTTTATAACTACTGTTACTTGAGAATTATCACCACTTTTGGGGGACTTATAGAATGAGCCTTATTCTGGGAAGCTGAAGATTTGGATTCTAGCTACAATTTTTTCAGCAATCAGTGTATGATTCATTTTCTCTGTTCTTTGTTTCCTAATGTATAAAATTGAAAATTTTAACTTTTCAAGTTCTAAAACAGATTTTTGCTATAAACAAGTCTTTAAGCTGATTTGTAAAATTAATTTTAATAACTTTTTTCAGAGGGCTTTACAGTTTCTACTACCTTCTACTAAATCAGTCTATCACTATTGTTTATACTAATTTTAAAAAGCTCTGGCCCAATGATTATTAGACATGGTATCAAGCAAAATTTTTCTTTAAAAGTGTGATTCTTTTTATGTGTGACCATGAGTCGGTGCCCATGGTAGGAATGTGTATGGAAGATAAACTACAGAGATAAATGTTTCAACTCTCCTTGACCCTGGAGCAAAATAAATGAGAGTAATAATGTTCACTCCTTTGAGTTTTGCCTTGTTATCAAATATTCCCCAAATCATGAAGCCAATAAAAGTGAAATAGTCTGTCGGGGAAAAACAACAACAAAAATACTTCCTGGTTTTTCCCCTCAGGCATTTTAAGAAAACTTCAATTCTAGATGTATGAATGAAATTACTTCTAAAAATTAGAAAATTTTATCAGCTCAGAAATACGTGACTATCTTTAGCAAAAAGTTAGACCTCTACGCTGTGAAAAATAATTATTGCGCCATTTTGTGATTTTTTGCCCCTCACTATAAACCGGGAAAAAAATTTGACCTAGTTTCTCATGTTTTAGTTTGTTTTAATTCAGTTAGATCCACATATGAAAAAAATTAAAGTGGCTCTCTAGGGGACTCAACACTTCCCCTCACCAGGTGGGAGAAGACCATTGCTAGAGTCGTCATCACATTGTTTAGTGTATTATAAGCGATCAAAAAGTTAATGCTTCATGAATAAATGAAGAATGCCATAACCCAGGACCTATTCCAATGCTAAACTGCTACTGTGGCCTTGGAGGTCAATGATCTCCCTCTGCTGTCCTCTTTTCCTTCCTCAGTAAGCTCTACTTCTGATAGCAATTTTATTACTATTTTACTGAGATTTTGATTCCGTTGGGGCTCTATCCTCCAGTCGCACTTGTCTTACGATTATTGGGCCTGCTCCCAGGCTGCCCAGTGTTGTTGAAGAAATTTGGGAACTCATGGGAATTTCCACCACATTCACATGCCCTTCATCTTCATTTAGAAGCTCCCCATCATCTCTCATTTACTCCTGCTCATACTTTCATATCACCTTTCCAAACCTTTTCTATTTTTGACCCTCATAAAGAAAAAACAGAGTACCTTCAGCTTCCCTTTCCACCTCACATTTTCTCCCAGTCTTTATTAATCTGCATCTGCCACAACTCATTATCAGAGGAAACAGCGAGCTACTCATACCTTGGCTTATTCCCTTCTTGTCTCCTTCAGCATTTTGCTTCATGACTGATGCTCCCATGTCTTCTCTTCAGTCCTTCTTTCCTTTTTTTCCATCCCCTCAGCCTTTTACTGATTACTTATTCCATTTCTTGAATATTTTCCTTCAACTGGATCTTCCATTGCCTTTTCCTCAATTATTAACTGCCGTTTCTTCTTATATATCTCTGCTCTCTCTTTAGTTTTCAATGTCCTAAATGTGGGTCTCCTCAAACACATAACTTAAGACATTCTTTATCTTCCTTTTAAAACCTCTCCCTTAGAAAACTTATTCAGAATCATAGCTTTATCTTTGCTTTGTGGATGATTTTCTTGTAAATTTATATATTTAGTTTTGTTTCTATTCTGAGCCCTACTGCCATATTCTCACGTGTTACCACATTAACTCTGAATTCACACCTTTTTCCTCTAACCTCTATTTTTATAAATGGTGCCTTCATACCAGTCCCCGCCCCTGCCCCCAGCCCAACATACATTTACCTGTCACCCTGATCAAAAGATCACAGCTATCATTCAGTCTCTCTTTCTTTTGGCCCTTACATCCAACAAATTACCAAGCTTGTCAATTCTATCATACCACTACTTTACAGATGTTCTGGAGGCCATAGAGTGCCTGAGAGAAGAAAATAGAAGAGGAAGAATTATATAAATTGATTTGGAATTCTTCTTTATCCAGTAACTGCTTCTCATGCATCTCGTAAGCATGAGTAGCGATGATTACTTATGCTCCTTTCTTCCTTACATCAAAAGCCAGATGACTCTTCTGAAGTGACTTAAAGAGAAATTTTACACTGCTATTTCACTTATTATTTAAATTCACACCTTTCCTTTATTTCCTGGAGGTGTTTATTCTTTAGTCAAGTAGAAAATATACCCTTTAATTCTATTCTTAGAAACATCCTGAGACAATTTTTGTTGACTTCTGTAGTTTTTTTTCTCCTCGCTTACAGGAAGCCCACTATTTTCTGAGTTCCTCCTAAACTGGATATAATAGGTAGCATTACAATTAATTGCAGTAAGATCACCTGTAAGGAAATAACCACTTACGAATCTGGATCCTTGTTTGAATTCATCTTTCTAAAATTTAGAGATTTTACTATACAATTTAGGTTGAGTTATCCAACCAGGTACTTCAAATGATGATGTGTTATAAAAATCTTGCTTTAAAGCAATGCAGAAAGTTAAAAGAATTGAGAAATTTCCAACATATTCACTTGTTTTGTTGTTATGTAAGAGTGTTTTATAGCTAAAGTTCTCAGTGATGATTAGTACAGTATACATCTTCATTTAAATTCATCTTGAAATTCTATTTTAGTATCAAAGTGCTCCAACACTGAATGCTCCTGGAATGCATTCTTTTAAAGATTCACCATTGATCCTATCCTACAATTTACTTACTGCCACAAAGTGGAAATTATATTTAATTGAGCTGAATGAGGGAATCACACAATAAAGAGCTCTGCCTTACTCAATTCCCAGATATTTCTATGATGGGATGACTAATAAAATATAATTGTTGGTGGATGATACATATTAATTTGCCACATAGTTTTAATCATAAAAGCATATTTTATTTTCATGCTAATCAAAACCATTTTCAAGGCAGCTGACCTCACCCAGTAGTTTTAAACTAATGGTAGAGATGACAGATAGAGGAGAAGAATTCACATATTTTTAAGACTATAAAATGGCATTAAATACATAAGATGGAAAGTTCCTCCCGGTTAGGTGTAATTATTTTTCATTTTCTTCTTGTTTAGGATGCTAAAAGCAAGAATACAAAATGTGTTCTTACAAAAATTGATTTTTTATTTTATTCCTTCTTTCATTCCTTCATTTAAAAAATGGTCCCAGTGGGCATGCAGTGTGCCAGGCTCTAAGCTATTTCCTGGGAATGCAAGGATTTTATAGCCTATTGGTATTCCTAATATTTATAGCTTATTTTATGTATAAAATCATCCTGGCCCTGTGCAAAGATAACTGAATTCTCATTAGGTTACATGCTATGCCTTACCATTCTCAATTCTGTATCTGATTTTTATGATAAATCTTCCATTTCTTTCCACATGATTTATATCCACTATATCTGTTGCTACCACAGCCATTGATCCTTTTTGTTGCAGTCTCTACAAAAGAATTTTCTTCTCAGCACTCTGGATGAGAATTCAAATAGTTTGTGTTAGATAATCACAAGTCCTCCTAAGTAAGAGCCACCAAAATGGTAGATCTCAGAACCACCTCCCACAGTTATATGGTGCAAGTGTCAATAAAATATATTCTTGTTTCAAGTATTTCTGACTGGCTAGCATAATGCAGCAGCCTTTGTGAATGAATTGCTCAGTGCCAAAGCAGTGATCCTATAGCATCGTTCCATGCACATCTAGCGTATCTTAGAAAAGAATCTCTTTCTCTAGAATCAGTAGAACTCACAACACTTACCTGATCTGAACTTCAGAAAAACCACCTGAATATTTATTCAAAAATTACATTCACTGAACATTTTTTCCGCTTTAGATTGATATATGAAGTCTGAGCTTTAAGTAGGCCATTGTTTTTATGTTTAGGATTTACCATCTAGACTAGATAAAATCTAGTGAGCCTCTTTTTTTGCTTGCCAATGCCATTACAATTATGTAGAATGCAAATGCATTCATAAGGTTACCCACTTTTGTTGAACAATGAATGTACAATTAGTTCTCTATATCAAAGTATACTCAGATTTCCAATACTCCTTGCTTATGTGTATATGAATTCTGCATTTCCCTGATTTAGAAATTATGTCAAAATTTCTATGTAGACATAGAGAATTTTTATTTTATTCTTTGAAGACATTAACCACTTAATTCTGGCCTAGTTGACACACTTCTCTCATGAGTCAAAATCACAACGATTTGCCTACAGCATTTTCCATATCTCTTGCTACATTATATAGAGAGAAGAATGATTAAGGCAGGAGTTTAATTTTTTAACTCTTTGATGCCAAGCAGACCCTTTCCAGGTTTTCTCCGTGTTTCTCAGAAATCCATATCTGTCAAACTCAACATTTGATCTTTAATTTCTTGAGGCTATTTAATACTGACATATGTGCTAACTGACTGTCTTCAGTTCTTCAGAGTTTGATTTCATCCATTCCATCAAGTATTTTAAGAAGCTTGAAATGCTCCCAGGATTGCTTATCTAAAGGGATTTAAAGAGAGACAATACTAGTAGGATTTTATTATATACCATCTGAAAGGAAAATTAATTTTGCCTCAGGTCTCAAATGCAAATGAGAACCCTATCATATAAAGAAGGCTTGTCTGAATAACCTAATTGAATTAAGGTATGAGGAATATTCAGATATTTCATGCCAAAAGATGTACTTTTGTTTAAATGATTTAACACTTAAACTTTCCCCAATTCACTAGTCTAACAATTTTTCACTGTTTGTACATCTATGATTTATTTCCTATAACATCCTAATGAAAATGATAAAATGACCCCATATGATCTCAAGATTTGACAGTAGAGTACATAGATTTAAATGAAGAATGGCAAGGGATGACTTGGAGATGGGAGACAAGATCAATCACAGATAATTTGAAATTATATTACTTTTTTGTCACTGTTATAATAATTCTTCCAAAGAGCCTATTTTGTGGGATAACCTACTCTTCCCACTTAATAATTTGATTCTATTGTACTATAAATAAAATATCAAAATCTCCCTTAAAGTAATGGCTGGCAGAAAACTTGGACTATGAATGAGGCATATTTTCTTCCCATCATTTTTATGCACAAATACCCAACATCTGGCCAACATCAAAATACGTGGGTTCTGGCAGCTGTATTAACTTTGTACACCAAATGCAGTCAAGAGTTTTTTCTGAGCAGGTTCACTATACATGATCTGGGACACATGTTTGATATTATCTGGGAAAACAAAAACAATGAGTCAAACTTCTAAAAAGAAGTTTGGCTCCATAAACTGTTTCTGAGAAGAATATTTCACTCTGAGCATAGCAGCTAAAGGTTCCATTATTAATGTAAATAAATGAGAGGGAAGAAGGAAGCCTTGATGATTGCCATGGTAAAAAATTAAACAGCCCTGAGACTGTCGATCAGAGTTGACTTTAGTAACTGGCTGGGAATGCAGACATTTGATCCAGCATACACGATTACCAGAATTCACACTGACCAGTGTCCTCCCCTATAAAGTATTTGCTCTCTGGGGAATTACAGGTTTCCAGTGACACTTTGGAAACCTCATGACTTTCTGACAAGGGTTTTTGGAATAAATGCTACCTGGATTTTAGAGTAAACTTAAGGCAGTTTCATTTTTAAAAAACACACATTTCTCCTTCTTTAGCTAATATACAGATTTAAGTAATTCAGGATTTCTGCTGATACTAGCCTACAACTACATATGCACTTACATGTTAATGATTTAGGTCCCAGGATAAACATGACTAATCTTCCTGAGCATCAATTTTACTTACTGGTAATACCATATTAGTTTGGTCTCCAGAACAATTTCCCACAAGTGATTGGAAATCACATTTATCTGCTAAAAAAAATTATAGATAAATGAATAAAATTGTATCTTTAGATTCTTTTTGATTATTCTGATATGAGATTTTAGTCATAATTTATAAGAGGAAGAGTTCTTGAAATGAAGATATAGATCATTGTAAATTCTGGTTTAGATTAAGCTCATAGATATGCTGCCACTAAGTGTCAGTTAATTGTAGCATGGACCAAGTGACATGTGGATGTTACCTTAACATTGATTTTGTTACTCGTATGTATACATATGAGCACAGACACAGATGTAAACACATACATACAGACATTTATATGCAAATTAATCATTCCTATAACTTCAGAGTCAGGTATTTCCTCTGAAGTATCATGTTTATTATGCCAGTAGAATCCCACCTGCTTGCTAGTGGATCAATTTGTTAAACTCAACCCATTCCCCTACCAGTATCCAAAACTAAAAAGAAAAAAACAGAGTGAAAATATGATAATCATTGGCAATTTCTATTTTCTTCTTTCTAAAATTATACACTTTTAATAGTTCACTATAATAAAAATGGCTATCACAGTAAAGTAATTTGAAAGATTTATTCTTTTTCATGATTTTTAGAGAAATAATGGACTCTGGCCTGTCCAACTCAGAATAAAAGAAATTAATGGACATAAAAATATGATGATTCAAACCCATTATTGGGTTGATCAAATGCAAATGAAGACCACATTGAGTTATCATTTTACACCCATTATATTGAAAAAAAAATTAGAAGTCTGACAACAATAACAAATGTTAGAAAGCATGTAAATCCATAGGATCTCTTCATTTTGGGGATTAGGCAAACACACATAACTGCACATAATTTTAGAAAAGTGAGGAATTATTAGCATAGCATTTAGTAAGGTGACAAATAGGTAAGGGAGGCAGAGGATATTTGCAAGATTTTACTGTTTTTCTTTAAGGGTGATTTCATGAATGTTTGTTATATTATTAAAAACAGACAAAACTATGTAGTTAAATTTAAAAAGGACATTCATGAAAAAAATAGTGTTTGTCATTAATCAAAGACTATATTTAAGCTAACTCTATGTATCTGAGGTAAAATAAATATATAAATAAATCAAGCTGTAGCTGTGAAAAAGCTTATGCCATATTCATTAGAGACAGCTTATAAATATATTGTGTGTTTTATACCTAAATTTTAGTTAGTTTGGCCTTGCTTTCTTTTTAAATTTCAGTTACAAGGGAGCGTAGGATGGGAGAATAATGTAGTAAAATTCAGGAGGATGGTTCTGGGCTCTACCTTAACAAATTGATTATCTTGCACTTCATTTCTCTAGGCTTTTGTTTCTTCATTTGGAAAAGTAAGTGATTTACTTATATACGGATTTATTAAAGAAATGTTTGTTAAGTATTTTTTGTGGGCCAGGTATCATTTTTAAGTGGTAGAGATATAAGGGTGAATAAAATATATATCAAATTCCTACATTCATGAAATTTACAATCTAGTGGAAGAAAAATTCATTCCTCAAATCAAATACTCAATTAAATGTAGCATTACCACTATGATCAGTGCCGCGAAGGAGAAACATGTGGTGCTGGTGTTTATGGTGCTATGGGTAATCACAGCACATTAGAGTGACTTGATGTTATCAGAAAGATAAGGAAAGGCTTTCTAGGAGTGATGACCAAACTGAGATCTCAAGCATGATTACAAGCATTACTTAGGGGAGGAGAGAGAGAAGTTGACTTCATACAAAGGGACTAGTGTAGGCATGATGGATGGAAGGGGCATTGCCCATCCCAAGGAATGAAGCAAGCTGATATGGCTCTATCAGAGAAGGCGAGAGGGAATGTGGTACTAAAAGGGGCTGAAGAACAACACAGGGGACAGACTACAAGGAATTGTTTGTCCTAATTCCAAGAGTGGTGGAATTCTATTCATGGTTGTAAACAGAAAGATAAGGGGCTCATATGTATGCTTTAACAAGACTCTCTGGCCAAGGTGTGAAGACTAGAGTAAAGTTGGTCAAGAATGGATGTGGATAATATGATAGAACACTTTTAGAGTACTACCAAGCAAAAATGGTGACAACTTGAAACAGAAAACTGGTGATGGAAATGAACATAAATTGATTAATTAGGTAAACATACAGAAAGCAATATCGAGGACTCAGTGCTGAATTAGATGTGAAGGAAAAAGAGACAGTGCATTATCAAGGATAACACTTCAATAAATTGGTACAATTATTTTAGAAAACAGTTTGACATTGTCTTATAATCGTGGTGCCACTCACTGAGATAAGGAAAAGTGGGAGAGGATCTGATTTGGTAGGATGGAAATATATGTTTCTTCGTGGACAAGTTGAGTTTGATGTGTTGAAATTCTCCAAAAATGACTGGCTTTAAGGTGTGACAAAAATGAGTACTCTAGCACATAAGTCTTTTAAAATTCCTCATTGCTATAAAATTACATTTCCAGCAAAGCACATTAAAGGATATTAGGATGGAGAACACAGCTTCTTGAGTCTTCTAATTTCCTCTCAGGTTATGTGTTCCTCTTGATTGTGATGGTATTATACCTGCTTTAGGTGACGTTCTGCCGAGTCATAGAATGCATTAAATATGGGTTTAACAAGCTTCTTATATCACCAATCATGTTCCACAGACCTAACTACCAAGTTTTATGCACACTTTCTAATTGTATCGGTGCCAACTTATCAACATTGACCTTAGATTAAATAATTATTAGTAGACTTGATGCATGTACATATGCATTGCAATTATTTATTGATGATTGGTCTGTGGGCTTACATGAATACTATATCTTCTGTTACAAAGAAGCCTAGTAGGGACTGAACACACCAGGCCTAGCCAGGGCCTACTGTAGATACCATTATGACATCCATGAGAAAGTTCTCAATCGGTAGCTTGGAGAAGTCAGGAGATAGATATTTTTAATCTTCTGAGCATAAATGGCAATGAAAGCAATGGGCATGAAATTTATTTTATAAAGAGTATAGAGTAAGAAGAGAGCCAAGCAGTGTAGTTAATAAAAAATAAGTAGATTTTAAAAGAGAAAATTTAAACTATAACCCCAAATATAAAATGAATAGATATTGGTCCATATTGTTATAAATAAATGATTTAATAAATAAATAGGAGGACAAGAGACAAATGTTGGATGTAGAAGAATTGCAAATAGTTTATATAGATACTCCATCCTCAAGAAGGTGGAGGATAATTCCCCACTTTTTATCTTTAGAGTAAAGAAAACTAACACTACCTCAGCCAGGTAATTAAGGTTAGCATCATCAATGATAAGTCATATTTGATAGACTGTACCCTTGAATGGATGTGATGAGAATAGCACTCTACGTCTGTGGTCTTCCTCCCCAAAAATCCACAACTCTTGCCTAATCACGAGAAAAACATCAGACAAATACCAATTTGGGGACATTCTACAAAATAGCTAACTAGTACTCCTCAAAAAAATGAACATCAACAAAAACAAGGAAAGGAACTAAAGTAATCTCATGTTATCTCCTAAGGTCACCTCATAGTTGTCTGTTTTGTTAGTTGGTTTTTTGGTACATCTATTCCATCCTCCCACTCTTTCTCAACCAACTTCCTTAGCTTAATTAAACATGCTAAAAAATGCTACTGCCACCTAGCCTCCAAGTCTGCATAACCTTGTAGCTCCTGAATCCACAGATAACGGATGTCTTCCCTCTGTATCTCAAAGTTCAAATCCCCATAACAGATAATTTACTTGAGCAGCGTATCTTTGGTACTAATTTTCAGATGTCATAAGTTATTGACTCATCTGTAAATAGACTCCTTCTTCAGTTGCTTATCGTAGCTCCACTTAGCTGTGACCAATGGAGACCAGCAAACATTATGAAGGGGTATGCTTAGGGTTGGCACCCCAAACATTTCTACTGAAGCTGTGGTTAAAAGAACACAACACCTTAGAGTGGTGTGGTAGGCAGTATAATAACCCCCAAAGATGTCCATGTCCTAATATCCAGAACTGTGAATAATTTGTTACATGGCAAAGGACTACTAAGGTTGCAGATGCAATTAAGGTTGCTAATTAGCTGACCTTAAAATAGGGAGACAGCCTGGATTATCCAGGTGGGCCCAATGTAGTCAATCACAAGAGCACTTAAATGTGGAAGAGGGAGGCAGAAGAGTCAATGATAGAGTGATGCCCCATGAGAAAGACTGAACCGGCCTTTGTTGGCTTTGAAGATGGAAGGGACCTAGGAGCCAATGAACGCTCGCAGCCTCTAGAAGCTGGAAGATGCAAGAAAAGGTATTCTTTTGTTTTGGTAATTTAATATTCTTCTGGTAATTTAATACAGCAACATGAGGAAACAAATGCAGTTGGTTTGCAGGTGATATATGTATCCTAATTTATACTGAAGAGTACTCCAGCAGAGTCAGTATATTTGTGGTAATTATGGATGTACTTGTATAGACTACACTTGATTTGCTGATTTATTTCTCATAAATAAGTAGAGATTATTCATAATTAGAAGATAAGTGATCAGGAGAATTAATAATATAGAAGTAACCGTCAACATAAGGGTCAGAATCTATCCCTCCATCTAATAAAATACTCATGAAAGTTTCCCATAAAATATTTTGTTTTTGAGGGGTGCTGTCTGAATATTGAAGCAATGAAATTCATGCTTATTTATATCTTGCCAAGTCTGTTGGCAGACATGGTCTAATTGTATTTGCCATAGTTACATGCTTATGCCTTTAGCACAGTAGGCAATGCTATATAAAGAAGCTGAAGAAAGATACAGGAATATTATCACTAATGTGTGTAGGTTCAATGTATATGTTAAGGTCTGTAATAAAATTATTTTTTCTTTTTTTGGTGAGGAAGATTAGCCCTGAGCTAACATCCCTTGCTAATCCTCCTCTTTTTCCTGAGGAAGATGGGCCCTAAGCTAACATCTGTGACCATCTTCCTCTATTTTATACGTGGGACGCCTGCCACAGGATGGCTCAATAAGCAGTGCGTAGGTCCACACCCAGGATCTGAACCTGTGAACTCTGGGCCGCTTAAGCAGAGTGTACAAACTTAACCACTACACCACTGGGCCAACCCCTAAAAAAATTTTTAAACTAAATTACACTTGCAAACTATTTGCTTTAATAAAGCCTCAGCATTTTCAAAAGAAATCCAAGTGTCCTCACTGTTAAAAAAGAAAAGCTTCCAAATGCTTTGCCTCATAAATGCTGTAAAAGAAAGGAACAAATGGATGATGATGGAATTTTGCTGTGCTCAGAACAAAAACATTTCCCTAAATATGAAAATTGCTTCCTTTTACAGCTGCATGATAACTAGAATTTCCCAACAGAGAAGAGTTCCGCTTGTTTCCTTCTCTATCTCATCTATGCTTTCTAGGCCTCACAAAGGTTTTTCTCAGCATCAGACAGCTACATTTCTTCCCATTAATCGCTGTATCTTACATATCAAATAACAAAAGCGTATTTGTAACCAGCAGCCAAAGATAGAGGATTTAAGTAATTTGGGGTCAGTGACCAGTATCAGTCTGGACTTGGATAAATAGCATTCTATCCCAAGTACAGCTCTCTCTGCCAAAGCTGGACTTTCCCACATCATTTTAATATGACTTGGATGTGACAAATGCACGTGGTCTTGTGCCCAGACTTTGTCTTGGAAAGGAGGACACAGTCTTCTGGGGAGTGAAGGAAAAGAGCATTGGTTGCTAATGCTAACTAGGAGTACAAGAGCAGAAACAAAATATTGCAGCCAATTTTTAAATTTCCAAGCATTTGGCAATTATTTCTAGTCTCTATCTCTAGAAATAGTCCATCAGAAACAACATCATGGAAAAGGTGACATAGACCACCTACCTACGGATTATCGTCTGCAGTAAGCAGAATTGTTCTCAAGGGGTCAGCCTTAGCATCTGTAGTTTTCAGAACAAAAAACAAGTGGCTCAGCACAAGGAGAGGTAAGCAGATATCTCACATGAACAGGGCCCATCAGTTTTTTATAAAAAAATTTTACTGGGGCAGGATTCCTTAGAAAACCAAAAATGACTTCTGCTCTCTTTGTAGACAAGCTATACTTCTTAATGATTTTTACTTTAATATCTGGCTTAAGGTAATTAGATTAATATTTAAATATTTAAAAAAGCAAGTTAATGAAAGGAAATTAAATATTTGAAAGAAACACAGTACAGTTTTAAGATATAATTTTAAAATGCCAAGTATCTGCCTTAATGAATAAATAATATCATATATCCCAAAGCAGTTTACATCTTGTGATACTTGGTTTAAAGCTGAGAGCCAAGAAACTTGTTTTGGAAGACAACAGTTTGCCCAGCCTAGCCATTTTGCCAGGTCAAGAGAAGAAGGTCCATCTTGGTTAGGATTTCTTGGTGTTTTCTGTCGTGTACCTCTTCTGTGACCGCTCAGTACCCCTGAGACATGATATGAGTAACATTCACAGAGGACATCGATGGTTCTGTCACTGTGCCCCTCCCTGGCTTCTGGAGCAATCATCCAGCAGCCTTAGTATAGAGAAAAGGGAAAGAAATGGGACTCTTTTACAAACTCCTATTTTGTTTTGCCCAGTTTGTTCTCTCCTCAGTTTGAACATTTCGATTAAGATCTATTGAATTCAATTTAACAAATATTCCATTATTGCTTTCTGTCTCCTCTAAGGAAGAAAAATAAGTTATCTACTACAGTTCGAGTCTCTATCTGGTGCAAGTTTAAGAGAATTTTGGTTGAAAGTTTTCTTTCTATTCTCACAGAAAAATAAAATCATCATGCAAGCAATTGACAGTTAATTCAAAAATAATATTTTTTGAGGGCAGGTAGAGTACACTCCTAGTCTCTTGTTTCAGTTTTTTTAACAGAACATAAAGACAATGTCATAGATCTCCTATAACAAATCTGAAATAATAAAGCATTTACTCATCATAATATATGGTTGTATACTCTCTACCTCTTGGATGCTTTCTCTAGCAACATCTCAAACACAGACCTTGTGTTTAAGGCACACTTCATCCCATTCTCCCAACCTGTTCATGCTCTATAGTCCCCATCTCAGTTAATCACCATTCGTCTACCCACCCAAGCCAAAACTTGGATCATTTTCTCCCTTTCCTTAATTTCTGCACATCAAATTGCTCACTACATCTTATCAAATCAATTTTTGAAATGACTCAGAATCCCACCCCTTCTTATAGCCCCTGGATTAATGTGTTTATCATTTCTAGCCTAGACTACTATAGTAAGGTTTCCTTACTGAGGTTTTCACCTTTCCCGTCTATGCAAAGCAACTAGAATTAGCTTTCTAAATGCAAATTTGATCATGTCACACCCATGATGAAAACTATTCAACCATTCCTTATTATCTGTAAGATAAAGTGGCATTTTGAGGCGAAAAGTACATTCCCAGCCTTTGCTCTTTTAATTCTCCATATCCACATTTCCATATACTAGCCATGCTAAATTATTTGCTATATCTTACCAATCCCATCCATTTTAGGATCCTCAGATTGTACATTTAGCCATCATTGATCTCACCTCTCTTGTTCCTTTTCTGTCTGAAATAATTAAATGTCCAAGCCAGGTAAAAGTAGAGTTATCATACATTTGGATTTCCCTTTGTGAGTTCGGGTTTATGTCCATTGTTTCAGCATAATCGTTAATAGTGCTCACTTTCACTCTCAATCATGATTGCCTGGATGGTGAATTTGATGATTCCCTTAGCCAAAAGTCACCTTGTTTCTAAAACTTTCCTTGAATTATCTAGGAGCAAGTAGTTGTTCTTAGAACACTAAATATTTCTACATGGCCTATATCACATAGTGGTTTAATAAATTATGTATCTAAATATCCAGACAAGCTATGCATTCTATAATGGTAGGAGTAACAGCTAACCTTAAATGTGTGCTTAGTATGTTTTAGACACAATTCCAAATACCTTACGGGTAAAATATGCTTTACAACAATTCTAAAAGGAAGGTACTCTGATCATCCCTATTTTGCAAGTGAAGAAGATGAAGCAAAGCAAGTTTAAGTAACTTGGTCAAGTTCATGTATCTGATAGGGGGTAAGAGGTAGTGCTGTCAGGTAAACCAAGGCAATGGCTTCCAGTCCACACTCTTGTGATGTGCAATATACATATATACTCATCTTATGTCCCTATCATCTAGACCAAGTATCTAAGAGATGCATGATAAATGCCTTTGTAAGTGAATTAGTTTTAAAGAACAGAGAAATGTAATTTCAAATGTCCTAGTGAAGTAAATTCATACAGTCTTAGATGGCTTTCGATCACATCACAGGAAAAAGTATTTGTCAAAATATCACCCCCTTCCTGTTTTTTTGTTTTATTTGATAAAATTCCTGTAATATTGATGTCAACTCTCTTCTCCCTTCTGCTCAAACATCAAGAACAGTAAATGACTACCACTGAAATTATTTTAATTCTAGAAATGCTAAATAATTACATACTTTTTGAAAGTTACAACTAGTTTTCTACCCTTTATAAATTTAGAGCTCTTTGTTAGCTTTTATTTTCACTTATTTATTTGCTTGTTTTAATAAAAATAGAATGGGGGTTGGTATGGTAGTGGAAAATCTTGAAATAAGAATAGATAAAAAAATAAAATAAAATTTCCAGATTGTATGTTTGCTGGGAAGTGAAGGGATTGCTGAGACTTTGACATCATTAGTGGAAAGTAAGAGACGGATTCCCTAAGTGAATATTGAACTTTGTAGAAGGGAGAGAACCTGCCTCAACAGTTGGCAAATTCTTGGAGTTAAGCAGAAAAACATGGCAATTCCTTATTTTTCCATACAATTAGATTTGCATGTTAAGCTTAAAGAGCGAGAAAAACTACTTACACTCTAAAATTAAATGTAGTTATTGGTAATAGAAGAGATATAAACTATTAAGACATCAATAAAAATGAAAATTAAAAAAAAAGAAACTAAGCAGAATTGTATGCATTTTAGAAGAATCTTTATAAAGCATACAAATCTTTAATCCTCCCGCTGTAACTGGAGTCTGATTGTATGCACACACAAACACACATACACACACACGTATCTGCATAAAGTTTTCTTTGGATCACACTACAGGAAAAAGAAATTGATATACCTTGAGTAATAGGCAAGTCTGTCTTTAAGCAGACAGGGCCTCAGATCAATTAAACAAAATGAGCTTTATGAGAAAGCATTAAGCGGACTCCTTCCTGGATTATTTTTCTAACAGAAAATTTCTCTTCTAATTGATGCCTTGAAGCTTGTTGCTGCAAATTGAAGTTTATGTCAAATATTTGGCAGTGCTTCAAGGAAAATGATTCTGTTCACCTTGGTTCTCTAATTGAGATGTTTAGGGGTGCTTTGCTTCTTTTTTATCTGGAAGTGTTGTGGTGACATTGTCTACATGGAATGTTTCAACTTGGGTTCTCCCATCTCTTCTTGCTGAGTGCTAAATTATTTTTTAGTCTATCTGGCAATCTGTTATTTTTTTCGTCCCCCCACAGGGTTCAGTATTTGTCCTTGAAGAGTTGTCAACTGCAAAACACAGAGAAAATTGTATATCCAATTAAATTGAGGCAAAACACAACTGACAAATAAAAGCAGTTAACCCCCTGAGTACCATAATTTTTTGTATCTCTGACAGGTCTCTTCTCAGTTCCTTCAACTCTTGTCATTCCCAATTCCCTTCCTTTCATGTAAAGATACTGCTTATGGGACAGTTTTATAGTCTATAATATGTGATGTCAATAAAATTTTGTCAAATCATAATCCACGTGTAAGTACATATTTACTAAATATGTTTTCAGAATGAATAATTTATTTTGAACAATAATTAATCCTCATATTTTATACTTTGATTTTATTTGCATTCATTTCTTCGTTCACTTCACACATATACTTAGTTCCTACTAGTTTCCAGGACTGTGGTATCCACTGGATAGACAACATTGAATAAGACGGGAAAGGTTAACTGCCCTTATGAGTTTACATTCTAGCAAGACAGACAAGCAACTAATAAACTGTGATTTAACTACAGCTGTCATAAGTGACATGAAAGAACAGGGCAGGGTGCTACGAGAATAAGCCATCTTGAGAGAGCAGCCTTTGGCTCACTCTGAAGGAGAGAAAAGGATTGAGCCACTGAAAGAAGACTTGAGGCAGTTGCTTTCTCTGCAAGGGGTACAACCTGTGTGAGGCTATAAGTAGGAAACAAGAATATTGGTAATGATGATGTTGAGGAGGAGTAGGTGGCTGAGGAGGAAGATAGCTAATATTTATTGAAGGCTTCCTATTTATCTGTTCTGATTGTTTACGCTATGTGTTACAGAACATAGTGATGCTAACTAGTTTTAAAAATAAGGAACCAAATTACATCTTGTGATATGTGGTCCAAAAGTAGGGAGCTCCACATACATCAAGAATCCAGGCTTTTGTTTCTCTCTGCTCATCCATCTCAGTATGTGGACTTTGCCCTCCGGCTGGCTCCCGTCATGGTTGCAAAATGGCAGCAGCAGTTCCAGGCATTATAACCAGACATGACAATATTCAGAGGATGACACTTTCTCTGCCTCATCTCTCTTTTTAGGAGAGGGAAATCCTTTTCAAGATGCCTTGAGCTGAGTTTTTCCTGTGTTTTATTAGGCAGAATTGAGACATGGTGTCCATTCCTAAGTGAATCGTTGAGGAGAGTGGAATTGACAAGTGATATGATGAGATTAAGAATGGAAATTAGCAAATCAAGCCCCATGACCACTTGAGATATCCCAAAGTATCTTCATGCTACTTTAGTGTACATATTGGAAACTCTAGATAAATATCTTCTTTAAGGAGGCTTACTGGTCAAAATATATTTGCAATTTTAAAATCAATTTCTCGCAATCATTTTATAGTAATTATTATTAATATATCTGTTACTTAAATTAGTAAACAGAAGATTTGAGAAAATTATAGTAGTTCATGCATTTAGTTAAAGTTTATTCATGCAGATTCTAAATCTGAAGAAAAAGGGGACAGATGCTGTTGGAAATGATACATTCTGTCTTCCTTGCCATTCGCTGTGACAGTGAACAATATGTCACATTGTCTTTACCAACATGAGAAATTAATCATAGAAGTTGAAAGGAGAAAATTTAAAATATTACCAGGAAAATCTTTTTACTGATTGTACTGGACTACCTTTTTGTTATATTGATGATGGAATAATTATAACAATAGGTACTGTTCATTGAGAGATTACTATCTGGTGGGCGTTAGACGCTTGGTATCTTAATTCTCATACATATGTGTGGTGTATTTGTTTCCCATAATTTTGAGGTTCAGAAATTTACATACAGCTAATCAGTGGGAGAGGCTGGCAGTATTCACACTTATCTGTCCTAGTCTAAAGCCATTGCTCTTTTACACAGATATTCTGCCTGACATTATGTCTTGAGCCTGGAAATTCCCCCGAGGAATCAGAATATGACTTTAACAATCAATGGGATTTTGGAAATCCCCATAACAATTTGCACCTATTATTCAACTGTCAATAAAACTTTAAGTTTTACATTTCTGCCTTTCATGAATAGCACCCTAATTAAAGTAGATTTGCTATCATTATACTTTAGTGGCAATTTCACTTCTAAAATCTTGCTACTTTAATTTTCACAAGCTTAGATTTCTAAAGAATGAACAGGAGATGAAAAGATATTTATTCTCCACAAGTTTTCATGCTTCATGTTTTGGCCTAAGAAGAGTAAACTTTTCCTACAGGAAAGTTACAAGATATTTGACTTTGAGTAGAGCACTCTTGTCTTCCTATTTTATTGTTTTGATATTTTTTCACAAATTTTTACAGGCTTACTCAGCAATGTCCTTTTGTATGAGATATCTTTCATTTTACTCTCTTGAATAGAAATAGTATTACTATTCTAAGAGTAACTTTGAGTGAGCTAAACAAATTCTAATAAGATTCCTTTCTAGCTTATTTTGTTTTGGTTCAAGTCATTGTTTTTCCTGTTATGAAGCTACTCTGCCATGGGTTTATTGAAAATGTGACTGTGCTGGCTGAGTCCTGGTGCTATTTCCACAGGTAGATAAGATTATTTTAAGATACAAAGAAGAGAGAGAGACTCAACAGATAGTTCTAAAGATAGATTCAATATATAGAAAACATTGGGCTGCACTTCCCTTGCCCAGGGCTAGACTACTCCTGCCATTGACTTTATATTTCAGAGAAGCCAAATTTATAGCTCCTCATTCTCATAATGCCTGGCAGCTAGGATGATTTAGCAAATAAAAATAGAAGACACCAGTTAAATTTGAATTTCACATACACAAGGAATAAGTTTTTAGTATAAGTATGTACCATACAATAGTCGAGACACATGGGAGAATAACCACCTAATGCCAATGCAACAGAAGCCCTTACCATGAGCCACTTAAGGGCCAGGACTGTGAACTTTCCATCCACACAACTTAGAGTTCCTGCCTGACATGTAGTGAAGACTCAAATGTTGGGTGGTGTTGGTGATAGAAGAAGTAAGCACAGTGTAAGAGAAGAAAATGGGGCGGGGGAGTATTTGCTTGATAAATGTTAGCTAAACTAAATAAAATGCCTCAGATTATGACTTCAGGGCTTGAGGACAGCATTACTTATTTGCACTACCAGGCAGCAGCAACTAACAAAATATGTGAGTGCTTAACCCTTTTGGGCTATGACCCCGCATCAGAAGTTGTCAGTGCTGTCAAACATCTGACCAATCTCCTGCTAGCACAAAAGAACTAATAAAATTAGCAGGGATCGTTCAAAGAGTGGATTCTTTTTTATGCTACCTAAAACATTTTCTTTATGTACTACCTTAGCATTTTTAAGGAATATCATAAAAGCTATTACATAACAGCCAAAAAATAATTCACTTGGCTAAGCGGCTGACTGACTAGCAGACACTACCTTAAGGAGAATATCTAGTTTAAGTTTAACAAAAGCTTTTTTCTTCTTTTTTGGTTTTCTTTGCAAATTTTAGAGAACTACATACTGACAACGTCATTAAATGTTTTGACAGTTTTTTTTTTTTTTCTATGTGGAGTTCAGAATCTGGGCTGAAAAGTTTGTGCATTTTGCTTATGTGATTTTAATTTATATCTTTTAAGATGTAGAACAAGAATCAAACTGACTCATGATATTTCCTAGTCATCCATAGCCCCTGTCACTATCCCTGTTACAACATGTGACATTTCTTAGCTCGTAAGTCTATACAAAAAATACCCTAGATATATCTAGAAGAGCAGAGACAGCTGCAGGTTATTGCTAACTAAAACACATGCATTCTTCTTATAACAATGTGATGTTTGTCTACACTAATCACCACAAGCCATTTGAACTCTGAACCCTGGAAAATTGTCAGAGCGTATAAAATAAACAGATGACCAGTGACATCTGAATATTTGTGGAGGAAATATGTTCACAATTTATAAGTCCTAAACACTTTCTCAGTAGTTTTACTTTCTATAGGCAGCATTTGCCTTTAAGAAAAAATAAAATAATTTAAAATATTCCCCCAAACTTTAATTTATGGTATTTTAATATACTACTAATAATAAGCAATAAGAAGATAGTGTTATAATACTCAGAATACCAATTGAGGGAGAGTCAGTTTGAATTATGGAGATATCAGTTACAGGATATGTTAAACAATAGGGCAAGGTCAGAGAACTCTGAGCCCAGAAGCCTGACTCTGTCACTCTTTCTCTAGGCCTCAGTTTCCTCATTTATATAATGGGAGAACTGACCTACTAAATATCGCTTAACAGTTCCATAATCTTATGATCCTAAAAGCAATATTGCTGATTTTAAGTAATACAATAACTTGAACTGGGTCTGAAATTTTTATATAATTTGTATTAATGAATTAGATTAATATTATTATAATTATTTTCAGTGTTATGATTTTTTAAAAGAAGGTGCTTCTACCGTTTTGGAAACTGTAGGAGTAGTTGGTGTCCATGAAATCTGACTTTGTTAATAGTTTGTTACAAAAACATTTAAAATGAATAGCACAAATATTCAGGTATGGGTACCTCCAGTGCAAAGATCTTCAACCTTGCAACTTATGTTGTAGCCCAGTGGATTTGGATATCTCCAACTATGTGTGGAAAATATATCATAAATTATACTGCTGAGAAGTTAGGTGCTATTTCACTCAGAAAGGAATCTCTTTGCAGATGACAACAGGTAAAGGGCAAAACCAACTATTCTAACCTAGAATTCTATTGAACTATACAATAACAGAGAAATAACATGTCTAAGTTCCTTTCTTTATTACTTAACTGGGGTTAATATGAAATAAATTAATGTAATAAAAAAGAAATAAAAATCTGATATGAAATAAAAGTTGAGGAGCATGGAGAATATATAAGCCCCAGTATACAAATAATTAATATGTGTGATAATCTGAGCTCTGTCTTATTCTTGGCACATAGTGGGATTGCACACCTCATGATTTGAAGTTAGTTTCATTATGTAGCTTGCTTTGAGTACTGAAATGTGAGCAGAAATATCATATGTCACTTCAGGGCAGAAGCATTAAGAATATGTACTTTGCCATGTTTCTCTATCCTCTACTACAGGCAACAATAATATCCAGAAGATAGCATTCCCTCATCAGCCGAGGTTCAGGAGTAGGGACAGAGTGAAGCAGAGCTTGCAGCATGTATACTATTCAGAGTCACATGTGTAAGATATAAAATTTTGTTGTTTTAAGTAACTGAAGTTAAGATAACTATGCACTCATGTAAACAAAAAATTCCAATTTTTGCTTAATACAAGTAATAAAGTCAGATAGGTTGAAAATAAAAATATAAATAAGATACAGAAAATAATAAAGATAAGATTCCCTGAATTATAAGCCCAGACTTTTGATTGTAATATCAGACAATGCAGAATTAAGGGAAATGCTTTATTTTAGATAAAGACAATCAATTAAAAAGAGAATACTTGATTCACCAGTAGTATACAAGTGTAAACTTGTATTCACCTGATAATATAGTCTCAAAAAATATAACAAAAGTTAGATAACAAGAAAGAATTGAAAAATCTTTTATTATACTGGAAGTTGTTAAAATAAATTCCTTAGTACTTCATAGATCAAGCAGACAATAAGTATAAAAATAGAAAGCTTGAGCAACAAAATCATCAAGATTTATCTAATGAACATAAATTGAAAAAATTAAAAAAATACCTTCTCAAGCCCTTAGCACATTATAAAATTTAATCATGTACTCATTCATAAACAGAACCCTAATAAATTTTTAAAAACTGATCTTCTGTGTAAGATATTCTTGAAGCTAAAGGCAATAAAGTCAGGAAAAAATGAGAAAGATAACTTGTAAAAATGCATAAATATATATATTTAAATGGACTTTAAATCATTCATGGGTCAAAGAAAAAATATAATACAAATTTAAAAATAAAACTTAGAACAAAATGCTAATGAAAATATGCCATCTTAAACTTCATAGGAGACAGCTGAAGGACTAATGTGAGGGCAATTAATCTATATAAATACCTATATTAGAAAAGAATAAATGTCTGTCGATGAGCCAAATGTACAACTGAAGGACATGGAAAAGAATAAGAGAATTCAAAGAAACATAGAAGGAACAAAGTAATAAATATAATATCAGAAATTAATGAAATGGAAAAGAGAGATACCAGTTAGAGAATCAACAAAGTTGTTTCTTTGTCAAAACTGGTAATATTTTTAAGAGTGGGTGACATAACTACAGATACAAAATATATCCAATATCTACTTAGAGAATGCTACAAGTTTTATGTTAATATATTTGAAATTTTAAAGGAAGCTTAAAGCCCCCTCAAGTCTTTGGCCTAGCACTAATTTGCACAAGTGTGAGAGGAAATTATACCCAAATCCTGGAAAATATAAACTGGAAATGAATAGTCAGAAAACTGGTGTTCATACATGTCTTAGAAGAGTTTGTGTTCCCAACAGCCAGAGGGGGAAAAAACCATGTAATATACAGACTATTAGGTAGAATTCACAGAAATGTAGCATTGTAGTGTTGGAATAAATTAGCCTTAGACAAAACACTGCTTTGGACCTACCCTAAATAACTTCATGACAAAAAACCAAAAACACTGTTTATAGGAATACAATAAAATGCGGTAATATGACCCATAACCAGGATAAAAGTCAATAGATAGAAACAGACCCTGATGATGAAACTAGCAGATGAGAATGTGAAAAAAGCCATAGTATGCTCTGTATGTTCAAGAATGTAGGACAAACAGGAGCATAATAAGGATAGAAATGGAAAATTTAGAAAGACTCAAAAATAAAAATGTAATCTCTGAATTACAAATTAACTGATGGAGACTAGCCCCAGATTAGACACTGAAGAAGAAAACATCAGTGAACTTGATTATATAGTGATGGAAACTATACAAAATGAAGCACAGAGAGAAGACACACACACACAAAAATGACGTCCAAGTATAATGGCAGTTGTTCTAAGAAATGTGTAAATGAAGTCTCAGAAAGAGAAGGAAGGGGGTAGTTTAAAGAAATAATGATTTAATTGTTTCTAAAATTGATAAAAATAATAAACCCACAGGTGCAAAAAGCTTAATCAATCCTCAGCAGAATAAACATAAAAGTATCCCAAAGTAGATCATAATCAAATTACTGAAATCCAATGATTAAAAAACAATTCTAAAAGCAGCTGGAAAAAACCACATTATTTATAGGGACAGGAATTTAAGATTTACAGTACACTTTTCATCAGAAACTGTGCAAACCAGAATATTGAGCAATATTGTTAAAGTGCTGAAAAAATAAACTGTCAATCTTAGAATTTTTACCCAGTAAAAATATAACAACATATCAGAAGCAGACTTTCTCAAACAAAAGCTGTGAGAATTCATTTTCAGTAGATTACACAATAAGATAAGATAAAGTTCTCCAGGCAGAAAGAAAACTATAGCAGATGGAAATTTGGATCTAAAAAAATATATATAGGAAAAATACAAAACAAAAAGTTTTATATTGTATTTCCTTTAAAAGATGTTGACTGTTTTAAGCAAAAATAGAATTTATGACAACAAAAGCAGAAATGGCAGAAGAAGATAATGAAAGGATACGGTCATAAAATCTTTACATATGAATTGGCTTAACATTATTTGAAGGTAAACTGTCCTGAAATAAAAGTATATATTGTAAATTCCAAAGCAATCATTTAAAAAATTAAACACAAAAATTTAGATAATGTCAACAGCCTACATAAAATTAAATCATAGAAATCTCAGTCCAACAGAAAGCAAGAAAAGATTGAAAAGAAACAAACAGGTGAGTACATTAAATGAGTAGGAGATTAATAAATATGTTTAATTTAAAAGGTCTAAACCCCTCAATCAAAAGGCAGAATTGTTTGATAGTTTTAAAAAAGGAGAGATCCAGCTCTATACTACCTACAAGAAGCCCATTAAAATATAAAGATACAGATATGTTTAAAGTAAAAAGAACAAAGTGTGCAATGCAAATATTAATCAAAAGCAAGCTAGAGTGGTTATATTAATATGAGACACAGTGATGTGAAAACGAGGAATATTACCAGACATTTTACAATGATAAATAGATCAAGTCATCAAGAAGACATAATTCTAAATGTGTATGCTACTGAAAATGGACTTGAAAATACATGAAGCAGAGTAAATAGAAATGAAAGGAGAAATAGATAACACCACATTCCTCTCTCAGTAATTGATAGAACAAATTTTTAAAAAGAATATAGGACACTTGAACAATGCTGTCAACCAACCTGACCTAATTAATATTTATAAAACACTGCCACCAATAACAGTATACATTTGATAATACATGTAATATTCACCAAGATAGATTATATTCTAGGCCATAAAACAAGTGTTAATAAGTTTAAAAGTTTTCAAATCATACAAGTATGTATTCTGACAAAATGGAATTAAATGTGAAGTCAGCAACAAAAAGATCTCAAAAAATCCCTTAATGTTGGAAGTTAAATAAGATACGGCTAAATAACCCATGGGTTGAATAAGAAATCACATAGGAAATTAGAAAATATTTTGACCTGAATTAAAATGAAAGGAAAACTTACTAACTTTTGCAGAATATACTTAAGCATTTCTAATATGCTTATATTAGAAAAGAGAAAGATTTCATGTCAATCATTTAAGCATCTACCTTAATAGTTAAGAAAAATAAAAATACCTAAATTAAATAGAAAAGAAAGAAGACAAGGACATTGCAAATAATAAAATCACAGAGAAAATTAATGAAACTGAAAGCTAATTCTTTGAAGAATTAAAAAAAATTGATGAGCTTCTAACCAGACTGATCAGGGAAAAAAGTCACATTTCCAATTTGAACCACTTTGTGCTAATGTATTCTACAACTTAGGTGAAATGGGCAAATTGTTTGAAAGAAATCAACAAAGCTCATTCAAGAACAAACAGATAACCTAAATAGCCCTATGTATATTAAAGTAATCCTATTTATAGATTAAAATTTTCCCACAAAACAACAATAAAAAAAATTCTAGGCCCAAATAGCTACACTGATGAATTCTACTAAACATTTAGGTTAAAAATAATACCAATTCTGTAGACACTTTTCTAGAAACAGAAGATGAGGGAACACAACAATTCATTTTGTGAAGCCAGTCTTTCCCTGATAGCATTACAAGATATTTTAAGAGAAAACTGCAAACCAATGTCCCTGATTAACACAGCCACAAAAATACTTATCAAAATTTTAGCAATTAAAAACCATCAATATAAAGAAAATCTCAGGAATGCAAGGTTGGTTACCATTCAAAAATTAAGCAAGGGGCCTTTTGGTTTCTTGTTCTGCAAGTGAGGAGCTTAGAAGTCACCACACCACTCTAACAACAAGTAAAAAGCTGAACAGAGTGAAAAACCAACAGCTCGTCTAGGATCCATTAGAGAGATGAGGACACAGAGAAGACCAGGATTGGAGAGACAGACAAATACAGTTTATGGGAGCAGAGACTCCCACTGGAAACTGCCTCTGGAACCAGTGCTGGGATAAGAAAACCTGAACTGTAATTAACAAATTGCTGGAGGCTCAGTGTGGAGGACACTGGGAGTTAAGGACTCCAGAGGGGACCAGGCATAGAAGGGTCCTCACAATTTTGTGAATTTTACCTCCAGGAGCTCTTAGCAAACATTGGAGAAAAATCCCTTCAGGCTTCCAGTAGGGAGAGGGGAAAAGGAACCACTTTGAAATGTATCATAACGCTCTGTTCTTAACAAGACCTCCCCTCAGGAGAAACTAATTAACCAGAAACTGTCCTGCTGAGGTATTAGCGGGACCCGACGATAGACTCTATTGATGCTTATTTTTGCCATGAGTACACTTGGGTAGGCTTTTTCAGTCCAGGTTGAGATCAATTCCACATGATAAAAGAATGCACAGGTGTTCCAACCTGGCTGCATGTTCATTGGAAAACTAGCTGAGTAAGTAGCATTACAACGCAATGTGATCCAGCTGGGGAAAATTGATTTAGATGTAGGCGAGGGAAAGCCTGAGGGGCAAATCCTCTATAGAAAAGAGATTTTACGAGAGATTCCACTGGGGGACAAAGTCAGAAAAATGGTCCATTTATAGGGTTACTTGGTACAGGATGAGATTTAGTTGACAAGAATGACATTAAATTACTGGAACCAGTGCTAAGCACTGCATACTAAGCAAGTTGTTGCTTTCCCAGGATGTAAAATAGGGATGCAGTTTTTTTTAGAAAAATAAATTAGTTCCTGCAAATCAGCACAGAGTGCAAAAGTGGGTCCTTATTGGAAACTTTAAATCATGGGATTCCTTTGAGCGTCCATTTGTGCAGGGATTGTCTTTCATCTCCAACATAAAATGCTTAGCAAACATTAAAAATAATATTACATAAATATGAGAAACAAGGCTTATTTCAGGGAAGGTGGCAGTCACTACAGTGGTGGTTTTAAAAGATAGCCCCAATATTCTTTAACACTTCTCCCATTATGTCTTTCTCTCTCCCTTAATTCCAGGCTCTGTCACTGCTTAGTCAGAGAATATAGTGGATGTGATACTGTGCCGGTTTCTGTGTCCAGTCTTTATGAAACTGATAGCTTCCACTTCCTGTCTCTTGGATTTTTGCTCTTTAAAATAAGTCCCCAAGCAGTGAAGACACCCAAGCGGCGAGCCCCATGAAGAAGCTCAATAACTAGTGTCAAATTGCCAGTCATGAAATTGAGTCATTTTACAAGTAGATCTTCTAGCCCAGTTGAACTACTCTAGCTGACACCATGTTGAGCAGAGATTAGCTGATCCACCAAGCTCTGCCACAATTATACATTTGTAAGTAAAATAAATGATTGCTTTTGTGTAATAGCCCTGACATGTTGAGGTAAGGAGTTGCACAGCTCTGGATAACTGGAACAGTTATATGCTTGGTGGCTCTGGAGTTCTGTACAGACTTCATTCAGATGCCTATGGAAATTTTCCCTTTATGCTAAAAGTTCTAACCAAAAGAGATAGAGTAGCAAAGTCTTTGTTAAAATCAGCAGCCTGCTGTTATCCCATTTATTTTTATGTAGGTATTTATTTATTTATTTTTTTGTGAGAAGACCAACCCTGAGCTAACATCCGTTGCTAATCTTCCTCTTTTTGCTGAGGAAGACTGGGCCTGGGCTAACATCCGTGCCCACCTTCCTCTACTTTATATGGGACGCTGCCACAGCATGGCTGACAAGCGGTGCTTCAGCAGGCGCCCGGGATCTGAACCCGCGAACCCTGGGCTGCCAAGCGCGAACTAAACCGCTGTGCCACTGGGCCAGCCCCATGCTGTTATCCTATTTAGAAAACAAATTGATGAAGGACTTTGCTGTACAGATGAAAAAGTGAAGGCAAGACATTCAAGTAACTTGTTCCAAATGACACCGTTAATAGCAGAACCAAACCTGGTTCATTGGTCATGATTCTTTATATAGTTGCCTTCCCCTGCACCCAAAAGTTTATCTGCCTTAGAATCCCAAAGGATCTCATGAAGAATCTTTAGGCCATCTTTGAATTGTCTGAAGTTGTATTAAAAATGCTGTATTTATTGCCATCATCTTTTTTTCTAGAGATTTCAAAAGTTTCATCAGTTTCTCAAAGGAGTCTGGAACTCCCCCAGACTTTGTTAGTGTTATTTCTGCTTGGTTATCATAGAAAAATTCTGTTTTTATTAATGGGTTAAAAAACAATAGTTGTAAACGTAGGGAAGAATAAACTGATGTCTGCATCTTAGTCTACATATTGCAGACTGATGTTTAGATTTATGAGACATGTTAAATCCCCATTACTTTATTCAAGAAATTATTAACAAAGATCCTACTATGTGCCAGGCACTCAGAGATGAATGAGGTATGGTCCCAAGCTGAGTCTTCTGATTTGGCATTTTCTCTTATCTTCTCATGCCTTCTGATCTAGAGGTTGTACTTTGGTAAACAAAATCTAAACAGTTGAATACCTGCCTCTCTAGTTGTTGTTGTTGTTGTTTTTTCTCCACCTTACCCTGAATTCTAAGCAATGCAGCATGGTATTAAAAGTCCTTTTTGATAATTTGTCTTTAAAATTCTACTAGTTCTCTAACCAGGTCTTTCCTGGCTTGCTTATCTCTCAGGTGACAGCAATTTTGACAAAGCTCCCAGAAGTGCTGACTCCCTAAGCTACAAAAAATAAAAAAAGTTGCTAATATCTTTCTTTCAATTTAAAATAAAGGTTCTTTGCTATCCTCTTTTCTTCCAGATCAGAAAAACAAGAATGAAAGCCCAAAAGGACATTACTCAATTGAGAGTATTTTTATTTACAGTTACTTCCTCTAGGTTTGACAAATTCTAGGACAAACAAAAGGAAGTAAATTTTTACTTTATAGATTTTGGAAGAGAAATGAAAACACCCAACCCTTTTTGTCAGCTTAGTATGCCAACTAAATGTATCTTCATTTGTTTTTTTTTTTTCCATTTCTTAGCAAAGGTTAGCACACAGCAGTTAAATAGTCCTCACAAAAGAGTACATGAGAAACTGTGTGAAAAAAAAAATGTAGGCCTTCTCACAGGACACTTGGGCATTTTATGAGCCTATAATTTCATTTGCTTCGTGACAGTCCATAAAAATGTTGAAAGCCCATGTTGGGTTCGTTTGGTCATTTATATAAATAAATTCCACTAGGGAATTAGTGCCACATAATAAAACTTGTAGTCTCTAGAGAAATTGGAAGATTCTTCTACCCAAACATGAGGCTCTCCCAGGGAGGCAGAGACCTTCCCTGGATGGAGTAGTGAATATGTACACTTTGGGCTGACCAGAACAGCACTGTGTTTCTTTTGATTCTGCCAGGTGCTGCCAGTCATAGGACCTAAGGCTGACCATATAATGTATTATCTCAACCAGGAATGTCTTGAGTGAATAATAAGCATAGGATAATAGGTATAAACAGCGTAAACTGGACTGTTCTTACCAAACTGGGACCGGTGGTCATCCACCACAGGTAATGGCATGTGACTGGAGCTTACTCTTTCTCTGGATTTTTTCTTCAAACTCTAAGCAAGGGGAGCCCTTTTCTCTCAAGATTCAGAGCTGTAAGTCTGTGAACTTGAAGTTGTCTTAGACTTTGTCACTCAGCATGTGTGGAATTTAATCTGAGCAATTAAGGTGTAGGCATAAATAAAAGGGAACATAAAAAATGAAAAGAAAGAATTCTGATGTTTCTTTAGTTTCTGATTCTTCTTGTTCAGAAAACCATCTTGCCCCCTCTGGTTGGTTATGCAAGCTAGTAAACTTTTGTGCTTCAGCTTATTCAAGTTGGGCTTGTCACTTGCAACCAGAAATATCCTAATATACATGCATGAATTTTAAGGATATTCATTAATATAGGAACTTTCTCTGGGACAAGAAAAAGCATAAAATTTTAGTTTGGAGGACATTAATCCTCTGTCCCCTCTTTTCCTTAGCTTTGGCCATTTTGGAATTCTCTCTCTTTGACTTGCCTGTTTGGATAATATGAACCCGATTCTTCCTCATAGAAAGGATCACTGTGCTAGGAAAAAGGAGGCTGTAGGCCTGTCTATATACTATGTTAAAAAAGTAATCCTCATAGTTTCATATGAGCCAACTTAGTTCACCAGGAAACTTAATTAGCTTTTGTGGCAAACGCTTTTTAGTAATAACAGAGTTATATTTGCCTAGAGTAGTTTTCTGCATATCTATCAATAAAAAGCCAACCAACACTTCCTGCTTATAAAAATTCCTGAATATCCTTGGTTTCTCTCTGTTACAAGCCTGTTTCTTCAACTTTCCCTTCAGTCTCGTGTGCTCCTCCATATCCTTCCAGTAAATTTCTTTTACTTTAGACAGAAGAAGTCACTACTCATAACTCACAACCAAGAAACAAAAGCAAAAACAAAACAAAAATATTTTATATAGGAAATAGAATTAGAAAGTAAATTGCCACCCAAAAACCTTCAGAGAACTGTAGGATCCTGGGAATTGGTTATCTGGTCAATTGCCTCATATTCCGCAATGAGAATCTAGATGCCCATAGAATGCAGTGGTGAAACATAGAATTAAATTATCATCTAACATAACTAGAACCACAATCCTTTCGAAGTCAAGACTGTGAGATCATGAGAGCACTGGGATAAGAAATGAAGGGATGAGAAATCACAGGACTGCAGAGGCTGCTTCTGGGGTCTTAGGTAATTTGAAGAATGAAAAGGTTAAATTCCTATCTTGTCTTGAGGCACAGAGTGAAGCTAAGAGAGTTCTCTGATTGTGAGAGAATCTCTTATGTCTTTATCTTTTGGGCTGAGTGACTAAAAACCAAAGTCCAGAATTTGCTTCCACAAGTTTCTGAATTATAATTCAGCTGAATTCAGTCTTGGCATAAGTCTTAGGTAAAGTAGGACATTGACCAAAAAACGGGGATATTTGAGACAAAGCAAAAGACATAGAGATCCTCCAAACCCTCTAGTGCGTCCCCAACTAATAATGCCAGAGAAGGCAGCACCCTCTCCCTTATCGACAGAAGCTCTTAGCTGTTTCTCTCTTGCTTAAAGATGCCCTTATCCCCCTACCTGAGAGATCACACCTGCAGGAAGGAACCAACAATGCCCCTCTTGCCTCTCTCCTCATTACCACTAAATCATTTTACTGAAGTAGGAATTAGCCTGATATGAAAACCTTTCCAGAGGCTTTTTGAAACTTTTTATATGCAGAACCTAATCATAGAACTGAACTGTGAATTATTGTGTGAATTGACTTTTCAAGTGCTGAGTTGTTAATAGGACTCAATTTTTCAGTGATTCTGAATGCTTTTAATAACCTCTGCAACTGGTGGTTCCTAATGATTTCCTGGATTGAACAGTGCAAACCTGAACCTAGCAGTGGGCAAGAATGTTGGAGTGGCAGAAATCATCTGGTGAAATGCAGAGGAAAAATTCAACACCACCAAGAATTTTAAATGCTGGACAAAATTTTCTGGGTGAACCATCATCCCAACCCCTGAATGTTTCACAGGAGAATCCAGAAAATAAGTGTGTTAGTTTCCTAGGGCTGTCATAATAAATTTAGTCCCACAAACTGAGCAGCTGAGACAACAGAAATTTTTGTCTCATATTTCTGGAGGACAAAAGTCTGAGATTAAAGTATCAACAGGATTAGTTCCTTCTGATCCTTGTGTGGAAGCTGTTCCATGCCTTTCTCCTAGCTTCTGGTTTTTTGCTGGCAATCTTTGGCATTCCTTGGCTTGTCGATGTCTTCATCATCACATGATGTTCTCCCTGTATGCCTGCTATCCCTGTGTCCAAATTTCCCTTTTTCAAAAGAACACCAGTTGCGTTAAATTAGGGCCCACTCTAGTGACCTCATTGTAACTTGATCATCAGCAAAGACTCTTTTTCCAAATAAGATCACATTTACAGGTACTGGGGAGTAGGACATCTACATCTTTTAGGGGAACTCAATTTAACTCATACAACAACCAAAGATTTGAAAGCTATTTTGTCAAGTGAAACACCAGTATATTTTTACACCACATTACTGGCTATCTTTGCCTAGTTATTTATGTATTACCATAAATAGAGTTGAGTATGCAAGGATGAGAGAATGTTCAATTCTATATAAGGGCAAGATTTGAGTGGGACGCTCTGTCAATGTCCAGTTCTACAATCTCTCTTCAGTTAGCTAAGGTTGAGTTTTGTTTCTTTAAAAAAAAAGGAATGGAAATTGATGCATAGTGATGTGTAGAAATTGATTTTCTCCCTAAAACTAGCAATCAATTGATAATTCTGGATACGAGAGAGGAAATGAATTTTTATAGGAAAATATATGGTGGAACATCCAAAACAGAATGGTGACTGGGGGCACAGGTACAAAAGATGTGCTAAAAAAAGGCTACTGGCAGTGAGGGGGAGGTGGGAGTAGTCCCAACATAAAAATGCTTAGCATATTGGAAAAGTAATCTGAATTGAAATTAATGCAGTTGAAAAAACTGATGAAGGAATGCTACATATTTTTCCACGACTACTCCGTTAACATAGAGATTTGTCTTATATCTGCATAGTAGACAGGCAGTATTTGTTGACTGAATAAATGAATCAGTTTCTTAAATAGAATATACAATAGTAAATCTATTATTGTCTGGGATAGTAAAACAAAATATATATAACTAAAGGAGTATATTTAGAGACCTATGAAGGGATAAAGTACTAGCAAACAACATTCGTGTAAATTGTTGATGGCATGGATGGAAACTCAGCTGGGATTGTGGGAGTCTGGATGCCATAGTGATCATCAGTATTATCCAGATAAGGGGATTTCTCAATTTTATAAATACAAACAAAATCAATTATAAAATAAACATTTTAAAATAAATAAAAAATAATTGAATTTTATCATGCCAATGAGCATTGATTTAGAAACACCAAAGTTCTCCTTGTGGCTTGGTATTTGGTACCATCACACCATTAATCAAGTGAAACAGAGTACCATGAATATAAAGCAGATGTATGATGTTTGTCATGAAATCATAATGCAGAAATATTTAGGTAGAATATTATATTCCATTCTCTGTATTTCAATATTATAATGTCAATCAGTTCAGGCAACAAAACAAATCCAACCAAACAAATTAAAACAAAATTAATCTGTCAACATTAGTACAATTTATAAGAATTATGGGTTTGACAGTTACTGCCATTACCTTTATGTATTCTTTTATACTTTTTCTTTATGAGTAATAGTTTTACCTATAAAATATAGATAATATTCGTAGTCATCAGAACTTCTGTTCTTATTGACTCCAGCCACCAATGACATTGTGAAATCCTCCCTTCGGAGAGCTTTTTGCACAAATCTAGTGCATTTGTTTTGACTCTGTGTGTCTGTAAAAGTGGACTCTATAACAAAGTTACCAAGATAGCGACTTTGCTTAAGGCCCTAAATTCCACAGGCAGGATTAATGATGTGCCTAATGCACTCCAGCTGAAATCTAAATAATGAACAAGGAGGAACAAGCATTGCAGGACTTCAACAAGTTGCAAAATTTAACGTTAATGTCTATTCCTGAAAAGTTCCAGCTACCAGCACATTAGCTGAATGAATAACCGAAGAGCTTACCAGTTAGCTCTGCTGAGTCATCCCCAGTTTGAGAGAGGCGCCACTGGCACTTCCTCACATAAGCAGAGTAGCTGTGCAAGTCAAGTCATAGTTGTGAGAGACGTGGTCAGTTGGGACAAAGCAAATATTTTTGAAATAATTTGCTGTAGTTGCTCTGTTACAGACAATAATGTTTGTTAGACTTAATTTACCTCTAGTTTAAATGTTTACCTTTCACTTTTTTTCAAAATTCTGAAAAATGTAGAAAGTACAAAAGCATTGAGTAGTTTCTTCATTAAGGACACGTTTTGAATTACTTTCTTCTGTTTTTAGGGAAAAATAATATACTTTTTTTATAAATAAGCAGAAAACTGAAAGAAAATAATTTGAAACACTAGTGATCTCGTTTCTCTACCAGCCTACACACGCAATATTCTAGAAAAAGATAAAAAAACAAAACCACAAACACAGACCATCTGTTTATTTTGAGTCTCTATGACACAATAAATACCTGCACTGCACTTCTTCAGTGTCAATATAAAACATCCTGTCCCTCTCTTTTTTCAGAATAAATGTGGGATAATTACACACAGAAACACTCGACTACATATATATAGAGAGAAGTTTAAATATTGCTATTGGTATAAGAGTCATCTAGTGATTTAATAAACCCACAAATACGTCAAGGGGATTTTTTCCAGTAGTACCTAGAAATCATATATGTAGCATTTATTCGGTAGTATATCCTTCGAGCATGTTCATTATTTTGATTTTTTTCTTTTATTTCAGCAATGCAATCTCACATGATTTGTCTGCCATACAAAAGGTTATTTGGTATGTGTGTTGGGGCGACTGTGGTATCATTTTTGTGTGCTCTTTCTCTTTTTCCTTTATTGTTTTTTAAAGATGCCTCATATATGATAGTTTTCTATGAGTAATTTGATATGTTATTTTTAGCTTCATAAAATGCTGTGCTTCGCCAGCTCAGTCACTGCATGTTACTACAAACTCACCACATCATCTTCAAATTATTGTTTTTTTTCAAAAATATACAATTTCAAATTAGCAATACTTTGATAAATCAACATGTATATGTTAAGCAATGTTCCTAAAAATGGATACTTAGTGCTCAGTGATTATTGAACATTTTAATAATATCTGTTGGGTCTCAGATCTGTAGTACCCAGTCTTTTCATATATGTGTCTCAATGAAATGATGTATAGCTGCTAATCATACCTAAGAAATAGTTGTATATGCTAAAGATATAGTTCATATAACAGTATTTAAGTACTAATCATTTGAATAAACTTCAAGATCAAAAGGGAAGATTTAAGAATGAAAGCTTTATTTTGATGACTGAAAAACTATTCTTTATTATCTTTAATTTGAAAGATTGTTATATCAATTTGCATACGTGATTTGTTATTCCCCATTCATTTATTCAGTATATGTGCAATAAGCATCCTTTATTTGCAGAACTATAATGTCATTGAGAAGGATTTAAGAGTGCTGCCAAAGAGTGCTTGAAAATGCATTTCACACTTATTTTGATACAGCAAGCTAGTACACTGATCTGTTGGAATCCATTTTCGATATTTGGAATGTTGCATCACAGTTTTATTTGTAAATATGAGATGGATAGCTGAGAATAGAAAATAGTTGATTTTACTAGTAAAAAGTATAGATAACCATAAGCACATCAGGAAGGTAGGGAAAAAATATACTGACACAGATCTTATTCTTAAACAGAGTTAGGTTCTATTTAGAAATAATCTAAAACTTTAATATGCATGTCAGATACTGAGAATTCACTTGACCAAATTAATTTACTGATAAATATTAAATTCAATACAAAGAAAACTTCAGAAAAATGTCAGTAGTGATACTTTATTTTTCTTGCAAATACATCATTTTATGTTTAGGATAAAATTCACTGTTTATGGCAGTGGCTATAAATAAGTGGGTTCTATTGAAGATCCTGAGAATTTGTGATGCAAATAATACACGTGTGTATAAAATTACTTATTTGAAATAATAAAGCAAAGTAAAAATAATCCAGAGTTTGGGGGGCTCAATAATTTTGTGGCATATTTTTTATATGGAGTTATACATGTAATAAAAAAGAAACCAAGTAATTAAAGATATCAGCGATATTACCACATATATTGTGTATAAGAAAATCTATAAAGTTAAGACAGTTTAAAAAGGAGAAATTATCAGAAACACTGATCTTTGAAAGACCAAGAAAGTGAAAAAATAAATAACAACATAGAAGATAAGAATAAAATAACTAGACAGATTGCCTAAAAGGGTGTTGAACTTTATGCATTAAGTGAATATATTCATGGGACAGGGAAACTATTAATCACATATTAGGCAACAAAGAAAATATCCTTAATTCTCAAAAAAAAAAAAATTCTACTGGCTCCTTTTTATTAATTAGAATCCAGTAAGAGTGAAAATGGATATCAATATTCTAAATAAAATCACCCAAACATAAACATTTAAACATACATATATACATATATATACACACACACTTATATACCTATGTATGTTTATATATGTAATTCCTAAATAATGAAAATGCCTTTTAACAATGAGACTAATACATTGTGCTGTAACTAAAGCTGTACTTAGAGGAAAGTTTTCATTATTAAATATAGAAGCAGTAAAGCAAATTTATTTCATATAGAACTTGAGAACTTAGAAAATACAAAAATAAACCTAAGAATAATGATATATTAATTTAAAACATGAAAATCGAAAAATTATTAGAAAGATATATTAGTAAGGAAGCCTTTAGTCACAAGTAAAGAAAACTGACTCGATTGACTTGATCAATGAGAAAATGTATCATCTTACAGAAACATGAATTGCAAATATAGGGCTGCTCCATGTATGGTATAGCAGGGCTCCAGTGATGGTCTTCACTTTACTTCCTGTGTGTGTTGGATTTCATTAAAGGCCAGCTCTACCTATGTGTACAATCTGGCTATAACATTCCTGGGGGTCCCTTGCAGACATGAGGACATCTAAATGTATATTCTTTGTCTCTTTTGAAGCATAGGAAAACTGATCCCAGAAACTCCCCAATATAGTTCCCTTCATATCTTTTGGCTGTAATTATATCCCCTGCGTTTGCCTAAACCAATCAATGGAAAGAGAAGTGAAACAAAGATGACTGACTTAGACCAATTAGGATTCAAGTCACTGGTCTAGGTCAGAAGTGCCTCCCCTGAAACAAGCTGTTTGGAGGAGGCTGGACCATTAAACCACGTAGAGAATGGTGTCTGCCAAAAGAAGAACAAAATGATGACTGTAACTCCATTCTACTTATTTGAAAAAACCTAAGTACACACATTTGTAAGCATATATCAAGTTGAATCAGGTAAAAGACTCAAATGCATAGTATGGATGAATGCATAATACAGAAGAGATAAAACATTAGAGTGGCACATAACTTGAAAAAACTGGATGAAATAGATAGTTTAAGAAAATACTAATGCTAACAAACACAAGGAGAAGGAGAGAATTTAAATACACAAAAAAGCTATCCAAAAGTATTTCTAAAACCATGCTTGACTATTGCAAGTAAATGGTTAATCTGTTTCAGAATTAAGGAAAAGATTGAGACCATCCTGATTACTTTTCAAAATTAGCATATCTTTTATCAAAAACATTACATAGATTTTTAAAAAGTGGAAAATTGCAGACCAATCTCACTTATGACTATGGATGAACCTAATCTACTAGGATTAGGTTCAGGTGAAGCAGAAGAAAATGCAAAATTACAGTCACTTAAGATAGACGTTTATTTCTCATATAAATGAAGTCCAAATATAGACAGGTTGGGACTAGTATGCTAGCTGCAGAAAAATCAGGGGTCCAGGAAGGCTTCCTTTTCAGATCATCGTCTAGAAAGGCTGCTGGAGCTCCAACCATAATATAAAATTTCCAGGCTGAAAAAGGAGAAAGAAGGAAGAACAAAAGTGTACATATCCTAAGTGAAATCCTTTTAAGAAGACTTCCTAGAAGTGACACATAACACTTCTGCTTGTAATGGATAAGCAGAACTTTGTTACGCGGCCATGCCTATATTCAAGAAAGGCTGAGCAGTGTAATCATTTAGCTGAGCACATTGCTTCTCAAAGAAACCAAGGCTCTGTAACAAAGCAAGCACGGGAGTTTTTGCCATGTATGCAAAAATGCTTAATAGTAAACTAACAAATCTAACCCACAAATGTATTCAAAGAAAATTATAACATGATCGAATTGACTTCATCCCCCAATGCAAAAAGAGTTTAATATTCTAAAGTCTATTTGTAGCATTCCTCACATCAGTAACTCAGAGGAGAAAGATTATCTCAGAGTTTGCAAAAAATGACTTGGCAAAATTAAACATCAATTCCTGAAGAAAAAAAGTTCTAATTAAAATGTTTAATATGATAAAGAAAACCTCTAAAAACAAATAACCAATGCTATACTTAAAGGAAAAGTTTTAGAGTCATTTATGTCAGAAACAATTCAAAGATGTTTAATATCGCTAATATTATTTATCACTCTTATGATTGTGCTTTTTATTTCATACTTCCTGAATGTTTTCTTATAATCAGCACAATAAGGGAATATATAGGGGCTTGTGTGGTTAGGAAAAAAAGCCTTTCATGGGATTCTTGCTTATTCTCACTGAAACTCTGTAACGGAATTTCCCCTCCAGTTTAGAATGACTGCTCAAGATAATTTAAAAAAAAGGAGGGGAGAGGACCACAATTATCATTACTGTCATGAAGAGATTTTTATCCTCTCCAAAATTCAAAAGACAAAACTGAAAAAGGAAATAAAAACTAAAACCAATTTTGGTGTTGTATGAAGTGGACTGTTACCAAAAATTACAGAAAACATTGTTTTTCTTACATCCACAATGAAAAATAAACTGAAAAACAATTCCATGCAAAGTAACAATAGAAAACAAAAAATATCTAGGAGTAAACCTAACTAAAAGTGTATAGAACTTATATGGAGAAAACTGTAAATTTTATTGAGAGACTTCAAGGAACATTTGGATATAAGGGAAAAGATAGCATTTTCTTGGTTGGGAAGGGTTGCTTAATTCATTCACTTAACAATTATTTATTGACCTTCTGTTATTTACCTGATACTATTCTAAGCACTGGGGAAACAGTAGATAACATTTGCTATTGTCTGAATGCTTTTGTCTCTCCAAAATTTACATATTGAAAATCTAATGCCTAAGGTGATAGTATTGGTAGGTGGTTGACTTTGGAAAGTGATTGTTCATGAGGTGGAACCCTCATGCATGGGATTAGTGCTCTTATAGAAGAGGCCCCAGAGAGCTAGCTGGTCCTTTCCACTCTATGAGGATACAACAAGAAGTCTGAAACCCAGAAGAGGGCCTTCACCCAACCATACCGGCACTCTGATCTCAGACTTCCAGCCCACAAAACTGTGAGAAATAAATTTCTGATGTTAATAAGCCTGAACGGACTAAGACAATATTTAATATTACTGTTCTCTTGGAAGCATACTATTAAGGGGCAATAATTAAAATTTTCAAATAATAAGATAATAAAACTCTGTTTGTTAAAAAGTACCTAGTGGGCAACTTGAATTTGAATGGTCAGCAAAATCTTCCTGAGGAGATGTTGCAGCTGAGACCTGAATGATAAGGAAGCATATGTGCTAATATCTGGTTTAAAAAATTCCAGCAGAAGAAATAGCAAGCACAAAAATCCTCAGGTCAAAATAAGTTGAGTTCAAAGAAAGAAAGAAGATTAACTTTCTCTTATAGGAGTATACAAGAGGGAAAGTTTTATGAAATTGTGAAAATTAAAAAGCAAGAAAATAAAAAACGTTATCAAGAGAATAAGCAATTGACAGAATCAGATTTAGATATAAAGCAGATATTGAGGTTATCAGAGAGAGACTTGAAAATAACTATGATTAATATGGTGAAAGATCCAATAGGAAAGGTGGAAAACGTTTATCAACAAACGTGGAAATTCAGCAGAGAGACAGAAGCATTAAGAAAGAATCAAATGGAAAAGCTAGAAACAAACAAAAACAGCCACACAGTATTAGAGATGAGTAATTCCTTTAATTCGCCCATCAGTAGCCTCAACACAGCTGAGGAGCAATCAGTTGCATCAAAAATCCCTGCAGGATTTTATATAGAAATCAATAAGCTGATTCTAAAATTGTGTGGAATCCTTAAGGAAATAGAAGAGCCAAACAATTTTGAGAAAATAGGAACAAAATTAGAGACCTTACAGTACCTGATTTGATGACTTAGTATAAAGCTATGATAATCAAAACAATGTGTATTCATAAAATGATAGTCATATCAATTGATGGAACAGAATAGAGAGTGCAGAAATAGACACACATGTGGTTGATGCATTGTTGACAAAGGTGCAACATTAATTCAATGGAGGAGGATAGTCTTGTTAACAAATGTGGCTGGAACATCTATATACAAAAATATATTTGCACGTCTGTATATGAAAATAAAATATAATCCATACCTCACACCATACACAAAATTAACTCAAATGCATCATAGAACTTCTGCACAAATCATAGGAGAAATGTAATGTGTTAGACAAAGATTTCTTAGCTAGAATACCATTCACATGAATCATAAAAAATGTCTAAATTGGACTTCATCAAAATTAACTTCTACTCTTCCAAAGGTACTGTAAAGAAAATGAAAGGACAATCCAGTGTCTGGGAAGAGATATGTGCAAATGATGTATCTTATAAAGGGCTTTTTGTCTGGAATACATAAAGACCACTTACAAATCAATAAAAGAAAAAAAACAACACAATTTAAAAGAGAGGAGGAGTGAAAAATACTTCACCAAGAAACAATATATGAATGGCAAATAAATACGTGAATAGGTGCTCAACGTCATTAGTTTTCAGTAAAATCAAATTAAAGCCACAATGAGATTCCACTACACACCCATTAGAATGACTAAAATTAGTAAGAGAAATTGACAATACCAAGCATTGGTGATGACCCAAAACAACTGGATTACTCATATATTGCAGATAGGAAATCAATTTGTATAGCCACTTTGAAAAGCAGCTTGGTAGTTTCTTACATTAAATATAAGATATACACTTTCCATAAGTGTACTATATATGATATACAGTCAGTCCTAGATGTTTAACCAAGAGAAGTGAAATTTATGTTCACACGAAGACCTGTGCAATACTGTATAGCAGCTTTATTTGTTATATAACCAAAAAATGGGAAGAACGCAAATATTCATCATCTGGGGAATGGATAAACAAATTATGGGTCATTCACGCAGTGAAACCCTCAGTATTGGGTAAATCTAAAAACATCATGCTAAAAATAGAAGCCCAGGCACAAAATGCTACAGCATGATTCCATTTGTATGACATTCTTAAACAGACAAAGGTATAGGGATGAAAACCAGATCAGTGGTTTTCAGGGGCTATGGGTCGGGGAAAGAGAGTGACAATAAAGAGGGCACAAGGGAAATTTTCAGAGTGATGGAATTCTGTATCTTCATTGCAGTGATGGTTATACAACTGTATATATTCATCAAAATCATAGAACTGCACTCCAAAAAATGAATTTTACTATTTGTATATTATACTTCATAAACTTGACCAAAAAGAACCTCAAAAAGCAAAAAGCAGTGTTCTGCTTATTCTAAATTGACACACGTCCTCTGGGCAAGTGTGGCCCCACATGCCATGGTCACCTGTGGATGTCCACATTCTTCATTTTGGCGCTCTTTTTCTCTTTGTCTTGTTTATGCTTTTAGAAAGCTGTGCGTATTTTGTCCCATTTTTCAGTTGTCTGTAACTACCATTATTGGAAGCTGAAGTTGGAACATATTTGTTCTATAGTCTCATGATAAACTAAAAAACTATTTTAGGCACATCCAAAGCAATGCCATTAGCCAAACCAAATTATATAGAAAGAGACTGCGTAAGAGACTTGGGGAATTATCTGCAGACATGAAGTTTTCCTCAGTCATATTTTTGGCTTGTTGTATATGATTAAAATGAAACCATCTTATTGCTATCTCAGAAGGAGTCTGATGGGATCTACCTGCTAATATTCCCGGAATGTTATTAAGACTTCAGAAATAGGTACACCTGCAAATCAATTAGCAGTGGCAGAGTCATTATCAGAAGCAGGATTCCATGTACAACAAAGAATGCATCTGTACTTTGATCTGTTGATTTTGCTACTTAATTAGAATGTTTTATGATATTTTTGCTATAAATGCCCAGAATATGAAAAAGAAGTGTTAAGAGGTAACACATTTATTTCCATAATCAAGTCTCTATTTGTGTTATATTTTCTCTTACAAGTACAATTGCTATCCTCTGTATATTCATAAATAAAACAAAATATTCATTGAAGTCCTCTTTACATCGTACAGTGTGGTGAACACCAGAAATAAAAAGAATTTATAAAAATGAAAACATTCCTCCCCTCAAGGAGCTTAAAAAATCCAGTGACGGTATTGCCATGCACTCGAATAATTCTAAACCAATGTGAACAATGGTGTGATAGAGATGAGAACAATATACTGTGAGCGCTTTGCTTAAAATGCTGAAGTAAAATAGAGGTGTTTTGTGAAGCATTCACTAGGAATACCTTTTTCTTGGCGTAGAATTATCCCTCTCAGTCATTCCCTGAAGGACTTATATAGAAGAGACCCATGCCCGCAAGATCACCAGGGTCAACACAAAAGGATATGCTGCTGGGACAGCAGGGTCCTTCCCACCCATTCCACAAAAGTGTTATTAAATGACTCATTGACTCCACCCAACCCCATGTTTACATGCTGTGCTTTAAAATATTTTCTAACATTATCACTCAGCATCCAAGGCAAATTACTTTTTTGTCTGTGGTTTGAACAGAGAGATTGCAATGACAGCTTGCAATCAAGCTAGAAACAGTGTTGAATAAAACAGTCTTTACTAGCTTTTGTTTATTTTTTTGTCTGTGGGCATGAGTATTGACTCTGGCCTGTGGTGTGCTGGAGCCGAGTCATACCAGCTTGTGAAAGCTGATTGTACTCTTCTCACCCTGGCTCCATGTTCGGTGATGTCATGCTGGCGGCACAGGAGAGGGAACATTCTAGAAAGACAAAAGTTGATAAAAGTTGAAAGATCATTAGGAATGTTTAAAATACTGTAATTTCTTCGCAATATATATTCTACTTAGAGGCAGACTGCCCATTATGAAAATGTATCCTAAATGAACATAAAGATGCTAATGTAGTTCTTCCAAGTTATAGTGTTTTCCTGGAAAGCCTTCAAATACCACTTGTAGAGGCCATATGTAAGAAAAGCAGGCAGATTATCCTGTGGCATGCAAAGCACTTTGAACTCTGAAATAAAATGAGTTAGCTCTGTGAAAATAAAATTTGCAAGTCAAATTTAAAAAAAAATCTCTGTATATATCTCTTTATATTTTTATATGTTTTATATGTATATGTATATATACATAGGTGTATAGAATTTAAACTATATATAGTAAACTTTGAGTGATCATTATTTTGGAGCAACTTCTAGGCGACGAGGACACATAGATTCTCTAAGGCGGCGGTCTGCAAACCAGAGGCTCTTGGGCCAAACCTGGCCTGTGGCCTGTTTCTGTACAGCTCCCAACTAAGAATTTTTAAAATAGTTTCAGTGGGTTGTAAAAAAAGAAAAGAAAACAAGGAGAAATATGTGACAGAGATCACACGTGACTTGTAAAGCCTAAAATATTTACTATCTGGCCCTTTGTAGACCAAGTTTGTCACTCCCTGCTTTAGGGCAAGGAAGGTAAAAGGCAGGCAATTAACTAACTGGGAAAGACATGTTTTTCTGGTAATATAGAGGACTTCAGGATCTAATTGAGCCATTGCAGAATCCTTTGGTAAAGAGAGAAATTTACTTACTCAAAACTAGCCGTTTTCTGAGAGGTAATGTTTTCGCAGCTTTCCTAAATCAATTAGCTTTAGGTCAATTACTAGCTCTTTGCTGTCCTCATATCTAGAAGGTGAACAATCAATTTGACTTATCCCAATTCAAAGGAAAGCTTACCTATTAACCTAAACAGACCTAAAAATAGATAGCTGTTATGTATTTGCAAAATGCACCTTCTAGAAGTTCATAAAATATTAGTTTCTCAAAACCGTTTTATAAATCCTTCTTTCAAGGAATAAAGCAAGCTAACTAAAGCAGCCAGGGTTTAAGTTCCATTTGACCATCTACTGGTTGTATGACCTTGGGCAACGAAGTAGACAGTCTCTGTCCTTCAGTTCTTTTCCTCATCTATGTAAAGTGAAATAAAATAAAGTCTATAGTATTGGGCTATAATCAGAATTAAGTAATATGATGGTAAAACACAGTCATAGATTAAATACTCAGTAACTGTTTGCTATTACTGCAAATGAAAGTATCTCTAAACCAAGCTTTCCATTTGTAGTTATCCATACATTGAAGTCTCTCTCAATCGATTGATAGCTCTAGCTAGCTATACATATGTTCCTGAATCAGGAAGATTTTTCTTCCTCTAATTGCAATTTAATTTTTTAAAATTCCAAATGTAGTTATTTTTTATTTTCGCTGAAATAATACACATAACTTTTAGAACTAGCACTTGAATTTGATAAGTTATATGTTTTAGGAATCTACCCTTAAAGCAATTCCTGCTTTTGAAGAGTTAAGAAATGACTAACCCTTTTGGGCTTCATTCCATAATGTCAGAAATTGTGAAATTCACCACTGCTCAATGTATTTTGTTTTCCCTCTCTATGATGTTTGGATATTCATGGTTTCCTTTTGTGATATGGCTAAATGCTTAAATTGTTTGACTTGAACTGTCTCTAAAGCCTCTGACAATGCTTGAAAACCAGAGACTAAGACAGTTATCATCCTTTCAAAGCTATCCAAATAGCTTAATGTCTAAGAGAATTAGGTTGGAAAAATAAGTCAGTCTGAAGAAGTCTGCTTATCTCAAATGCTACACCCCAGTATGACTCATTCAGGAGAGAATTACTAAAGACAATGTCACCTTGTAACAAATGACCATGATTGAAGCCTAGGGAAAGCTTCATAAAGAAGCATGCTCTTGCTTGGCCTGATTCTGCATCTGAAGGGAAACAAGAGTACAAGGCCCTTTGTGCCTCCAAGTAGAGTAAACATCATCAGTCTGGAAAAAGGGGTCAGAGATTCCTGCATTTCTGTGGAGTTTTGACCATTTGAAATGAGAAATCTGTCAGTTGAGTATATTCTGTTGAGTATATTCTGAATTTCAAACTCTATTAGATTTCCAGGGGAGCACAGTAATAAGTAGTTTTAAGTTCAGCAGTGCAAGGCAGTGCCACGTGGCTTGGATTCTGTTAACATAAGAGTGATCTGGTTAGATGGAATGCTCCCTGGGATGAAATTTTAGTTTTCCCTTTTGGAGTTGAAAATAAAAATAATGCCATTTTCTCTCTCACTGAGGTGCTCTTTTGTAGGCTTTTCTGATGAAGTTACAATAAACCCATATGGATGATATAAACAAGTTTCCCATTCAGATCCCCTGTGTATAATCCACATCAACCTAATGTTTCCAATTGACTTAAAATAAAACTCAGATGCTTGAAATCTATAACCATGGGAAGAAGGGAAATGGGAAAAGCTTACAGAATGCATAGAAGACAGAAGAAAGCATATAAAATTGCATACTGCATTTTCACACTTTATGACAACCTGTGGTCAAATAATATCTTAATTCTGTGCGTTGAAATCTGGTGGTTAAAGCTGTATGACTTACACTGCACATGTTCTCAGGGGAAAATAAACAAGATTTGATTAAACATCTAGCTTTGGTTTTCCCAGAAAAAACAGAGCTCCAAAGATAGCATTATAAGAAACAGAGTTGGAGAACAGGAAGGGACTAAGAGATGATCTATTTCAACTCTAACGTATAACAATAGAGAAGTCAAGATGGAGAGCCCTGAGTGATTCTGGTTTGCCCAAAGTTTAAGATCTTTTATCTTTCAAACAAATATAATAGTTTTTAAATCTTAACAGAAAGGTAGGTATTTGCATTTTGGTTCAAAATAATTGATTTTATAACTTTAGCTTAACTTCGAAATGTGCTGTGTGAACTTTGAATTATTTTGCATTTATTTAATAAATGCAGTCTTTTGTAGCACTTGGGTAAAGTTAGTTGATATTGATGACCTTGTTACTAAGTTATTTTTTATCGGCTTTTAGACAAGGGCTACATTTTTGGGGGGAGTGCTGAGTGTGCAATTTCCAGAAATACAAAAATTGTTACATAAAATAAGTTATTAGCTTTATTTGTTATTCTGTTGAATCTTTAAAATCTAACTTGGTAGGAAAAACTGGTTCTCTCTTTAAAATAAACAGGTACATTGAAAACATATACTTAGAACATTAGAATATTTTTATTAAGCTAGTGCTTTTGGAAAGTATTTGTCAACTATGTGTTAAAAAATGTCTCAAATAATTGATAAGCTGGATTTGATTAAAATTAAGAACTTGCTCAGAGAAAGACATGGCAAGAGAATGAGAAGACTAAGCCACAGACTGGGAGAAAATATTTGCTGATAAAGGACTGTTATCCAAAATATACAAAGAACTCTTACAACTCAACAAGAAGAAAACAATCAACCTGATTAAAAAATGGGCCCAAAACCTTAACAGACACCTAACCAAAGAAGATATACACATGGAAAATAAGCATATGAAAGTATGTTCCACATCATTTGTCATCAGGGAAATACAAATTAAAACAATGAGAAAACACAATACACCTATTAGAATGGCTAAAATCCAAAACACTGACAACACCAAATGCAGATGAGGATGTGGGGCAACAGGAACTGTCATTCATTGCTGGTGGGAATGTAAAATAGTATAGATACTTTGGAAGACAGTTTGGCAATTGCAAAAGTAAACATACTCTAATCATATAATCCAGCAGTTGCACACTTTGGTATTTACCCAAAGGAGTTGAAAACTTATGCCCATACAGAAACTGCACACAGATGTTTATAGCAGCTTTATTCATAACTGCCAAAACTTGGAAGCAACCAAGATGTCCTTCAGTAGGTGAATGGATAAATAAATTGTGACACATCCAGGTAATGGAATATTATTCAACACTAAAAAGAAATGAGCTATCAAGCCATGAAAAGACATGGAGGAAACTTAAAGGCATATTCCTAAGTGAAAGAAGCCAATCTGAAAAGGCTACATACTGAATGATTCCAACTATATGACATTCTAGAAAAGGCAAAACTATGGATACAGGAAAAAGATCAGTGGTTGCCAGGGTTGGGGTAGGGGGAGGGATGAGTAAGCAGAGCACAGAGGATTTTTAGGGCAGTGAAAATACTGTGTATGATACCATGATGATGGATACATGTCATTATACATTTGTCCAAGCCCATAGAATATAAAATACCAAGAATTAACCCTAAAGTAAACTACAGAATTTGGGTGATTATGATGTGTCAATATAGGTTCATCAATAGTAACTAATGTTCCACTCTGGTGAGAGATGTTGATAATGAGGGAGGACATACATGTGTGGAGGCAGGAGATATATGAGAAATCTCTATACATTTCACTCAATTTTGCTGTGAACATAAAACTGCTTTCAAAAAGTAAAGTCTTAATTTTAAAAAGTCTCATCTAAATTTTCTAGATTTTTCTTTTCAAATAATGTTTTTATTTCAGATAATGAAATCGTCAGAATCTCTTCAAAGCTGGTGAAAAAAACTATTATTTTCATTGTTAGTAATCGAAAGTCTAGAGTCACAAAAATGATTTCTCAATTTCGTTTCATACCGTTAGTTATCCACAAGGTAAAATGAGAGATTATGTGTTTGGGATATTAACAAGCGGTACCTGCTTTAGCATTTAGGTCACTATCTCTTCTGAGAAATACATAAGTCATTTAAATTAACATTTAGAGATCAACTTTACAGATCTAGTGTAATAGTTTAGCATTCAGAGAAGTTTGAGATCAAGTGAAATAGGGATAGCAAGGACTTTTCTGTTTTTCATAAAGTTTTATTATATTTTCGGTACTTCAAGGTATAGAGGAGAATATGTATTCTATTCTCTGAATGGATGTATCGGCACATTGGAGGCAGAAGGAGTGATTAATATTTACTGTATTTCAGTGTTAGGAACCTAAGATTTTAGGACAATAGAGTCAAGGATTTATATAATATACTCTTGAGTATGTTATGGTAACTGTGATGATTTCATTTTTCTTGCTCAAAGTTTTAAAAAACCATTCATATCCTCTTAGCACAATTTTCAAGATGATTTTCTTTGTTTAATGTTGAATACTGCCTGCCAATGTTTGTGTCAGCATTATTCATATAGCCAAAATGTGGAAACAACTAAAATGTCCAATTGATTAATGGATGAACAAAATGTGATCTATCCATACAATGGAATATTATTTTGTCATAAAAAAGAATAAAGTACTGATCCATACTACAACATGATGAACCTTGAAAACATTATGCTATGTGAAAGAAACCAGACACAAATGACCTCTTTCATGTCTGATTCTTTTTATATGAAATGCTCAGAGTAGATTAGTGTTTGCCTGGGGATGGGGGTGGGATGGGCAATGACTAACTGCCCATGAGTATGAGGTTTCTTTTTGGGATGATGGATATGTTCTAGAATTAGATAGTGATTATAGTTGCACAACTCTGCAAATATGCTAAAACCCATTGAATTATACACTTTAAATGGTGGAATTATATGGCATGTGAAGTACATCTCAGTGAAGAACACAGCCTGGCAATTTTAAAAGATAAAAAACAATTGGATTTGATTTAAAGTTTTGATGTTTAACTGCTAATAAGCAATAGGATAAAAACCAAGTTTAGCAAAGGCTGTCTCTGCAAAATTTTCAAATATCTGCTGAAAATAAAAATTGAGGTCAATTGTATAAATTTTTAGTATTCTTGATAAACGTTATTTGGAAAATTTGATCATTATTTTTCATTTCCACAGAATCTTGAGAGAAATACAATTCAAGAACTATATGTTGAGTCCCTGAATATGCTAGGTGCAGTGATATTTTTCAATTTCAATGAATTTGATTTGCTGAACTTGATCTACTAGATATGAATATTGATACTCAAGTTTATAGTAGTTTTTGGGGTTTTTTTTGGTGAGGAAGAGTGGCCCTGAGCTGACATCTGTGCCAGTCTTCCTCTATTTTGTATATGGGACGCCTCCACGGCATGGCTTGATGAGCGGTATATAGGTCTGCACCCAGGATCCAAACCTGTGAACCCCGGGCCACCAAAGAAGCGTGCATGAACTTAACCACTATGCCACTGGGCCAGCCTGAATATAATAGGTTTTTTATTTTATTTATGTATTTTTTTTTGATTTTAGATACTTGTTAAAACTAGGTCAGTAACCTTGTAAATAGCCAATTGCCCACTTTTCCATGATAGCTGACTAGGTCTGGTCTTAAATGTAAAGTAGGTCAGTTTTATTGAGACTAATTACTATGTTTCCCAGAGAGGAACAGAATGTAGTAGAGCATTAACACTTGTTAGGAAAGTGTAATATTATCTATATCCTATACAAAATCTCATTTGTGACAAAATATTTAATCTCTCTTCTCTGTAATGGATGACTACAAACACGCAGGAAAATTGATGAGTAAAAATTGTCCTCTGTCTTTTCCCTTATCTGCATTGTAGCGGAAATATTAAAAAGAGAAAAAAGAACTTCTTACATAGTAAGACTATTTTACATAGTAAATTTACATCATAGTAGTATATAAGAAAGGAAGGAGGGGATTTATCATTTGTAGTAGACTAAATAATGGCTCCCAAAGATACTAGGTCCTAATCCCTGAAACGTGTAAATATGACCTTATTTTGAAAAGGTGTCTTTGCAGATGTGATTAAGTTAGGAATCTTGAGATGGGGAGATTACCGCGGATTGTCTGAGTGGGTCCTAAATGTAATCACAAGTGTCCTTGTAAGGAGGAGCCAGAAGGGGTTTTGACACAGTTGGAAGAGGAGTTGGCTGTGTGATCAAGGAGGCGGAGATGGGAGTGGTGCACCGTAAACCCACAGCCAGCAGCCAGCAGCCACCAGAAGCTGGACGAAGTAAGGAATGGGTTATCCCCCGGAGCCTCTACAGAGAATGCACTCCTTGCACTCGTTGATTTTGGACTCCGAGCCTCCAGAACTCTGAGAAAATTAATTTGTTATCTTAAGTTATCAACTTTTTGTTAATTTTTTACAGCACGCCATTCATGACTAATCATTCCTGGAATGAAAAATGTTTTAGATACCTTCTTGCTTGGAGGCAGTAAATCAAATAGATAATTTTAAGAAATCTCTTAGAATCATGGGCTCAGGATTAAATTAAGAAATCCCCAGTGTCACATAGTGCCAAATCCTACCCCACTCTGGATTTACCTTTGTCCTGGACCTTCGACTTGAATACCTCCAGCAACAAAAATCTCGTACTCCTCAGTCCGTATATTCCACCTTTGGACTGCTCTATCTACCAGAGAAGAAAGCATTTTTTCTTTTGGTTTTATCTGAGCTGAAACATTCCTTGTAGTTTTTCATTCATTGGTTAATCCTTCAGAGACATGTTTAGCATGTTTAGTTCTTTTCCCAATTTGTGGCCCTTCAAAAAATTGAAAACAGCTCCCCAAATCTTCCTTTTTTGAGACTGAATATTTGCAGGTATTTATAAATTTATCACTTAATATGAACCTTTAATCTGGTGGTTCTTAAAGTTGGCTTTCCTGGGCCTGCAATATCAGCATCTCCTGGAAACACATTGGAAAAGTAAATTCTCAGGCCCCACCTCAGACCTACTGAATCAGAAACTGGTGGGCGGGGCCCAGCCATCTGTTTGAACAAGACCTCCAGTTGCTTCTGATACTTGCTAAAGCTTGATAGTCATTGCTTTTACCTATCCTACAATACAACTTTATTATAACTGAGAGTCCTGAAATATTCAGAACTATTATTATTTTTTTAGGTAAAATCAGATAATGTGCAAGGTCTTATGGCACATTTTTGGAGATTAATTCTAAAAGAAATGTAAAAGCCTTAAAATGGCATCAGCAAAATCCTCAGTGTTACCCGTTTCCATTAAACTTCAATTGACTTTCACTGTGTGATTTTAGAGTATATTTAAATGCGTGCAATTCTCTGTCCAGAAAAACATCGCCGTCTGTTCATAAAGGTAATGATCAAATCAATTAACAACACAGAAAGGGGTACTTTTAAATTTGTAATGTGGGTAGCAGGTGTACCAATAATATCACACTGATATTAACTTAGACATTTAGTGGGTTAATGAACTGACAGCTGTGAAATTTGTAGTGATAATCTGATCATACTCAAGTCGGAAGAGGAACGTGTTACATAGAGGAAAAGTCAGCTCATTCAGAGGCAACATGGTTTCATGTGTGTGTGTAAAATAGAGTCATATTCCATTGTTGAATTCCCTCAAGTATTCATTGAATTCTAACTCTGTTCCAGACTTGTAGGCATCAGGATTAAAGCAGAAAATTATATGGAGAAAAATTCCTGCCCTCACCAATCTTGTGTTCTAATGGAAAGAATATAAATACTTATATTTATTAAGCACATACTTATGGGTCAGACATTGTTCTAAACATCTTACAGCCTATGAGCAGAGTATTACTATTACCTCCTTCAATAGATCAAGTAACAGGTGCAAAGAGATGAACTAATTTCCCCAGCAAGTAATTGGTGAACCTGTGAGTAAAACCCAACAGGAGCGTGGAGATCATATGCTTAGCCATGATACTTTATTGCTTTATAATTGAGTTTTTTAAAAAAATAATCTTGGTTGCATAAAAGGAAATACAATGGCTCCAGAACTGTGAACAGTTGAAAAGGAACGTATCAATAAAATTAGTCATTAAATAACGAAGCCTCAGGTTAAAAAATCTTTACCTCGTTTTCCATAGCAACCATCCAGTGTGGATCACTTCCAGGTAGAAAAATCTTAAAATAATAACCCACCCAGCCAAGTTCATACACGCTCTGACCCAAGGTTTGGCAGACTCTGCCTTTCAAGTAAGTGTAGAAAACACAAGAATAAGGGATTCTCTACCAAACACTTGCTAGTTGAATGAGGCCAAATATAAGACACTTAGTGGGTTAATGAACTGACAGCTGTAAAATTTGTAGTGATAATCTGATCATACTCAAGTCAGAAGAGGAAAAGCTCATCCAGCTCTTTCAAAGACAACATAGTTTAATTTTCTGTGGTTTCATTTTGTGTGTAAGGAGTTAGCAGATAGGCCTTTGATTTAATCTTTGCTGTGTATTAAAATTCAGACTTTCTCATTGGAAAAACACTAGTATGTTCAAAATACATTTTTGTTTTGTTTTGTTTTCATTGTTAGGAAAGGATTTAGTAAGAAAGCTATATGGATGGCTCTTTGGGGGGAAGAACTTCACATTGAGGAGAATGACCTAAGAGACCAAGTCATTAAAGCAGATTATTCCAAAGCGAAGTACCTAGATGCTTCTCGAATGTAATTTGATTGAGCAAACCCTAGATTTTTGCAATAAATCATGTTTAAGATAATGATTAATGGCTAATGATTCTCAAGGGAAAGAGATTATGAGGGCAGAGATAAGGGAGAAACTACAGTCTGAAAAAGCCCACACTTAATCCTATCCACCCTCCTGGGGGACGCCTGATGCTGAGGCCAGTTCTCTCCTACATCCTAAGTTAACTTAACAATGTCAGTGTTGGGTTTCGAAGTTAGAGATATTTTGTCCTGCTGAGATGGCAAGGTTGATTTAGAGAGAGCAAGAAAAACTGAAAAAGAGACAGAACTTCCCAGAAGCATATGAGGCTGATTTAGAGAGATGGATGGATAAGGGTAAATTCTCAAATATTAAATAAAAGATTCAGTTTAATGGGAAAGAAAAAATGATAACATTGAGCCCCTGACTCCACCCTTCAGCAGTTGTCACTGGTCTCCAGATAACACCAAGAATACACCTGGCCACCGACTCAAGCCGTATGTATCTGTGAACGTCCTTGTTTATTTGGGGCCCCCAAATTGCTAGCATTGGTCTCTCGAGCCCTGTCTTCCAAAGCAAATATGATCTAAATTTCAGCTTTGCTCATTCCATTTTAAACATTTCATTCATCCTGCCTCCAGTAGCCTCCCTAATATCACCACTCCATGCAACAATCCCCCTTCTCTACTTCTTACACAACTTATCTCTTTGACGCAGTACATCATAGCAGAGCAGCTTATCTCTTAAGCACATGTCATACAGACATGTCTCCTCATTCATTCTCTGCTCCTGACCTTATCCCTCTTTTCTCACTGTGTTGTATACCAGCCCAGCACATGTTATCTTCCACTGACAACTACCATGCTTTCTGTTCATCGGGGCTCCTTCAGTCACATAATCCTTAGACTTGCCTTCCTCACAGCCCCATACATCAGGTTTGCTTTCCTGCTGTACTTCCCTCACACAGTGCCTTAAAACTGTCGGCCACACAATAAATATTTATTGAATAAATGAACACCTGAACAAACTCATTTCCTTATACCTACTGAGGAAAACTGGAGAGCATTTAGAGACAGAGAGAAACTGTGGGTGAGGAGCCTTGTTACTCCTGCCCCTCAGAAAGGGAACACTAAGCAGCCTGATGAGATGCAGTCACTTATGCTCCATGTGCATCCAGCTTAGCCCCTTCTGGCAGTCTTCTGTAGGTCATGAGAAGAAATGCCGGGAGAACATATCCCCCCTCTAAGGGGATAGGAGGCCAAAGGTGATCTTTCCCTATTTCACATTGCTAGGAGAGCCTGGCCTGTTCTTAAGTTAAAGTTGGTTGGTTCTTAGCGTCCTAGAGGGTGAGAGAAGACTATTTCTAGACAAAAGAATAAAAGCCTCAATGCCCCTAAATGCAAAAAAAAAAAAAAAAAAAAAAGAGCTGAAGTACAGAATGGTTTCTTAAAACCCGTACTTTGGTACCAGTTTGCAGATGTTTAATGTAAAGTTTTTATGTAGGTCTTAATCCCCTTCTAGAGAGTTGACACGTACTCTATCAGATGTAACTGCTCTGGAGTAGGGATGTGGTCAGCTGGGTTCGATGGCTCAGACATAAATAAACCTGACTTTCTCTTAAAATGCATGGTGCTCTTGTTCATTGTCAAAGCATTTTTAGGTTGCAATACAAACATAGGTAATGAGACATTTAAAATCAAATTGTTTGTTGAGCAAGTCTCAAGTTATAATTAATTTATATTCTCATTTTGGATACACTGTAAAAATAATTAATAAAAATATTTGTCTCAAATCACTCAGCATATTTTTAGGGATTCTCAAGCTTGGCACTATTGATAATGCTTTGTTGTGGGCAGCTGTCTTGTGCACTGTAGATATTTAGCAGGGTCTCTGGCCTCTACCGATTAGATTCCAGTAATATCCCTACAGTTGTGAGAATGAAAAATGTCTTAAGTCATTGCCAAATTCCCCTAATTGAGAACCACTGGACTGTGGGCAATAAGCTAGAGAAAATATGGGCTGTCATACAGCCCTATGAAGCCAAATGGAGATAGAGAAGACCAGAGCTTGCGTGTTTCTGTCTAGGTCTAGAAGGAGGTTGATTTTCCATGACTCAGAGACATCCTGCACTTTATTTCTTCCACATATTCCTCCAGAAGTGTGAGATTAAAGAGGGAATAACACTGTGCCTGCCAGAGAAAACCTCACCTCACAATAGAACTTTGTTGACCAAAGAACATGTTAGAAATGACAAATCGAACTGAATAAATAAATAAAGGGAGAAATTCTAACAAGGCTTCATTTATTATTGAGTGTCATACTTTATTACTTGCCTCAAATTTCTACTTGGATTAGATTACATGGCGTTGATTTCATGCTTCAGCTTAAGCTTGACCATAAATTGGACTACAATACTTTAAAAATTACCTTACATCAAAAGAAAAATTCAAAGGATATTTATTTACAAATTTAGCATTCAACCAGAAGAGTATGAGATACTTATAATTTTTATTTTGTAAATTTTCTCAGTCATATTAAATAAGAACTTTGGAAGGGATGGAGATAAATACATAAATAAGTAAAGTAAATAAATTAGATAGTTAGAAAAACCACAACAGATGGTGGACAAAAATATCTAGAAAAATACTTGATGAAGCATTACTTGGAAAAAAAGTAGGCAGAAAGCATTAGGTACTTAAAATTTTGTTGTATGGTTGATATGGTAAGGGCATTCCTGCTCTTAATTGCCGTGATGTGGGCTGAATCATTTCTAGTTTTCGTTGTTTTCTCTGGAGAATCTCTTCTTTATTGTGAAGGTGATCTGAGTTATGTAGCCAAGAGAGGGATATAAAAGAAGAGGTGAGGCATGTGGCTCAAGATTTTATGGAGGATGACGTCTTATGCCAATGGCCTGAGCCACTCTGCTCCATTTTGCATGTGTTCACTCTTCACAGAATACTGTTTCAAAGGGAGAAGGAAGAGAGTGGGAGGAGGAAAAGCCTTGCCATTTTAGTACCTAAGACTCTCTAGAAATTCTTGACATTGTTCACCTCTGGCACTCTTCCACCTCCCACTGATTTTGCTTTGATGATTTAACTTCACACACACACTAGATATCTTGAAAACAGTTATAAGTGATTAGTTGAAGTGATTGTACATGAATAGAGTATATGGTACAATAATAATGGGGGTAGTTACTATTCAGATACTTCATATTGATTTGTACCCTAAGTACCATACTTTGCAAAATTTTTTGGAGAGGCAAGACAATAACTGATCACAGAAGGCAAAATTCTCTTCACTTTATACAAGAATGAAGATATATGCTCATAGTTTTATATAAATTCTATAATGTCTATTTAGCCATATTCTGACTTGCATTACCCAAGACAAATCTCATTATCTTCAACAAGATGGGCATGCAAGTCTTTAAGGGCAGAATGCGTTTCTAAATGAATAAACTGAGCAACTGTAAGAATGATATGTTTTTATTTTTTTGAGGTTTTCTGGTTAGCATAAACTATAAAGAGTAGCTCAGATGCTTTCCACGTGGCATTGGAGCCCCAGATAAGCTTATTGGAATCAGTAGACTCTGCTCATATTTGTTATTCAAGTAAATGGACTCTGAAAACCATAAGATAAGTAATAAAACTAATAGTGCATTCATCAGTTAGAGCTACCTAAACTATTCCTAAATGTACAAACATTTAACTTTTAACTTGACATTGGTTTATTGTACTATTAAATAAAAGAGTTACTGTTTTGAAGACATTTTACTATTGTCAGTTATCACTAAAATAATTCTGTTCCAGCATTTTACCTTTGTGCTATTCATACCTGTGGTCTATAGAAAAGCCCCAAGTAACCTCAGTATCTAGGAATTTAGGAAAACCAGATGCTTGTTGGGTAATGCTAACACACTCCAGAAACTTCCATTTGCCCCACCAGTCATTGTTGCAATCATACTGTCTCCTCTAGATATGCTCACTGTATTGGCAAGAGTGAGTAAGGAATCAGGAGCTTCAGAAAAGAGTGATTTGAAACTCTAAAACCAACAATTCCTTTATAACAACTTCTATCTTGGTTCCAGGAAAATGCGTGATTTTTACTTGTGTAGACAAATGACACTAATTTATAACTGGTGTTTGTTTAATTTCGATTTTACTTAATAGAATTTAATAAAAGTTTTATTCAAAGGAAACAAAAACCCATCAGGATCTAGTAGAGAGAAGGAGCAACTGCCTGTCGAAGGAGGGTTCCCAGCTGCTTCAGACGTCTACACTTTTCTCTAGTCTAGGGCAGTGTTTCTCAGAATTTACTGTGCCTAAGAATAAACCAAGAAGTTTGTTAAGCTTCTTCACAGATTCCTGATTCCACCAAAAGAGATTTTAATTCAGAGCCTGGGATGCCACATTTTAAAATAGATGCATCAAGAGATTCTAGTGCAAATAAGTTACAGATGTTGATAAACATTGGTCAATTGACTATTTAGAATATGAACAAGACTTCCCGTGAGTCAGCACTAATTCTGTGAGAGCATCAAAACTGTCTGCTGGACTAGACAAATGCCTGATCAGAACACAGAGGGTGTTTCTTTCACATTTTAGAATAGCCCTGGATTATTTTACATCTCTGTATGCATGCGTGTGTGTATACAAGAAGCCTGTGATCACTTTTTATAGAATTGTGAGGATATTGATCTGTTTTATGACATCAAAATTGTCGACATCGTGTTGAATTAAGGGAATGTTACTTATGTCAGGGACATTTTTTTTTCTTTTTGGTATATTTTTAATAGGTTCTTATGATTTCTGAATTTCTGTAGTCGAATATTGGGGATTTGAAGCTGGGATTAGCCTGTGGCATTTTTCCCAAATAACAGGTTCTTGGTTAAGATGTGCTAGGCTGAGAGCAAAAATAATTTAGATTCTCCCTTTTGATTTTTACTGTAAGGAATAGGCAGAAATAAAAAATTTATACAATGAACCATGTTCCCTAAAATTTAATTATCCTTCCTTCTCCACCAAAACCTCTTTCACTAGTTCCTACTTATTGCAGACCCACTACTCTACCGCTTTTCTTCCCTCAAACACCAGCATTCATAAAAGATCATTTTTCTTAACTCTACTTTCTTACCTACTTTATTGAATAAAATATGTTTTCCAGATCTCTAGCTTTCTTGAAGCTCTTCTGGCAATGAAAAAAGAACATATTAATAATCAGATCCAATAATTTGTTTTAGCATTCATACCATTTGATCATCCTTCATTATTTATAACTTTCATAATCCACTCCTATTTGTCAACCCCCTGCTCCGTTTTCATTCAAAGACCATCTCTTCTAGTTCTTTTGTGGTGAGATTACATTTTTCTTGTATCTTTTCTAAATCTTCTTTGGCCTTTTCTACACCCTGTTCATGCTCCACCTGGGTAATCAAAATGATTCTCTTGGCTCCAACTACCATTATATGCCATACTTCTGAATCTAAGGTCCAGATCCAGCCTCTCTCCTGAAATCCAGGTCTGTATTCATAAAACTACATTCTTCCACTTAGATGCCACACTGTCATTCAGGATCTTGGCAGGGAGCAGAAGAAACACTTAAATGTTATTCTAAAGAAAAATTGATGATGTGTGGGCAACTACAGAAAGAGAGATATGTTAAGGCACTGAGGGACCAGCTAGAGCTGGAGGACGTTACCACCCTTCCTGAGGAGGCAGAGAGGAAACAGTGTTACAGAAGGTCAACCAGATCTGGAGCCCTGGATGAGAAGCTAATGAGTCAGGTAGAAAGAGGGACAGAAATTTACGAAGATAGTCAATATTGTTGTGAGTTACATAATAATTGTTATAGCTCCACATAAAATGTGTTTTGCAGACCCAGCCCTAGTCTGATACTAAGGAAAATTAATCTGGGCCAATTACCTTTCTTTCTGCCAGATAAATTCAAACCAAGCATAGTAAGAAATATTAAATTCTGAATTTATTGCAAAGCAATTTATCTGGCATTTGATATTTGGCTTTCTAAAGATAATGGCAGGTGAACTATGATAATCGTTTTTCTGTAAAGTATGCCTGTTACCTTTAAATAGATAACATCAGTGCTGTCATCAAATTTTCTTAGTCAAAAAATATTTTCTCTAATGGATGCTTCATATTAAATGCTATGAAAATATTCTTTAAACCTTTAAATAAACATGTAAAACTTTATATAATAAGAAAATGGCTCTGAATATTATAGAATTGCTAAATTTTTTTATAAATCCAAGTGGGAGGATAATTCTAGTGTTAGATACTGTAAATTCAATTAAAAATATATTAATATCTTGCTCAAGCTTTTTAAAGGTAGTTTTAAGATGTATGAGACCAAATATCTGGTAACTTGCCTTGTCTTCTTTCAGTCACTCTAGAAGATTGAGAAAATATTTTGCATCTGTATTGAATTTGAATATTAATGATACAGTGATTTTTGTTTAAAATCAAATCAATTTCTCTTTTTTGCTCTTAATATATATATTGCACAGAATCTTAGCAAATAAACTTTTGTTATGTGTTTGCACTTGGTAAACACCCACAAAAATGTTTCTTATTATTCTTCATGCTATGTCCCTATTTACAGAATCTATCTTCATTTTTAAGTATTTATGCAGTTTTAAAAACATAGCATAGGATGCACTTACAGAATCCTTGGTTGTGAGGATAATTTTTCGTCAGACTTTACCACTCTTAGAGAACAGAAAAGGAAGCCTTCTTCATTCCTCTATTTTTGGATTAAAAATGTTAAAAAAATGGGGCTTTGTTTCATAAAAAAAGTAAATTATAAAAAGTTTGTTTTATTCAAATTTATTCAGAATCATAACAGTGAACAAATTTATTCAGAATCATAACAGTGAACAGTGATTGTCCAAAAAAATTGTTTTGTACAGCTGTTTTTTCTTCCTTTGGGATTAACTCTCTTTGAGATTATTCAACCTGGAAAATGCAGTAATAGCACTTAAAATATCTTACTCGATAAACCAGGCGCATAATTCTGCAGCTGCCTGCAGAATGAGCATCATCATTACCTCTCTGCTTAGTTGGTGGATTTAGTTGGTGTTGGCTCTGCTTCCAGACTGGGGGATTGCATGTTTCTCATTAAAATGGAACTATGAAGAATTAAAAGTCAAACATGAGATACAATTTGTTTTCCTATGTTATATTACAGTGTTCACTCTGGAGAACCTTTACTCATAACATTATGTGGTGTGTAATACCCGTGGATTAACCAAATGGGTGGCCCAGGGCACAGGAGAAAAAACATATTCATTTGAGTCTCATAGAATTTTTTAATCTTACATGTTTTTACAGATGGAGAATGTAATCACAAAGAATTTAACTGACTTGTCCATATTATCACACAGTTGTTTAGTGGAACAACTGGGAGTAGAAGGCAGGTCTTCTGGCTGCTCCATGTAGAATTTAACTGAGAAGAACACATCATTTCCCATTTATTTCCCAATCCGCCAGTGTTTCCCTCACATACATGTGAGGCCAAATATATATTGAATGATGTCAGAACTTCCAAAGACACCGTTTTGTCTTTTTTAGTGACAGAACCTGTTAATTACCATTTCCCACACTGCTCAGCTGCTGAACATGTTTTCATTTCTGAGACTAAAATATTTGGGTGCAAGTAATCCCCAAGTCTCAGAGTCATTGATGATAATAAAATGAGGCACCTTTTCATTTATGCAGTGTTTTATGGTTCACAAAACAGTTTCAATTGCCTGAGTTCAGTCATTCTCCACATCTTAACAGGATGACCCTTTGTAATGTAAAATAAATGTAAATATAACCGCCTATGGTACTATCAGTTGATTTTAAAACAATAAATTACAAATGAATTATAAACAATTTTACATAAATTTCTATTTAGTGAATCATAATGGTGTGAATTTTCTTAAACTTTAAAAAAATATAGTATGTTGGAATGTTATATACTCGATCTACAGAGAATGCCTTGTTTACTTACAGATTTATAGATTCTTTATAATATATCTGAGTCCACCTGGAATTCACCACCAGCAGCTACCAGTAGTTTAGGAACCTATGCCTAATTTGTTATGAACTTGCTGAGTTGTTGAGATTAGGGTGTTGTTACCTTCACTTTTTAATTTTGTCATGGATATATAATTAAGATATAATTCAATGCACAAATATTAAGAGTTCAAGTCAATGAGTTTTGGCAACTGTATAGGCTTCTGTAACCAACACCCAAAACAAGACATAAGCATTTCTCTCTGCAGAGGATCTCCTTACATCTCTAACCTCACCTCCTACCAAGAGGCAACCTCTTACCTGATTTTTATCATTAGACATTAGTATTGCCTGTTCTAAAACTTCAAATAAATGGATGATACAGTATATACTCTTTTTTTTCTGGCTTCTTTTACTCAGCATAATGTTTTTGAGATTTATGCATGTTGTTGCATGTATCAGTAGTTTATACTTTTTTCTTTCTGAGTAACATTCCACCATATATTTATACCACAATTTGTTTATTCATTTTCATTTAATAGACATTTTAGGTTGTTGCCAGTTCTGAGCTTCTCGGGTGCTATGGAAATTCATGTACACATCTATGTATGGACACATGTTTTCATTTCTCTTGAGTAAATACCTAGAATTGGAAGTGTTTGGTTGTAGATACACTTTACTTTATAGTAAATTGTCAAAAATGTTTTTCTAAAGTGGTTATACTACTTTACACTTACCCCAGCAATGAAGGAGAGTTCCACTTACTCAAAATTCTCGTCAGCATTTGGATATGCCTGATGTTTTCATTTTAGCCGTTTCAGTAGATGAGGAATGGTATCCCATTTTAGGTTTAGTTTGTATATCCTTCGTGGCTAATGATGTTGAGCACCTTTTCACATACTTAGCCATTTGCATGTCCTTTGTGATATGCACGTTCAAGTCTTTAGCCCCTTTTTTTAATTTGGTTGCTTATTTGTTATTACTGATTTTCTGAGTTCAACTATGTCCATACTGATTTTCTGTCTGTGAGATCTGTCCATATCTGATAGAGGGGTGTTGCAATCTCCAACTCTGATAGCGCGTTCATCTGTTTCTCTTTGCAATTCTGTTAGTTGTGCCTCACATAATTTGATGCTGTTGTTTGCTCATACAGATTAAGGATGGTGTTTTCTTGGAGAATTGACCCCTTTATCATTATGTAATGCCCTTCCTTATCCCTGGAAACTTTCTTTGCCTTGAGGCCTGCTCTGTCTGAAATTAATATAGCTACTCCTGCTTTTTTTAAATTAGTGTTAGCATGGTATATTTTTCTTCATCCATTTACTTGTAATTTGTATGGGTCTTTATATTTAAAGTGGGTTTCTTATAGACAAAATATAGTTGGGTCTTATTTTTTCATTCACTCTGACGATCTGTTTTTTAATTGGTGAATTCAGACCATTGATGTTCGAAGTGATTATTGATGTAGTTGGATTAATTTCTACCATATTTGTTACTATTTTCTATTTCTTTATGCCTGATTGTGTCTTCTACTTGTTTTCTGCCTTTTGTGGTTTTAATTGATCATTTTATATGAATCCATTTTCTCTCCTTTCTTAGCATGTCAGATATATTTCTTTTATTGCTTTTATTAGTAGTTGCCGTAGAGTTTGCAATATATTTTTACAGCTAATCCAAGTCCACCTTCAAATAACACTAAACCACTTCACGGGTAGTTTGAGTACCTTACAGTTTTTTTGGCATTTATCCTGGTTGGTGTTTCTAAGCTTTCTGGACCTGTGGTTAGTGTCTGACAATAACTTGGGAGAAATTCTCAGTCATTGTTTTATCAAATATTTCTTCTCTTCCTGTCTTTTTTCTCCTTCTGGTATTCCCATTGTGCATATGTTACATCTTTTGTAGTTGTCTCCAAACCCTTGGATATTCTGTTCTGGTTTGGTTGGTTTTTTTTGTTGTTGTTGTTCAGTCTTTGTACTTTTTGCTTTTTGATTTTTGAGGATTCTATTGATATATTCTCTATCTTAGAATTCTTTCCTCAGTCATATCCAGTCTACTAATAGCCCATCAAAGGCATTCTTCATTTCTGTTACAGTGTTTTTAATCTCTAGCATTTCTTTTGGTTTTTTCCTTAGGATTTTCATCTCTCTGCTTACATTGCCCATCTGATCTTGCATGCTGTCTGCTTTATCCATTAGACCCCTTACCATATTAATTATATGATTAATGTTGTTTTAAATTCCTAATAATTCCAACATCCCTGCTGTGTCTGCTTCTGATGCTTGCTCTGTCTCTTCAGATTGTGTTTTTTGCTTTTTGGTATGCCTTGTAATTGTTTTTTGATAGCCAGACATGATGTACTAGGTAAAAGGAACTGCTGTAAATAGCCCTTTAGTAATATGTTGGTGAGGTGTGCGGGAAAGGGAAATGTTCTATAGTCCTGTAATCAGGTCTCAGTCTTTTAGTGAACCTGTGCCTCTGGATTATCAAATGCACAAGTGTTTCTCAGGTTTTTTTCCCCCTGTAGTGAGACAAGATGGCTAGAATGGCTGGAGTTAGGTATTTCTCTTCATCCAGGTCAGTTAGGCTCTGATAATACCCCAGCAGGTTAGGCTCTGGTTAACAAGTTTCTCATGAGGTCAGGCCCTATTAAGAATTATTATTGATTTGTAAAAGTTATTTTTATATTCCAGATAAGAGTCCTTTTTTTGATATAGGTACTGCAAACATTTTCTAATCTTTGGCTTGACTATTCATTTCACAAGAGTGTCTTTTGATGAGTATACATTTCTAATTTTAATAAAGTCAAATTTTTAAATTTGTATATATATTTGACTGCATTAGCGTCATGAAGGCATTCTCGTATATTTGCCTCTACAAGCTTTATTGACCTGGCTTTTAAATTTAGATATATGATTTACCTTGATTTGATCGTTTGTGTATGGAGTGAGGTAGGTTAATGAAGGAGATGAGGCCTATTTTTTTCTGTACAGATGTCTAGTTGTTCTAGCATCAAAACTTTTATTTTCCCATTGGTGCCTTGAGAGAAAATCGAATTACCACTTAAGTGTGAGTCTATTTTTGGCTTTCTATTCTTCACTGATCTATCGTTACACCAATACAACACTATATTGATTACTTTAGCTTTATAGTAAGTCTTGAAATAAGATAGTGTAAATCACCCATTTTTGTTCTTTTTAAGATTGTATTTGTGATTTTACATACTTAATATTCCATGTAAATTTCAGTATCAGCTTGAAAATTCAACGAGGCCTGCTGAAAATCTGATAGAGATTACCTCGAACCTCTTGATCAATTGGGGGAGATATATTAACAATACTCTCTTCCAATCCATGAATATAATGTGTCTTTACACTTATTTGTGTCTTTTTATATTTATCTCAGCAATATTTTGTTGTTTACAATATTGTTATTGCACATCTTTGTTAGATTTTTTCCTAAGCATTTGAGTTTTAATGTTACTATAGGTATTTTTAAATTTTATTTTCCATTTGTTCATTATGGGAATACAATTGACTTTTGTATATTGAGTTTGTATACATGCAACCTTGCTGTTATTTCTATTAGGGGTTTTCTTTTTATAGATTCCAGAGGGTTTTCTAAGTATACAATCATGTTATTTGTAAAAAACCATAGTATTTGCTCTGTGATCTCTATGTCTTACATTTCTTTATCTTACCTTATTGTGCTAGCTAGGTCTTCCACTAAATGAACAGAAGTAGTGAGAGCTGATATCCATGCTTTGTTCCTAATCCTAAGGGAAAAGAGTTTAATGTTCCACCATTAGTTATAATGTTATCTATAGGTTTATCATAGATACATTTTATTAGCGTAAGGAAGCTGCAGTCTACTTGTAGTGTTCTGAGAGTTTTTATCATGAATGAGTGTTAACTTTTGTCAATTTTTTTCAACATCTGATATATATTTCCCCTTAATTTTGTTAATGTGATGACTTATTTTGATTTTCAAATATTAAACCAATCTTACATTCCTGAGATTAGTCCCATTTATCATGATGTATTATTCTTTTTATGTTTTGCTAATATCTTGTTAAAGATTTTACCTCCATGGTCATTAGGGATGATGGATTACATTTTTCTGTTCTTACAGTGTTATCAGGTTTTGGTATCAGGATTATAATGGTCTCCTAAAAATGGTTGGGAAGTTTACCCTCCTCTTCTACATTCTGAAAGAGTTTTTAAAGATATGGTATATTTTCTGCTTTAAATATTTCAAATAATTCACTGGGAGACCATCTGGATCTGAAGTTTTCTTCATAGAAATACTTATGATTACAAACTAAATATCTCACTAGATATGTGGATGTTTAAATTTTCTAGCTCATCTTGTATCAATTTTGCTAAGTTGATATTTCAAGGAATTTGTCCATTTCATATAAATTGTCAAATTTATTCACACAAGGTTGCTCATAGTATCCCTGTAATTTTTTTGGAATTTTTGTAGGATATATATATGCCCCTTTTCATTACCAATGTTGGTAATTTGAGTCATCTCTCTTTTTTTATTATTTTGAAAAGTCTTGCTGAAGGTTGATTAATTTAAAGTATTTTTTTTAAAACAGCTGTTGGTTTTACTGATTTTCTCTATTGTTTCAATTTTTGTATCTCTTTGATTTCTGCTTTCATTTTATTTATTTTTTTCTTTTAGTTTAGGTTCAGTTTGCTCTTAGAAAATTTTTCTATCTTCTTAATGTAAAAATGTTGATAATTTGCTTCAAACGTTTATTATTTTTTGAAGTAGGGTTTTAAAGCTATTGATCACTCTCTGAGCATGGATTTAGCTACATTCCGCAAGTTTTGATATATTGTGCTTTTATCATCATTGACTCTAAATCAAAATTTTTTCCCCTCTGGTTTCTTCTTTGAACAGCAGGTTATATAAGATGTGTTGATTCATTTCTAGATATTTGCTAAACTTCTGGATATATTATTTTATTAATTTATAATTTAAAACCATTAATAAGACAAAATACTCTCAACTAATTTAAACTTATAATATTTATTGAGACTTGTTTTATGGCCCAAAGTGTGTTCACATGAAATTATTTTTTTTCTACAGTAGTTGTATGTAGTGTTTTATTAATGTAAATAAGTTCAATTAAGTTGACGCTGCAAATCAAATTTTCTATATTCTTATTGTGTTTTGTATTTTCCTACTTGTTCTATCAACCAGTAAGAGAGTGCTATGAAAATTTCAAGCCATGTTTATTGAAGTCTAACATATTATGTTTCATGTATTTTGAGGCTCTGTCATTAGGTGCATACCTAATACATTTAAGATAACCTTTTGTGAATAGAATTTTTCAGTCAAAATTTATTATATGTATTAATATGGTCAAAATCTGTGGTCATTGGGGTCCACAGACTGAAAAATAGTGACAGGCATCTCTAAGTCTGGCCTAAAATTCACATCTTGTCTTTCACTGAAAACATCTAGGAAAAGTTGTAACTAAGTGTGAAAATCACGTTTGCTATTCTCAGACTCCCTGGCAGGTATGTCCTCTAGTAAAAGGACATAAAGAAAAATTAGTCACCAAGAATCAACATTAGGAAACTCAAAAACCAAATGAAATAATTCTTTGCATTGGGTTTTTAAAATAATGAGCAGCCATGTCAAGTGTCTCTCTGTTGTCTTCCATTCTATTGGCCTCTGCTACATGCAAATAAGACAATCAAGGGAATTTTGTCTCCTTAGTGTTACAAGGTTTCTTGACTAACTTCTTGGTGACTTTGGAAGCAGCATTTCAGAGGGAAGTTTTTCACAGTCCTTGAGTGGTAGGGCAACTGGGGGCAGGTTTGGTGGAGGACCCTCAGGAGCAGCAGTGAGGTAAGGTCTCACTAAATTAGGACAGGTAAACAAATCAAGTGACACAAAATAAAGGTATGTTTTAGAGCATTGAAATAAACTGAAATGATTGATCATTTTTATTATTCTCCAAAAACTTTTGAGCTTCATATTGGTCATAGCCTGAATTATCACTAATAAGAAGACAGCTATTATTTTTACTTTGGAATAAAATATTTGTCTCTTCAAAAAACTCTACCAGTGAGCTAGATCTGTCCTTTCCTTGCCAAGAAAGACGCCTGTGTATGCTCACTAGTATTTTCAACTCCATCTGGAATCAAAAGTAGATTATTTTTCACTATGTACTTGCAGTTGTGCTTCTACTTGTAGCTACAAGAGGAACAGAAATATCCATAGTTCTTACTGTGACTTACTGTCTGTTTCCAAGTTTACAGAAAGTTTGTAGAGAATTCTGGCAAAATTGTCATGCCAGAAAAAAGTCTCTTTTTTTAAAAAATGCATCCCTCTCTTCCTTGTGAGACAGTGCCTTTTTGGAGGGCTTCCGTGGAGCCAAATATGTTCTAAAATATGTTTATAAATAAATATTTAGGGAACAGAATTAGAATGAGAAAAAACAGTATTGTAAAGTGTTTTTTTATAGTTAAATAGTCACGTATTTGTATTTGTAAGAATCAGTATCTTTTAATCAAATATCTAAACTTCTTTGGAATAAAATATAAACCCTAAATACAGATAAGTCACATATGTGAATTTAATTTACATATACCATTGGTTACATGTATAAAGAATACCTGTTTTACTAAGAAGACATATCATGAGAAACAAGAATTAAATTTAATTTTACTATCAAGGTCTCTTTATTCAGGACATTTATTTATTTTTTACACTTTGAGATATTACAGATAACTCAAGGTGGTGGTTCTTAACTGCTAGTAACACCCACTCAATGTCAGCACCTGTGAAGAAGTCAAGATAGTTTCAGAAATGAAGAGTTTATAAAGTCCTTCCTGTTCAAGAACTGTTAATTTGTGTTTTTGAATATCCTTTTAGGATCACTAATTGCCAGGATGTTCAAAAGTCATTGCTACCTGTTTTAGAAGAGCAACTTAAAATCAGCATTATTTCTTTAGGTTGTTATTAGATTTTGAAAAATGTTAATTATTGGTGAGCACTGTTAAGTTTTTCTAAATGCCATAGGAAGCCTAGAGGAGACATAGTCTTTGTTCTAAACAGAAATATTTCTAAGTCACAGAAACTAATGATACTGTAAAAGATAATGCATACATTAAAAAATTTTTGCAAGTGCTAAAGTGGTTCTTTAACATGATTTATTATTATGATGTTATGATAGATTATAAAATGAATTAAATATAAATAAGTAAAAATAGTGACATACTTCTTGCAAATTACAATTAAGGGCCTCAAATTCGAAAGAATGTGTGTGGTTTATACCTGTAAGAAATCAGGCAGTAATTGAATAATACCATAAACCGATGCTAAAAATCCATGCCAGTAGTATGAAATTTTTTCAGTGTGCTAGCAGTAACTCTTCTACTACTTCCCAACAATTTCAATTCCAGTTAGTTTTCTCATGCATAAGACAAGTTCCACTCTGTGATGCAGGCAGGATCCATGGTCACCCCGTTCCTTCTGGTGAACCTTATTCAATTGCAAAGTACAATCGTAAATTTCACCTTCACATGAAATATTCCTTAAGTTCTCCAGCTCTTATCAAACTCTATTTTTTTCCAGAATCCACAGTATTAACATGTATATATCTTCCCTTAGCATAAATTTTATGCCAGTCAGTGTTAGATGTAAATATGTAATACTTTACAACTCAGTTTGAGCTCTTCTGAAGACAAATGCTTTGTCTTAGATTTCAGTAGCTTCCACATTTCCTAGCACAATGTTGCAATACTCCTAGTTTGACTAGCAGCAACATTACTGTTGTAGTAACTTAGACAATATTTTCAATGTCAGTAGTTGCAAGTATTATTCATTTTATGGAGAATTTATATTCCTATGACTTCTGGATTCTAAAAAATACAGAATAAGTCTTACCCCTCTTTTCAAAATTAATCCTTTCAATCTATAATGATAGCTATCAGATCATTTCTAGGCTTCCAGTTTTCTAAGGGGACTATCTTCATTTTTTTAGATCCTCCCTCTTCTTGTTATTAGACTGTCATCCTGCTTCAGATGTATTTTACTTTTTTCAATTCTTTCACAAAAATGTCTGGGAAAACTGTACATATATTCCAAATGTGGTTGCCAAGAACTGTGAAGGGTGAGGTTTCATCCTGATTACAAACTGACAAGTTAGCCTGCCGTAGTTTCATGGATACTGACAAAAGACATGAGATCCCTACATCAGAGACAATGGACTTTATTCCTCACTGCTTAGCAAACAGAATGACCTTTACGTTTCCATCAATCTCCCTTGCTCTCAAAGTCAAACAAAGCTGACAGGGAGCAGCCCATGTGGATGCTGAGCAGGCAGTGGGTTTGTGTTACAGTGAGGAACACCAAACCTAGGAAACCCCAATCTTTATATTGGACTACAAGCAAACTTTACTCCAGAGGGAGACATTATCCTTATTATACTTGCTGTCCACTCCTGAGGTAGACACTATTTCCATCTACCACGGCTGTTTGCTATGCAAACATCCTTGAAGAGTTAGTCTAGAACAAAAGCTTTCAGTTACTGTGCTCTCAAGACATGCAGACATGTGAATTGTCTTCCAACAGTGAGCTCATTATTTTAGAGTGCAATGAAATTGTGGCTACCTTTTAAAATGTGAATTAAATGATGATAATTTACAGACAAGAGATATGCTTCCACACATTTGTATAATATAGTACTCAGTTCTAATTCTTCATTTACCTCCCTTGCTCATCCGTACCCATGGCAATGTCACCTGGCATATGAATACAGTAGTATTTTATCTAAGCTTTGATTGCCAAAACTGAAATTCAATAGTGCAATTGCATATAGACCCAATAGAATGATTTCCCATTAGATCCATGCAATCACACAACCATGTTACACAAGTTCAATTTTCCAAGAACTTTGTCTTAGCTAGAGTAGAAGTGCATAGGGCTTATATTCCAGCATATATCACATCAGTTAAGAGTTCACCAAAAATCTAAATAAACCTGTAGCATTGAGGAAAATGATGTGTGCTATCTAACCAGGAAGACTTCATGGTGCCACAGTAGGACATTTGATTCATCATGTGAGAAGAATTTTATCTTTCAAGTTTTTTATAATGATTGTACATCATTTAATTATTCCTATTTCTTTGCATTATCTTGACACCTTTAGAACAATGGCAGCACAAAGAATATTTTTAACACTTAAAAATAATAGCAATGAATTATATGTATAATCATTTTCCATTTAAGCTCTTAAATCAGAATCTAGGTTAAGAGAAGAGTCTAGGAATGGAAAACACGTGTCTCTAGGGTGTTAAACAGCCTGTTCCAAAGCAGGGATATTTCTAGTTTGGAATGTGTAAAGCAATGTTTTAAGTCTCAAAAACTTGCACAATATGCTTTGACTTGATTGCTTTGTCAAATGTCTCCAATCTTGTGAAAATATTCCTTGATATTTAATTAACTGAAACCTTCTTCTCTTCAGATGTAACCTCAATTGTAATTAGAAATGCATGTGTCAACATTTCTAATTAGTGGTGGTAATTAATATTTATTGAGGGTGCACAGGGCAGGTGGTGATGTTCTAGACCCTTGAGTAGCATGAGCAGAATTTCAGAGAAAAAAACATTATGGCTGGTTATACATGGCAAAGCACACTCACAGGGTTTGGAAATGAAAGGATGAGAGGGCAGCTTAGTGATTGTTATGTCACTCTGATATGTCAAAATTGACAATGGAGAAGCAAGCCAGGACAAAAATGGTTTGCCCAGTGTTTTTTTTCCCCCTCAAATCTGTACTTCACTTCTTGCAATTTAATTATCTAAATGCTGGAACTAATTAAGATTTATAACAAACTCATTGAGGCAGCTATTTGGAAAGGAAAATGATGATTTTGGAAAAGCAACAAATACAAATAAGATAATTTGTTTAAAAAAATCAACATTATGGACATAGACAATGTCAAATTTAGTAAGATTTGATGGCAAAATATAGGTTCAGTATGTTATGTTTATACTGAATTTCCTATGATGGTTGTCCAACATTTCACCCTGGAGATGTTTATAACATAAAGTACTTAGAGGTTTCTCGTGTGAAGAAGTATTCTGATGCTGTATAGTTTTATTAAAAGTTTGAATGGAAACAGAACAAAACAGAGCCAAAAGCAATGATTATTAATATAAACCACAAAATTAATATTCAAAAGAAAATTAGATTATAATATAGCAGTAAATCCAACAAGATAAGCCTAATGGAACAAGGTACAATATTGTGTTTAGATTCAAAGATTAAATACACAGTATTGTATATCAAAACAAGTTTAAGCTTAATTTATCATTTAAGTATGTATTTTAAAAGCATAAAAGTACTGAAAGTATAAGAAAATTGTTTTATATAATTTATAAATAGAAGGGGTAGACATAGTAGAGATAATTTTTAAATGGCACAAATTCAATAGAACTAACAAAAATATGACAATTTTGACCATTTTAAAATAATACATATTATACATGTATATATACAAATTCTGTATATATATAATAAAGAACTGTATAAGACAAGTGACAAACAAAAAATATATTCAAAGTATATAAAAGATCATGGGTTATTCTTAAAATACAAATGCTATTATTGATTTAAAAAAATAACACTGAAATAGGAAAAAAATTTGAACAAATGTGCTTATGGGTAATGCACAAAAGAAAAATGCAAATGGACAATAAGCATACAAAAATGCACTTACAGTCATCTAAAATTGAAGAAACACAAATCCAAATTAAAATAATGAGGTTTCTTTTAACCTATTAGGTTAGTACAGGTGAAAATGTTTGAAATATTGTTGTCGAGTGTTGAAAACCTGACGTTCATATGCTATTGGTAGAGGGTGAAAATTGGTACCATCTTTCTGGATGAACATTTGCATCTATGTTTCTATTCTGCTTCTAGAGTTTTGTCTGAGGAGATAATAAGCAACTGGCCAAAGATGAATTGAGAAAACTGGAGTAGGACTTCTTGTAGAAAAACTAAAAACAACCAAAATGTTAGTCAAGAGAAAATTTGATAAATAATGAAGTATCCATTCACTGAATAATATGCATCCATATTAAATGTTGAGAAAACAGTGCATTGGTATGAAAATGACATCAATGATATATTAAGTCTAAAAAGCAGATTACAGAAGAATATATAAACATGATCCACATGGTGTTTTTTCAAAGTGTGTTAATGGAATATTAGTTCCATAAAAAGTTATGTGATCTGTGTAATCAGATTGTTTGGGAAATGACACATGTTTTATCCTTTTTTTTTTTTTTTTGAGATTTAAAAGGCACTTGAGTGTATCGTAGGCTCTGAAAAATCTGTCCACAAAATAGTTTGTTTAGCCCGAATTACTTGCTAAAATTATTTTGATATATTTTTTTGCATTGTTCCTTGAAGACAGAACAAAACAGAGCCAGTAGTCTAGTAGTCTGTGTGTCACTTTGGATTATATTGCTGTGCATGCACAGGAGTAAAAATTTGTCAAGAGAGATACCAAATTAACAATGGCCATCCTGGAGAATGGGGCATTTAGAAATTTTAGTGTCCTGTGTTATACATTTTTCACATTATACCATACTTGATTTTATTTTAACTTGAGTAGTCAGAAAAATAAAAGTATTATGGAGAATGAGAGAATGAAAGTGAACACAAGCACAAACTTCTGGTTTAAATAACACCTTTAACATGGCCTTTTAGACTTCCCACTTAAATGGCTAATAGACTTTTAAAAAATTATTGATTCATAGAATGGGTGAAGCTACACCTTATAGACAATTATAACCATAATCTTTGGGGAATTCACCCTATCCATAAAGTCAGTGGACCTGAATTGAGAAAATATATCTGTGTTTCATTTTATGAAACATAACAGTACTGTCAGCTTCAAAAAAGGTGTACATTTTGTTTCTTTCCCATCATGTACTTTCTGTCCCACGGTCTCAGCATTGATACCAAACCAAACTCTGCCACTTGCCATAGCTTTTGGAGTGTCCAGAGCAGTGATCCCATACTGCACCCATCTCCCGCATTTTTTAATCCATTTGGACACTGAAAATTCCTGGAAACAAAGATTGGGAATGAAGTTGGCCAGTAGTGCTTGCATCCTGTCTAAAGTGTTTCCACAAGTAAAATGTGGAGGCCCAAGAGGAGACCAGGGCATTGTGTGAATTGAAGATTATCATGAATGCCATTAGTCCAAATTACCCAAGAACCAGATAGTGCTTATAATAGAAAAGACCAACTCTGTTTAGCAGGGGCAAACTGAGCTGTTTCGTATATAAATCTACCGTGAACCATTCCTCCCACTAATGGTTAACTAAAGAGAGACACTGAGTAAGGTAAAAGGCTAGGCATACCCTTTTAATTTACTAAACATGGGGCCTATGAATGGGAAAGCCAACAGGAGACCTTTGAAAAAGGAAAGGAGAACATCATCCTTGTGTTCTCCTACTTATTCTTTAGGATGGAACTAGGAAAAAAATTAAAATCAGGAAGTAAAGAAAGCCAACCATAATGAGGAAAGAAGGATGAGGTGAACGTGTCAAAATGTCTGTCCCAACTAAAGGAAGTTAAATTGAAATGGATGAAAATGAAGCTGGTTAAGATAATGTAGACTTGACAGGAAGCTCAAATTGTGGGAATCAGAGACAAGATTGGATGTGGTAAAGGGCACAAATAACACTACATGAGTTCATTATTTAACATGTATGTGGTGATTCTCATATATGCAATGCCCTGTTCTGAATGCTGAGGACACAACGTTCAACAAGATGAAGTCTGTGTAAATCTATGATATTGAGGATATGAAGATATTCTGAACTGCAGATGGAAATCACGGAGGTGAAAACTCAAAGGAAAACGATATTTGGTGGGCAAAGAAGGGGGAAACAAAATCAGAATGACAGCACTCTAAGTGAGGAGTGGGGTGAATCTATTGTCCCTAGAAACAGTCAGTTATCCAAGAAACAATTAAGGTACATTTTCTCTGGATTAAAAATAGTACTACTAATAAGAGTTTGCAGTTCCACCAGAAAAAATAAGAAAAAAATACATTCTTGATAAGGAAATACAAGGACAAAGAAATGTATTATAAATATCGTATATTGACTTACTGCAAGCATTTCCTCAAACTCAGAGTATATCAAGGATGCACTCTCTTACCACTATGTCTCATAAAGTCGAATCAATGCAATAGGATATGGAATAGAAACAAGAGGTATAGCAATTGAAGGGAGTTTGCAAAATATTATTATTTATACATTTATAAATTATTTTATTTTATCCCTAGGAAAGGAGAATCAACTGGGAAACAACAGTTGATAGGAACACTGATTAAAGTGGCTAGTAACAAAATATATATATAGTATCAAGAGTTTTCTTACAAACCGGCAATAATCTGTCAGCAAAAAACCAAAATAAAGTTTTTTGGTAAGGAGGTTACCAAAGAGGTTACCACAATATTATTATCAATACTTACTGTAAATTCAGTCCCTTTGATTTAATATTTATTATAAATTTCTAACAATAGTGGAAAGTTTGAATTAATTAATGAACAAGAAATATTGTTGAACCACAAATATCCATTTTTTGAAAGACAACACAACACAGTATCACAACATTAAGGAAAAAACATAAATATGTTACACTATATTTTTTGTTTTGTTATATATATATATGAAACATACGTTCGTGGAAAAAATTGTAACCTTTGCTACTTTGGGTGATGAGATTATTGGCCATTTTTACATTTCTTAGCATTAATCGTGTTCTATTTGGAATAAAATGTGCTATTTTTGAAGATAAAGCTTATAACTCTAAGGATGGAAGAAATGTGACTTGGGATGAAGTAGCTAACAGTACCCAACAATCAGGCAATAGCTAATGGTCTGTTGTGGCCTTTTGAAAACTAAAGAAATCTGAGAACACATTAATAGGGAAATAATTGTGGTGATCATAAAAAGTCATAACTACACTAATTTCTCTGGTTGCAGTATTGTGGAGTGCAATAGTCTGGAAATCACAGGATAAGAATCATTTTGACAAATTAATGCATGTTCACTGAAAACCTAGATGGATAATAAGCATATGGAAACTATGTTCTTGAAGGAATAACTGATGACACTGTATACAGTATTTTACCCAAAAAAAGAGAAATTTCAAGAAATATCAAAGGAACTAGTTGGAAAAATTTAGAATATAAAAAAATCAGAGAAGGGGGGAATTTATTTGGTTTTGCCTAAATGTTCTCCTTTTTTTGGCATCTACCTTTATTTTGCCTGAATTTGCTTCTATTTTCTTCTCAGACTTAGCTAAAACAAGATAATAGTAAGTAGCAGAGTTTAAAACCAAATTTTGGAACCATAAAATTAGAAAGACAGAGGTGTCACCAATCTACGTTCTAGCCCAATTCTCCCCGAGGCATAAGGGAAAACTGAAGTAGACACTCTCCTCTTCTTGATCTATAACATGATGATGTGTCTATATGTAATCATTTAATTTATTATATGCTAAATAATTCCGGACTTAGACATAAATCCCTTCAAGTTTAATTTGGCTGTTTGGGTATTCTTAAACAAATCAAAATCTCCTATCTAAATGTCACACTAAGAAGCAATATCAATTCTAGGTTATTTGTGTTAGGATACGATGGTTTTATGAGGTTTTAGCTTAATAACACATTTGCCCCTATGTATATATTCAACTCCCTATCCCTGTTTCCACATCTTTCTTATGTATCTTAATATGTGTTCTTCTTGTATGGCATTAGAGGTAGATCAAAATCTTTTCTTTTAAGAACTATGCAATAAAAGCTAATCCGTCTTAGGTTTTCCTCAGTCTATAGCCATGAAGGGATTAAATTTGTTAAAATTTTATAAGCCTTTTATTCTTAAAATATATAACTTGTTCAGTGGGCCACTCACTAAATATCAGATTACTTTCTGTACCTATAAAGAATGTATAAATTAAGAGCATATAGATTCTTTCCCAATAAAAAATCACAATAGTCTGTGATAAAAAGATAATAAACTTACCATCTACTTAAAATTGATATGTGCAAATTGCATTAATCATAAAATATAACATTACATTTGATTCCACTTTATTAATCCTACATTTAGGAAATGTTTATAAAATCTGTAACAGCTAGAAATTATTTTCCCAAAGTCAAAATTACCAATATTTTGAAATAACATAAAAAAGAAATAATCCTTATTAAGAAAACCAAAGAACAATACATTTTATTTGTATTTTTCTTTGGGAATTTGGGGAAATTGTCTTAAATAATTCACTCCATGGAGTCTGTGACAATAAGTGATACAACATATTCATTAGATTCTGGTTTACCTTTTAAATATCAACTGACATGCCTTTTGTAATTTTTCATAAAATATTTTATAGTAGACTAAATTCAAGTAAGAATTTAATACATATTTCAGTAATCTTTTGTTCAGGCAACAGGAGACAGAAGTGGAATGAGCCATTCAAAATTAGAGGATTCTAATTTGGGAGGTGCAGGGAGGCAGGAGAGGGAGGCAGGAGAATATCCAAAATATTTAGCATTCACTGACCTATCAGACTGGATGATGGTCAAATCAGATTGGACACAAACTCTAAACCACCTGTACACCTAAACCAGTGCAACTGGTAGAATATCAGACTTTCTTTTAGGCAATATTTTCATGTCTTTATTTACCAGACTCTCCCCACAGCAACAGATAATACAGCAAAATCAATTTATTTGAAGTTCATGGAGTACTAAACGAGAGAATTAAATAGAGGACGGGAGCAGAAAGGAGGCTAGCTTCTGCCCAGGTATGAATGCCCAATGGCTGCAACTTAGTCAAGACTTCAACGTCAAAATGTCTTGTAATTTTGGTATTGTTGAATTTCTACCGTTGTTTTTTGTTGTTGTTTTTTCCATTTTTTCTGCCTTTTCTTTGTTTGGTCTGCATTTTCAATAAAACATTATGATAGAATCATTTTCTCTTTGTTTTGTTCTCCGTTGTTTCTACAAAGATATAGTAAACCCTTGTTAGCCCAGAAGAAAAAAATTTCAACATAGCCGTTGTTAAATGTAAAATAAATAGTTCCGTAAACCTCGTACGTGAATGGATTTCTTAGGTGGTATTGTATTACGTCTGTGGAAGGAAATAAGAATCTAAATGAAAATTAACAAATTACTTTTTAAAATTTAGGTTTAAATATCATTAACGAATGAAAGCAAATGTATGCAATCTCTTAGCCAACTATAAACAAGTTACAATGACTGGTTGTCTTGGCAGCAAAGGGATGAAATAAATGCACATTTTTTTGCAGTCATATTTTCATTGATTAAAGAATATAAATAAAAAATTTGAATTGTTATTCTTCCACCATCACTGTTCCTAAAATGCAGTTAGAAAAATGCACTGTTCCATCACTGTTGCTATAGTGTAGGACATCCCAGACAAAACCAACCTTACTTTGCCTTGTCTTCTACAAACTTGCTGCTCAAAATATTGTCTGTAGATTAGCTAAGTAGAAATGCAGAATCCCAGGCCCCAGAGATCTGTTGAATAGAATCTGAATTTAACAGAATCCGCAAGTGATTCATATGCACATTAAATTAAGAAGAACTCAATTTAGAAAAGGTATTCAACAACAACACTAATTAAATTTTCACAGGCAAGTCTAAAACACCTAAATGGTGCCACTTCTCGCTTCAATGCACATTCACTTGAATGTAGTGCCACTACCTTCAAAATGTTTTTTTTTTTTTTTTTTTTCAGAATAACCTAGTATTCCTCATATGGTAGGGAGACATTTAATTGTGAAAATATCCACTCTTAACATTTCAGTGCCCACAAATGGAGGTCTCTGACCATGGCCCTTTCCTTTCTCTTCCTCCACTTGGCTCTATTCTGCTCCAAGAGGGTTCTTTACACATGCTTATATACTCATCAGTCTGAATGTCTAAGCTCCATGCACCCACTCCTACAAATAACTACCTGGTGGCCACTGTCAGAACTCTGGCTGCACACTCCAATGGCAGTGGCAAGATAATAGACCTGGAGGATCGCTCCAACGGCTCTTTCTAGACGTGGAGTGTGGCTCCAGACAGAGTGAGACCTTAGATAACATGCTCTTGGCTTCAAAGACTGGAGCAAAGCACAGTTAAAGGAGGACCAGAACAAGGCCTTGGAAAATATGGGGCCCAGTCAGGGACTCCAATTTCTTTGGTCTGTGGGCAGCAATCTTTGTGAAGATGATATAACATTTTGGACCAATATCTTAGAATTTATTTAAACCTCCTTCTAAAAGTGATTTGAAAAAAAACACCTTTCCAAATACATGCAAATTAGTGTAGTAATTTTATCAAATCCTGCCTATATCATTTTTCTAAGAGAAAAAAAGAAATTTCACCTTAATGAAGAGCAGTGAGAGTCTGCAAGCTACACCTCTTCATTTGGATAGAAGTCAGAAACCTTCCCCCCTTGTTAGTTTAGGTTACTTAGAAAAAACTCTTAAATTCAAGTTTCTTTCACTCTAAATTTGCTCTTCCACAAACACCCTGGTCTATAATGTATTTCACATTTATGTCATCAGCTATCCCTCATACCTTACAATTGTATGCATGAATACACTTTTAAAGTAAAGTTTGTAATTAAACACTGAAATATAACAATCAGAGAAGAGATCAGTAGGGAAAATAAATCATCTTTCATAAAAGAATAGCAACAGGACACCAAAACCCTCTTCTCTCTTAAATAAGCTATTTTAATTCTGAGCTCAACATTCATCATTTCTTTCCTAGACCTCTAGGGAAAAAACACACATATCTAGATCTGAATATTAACATTTAGTAAATATTTAAATTAGTACTGAAGAGAGGGTATTCTGCAAGCCCAATCGATTGTGCTCACTCATTCATAACTTCTTTCATCTCTTTGCTTTGCGTCTTATGTCTAAACACTGATTTCTATAATTTTTAATATATTTATAATAAATGAAAAACCTAGCTAAATAATTTTTTCTACAGGGCTGAAATTAATTTCAGTTTGCTATGAGGAATGTGAGAACATTGTAGACTTTTTCAAAAAAGCATGTAAAGCATAATGCTAATCAAGATTTTTAACTGAATTAAAACATAGAACAGCTACTTTTATAACGTAGTCAATCCCTAATTGAAATTCAACATTGTTAAAAAATTAAAAATTTTAGATGCCCTAATTGCTTAAATAACCTTTTGTACATTACATGTTAAATATTTGACTGCATTAAAAAATATTTAACTGCTTAGTGTTAAATCCCTTAGACACACTCTCAGCAAATAGCTACAGAAACCAAAGAAGACAATGTTGCAAATATTGTGCCAGCAAGTAAAAACTATCAAAATTTTTGCAGGCATCATCTTCCACCCACTTCAAAAAATCAATAACTCAAATATTTTATTAATGTTTTAAATTCTCCATACATTTTTCCCCTTCAAGAATTAGGTTCTTGTTACAAGCCTCTCCATATGCTGGAAACCTTTAATCTAAGAATATTTGCCACTGAGTTGCTTTTACTGTGCCTGTGCTGCCTGTCTGATCTGTGCCCTAAACGTATGCACCATGCTGCCTTTGGAACTAGGTTGTGGCATTGAGTCCTCAAAGGTCAAGTGCATGGCTGACAGTAGTTCCTTGCAAGTGTGTCAGCCATATTGGTATGGGATTATAAGAGGTTCTTTTCACAGTATTATGTTACCCATTCATTCTGAGCATGTTATTTTTTAATAAACTATTTATTTTAGAACAGTTTCAGATTTACAGATAAATTACAAAGCTATTACAGAGAGTTTCCATATACTTCACACCCAGTTTTCTCTGTTTTTTATCATCTTACATTAGTACAATCCATTTATTTTAATTAATGAACCAATATTGATGCATTGTTAATTAAAGTCAATACTTTGTTCAGATTTCCTTACTTTTCACCTTTTTCCTGTCCCAGGATTTCATCTAGGATACGGCATTATATTGTGTAGTCATGTCTCCTTAGGCTCCTCCTGGCTGCGACAATTTCTTGCTTTTTTTTTTTTGATGCCCTTTGCTATTTGGAGAAGTAATGGTCAAGTATTCTGTAGAATGTCTCAATTGGGATTTGTATTGTGGTTTATCTCATGATTAGATTGGTATTATGTGTTTTGGAAAGGAAGACTACAGAGGTAAAGTGCTATTTTTATCACATTGTATTAAGAGTACATACTATCAACATGACTTATCACTGTTTATGTTGACCTTGATCATCTGGTTGAGATTGTGGTTGTCAGATTTCTCCACTGTAAAGTTACTCTTCTTTCCCCTTTTTCATACTTGAGAGGAAAGTCACTATGCACAGCCCACACTTAACCAGTAGAGATTTATGCTTCATCTCGAGAGCAGAGTATGTACATAAATTATTCAGAATTCATCTGAGTAGGAGATTTGTGTCTCCTCCACTATTATTCAATCATTTATTTATATCAGTATGGACACATGGATATTTAATTTAACTTCGGCTTATAATCTAGTACTATTTTATTTTATTGTTCAGATTGTTCTAGCTGTAGCCTTTGGGAACTCTTCAGTTGCATCTTGTGTCCTTTCGCATACCTCCATCAATGTGTTATTTGTTGTTTGTTTGAGTACTTCCTTACTTTTTGGCACTACTTTATGCTCCAGGCCTATCTTGTATATTTTCTGCCCCGTCTTAGTATCAGCTCTTTCTCCAAGGAGCCCTGGTTCCTTTTATTGGTGAATGGTATTATAAACCAAAAATCTAGGAGCTAGGTATGCTCATTGCTACTGGGGTAAGTATCATTGCCTCTAGGCCCACTCAGCTGCCAGAGAAAGGAAATATGTGTGTGTATACTAACCCATGAATACCCACATATCTATAAATATTTCTTTATGTAACCATTCATACCTATATTAAACTAACCATGAGTTCATAATGATGTCTCCAATTCTAATCCATTACCACATGGATCATATTAGCCTCATTCTTTCACTTATCTGTAAACTTTTACTCCAACAGTGGGAGAAACCTGGCTCCTACCATCTGCCATGCATTTACTTAATTGTTCAGTTCCAGTATACATGATTAGTAGTATCAGAATTTTTAACCTCTACCCCTGTGGGAAACAACCTTACTGTTTCCGAAAACTAGAGTACAGTGTTTATATGCAGTTCCTTTTCCTTTTACCTTAAAACCTTGGTTCTCTGATCAGTCCAAGAAGAGTCATTGACTTTTAGTTCATTTTTTTTCTTGTTTTAAGGAAGAAAATGACAACTTCCGAGATCTTTATGTATTGGAACTGAAAGGGCTGTGTTATTTTTTTGTACTTGTATTTGTTTAACTTCATACCATAACAAATGTTACAAAGAACAAAAGATTTCAAATGAAATTCTCACTCTTGGAGTATGTGCCTTTAACTAGCATTAGCTCTAAGGTAAAGAGAATGAACTGTAATTTTAGGTACACACAAGTTGGTCGGAGAATTTTTTAGTAGCCTACAGCAAGCCTGGAAATAATTATTTTTAACTTGTGTCTAGATAGTAGACCAAAAGTTTTGGAACACATTGAGTCAATTATTCATTAATCAATTATTCATTGTATATTAAATGCTCAGTTACTGCCCCAAACTACTGAACTGAGATGCAGAGTTTTCCTGTGAACTTATTCCTTCTTTAGTTTTCCTACATTGAAAGAGGTTACTTGAAAAGATGCTCCTTTTTGCTGATCAGTGGGCATAGTTTTCATAGAAGCAGTCCCCTTAAAAATATATATATTTTATGACATGATAGTCCAGGGCTTAGAAAAGCTAAGGCTTCCAGGGCCTTCAAGGAGGAAGGATAAACTTTATTTCAGGCAATTCATATTTAAATCATCCAAAGTAATTAGATGTAGAAAATATAAAGGGTAAAATATGCTTTGGATAAAACCACACTGTAAAATATGGAAATTTTCTATGAAGATAGGACTTTCAGAGTATTTCTTATTACATAACAGGTGTTCTCGGGGTGTGTGTGTGTGTGTGTGTGTGTGTGTGTGTGTGTTTAATTGAATTAAATCCTGTACCTCAAACTTAAAAACAATTTAGAAATGATTTTAAATCTGGATCGTGTTTATATAATGCTAATATTTCTGGTTCATAAGCAAGAGCAGACACTTTCCAGCATCATAATGTTGATAAAAAGGTGGTTACTGAGTTCTGACCAGTAAAGCAAAATGCATAAGATGTAAAATATTCCTTAGCACAATCCATCATAACTAGTTTCAAGATTTCACCAATATAGGTAAAGTCTAAACTCCATACTCTTATTGCTTGTATTGCAAGAGTCTAATAGAATGAAAACAGTCTGAACTTGAGGAATATTTCAGTCAAATTGATTCTGCCATGGTCAAGTATACAAGCCAATGAATGTGGAACACTCCAAAAGGGCTTGGAGGGAATGTGTTGACCTATTTTCTCATGCTGATGTGGTTTTAGGTTTTTATCCTCGTTCACTTTTACTCAATCTAGAAACACTAGCCTTTCAAGTTGTTGTGATGAGAACACCAGGCATTTTATTATTGTTGCAAGAGCATATGAGGTAAAATGTAATATAATTGACTTTTTAAAATATTTAATAAAATTAAATGTATTTTTAAAGATTATGAGAAAGGTCTAGCTAAGTTCAAAGGTTACACTTTGGTGATAGAATATACTGCTTCAAAGTGAAAGTAATAGGCTTTTCATTTATGGAGGTATTAGAGGTTTCATTCTTTTCAAACATAGTTCTATTTAATTTAGAAAAGTAGGAAACAGAGAGAGTCAGAGATATAGGTGAAAGTTTCCTCATAATGTAACAAGAAATTTGGTCTTCAGTACAGTTTATGAAAAAGTTGAGAGATTTTGTCCTTTTTTTTTTAAACTTCAGGGAATTTAGCTTTAAGTTAAAAGCATTTTTCTGCGGTGAAATTGATTTTTTTCTTAATCTAGGGGAAACGGAATATGTGTAGCCCAGCAGAGGAGGGAGAGGAGGTCAAGGGGTAAACAGTTTGATGCGGCACATCTTGAGCTCAATCCTGGGCATGTGATCTCCAACATTTCTGTCCTCCCAACAGGGAGAATCCAGCAGTGGCTTAGGCTTAAAATGCTTGAGAAAAGCTTCAAACAAATGTCTGAGAGAGTCCCTAGAACATTTAGACTTTTCTGTCAAAGTCTTTGCTGTTCAATTATTTTTCTTTTTAACAGGACAGAAGGTCCTGCAATTTCCTTTAAGGTAGCTCACTCTTTAAGGAGTGAGCAGTCTTTAATTAAGCTCTGTATGAGATCAAATCACACTTTTGCATTTAAGAAGACACCAAATGCCAAATGGAGAAAACTTGCCTTTCATTTATTTTATTCTTGTTCAAAGATGAAAATGAGTGCCATGTTCCATAAGCCCTAACAGCCCTTCGTAGCTAAAAGTTAATATTTCAAACTGGTTGCTTTCAGATTCCATACACATGGTCTAGGAATGGAGTCCTTCTCCACAGTTTCCATATTGAGAAATGAATTATGAATACCATCTCTAGGATTCAGAATTTTAAAATAGGCTGAAGATTGTTCTCTTTGTTTTTCTCCAATATGTTGCTATCCTAATACTATATTATAATTCTGGAGGCACCTCAAACTGTGCAAAATTCTGAAATTGAGGAGACAATGCTGATTAGAAATGTTACATTTTGTTGAAATGCTCATGTTTATCATTTAGAAAGTGTATGTTTTTTCCACTATTATTGTTGTTTTCCACTTTAGTTCATCAAAGTTAACATTTGCCAAAAGAACAACAGAGTTCTGCTATCTACAATCTGACTACAAGCAAACAAACAAATTAATCAATACACAGGTCTTCCAGGTGACAGCCCTCTGGATTTTCTAAAATACAAGGTTGTCAGAAAAAATTTTCCAGTTTCCATGCAGATGTTTTGCACTTCCTTGCATGTAGCTGGAAGTAACTTAGAAGCATGATCTACTAGCATTTACTACCAAATAAGCTCACTAAAACTTGAAGCAGGAAACTGCCATGAACACTTTAATCAACAAGCCACCTTGAAGTAAAATGAAGTAAAGTATTTAATTAAAAGAGACTCACTGGGCAATATGCATCTTGGGTTTGTCTTTGTAAATTATTACAAGTCAACATCAGTTCATCCAGAGTTTTTCACTCTTGCGTTTTTTTTTCTCTCAAGTCTATGATTTAACATGATAATGGTTGAAACTATGCCTACGGAGTATCTTATTTTCTTCTTCAAGCCATTCTTTTTCCCAGTATATCTTTTTTTGGCTCATCTCCTTTCACATTTTTTTTTTTTTTTTGGTGAGGAAGACCAGCCCTGAGCTAACATCCGTTGCTAATCCTCCTCTTTTTGCTGAGGAAGACTGGCCCTGGGCTAACATCGTGCCCATCTTCCTCTACTTTATATGGGACGCCGCCACAGCGTGGCTGACAAGCAGTGCGTCGGCGGGCGCCCGGGATCCGAACTCGCGAACCCCGGGCTGCCAAGCGCGGACGAAACCGCTACGCCACCGGGCGGCCCCTCCTTTCACATTTTTAATAATAACTTTTCCTTTTTCATTAAGCAATATTTGTGTATTCTATCATCTATTATTCTACAGTTTTATAGAATCAAAGTTCATTTTATAGAAATCACGTAATGCAGAGGGGTTAAATAGAAATGCAAATCGGCAATATGTTTGTTTGCATCAACTGTGCCTCCATGTAGCTTGGGCATCAGTCAGCTCACAGTCTCATCGATGTTTCCCTATCACTAAGCCAAGGAGTTATAACACAGTTCTCCTTACCCCTTGTACTATTTTACTATTTAGGGGTCTAGAAGTGCAGATGGAAAATGAATGTAAAAGGATTCCATAAAGCATAAATATTCATTATTGTTCCCAATATGCTGCTTATTTTTCAGATCCTGCTGGGTCCTGCCAGAAAAACAGAGGGTGTTCACTGAGGGAGCACACTTAATGGAAAATTCGTTGCATTTTTCCTAATGCTCAAATTGGCAGTCTGTGTGTCATATGCTGAACACACAGAAATTCATGGACATGCATGGGTCAGTTCAACACAATCTGGGAAATGTCCATAAACTTGATTTTCATATGTATTTAATATCTGATAGGAGAAAACAAAGGGAATACATGTTTTTTATAAATAATTAGATCCAGTATGATTAATGATGTGTGCATGTACATATTTATATGTACATACACATACATATGTATTTATGTATTGTGTGAATATATTCCAGTTGTTTAACAAGACTTATTTACTTAGAATCTAAAAATAAAGTGAAACAAATCTTAAAAACCAAATACATTTGAAAGATTTCTATTCAACACATAATTAGATTTTAAATAGACTATGTTTGATCAGCCTCCTGTTCTCATAATGTGGCTTTTACTATTGTTCTCTATTAATAATAATAACTACCAGAAACATTTTACTTCCCCTTTATAATTGGCCTCAATTATGCTAAACTATAAGTTCAAACTACCTTACAAAACCAAAAGATGAATCATTTATAAAAATGAAAAGTAAGACTTCTTTCTGGGAAAATTAGTGTTGTTACTATAGAATCAAAGAACTAAAATAATGCTACCAAGCCTATGAGTTCAGCTTCATTAAATATCGTTACTAGTTGCATAATACTTTAGCTCTTTCATTATGTTTCAAAAGTACATCTCACATATTACATTATCTCATTTACTGAAAGACAGAAATGAGGAAGATAAATACTCCATTCTGAATACCTCATTTTTGATGGTGTTGATTAGACAGTAATCAAGTGTGTATGAAGTTCTCATTTAAGAATTTCTTCTTGAATCTCATCTTAGATAAAGATCTGTAAAATGCGTAAAAAGTTACAGGAGAATAACACAGAATAGATATGTTAAATACAAAAGAAAATGTGACATTTAGAAGAAAGGGCAAACAAATATCAAAATAAAGGGAAACTAGTAGATTCTTTTTAAATATGAAGTGTCTGGTGATCACTTATGGTTAAAGCAGTGGTTACCAGCAGAGGGAGGTTTTCCTCCCAGGGAACATCTGGAGACACATTTAGTTGTTGACACTGCAGCAGGGAGAGTGCTATTGGCATTTAGTGGGTCGAGGCCTAGGAAGCAGCCAAATATTCTACACTGCAGAGCATTGCAAGGAATTCTTCAGACCAAAATAGCAATAGTACATGGAGATTAGGAAAGCCTAGTTTAATGTAATGGAGATAACTATGGAAATGAAATTTAACAATGAAATTGGGGTAGAGATACTGATATTGTTAAACAGAAGAAAGTCATATATCTGAGTTAGACAATGGAGTTTGAATTTTGATAGATATAATTGCAAATTCTTAAATATGGGAACAAATACCTGAAAATAGCTAATAAGAGAAAAACTCCTTTAATAGGTGATGTCCGTTGGATTGTTGCAGGAGAAATCAGAGTAAAGAAGGTAAAAATGACATTGATACAAAAAACTAGTGCAGAGTGATGGATAAATTCTGGGTTAAAGCATTTGGAAAAAAATTATGAGATTCAAGGAAAGAAAGGAATTAATAGGCTTAGCAGCTGAAAATAGAGTTACTAAATGAATACAAAATTTTGAATTCCTTTGTTGTTTTCTTGAATGATGGTAGGGCCAATCATCACCCCAAGCATGTTGGTAACAATGACGAATTGCAGTAAACAATAATACAGTTTTGGACTCTCCAGACCTTTTAAGTGGAGAACCGGGGCTCACTAAATCAGAAAAGGATCCAGAGGGAGCTACAGGAAGATCACAGGAAACTAAAAAGTAGCAAGTTTCAGCAAGGAAGAGGAGATCAACAGAATCCAGTGCAACAGAGAGCTCAAGATAGGTGGGTAGTAAATAAAGCACATGGGTCACTTTAGGTAGAGCCTGAAGCTTATACAATTTGAAGTACAAGCCCTTAACGTGAAAAAAATTAAAATTTTAAATACAAATTAGGTACAGGGTTGAAAGGAGACCTTGTGAGTGGGAGCCCTGAAGCTTATTTTTCATTGGCTCTTCAAAAAATCTGCCTCTACTTTTGAGGTAAAAATACCAGTGTAATATCGGGAGGAAAAGTACAATTTCAGGATGAGGGTGGAAGGAATCAACTGACCAGATGTTTGCAGTGACCATACATTCCTAATTAAAAGTCAGGACCCATGGTGGGGCCAGCTCGCTAGTATAGTGGTTAAGTTCTTAAGCTCCGCTCCAGGAGCCCAGGGTTCGCAGGTTCGGATGCCAGGCATGGACCTATGCACCGCTTATCAAGCCACGCTGTGGCAGGCATCCCACATGTAAAGTAGAGGAAGATGGGCACGGATGTTAGTCCAGGGCCAATCTTCCTCAGCAAAAAGAGGAGAACTGGCAATGGATAGTAGCTCAGAGCTAATGTTCCTCAGAAGAAAACAAAAAGTCAGGACCCATGATTTGAGAAGAAAGAATATAGTTAATCCTAGATATATTCTGTTTCAAAAAATATGAAATGTGTGATTATTCATGAATTTTGAACATGGAAATTAAGAGAGGAATGGGCAGTTGCTGGAAAGAGTTGCAACATAGGTCTTTTCTGAAAAAAGTCAGAATTTCAAACTTTGTTACAAATCATGCACTTCAGGATGAGATAACTGATGTGGAAGATCTTTCTGGATGATGAGAGAAGTGTTTGTGATACAATAGACTTAGCAGCTCAAGGGGAGTACCACTGTCAGGGGAAGGACCACAGCTACCAGAATCCAACTGAAAAGAAGGCAGTTGAAAAAATGGAAAGTAAGAGAGGTATGGTACAGCAGTGCAGACAAAAGAATTTCACTCATATATAATCTTGAAGGAAAATGAGAAATGTATGGTTACTATTTCATTTTAATTGATAAAGAGACTCATTAATTAATCACACAGTATTTATTATGCCTTCTCCATGTTAGTATTCTTATCACTGGAAGAATTTCAAAGAATTCACAGACCATGCTCTCAGGAAAGTAGAGTATAAAAAAAAAGATCTAGACATAAACAAGTAACCAAACATGAGATATGAAAGTTTTAGATGAGAGACTATTTGCATAATCTTGAAGTGGGAGAAGACTCTTAAGACCAAAAATCTAATCACCATAAAGGGGAACATGGCATATTTACATAAAGTACTTTTTAAATTAAGAGAAAAAAAGAGTACATAAAGTGAACAGATTATTTACAGAAAAAGCTATCCAAACAGACAACAAACATATTAGAAAAAAGAATTATGCAAGTGTAGAACAGCGTTTGTCATGAACAAAGACATAAAAATCCTCATCAAAATATTAGCAAATCAAATACAACAATGTATAAAAAGAATTATATCATGACAGAGTGGGATTTATCATAGGTATGCAAGGCTGCCTCAACATTTGAATACCAATTAATATAATCCATTATATCAATAGGCTGAAAAAGAAAAACTACATGACCATCAATAGCTGCAGAAAAATCACTTGACAAAATCCAACACCAATTCACGATAAAAATTCTCAGTGAATTATGAATAGAAGAGAACTTCCTAAACTTGATAAAATGTATCTACAAAAACCCTACAGCTAACATCATGCTTAATGATGAGAAGCTCAGAGTTTTTCCACTAAGATCAGTTACAAGCTTTCCCACTAAGATCAGTCACAATAAGATCCCTTCTCTGGGGCCAGCCCAGTGGCATAGTGGTTAAGTTCACTCGCTCTGCTTTGGCCGCCTGGGGTTTGCAGGTTTGCATCCTGGGCATGGACCTACGCACCACTTATCAAGCCGTGCTGTGGCAGGCGTCCCGCATATAAAGTAGAGGAAGATGGGCACAGGTATCAGCCCAGGGCCAATCTTCCTCATCTAAAAGAGGAGGATTGGCAACAGATGTTTGTTCAGGGCTAATCTTCCCCACAAAAAAAGGAAAGATCCCTTCTCACCACTACTTTGCAACATCATACTGGAAGTTCTAGCTAATGTGATAATACAAGGAAATAAAAGGTATATAGATTGGGAAAGAAGAAATAAAACTGTCTTTGTTCATAGATGACATCATCTGTGTACAAAATTTGAAAGAATAGACCAAAAAACCCTCCTGGAACTAATAAATGATTATATCAATGTTGCAGGATGGAAGGTTAATATAAAAAGTCAGTCATCTTCCTATACACAAAGTAATACAAAACAAGTGGAATTTGACATTAAAAACACAATACCATTTACATTACCACCCCCCCAAAATGAAATACTTAGCTGTACATTTAACAAAATTTATACAAGATATATATGAAGAAAACTATAAAACTGTGATCAATGAAATCAGAGAACTAAATAAATGGAGAGAGATTCTGTGTTCATGGGAAGACTCAATATTGTCAAGATGAGTTGTTCCCAACTTGATCTATAGATTCAATGCAATCGCAATCAAAATTCCAGCAAGTTATTTTGTGGATATCAACAAATTGATTCTAAAGTTTATATGGAAAGGCAAAGTCCCAAAATAGCTAATACAATTTTGAAGGAGAAGAATAAAGTTGGAAGAGTGACTCTACCTGACTTCAAGAATGACTGTAAATCTACAGTAATCAAGACAGTGTGGTACTGTGAAAGAACAAATAGATCAGTGGAACAGAATAGAGAGCCAAAATAGACCCCCATAAATACAGTCAACTGATCTTTGACAACGGAACAAAGGCAATACAATGGAGTAACAGTGATATTTTAAACAAATTGTGTTGGAACTACTGGACATCCATGTGGAAAAAAGTGAATGTATACACAGATCTTATAGCCTTCACAAATATTATCTCAAAATGTATCACAGGCCTAAGTGTAAAATGCAAAATTATAAAACTCCTAGAATATAACATAGGAGAAAACCTAGATGACCTTGGGTATGGAGATGACTTTTTAGATACAACACCAAAGGCACGATCCATGGAGGAAATAATTGAGAAACTGAACTTCATTAATATTAAAATCTTCTCTGTGAAAGATAATGTCAAGGGAATGAGAAGATAAGTTACATACTGGGTGAAAACACTTGCAAAAGACACATCTGAAAAAGTATTGTTATCCAAAATATACAAAGAATGCTTAAAACTCAACAGGAAGAAAACAACCTGATTAAAAGTGGGCAAAAGACCTGGACACATATCTTACCAAAGAAGATATAGAGATAGCAAATATGAAAAGATTCTCCAAATCATATGTCATCAGGAAATTGCAAATTAAAACAATAATGAGATACAACTCCACACCTGTTAGAAGGGCCAAAACCGGAAACACTGACAACATCAAATGCAGGTGAGGATGTAGAGTCGCAGGAACTCGCATTCATTGCTGGTGGGAATGTAAAATGGTACAGTCTCTTTGGAGGACAGTTTGGTACTTTTGTACAAAACCAAACATTCTCTTACCATACGATTCAGCAATCAGGCTTCTTGGTATTTACCCAAAGGAGTTTAAAACTAACCTCCACACAAAAAACTGTACACGGATCTTTACAGCAGCTTTATTCATAGTTACCAACATTTGGAAATTACCAAGATGTCCTTCAGTAAATTAATAGATAAATAGACTATGGTCCATCCAGACAATGGAATATTATTCAGTGCTAAAAATAAATGGTCTGTGAAGCCATGAAAAGACATGAAAGAACCTTAAATGCGTACTACTAAGTGAAAGAAACCAATCTGAAAAGGCTGTGTATTGTATGACTCCAACTATATGACAAGTGGAAAAGGCGAAACTATAGACACAGTAAAAACATCAGTGGTTGCCAGGGATGAGTGGGGGGGAGGATAAATAGGGAATTACATAGGATTTTTTAGGCACTGAAACTACTCTCTATGATACTGTAACGGTGGATACATGTCATTATTCCTTTGTCCAAACTCATAGAATGTACAACATCAAAAATGAACCCTAATGTAAACTGTGAACTCTGGGTGATAACAAAGTGTCAGTGTAGTTTCATCAGTTCTAACAAATGTACCACACTGGTGAGGGAGGTTGATGATGGAGGAGACTATGCATATGTGGAGGTGGGTGTTATATGGTAAATCTCTGTACTTTCCACTCAATTTTGCTGTGAACTTAAAAATTCTCTAAAAAATAAACTTTTTAAAAAAGAACTATACTAGTAATCAGAGAAATATCCATTACAATTGTGAAATACAGTGTTTTACTCCTCTTAAATTAGAAGAAAAATAAATAAAGGGACTGAAATCTTCTAGTGATAGCAGAAATATGATGGCAGACACAGGGAAATCTGGGTACTCTTTTATACTCTTGGTGGGATTTAATTTGCCATAATATTTCTGGAATAAACTCTGGCAATATGTGTTAAAATGAAAAGTGGGCCCACCCCTTAACTCAGCATTTCTACTTGTAGAAGTTCAGTCAAATTATGTAAGAAAAGGAGTACGTAAAGATGCATACACAAGGATATTTAATGTAGCAGTAAACTAGAAACTACCTGGATTCCTAACAATAGTAGGATGATTTAATTAATATTGGTACACCCAAACTTAAAATAAAAAGCAAACAAACTAGAAAGGAAATCAATACAATATTACAAAGTAAGAAAAAATACAAAGTATTGTATATACACAATATGTATGTATAATATCACCCCACCTTTTTTTTAAACAGTCTAAATATGCATGCATATCTTTGAATTAAAGGAAATAGAAGTATAAAAAAGCTAACTCTTATCAATGATTAATTCAAAGAGTAGAATTCGGAGAGGGAGGAGGAAATTTTGGCTTCTGATTAGGCTCTTCATTAATACTTGAGTTTTAACCTAGAACATATATTTCATTTAGCAATTCAAGTTACTTGAGAAGAAAATGCTAAGTTTATGAAGTAGGTGCTATAAAGGAGATACCAGCGGTATTGTCAACGTGAATACAGATGATCTTAACCACTCCTGGGAAGTTGGCCATTCTGTCCCTGAGCAAGTGAGCTGGTTGCTGAATGTGAAGGAGTGGGAGGAGAAGTGAAGAAAATGGAAACCTCAGGGGCAGAGGGAGGAAGAGAGACTTTGAGTGGTGAGGCAAGGAACAACAGATTCCAACATCTGGCTTTTTCTAGGAGTTGAGTAGAGTTCAGCATGGATGGCACAAGGGTGGGAGGGGTGCAAATGAGATCATGAAATGAGAGGACGCAATAAGCAATTTCTTGGTCTCAAATGAGAACTGGGTTAGGAGTTGTTAAAGGAATCAGATCCAGAGTGGTTTTGAGTTTGATTCTTGACTCTGCCATGTTAGGTATTTTATTAAGCATTTTACAAAACCTCTTTAGGCTTCAATTTTCTCATCTATAAAATGAGTATTATGACACATACCTTGTTATTTTGAGAAGTAAATTATGTTTGTAAAGTGGGTAACATATGCCTTTTACGTATTAGACACTTTGTAGGTCACAGCAATTATTATAATCTCCTTTGTTCCTGGCTATTCAGTTGAGATTAGAATTGGTTTGATCCTGGGGTATTTATCATATATTTTGTTTTCCCTACTTCACGAAGCAACATTTAATGGGATGGTTGTGTTTAGCAATAACCGATATCTGTGAAACTGGGTATTCTGTATCAATGTCAACTAATTAAACAAGGCAGAAACAAACCAGAAGCAATGCCCATGATTGCTAAAATATTCTAAGGAACCATTTTTTTTCTGAATTCTTGTAATAGTTCAATAAAAGCAGCCAAATGAACAATGCAAGAAATGTCACTAAATTTAAACCGAGAGTTTACTGCAAATAAGAGTTTGCAGAATCTTTCTATTGATTGTGATATAATCACCATACAAACATTGTTCTCCTTAACTACATCCTAAACAGAATGGCTCATTTTTTCCTAGATGGACTGTACATTTTAGAAACTAAAAAAAAGAAGGCAGTTGGGTCTGGCCTGGTGGCGTAGTGGTTGGCTTCTTGTGCTCCACTTTGGCAGCCCTCGGTTCGTGGGTTTAGATCCCAGGCACATACCTACACATGGTGGCTCATCAAGCTATGCTGTGGCAGCGTCCCACATACAAAATAGAGGAAGATGGGCACAGATGTTAGCTCAGGGCCAGTCTTCCTCACACACACACAAAAAAAAAGCAAGGCAGAAAAATCCATCATTTTGATTGAGGGAAAACTGCAGAGGATAATATAAATGTTTCTATTTTTTGAATTGCATATATAGAAATGCACCAGTATCTTGGAGAGCAGACCTTGACAATGTAAACCAAGTCCTTCCCTGTGATGAGCTTGAATAGCCAAGGCAGAATGAATACAATGCTTGTGCTTGAAACAGAGATCAAATAACATAAGGCCAAAAATTGTTCGTTAAATTTAGAGAGAGAGTCATTGGTGATCTTTGCTAGAGAAGCTATGCTGAAAAGTTTTAAAATCCATAATGGCATGATGCGGTAAGCGGGGAGAATTGCTGTTTAGATCCTTCTTCCGGGAGAGCAGTCAGCAGACAGCTTCTCGCTGTCAGTCCTTTCAAGGTGAGCATCAGCTTCAGAAAGCTGCCTTGACCCAGGCTGCGCCCTTCCAGGGGCAGCCCACCCTGGGTTGCTGAGCAAGGCATGGGCATTTTCAGCCCAATAGGGAATATTCTGATGGGCAGTAGCTCTTCCAAGTTTCTCCCTGGCTCGGCTGAGATGTTGACTTACCAGCATCCAGTGCAGATTCTCCCTCTGCCCCATCCTGTGTTTCCCCTTTCCTTTCACAGGTGTTGATCTCTAATTCATATCTTGGGTCTCAAACTCCATCTCAGTGTCTGCTCTGGAGATTCCAAACTTGGACAAATGGGTTGAGGAATTGAGAAATCTATTTCATTTAAAAGTTTATCTGTAATGGGGAAGAGAGAGTAGGTAGCAGCAGCAGGAGGAAATAGGGTTAAGGGAGAGGTTTTATTGTTTAATCTTTAGGAGTGATTAGAAGGGTGTGGGAAGGACTTGAGACAGTATATGTTGATAGAAAGGATTCAGTACATGGAAGCAGTACTTTGGAATGTGCCAGGAGTTCAAGCTACACTGTAATAATGTGACTCTATAAGAAAAAATATTGTCAGCAAAAACCAGAGGTAAATTTGCCTATTTAAATAGGCTTTCCTCTGTTTTGGAGCGGGGGGACAGATTTTGGAGAAAAAGAACAGCATTTATTTGATGAATTAGAATTAGTAGTGAGATCAGTGGATTTCTGCATATCCCTTAAACCAACTTCTATATATTCTATGATTTATTCAGAGATAGTCATAAAGTTTATACAGAATTCTATGAAGATGCTGAAAATTTCAGCCATCAGTTCCACAACAAAAGTAGACATTTCACTCTGCTTTCCAGGAACTCTTTTGGTGAAGGTTTATTTTTTTAATTTCCTCCAGAAAGAAAAATTAAATACAAAAAGCAAATTATCAGAATTAATGTTATTTATGACTTTTTGCTCAATCGTTTTTAGAAAAGAGAATTTACTTCCTAAAGTAACATTCGTGAAGGATAACATAGTACAAATAGCCCTAGCACAATATGTCATTACTAATTGCTGTTTGTCCCTTGATAAGAGCATCTTGATAAGAATATTGATATCTTTAGACAATCTAAAATGACTTATTCTTGGCCTAGAAGTTAAAATGGACTCCTTTTGACCTAAGGTGAAATAGGTGATACAGTGCTTTTCTCCAATCATAGGAAAATAAATACACAGTAACAAATATATGTGAAGCTAATGAATGAGCACAAACACAACATATAACATAAGCAATGAGAAATTAGCACTTTATGAACAAAGTTCTTATTCACAGTACTATTCTGAAAGTTGATAGGTGCTTAGCTTTGATAGAAACCTTTGCTATGATGTAAGTTTAATATTTCTTTGTTTTTATTTTATTTTTAATGATGCCTAAGAAATTGCCTAGAAAATGGAAAGACTGGAGATTTTATTCTTATTTCTTGAAAGTGAAGGCATTATCTCATACTAAAATCATTAATGAATGTAGTTTACCAGCAATACCTCTGATCAAATGGATTGTTTTAGTTGAGGCTGGAATTAGAATCATTAGTTCTACTTTAGACCGGAAAATGCACACTCTCACACATGCACGTAGAGACAGCACATCACCCGCTGTTTCACTCCACTGTCCACTGGTCCTTACCTTTGCCCTTAAGGCTGGGCTGCAGCATCTTGTCATTTCTTACAGAGCACATGGTTGCTTACAGAGGCAGGCTGTGATTCAGAATTCTTCAAAAACACCTACTTTGAGACTGTATGCTTGCAATGCTTCCCTGTTACATGAAAGCATAGAAGCCATTAAAAAGCTAAACACGTTTTATAAATTCACAAATCTGGAAATATTGAAGACAGGTTGACATTTCTCAGACACCTTATTGCAACTGACAATTATCTGAAATAGCATATGAAGGTGGTAAAAAAATTACAAGTCTGATGTACGTTATATAGTCCTTGCAGTCTGTCAAGTTTTTATTTATATAGCATGATGACAGTAAAATAATCTACTTCATAGTCATGTTAAAGTGCTTTGTGTCATCTTCACTGTTAGTAATAAACCTGAATTCCTTATTTACCAATGTATAGACAAGGATGCTTTCATCAGTGCGCATATTAGTAGTGGCAGATAAACAGAATACCAAATATTCTAGAACTAGTAACATTGTAAACAGCTAACTAAGCAATCTTATTCTCTTCCTAGCAGAGCTTTTGACAGAACTGTGGGGAAAAAATCCATATATCACGTGTGAGTACACATACCCTATGCATGCATATATGTATAATACAAATTCACTTTTATGTCTACCTGCATATATAGAATGTATATCTTTTTCTTATTATATGTGGCCATGCCGCCGTCTTTCCACTGTGTATTTTGGAAAGATTTTTCCCAGGTTTATGAAAGCAGATGCTATTTACATATTCTGCCTGTATTTACAACTCAGCCTCAGAGTGCACATCAGCCACGAAATTTACCATGGGCATGATATTTTCTTTTCTGCTTAAATGTCCCCTTTTTTTCACAGTTGATTAGATTGGTCATGGAATCTATCTAAAGAATACCTTAAGGTGTCAGCAACACCTTTCTTTTTTAAATCAGTGTTTAGACAAAACTGAGGTATTTTTGATTTTATACAAATGCGGACTACATACTTCACTCAATTTACTTAAAAAGGAGTTACATTTTTATAAACATTAGTAGGGTAAATTTTGACTCCTTTCAGATTGCCAAAACTGACAAAATATTTAAGATTTTGCATTTGTGTGATTTAAACATATTCAGGTTTCTTAGATTAGATGATGAATATTCCTGGTCTTTGGGTTCCTTGACATTGCCCCTCTCTTTTCATTTACCTGCTTTGATACTTGGCTACAATAGTTTCTTTTTCATTTTTTCCCCATTTCCTTTTATATTTTTTTAAATAGCGGTAAACAAACCTACTATATCCCTGGGGTCTAACATATTGATTTGGCATAATATGTCTTCAATAAATGTTTGTTGATTAAATAGTTATATTGTCAATCTATAATCTTAAACATCCTACCTACTTGCTTTCAACATCCTAGGTAAATTTCATGATTGATTTCAAGATATTTAATTGGACTCACTTTCTATCCATAATTCTCCACCTTCTCATTCCTAGATTGTACTTCCCATTTCAAAAATCTCAGCCTTGCTTGTGAATGTGTGAAAAGTATAAAGCAGCAGCAGGAAGGGAGAAGATTCATAAACATGCATTATGAACTCAGGATTTTTTAGTAAGTGACATGAAGATTCTTGGGAATCTAACCAATTCCATTTACATAAGTCAGTGATTTCATATGATGTGGGACTGGACCTAATCTATGTAAATTTAAAGAGCAAAATTAAACCAAAACTAATGGATAGGAAGGTAGGGATAAATATTCTGCTTGTCATATAAAAGACATTTCTAATAATTAGATCTTTTTAAAATGAAATGTAGGACATCAGTATATATGTCCTGTCATATTATAAGTTGGTAGGAATATTTTATAGCAAAATTATTTTTTTCTATATATATAAATATTTTATAGAAAAATATTTATAGAAATATAAAATATTCACTGTGGATTGACCCAGAAGACAACCTCAGAAAGACCCTTACAAAACTGTAAGTGCTTCTGGGGGCCGCCTAGTGGTGCAGTGGTTTAGTCCGCGCTTGGCAGCCCGGGGTTTGCGAGTTCGGATCCCGGGCGCCCGCCGACGCACTGCCTGTCAGCCACGCCTTGGCGGCGTCCCATATAAAGTGGAGGAAGATGGGCACAGATGTTAGCCCAGGGCCAGTCTTCCTCAGCAAAAAAAGAGGAGGATTAGCGACGGATGTTAGCTCAGGGCTGGTCTTCCTCACAAAAAAAAAAATTAAAAAAAAAAAGAAAAAACTGTAAGTGCTTCTGAACGTAATCATGTTGCTTTACCCCCCGCCCCCGGAATGGTAACTGCCATATCTGCCCTTCCAAACTTGACTACTCCTTGTCTTTACCAGCGTCGACTCCTTCAGCTCACCTTAAACATATGCTCTCATTCAATCTTTGCAGACTCTTAGAGAAAGGTAGCAGTCAGCACTGATTTCACCTAGCAGATTAGTTAAGTTTTACAGTTTCTCTTGCCATTTAGTTTAAGAATTTCTCAAAGTTAATCATCATCAGCTATCTCATTACGAATTCACTAACTTGTAGCGTTAAACCACAGGACGAGCACAGTCCTCTCTTAGCCATCTCCTGCCTGCCTTCCTAGATTACTTTACCAGCTGTCTGCACTTGCATGTTACTCACACTCTGGTGAGTAACTTTTTTTTAAATTGAATTTGCATGGACATGAGCTCTATTATCGCCAATCCTGACCGGTACCTATTTGTTATGTGTGACCTGTTTCACTAATTTGTATTACTTCTTTGGTCCCTGTAGGTATCTAAATTACAAGAACATACTTAGACAAGGGAATCAGTTCATACTCTTGAGAGGAAACAGAGAACAAAGTAGTAATGTTTTCCTTTTTCACCTTTTAGTTTTTGAGTTAGAGGTATTTTTAAGTAGTTGTGGCTATGGGGATATTGTTGATATTTTATTGAAGATTTGATTTGTGTAAAATAGTGGAAAGAAATAAACTTGGGACTCAGTATATTTTATTTCCAGTCTCATATTTTGCTATGTGAAATTGAATAAATATAATTTCATAGAAGCTCAATTTTCACATTGTACAAAACAGGATACAATTGTACTTTCCTTATTTTTTCCCCTAAGTTAATGTGGAATTTATACTAGAGAATGTTGAAATAGTGCTATTTGATAATTAGTTGCCATTATTATTAACTTTAGCTATGCTAACAGATCATTAATGCTGCCTTCTTATTGTAATCTCTGATCCTAAGTATTTATATTATTGCTTATTTTATGTGAACCTAATCAGACCTTTTTATAAACCTCTTCCAAAATAAAAGCCAACCACAGTTCCAGGTATCAGAACCTCTCCCTATGGCCATTTGAAGGATAGAGAAAAAATGCTAGTCTCCTCTCCATACCTGAGGAATTCACTGTGGGAAGAGAAGGAAGTTTGGGTCAACATTTGTAAAAACATTTGGCATATTTAAAATAATATTGAGGAGATAACCAAATATTAATAGCATAGAGAATTGAACTGAATAACTAGTAAATGAGAAACTAATCATGAACTATTTCAAATAAAGGCTACTAATTTTATTTAGAAAGAACCTACAAAAGTAAAATATTGGGGCCGGCCCAGTAGCATAGTGGTTAAGTTCACGCACTCCACTTCGGTAGCCTGGGGTTCGAGGGTGCAGACCCCAGGCACAGACCTAACGCATCACTTACCAAGTCGTGCTGTGGCAGGCATCCCACATATAAAGTAGAGGAAGATGTTAGCCCAGGGCCAATCTTCCTCAGCAAAAAGAGGAGGATTGGCAACAGATGTTAGCTCAGGGCTAATCTGCCTCACCAAAAAATATATATATTGACAGTATTTTAATACTGTAATAGAATAGTTATTCCCCTATATTTCTTTTTGCAAGGCTATAAATTCTTAAAAATATATTCAGTTTAATTTATTAAATAAGGATATTATAAAAAGTCTTATAGAGTGATTTTTGTTACCACCTAGATAGTTACGTTAGGGGACTATTATGTACAAAATGGTTGTTAGAAATATTCCTCTCCTAATAGTTAATTAAAGCCCACCCCCCCAGACGTAGAAGAGAAAACTTATGAAACAGTCTTATTGTTCTTCATGAAAGGGACTTAAAATATCAAAGGCAAGGGGCAAGGGGGTTTACCACTTATTTTAATAAATAGTCAAGATATTTATAAAACTTTAATTTTGCCTTTATGTGTATTCCTAATTCATATAATATGTGATGTGGGCTTTATGTAGAACTCATTTGAAAGAAGGTAGAGCAGAAATCCTCAATAATAAATAATGTTTTACCAATGCAAAAACAAAAAATGTTTAAGTTAAAGACGGATTCAATCACACTACAAGATTTTTTTTTTATATGGAAATAATAAGTTACACAGTGAGAGTCAGGTACATAACAAAGGGTAAGAAATGTGTCCTGAAGCTATGATTACATAATAACAGAACACCAATTTTAACTTGCATGTTTATTTTGAAGGGATGTTGAATATTATTGATATATCTGTGTTCCTCACTAAGCCCAGCCATTTTTTGGCACAGTCTCTGTTAACAGTATTAATCTTCATTTTTAAAGGATGATTTTATAGCTGTAGAAAGACTTTTATAAGATGCTTTGGAGTCAGAGAAGTCCCATAAATCTTTGAGTGTTTAAAGAATGGACATAATACTTATTTTGTAGAATTGTTTAAGGGTTTAAGAATGTTTATTCCATTGTAATAGAAAAGTTTGTATGACAATAAACCTCCTAAGGATAAAAGCCAGACAAAACACAAAACCCTTCAATCTAAACAATCTAGATAAAATACAAAATGTTAAAAAACATTTGAAGTCATTAGCCTTAGAAAGCTGTTGAGGCAGCCAGGACTTGAGGGACCAAGATCCCCAAAGAAGAAAACTCACGGAGATGAACCTAGATTTCTATATGTTGTGTTTTCCTTTTCAGTGTTTACCAGTTATTGCTTCTGGGAAAGAGACTGAGAAGCCAGGCAAAGGGCAAGTGTTAGCAGGCAGAGAAGCCAGCCAGCAGACTTTCTGGATTTCTATGGGAATAGTGAGATAAAAAATGGAGTTCAGGACAGTCTAGAAAGCCAGGAGATGAGAGCCAAGATCTTATGTGGAATTGCCCTTGGAGAATTTGATGATTTTTAAGTTCCATAGAGTAGTAGTAGTTTGAAAGCAGAGGAGAATTTTCTGTAGTCTTTGTTACTGTGCCAGGTCCATTTTTGCCTGCCGCCCAGAAAGCCAAACACTGAGACGAAGAGATTGCAGCAGAGAGAGAGTTTAGTCACAAGGCAGCCGAGTAAGGAAATGAGAGAGAATGAATCTCAAGTCCTCTTACCCGAAAGTAGGGACTCAGACATATTTATGGGATAAGGGGCAAGGTGATCTGAAATGATTGGAGGTGAGGGGAGATGAGGTATTTGATGATCTGGGCAAGCATAGTCAGCCTTCATGCCTCCTCATAGGACGCATGTCCACAGAATGGCAGTTCCTGAAAAAAATAGCTCAAAAACCCATTACCATGGTGACCTGCGGCCCCAGGAGGATGTTATCTATAGGAACCTAGTGGGAGTCAGATAGCGTATTGCCTGGACAGCACAATTAACAATGGGTAAGTTTATCATGCAGATTTAAGTCCTAAGTCTTCCATTCTGACAAGTTTCTAGGTAAGGCCATCACCCCTCTTCTTCCTGGTACAGGGAAGAAGATACCTTTACAAATCGAGATTTCCTTTGCAAATGTAAATGTCTCTTACAAAGGGTAACCAGAACTATGAATAGTTTAGCAAGGACCCTCCTCAATACCTGGAGATATCTATGGTGTTGGCCTGTTCTGGGGGCAGGCTTCCCATCCCAAACTCTTTTGATCAGTTAGTGGGGGTGGGGGTCAAAGTGTCTCTCCAGCAGGCAGAGACATACTTTGGGGTGGCCAATTCTGATCGTCCTCTGTTATTAGCCGCTTAATCATCAATGGCTAACTGTTTGCCAGTTTCATTACCATGTTAGAAATACAAAAATCGAAGTTCAAAACCTGCAAAGGAAGTAAATCAGATCCTAGTAAACCGATGTCCTTAGCTGGGAGCCTTAGACAGCTACATTTTAGGAATACGGCCAATTTGATGGCAACTCAAATTTATATAGACTGTAATCCAGCCTTCAGATGTTTAAGTCCTAAACTGAATTGATGCTAACTGTCCCTGGGAACTGCCAGAGGTTAGGCTAGGTATGCCTTTTCTGTAGAGAGATAACACCATCTGAAACCTCAACAATTTTTCTTACAATATATAGGGTGTTCAATAAAAAACTGCCAGGTACAGCAAGAAATGAGATGAAGAAAAAAAGCAGAAAATTGAAACAGACCCATAGGTGATCCAGCTATTAGAGTCATCAGATAAGGAAACTAAAATAACTGTAATTTATATAATCAGGAAAAACTGATAAAAAGAGAATTTTACCAGAAAATGTGCATTTATAAAATAATCAAATGGAAATTATAGTAATAAAAAATACAATAATGGAAATTAGAAATGTGTGAGTTTAAAAGCAAATTGAACACAGCATAAAGAAGATTCTTATGTTGATTGAAACTATACTGATAAAAGCACAGAAAGAAAAAAGGGATAAAAAGTTGATAGAAAAAATAGTAAAAGATCTAATATGTGTACTTGTAGACTCTCAAAGTAAGAAGAAAAAGAATGGAGCAGAATTAAAACTTGAAGATAATGGCTGAAAATGTTCCAAAACTGCTGAAATATATCAAGCCACAGATTTAAGAAGCCCAAATGAGACCTAACATGAAAACACAAATAGGTACACTGACAAAACAAACAAGCAAAAAATATTAAAAACATCAAGAGAAAATAAACCCCACGTTATTCCAAAGGAACTATATAGTATTTCAAGCTGACTGTTCAATACAAACAATTGAAGCTAGAAACGAATGGAATGGCATCTTTAAAATATTGATAGAAAAAAAGCCATGGCTGCAGAATTAAAAACTCAGCTAAAACATTTTCAACAGTGATGGTGAAGTGTAAACATTTCCAAATCACTGAAAACATAGACTTTACCACCAGCAAACCCAAATTAAAATAAATATTAAAGAGAGCTCAGCAGGGAGAAGGAACATCATCCAAAAGGGAAACAGGCAAATAGAAGAAGACATCAAGGACAACAAAAAAATAGAAAATATGTGGGTAAATAACATATTAATACTGATTACACAAAATAATATAGTAATATCTTGTGTGAAATTAAAATGCATGACAATAATAATACAAAAGGCAAGAGGTGATAAATAATGCTTACATGTTCTCAAAGGTCCTAGCACTGCCTGGGTAGTAGCAGGTAGTAATTTATAATACAAATTACTTATTTATATTATATTCTTATAAATTAAAAATACGTGTTGTAATATCTAAGGCAACTGCTAAAGCATAATAAAAACATATATAACTAAAAACAAATGGAGGAGGCAAATGGATAATAATAAACATATTGATTAATACAAAGGAAGCCAAGAAAAGAGAATAGAAGAAACATGAAAGAGGTAGAAAAAAATAGGAAACAAATATTTAGATGTTAGATATGAATCTGCCCTGGTGGTCTAGTGGTTAAGATTTGGTTCTCTCTCTGCTTCAGCTCAGGTTTGTTTCCTGGTCAGGGAACCATACTGCCCATCTGTCAGTTGTCATACTGTGGCAGGTGTGTGTTGCTTTGATGCTGAAAGCTGTGCCACTGGTATTTCTAAAACTAGCAGGGTCACCCATGGTGGCCAGGTTTCAGCAGAGCTTCCAGACTAAGACAGACTAGGAAGAAAGACCTAGTCACCCATTTCCAAAAAAAACTGGCTATGAAAACCCTATGAATATCAGCAGAGCACTGTCTGATATAGTCCAGGAAGGTGAGAGAATGATACAAAAAGATCCGTCAGGGTTCCACTCTGATGTACACAGAGTTACTAGGAGTTGGAATCAACTCGACAGCACTAACAACAACAAAGATATGAATATATCTATGTGTGTTTGTGTGTATATATATATGTGTGTGTGTGTATTTATGTATGTGTGTGTGTGTGTATGTGTATAGGTGATTTCATTAAATATAAATGGACTAAATATCCAAAGAAAAGTCTAAGACTGTCATACGGAAAATACAAACAAACCAAAAATCTATATGTTGCTTACAAGAAACATGCTTTGACTATAAGGCCACCGAAAGATTGAAAGTAAAAGATGGAAAATGACTTTCCATGCATATAATACCAACAAAAAGCTAGCATACATGTCCTAAATCTGATAATATGTACTTAAAGTAGTAGACATGGCTAGAGGTAATAACCACAAAAAGATCAATCCATTATGAAGGTACAAAAATTATAAAAGGGATAACTAATAATATGGATGCAATTTATATACAGCAAAAGTTAACAAAAATGAAGAAATATAGGTAAATCTACAATCTGAATGGGAGATTTCAACAGGCGTCTCTCAGTAACTAATAAAATAAACATAAAATGGTCAGAAGGTAAGAAAGACTTACTGGCCTATCTGTTATATAGAACGTTCCACCTAACAACATACATAATACCTACTCTTTTCCAATATACGTGGAACACTTGCCAAAATGAAAAATATTCTGAGTCATAAAACAAGTCTCAACAAATTTCAAAGGATTTTCTCTCAACAATAGAATGAATAAATAACTTGTGGTGTGTTCTTGCAATGGAATGCAATACAGAAATGAGAATGAGTGAACTACTATTACATACACATGCATACACACACACACACACACACACACATACATACACACACATATATATATATATATATATCTTTCAATAAAAATAACTTTACCTCTAGGCGCTCAAGTAACCCCACGTCTCATTTGCACTGACAGTGTATCTATTTGAGAGCCCTACATATCAAAATATGGTTATATATATCGATATCTATATCTATCTATCTCCTAAATTTATCTCAGAGATGACCTACTGCTATATGATAGGATTGGTAAGTATTATGCAGATCTCTCAACAACAAAACTACTTACACATTTAATAATACTTATTTGAATGTGTTGGATCTGCCATCACACTTCATTTATTGTCCTTTATCTCCAGCACCATTGTTACCTGTTCTTCCAAAGTTTTGGAGACCTGGGAATAGTAATTATGCATACCAGAGTAGCTGTAATAATCCACAAAATGGCACAATAGCTGTGCCACAAAAATTATAAATTCATTTTAGGATTAAATTATGTATTTTTCAGACGTAAACAAGAAAAATTCTATGTATAAAGCCTATATGTAACAGATATTTTTCACCCAGAATCAGTTATGGTTTATTTTTACAGGTTATATCCAAAATGGTTAATAATAATGAAATTTCTAAATATTTATTATTAGAAGTACAATAAAAAAGTTAGAAGTCTCGTGCATATGAAGTAGGACATAATGATTAACTGCACCATATTGGATAAATAATTTTCTCATACTATACTTAAGTTGCTGAATATTTATATAAGGTAAAATGATAAACTTAGTCTCTGCAAAAGAAAAATAAGTTATCTTTACAATTACATTTTCTTCTAGTGTCACACTATAATTTTTATTATTAAGAGCAAAAGCTAAATTTTCTTTTAAAATATAAAATCTACAGGTTTTTTGCCATAAATTGAAAATGTACATTGTCAGTGGTTTACTTTTCTTTATTAAGTAAACCATTTCTTTGCAAATACAGCCCTAAATAGCTAATTAGATTTCCTAATAGCACTAGAAACCATCATGGGGATAATGTACAAGAATTGTTCCATCAGCAAAATTAAAGGGAGAAACCACCTAGTACTTTTTTTTGTTTTGCTTTGCAATTTAAACTTCAACAGCTTTTTTTCATATTTTTTAATATGGCAAATCATTGCTCTCTCTAGAGCTTACACTAATGAGCAGAGGACCAAATTACAAGAGTAAGCTAATTTGCACTTAAGCATTTCATATTAATGAAATAGATTTTTTGGATATCAAGGAATATGTACCCTTCCCAAGTTATTCTGTCTCAATTCCTAGTATAATGGGAAGTTCTATTGACTGAATTGTTTCCTCAAAACACCTCACTAGACATAAGTAAAGTATGAACATTCCCATGGGAGAAATGGTGCCAGCAGCTGCTGTGAATATTTGTAGAGAGGTCCTTGTGGATAGAGAGTAAAAGAAAAAAAGAAAGTATTGTAAATGTGAGATAGGAAGAGAAATTATAAAGCTTACATAAAGGATGCCTTTGCAATATTTCCATATAAAAGTGAAGAAAACTTCATCATGTGCAAATTGTTTAATTTTATTTAAAAGCAGAAACATGTTTTCACATTATGGTTGACAAATCATACAAACCATGTTGCACATCTCTGTTTTCTTCATTATCAGCCACCAGAATGGCTTTGTTCATATACACAAGCTGCTTAATGAGAAGCAGGCAAGGGGGTAGTGGGGGTTGGAAGAAAAGAGAAAGGAAAGATGGATGAGCCTGTTTGTGAATTCTCTGCAACTGTACACAAACAGAATATTCTCTCTACAGTATATTAAGACAAAATATTTCTCTTAAGGTATAGTTACTCACTTATTTTCCTAAATAAATTAAGTGTATAAACCAGAAAGATCCTGTCAACGTTTGGCTCAATGCTTATTTGAACTACAAAATAAGCCTGTTTCTCCCTAGTCTTGATGAATGTTTTTGTTTAAGGGCAGTATAAAATTATGCATTATAGCTTTGCTTATAAATACTTTTTAATTCCTCATAACTGTAAGCCTATTGGATGGAGCAATGGACTGAATATCAGACATGAGTTTGAGAATCTCTTATGGCAGTCTTTTTCCCATAGAAAGTGGTGGTGATTAATGCAAGTGTAGTCAATGTATAAAATTGCTCAAAGTGTGCAATATTAATATGAATTGTGAACTTATCAACAAACTCAAAAATTTAGTGTAAAACTCCTGTAACATAAATTGCAACTTCTTTTGCTTATAACTGGAACAAACTTGAGTTTAATTCTTTTTATTTAATTTACTGCTGAGTTATTAAAATACTATGCTAGTATAAGTCTCATCAGTTGCCAAACACACACACACACCCCTACATCTTTTAAGTTTAAGTTCAAGAATTGGTACTGCATATAGTCAGTACAACAACTTCTTGTCTCTCATGATAAATTTTGTCCCCTCTCTTTTTCTCAGAGACCAAATGGAATTTCTCCATAATTATGATAAAACAGGACATATATTAAGTGGATCTCCCCAAGTAGATAATAACCCTGAGTAGGTTTCTATTGCTGCAATAATCTTTTTGTTACCATCAACTAGAAAATGGTATGTGGGAGGAGGTTGTCTTCCAGAAACAAGGACCCTAAAAATATGACCTCTGAATACGTCCTTGTCGTCTTCATTAACCATCTCACTTTTGACCCCTATGTGTTAGTCCCACAGATAATGCAGGTGGGCAACTCACTGTGATTCCAGTAAACTGGAGTTCTGGGAGCACAAACTATATAAGGATGAAGTACTTTACAAAGTTTGGCTTACATGTAAAGCACTTAGTGAATCTGTTTTTGTGTACTTTTCTAGTACCCAAGTCCTACTCTTAAGACACAGTGTTGCTTGTCTCTATATAACATAAACCAGTCTAGACCGAAGTTTTATGCCCTTTACATAATTCCTTTTGACTGAATCCATATCTCAGTCAGACATTCTGAATTCTGTTTCTCTCAGATCCCCTATTCCGATCCATTTATTCTTTTTTGCTTCTATTTCTTAAAATGTTTCCTGCTAGAGACCTCTTTGAGTTGAATCATTTCATCCTATAATCGCTTCAGCTGCACTTTTAACCAGTAGTTTCCTCAACTTTGAATTTTAGATTGCCTCTCAAAGACAGGTTGAGTTGTAAAATCAAGGTGGACTAATCCATACAGCTTTGACATGTTGAGCTGCTGGCATATAGGTGTGACATAGTCATCATAATCTCCAGAAAGTAGCAATAACTGCAGTCGGGCAAACAAAAGCCTTATGATAATATTATATAACTCATTTGAAGCACAAATAGAGCCAATGAATAAAAAAGACAGCTTCAGTTACCTGGAAAGAATAGGAAAGGATTTATCCTTCCTCCCCAAAGATGGATTGATACTCATTTCACATTTTGCATTAACTGTAGAAAGAATAAATTGTACCACAGTAAGGAAACAAAGGTAGGACACAGCCAAAATTACTGTGCTACCTGAACAAGGGATAATGGGAAGGCTTTATGCTATGGAATATAACTAGTAAAATGGGCCAATCAATACACAGGGAGCCAGAAAGCTCAATGATGTCATGTTCTAAGAAAGAAAACTAAGTGGAAAAGTTTGATAAACAGCAATAATTACTGAAAAAGTCCACTCTTCTGGTTACCAAATATTCCAGTAACCTCAATACCACATGATAAGTTACGTTACTCACCCATTCCCCACGGGAGACATCCAAAGTGCCCCCCCATTCAGTTACAGGATCAAGGTCAAAGTTCAGAATTCTGGGTGATGCATGGTGGTCTCTGTATCAGACAACTCAAATGTGGCTTATTTTAATTTGGAGATCTATGAACTAAAAGGTTTAGTTTTAGCTTGGAAATCTAAACTAAAAATCCATTATATAGGGGCCGGCCCGATGGTATAGCGGTTAAGTTCATGCTTTGGTGCCCCAGGTTTGCAGGTTCGGATGCGGGTGCTGGCCGATGCACCACTTGTCTGGCCATGCTTTGGTGGCATCCCATATAAAGTAGAGGAAGATGGGCATGGATGTTAGCCCAGGGCCAGTCTTCCTCAGCAAAAAAAAGAGGAAGATTGGCAATGGATGTTAGCTCAGGGCTAGTCTTCCTCACAAAATAAATAAATAAATAAAAATCCAGTGTATAATCGTGGAATGGTGTCAGGATAACTACAATATTTCTTCTATTTAAAAGGAAAAGAGTGAGAAACACATAAGAGTCACTGTTCCATGGCAATTCTGAAATCCAGCTACACAGATAAATGAAGATGCACTATTCTTCAGGTGGAGAATTAGGCCCCTTTTTGTTCTCTAGAAGTGCATCCCATCCATTGCTTTCCTTGGCCTTCAGTTCCACCCTCTGAAAGGCCTTTTCTTTTTCATCAACTTGCCTGGCTCCACCTGAGGTGGTCATTGGAGAATGTGTTCCCCTGGAAGGACTGAGCAGCTTTCCCAGCATGCCTCCAGTAAATCAGCCTCTTCCCGGAGCTGTTTTCCAACTGAAAAGATTTACTGGGTGCTACATTAATTCATTCAGAGGTTTAACAATGGGTGAGGCAGCCATACTCTTTATTTGATCTTTGCTGTACGGTGAGTTCTAATAAGTCTTTGTTACGCAGTGGCCATTTCCACTGCATTTTTACTAGGTTGGTATGAAAAGTAATTGCTTTAAAAAACTACTCAATTATGAATTTCTGAATGCTGTTTTCGTTCCTGCTTGCAAACCAGGTGATCCTTTTTATGACCTCTCATCATTCTTGGAGCACTTTTTCAATGCCACTGTTAACCAACACATACTACTAACTTTTTGTTTTCCCATCTCTTCTCTTATAATGTGTCTTTATATTTGTGTGAGAGTGTGTGTGTACTGTGTACAATCATATTTATCATTAGATGAATTACCTGCCTTGCAAATTAGTACAGGCGACAGTTTTACCAAATGTTTTGCCACTGTATAGTACAATAACATGAATTTCCATCACTCAGCCATTCAATATCAGTTTCTCTACCATCTACAGCCTGGTTTCTAAGCCAATGACACACATTTCATGTTTTTGTATAGTAGCACTTCATTTCTAGGAACCAGTTTGTATATAGATGAGCATAAACTAGTTTATATTGCAATAATAAACAACCTGTAAATATCAGTGTTTTAAAAGAATGAATACTGCTTTCTTGCTTATACTTCATGTCTTTCCCAGGTGAGTGAGAGTAACTCCTCTACATAGTCCTATAGGTATCCAGATTAAGGGGACAGTAACCATCTCCTACATTTCCAGCCTCTGTGTTAGAGTGGAAATACAACTTCGGCGATCTCGTCCAAGCAATTGAATGCTCCAGTCTGGAAGCGATACTAGAAACGCATTGGCCAGAACTGGCTACATGTCCTCACCCAACTACAAGAGGGCTGAAAGTATAAATCTACCAGATGCCCAGAAGTGGGGAGAACTGGGAATATCTACCAAACAGCTCAGCTTCCTAGAGTTTAAACAACATTAAATTCTGTTTATCTACTCACTGTTTTTTTTTTCCAGGTCACTTCAACAAATAAATTCTTTCATTAGTCTAAGAATTGTTACTTCCCTAATTCGATTGAATCTCATAATCCCATAATTTTAATTGCAAGTGGGGTAACCACCATCTTCTTATTTCAAATCCAATGCAACAGAGCCCCAAATTTAACAGCAAATATGTCACTGTATGTAGATTGAGAGGTTCAGATGAATATACAAGTAAATTTATAGAATGTTGGGACACTTAGGCCTTTGGAACACAACTGTAAAATATGACTTTTAATTGGATTTATCTCATATCTAGGGTGCAAAACAAATGTTTTATACTGAAAGCTAAAGGAACTACTTTTTGAATAGAAATAACAGGTATATTCCTTATAACTAAGAGAAGTATCATGTCTTAACTAATATTATTCCTGGTGTCCTTGTCAGTCATGTTTTAGATGTAGTCCCAGATCTACATGATGTAGGGCTGTAGCATTTAGTTTGTACAACATCCAACCCCATCTGCTGAAGCCTAACATTATTTCTCCAGTTACTGTTACATACAGCATGACAAAACCAAATATAGTTTATAAAACCATCATAAATTATCATTTAATAAAATCTAAGTAATCAGAAAAAAAAAAAAGAGATGCGAGATAGTCAGTGAGTCATTGATATTACAAACTATTTCAAATTGGCCTCAAAGATTGTGCTCAGATTTTGCATTGAGTTCTGGACAATTGTTTTTGGTCAAATAAGTTAGTAAAGAAATCACTGATAAATAGACACAATATAGATGACTTCTAAAAATTGGGAGAAGAAAACTTGTGATATTTACCATTTTTGAAAAGTTCGTTACCTGAACATGTATCTCTAACCCATGGTACAATTTAAACTACTTCATTTTTTCTTGGTTGCTGCTTTTAGGAAATTGCTTTTGATTGAGAATAGAAGAGAAGAATAGCATCGGTTTTTGTTCTAAAATGAGTTGCCTTAATAACAGTAGTTCACAGTAATGCTTTCTTTGGTTCAGTTAAACATATTGGAGCAATCACACAAGGCATCTTAGACATTCCTATTAAATACAGTATTTTCCCACAGAATACATTTATACCAGTTATAACACCTAGAGGAGGAGGAACACACATGTGGTGTTTAAAATATCAGACACTCTTTCCTGTTGAGTTGAAAAAGGAGACATTTTCTAGTGGAAAACAATTTATTTTCAGTGAGGCACTTTGGAAAATTCTGGATCTCATCTCAACTTTCAGTTAGAATGAGGAGAATTATAAGGCTTGAACGGAAAAACACACAAAAGTTAAAACTGAACTGCAATATAATATAATTGGAATATAAATTGAGAGACAGGAAGAGCTTGTCTAGCTATTTACTAGTTGTGTGACCCAGTGAAACAAATCTCTCTGAACCTCAGTTTCTTTCACTGTAAATTAAGGATAATAATACCTACCTCAAAGAGTTTTATAAGGAGTGTTACTTGAGACAACATGCAAAACATTGGGTAAAGTGCATACAACATATTATGCACACAAATGTTATTCCATCCTCTTCCCTTTCATGCTTTCACCTATAGCTACAAAGGAATATGGTGGATGATTCCTTACATTCTATCAATAAGGTAATGTAAAGCATTTGGGGAGGGTAGCAGAACCTGTTTGGGTTATAAGTTACTGTCTTAAATAATTACTGTTACAGCTTTTTAAGTTTTATTTAGCAGATTCTAATAGTATTCAGGACCATGAAGTTCAGTCATACAGTTTGATTTAGATTACAACACAATGCCCAAAAAAGTTACAAACATACTTAAAAATGGTTACATGTATGCACTTCTATTAAGGTGTTTTTACATAAACAAGTAAAGAATCTACATGTGTGTGAGCTTTAAAAATGAGGCCATAAGATTAGATAACCTGTTCTTTAACCTTTTCACTTAATATATCACAAGGTGGAAATATCATTACTTTTTTCCACAACATTATTTTGATGATTTAATAATATTCCATTGGACTAAAGTGTATCAGCGATACCTTCCAGTTGGATATATATGTTTTAAAAAATTTATTATTTAAATAATGGAACCCCATAACTCACTTTTTATATATATTTGTCATAGTTCTCTTAAGATAAATTTCCAGAATTTCTGGGATTCACACACACTCACACAAATATAATAACACATTATAGGAGAAGAGATGGGAAAACAGAAAGTTAGTAGAATGTGTTGGTGGCATTGAAAAAGTGCTGCTAAAGTGACGAGAGGTCATAAAAAGGATCACTTGGTTGGCAAGCAGGAAAGAAAGAAAACAGCATTCAGAAATTCATAATTTAGAAGTTTTTTAAAGCAGTTGCTTCTCATACCAACCCAGTAAAAATTAAAAATTTTTGATATATATTGCCAAATTTCCCTCTCTAAAGACAGTAACAATTTGCACTCCTATCAACTATGTGAGAGTATTTTTGCATGGAAACTATGCACACTAACGCTAGATTTAGAGTTTAAGTACTAAGCACATTCTGGGCTGTGTTAAATAAAAGAAAAATTAAAAAAAATAAAAGCTTGGAGATTATGTTCCATGTAATATATATAGAAAACTACTGAAAGAATAGACACTGAAATGTTAACAGTCATTATTTTTGGATAGTGTGATGAAATGTCTAGTATTTTCTTTTCCTCTGTTTTCTATTTTTTAAAGTTGTGCCATTTTGTAATAAGACTTGTTACAAAAGTACAGACACATGTATTTTGTGTATTTTCTATAATGCAAGAATCCAGTGATGCACACGAGTAGTATTTGATGGTCTTTTCTATGTTCTCAATCTATTGTTTTGATGCATTTTTGTCCCCAAATACCTAAAGCTGCATCATTAAGAGAGCAGCATCTTTTAAATGTCTTATCATATTTTATGCATTTTTAAATTATGCTGCTTAATGTGTTTTATATTTTTTTCCGAGATTCTTTTTTAGGATTCTTTTATTTTGTACTTTGTCTTTTGTTTCCTTATAAATTTGTTTAAAAATGCCTAATTCTTGAATACCTCTTCAAGTTGATTAGATTGACAAGCATCTTGCTGTTCTTGAAGTAGATGACATGCATTCCATTGGCTAATAAGAACTTTCCTGGTTGGTAATAAATACAGACCAGCATGCCATGTACAGAGGTGACTTCCTTGTTGATTTCATCCTTCTGCAGCCAGTTCTGAAGTCTCCAGTCACTCTGCTGTTCCTACGCCTTCTAATGTCTGAGTAATTTTCTGGTGGAAAAGGATAAGAACTCCAGAAAACACTTATCAGCACATTTTCCTGGCCTATAGTAGGCGCAGAGTAGCCTGGACTTTCTCACATGGCACCAGGATTCCAAGTAAAAGCAGAAGCTGCAGTGCTGTCTGAGACCTAAGCTCAGAACTTACACAGCATCACTTCTGACACTGTCTGTCAAGCAAGCCACAAGACCAGCCCAGATTCAAGGGGTGGGGAAACAGACTCTCCCTGCTGATCGGAGATGCTGCGAGGTATTGCGGCCATTTTTGCAATCTCAAATCTACCACATTTCCCATTCAAGGTTCTACACTTGTCTGTTTTTATTTATATAATAAAAACCATTTTTGAGGTCTTGCAATACCTGGAATTTTGTTTTTTTAATCTACCTCCCTCCATCCTTATTCTGTCTTCATTAATGTATGTAACGTACAAGTCTGAAAATTTTTAAAATTACCTGATGTCCTTTTTATAACAAAAATTTATGTGGCCTTTTTTGTATCAACGATTATGTCCATTAGTTAAGCCGATAACCAGCAATTCATTTTTCATTAGTAGTTGGTGATTTTATTTACTTATCTCAGTATCTAAAAACCTCATAATAATTAGTGAAAACAAATGGATAGTATATTTCTTCTTTAAAAGGGCACCTCTCAGGAATCAGAAGCCTGCAGATAAAATCCTGAGCTAATGAACTTTCTGAGACCACAAACCTGAGAAGCTCTGACTCTTGAGTTTGGATATGAATGAGAAGTGACTGTGTGTAATAGTTGATGATTTTATGCAGGTTTGTTCTATTGTTTCTTGGAAAGTAATCACTGTCAGAATTCTAAGGCTGGTTTGACTCCAGTTATTTTGAATGTAATATTGTAGTGATGATAAAATCTTACCATATAGCTAAATGTCTACACCCATATCTATTTCTTGTTGCTGCTGTTGTTGTAGTTGTAAATTGTAGAATTATCTATTATGAGATGAGTTCTTTTTTCCCAGTACTACATAATGTCTTCGTGTTTATTTCTGCTAATTCACATGTAGTATCGATGTTTATGTGTTTAATTGGTTTTAGGAATAATAACATATTAGTAACTTCATTCTCTGTTGCAGCCTTTAGTGCTTTAGAATTTTTAGCTTCTGACCTGTAGTTTGGAGATGACAGACTTGGCCTGGTGGTTTTATGACAAGTCATATTAATATATATTGCTACAAAAGGTTTTTCTCTCTATATATTTGTTTTTAAAGATTATAACCTTTTTTGTTTCAGTGTTTCTGCTCATGCTTCCTTTTTCCTGTACATAAATACACCTGTCTCAGATTTCATCGAGTTGTTTGTATCTCTCTCTTTTTCTCTGTGTGTTTATACAGAATTCTGACTCAACTCCAGGACCTGACCACCATGTATTCACTGACTTAAGGTAATGTGTTTATAGCATATTCTCATCTAGACCCTTTCTGATATTAATGTGTAGCCCAAACATGAAGGAGTTTGACCATCCCTGAACACATAACGTGTACTGCTTCTGTGTTAGGCACTTGGATGTGTTCTCTAAGCTATGGTGTCATCAGGAATGTTATCCTGGAAAAAAAAATCCACCACGTTACCATTTTCTTTTGCATCACGATGTCACTCAACAACTCTATTATTCTCCTCTGGTTTAACTTTGGTGAAATTAAATGTCAGCAGAAAAATATTTTGTTGGTTTTTATTTCCCAAAGTACATATTAAGTTTGTTTTTAAGAAACTGCTGCATGATATTGTTTCAATTCATCCATAAAACAAATGACTCTCAAACATTCCATAAGATAAAGTGAAAAGCAATATCTGTTTGTTTTTCCCTAGCATCATAGGATATTATACAACATAAGCAGAAGAATGATGTTCTATATTTACAGTATAGTGAAAACCCTTCTGAAATAATTAACATTTATGGAATTAATTTCTTTGGAGATATGACTTGTGTATCTCAATAAATGTACATGTGTCTAGCTGTTATTGACAGAGAAAACTTGCAGGTAAAACCCAGTAAGGTAACAAATGCTCATTATAAATAACACCATAATATCCCGTAGGATCATTTTGGCTCTAATTCCATCACTTGACACAAATTATCAAATTACGGAGGAGCTTAAATATCAATATTAGTATATTTGGGGCTTCCACTTACATGGTTCTGCTGGCCAAAAGTTTGCTTCAGTTATCATTACTCTCATATTTATGAAACCATTTTCTTAGATATCTCAGGTAAATGATTTAATTTCTATACATTGGCCTATGTACACATATAATATTAACATGGGGTAAAATTTTATGAGGCAGTATGGCTAATCAAAAGCTAAGATATGATTTTGAGTGAGTCCGATCTGGTTGGAATTCTATATCCACTATTTTTACTTTTCATATGTTAGGCTCTCTAAGCTTGAGTTCTCCGTACTGTGAAATGCGGTTATTGATATCTGAAATATAGGAATGTTGGGGAATGTAAGTGGATTTATGTATGTAAAATGCCTTATACTTAGAAGGCACTAAGTCACATTGGTTTCCATTTTGTCTTTCCCTATCCTCAGCTGTCAAAACAGTTTTATATTGTCATTTTTATTGTAACATACTGGTACAGTGATTTTTTTTTCACAATGTGCAAAGGTAAGGTATGTAGAAATTTTCATGCCTTTTCCTCATATAATACATGGTTATGTAGAAGAATACTAAAGGAATTTAAGCAAAAATCTTGTCACAAACCAAGTAAATCATGTGGAAATCAATAAACTGAAACCTCATTAAATTGGAGTCAGGAGGCCAAAACGGGGAGTTCTCATGCCCTACTTCAATAGCAGAGCCCAACAGGAAGAAGAAAGGCTTCCTTTTCTTGACTGGCAAGAAGGTCAGCCAATGAGAGACTGTCACATTCAGCCAATGAAAAGCCACTGCACATGCAACTGTCAATTTCTCCAGTGGACTCTTTGTTTACAGTAGTCCTCCCAACTTCCTCATCCCTTATAAAGAGTTTTTCCTTCTTTGCTACTGGGGGACTCACACATGGCTCACCACCTTTGCAGGCCTCAAATTGCAATTCTTTGCTAATCCCGAATAAATCCATTTTTGCTGGAGAAATAACTGGTTGTCTGTTTGTTTAAAGTCAACCATCGTATCTTGAATTTTCACACAGAAAGCTAGATTTTGTGTAAAAATAATATTTATTTTTTAACAGAAAAATGAACTTGGAATTAGATAATATTTGAAAATGTTTTTAAATTAATGTATATTTTTGTGCACCAAATTTTATTATTAAATACTGACATTGTGCAAGGCACCACTCTGGGTATTGTTGTGTAAGCTGAAAAGGATAACATCCATGCCCAAAGACATATTTGAGTATATTTTCTTCACTGTCAATACATATATGAGTTCTATATAATATTCCTACCAAAAAATATAATTCCTCTTTTCAAAGTATATAGCATAGGGAAAAAGAAACCTGGTGGCATGGGCATTTTTTATACAGCAGGTAACATAGCTGGAGGCCGATTTGGCTCTCTAGTCCTTAAAAGTGTTTTCTCTGTGGTTGTTTATGCAATGAAGCAGGCTTAAAACAGTCAATAGTTCTGATTTGACAACGAATACTATCCATATTCATTAACTGGCATTTGAGAATTTTCTTCATGTTGCCTCAGCTTTCTATTCCAGATTTTTCTCTAAGGACTTTCCTATGTATATGTTTCCTCTAAATAATTTGAGCTTTGTGCTATTGGACCTGCCCTGCACGTTCCTGCATCTATGATTTTATTCATGTATACCACTTTCTAGATTATCCTACTCCATATTATTTTTTTAACATGACCAACTCCTCCCCTTTATGAGGCAAAGCCCAAGTTTTCTTGTATATGTGAAAGCCCTGAAACCCTTACTTAATACAAAGGTAACTAACATCATTTTGCTAACTAACATCATCTATGAAATACTTTGATCTTTAAATAAACTCAGTTAATCCTTAAAACAGTACTATAGAACACAGCTTTTCCTCATTTTATTGGTATAAACAATAAATTTCAGAGATATAAGAAAATTGACAAGTAATAGAGGTATAGAGTAGTAAAACTTGATTGTGACTAAATTTTATATAACCCAGTTTTCTTTGTTTTCACTCTCTTATTTTCTGTTTTTACAGGAAATCCCCCCTAACTTAATGCCTCTCTTGGCACTTATACCATTTATAATGCCTGTTTTATCACCCCACTAAGATGTAAATTTTTCAAGGACAGCAATTGTTTATTATTCATCCAATTGTTTGTTACTTATCACCCCACTAAGATGTAAATTGTTCAAAGACAGCAATTGTTTATTACTCATCTGCTAAATAGAATACATTGAAAGAATAAAGAAACCAAAAAATGATCACAGATTTGAGACAGCCCCAGGCGAAAAGAATTAATAGGCCACGTTCTTGTCAGATTTCTGCAAACTCTTAAACAACCAATAATCAAGAATTGCTGACATATTTAAAAGAATAAAGAAATATTCTAAAAATAGAATCATGAATAGTGTAAAAATGTGTCAGCATCATTTCAATAAAGGTCTGTATATACACACCTACAAATTAAATAAGTCAGAAAATAACAACAGAAAAAGGTCAGCTAACTACAAAGCTGAATGTACAGTCAGAGCAGAGAGAGGAAAAGCTGTTTGATTCAACAGACATTAATGCGAGCTACGTTTTTGTTGTTGTTGTTGTTTGATTTAGAGAAGTATGGAGGGCTGCAAGTGTTCCCTGTGTTGTTATTGCTTAATTTGTTACTGGCCCTGATCTTCTACAAGATTTGAGGGTGGTTCTTTGTTGCTGTTTGCCTGAAGCTGATATGCAACCTGTGGGAAGGGCTCTGTGAGCAGATCTTATGTCTTTGACTTTTTTCTCTGTTGTCTTATGTCTTTGACTTTTTTCTCTGTTGTTTTTGCCGAAACGTATCTCCTGTTCTCTGCTGACTCTGACTTTAATCTTTGTGTGTGCTCACTTTAATTATTTTGATGATTTCCGTGAAAGGTCTGAGAATCTTTACGAACTCATTTGAAGAAAATAAGAGATTGACGCAGAATAAATGTATATTTTAAAGAAAGAAACCACTACTCCTATTTTCAAGAATCTTCATTTCATGTTGTAGATCTCAAAAAAACTCATGTATATTATATAAGTTGGCTATAGAAATTATAGTTTTGTTTCAAGCTTATATACCACTGGGTAACTAAACCTTGTTTGAGACCAGAACTCAATTCTCCTTCTAATCCCCAGTGTAACTTGAATACCATATCAGCCTATAAATGGCAGAGGGAGTTGACTATTGAAAGAGTGGATGTATTCCAAGTCATATGTATGCTTCAGGTTAAAAAATCCAAAATGTTTTTTGTATGTTTCCACAGAGAATCAGAAAAAATTAGGTGAGAAGAATCTAAATACTATGGGTAAGCATTTAGGTTTTTCTAAATAGCTGTCATATATGTATATATTTATTGTACATATAATCAATTAAAGTTGTTTTCCTGAATTGTGTGTTCCAGGCCTCTGACCTTTGTGGGACTCTGGAATTCTTAAGGAGCTCTCAGTTCATATGTCAAGAATTATCTGTAGATAAATAAACATTTAGTTAAGTAAATGCATAGCTCATCTTTTTCATATGTATATGGTGCCATTATGTTTAATGAAATAGAAGAAATTTAGAGGTACTAAATTCACAGTCATCTTTTGTCATTTTGTAATTTCTAAATCAACAAATACAAAGAATACAACTACCGTCCTGTGGAGACTGCACTATTTTTTGAGGTCAAACTTAAAAGGGCTCTCCTTATTCAAAATGACTAGGAAGTGCAGATAGAGGGAAATATATATTTATTTAACTGTATACCCTCTTCTATAGGTATTTGTGGCTTTGTAACTCAGTTTCAAGAATCAGCATCTTTGCTAGCATATCTGCTCTTAGTTCAGAATATCTTCTGTCCTGTTTGCATGTAGGCTTCACTTGGAATTCCTTGTCTACCATTTGCTGGCATTCTCTCAGAAGCTCTTGGTGCTGACTGCTGCAAAATATTCTATTCAATCAGTATACATTTTTAAGGAGTCAATAGAAGATTCTAAGCATGCTTAGATTATTTGACAAACAATTTTTTGTAGTATCAAGAGTTAAAATGTAAACTCCTGCTTTAAGCAAAGATGAAGTAAGGGGATCAGATTTACCTTCTTCTCTCAAACAACTAAATACTGCAAAGAAATATATGAAACAATGGTTTTAAACCATTGGACATCAGGCAACAATGGACAGTGATCCATAAGAGATGGGAAATAGAAGAAGTGAGCCCTAGGATTAGGGCAGCTTATTTCCCTGAGAGAGTTTTTAGGCTTTAGCATAGAGGAGGAGAAGCTAGACAGAGCCCAACAGACTTTCTGAGTTAAGGAGGTGAAGCTGAGAGTCTGAGGAGACTGAACTGGGTGGAGTAACAGAGGACAAAGTGTGGAGGAGAGAACTTCAGAGAGAGAACACTGAAGATATTTACATAACCCTCAAGCATTCAGTCAAGTACTGATTACCACATGAATGTGAAGAAACTATCTGAAGCTGGAAAAAGAACCACCCAAAAGGATTAGAGGGAAGAGTACCTAGAGCACATACAGAGTCAAGAATAGTGCCTGCTCCCACCAGCCAGACTGAAAACTTCTCCTAACTCACAGGGCATTGGGTGGAGTACTCAGAGGCATCTTGTTTCAGTACAGGGCAAACACTAGACTAAATACTGCTCTGGTTCCCCTAACAAATCTCAAAAGTGAGATCCGAAAGAATCAAATGGTTTCCAAGTAATTTAACTGTGACCTAAAATATAGCTCATGAATCTTTATAGCAAAATAAAAATATGCTCACCCAACAAGGCAGAATTCACATTGTCAGGCATCCAATCAAAAAAATGGCAGACATGCAAAGAAGCAGGAAAATATGATCTATAAGAAGGGAATAAATCAATCACTTGATACAAACCCAGAACTGATATAAATGTTAAAATAAGCAGAGAAAGACATTAAAAGTTATCATAAATCTTTGAATATGTATTAAATGTATGCATGTATTCCATAGTTTCAAAAAGAGACATGAAAAATATAAAATAAGATGCAAATTAAACTGTTAGAGATGTCAAGTACAGTCTCTGAGATGAAAAAAATGCACTGGATTGTATCATCAGATTAGGTATTTTAGAATAAAAGATTAGTGAACTTGAAATAAAGATAAAAGAAAAAAAATTTTTTTTCATGAACAAAGCATCAGTGATCTATGGGAAAACTTTAAGCAGCCAAATACACATCTATAAGAGTCCCCTAAAGAGAGGAAGGTAGAGGTGACAGAAAAAAATGTTTGAAGAAATAGGGTCTCAGATTTTTCAAATTTTATGAAAAATGTAAAACCAGAAATACAAGAAGCACAGTGAACCTCAAGCACTAGAAATGAAGAAAAGTACACCAAGGAATATTATAATCAAATTTCTCAAAACCAGTGATAAAGAGAAAATGCTTAATGCAGCCAGCGCTAAAAAAGCATGATTTGTACAAAGGGGCAAACATAGAGATCACGGGAGAGTCCCCTTTGGAAACAATGAAATGAGAAGACAGTGGAGCAAACTCTTCAGAATGCTGAAAGAAAAAGCACTGTCAATCCGGAATTCTATCCTCTGCAAAAATATCTTTCAAAAATGAAGGTGAAATAAAGATTTGTTCAAATCTACAAAAGTTGAAAGAATTCATCATAAGCAGACCTGCACTAAAAGAATGTAGAGAGTAGCCCTTCAAGCAGAAGAAAAAGCATACCAGCTGAAAATACAGATCTATACAAAGAAATCAAGATCTCTCGGAACTGAGGCTAAGTGGAAATATATGTAAGATTTTTTCTTCTTATTGAAATATATTTAAAATATAATTGTTTTAATACAAATAATGTATAATGTAGTAAGGGGTTTATAGAATATGTATTAGTAAAATGTATGAAAACAGTGTCACAAGGTCCTGCAGTAAAGGAAGTATACCACTGTAAGGTTTACACTATATGTGAGGTTCTCTCTCTCTCTCTCTATATATATATCTTGAAGGTAGACTGTGATAAGATAAAGATACATAACATAAATCCTAAAGCAACCAAAAAAAAAAAGACAAAAAGGCAAGGGAAATAAAGGATTCGTAAAAATATTTAATCCAACATAATGCAGAAACCCCCCACAGCAAACTTACACAATAGTGCTGATTGTGATAGCAATGTTATGGGCACAGAACCACGAGGTACAGTAGCTTGCCTGAGATCGCACAGCTAATAAGTGTTAGAGCTGGAGCCTGACTTCCCAGCTCAGGACCTCCGCCGTCACGTTGATAGAAGACGTACCTCAGTCTAGGATGGTACACATCTTCCTACTAGAGAAATAAAATCACCCCAAGCGCCTCTGTCTCACACTCACCCTGAATTCAGGATTAATAGTCAAAAGAGACGTATGCCTCTGTCAAGAAAAATTGTGGAAGATTTTTAATTGGCCAAAAAAATGATTACTAGGTATTCTGTCTGGGGGTACCCTTTAGGGTTTGCTCCACCTTTCCTTGTCTTTGAGCTATTTTACCATTTTGTATTTTGTAGAAATCTGATCATAATGCAAGGGACTCTTGTCCATAGAAATGCAAAATGAATTGTGTCTGGTGGAATGCAATTGACTCTTGGCCTCTGGGTACTGATTTGTTTTCATCTATTGGTAAATTTCAGTATCCCTCGTGGCCTATATGTACCTGGAACTTTGAACTCTCCTTTGAACCTATTGTAACATCTTATTGGTTCTCTTTTTAATTATTTAGTTAAAGTCATTGACACATGTTCATTTTGAATTTTTATGAGTTATGATTTTACCATTTTAAAAGTATTATGCTTTAGCACTGTATAACTACTAGATAACAACAGTGAAGTAAATAATATAGTTGACTATTGGATGGGATGTCAAGGAGGAAGTATGAAGAATATTATCTTCCCCAGAAGAATACTGGCTGATTTTAAGTAAAATTGACATTTGTTTCAGTTGAGGATTATGGCAGTTAAGTTTTTTTAAATTGATGTAGTATCTGGTGACTAAAGCTTTCAGATTACATCATTGACAAAATTCTGCTTCATCCATAATGAGACACCTGGTTTGCTAAGCTCTTATTGGCTACTGTCTTAACACCAGCCCCTTCCCCAACACACACATAAAACTTGACATCTACAAATAGTTAAGGCCTATATAGACCCCATCTTTTGACAGCACAACCTCATAAGTATTCTAGTTCAGCCTGAATGACCCTCTTCAGGAACTAACTCCCCATAACATGTCCCCTGGCAGAGGATTCAGGATTAGCCTGACTGTATAAAAATAGCAGTGAGATCCAAGCACCCATCAAAGACCCACCTAATGTTCCTGTGTGGTTGGCATCACACTGGGCATTGTTTATGTAGGTACTTCTCAAAACTTACTGGATGCTAACGTTTAAATATCCACAGCTTTGAAGAAGATGAATAGATAAACCAGAGACTTATCTTTGCATTTTATAGGGCTTTTCCCCTTAAAAATTGAGTCACTGAAATCCCATCAAATGATAAGTCCTCCAGTGTATTAATAGTTTTTGAAATAAATTATTTGATGATGAGTTAAGAAATTTTAAGCTCATGCGTATGGAGATAGTATTTAACTGAGGGTCAATAAAAATGAAAAGAAATCATTTGGGAAATTATAATGTAAATTAATGGAAAAATTATTCAATTTGAAATGCTATAGAAAAAATAAGGAAAGAGAGAAGGGAAGGAGGGAGAAAGGGATTTCATATGAACTATGAGATGTGTGAGAGTTTTACATCAGTAAAAAGTTGCAAGATCCTAAACCTTAGAAAAAGCCCTGTTTATTGGGCTTCTGTTCTCTACCCGGGTATGTTACAGATTTCGGCTCCCTTGTAAACTTAAACCCATGATAAACCAAATATGTCTAAGAAAACACACTCTAAGTTACAAACAAATGGCTCACAAATAAATGTTTAAAGCACAATTCATTCCTAAGTTGATAAATGCCTTTATTACTTCCTTGAAGGGAAAAGTTTATTAGTTGTTTATCTTCTTTCATTTTAATGGTGTGAAACAGGCTTCTTACTTTTCATTCCATAAATCAAAATTTAACAACTTTTTACATGATCTTTTTTCAAATATTACTCTATTATTCTTTTATAAGTATAGATATTTCCAGGTTTTAGCTGTCTGATTTTGATAACATGACAATATGGTAGAACAGCTCTTGTAGTTTTAAACTACAGTGATTTGATTTTTTGAGACAAGATAAATCCTAACAAGATAAGAAGTTCAGTTATAAGTAGGCCTTGTCTACGGAGGTGCAGGGCTCAGAACATATCATGAAGACATCTGTTCTATAAGCTTCATATCTTTTGCAGATTAAATTTGGAAATTTTGTATGGTGAATATTTTAACCAATAGTCAGTAACCACAGACATCAAGAACAGCAGTTGGTCTGCAGGTAGATGATTTGAGGGAAGAGGTATCACAGAAGACCAAAGACAGCTGAGGCAGGCCTAGGGAGCAGGTTGCATGCTGATGCTAATTGTATTTTACATATTGACACTAATTATATTTTAGCCACCAGCTGCTCGCTGCCTTTTTTTTGCCTCCCCTCATAGATCCTGAGGGTCTGTGGGCAGTTGTATCAATTTGCCTTTCCGGGAGGACAACCCGGCATACAATTAAAGTCCCAAGTAATCAAGAAAATGAACAGTTTCTAACTGAAAATAGGTGTGTATCCTATGTAAAATCTATAAACTAACCCAACCTTTGACATTTTTAGCTGAAATTGTGTAGAGTTGACCAAAAGACAGACTTAATGCTTTCTCCTTCTAATGCAAAACAAGTTGAAAACTGACTGAAACTGTCAATGGTTGTCTGATTGTTTTATTATGTGCAATTAAAAATCAGAACTGATTTGACTGTTTTCACATTGTGTAAACACAATGAAAGGGGACATAATTCCAATTGCTCCCCTCTGGAATGTTTTATGGGAAGTGTTGCTTCTTATGATAATCTATTTTCCCACTAGGAAACATTACCTACACCTCCTATCAGTAGTTGTTCTCTCTTAAGCTCTATTTTCCTCATTTTATACTGCCAAAAACAGTCTTTTAAATGCTTTGGTGGACAATGAATTCTGAATAATGAGTCCTGAGTAACTATAGAATTTCCACTTGGTATTTTAAATTAATTACTTTGATAGCAAAATAACTTTAAAGACTGCTTTATAATTTTCAGCATAAAATAAAATTATTATGGTTTGATTTCTGTCTCTGCTTCATTCTCTTTCCATCAGCAGCATGACTGAAGTTCAGAGTAAAACACAAGTATGAAGAAATGAGACAGCTCTTTGGTTCTCGTGTACTGAAATGTCATCATTAGAATGAGTCTAGTGAAAACTCTGCTAGTTATACGCATCTTTAGAAGTTCTTTCCTCCTGAATCTCTTCACTCTGCAAACATGCATATCATTCATCATTTATTCCCTAGCACTTAGCACTTAAAATTGCCAGACACATCATAGGTGCTCAATAAATGATTCTTGAATAAATGAATGGCACTGCAAACGAATACTTTTGGGGGGGAGGGGGGTAAGGTAAAGAGAAATAGATGAGACTGGAGTGTGGCAAAGAAGATCATTAGAGTGGAAAGATGAAGTCTTCCCACCTCTAGGTCCCAGGTGTCTCCTGTACATAGTGAGGTGTTAGGACTAGTAGATTTCTAAAGTGCCTGACTCTCAGTTTGCCTTTAATTTCTATGAATGAAAAGTCTTCCTTAATAGTTCATGCAATAATCTTTTGACCTTTAATTTGTACTTACTATATTTCTCTTGTTGTGCCTTGTAATTGATAAATCTAAGGGAAAGAAGAAGTTGATGGGCTCTTCATGAATATTTATTAAGAGCATTTGACATCAAAATAGAGTAAAAAGTCTGGGAAGCATTGACATTATACTTTGCTACTCAAATGTACAGACTTTATGTTCATATGTAAGTGGAGGAGAATCAAAGTATTCTTTCTCAGTAGACTAGGCCACTTTTGTCAATTAAAGCTCTCAGACAGGCAACCATCTGCAGATTTCTTTCTCCTGTTATCTAAGGCTTTTTGTTTCCAGTTCTTGAAGCCCTGAACCGGTGCTTCATTTAAGCTTTTCCTTTTACCCTACAGGCACAAGGCAGCTGGACCTTGGACAGGTCAAGTTCTCACTGAAGTCAATTGGAGTTTTGACTGCCTGAGGGCTGCAGCATCGGCCCCAAGTCATCTATTATAAATATTTTTGACACGTCAGATTCATACACATTCAACTCCAGCTGAAAAGGTAAAAAGATACAGACTCTTACCAGTTATTTCATGCCTTGAAGGAAAACAACTCTGCTTAAATGATATTCTTTCCTCACCTCAGATCCACTTGGGGGTTATGATGGTCACCAAAGACCCCGTCTGCAAACTGGAGAGAGATGAGGTATTTCTCAGTAAAAAGAAACTAGTTTTCTGCTTAGGCAGGCTGTAATGTAGCAACCAAATACCCACTCTTTACCATTTATTACTCACCTTGTAATAATATTTCTGGTAATGAGTAGAGACATATATTGTGTATATATATATACTTTGATTAATTTTTGGTAATACAACTGTAAAAGCTTTCTGTATTTCTTGATGGTTTACAGAAAAAGAACAACAAATAAAAGAACAAAAGAAAAATACAAAATCCGAAACTGCACAAGAGTTTCCCTTGGTTTTTTAATTGGGCTTTTTATTGCCTGTAACTTTCCTTCCTTTTACATTTCTTTTGAAGTGTGTTAATGCACAAATGAGTTTTCAAACTATGTAATTTCTCATTTAAGCTTTTGATAGAGGGGAAATTCCTTTGTGGTTTTGTCTATTTTGTATTAAAATTTGTATCATAAAACATCAGGAAGAGTTTGGGAAGAAAAGAAATATCTACATTTGATTTCAGTGTTAAGGCTAACTGTAACTGCTAAATAAATATGAATTAATGGGTTGCACATGTTTGAATTCCCTTTAGTGACAACTTTTATTTTAGATAACTGAATTCTCTCTAAATTGCTTCATATATTTCTGTTTTTTCATTGATTGATTCATTGATTATTATTGCCCTATTTGTGTAATTCTGAATGACAAGAATATCATGGGTGATCATGTTATTTAAATAAGTAAATATGAGTATTTGCCTTTTAAATATTTGAAAATATTTTCACTGGATAGATAGAAAGATGTATGGTAAGGATTTTGTGCAGGGAGCAAATTTCAGTCTTTACTATTTGTCACACTCCTTATAAGAATATTTCAGTTAATGAATATAACTGTGTGTGTGTATATTTTACATATATTATGGACATATATATGTGCACCATTTAGAGAATATATATAATATATATTACTGTGTGTGTATATATATGGTATAATATATATATTATACCATGTGTATATATGTAGTCTCTAAAATGTAATAAATAGTAAAATTTTTGAAATTCATCTTGTATTTTCATGGATGAAATACAATTAGATACAACAACAAAATGTTCTCACTGTTAAAATTTTCTGCAACCTAACCACATGGTCCTGTGAATGGCAGAAAACCAGAAATAATTCTGTTCCTACTTATAGTTAATGAGTCATGACAAATCTAAACAACCAAATCATTCAGTAGCATCAAATTTGACCATTCAAGGCTCTGTCTACCCAAAGTCCAATTATTTGAGCAATTAAGTAAAAATGTGGCCAAACTAAATGCCTTGTATTATGTAAACAGACCATTGGAATGAATAATTATATTCTTTAATTGAATTGACTTATTTGTGGCAAGTTGACACAACTTAGGTTGTCAAACATCTGGTTATTTTCTTCATATGATTTTAAGCAATGCCAAATTAAATAAATTACTTAAAAATTGTATTTAGCTAAATGAGTTTTTAAACTGAATATCTTCAGTAAACTTGTATTGTATATATATAACTTGATACCAGAGCTTGTGTGTATATATATATGTAGACACACAATGTAATTATGATGATCAAACAATAGTTAGTAGACTTATTTTGTGCCAGGCTCTGTTCAAGCCCATTGGATCTATTAGCTGTTAATTCTCATTATAACCCTATGAAATTGGTTCCATTATAATCTCCATTTTACATATGAGAAAACTGAGTCAAAATAAGGTTATTTCTGGGGTAGGCACGATATAAGCTCTGTTCTTCTGACTCCGAGGCCCACGTTAACTGTAGCTGTCCACATACAAGCAAATGTATGAAAGCAACCAGTGTATTTAATCAATATACTGAAAAAAGATGAGACTCAAATTTGTTGTTGGACCAAATTGATCTGTCAGTTCAATGAGAATAGTCAATCTTGTAGTTGTGTTTATACACAGCCAAAAATCTATTCCTCTTAACTCAACAGAATGACTCACCTTTGACTTTGCCTTTATGTTCACCCAATAAGACATTACAAAGAAAGTGGCAAATCCCAAACAGCTCATTGTGGTGCAAAGGGGAGCAAGTCTATAGATTTTCCTAACTCCATAGAACTCTTTCAAATCATACGGCTATAACAGATATGATGAAACTCACCAATCAACCATACTGACAACTTTACTTCACCTTTAACCATAAAACTCACAAAAATTCCAAAAAAAAATCTACATAGTACCAGTATTCATCTCACAGTTTCTTTTCAAAACTGTTAAGCTTTTTACAACAAATATTAATTGTTAGCAATCTCCACGTTCCAGCTAAATATTCTCATGCTATCCTGCAACTGTCCCAGTGGTGTAGCTGAGAAAACCTTTTGATACCACGTGAAAAAAAAGCATTTTGCATTTACCAAGGAGATTCAGTTCACTGTTTGCGATGGATCCAGATGTATAGCACTAATTTTGATTTGTTTCTACTTCTTCTCATGGGAGAAGACCAACTATGCCCTAGTACCTAAGACTGTGTGTATAGAATAAGATCATCAATTAAAATCAATATGACAGTTACATGAAATAATACTGATTTTTGACATTTACATTCTTATCTCATAGCTCCAAGCATTTCCAAACTTTATTGTGTTTCACTAAAATTGTTGATGTCATTTTCACCTATAAATTTATATATACTCAAAATTAAGGTAAATATTTGATTAACTTTATAAGGTCATACTATAAATTGGTGACGGAGTCAATGCTGAAATTGTCTACTCCATGTTGTGAACGAGTGTTCTATTCTCAGCCAAAGTTAAAAAAGAAGAAGAGAAATAAGAAAGGCTAAGTTCAGTCTTAGTGGACGCATTCCTATCATTGTATGGAGGGAATTATGAAAAGGCAGATTGAACAGTTCTAACTACATGACACAGCTGTACAAAGATACAGGCCACTTGATCAACTCGGTGAACAAGATCCGTAGGTAGGTTCTTTGAGCCTTCACTTGAGAATGTTGACCAACCACATGCTAATGAGTAAGGTGATCTGGAAAAGGCCAAGGTGGCCTAAGAAAAGGCTTAATCTGGGGGTTTAGGACAGGTGCATTAACAATAAATAATTAAAGAGGCAGTAACCAAAAATTCCTGGACATGTTGAAATGTATTTTAGCTTCAGTTATGGTAAATTAGGAATCAGAATAATGTGGTAGGTCTGAAAACAAATAGGCTCTTGAGCCAGTTAATTAAAATTTGAGGGGTCCATCTTTCTTATTTAAAAATGAGGGGGTTAATATTTGCAACATTGTAATGTAGATTAAATGAGAACCTTAGTATATGTCATGTAATATGTCTGACTTGTGAAAGCTTAAATAATAAATAATTATTTATATATCTTCAAATACTATGATAAAGATGAGAAATGATTTGAAAATAAGAGACGCTATGATACTGTTTTATATGAGAAATTGCCTGTTTGAGATAAATATATATGTCCGTGGCTGATAAAGAGGTTGTTTTTCTTAGCTAAGAATTTATTAATTCATTAGTTTATCAAATATAGATTTCTTCAGGCACTATCTATGTACTGGGGATACATTAGCAAATCAAATAGACACCTTGGTTTGCAGTACAATGGAGACAGTTACAATATAGCCTTCAGGGACTAAGATAAAATAAGTATATGAGCACAAATGAGGGAAATGTCACCTGCCTTCAGCAGGACCAAGCTACAATTACAGTCATCGATCCAGTCAAAGTCGGCCTGGTTTTTGATTCCAGACACGTTACTCTAAATTTTTTTGACAGAAGATCATACATGGGTCTCCATATGTATTTTCCTGTTTCAGCTATATTGACTTTTTTCTAACCTCCTGCCTGAAAAATATTTGTAAATTTTATGAACAGCCAAAATAAATGAAATGTCTCTTCTTGTTCACACGTTGATATATAAGTTTCTAACATCTATTCCAACGCCCACATTTAACTTGTGAATAAATTTCACCCAGAGAAGATTGTGACCTGACCAAGGTCTCCCAGTTAAAAGTGATAGAACTTAAAACCAAATTCCTCAATTCCTAGTCCATACAGTGCTCTCTCTAAGACACCATACTGTATAGGTCTCAGAGTTAAAACCATCCAACAATCCCAGTATTTCACATTATGACCTTTCCCCTATTTCTTCCAAATTTTGTTACACTTGTATGATTTGCATACTTTTCTTGATATATCTATTTTGTGATTATTTTATTGTTTTACTTTTTGCTTCTTTGTCTCCTTACCACCCTTTTTCACCATTACGCAGGAATCAGAAATACAAATAACTGTGTCTAGGAGAAAGGTAAGTCAAATTTTTCATGCATATCTATACAGTACACACAAAAAAAGATCCAAGTGTACAGATATGTGGGTGTTCTCATCATCGGAGATGAAATGGTTCCCAGATGAGAGCTGACTCACCTCTGATTCTGCTCCAGGAGTCATGACAGCAGCACATCTGTTAACAGCGCCCCTGACTCTCTCCAGCATTGCCAGTCGTGTGTGCCCACATGAGGATTGTGCTAGACAATCTCCTCTCTCTTTCTCTCTCTCCCCACCCCTCCATTTCTCTCCTCCCCCCCACCCCCACGCGAGATCCTGGCTCACTTGTATGTATTCAGGCCCACACAGCAGGGATATTTGCTCTTCTCTCTATCCTCTGTCTGTCTTTCTGTTCTCTTTCATTTTTACTCTTCTTTTTCTTCACCCTTTTCTCTTCCTTCTCCTCCTTCTTTTCTAACTTGTACAGTGACTCAACAATGAATGTTTTCTAGCTCATATCAAAAGCCTCCTGATCTGAGTGGAAAACCTGGAAAAAAACGTTCTACTCAACATGGTCGTTTATATACTAAAGCTGGAACTTAAGGAGAAAGAGTCAAGCTTAATAGAGCCACACTTAGGTCGAAGAAATACCCAAGTTAGATTTGTCCCATCACCTGTGCGTTGTACTTAAATCTCTCTCTCACACACACACATGAAATTAATGCAGTTTCTCAATTCTGATTAATTAAAAATTAGACTGCTTTTGTAGAAAATTGAAAAATTGTCAGCTATCACTTGTTATCCAGATACAGTCTCTAGCCTGCAGGCTACCTACCTCAGTGTAACACAGCAGAATACCTATTGTGAAAGACCTTATGCCAAACACCATAAAAGGTTAAGTTATAAAACGTAATAATATAATATAATACAATATAATGTAAATATTAGTATAATCTATAAATATCCAACAGATTTAAAGAAACAGACATGCAACAAACTCTAATAAGTTCTGCAAATGTGCACTGAATCCCTTGTACCCTGCTTTGTTAGGACTTTGATGCACAGCTCTCCCTTCCGTTTTCTGTGCCCTTAAGCTAGCTTCCCCCTTGGTCCATTTTCCCCAACAGAAATATACATAATAAACAGGCAAATGCTTTCATACATTTCAGTCAGTTGTTCTCTTTTTTCCCCTCGTCTAAATAATTAACTAATATCTTCAATAGATAGTCTACCATAACTGACTTTATTTTTTTCTTTCTCAACCCATTTCGTGGTAGCTTCTACTCCCACCACTCTATTGAGACTCATTCTCCCAAGGGTCGTGTGTGAGCAGCTAACCAACGTGTTAATGTTCTAGTTTTGGTCTTTATCAGCACTGAACTCATAGAAGAATTCAAGTGTTGACTATCAACATTCTCATATATCTATTAAAATATACTTGAGTTTTCTAGATTACAATACAAGCTCATCTATAGAATAAAGTTGAATTTAATTACCATAATTTTATCACACCCCAAATAAGAAGTTGACTTTTTTTCTAGGAACATTTATTTATTGGGATTATAATTCTTATATATTTTATATCCCACTTTCACTTAAATAATATTGTTAACTTTCCCCATGTCATTATAAATTCTGTAAAAATTATCATTTTAATGACTATGACATGATATTAATTTAATATCTAATATTTAATGGCATATTATTTCATCATATAGATTAATCATGATTTGCATAATCATTCCCCAATTTTGGGAAATTGTTTTGTCTCACCATAACAAATTGTTTTATGAGGAAATCTTTATACATAATATTTAATGAAATCTCTAGTTACTTGTTCCTGGGTGTGGACTCACCATGTGAAAGGATATGAATATTTTTATGGCATCCAGATATATGCTCTATTCCTTTTTGGAAAGATTTAACTAATATATATTCTCCCCAGCAGTACAAGAGAAGGTTCTTCTTTGCATATATAGACATTCCTGCCAGGTTAAAAAAAAGTTGATAAATATAATTTGCTGTATATTTGAGCTCTCTCTGTTTAATAAGATAGCCTTTGCTACCTCTGCTCCTTTACTTTACCATTCTTTCTTAATAATATTGGCCTACTGGGTCCTCTTCTAGTAATGTTTCATTCTGTATCCTTGAGTTATCTCATCCTCACCCATCACTTTAATTACCACCCTCATGTGGCATACCTTTGTACCTCATTCTGAAAGCCAGACTTATATCTACAACCAGCTCTTGCCTATCAACACTCTCTAGAAAATTTCTCCACCACTATTAGACTGCATTTTCCTGTGGCACCTACACTCTATCCAAATCGGGCTAAATCTTAGTTCCTTCTCTGTTCATTCTTCCCTAGCCTGGAGGTAGTAATTACTTTTTGCCCTTGCAATTCTCTCTCTCTTTTTTTTTTTTTTTTGCAGGGAAAGATTCATGCTGAGCTAACATTTGTTACCAGTCTCCCTCATTTTTTTCCTCCCCAAAAGCCCCAGTACGTAGTTGCGTATCCTGGTGGTAAGCTGCTCTAGGTCTTCTATATGAGCTGCCACCATAGCACGGCAACTGACAGAAGGGTCGTGTGGTTCTGCTACCTGCCAGCAATCCTGGGCCACCAAAACGTTGAGCGCCAAACTTTAACTGCTAGGCAATCAGGGCTGGCTCATGCCCTTGCAATTCTTTTATCTCACATAATTATTTTAGTCATGTATAGCCTTTTTAATTAAGAATTTTTGTATTAAATTATCCCCTTTCAAATTACTGGTTGGTTTCTGTCTCCTGCCTGAACCCTGACTGATTCACCAGCTTTCTTATGATTGATGTTGACATGGTATATCTTTTGGTCATCCTTTCACTTTCAACCAATTTCTAAATGTAAAGTGCTTCTACTCTCTGTTCACCTAAGTAGGATTTGCCTTTCTTTTGAATTCATTAATTTAGACTTATTTATGTCCACCACGCTTTGAGGATTTTTAAGAGAAGTGTGACTTTTAGTTTGTCTGGTGTTTTCCTGTTGTTAAGATGGAAGAAATGATCTTTTGCTACCTTCTACATGTTAACTAGAAAGGAATCTTCTCTCTAATACCTTAAGTGGCCACAATGCTACCTTGAAAATCTCTGTTAAAACTAGCTCCTGGTTGCCATAATCATAACTTAAAACTTTATCATCTCTCAGCTTGATATAAAAATAATTGATTAATTGGTTTCTTTCTCTCTCTCTACATAACTCAATCCACTACATCGCTGCCAAAGTTGTGTTCCTAGAAGCAAATGTGATGATGTCACTCTTTTGTTTGACAACCTCTGATGGCTTCTCTTGCTGACAGCATAAAATCCATAGACAGCCTTTCACAAGGTCAGCCAAACAGCTCTCTCCACTTCTCTTATCTTGCTTCCCACTAAGTGGCCCCACCTGCCCCAAGTACACAATGCATCCCTGTGAGAACTTGAAGTTCTTTTCAATCTTGATACTCCTTTCTTCAACAAAATTCTCCTCAACTTGTAAAGGATGTTTTTTAAGTTGTTTAAATTCCATATTCTCTGTGAAGCCATCCCTGGTCCTCTCAGTTGTAGCTGACTTCTCCCTAACTGTCTCACCAGCATCATTCAGGTTTCTGTTATAGGATTTCAGTCTAATTCAGTGGTTCTCCAACTTCACCTTGCATCAGAATCACCTGGAAGCCTTGGTAAATTACAGCATGTGGGTCCAACCCCAGAGTTTGCAATTCAGTAGCTCTGTGGTGGTGCCAGAGAATTTGCATTTTTCACAAGTTTCCAGGTGATGCTTCTACTGCTGGTCCTGGGACCACATTTTAAAAAACACTGGTCCAATGAGTTTAGGAGACTATTTCAGTAGTTCAGGTAAAAGATAACAGTCTCCTTGATTAAACAGTTTGTTATAGAATTGGAAAAGGTTACACTGTTTTTCATCCAAACAATTTTACTTATTTTTATTAAAATGTAACTCAAAAAAATTAACCGAGTAGAACAGTTGAGGATGTGGATAAGGGCACATTAAAAGGAGAATGACAAACCAAAAATAGTTTCCCTTTTCCAGCAATATGCCCCTGAAATACCTCCCAATATCTAATCCTCAAGGTCTGTAACAATGGAAAAACATACAATTGCAAAAGGGAATTTTAGCAAACTATAGTTTCTTTTCAGTAATTAAGCTGCTTCCCTGTGCCAGAAACCAAGGGTATTTTACAAATTGTTTTATCATTATGACTATGTAAAACCTTGCATATAGTTATTGAGATGATTATATTGGTTGTCAGGAATAAAAATGCTTTGCAGATAAAACCAATCTATGGATAGTTTCAGGGTCTGTCTCATTTCAGTTGCCTAGTGTGATTCTTTGAAAACCTCAGCTTATTAGAAAAGAATGGCCCTTGCCATATGTGCAGCATTAAGAACATCTGGAAACACCATCAAAGCAAGAAATTTTTTGCTTTCCACTGGCATGAAGAAGCCATTGGAAATTTCACAGATGTTTGAATCTCAGGATCCCTGGATAGTAGGAAATTGAAGCAGACTGCTGGCATTGACCAAGTGATTTCTCCTAGGACCTGCACTGCTACTCCAGGGAGAAAATTGAGAAGTTGTTCCTAATGGGAATAAGTTTCTTCCTAAATAAAGTTATGAGTGAATAATTTAATTTGTCATTGAATGTCATTGTAATGTATATGAGGCTAAAATCATTAACACACCCACAGTGGTTACAATTAGAATCACATGAATGATGGAATATTAGCAAAACTCATGCATTTCTTGGGTTTAATGCAATTTGGCATTTATCTTGATGATTTGGGGCATTTCTCTAATTTCCAGAGAGTCTTATCTCCAATTTGTCATTCTATCTAAATCAAAATTACCCACTCTATATTCATCCCAAATTTAGTAAATCCATTTTAAACTCAATTACATAATTATAGGTTCACATGTAGAATTCGAGGATTTTGTGCATGACTCTTAGGATTACCAAGCAATGGTTCTAAACCCTTGGTGAAGATGCATCATATTAGAATCATTTGGGCATTTTTTTACCTGTTTTGATTTTGTTCAAAATGCATATGACTAAGTCGCCATCTCTGAAATTGATAAGCCCTCAGCCCTGTTTGGAGATGTGAGTAATGGAGGGAAGATGTGATTAGCTATGTGGCTTTAGAAATAGTTCCTCGGGTGATTCTGTTAGTATCATTTAGTTAGAATCACCTGCTATAAAGCCTGAGTACTCAGTGTGGTCCATAGACCAGTAGTAGTAGCATCAAACGGAAACGTTAAAAATGCAGATTCTTAGGTCTTGAAGCATAATCTGCATTTTAAGGAGGAGCTCAAGTGATTTGTTTGCACATTAGAGTACTACTGTAAAAAAAATTACATGCGTCTTTCATGTGAAGCTAATAGTTTCTCATCTTATTTCTTTTGGGGCACTGGAAAGCTGAAGCCCTAGAGTTAACTAAAAATGAGAGAAATAGCCATGAGGATCATTATAATTTGTGATACAGAGGTTATACTTACCGTTGCACAGAGAGTCACTCTTCTAAGTTTGGTATTAGTGAGTAGTTATTAATACTAAGCATAGTCTTAGTGGGCTGCAAATTTTACCTGACACTACAACTCAGAGAAATGCAGCTCCTGTATTTTGTCTATTTCTGATCTACTTTACAGCACAACCACCATCTGCCAGGTTGAGGGAAAGAAAAAAATAACTAAATGTCCAATATGAATTAGAGCATTCTTTAGTAAGTTCAAGTCCATTAAGGGACTTTTATTTTCTTTTGGCTAAAAATGCTCAATCCTTTGTATAGCTTGCCCCCTCCTTATGCTTCTCTCCTTAAGACACTGCCATCCTTATTATGCACCCTTGTGGATGTCAGGAGGTGGTGGGGATCTTGACTGCAATTCTTTTGCCTCTACAAGTCTCCAAAGCGCTGTCTTTTACCCTTTGGAACTGCTTGCCCAGCTGGATCTCATGGTTGAACTTAAAAGGTGAGAGTAATGCAATTTCTTCTCAATTTTCTCAGAGCCCAGTAGCTTTCTTGGCTGCCTCAGATTCACCTCAGCTCTCTCTGATTACAGTTTCCTGAATATGCCAATTATCTCCAAAGAATATTCTGTGCAGAGATTGTTTTTAACAGAGTTTAATCAAGCAAAAACTTTCAATAATACTATGCATTGAAAAAAATTGGAATCTGTCCAATTCATTTTACAATGCTAGCAAAACCCTGATGTTAAAATTTGACATTTATAGCTTAAAAATAACAGTCTCACCACCGGGTATTTATATTTTAAATTTTCATGTAAAATGTTAGTTTAAAAAATGTTAAATATTATATTAGAAGTATTACCCACCGTGACCATGTAGGGTGTATCCCAAGAAGGCAAAGATGATTAATATTAGCAAAATTACTAATATGAGAAGTCAATTCCAAAACAAATTACCTGATTAAAAAGTGGGCAAGGATTTGAATAGATATTTCTCCAAAGAAGAAACATAAATGGACAAAAATTACACGAAAAGATGCTCAACATCATTAGCCATAAGGGAAATACAAGTCAAGACCACAATGAGATAATACTTCACTTCTATATGGTTACAATTATACAGTCAGATAATAACAAATGTCGGCCAGTATGTGAAGAAATCAGTAACCTTGTGCACTTTTGATGGGAATGCAAAATGGTGCAACCACTTTAGAAAACAGTCCAACAGTTCCTCAAAAGGTTAAACATAGAGTTACCACATAGTACGGCAATTCCACTCCTAGGTATTTATTCAAGAGAAATGAAAGTGTGTCCACACAAAACCTTTACATGAGTGTTCCTAGCAGCATTATTTGTATTAGCCAAAAAGTGGAAACAACCCAAATGACCAAGAACTGACGAATGGATGAATAAAATTGTATATATATAAGATGGAATATTATTTAGTAATAAAAATGAATGAAATGATACATGGTACAATATATGAACCTTGAAAACATTATGCTAAGCTAAAGAAGCCAGTCACAAAACACCACGTATTATGATTCTATTTATATGAAATGCCCAGAATAGGGTTAATCTACAGAGACAGAAAGTAGATTAGTGGTTACCTAGAGCTGGCAGGGGTGAGGGAAGGGGAGGTTAATGGGAAGTGACCATTAAGGGGTATGGATTTCTTTTTGGCATAATAAAAATATTCTGAAATTGATTGTGGTGATGACTACACAACTCTGTAAATATATTAAAAACCATCAGAATGTAAATAGGTGAATTAAATAATATGTGGATTATACCTCAAAAATCTTTTTAAAATAAGAAATCTAAGAGTAATGTCATCAAGATGGCAAAATATGTGGTTCCTGACTTCAGTCCCCCTCACAAGAAGACCAACTAACAACTCTCCACAGACAAGTCACCACTCTGCAAATCCCGGAACCTGGGGGTGAGACTGAAGCACTTCTTTGGACCACACAGAAGGACCACATTAGAAGGGTAGGAGAGGTGATTTCACTTTGACACCTTACCACTCTCAGGCAGGCACAGTGTGGAACCAAGAGGGCCCGTCTGGCCATGTAGGAAATAGCCCAAGGTAGACATCCAGCTTCCCCAGCATTATGGGATGCTTCCCGGGAGGCCCACTTGAGTCTCTCTTCACAGTGATCACTGGGGATGTCTGCCAGGCTGGACCACTGGGGATCAATAGAGATGGAGAAAGGGAGCAGGGCTTACAACAACCAACGTTCAGATCTTGGCAGACCATATTCCTCTGGGTCGCAGTACCCAAGCAAAGATCACAGTCAATGTCTCTGTCCGTTTGCAGAGCCCAGCTGGTGGCCCCTCCCAGTGGGGAGCTCAGTTGACAGTTCTACCTGGTTTGGGTCCCAGGCAACCAGCCTTACCAGCCTTGGAGCCCATTCTACAGCCCTGCCCAGGCAGGGAAGCAAGTTTGGAGCCCCACTCAACTGCATAGCCTCCAGCCCCACGCCACTAGGAAGCCTGGCCTGAGATCACCTGGAGCTACAAAGCACATTAAGTGGAGGTCCATGGGAACAAGGCACTAATTCTATTTTTAATTTCTTGAGGAACCTCCATATTGTGTTCCATAATGGCTGTAACATTTGACATTCCCACCAACAGTGTACAAGGCTTTCCTTTTCTCCGCATCCTCACCAGCATTTATCTCTCGTCTTTTTGATAATAGACATCCTAACAGGTGTGAGGTGATACCTCATTGTGGTTTTGATTTACATTTCCTTGATGATTAGGGATGTCTAACACCTCTTTATATTCCTGTTGGCCATTTGTATGTCTTCTTTGGGAAAATGTCTATTCAGGACCTTTGCCCATTTTGTAATTGCTATTTGTTCTTTTGCTATAGAGTTGTATGAGTTTCTTATACATTTTGGATATTCACCTCTTACTGGATATGTAGTTTGCAAATGTTTTTTGTCATTTCATAGGTTGCCTTTTCCTTTTGTTGATGGTTTCATTTGCTGTGCAGAAGCTTTTTACTTTTATGTAGTCCCACTTGTTTGTTTATTTTTGTTTTTGTTGCCTTTGCTTTTGGTGTCAAATCCAAAAAAATCATTGCCAAGACCAATATCAAGGAGCTTATTCCCTATGTTTTCTTTTAGGAGTTTTACAGTCTCAGGTCTTATGTTCAAGTTTTTAATCCACTTTGAGTTGATTTTTATGTATGGTATAAGATAGGGGTCTAATCTCATTCTTTTGCATGTGGATATCCAGTTTTCTTATCACCATTTATTGGAGAGACTATCTTTTCCCCATTGTATATTCTTGGCACCTTTGTCAAAAATTAATTGATCATATATGCATGGGTTTATTTCTGAGTTCTCTATTCTGTTGCTGATCATGAACATTAATTGTGCCTTGGGCACCAATGAACGCTATAGTTTTGTTTGTATCTAAAATAATCTATACCAGTTTATTTTTAACAATAATTAAATACAAGGAGAGAATGGTAGAACATCAGTTAACGTAAGTTGTTTCAGTGGAGGCAAGTTTTTAAAAATCTTTCACTGAGTCAATAATAATCAGACAATTTACCTATACTACTTTTTGCAATTTCTGAGAAGAAAAGATAATATTTTTGGTAGCTAAAATTCACCATTAGCTTAAATCTTAAGCCTGTTTCTTTGAAAAAGTGGCAATTATATAATTATTCCATAAACAAGTTTTAAATCTTTGGGAGAATATCTTAAATTAATGACTGTTAATTGTGGAATTGTCTGGCTCACTACTGATGATTTAATATTTGGTGATTATAGTTATCACAATTCAGAACAGATTTTCTTCATTGAGTCTAACTACCAAGATGTTGTCTGATTTCAAAAACTGAAGAATTGATGGGTCAGTTTCAATTTTTTCTTTTATTTTCCTCCTTTTATTTAGCATCTGATTTATTCATATAAGCTGATATTATGGATTAAGTGCATATACATGTATGAAATAATATAATTTCCTTTTAGCTAACACTAAGAATTCCAACTCTAACCCTGTTTTCTTATTTATATGTGAGACGTGTGAACACTGTGAAGTGTTGTTGGATCTTGTACCTGTGTTCTCTTGTGATGGGTGGCTTTGTGTCCCTCCTACCTTCTGGGTGTACTTTGTTACAAGGATTTTTTTAGTCTACCTTTTTATGCCCAGAGGCATAATGAACTTTATTATTGAGCATATTACATAGGAAATCTTAAATCAGGTCTTTCAAGATTATAAATTCCAGTTTTAGCAGTGTATTAAAATTCTGTATGTTACAAGAAATAAATGCCACATTTTTACAAAGCTACATCAAAACTCACATTCAAGTAGGTTGCACTTTATAAATAATGTTAAGCATCATCTAATATTTTCCTTTAGCCTTTTTCTCCCTTCATATCTAGATTTCAGCCTAGAAATAATCCCTTTCTCATTTATTACTCCCAACTCCCAGCTCAATGCAGCGTAATCATCAACATGCCTTATTTTGTAAATGTAGAATTTTTGTGAGACATATAAATTTTAATTTTAAAAATTATTACGTATTTATTTGCTGTTTACTTATTTTTAATAGAATGTGGCAGGCAAGACATTTTGCTATTGACTAAAATTATTAAAAGATAAGAGAAATAACTATTAAAAATTAACTTTATTAAAAAGTAATTGAAATTTCCAAGTGGATGTGACAAACATCATGAGAAAGGTAGAGAGAATGATACTTGGATGGATTATAGAGGAAGAAGTCACCTCTGTACTATCATCCTCACTGATATGAAGATAAATTATGGAATAGAATCACGGTGACGCCTTTCAACTTGCTTGTATTCAAATTTTGTTGAGTATATACTTACATTCCTACTTATTGTGTATAACACATAAAACTAAGCTCTACTAATGTGCACTGTGTTAGTGTGCCAACCAATTGTAGTAAATCCCTTTTTAGATGATTGATAGTTGATTTACATCCTTAGGTATAGTTCGTGATAGGTCATGCGTACCTCAAATGTCCAGTAATATTTCTATAATTAGATCACATTTCCAACTTTTGAGTGCTTTCCTGAGTAGATACTGTGCTAAGTACTTACAGTTTATGTAGGGATACTAGCCATGAGAAGAGAATAGAAACAAGTTGGTAAGTATGTCATTAAGAAATTAGATTGTGTGACCTTTTATGTAATTAGTCAACCCGCTGCTAGCCAACTCAAAGTTATTTAGGAAAATAGGAAAAAGAACTTAGATAAACAAAATTCAAAGAAAATTCCACAATTAATTTACATTATGATTCATTCATAGCCTTTTAAAACCTCTTTCAATCAATAAAAAAATAGAATTTAATTGATTTCTTTTTATAATGTTGGCCCTCATCTTATAGACTTGAAGTCAGACCTTGGTTTCAGTCTTGACTTCTGAGCTGGAAGACTTTGGCATTTATCCTTAGGGTACTTGGTTTCTTAAACTGTAAAACAGACTTAATGATATCTATCTACCTACCTTGCACAACTTTCATGGGAATTAAATGTAGAAACAAAAAGAAACCCATTTCTTGAATTATAAAATGTCATACAAACATAATTTATGTTATTAATCAAGTGGAAATGTAATGAAATATTATATGATAGAAGATGAAAAGGCAAGATCTAAATAGTTGTTGAATAATTAGTGACTAGATATCCAAAAATTATCTGCAGTCTTCCTTGTAAATTGAAATACTAAAAGTGAAGTCTTAATTCTTAGGTTTTAGAAAATATGCTTTAATTTTGGACCAGAGTAAGTTCAACTATTAAATTAATAGAACTTTTGCCCTCTTTCTAGATTCCTGTTATGCTGGTTCATGAAGATGTATTCAATCACCCAACACCTCTTTAGTTTGTATCTATAATAATCTATGCTTGCATATTAATTTTAAGATGATGGAATAAAAGAACTGTTAAACACAGGAAGCGAATGTTTACTTTCACAGAGTTTTAGTTAATTCTCCAAAATAATCATTGACATGATGAAAGATGTACTTTCTTTTATGTTGCAAACAAATAGAATGCTTTCACATTTTTAAAAACTGGCTTTTATTTTAGAAAGAAAACTCATATTACATACTTATCACTGTAATCTCCCCATTGAGCTCCCATTAATATTAAAGGGAGTTGAGTTCAATACATTACCATCTCATTGAGGATCTTTCTCATTATAATTATCACTGACCTTGTCAATTTCAAATTTTAGCTTGGTCGAAATTGAATCTAAGCTGTTAAGAACAAAGCAAAAGCAAAGTGAAAGGTAGAGCATTCCTAACTAAGGGACTGATTAATATATTAGCTGTAGAAATTGAATATAAACATTAACTATATGTGTGTATGGGTGCATATATACATGCCCTATAATGTTGAAACGTATGCCACTTTCAAGGATCTTGTATTTAAATTGCTCTCAATCCTATGGATCATAATACCTGCAGAGCTTTTAAAATTTAGAGATAAAAGTAATTCCTGGAGATTCTGATTCAGTGGGTATGGGTAAATCTCATGCCTGTGTGTTTTTTTAAAAGTATCACAGATAATTCTGATACACCCCCCAGGGTTGAGAACCTCTGTTCTATGCCACGGACAATTTAAGTACATCTACTTTAATTTATGAATTTGAACCCTAAATCCAGTTGCAGCTCCAATAAGCCTCTCTAATTGCACTCAGAACTGTCATTTTGGTAAGACTTTGGGGACACATATTTTCTATCAGCACACAAATCTTGCGTTGACCTCAGTGACATTTAATAAAGCTACAATTTTCAACCATTGCTCCTTGACCAGATAAATAAGTAACTTCTTACAGAAAAGCTGCTGCAAAAGCTACTATTGAGATAGACAATTTACTGAATTCTGGATTTTAGAAACAAGTAGGATTCAGTAAAAAATATTTTTCTTCATTTCCCCTACATGATAAATATTTACTGATTTAATTTTTATACCTATGGATAATATTTTGTTTTGGCTTTAGGGAGCTTTATGAAAGAGTGAAGGAATGTGGAAAGGAGGAGCAGGGAAGGAGGAGAGTGGGGCAATGGGGGAGGGAAGGAGAGAGAGAGGAGGGAGAACAGAGATGCAGTTTGGTTGAGGGCATGGCTTTGGTCTGTTGAGTTCCTTGATTGTTTTCAATCTGAATCTTGCCAAGAACTCCATATATAAGGCAGATAAACAGCGAGCTACTCCTGTTGAAGTGTGTGCATGAGGGCTGTGGGGGTGGGGTAGACCGGGACTGGAGAGCAGAAAACCACGCACTAGGCTTCTTGTTCACGTTGAAGAACTCTAGGAACCTACAGAAAAAAAGACCTTTGTCTTCTGAAGAAAGCGACCTGTTCTAAAATCTTGGCTTACTATTTAATAATTATACAATCTAAGTCAATTTTCTTAAAAATTTGCTTTGACTCAGTTTCTTTTTTTTAATAAAAGTAGTATTTTAACACGCACTTTCAGCATTTTTGTGAGTCGACCTAGTATACTCAAGGTTTCTAGCGTATGATAGATTTTTAATAAATGGAAGCTATTATTATTATTATCACTAATAGGATAAGACATATACTAAATATCTTTTAGTACGTGTTTTCTATGAGTAAATAGTTTTAGCTATTAGTATCTGAGCATTATGTTATGTATTTTGTCCAGTCAAACATTATTTTTGTACATACATGTTCTCAGCAATATGTGCATGGCAGGGTATTTTTATAGACAACACTTCAAAAGTATAGAGTTGCTCTTCACCAATCAGGAACTCAGCTAAATCTCACCTGTCTGGAAGAGCTGACTCTTTTCCTGAAAGTTCTATATAGACAAGGTTTTACTGTGGGTGTGTGTCTATAGTTACTTGCATTTTAATGCCTAGATATATTTTCTTATTAACATACAATGTAAAGGCAATAACAGGAAAATTCATTTTTTAGATCTATTGCTTAATTTTCCTGAGGGGTATCAGTTAAAGTAGATGTTGATATTTGCTGTGGGTTTTCAATGTAATATTTATTGTTACCTTCTGATTATAAAGACATAGAATAGAAAATAGGGAAAGTATAAAAAAGAAAAGTTATCTCAATTCTTAAAGTTAATTCCTAGAGGTAAACCTATGGGAGAAAGAGCTTTGAACTTTTTAAAACCTCTAATAGATGATGGCAATTTGCTTTATGGAAAGATTATGCTGATTAATACCCTTTTCATCAGTTTGTGAAAATGAATGTCTCCTCCCAATTTGACTGAAAAAATAATTTGTTTTGTTTTAATTTTCAAATATCAGAGAACATTTATTCAGCTGTGCATAGGCCTTTTAGATTTATTTTTCTGCTCATTGTTCATTCATGTCCTTTGACCATGAATGTTAGCATTTTCTTTATAATGTGTGGATCACATTACAATTGATTATCTGTCCCTTTGTCATATTTGTTGCAACTATTCTATATTTAAATTATTCTATTTCAGTTTAACTATTCTATTTTCCAGAAACAGAAAATGTTTATAATTAATGCTCCTAAACAAATACTAAGGGAGGAAATATTTCCTTACTGTCTCTTAATATGCAACACATGTCCCTCTTCCATGATTGCAGTATGTCATGATTATATGTAGCATTGTACTTAGTTCCTTTCCTGCATTTGGGGGACAATATTGTTTTTCAGAAATAAAAGAGCAGCCACATTCCTGATTTCCTTTGTTCTTCATATTCCCCACTTCTAGATTAGTTAAATATTCATTTGTAATTTCTAAGTATATTTTAAGATTTTCCTAGTTAACATTTATCTATCATTCGTTGAATCATATTAGGGACTATTTTGAAGTTCTTCAAAAATGGTTGTTCAGTATTCCATGTGCCATTTCAGAATAATACATTTTAATGCTCTATGGTTTACTAAAGATGATGATGATGATAGACAGACAGACAGACAGATAGAGAGAGAGAGATGAAAGAAAGAGAGGGAGGGAGGGAGAGAAAGAGAAAGGAAACAGATGGGACTGGAGGTATTGATTATTTCTTCCTTTACTGAAAAAAACAGGAGACTAAAGTGCACGAGGGGCATTGGGCAAAAATATAAAGCAGTTCTTACTAGCATGGAAATTTCAGTATTCATCTTTTGCAACTAAAGAGTAAAATACCCCTCTTCTTATTCAAGCAACCCTAATTAGAAACAGTAAAATGGATACTATCCTGTATTAATATAAATTAATGTGTTTATGGAAAGGACTGTTTGCCAAATTCTAAGTAAAGTGATCTTAGGTTTGTTTTGCCCAGGGTAGTAACAGTTTACATATGTTGTTTTACTCTCATAAATGACCTGCTTTGGGTAATAACTTTATGGTCATGTAATTATAATGCATTTAGAACTACTAAAAAACAAACAGGCAAACTAACTAACATTGGTTAAGGCACAATGAAAGAGACCTAAATGGGAGAACCTATACACGCATTGACCCAAGAGACCTGAAACTAAAAGATTTCCTTCTAACCCTTTACTCTTGAGAATTTTGGATGTCAACAAGCATCATAGATAGTCCTGATAAAGTCCCCTGGATGCTATCCAGACAGATTAAATCAAACCTTGGAAATATACTAATGTAGAACAGTGGAAATAAAGGAAGTGAGAACTTCATTTGTACTGGGTTTATTGTAGAGGAGTGAAATTTGCAAGGAGTAATTGAAGAAGTGAGGTGTGTTGGAGGAGCACTAAGTTTAGTAATGAGTTTAAGCCCACAAAGGTAACACTTATTCCACTTGTGTTTTCTTTCTGAACTCTGAAAATTCTCTATGTGGTGTACATCTTTACTTGTTCTTTTCCTTTATGAAAATTATCACAGTTTATATTTAAAATAAATTTGTGTACAAGGTACAGCAAATAAGGTCTGAAGGACCCAAGGAGAATCTATTTTTTTAGCAGCCAGCAGTATATGGAACAACAGACCACACTGAACAAGGAATTTTATGTTGTAACTTTAGAATGTATCTTAAGAGGTAATAAAGTACATTTATAGATGTTCAACTGCCACATTTGAATTATTATAATAAAAAAGAACAGCACTGTGGTGGAGTAAAAGAGACTAAATATACCTTCCCATTTGAAACAACCAAAAAACAGGGACATCACTACAGGAATCACTGAACATCAGGCAACAGAGGAGAGTGATTTCTGACAGATAGGAAACAAATAAGGTCAGCCCTATGATTGCCTTAGCTTACTGCCTTACGAGCCTTTCCCGCCTGTGGCATGGGAAGGGAGAACTCAGGCAAAATCCAGTGGATTCTCTGAGTGAGGAGACAGAAGTTAAAGTCCAGGGAGGCTAAGGAGGCTAAGAATTTGTAGAACAGACTACAAGAGACAAAACAGCTGCACAGAGAACTTTTCAGATCTTCAGAGGATTCCCCTGGAGTATTCAGCTAAGTACTGATCAGAACTCATGTGAGGAAACTATCCAGGACAGGCAAGGAACCATAAAAGCATTAGAAGAAACAGTGCCTAGAACTCACAGAGAACCAGGAAATGTGCCTGTTCTCACCAGCCAGAGGGCAAAAGATTCATAGGGTGCTGACACAGAAGTGTCCTGCCTTAGTAGTGGAAAATAATTAGCCCTCAACTGAGCACCCCGTGGTCTTTCATAGCAAATCCTAAAAGCAAGACCCCAAAGGATCAAACTATATCCCTATTGAATATAAAAATACCCAGCATTCAGTAAGTTAAAATTTACAATGTCTGTGATACAATCAAAACTTGATAGATCTGCAAAGAAGGAGGAAATGTACCCTATAATGAGAAGGTTAAGCAAGTAATCAACACTAATGAAGAACTAATACTGATGTTAGAAGTAGCAGACAAAGGCATTAAAACAGTCGTTATAACTGTCCTGTCTGGGTGATAAGAAGAGTCCCAAATTGAACATTTAAGTATAAAAACTATAATGTGTCAGATGAAAAATACACTAGATAGAGTCAACAGCCAGTTAGATATTACAGAAGAAAAGAATAATGAACTTGAAGACATAACAATAGAAGCTATCTAAAAATGAAAAAGAGAAAGGAGATTAACTTTTTTAAAAAAGAAGAGATCATCAATAAATTGTGGCACAATTTACAATCTAGTATATGTGCAATTATGATAACTGAAGGAGAAGAAAAGAATGGAAAAATATTTGAAGAAATAATGGCATGAAAATATTCAAATTTAATAAAAATTATAAATACACATGTCTAAGAAATTCAGCTAACACCAAGCCTAAAGAAAAAATAGATAAAACACCACAAAGTTATGTCACAGTTAAATTGCTTAATAAAAGTTATAAGGAAAAAAATCTTAGAAGCAGCCAGAGGAAAAAAAGACATGTCATATATAGTACAACAAAGACAGAGTTGACAGAAGATTTCCTATACAAGATTATGTAATTAAGAAAAAAAAGTAGAATCACATTTAAAGTACCAAAAGAAAAAATAATATCTTCATAGAATTCTATACCCATTACAAATATCTTTAAAAAATGAAGGTGAAATAAGGACCTTTTCACACATAAAAAAGCTGAAAAAATACATCACCAATAGATTTATACTATAAAAAATGTTAGACCCAGTCCTTCAGGCAGAGACACAAATTATAACAGATGGAAATACGGATCTATATAAATAAATGTCAAGAACTGGAAATTATAACCACATGGGTAAGTACTTGTGAGTTTTTTTTTTTCCTTATTTAAATGTTAATTGATAGTGAAATGAAAATAACAACTCAGTGTGGAGTTTGTAACATATAAAAGTGAAAGGTTTAACAGCACTTTTGGGGACAAAATGGAAGTATATTATTATAAGGTACTCATAGTATAGGTGAAGTGGTATATAATATTCTTCAAAGGTAGACTGTGTTAAGTTAAATGTGTACGTTATAAATCCTATTGCAACCAATAAAATAACAAAATAGTTCAATAAGCCAAAAAAAGAAGACAAAATTGATTCATTAAAAAATTCAATTAATTTAAAAAGAAGTCAGAGAAAAAGGAAAAAGGAACAGATGGGACAAATGATAAACTTATAGAAAGATGGTAAATTTAAGCCCAACCATATCAATAAGCACATTAAATGTAAGTAGTCTAAACACCCCAATTAAAAGACAGAGATTGTCCAATTGCATAAAAAAAGCAAGACCAGACCATATGCTGACCACAAGAAGTGCATTTCAAATATGAAGATCCAATAGTTTAATTGTAAAAGTATGTAAAACTTATACCATGTTAGGCTTATTAAAAGAAAGCTAGAATGGTATGTTAATCTCAGACATGATATATGTTACTTCTAGAGCAAATAATATTACCAGAGATGAAGATATTTTCATAATGATAAAGGGGTCAATTCATGAGGACAGTGTAACAATGGTAAACATTTGTGTTCTTAATATCAGAGCTTCAGAATATAAAAAGCAAAGACTGATAGAACTGCAAGGAGAAATGGAAAAATCTGCAATTGATTTAGATATTTCATTACCCTATCTCTCAATAATTGATGCAACAAGTCAGATATAGAAGATTTAGCAAGACTGTCAACCAACTTGACCTTATTGACATTTGTAGAGTACTCAACCTAAAACAGAACATAAAATACATTGTTTTCAAGTGCACATGAAATATTTATCAAGAATAGAACATATTCTTGGCCATGAAATGTCTCAATAAGTACAAAAGGATCTAATTCATATAAAAATATTCTCTGGCCACAAAAGAATTAAATTAAAAATCCATAAGAGAAAATGTTTGTAATAATCCACTAGTTGAAGAAGAAATCAACAAGGAAATTAAAAGTATTTTGAAATTAATAAAATAAAAGCACAATGTGTCAATTATTTCTGGGATGCCATTAAACAACACATAGAGGAGCAACACATATTACTAAATGTCAGTGTTAGAAAAGAACAAAGGACTAATCAATAACCTCAGCTTCCACCTTAAGAATGTAGAAAGAAAAGAGAAAATTAAGCTGAAAAGAAGAAAAGTAATAAAGATCAGAAGGAAATCAATGATATAGAAAATTGAAAAACAATAGATAAAATCAATGAAATCTCAAGCTATTTCTTTAAGATCAATAAAATTGATAAATTTTTAAATCAATTTTCTGGTCAGGAAAAAAAGAAGACACAGACTATAGTAACAGGAAAGACAGAAGAGATTTACTACATATTCTACAGATCTTAAAAGGAATAAGGAAATGTAATGAAAAACTTCATCTAATTTCTTTGAAAAATTAAGTGAAAATAAATAGATGGACTTCACAATTAAAACAAATGCCTGAAAGACACGTACTACCAAAGTTCACTCAAGAAGAAATAAATAATCCAAATAGCATAATATCCATTAAAGAATTTTAATTTTACAGATTAAAAACTTCCCCAAAACATTTAGCACAAATGGCTCCACTGATGAGTTCTACTAAACAGTTAAGAAAGAAATAGTACAAATTTTACCAAACTATTTCAGAAAATTGAAAAGGTGAGAGTATTTGACAAGTCATTCTATGAGGCTAAACAATAATATAGGAAAAGTAAACTACAGTCCATTATTCCTCATGATCGTAGATGTGAAAATTCTTTAAAAAAATGTAAATCAAAATCAAAATTACATAAAAACTTGTTTACACCAGGAAAGCAAGGCTGATATAACAGTAAAAATTCATTGAATGTAATTTACCATATTAGCAAACTTCTAAATAAAAACTATATGATCACCTCAATAGATGCAGTAAAAGCTTTAGACAAATTTGACAAGCATTTCCAATCAAAATTCTCAGCAAACTAGAAATCAAAGAGAACTTTCTCAGCCTGATATAAGGTGTCTCCAAAAAACCTACAGCTAACATTATATTTAATGATGAAACACTGAACAATTTCCCTCTAAGATTGGGAAAAAGACAAGGGTGTGTGCTCACCATTTCTATTCACCATTGTATTGGAGTTTCTTGTTGGTACAGTCAGGCAATAAAAATAAATAAAGGGCATCCATATTGGAAAGGAAGAATTAAATCTGGCTTTATTTGCAGATGGCATGAATGTCTATTGAGAAAATCTGAGGAAGTCTGCAGATAGCTAGAATGAATACATGAATTTAGCAAAGTTGAAGAATTAAGATTTTCAGTAGCTTCAGAGGATATGAAATACTAAATAATACTAACAAGGGATGTGAAATACCTGTACACTGAAAACTGCAAAGAATTGCTGAGAAAAATTATAGAAGCCCTAAATAAATGGAGATATACTTGTTCATAGGTTAGAAGCCTCAGTAGTGTTAAGATGTCAGTTCTCTCCAAATTGATATATAGATTTAACACAATTTCAATCAAAATTCTAATTGCATGTTTTGTGAAAATTAACACTGATTCTAAAATTCACATGGAAATACAAAGGACCTAGAATAAGCGAAAGAATTTTGAAAGAGAAAAACAAAGTTAGTGGACTAACACTACTTAATTTTAAGATTTATTATAAAACTGCGGTAATGGAGACAGTATGGTACTAATACAAGGATAGACAAATAGATGAGTGGAACAGAGTAAAGAATTCAGGAATAGAACTGCACACATATGTCTTTTCATCAAACAGTGCTGGAACATTTGGATATTCAGTGCAAAAGTATGAACTTAGATCAATACCTCATAGCATATAAAAACATCAACTCAAAATGGATAACTGACCTTAATGTAAAATCTAAAACTATAACATTTCTAGAGGACTGTAGAAGAAAACCTTTGTGATCTTGGGTCAGATAAAGTTTTTTTTGATACAACACCAAAATAACGATCCAGAAAATAAAATGATTGACTGGACTTCATCAAAATTAAATACTTCTGCTCTTCAAAAGATGTAATAGAATAAAAAGACATGCTACAGAATTGGAGAAAATATTTGTAAAGTATATATGTGAAAAAGGAGGACTTGTATCCAGAATATGTAAGTAACTCTCAAAACTCAATAATAGGAATTTGGGTTTTTTTTTTTTGGAAGGAAGATTCACCCTGAGCTAACATCTGTTGCCAATCTTCCTCTTTTTCTGCCTGAGGAAGATTAGCCCTGAGCTAACATCCATGCCAATCTTCCTCTATTTTGTATGTGGGATGCCTCCTTAGTATGGCTGATGAGTGGAGTAGGTCCACACCTGGGATCTGAACCCACAAACCCAGGCCATTAAAGTGGAGCATGTTCAACTTTAACAACTTGGCCACAGGGCCAGCCCCTCAATAATAGCAATTTAAACAACCCAATAATAAATGTATAAAATATTTAAACCAAAAATTCACCAAAGAAGATAAATGATAAATAAGCACATAACAAGATGCTCAAGATCGTTAGTCATTACACAGACCAAATTAAATTAAAACCAAAATGATATACCACTATGACTCAAATAAAAAAGACTTACCATACCAAATCTTGAGGAAGACGTGAAAGACCTGGAACTCTCATTCACTATTAGTGAGAACGTAAAGTGGTAAAACCACCTTGTAAAACAGTTTGGCAGTTTCCTAAAAAAGTTAAATATTCATGTTCCATATGATCCAACCCTTCTACTCTTAGGTATTTATCCAAGAGGTAAGAAATCATGTCCATACAAAGACTTGTACATGAATGTTCATAATGCCATGAACATTTATTTGTAATAGCCCAAGACTGGAAACTATCCAATTTCCCTCAACAAGTTAATGTACAAATTGTGGTATATTCACATAATGGAATACTTTTCAGCAAAATAAAGGAAGGAACCAGTAATACATACAGCAAATCTCAAAATAATTATGTGGAGTTAAGTAGATAGACAAAAATGAGTACATGATGTCTGATTTCGTTTATGTAAAATTTAGGAAGTGCAAATTAATCTATTGTGACAAACACAGATCAGTGGTTTCTTGGAGAAAGAGAGAGTGTGTGGGGTGAGACGGGAGAGAAAGATTATAAAGGGACAAAAGAAAACATGGTGTTGATGGGTATATTCATTATCTTGATCGTGATGATGTTTCATGGATATATATATGTATGTATATGTTAAAATTTATCAAAGCATAGGTTTTGAATATGTACTGTTTATTGAATATCAATTATACTTTCAAGTCATAAAAAGGAATTTAAAATTTTGATATTTACATTTTCAACAATTTTTGAAGCTTTCTCAAATGGTTAATTTCTGAAGTTTCTGGGCCAAGTGTTGATTGGCATAGGTTCTGACACTAAATTGTTTTAGGATTTTCATCAGTTAACATAACTACATTAAGGCTATATATCTTCATCTGTGAAGAGATACATTTGGGCTGGTTGATCTGTAATATAATTTACATCTATGGAATTCTATAGATCAATAATTATGCTATTGGGTATGATGTAATCAGATAGTCATATTTAGTGTTGACAGTGTCTGATGGTGTTACATGGAAGGGATCAAGATGTTTTACAAAAGAAAGATCTATTTTTCTTAGAGTCTAAGGAGGGAGAACTCTTTCTGCCAAAAGGATAAGAAAATGTATCAAGGTCAGTACTAAGTGAATAAACAATTAAAAGGTAATAGGACCCTGAATAAGGAAAATGACACAGTAATGAAAATAAAAAGAAGATGAACAACAAAAGAAAGGTACACACAAAAGAGGATTTAGACTAGATCACTAGAAATTAATCCTTTTGTTATAGTGTGTTAATGTGGTAACTATAGACTTACATTGGAACCCATCCCATTCCTATTAAATTTGATATTAATGTGGAATTATATCCCTTTCATTTTATAGAATATGGGGTCAGTCATTCTCAATAACTCATTATGTGATTTTTGTCAAGTTCTGAGTTTAAAAGCACTTTTAGATAGATTGTTATTTATGGATTTCTGAATTGCGTGTACCCTAGATAAAAGGATAGACTTTGCAGCCAGCCAGCCTGGGTTCATCATAGCTCCACCACTATCTAACTGTGAGACTTTAGGCAATTTACTACACCTCTTTTACCTTCATTTTTCTCAGATGTAAAGTGATCATACTAATAGTACCTATTTATTTATTTATTGGTGAGGAAGATCAGCCCTGAGCTAACATCTGTTGCCAATCCTCCTCTTTTTGTTGAGGAAGATTGGCCCTGAGCTAGCTAGCATCTGTGCTCATCTTCCTCTACTTTGTATGTGTGACACCTGCCACAGCCTTGGGCGCTGAAGTAGTGTGTGAACTTAACCACTACGCTATTGGGCCGGCCTCTAATTGTACCTATTTCTTAAGTTTACTTTGAGAATTAAATGTGTTAATGCTTAATGAAGAGCTTTTACAGTGCCTCATCCATAACAAGCATTATATAAATGTTTGTTATTATTTTTATCGTTGTTCTGTTAATAATACTCTGATTTCCCATGTAGGTATAACTTCCTCCTCTATCCTCAGTCCATATGCAGTATGGACAATGTTCTATCCCCTCCTCCAGGCATGTAACTCAGGCCTAATAAATGAGAACATCCCATTCCTATGGCCAAAGTGATTTGCTTAGGGATAGAAACAGGACCCATTCAGAGTTACTGACTGAATGAGACTTGTGCAATCTTGGGAAGATTAGCTCTTTCAAATTGTAGCTCATCTAAGAGTATGTAAGGTCTAGAGTTGCTACAGCCATCTTGTAGTAAGTGGCTTGACGATGGAGGCAAGACTGAGGTAGCAGGACTGAGAATTAGAGAAACCAGTTCTTAGTGACATTATTTGAGCCCAGCCTCATGCTACTCATGAATCTAATCAAGCACTGAAATGGTCCGGGTTCATAAGCCAATAAGTTTTTCTCTCTCTCTCTCTCCTATCTCATCTCTCTCTCTCTCTCTCATATCTCTCTCTATCATCTATTGTTCACTTAAAAGTTGAGTTTCCATCACTTGAAAACAAAAAGACCCCAACTGATCCATATACATTCAGAATCAGGGTGCTAAATATACCATTCTAACATGGATTTGGATTATCAGGAATCAGGTGGAAGGCAAAATGAAACTCTCTAACCTGGGCTGAAAACTGACAATCCTTTTTATGCTACAGAAACACAGTTAAACAAATGCCTCCAGTTTTTGGAGAATCAGACCTTGGCCATTTCAATGCTCCAGAATTACGTGATTTTGTATGACATGTTCAAGATGTTGGAATGTGTCAAGTACCTATAACAATCTTCAATAACAGTACATGAGAAAAAAATTGGTCTAGATGGGTCCAGCCCCGTGGCCAAGTGGTTGAAGTTCCACGTGCTCTGCTTTGGCAGCCCAGGTTCGGATCCTGGGCGCAGACCTACTCCACTCATCAGCCATGCTGTGGATGCATCCCATATGCAAAATAGAGGAAGATAGGCACAGATGTTAGCTCAGGGTCAATCTTCCTCAAAGAAAAAAGAGAAAGATTGGCAACAGATGTGAGCTCAGGGTGACTCTTCTTCACTAAAAAAAAGGAAAAAGTGGCCTAGACTGAAACTGTCCCAGTCAAAGAAGAAAGACAATACAATTTTAGTAAGATAGCCCTCTTCTGTCTGTTTTATAAGCTGAGATGGGTGCAAATCCGTTAATTTGTGTTGGAAGAGGAGAACTTTATCCTAAACTAAAATTATTGTTAGCAGAGGCTGGGAGATGGGATCCACAGCAGGAAGGAGGATCGAGTCCTGGCAGGAGCTTCATCTACTAGTCAGGATGTGGCCAACCACAACCCATATATCAGATTTGGCCCTAGACCTGTTTGTGTACTTCCCACCGCTAATAATGGCTTTTACATTTTTAAAAAAGTAAAATAGAACTAAGAAGAATAAGGAATAGAGACCTTTTGTGGCCAGAAAAGACTAAAATATTTACTATCTGTCCCTTTATTTGAAAATTGTGCCAATCCCGGCAGATCTCTTTCAAGAACCTCCTGTTAGCTTCTCTCTGCCAGATAAAGGGAGCAATTGCTCTTGTTGACAAGATGAAATTGGAATGGAATGGATTAGTAGTTCCTTCCCATCCCAGCGTATATTTTTTCCCCAAACTGTCCTCTGGCAGAGGCTAAGATTGACAGCATGTAAATGAGGGCTTTGGGATGGGCATGGTACTGCCGCCAAGGCTGCTTTCTGGGAACTCAATATTTCTAGGAAGTCTTCCCTATTTAAAGGCTCAACAGAGTCTTTGACTTTCCTTAATTGCCTCTGATGTTCAAATATGAGAATCAATTGAAACCATACTACTTTTTAAAGCAGACATAGTGTGAGAAAAATTTCATGTTTGGACAACAGTGGTGTAATGAAACATCTGACTTCTCAAATAGATGGTAAAGTGAAAGGGGCCTCTCAAGGAATGCAAGTTCCAAAAATGATATTCTGCTGAATGCCCATCTCCAGTGTGGCCATGGAACATGATAGACATGGTAGATTCTCTTAAAAATTATACCTAGGACTCACAAGACTGGCTGGTCAAAAAACGAAGTCCACTGCCAGGAGAATGTTCCTTCTCATTTCTGTCCAGCATGCTAGGATATGTGCTGTGGCCCAGTGACTACCATGTTGTCGCCTGTGTCCTCCTGTTTTGAATGGAGTTAATTCTTCTCTTTCTACAATGTATATTGAATGTGTTGGAGTGACTGCAAAGACTACATGGCATGCTGAAATCTTTGTCATTTGGAGTTGTACACAGGAATGGAATGAGATTCCCAGTTGTCTAGATTAGGGAGTTAGCAAATGCTTTTTAGAGATGTGAACATTTTTAGGTGCATTTATGGGAAGTGTGTGTGTGTGTGTGTGTATTCTGTAGATATGTACATATGAGTGTATGTGTGTGTATGAGAGAGACAATAAAAATAGCGGACTCTATTAATAACTTCTGTTTGTGTCATACACCATCCAGTCTTCCGCTTCTTGTTGCTTTGCTAGGCTTCTTATTGAAGGTCAATTCCAGCCCCATTCTTATCCCATATGTTCCTGATAGAGTTGATTTTATCCCAATTATGCAGACCTTAACAATCAGTATTTCATATGTTGATTTGATAAGGATAGGCATGTTACTCATGTGCTTCTTTACCAATGAAATTAAATGAGACTTTTGCTGGAGATCTGGAAAAGAGACCCTTGCACTCTATTCACTAAATTTCAACCTTCAAGAACAATAGCAACAGGAACTACAGAATTCATCTTGTGATTGCCTGAGACCTAAGAACAGCACTCAAACTGAGAAAGTGGAAGAGAGGGAGGGAGGGAGAGCAAGAGAGAGGGGCGGGGTGGGGGAGAAAGAAAGAGACTGGTTGCCAGTGATGTCAGTTAAGCCCTGGATCAAGTCAGCTGGAGCCAAACTACGTTGGGTTCTTTAGGCACTTGAGCCAATAAATCTATTTCGATCTTAAAAGCCAGTTTCAGCTGTAGCTTTGTCATATGCAGCATATTCACTCCCTGATGAACACAGTGGAGATTTTTCTGGTCGATGTATATAAAAGTAAAGAAATACATAAAGAAATGCAAAAATATATAAGTAAAACCAATTGGTCAGCATCCTTCTCTTATAGAATCCAATCTAATTTGTACTCCACATTAATTAGGATACTCAAAATTTCATTATTCCACTGTTCTAAACTCTATGAGTTATTTTCAATTTTCCAACTGACCTGCTTACATCAGGTACAGTCATTATTAGAATGAGTTATCCACAGTAAGTGCTAAGGAGCTCTTACATCCAAAAGGATGTTTGAAGTCTGGTCTAAAGCCAAGAAAACAATCTAAAGCTTTCCCAATTTTTGTCAAATCCTCTTGAAAAGAGATGTTCAGAGAAGTCAATAATAACCTAGAATTGTCCCACTGAATAATTGTTTACAAGTATTATGCAATTAAAGCCTTGTAAAAATAAACAAACAAACAATTTCTGTGATTATCTGACCTTTCAGAAACACCCAGAGACTGGATATGGCTTGATTTACCATGTCAATGGACTCTGAATACTTTTCATATTGAAATAGTCCCTCAAGAGCCTGTAGAGAAATGATAGAACCTGTAGAGAAATGATAGAACCTGTAGAGAAATGATTGAACCTGGGAGGGTGGCCCTGAGAAAATTTTCTGTGCTTTAGCCATGTTTATGTTGAGATTTCTGTAACAATTTTATCATATGGGACAGCACTTCAAATCACCATTTGTGTGGCTTTTTGTCAGCCAGTGGGTATATAGGAGTAATTACGCCTATTCCCTTTGTCCACCACTGGCAGTCAAGGGCCTCCTTTCTAGCTCTTTGATCTCTACTATCTACAGTTTTACTTACCCAATAGCTATTCTTCTATTCCATATATACTTAGATATTAAAGGGAAATTTTGGTCAAGAAAGATGGTCACCAGGGCTTGAAAATTCTATTCCCCTTTGCTCTTAAGAAGTTGAAAGCCATGTGACCAAGCTCTATCCAAATTAAGTAAGGGAACAGGAGGAGTAGTTGGTGAAGTGAACAGTGGTCTGGCCATACCCACCCCAATCCTCTCCTCAGTGGGTGTTGGGGTGTCAGGTGCCTCCAGCAGTGGGGGAGTCTCCTAGTGATGCATCATCCCTCAGGTAGAGTGCTCTTATCAAGGCCCCAGGTGAGGACAGGAAGGGCCAGGAGAGGATCCAGGGCCAGGAGATGCTGCTTCCAGCACATTATGAAGTCCCACCGCTCCTGCCTCCCAAGGTGGCCTCAGCTGCTACTCTTCCTTCCCCTCTAAGTGTGTCTGTGGAGGCACTTCAGGGGACTGAGTGTTACAACCAGGCCACAGGGGTTGGAGTCCGATTCCCTCTTTCCTTGGGTTGTAACCAGTTACTCAGCCTTTTCACACTTTTCTGCAAAGTGAGAGTAGTACCTACTTCACAGGGTTGAGGTGACTGTTTAACGTGATAATGAAAGAGGGGTGCTTAGCATAGCACTGGCATGGAGGGCACAAAGATGTTATTAGGGCTCCCTCCTTCCCCACTAGACTGAGTTCCATGGAGGTGGAGCCATTCCTGTTTTGTCCACTGAAGTATTAGTATGCTGTTGGAGGAGGTCACCGAGAGGACGTGACTACCGATTGATCTCGAGCTGGACCCGGGCAATCCCCCCTCCCCAGTCCTTGGAATGTACATTCTGCCTACCATTCAGCACTAGGAACCTATTTCAAGTACGCAGCCTTGAGAGAGAGAGTAAGGTATTGTTAGGACCGTCTGGACCTATACGGTATACGCGACTGAAACCAGTTAAGGCCTAAACTTCCAAGATTCTGTCAGGCAGGTGCAGAGGTCTACTTGTCTTGCCACTGCCCAAGCCACCAGGACAAGCCTGTATGTAACTTTCCGTTCCTATTAGAACTGCTGCCTGTCAATCTGGAGTGGTCTACTTCTTTCTTCGGTCTCTCCCTGCCCTCCGGGTCCATGGGTTGGAGCGGGGAGCAGCGTTTTAAATTTCACTGGAGGTTGCAAACCTCAACCCCAAGAAATATTTGTTGAATGAATAAATTTGCAGGATATCTCTGATGACAGTGAATTCTGGAACATGTGCTAATTTTACTTTTTTACAAATAGGGCACGAGAACTTATTGGTAAAGCTGTCCCTCAGTAGAAACCTCATGACGGTAACCATTGGGATTGTAGCCAAGACTGTTTTGGCCAGTTTCCCTGAGGCTGGTTTTTTTCAGCCCTAATCTATCTCTGTGATGGGACCTGGGAGTCTTACCCTGCCTCCTCTCCAGCAAAAGTTTGAGAAAGAATGCCTGAGACAAAGAAAAGTAAGGGGAATCTGATGGATTTTCCTATTTTAAAGAATATGTCTACAATCCCATTTCCTGCTTTTGCCCGTCATTGCATGTGGAGAAGACAGTTTCTTTTTTTTTCCTTTCTTTTTATAAACAGAATTATTGAGATATCATCCACATACCATACAATTCACCCATTGAAAGTGTACAATTCAATGTATTTTTGTATGTTCACAGAGTTGTACAACCATCACCAGGATCAATTTTAGAACATTTCATCACCCTAAAAAACTTTATCCCTATTAGCAGTTACTCCACATACCCCAGAAGCCCCACTCTCAAGTCCTAGGTGACCATTAATCTACTTTTTTGTTCTACAGATTTGCCTAATGTAGATATTTCATATAAATAGAATTATGCAATATGTAGTCTTCTGTAACTGGATTCTTTCACTTAGCATAATTCTTTTTTCAAGCTTCTTTTGTGTACTCCATAGCAATGATTTGGTTCTTTCTTATTGACAAATAATATTCTGTTGTAAGGATACCGCATTTATGTATTCATTCATCAGTTGATGGCTGAGTTGTTTCCAATTTGAGCCATTATAAATAATGTTTCCATGAACAATTGAGTATGAGAGTTTTTTTTGTGGATATATATTTTCATTTCTCTTGGGTGTATACCTGGCTGTGGAATTGCTAGTTTATACGGTAGCTCTAAGTTTAACTTTTGAAGAACTGCCAGACTGTTTTCCAAAGCAGCTGGACCATTTTACATACTCTCCCTCACATCTAGCAATTTATATGTGTTCCAGTTTCTCCACATCCTCACCAATGCTTTTCATTATCTGTTTGATTGTAGCCATCTTAGTGGGTTTGAAGTGACATCTCGTCATTGTGGTTTTGATTTGCATTTACCTAATGACTAATGATGTTGAGTATCTTTCAGGTACTCCTTATCATTTTTTAAGTGGGGTATTCATCTTTTTATTATTGAGTTGTAAGAGTTGTAAGTATACAAGTTCCTTAGGAGATATACGATTTGCAAATATTTTCTCCCATTCTGTGGGTTGTCTTTTCACTTTCTTAATGGTATTGTTTGTAACACAGAAGTTTTTAATTTTGATGAAGTCCAACTTATCTACTTTTTTCTTTTGTCACTTACACTTCTAGTGTTGTATCTAAGAAGATTTTGCCTCAGTTAAGGTCACAAATTTACTCCTATATTTTCTTCTATGCATTGTATAATTTAATTCTTACATTTAGGACTATTATTTATTTTGAGTTAATTTTTGTGTATGGTTTAAAGAAGAGGTCCAACTTGATTCTTTGTATGTGAATGTCCGTTCACTCCAGCACCATTTGTTGAAATGATTTTTCTTTCCCCTTGAATTGTCTTGGCGCCATTGCTATAAAATCAATTGACTATAAATGTGATGGTTTATTTCTGGGTTCTCAATTCTGTTCCTTTGATTTATATTCCTATCTTTAGGCCAGTACCACACAATCTGATTACTGTAGCTTTTTTCTCCATTTTGAAATGGTGAAGTGTGAGTCATTCAACTTTGTTCTTCTTTTGCAAGAGTGATTTGGCTACTCTGGGTCCTTGCATTTCCATATGAATTTCAGGAACAGCTTGTCAATTTGGGCAAAAAATTAAGCTGGGAATTTTATGGGGTTGAGTTTCATCTGTAAATCAATTTGGGGTGTATTGCCACCTGAATGATACTTTCTTCCAATTCATGAACTAGGGATGTCTTTATATTTATTTAGGTTTTCTTTCATTTCTTTCCCTTTTTTCCAGCTTTATTGAGGTATAATTGACATATAAAAATTGTGTATGTTTAAGATGTACAACTTGAGGTTTTGATATACATATGTTGTGAAATGATCACACACAATCAAGGTAACTAACGTATCCATCCCCTTACATAGTTACAATTTTCTTGTCCTTCTTCTTTTTTACTTTCTGTGGTGAGAACACTTAAGATCTGCCCTTATAACAAATTTCAAGTATTTCAAATGTTCCTGTCACGGAGAGTTTTAAAACACCTTGGCATTTTCTGAGTGATAAGAGTGCATCTGTTGTGCTAATGAGGTGACTCATGGTGGGCTGCCTAGATAGCTCGGAGTATGCACTGTTCACCAGAAAGTCCACCCATGTGATTAGAAGATTGGAACTTTGGCCTAGCCCAACTTTTGGGGAAGAGAGGGAGTCTGGAGATTGTAAATCATGCCTACAGAATGAAATCCCAATAAAAATTCTGGACACTGAGGTCCAGTGCAGTGTCAGGGTTCTTGAATACACTCATGTGCTGGGAGGGTGATGCACCCAGATTCTACCAGGAGAGAGCACAAAGCTTCATGTTTCCATCTTCTCTAGGACCTTGCCCTATGTGTATTTTCAATTTAGCTATTCCTGAGTTATATCCTTTATAATAAAAATGTAATTATAAATATAACACCTTCAGTGAATTCTGTGAGTTGGAGTTGCTCTAGTGAAATATTGAACCTGAGGGGCTCCTGGGCTGGTTAATAGAAGTGCAAGTGGCCTCCAAGACTTGCACCTGATGTCTGAAGTGAGGGCAGTGTTGTGAAGGATTGAGTCCCTTAATTTGTCACTTGTTGTGATGCTAACTCTAGGTGGTAGTAGAATCGTATTGTAATCTTCCTTAGTTAGGGTGGAAATAGGGCATTTTGAAATTTGTAGCTGCCTGGGCAGAAGTGTGAGTGGATTGGGGACACCCAAAACTCATGACTGGTGTCTGTAGTGGGAGCAGTCTTGTTAAAGTCTTTGCCCTTGTATCTTCTGATCTAACTCCAGGTAGTTCATGTCAGAATTGAAGTGAATTATAGGACACCAACTGGGGTCAGAGAATTGATGTCAGAGCTTAGTGCGATGCTGGATTTTTTGTGGGTGTCATTTATCACATTGAGAAAGTTCCCTTTTATTCTTAGTTTGTTGACTGTTTTATCGTGAAATGATGTTGTATTTCATCAAATGTGTTTTCTTCATCTATTGAGATGGTCATATGGCTTTTTAAATCACTAACTGGACTGAGTCAAATAGTGTGCCCTCAGAATTCATGTCCACCCACTTGGAATCTGACCTTATTTGGAAATAAGGTCTTTGCAGATGTAATCGTTAAATTAAGATGAGTCTATACTGGATTAACATGGGCCCTAAATCCAATATAACTGAGATCCTTATAAGAAAAGAAGAGAACACACAGAAAGACCGACACACACAGAGAAGGCTACGTGATGTGGCCAGAAGCCAAAGAACACCAAGTATTTCCAGCAGCCACCATAAGCTAGAACAAGGCAAGGAAGGTTTCTTCCCTCGAGCCTTCAGAGGGAGCTTGGACCTGCTGACATCTTTAGTTCAGACTCTAGGCTCCCAAACTGTGAGAGAATAAATTTATGTTGTTTTTAGCCACCTGGTTTGTGGTAATTTGTTACAGCTGCCCTAAAAAATTAATACCTTAATTAAATCCTATACTTGATATAGATCTATTCAAATTTTCTCTTTTGGGGTGTAGTTTCAATAGATTGCATCTTTCTAGGAATTTGTACATTTATTCTAAGTTACCTAATTTGTTGGCATACAGTTGTTCCTGATGTTTCTTTATGCTTGTTTTTATTTCTGTAATAATAGTAGTAATCTCCCCTATTTAATTCCTAATTTTAGCAATTTGAGCCCTTTTTATATTTTTTATTGATTATTCTAGCTAAAGGTTTGTCGATTTTGTTGATTTTTTTGATTGAGAACCAACTTTTGTTTTCATTTATAATCTTTATTGTTTTTTTACTTGCTATTTCATTGATATCTGCTCTAATATTTATTTTCCTTTCTCTTTATTGACTTGGGATTGGTTTGCTCCTTTTTATAGTGCCTTACAGTGGAAAGTTAGTTGATGTGAAATATTTCTGCATGTTAAAAATATTTTAATATGACATCTATAGGTATAAATTTCTTTGTAAGCACTGCTTTAGCTGTATCCCAGAAGTTTGGTATGTTGTGCTTTCAATTTTATTTATTTCAAAATATTTTCTAATTTCTTTTTTGATTTCTTCTCTGAATGGTTATTTATGAGTATGTTCTTTAATTTCCACATATTTGTGAATTTCCCAAATTCCCCAAGTTATTGTATTGTAATTACATTCCATTGTAATTGTAAAATACAATGTTGCATTTTTTACAAGACCATCCTCCAGCAAAAAGATTACAACTTGCTGAAGCCTCAGATGATGGTTAGCATTTTTTGGCAATAAAATATTTTTAATTAAGGTATGTACATTGTTATTTTGGACATAATGCTATTGCATACTTAATAGACTACAGTATAGTGTAAACATAATTCTATATGCACCGGGAAACCAAAAAATTTGTGTGACTCACTTTATTGTGATATTTACTTTATTGCAGTGGTCTGGAACTGAACCCCCAATATCCCCAAGGTGTGCCTATACTTTAAAGAAGCTGAGAGAAGAAAGGAGAGCAAGCATATGCTTAGAGAGTTTGTTATATTAACCTTCTTATTTAAAATTTCTAGTTCTTTTTATTGCATCCTGTGGATTTGAGTTACCATCTGGTGTCATTTTCTTACTTCAGTACAACTCCGTTTTCACCAATCTCTTTTGTGCTGTTGTAGTCAATGTATTAAATTTTTTTATGTTATAGGCCCAACAATACAATCATGTATGTAATGTGTTATACAATTATTTTTTAAATCACTTAAGAAAAGAGAATGCAATTATACTCTCCTTTATAGTTACCTACATAATTACCTTTATCAGCCCTCTTTTTTTTAATGTGGATTCAAATCATTCTCTTATGTCACTTGCTTTCATTCTGAAGAATTCTCTTTATTATAGCTTGTAAAGTGGGTTTGCTACCAACAAAGTTTTTCAGTTTTGCTCATCTTGGAATGTATTTATTTCACCTTCATTACTGAAAAATCGTTTTCTAGATATAAGATTCTTCATTACCAGATTTTTTTTTTTTTTCCTTTAGCACTTTACATATGTCCTCTAACTGACTTCTGGCTTCTATTGTTTCCGATGAGAAGCCAGTTATTTATCTTATTGGAGAGATCCCTTGTACATAATGAGTCATTTTTTTCTCACAGCTTTCAAGATTTTTTCTTCATCTTTGTCTTTGAACATTTCGACCGTTGAAATATCTGAGCTTGGATCTCTTTGTGTTTATCCTAAATGGAGTTTGTCATTCTTCATGGATGTGTAGATTAATGTCTTTCATCATATTTGGAAAATTTTTAGGCAGTATTTCTTCCAATACTTCTTCTGCTCCTTTTTCTATCTCCTCTCTTTCTGGTACTCCAAAACATATATGTTAGCGTGTTTAATGATGTCCCACATTTCTGTGAGGTTATGCCATTTTTCTTCATTCTTTTTTCTCTCTTTTGTTTACATTGTGTATTTATCTGTCTTTCTTCCAATTTACCAATTCCTTTTTCTGCCAGCCAAACTCTACTGCTAAGGCCCTCTAGTGAATTTTTCAATTCTGTTATTGTACTTTTCAACTATAGAATTTCCATTTAGTTTTTAAAATAGTTTTCTTCTTCATTGATATTCTCTATTTAATGAGCCATTGTCATCATATCTTCCTTTACTTCCTTAAACATATTTAATAGTTCTTTGAGCATATTTACAGGGTGTTCTTGACATCTTTGTCTGCTAAGTCTGACATCTGGGCTTTCTCAAAGGAAGTTTCTTTTGCCTGCCTTTTTTCCTGTATATGAGTCACACTTAAACTAGGCATTTAAGATAATATATTGTTGCAACTCTGGATATCCACACAGAGTTTTATGTTATTGTTTATTTGTTTAGTGAATTAGCTAGACTATTTCAATGAAGTCTATTTCCCCTGCAATGTGTAGCCTCTGATGTCACTCCTTAGAGTGTGGCACAGTCTTTCTGATCACCTCCTTGCTCTCTGCATTGCTAGTGATTTTAGCTGGTCTCTTTTTGACTCACTTTCTCTTATCTCTCTATTAAAATCCAGGCTGGTTTGTCTCTATTAGCGTCACATCCAGCTGTTAGTCTCCTCTAATTGCTAGCTTATTGTTCTATTATTTTTGACATTTCCTTGGAACATAAATTGTTCCACAATTTGATCTGATTAAATTTGAGCTCCCTTGCATGAGTAGTCTTCTAGGTTTTTTTCAACACCAGGAAAGCTCTTAGCTGTCTCTGTGCCTGGTTCTCCCTGTGAGACTTCTAGCTTATTTACTGTTTTATTTGTTGCTATCTTGGAGCAACCAGCATCATCTTTATGGTTTACTACCAAAATCTCTGGTTTTTTTTTTAGCAGTGCCCATCAGTTTTAACCTCCCCGTGCTCTGTCCCAATTAAAGTCAGTCCCTCAGGGAGTGCTACAGAGTTCTCTGTTCTTACAAACTACTTCTGCCCCTAGACAGAAACCCTGGGCCACTGCTCTGGAGCTGGGGGCAGAGACAGCAGCTCACTTCCCTCAGGTTGACCCCTTTTGTATTACTGCAGTACTTGTGGGGATGAAAGCTTCTTGTCTTCTTGGCTTGCATTTTCCAGTGTGCAACGTCAGCCCTATGAATGAGTTGGGATGAGGGCACTCAGAGACAGGTATTCTTGGACTACTGCATATAGAATTGGGTTGAGGATCAAATGCCACAGACTTTCACTGTTCTTACTAAAATTTAGTAGATTTTCTTGAATAAATGTTTGTTCATATGCTATATGCCCTTAAGACTATTTCTGGAGACTTAAAACGATTGGATTTATATATACATATGTAATATATTATATACTATAATATACGATTATATATATAAAATTTTCACCAGTTATAATTTTTTGGGGGAAGAGGGTCTACAGAGCTCTTCATGTCACTGTTCTGGGGGTGACAGTCCTTGAACATGTTTTAAACTATAGCAGCCATCTTCCTGCTTAAAAGTGAAATACTGTCCATCCACTACTGAGACCATCTTGATGTCAGAATTGAGTCACTGCCCAACCTTGGGCACTGTCCACCTCCTGGTTTATTACAATATGAGTTAATTAAACATTCTCATTGTTTAAGCCACTTTTAGCTGGGCGTTCTATTTCTTATAGCCAAAAGCATTCTAATTGAATGAGAGTTTTTGATGCTCAAAGATGGGGGAAAAGAGAAGCCTAGAGAAAGACCAAATCAGAGTTTACAGTGTGGGAAAATGGGCTTAGGAGGATCAAGAAAGAAGCCATGAAGACTATGAGATGGATCATATCAAAGCAGCTCAACTATAATCAATCATTTAGGGGTATTTCCTAAATAATTCTGTTTACAGTTTAGTAGCAATCTTGATTTCTTCCCAAAACTAGAATATACTACAAGTTACAGCCTGTCTGCAAGCTGATTCCACTTGTCTAACTATGAACATCTTTTAACTGCAGGTTCCAGATCCTAATTCTTAGTTCTCATAGCCTTTCTCCTATGCATTAAAGTCTATTAAGCTCCTTCACACAACCTGCACTCCATAAAAATAAGGTAATATAATTACAACAAAAAGAGCAACCTCTCTTATATGGAATGTTGAGAAAAACAAAAATAAAATAAAGTATATGCAAACGTATTCTACTTTATATAAAGTACATATGAAGTATCCTCTTGCTTTGAAGGAAGAAAATGTAAAAGAACTTATTATTCTGAATTCTTTTTTCAGATTCCAAAAGATTGAGAGTATTTCTATTTGCTTCTTTTAGTATGTGTTGTTCTTCTTCCAATTAGGGAAGGATAAAAATGGTCTATTATTCTATTTATGATATATGTACAGCAACTGTGTTTAATATAATTCTCATTTAATTTTTGCAAATGAACTCAGAGATTGCCCTGCCAGTGCATATTTGCAAATATTAAAAATACGTATAAAATAAATAATGCACATCATTTTTTATTGCTTTCTACCTCTATCTCATTTGTTTCTCAGATCCATGTCCTAGAAGCTCTCAAGAAGTCTTTCTGAAAGGCACAAATTATATAAGCACAATAAAGAAAGCACATTCAGAAAATATTTTTGTGGTCCTTTAAATGAGTGCATCTGATTATAAAATTTATTTATTCACATAAATGTTAAAATATTACAACGTAAGCTTTATTGATGTTTAAATGAAATTGATTCAGTGAAAGTGAAAATTAGAAGTAGACATTCATAAAAACAGTCGACACAAACAGAAAAGAAATTCCTGGGAACTTGAAAATAACAAGTGAATTATACTAAGTCTTGTTTTTAAAAATCCTAATAACTTAAAAAATAATGAGCTAACATTTACTGACTATTCACTGTATGCTTATTGACTTTCTTAATTATTGTACAAATGTCATGTCCAGAGAATTCATATATTTACATGTTAAAATTCATTATTGTAAAATTTTAGGAATAAATTATGTACCATTAAATGGGAAAAACAAGTATTCTGGATGGGTATAACAACCTAGGGTTCAAAATAGTTGTTTAAGTTCCACAGACTTAACCTGAGTCTCTTCAGTTAAATCTACCTATTTTATCTGAGGGACAATTAAAACAGTTGTCAGTCAAAATATATGAGCTTGATCACTAATTTTGGGGGGGAAAGAGGGAGGTTTAGAAGTCAGTCAAATCCATAAAAATAGTTATGCCAAATTGAATGTAAAATTAACACGTATATTTTTAAATTAAAGGATAGTATTAGTATATCATTAATTTCTTAACAGATGCTAAGTATTTTTAGACTTCCTATGTATTTGCATTGCTCTATTTTATACACTATGGTTGTCATCCTTCTTTAAGAAGCCCTTTGACAAATATTCTTTTTTGTAAACATTTTTGTAAGTGTTTTGCTACTACACTCTAAAAATATTGGTGTAATAGAATATAATTAAATGTAGTGTCCATAACTGCTAAAGTATAAGAATCACGTGACAGTGAATTACATATTCTGTTAGTAAAGTTTAAGATCAATATTCTGCTTCTGTGTGTGTGTGTGTGTATGTACGTATACATATGTATACTGTATTGCTATCATATGTGTTTATGCATGTACACTTATATGTATATACACTATATATATGACATATGGTGTATATACATATGATATATTGTCACTATATATGTATAATAATGCATATTTGGGGATATTAGGAAAGGAAGTGATTATTTCTCACTAAATTGTCTTGAGAAGTTTTAAGTTTTAAAACTTCATGCTGATTATAGTTTCTTTCATTTTATATTACTAGATGTTTTTATCAAATTTTAGCAGCTTTCCGAATTTTCTGTGAACTACCTTGTCTCTCTTCCTTTATGCTGCTAACATCTCCTTCTTTGAGAGAATAGGGGTCCCCAGGCTTGAATTTACCTTACGTCCCATCTGTCTACATTCCAACATCCGTATTTTCAATACCTTTTGTTTTCTCTTGAGCAGTCTCATGAGCAAATGTGTCTCTGTTATTTTCTTTGGTTAAGTCTTTTTTGTTCTTTGCCTGTTGCACAATTAAATTTCTTCTCATGCCATCAATTTTGTTTCCTAACTTAACCTTTACACTCTGCTTGAAAATATCTTCAAGATTTTTTCATTCTAAATATAACACAAATTTCCCTAAAGTCACCAGGTCATCAGCCATATTCTTTTTTAATGCCCAATCATAAAAGCCTGAACCTCCTTATCATTGTTCTACAGAAAGTTTAGTGAATTATCAGTCTTCTCCAGTAATATTTCTAGAAATCCCTGGGAAGTGGTAACATGTTCCACAAATCTGTCCTGGCTTGCACTTGCACTCTTAGCCTGCTGTCTGGTGTAGACTTCTCTTCTGCTTGTCCTCCTCCACAGCATGTCATCTCCTCCACCTTGAGTTTGGATTCTCTCAGGCCGCAGTTGTTCTCTCCTATATTTCGTTGGCTCAGATGTAGGCACTGATTCTTTTCTCCACTTTACACAATGAAAGCAAAACCTAGGCTACACAAGGCACTTAACAAAACCTGCCTGAAGTCTAAGGGATTTAAAACATTTCATGACACTACAGATAAATTTACAATTATCTACTAAAAGTGCTGCTCTCCTATTCCAGAGGTCCAAGCCCTTTACAGGGCTCCACTAATAGGTGCCTCCATGTCCAGCTCCAAACTTGTTTCACTCTGATCAAGGTCAGTTCCCTACTTGCTCTTGTTTTATGACCATCTTTCAAGCTCATGAACCTGCTAATGGAAATGACTTGTCTACCTAAAAATGGAAGTGATTTTCATCATGCTTCTCCTACTCAGAATCTAGTTCCCATCTAAGTTCCTATCTCTGCCAGGAAGTAGGCTCAAAGCCTTATTACTCGTGTCTCTCAAGATATCCCTCTTCATACAAATGACAGTGTCTGCTACTTCCAGAGCAAACTCTGTCCACTCTCCTGAGGTGTCACTTTGCTTCAATCAATCAATACAATAAATGGAAGAAAGACAACATATCGTTGTCCTCCCCAAATATCTGGCTGATTCAGTCTTGAATAACACCACACAAAGGACATCAAAGACCTGTATGCTTCCATCCTTTTTAACAGTTTCTTCACCCCTTAAAGAGAAAGTTTTGGCTGCATGCTGGGAACATGGGTGCTGTGAAAAATTATTTGAAGACATCATTCATACAGTTATTTAAAAAATATTTATGGAGTACTTGCTCTTTGTAAGAACTTTTGCTAGTTGTTGAAATGTAACAGCAAATGAAATCAACAAAAATAACCACTTCCTGCAGAACTCATATTCTGATGCTAGGAGGTAGACAGTTAATATGTATAAATTGTTGAGCGGGTTAAAAGGTATTAAGTAAAGTGGAGAAGATGAGGGGGGGGAGTGGAACAGAGCAAGGAGTATGAGGAGAGCTTGAAAAGGATACAGTTTTAAATAGGATGGTCAGACTGGGCTCATTTGAGAAAGTGACTTTTGAAGAAGGATTTGAAAAAGTTGAGAGAATTAGCATAGTGGGTATTTGGGGACAGAGCATTCCAAGAAATAGATATAGGCAATGCAAAGACCCTAAGGTGAAAGCATGGCTGATATGTCTGAAAAATTGTATTTAATTGTAACAATGAACAAAGGGGAATGCACAAGGAAATGAATTCAGAGATGTAATGGGATCCACACTATGTAGGGCTTATAAACCATTTTAAGGACTTTAATTTCTATTCTGAGTAAAATAGGAAGCTGAATTTTAAGAAGAGGAGTGGCATAATCTGACATACAGTTTTCGTGAATGACTCTGATTGTTCTTTGAGATTACACTCTGGGAGGGGAAGGGTAGAGGTATCCAGAGGAACTAGGAAGCTACTGCAATACTCCAAGCCAGAAATGACAAAGGCCAGGGCCAGAGTAGGAGCAGTGGATGAATATTTCCAAGGTTGAGGGAAATTACATGTGAATTATGAGAGAAAGAGGAATCCATGATCAGCCAAGGTTTTTTATGTGATCAACTGGGAAGCATCAATGTCATCAATGGAGGTGGGAAAGGGTGGGGGCAATGCAGTTTAAAGGAGTTTAGTTTGGGAGATGAAAAGTGTGAAATACTTATTAGACACCAGGGTAGAAAGCCCAGGTAGTTGGATAAATTAGTCTGAAGCTTGGAAGAGAGATCTGGAGATATATATCTGAACATTTAATCTCATGAGACTGGACAGGACTATCAAGAGATGAAAAAGAGGACCAAAGAGGGTCTGGAGTCTTTAAACATTAAAGGTTTGAGAGAAATGGGAACCAGAAAAGGAGGCTGAGGAGTGACCAGGGATATAGGAATAAAACCAGAAGAGAGAATGATATCCTGAAGTTAAGAGAAGAAAGTTTATCGGGGAGTAGGGAAAGATAAACTGTGTCAGTGCTGGTGAGAGATCAACTAATTTGTGTAATGACAAATTACCATTGGGTTTAGCTACATAGACCTTGACAAGAGCAGTTTTGATGGAGCAGAAGAAATATTTTAAGAAAAAATAAGAGGAGATGAGTTGGATATAGCAAGTGTAAATACCATTTGCTAGTAGTTTGGCTACAATGTGAAGTAAAAAAAAAAACAATCACACATATACACTTACTAAAAACAAAATTAATTTTTAGAGACTGTGAAGTCTATAGATGTATTTAGAAAATAAACGTTTTACTAAAGGAAACATGCTTTTTAGAGTTGCAAGTCATCCTTAATGAACAAACCTTTTTTTCTCACGTAATTATATAAAGCAGTTTATCTCCTTGAAACCACAGCTCCAAATTGCCTTCCATTCCAAAAGGATATCATTGCATCACATTTTTATAAATAAAGGCCTATGGGGTTGGTTTGGGTGATTATGGAGTAATAAATTTAGTTTATATTAAAGGCAAATTCAAACCTGCTTTGTAGAGCAGTAAAACTACTCGAAATTTTAAAATTATAGATTTATTAAACAGTCTATTCTCATAAAGATTATGAGATTTTTGCCAGGATCCTGTCATTATATGGAAAATTTTCTTGGAATCTGTGTCATCTGCTGGTCACCAAGTCTACCTTTTTTATCCTCTGGTGCCTAATCTCTAGAAATAGTATCAGTTCTTAGTCAGTGGAGTAACAGGTTCAAGGCATACATTGTTAGGGTTTGGTGGGGAAACACCTAAGGCAGCAAAGCCAGACAAGGGAACAGAACCAAGAGCTGAGCTAGAGGCCAAGTCCAAAAAGGAAGGAGGATAATTCACAAATTCTACAAACTAAAGCTACTGGAAGCTGATATCAAAACTAGCATGAACATTAGGACTCCAAGATAAAGTTATGGAAAGCACATCAGGTTGTTGACTGTCATCAGAAGAGAAAGTGAAGGAAAGTGATGCAAGAAATTGTTTCCAGCTTATGTTACTGTGTCAGCAAGGACATTTATATAGGTAGATTGTACTAGAATTCATTTTAGATCTTTCATTCAAAAACAAATTGCCTACCATATTGTAAACTGTGCTAAGGACTGGATACAACTGTGGAAAAGGTACACCTAATTATTCAATAAATATTTACTGGGTGCCTACTATGTGCCAGAGATAAATGATGAATAAATTATACTCTCTGACTTTGAGGAGCTTATACTCCATTTGAGAAGACAGAGTTGAAAACAGCTCATTTCAATACAAAAATAAGCAGGCACACAAAACAGAACAAAAAAAAATTGTCTGACAGCAACAACACTTTTTAAGCACCTAGAGAAACCATTGGCACGTGTAAACATTTCATTTCAAGACTGCCACAAGAAGAAAAGGCTAAACAGGCCAATACAAATATGTTCTTTGAAAGGGGCATTTTACATAGAAGGAAATGGTTAGCTAATCGTCGTTAGAGTGAATATGAAACAGGAAAGTCTAAAGATCCTTGGAACCCCTCATGTGGTTCTCCATGTAATCGGTCAGGTGGGGACCTAACTTCTAAATGTAAGGCTGCCCAAAGAATCTCACTGGCCAGCAAAATAGAGGACTCCAAATAACTGCTTACTGAGACAGGCAGGCATAGAGAAAAAACTGCTGGAGCAATTAATCAGTTAGCTAAAGATAATTGCAAAAACAGACATAAATACATACACAAGCAAAACTCTGCTGGCAAAACACAAAATAACTTCCTGCAGCCCAAAGATTTCTGAATATAATTATACAACCATCCCAGCCTTTCTAAGGACTGGATCATTTCTCGGTAACAATATAATCCTAGCCACTGGGTTCTTCATAACAATCATGGAATTTCTCAGACATAAAACACTGGCCAGCAATAATTAGTCATGTGATTCTTCAAAGATCCAAGAATCCTTCAGACATAAAACACTGACAAGAAACCTATTGTCCAGCACCTGGCTCCCCTGCCGGAGACCCCCCAATATTAAATCACTTCCATAGACTCTTACTCTGAGGAGTGGTTATATCCTGACCAAAACGATATATCCAGATTTTTAATTTGGATTGGTCTCGAATTCAACGGGACAAACATCTTTAAAATGGTCATGCAACTTTGATTAAGGGCTCTGAAAATGAGCCAAGTTTGCTGAGTGTCAGAAAAACCTCATTGGTTGATCTCAGTGTCAGAAAAATTGGAGAGATACAAATAAACTCAAGGGCAAGTTTGTTGTGACTTTTTTTATCCAGGCATAACCCTGGCTTTACTTGAATGGGTCCTCGTGAAGCAAGTGAATATTTATGGGATGTTCACAACTGTTTAAAATTTTTTTTGTGCAAATTAATTATTTGTACATGTCAAAGTGTATTTCCAGCTTGCTGCAAGAGAAGAGCCGTATACAGGCCTGTTTCAAAATTCCTTCTTGGAAAGGACTTTTATAAGAAAAGCGGATAGTTAGATAATAATATTTAGCTTGGAGACAGGAAAAAAAAAATAAAAGATCACTGTCAGTTGAGAGTCAGCTGGATGGGTGAGTCATTAACTTCTTATTAGGTCATTGTATCATTTAGTGCTATCAGAAAATCAAATATTTTATCAGAAATGCTAATCTCTTCCAAGAAAGAGGTTTGCAAAGTAGATTCTGTTTAAAAGTCATGTGAGATATGAAATTTCAGATAATTTTTTTTCGTGGTGCTTAGTAGACAAGTCTTTCATTTATTGCCCATTTATTGAATCTGTACTGTGTCTCAGGTACTGTGCTAGGAAATGGGGATGCAAGGGGAAGCTAGACAGAAGAAAATTGACAGGAGTGCAAGTTGGGGAGGAAGGTGCCACATAAAGCATTTCAGAAGGTTCCTAGTGGAACAAGCCTTAAAAAGGTTAAGGGAAGGACAATCCAGTCAGTGGAAAAGCGTGACAAAAGCCCCCTGAGATGGAAAAGAGTCTAGTGGGATCTGGTAACCAGAAGAAGGCGAGTCTGGCTAGAGGACAGAGCTTACTTAGTCTGGATGTCCAAATTGCCAGGGACCAGATGACCTGTGCTGCCAGCCTGACCAGGAGATTGGCTTTTTCTAAAAGCAGTAGAAAGCCATGGAAAGCAGTAGAGTTTTGAACAAGAACATGGAATACTCTGATTGTATTCTTTAATTGACTTATTGATCATGAAACTTTATTTTTTCTTTGATCTCTTCCTCAGTCATACTCTGGTAACTCCTTCTTTTCTGTCCTTTGAAAAAAACAAATCAAACCAAACAAAAACTCTTGAACAAAGTATATACTTTTAGATATTAAAAGCCTAAGTCAGTTTAAATCTTTGTCTCCAACTTGTTTTAAATCGCATCTCCTCCCTTGACTTGACGCTGGGCTGGAGCTGGCTCTCTGAATGCACAGAGTGAGTTAGGGGGTGAGGGGAGTTAGTTCTGTGGTTCAGAGACAACTTCAGCCCTTTCTTTTCACAGTCTACTTTACTTCACTCATCAGTAGTTTTTGTTGCTTCATTGGCCAATACTGACAGGCCCTCAGTGCCTTCTCCAAGGTAGGACTTCAAATGCTGGCTTTTTCAGAGGTGGTGGTGTGAATTCTTCACAGAGCTTTGCAGAGCCTGTCCACTGCAGAGCCCAGACACATGAGGAATCCACTGCCTACTGGAGTGTTTTAGCCTACCCCTCAGACTCCCAAACGCCCATTCTCACTTGTAGTCCCTAAAGCCCCTTAAGCTGGACAAGCATCTTGGGTGGGACATCAGCCTACTTGGCTCTATGATGCTAGGAACATACTCTTCCCTTTTGCATACCAGAGAAAAGTCACTGCAATTCCCATTAGGCCAGAAAGTCTTGACTTGAAAGACTTGGCCAAGGGAAGCTGGTGGAGGAATTGATTTTGGTAGGCCCAGTTCTGGCAGCACTTCATAAGCCCCTGGCTAAACAGACTCAATTGGCGGGCACTCTTTTTGGATTTTAGTGTCTGTTTTTTGTTTGGTTGGTTGTTAGTTGGTGGCCTCTGGCTCTGGGCCATTATGCTTTTCCTAAGGCAACAGTAAATGTCCCTGTTAAACATCCCTGTTACCATTGAAAGTTCATTTTGTTTGCTGCGTGAAGAATGGCTTTGAAGAGTAGAAGAGTAGGAATAGAGTGCAGAAATCCAGGGGAGGATATGGCAACTTTGACCTGGACAGCAATAGCCAATCAGTTAATAATTATTAATTAGCACCTATTGTATGTCAGGTTCTTTTTTTTTAAGCACTTACGATTTGAAAATGAACAGCACATATAGAAACCTTGCTCTCCGGGAGTTTGCATTTTTACTTGGGAGAAATAGACAATAAAGTAAAATGATAATATCATTTCTCATAAGAATAACTGCTATGAAGAATATAAAATGTGACAGCAGATTAGAAAACACATTTTCCTAGTTGGCTTGTTTCTGGACATATCTCCACCATTTATACACCGATCATCTTTACACCTATGAACCAAATTTGCATTTTGTTCTCTTGCATGGAGAACTAAGAGCCTAACAAAAAGTGGGAATAAAAAGAAACAGTGAGATGTAGGTGGTATCGGATGAGGTGCCTGAACCCAGGGAATGCAACTATACACAAGAATGATACACGCAGTAGAAGGAGGATTCCAAGGACCCCCTAGATTTCAAGTATATATTACTGGGATGCCTTTGACCATGAGAAGGAAGAAACAAAAGGAGTCACTACTTGAAAGTGAAGAAGGAGTATAAAACTCTTAGTTGCTTTGGGATCAAAAAGAGAACACTCCAAAATCTGAACAAAATTGCAAAAATCTTCTATGTAAAAATGTCTCTTGAGGAAAGTAATATTTATGCAGAACACTCTCATTTTTTACAGCTTCAGAAATGCATGGCTGGGTACAGTTAAACTGTGCGTAATCAGACACTATCTAAGGCTGGAAAGAGAGCAAATGTGCCCTGATATGATGGACGGCTTGTTGAGCGTCTGTTCCATTGTTTTGGATGAATGAATTGAATCAGTTATTTTCATTCCATTACCAAATACTTAGAGTGCATCTCTATACCAGCGCTATTGGGACCAGTGGTTGGTCAGTTAAGCAAACAAGTTAGTGAAAGCAGGAGATTTTTTAAAATAAAGATGATGTGGTCTTAAAACATTTTTTAGTTCTCTCGTCCATATCTAATTCAACACCATTTTGTTTTGTTGTGTTTCTTTTACTGACTCAGTTTTGAGTTTTTTCCAGATCATTCAAATGAACTGAAATAGTCTCTCTTTTTATAATTTTATTTATTTATTTTTTTTTTATTTTTTTTTTCGTGAGGAAGACCAGCCCTGAGCTAACATCTGTTGCCAATCCTCCCCTTTTTGCTGAGGAAGACTGGCCCTGGGCTAACATCCGTGCCCATCTTCCTCTACTTTATATGGGACGCCGCCACGGCGTGGCTGACAGGCAGTGCGTTGGCGGGCGCCCGGGATCCGAACCGGCGAACCCCGGGCTGCCAAGCGCGGATGAAACCGCTGCGCCACCGGGTGGCCCCTATAATTTTATTTTATTATTTTATTTATTTATTATTTATTTACCTAATTACCATAGCAAGCACATCTGGAATAAGCAGGTTTTTTTAGACTACAACTTAACGGCTAAGCATTATGTGCAACTATATTAACAAGCTGCCTGCTAACTGCATTGCTGGCATTGGTTAGTAGGTTTTAAATTTAGAAATGAGAGCATTAATTAATCTGGCAGGTTGTTTAAGTGGAATTTGGTTAAGAGAGATTCTGCTGTATTACATATTCTAGGATATGTTCTAGTGCATAGCAACAGATGTAAATAACATAATTGCAGCTCCTAAATGTCTGCTTTCCTTGATTCTAAACACACATCAGCATCATCACTACAGTCCCTGAGGGGCCAAGGGGGCTAGGCAACACCCTGAGGGAATAAGAAAAAGGAAGGTAATTGGAGAGACTAAGAAACCTGCTAGAACACAAAAAGTGGTTTGGGACAGTGCAAATGGTGAAGTGCATTCAAGAAGAGTAGGCAGAAGTGGAGTGGCTAGTTTCCTGATTTCCCCACTTCTGTAATTTCTGAATTTGATCTGCCTTTATCTTGTATCTCTTCCTAGTACTGAACTTCAAGGATCTCAGGACTAGTACATTGACAAATAAATCAGTTAGTCTTATTTATTTTCCTGGAGCCTAGCTTCTTAGAACTGTAGCCATACTCATGGTAGGAATATTCTCATTGGTACCAATTTCTTTTTCATTCAATCAACATTTATTATCAACCTCTTACCTCTTAGACAATATGATGATCATCATAAAAAGGGGCCAAGGGGAAAAATATAAGAAAAAATGGGGTCTTGAAAAAAGACAGCTGCTTCTCCCTTCCTGCCCCAACCCAAGTAGAAGAATGGTTGCAAGTGGCATCTCAGACTTTTGTTTCCCTATGAGCCTGCCCAGACTCCCAGTGTAGCGTTGACTGATTGCTTAAATACCTGAGCTGTCTGGATTTGGAAGTTGGTAAGTTACTCTGTAAAAAATGTGCCAAATGGATTTTTAAAAAAAGCCACATTTTAAAGTTGGGTTAAAAAATGTTTTGGCAAATCATGAATGAGAACGATAGATGTTAGCCTTAAATATACACGTGGTCTTAATCACTTTGTGTCGGATTTTCTGCTCTTGCTCTATTATAGTCTAAATTCTCCAGGTAGATTTTCACCTCCTCTGCACTGTATAGGTCTAGCGTCAGAACTCTTTATGTCTAGGTGTGTACATTTATTCATATATTTTTACCCTGACTTATCCAAAAGACCTTACAAAATATGTCTGATTCAAAACAATAGTAAATTGTTAAAGGAATCAAAGTCAATGAGAAATAAAGACTAGAAAATAACTAAAGTCAGCACATAGAAATAGAAATTATGTGTTCCTTTAGAGTTGTTAAAAGTGGTTTTGAAATTTATTTTTAAGCATCCCTGTACTAAAATCAATGAAGAACACAATCAGCTTCAAGGTCGAGATAGTCTCTATAACACATAACAAAAATGTGTGAGTAATTTTGGTGAAGCCCACCCTCCCTCCTCCAAAAGGAAAAGTGAGAAAGGCTTTCTAAGAAGTGTTTCTCAAAGCCAAGTGTATTGGGAAGGACTCAAGGGCTACAAAATTAAAGGTCAGTGTCAGATCCATCCCAGGTACAAAGGGAAAAATGGGGAGAGGGAAAGACATGAACTCATGTTGAGCACATTTAGAAATTAGTGATGTTATGCACATTTTTAAAGCAATGAAACAAAAGTTGAAACTTTTCTGAATTCATGTGTCTAGTAAGTTAGAGTAGCATAAACTAGCTGACTTCAAAGTCCATGTTTTTCTCAATGTAACATGTTTCCTCTTCATGGAAGGAGGTAATTAAAAAAGGCAGACACCAACTTTTCAAAGTTCTCTTTTCTAATGAATTATTTATTACTCTTCTTTTTCTAATATGATGGAGCTTTCTTTCTTCTAATGCTTTCACCAAGATGTTTCTTTTGCTTAAGGAATTGGTTTTGTAATTAAAAATTAACCAGAAAGACATGAAAAATCATTATATTAAAGACTATTTTCTCCATTGAAATTTACTGCCCTTTTGGATGTTGTTCCATGTTTTAATGCTCTAAATTTTAAACCAAAGTTCAGTTGCTGGTAGTTGGGATTTATAAACTGCCAAATACTTCTAAGAGGAAAAAACGCATTTCAAAGCCTAGGGGGAAAAGGGACTCAGTTTGCTTTCTTGACATCAAACAGGCTTTGTAAAACAACACATTGATCAGTTAAATACAAATGAACTTGAATCATATGGATATAATTCTCTTAAATTAAATTTCTTTTAGAATAGGGATGGAATTAAACATTAAAAAGAAAGGTTCACAAAGTCAAGCTTTTTTCCTTTGACATCTGTCCACATAGCCTTAAACTCTAAAAGAATAAATCTTAGCATTATTAAATATGTGACATGCTGTCTTATTTAATACATAACTGATTTATTATTGTTTGTTTTATTGACTAAGAGAGGATTTGATTTGAAACATATCTCAAAGTAGTTATAATTTCCCTCCTCCTTTTGTCAGACAATTTAATTTTGGGTTTTCTTGTGTTTCAAGAATTGAGAGGAAATAGTGGTGAATCCAGGAAGGGGGTGAGGATCACTCTTTCAGGTTTTTAGTTCCCAAAAGGTCAGTGGAAACAAAGACCTTACTTGGTGAGCATCACCACAGCATGGAGGGAGACTATGTGGATATCAGGAGAAGGAGGGTTGATGCTGCCAGCTGGGAGGCAGCTAAGTCACAACAAATCTCAGCGGAGACACCATGCCAAAGGGAGCTGCTTGGAATCAGCCCTCTGAAGTGTGATGCTTACCCAGCTAGATCGACAGTGATGATAAACAAAAAAGGCGCAGCAGCTTCACAATCACTCATGTGGGATCTTTTAAACAAGTCTGTTAAAGTTAGGACTAATTAAAAAAAAAGAACAGCCTACTTGCCAAGGGCAATAACAAAAGCAAATGTCTTTGGAGAGGCCCGGGCGAAAGGAAGACAGTGTTTGGGAAGAATAAAAACTTCCTCTCCACTTCTCTTTTACAAGTCTAGCCTATCCTGGAGGTTGAAATTGAAGTTTTAAAATGGACTTAATGGGATTTGATCATTAATGGAGTTCACTATTTAGCAAGATAAGGCATTTCAACCCAGCAGAGATATTGAAAAGAAAATGGCTCCTTGCTTATCCTTCAACAGCATGACACCAGTTACACCTTTATTCTACTTAACTCTAAGAAAGAACTTCCCTTAGTCTCATAATATCCTTCTGCAACATGGTCAGAACCAAAACATTAGACCTGAAAAATGCATTCCTTTTGTTTATTTAACATTGTTTTAACTACCTACCATGTGCTTGATGCTAAGCATATGAGATGAAAAACAAATAGCCCTTAAGCAATACAAACTCAAATGGAGGTGATTGACATATAAATAAATGTATATTATCTCAACAACTGTTACCAGAATTCATCTTGGAAAGAAAAAAATGTTTGGTACAGTACCTAGATAAGGAGCTTGGGATAGAAAGTGAGACAGTAATGAGTTAGGGGTTAGCAGCAATACTTTAGGCAGGAGTACATCCATTCAAGCTGTGTGAGAGTGTAGATAGCAGTGACTGGGCAGAGAGCAGGAATTAGGCAAAGTTAAAAAAGACTTAAAAAGATCAAAAATGAATTAGAAGTGGAGATAAGATTTTAGGAATCCAGCATTAGCTTGATACCAAAGCCAGATAATGACACTACAAGAAAAGAAAATTACGGACCAATCCCTAATGAATATAGATGCAAAAATCCTCAACAAAATATTAGCAAACCAAATTCAACAGCACAGTAAAAAGATGATACACCATGAGCAAGTGGAATTTATCCCTGGGAGTCAAAGATGAATCAACATATGCAAATCAATAAATGTGATACACCACATTAATAAAATGAAAAATAAAAATCATATGATTATCTCAATAGATGCAGAAAAAACATTTAACAAGATACAACATCCTTGCATGATAAAAAAGCTCAACAAACTGGATACAGAAGGAACATAACTCAACATAATAAAGACCATAAACGACAAGCCCACAGCGAACATCATAATGGTGAAAGGTTGAAAGCTTTTCCCCTAAGATCAGGAACAAGACAAGTATGCCCACTCTCGCCACTCCCATTCAACATACTACTGGAAGTCCTAGTACTGCCAGTAGCAGTCAAGGAAAACAAAGAAATAAAAGGCATCCAAATAGGAAAGGAAGATGGAAAACTTGTCTTTGTTTGCCCATGACATGATCTTAATATAGGAAATCCTAAAGACTCCATCAAAAAACTGTAGAACTAATCAATAAATTCAGTAAAGTTGCAGGATACAAAATCAACATATGGAAATCAGTTGCATTTCTATACACTGACCACAAAACATCTGAAAAAGAAATAAAGAAAACAATTCCATTCACAAGAGCATCAAGAAAAATAAAGTACTGAGGAATAAATTTAACCAAGAAGGTAAAAGATCTGTACACTGAAAACTACAAGACTGATGAAAGAAATTGAAGAAGACACAAACAAATGTAAAGATAACCTCTGTTCATGGAATCGGAAAAATGTGGGGGAGATCAGAATTGGGCACCTTAAAATATGTCTCTTTACCTTGGTTATTTTCAAAAACAAAAGACTCTGAAAGTTTGACCTCCCCCTCCAAACTGCCTAAAAGAATTTAACTCTGGGTATGGATAGACTGGGAGGGTCTTTGCTAAGCCCATTCCAAGTAAAAGTAGAAGTTATCCTCTGTAAGAGACATTTACATCTGTAAGGAAAATCTTGATTTGTAAAGGTATCTCCCTCTCTGTACTGGAAAGAAAGGGGGGTGACCTCAGCTCTAGAAACTTATCAATGAGGAAGGCAAGGCTGCATAATAACCTTACTGTGCTTTTATGGTAATCTCCCATAACTGATGCCACCCCCAACATCCTCCATTGTCTTTCTATTTAAGAGGAGAACCTCTACCATTTTGTTGAGAAACTCAGTTTCCCTGGTCTCTCCCAAGTATGCATGTTATAAAGCTTTGTTTGATTTTCTCCAGCTATTCAGTCTCATGTCAACTTAATTTGTAGCCCAGCCAGAAAGGACGCAGAGTGGGTAGAGGATCGTCTTCCTCCCCTTCAAATGAATATAGTTAAAATGTCCGTACTACCCAAAGCCATCTACAGATTCAATGGGATCACTATCTAAATTCCAATGGCATTTTTCACAGAATTAGAAAAAACAATCCTAAAATTTGTATGGAGCCACAAAGGACTCTAATAGCCAAAGCAATCCTGAGAAAGAAGAACAAAGCTGGAGGCATCACACTTCTTGATTTCAAACTATACTACAAAGTTACAGTAATCAAAACAGCTTGTTACTGGCATAAACATAGACACATAGACCAATGCAACAGAACTGAGAGCCCAGAAATAAACCCTCACATATACAGTCATCTAATATTTGATAAAGGAACCAAGAATACTCAACGTGGAAAAGACAGTCTCTTTAGTAAATCATGTTGAGAAAACTGGATAACGACGTGCCAAAAAGTGAAATTGGACCCCTATCTTAACACCATTCACAATAATTAACTTGAAATGGTTTAAAGACTTAAACATAAGATCTGAAACTATGAAACTCCTATAAGAAAGCATAGAGAAAAATCTCCTTGATATTGGTTTTGTCGACAATATTTTGGATATGACACCAAAAACATGAGCAACAAAAGCAAAAATAAATAAGTGAGACTACAACAAGCTAAAAAGCTTTAGCACAGCAATAGAAACCATCAGGAACATGAAAAAACAACCTATGGAATGGGAGAAAATATTGGTAAATCATATATCTGATAATGAGTTAATATCCAAAATATATAAAGAACTCATACAACTCAATAGCAAAAAAACAAATACTCTAATTAAAATATGGGCAGAGGAACTGAATAGACATTTTTCCAAAAAAGACATAAAAATGGCCAACAGACACATGAAAGATGACCATCATTAACAATCAGGGAAATGCAAATCAGAACCACAATGAGATATCACCTCAAACCTGTTAGAATGGCTATCATCAAAAAGTCAGGAGATAACAAGTATGTGTTAGAGAGGTTGTGGAAAAAGGGAATCCTTGTGCACTGTTATGGGGATGTAAATTGGTGGAGCTACTATGGAAAACAGTATGGAGTTTCCTCAAAAAAATTAAAAATAGAAGTAACAGGATCCAGCAATCCCATTTCTGGGTATATATCCAAAGGAAATGAAAAGAGGATCTCGAAGAGATATCTGCACTCCCTTGTTCTTTGTAGCATTCTTCACAAGGGCCAAGATATGAACACAACCTAAATGTCTGTCAGTGGATGAATGGTGTGGTATATATATAATGCAATAGTCTTCAGTCATAAGAAAGAATGAAATCCTGCCATTTGTGACAACTTGGATGAATCTTGAGGGCATTATGATAAGAGAAGTAAGACAGAGAAAGACAAACACTGTATGATATCAATTATATATGGAATTAAAAAAAGCCAAACTCATAGCAACAAGAGAGTGATGGTTACCAGGAGCTAGGGGGTGGGGGAAATGGGGAAATGTTGGTCAAGGTGTACAAACTTCCAGTTATAAGATGAATAAATTCTGGCGCTCTAATGTACAGCATGGTGATTATAGCTAATAATATTGTATTGTATAATTGAAAGTCACTAAGTGAGTAGATCTTAAATGTTCTTACCACAAAACAGAAGTGGCAATTATGTGACATGATGGAGGTGCTAACTCAAGCTATGATGGTAATGATTTTGCAATATATAAGTGTATCAAATCAACAGGTTGTACACCTTAAACTTACACAATATTATGTCAATTATATCTCAACAAAGCTGGGAAAAAAGAAGTAGGTATTTTTACTATCCCCATTTTAGAGTTGACAAAACTAGGCAAAATAAACAACAGATCTAAGATCTGAACCTAGCTTTGTTTGAATTCCAAAACCATTGTTCCTTCCAGCTGTATGTTCTGTAGTGCATATGTTGAGTGAGAGTATGGTCTAGCTGTTAGTGGTAGATTGTATTAATCCTCCCAATTCTTCACTGCTTCCTGTATACATATGGCCTTTGCCATGTAGCTTTATAGGGCTCCCTTACTGTGGGCAAAGAGTAACCCCCATATCTCACCTCTGGTCTCAGCCATGTGACTTTCTTTGGCCAATGGGATATTAATAGGCATAGTGAAAGCAGAGGCTTGAAAGTGTTTGAATGATTGGGTTTACCCTCAAACACCTCTGCCAGCACCATGAGAAAGACTCATTGGTCCAAGGAGAGAATGAGAAACACATGAAACAAATCCACCCAGCCTGGATCAGCTGAGCCCAGCAAGTTGCAGACACATGTGTGAATGCAACCAATGACCATTCAGTCATACCCTGCTGAGTTCAGCCACCCTCAGCCAATCTACAGATCCATGAAAATAAATGTTATTTTTTTTAATGTGGAGATAAGGAAAAAGGAACGGCCTATGGTAATTTTCTTATTTGATTGAATGAAAACTAGGCTATTAATCAGAATATAAAAATTTTAGGGAGAAATTTCTAATTCATTTCTAATACAGTGCCTTTGGGACATTATCTAATATTTTCCAGCTATTTCTCAATGGCAACATAGTATTTAAGCTCATCTATGCTTTCCTCAATCTAAGGAGCTGCAGTTCCCTAAACCTCTTGGAGATAACAAAGACTCAGTTTCTCAAAGTTAATATAGTAAAAATCCTATTCCCAAGCAAATGATCTCCATATCTTCCCCAACCCCATCATTGCCTGTTAGTCTCCGTTGAATGGAATGCTTCCACCCTACAAAGCTAATTATCTCTTCTATTATTGATCTCATTTTCTCTCAAATCCTCCCTTCTCTCTTTCTGTCTATATGTATTCAACTGCTTCCTGACTATTGATTCATTTAAATACGTCATATAAATATGCTCAAGTCTTGATACATGTATACAGATATACATATATATGTACATATACACAAACACACATGTGCATACACACATGCACATATAATTTAAAGCTTTTCTTACATAATGAGTAGGAGTCAAGGATGATGGAAATAGAGCAATCAGAATAAGTGCAGGTTTAAAGGCTGAATAACACAAGACGTGAACAAGTGAGAGGAAGTTGGCTTAAATACTAGCAAAGAGAATAATGCAAGGTTCACATAAAATTAGGGCCATGGTATGGGAGACTTTGGATGCCAAGCTAAAGCATTGAATTTATTTTATATGCAGTGGAAAGTCACTATAGAAAGGAATTCTTGATGTTTATATTTGCAAACCAAATTAAAGTAATTATCATTTAATTAATTTCAGTTATAAGATTAATTTATGCTTAGCTCTTATTGATTCATCCATTCAGTCACTCAGTCGACCAGTGTTTATTGAACATAAATCTTTTGTCATACTGGGAGAGGGAGTTATATAGAAAAAAATAAATGTACATCCAAACATTAATATTTTCCCAAGGAATTACTTCTTTGCTACTCAAGCTTTCTATGATTTTCTTCTATGCATATTTTTAAAGTTATTTTTCTTAATATTAATTTTAGTTCCTCATGCTAGTTCCTTAATTTAATTTAAAATCAGTGTAATTTATTCACTTGAGTGCATATTGCAAAGATTATAGACTTAGGTTGAAATAAAGACTAATGAATTAGGACGTAACATGCCTAATTTCTCTCTCTTTTCTCATCACTCCTCATATTCCCTAACATACACTCATATGCCCGTTGATTTTTGTCACATATTGCTCATATTTGAGTGAATCATCAAAGATTTGTGACGAAAGCTTTGAGTCATATTTTGGCAGGGAAACAGCAAAGGACATTGCCTGTGTAAGAAATAGCATGTGCAAGTGAACAAAAAGAAAGCAAACACATTAATCCACCTGGCTAAAGGGTTTAGTGTTTAAATTTTTAAAAATAGATATGGAAAAAAATATTTACCTCAGTTTGAGAATAGAATCCGGAGAAAGAACACCAAAGTTTATGGAAATCTGGGTATGAAAGCAGAGTTTATTGAGCATTGAACCAGAAGTAGCATAGCATGGTCATCACACAATATAGACATATAGAAATGGTTACACAGATACACAAAGATCTTGATGATACCCTATGAGGATAAAACATCTGATTTGTTCTTGAACCCCAAACAGGAAGTTAGTCTTCCCAATAAAATGTTAGTCTTCTGTTTCTTTTGCTCAAACATGGCAGAAAACAAAAAGATGGTTAATGTTTCAACAGATAACTCTCACCGCCCACCCACTCATGGTTGGTCCATCGTGACTATCCCTACATTGTGACTTTAAGCCCATGTATGACCTACAATCCTCCAAAAATGTCTAATGAGACTCTTTGTATCTGTTCTTAATTCTCAGGAATGAAGACAGAGAGATCAGTTAAGAAACTGCCATAGTCATCCAGGTGAAAAGATGATCAGACTTAAACTAAGATGGTTGTTCATGGGAACAACTGGGAAAAAATAGACTCAAAAATTACATAGAAGAGTGATTTTAAAATCCAAATTGTAAACATTCATTACTAACATTTTTAAGCAGATGTGTCAGAATGCAATCAAAGAAGCAAAACCACCGTGAGTGATACAAGGAATCTATTATAGGAATTAATCTGTACAAGATCCTGGGAGCTGGCTAGGCAATTTACGGAAGTCTGTTAGCTTTGTGTCTGGATGTGAAATGGGGGAGAGTATGGACCAACTAGAACAAGCAAGGATGAACTGGAATTCAAGAGGACGAATTGAAGCTTGTATCCATCTGTCCCAGCTTCCAAGCCTCCATCTTGCATGATGCAGATGGACTGTATTAAAGCTGGTGCACTCATTACAGAACTCCACCTGCACCTGGTCCAGGATCTGGTCGGACTGAAAGGTGTGATTTGGTTGGAGTTCCTGCAGATATGGCTGCCACCTGCCAGCAGAGTGAGTTAGCAGATCAACCACAACATGGTGAACTGCAACAATGCCTGACCTGACAGAGACCTTCTGAGTATAAATATGTTGGCCACTCCATCTCTCCTGTCCAAATCCTGTGCAAATGTCTCTTGCATCCAATTTTAACTGAGAGCCATTCAGGGAAGAGAATTCTGGGATTTTTCAAGACCCTTGTTGCTGGTTGAACAATCTATGCAAGTCTCTTTCCCTGGCATCTGGATCCAGCTTAGCTAAACTGACACTGTACAAAGCACACAGCAGATACCGTGTATGTTGTGTGTGCTTGTGTTTCCATTACATTAAATAAACGTAACATATAAATAGAAATCTATTCCCAAATCCCAATGGACTGTTTTGATGAGGTCATATTAAAATGACTTAAAAGTCATTTATTTATTTAGGCTTTGTGATTTGGGAAGCAGTGCAATCACAAAAATAATCTAGAAACTAGTTTTAAGAGGAATTTGATGAGATGGGTCATGAACTGTTGACTTTGAGGTGAAGACAAAATGTTCAATCAGAGTAGTTCAATACCATATTAAATATATGAATTTGGAGCATAAGGGTGCAGTGTCAACTGAGAGATAGTTTAAAATAAGTATAGAGGTGATGGTCATTATAGCCATGAGGGTTGATTACAATACAAAAAGTGAAGGTATTATAACTCATTACAATAATGAAGCTTAGGGCTCAGTTTAAAACAAACATATCCAGTATTTTTCTGTTCTTTTTGAAAGTAAGTTTAAGCAAATAGAGGGTTGTTAAAATATACTATATTTTATTTTAAATCTTAATACTTAAAACCTCAAGACATTTCATGGATTTGAGATATTCTAATAAATTTGACATGCTTGTGCTTATGAAACAAAAATAAAAATTTTATGTCAAGTTGTAAGCAGCAGCACTATTTTTGCTTCGGAAATATTTTAATGGAAACATTGACTTTTTAAAATGTGATAATTTTCTTACATAGGAAACTGTTTTCAAATGTAATTATATTTTTCTTCCCATTCTCATCAACTTTTGTCTTAATGTTTTATTGTGACTTTTGATTTCCATTTAAAGTCAGTATTTTATGTTTCCATTTGAAGTCAGTCTTTTATTTTTTTCTGCCTTATGCAAACTTTGTATTTTTTTGGAAAGATCACTCTTATTATCAAGGAGTTAACTTTTTGGTTTAGGAAGATCAATATTTGTTTTGGCTTGCCCTGTTTATATAGATATATAATTTAATCAACTCAAATATATGGTCTTCATTTTTCATTTGGAATGTTAGCAGGACTTTAAAGAACTGCTACACGAAAAACATTTAGCTCTCAATACATGCTGAGAATAACAATTCATAGAAATTTCAACATATACATTGTATATACAGCTGTCTGGATTATGACTGTAGTAAAATCCCTATGGAGACCAGATTTATTGCCTTTGATAATTAATATATATATGTATATTTTTTACTCAATTTTCCTTAAAGCCAATTTTAAAAGTAAGAAATTGGATTTTATTTTGCATGTAAACCATGATACCTTGCTGATGGGCACATACAATCAATTTTAATATAACCAAGAACATATGGGAATTTTCAAGGTTATAGAACAATTAGGTCACATGAAAATGAGAGAGCCATGCTGATAACATTTTGGGTGGAATAAAATGATAAAAATTACTATTTCTATATATATATACAGAGAGAGAGGGAGAAATATTGTACTGACCTTCGCTATACCAACAGCTTTGATGAAGAAATACAGAATAAGTTCCAAGAGAAGCTATTCAAGAATAAAAAGCCTTAATGCTGACCCAAAATAATATTTTTACTTCCAAGGTTAAAAACAGAGATGGAAGGCTCTCAGTGGTTGACTTTCTTAGGCGAAGGTGGTGGTGACAACTATTACTATTATTCAGCACTTTGGAACTATAATTATTACAGGATTGTGTTTTATACCATTACATTCATTTGTTAGGTGTGAGTGTATTAAAAAATAGCAATATTCTAAGGTTAGGTTATTTCGGGGCTAAATAGACCCCTTGTGCATAAAGTTCACCACAGAACATATTTTTCTTTCTCCATATTTTCATTTGAATTAATCGAAACCCTAAAATTGTATAATGACTTTGGAATTTTATGGAGAATATTAGTGGCTGAATCTAGAATTTCTTAGAAACATTGGAAATACTTTTTTCAGTTTTGTAAATTTCTGTTTATTAAGAGGAACAGAAAAATATTAGTTTCATACATTACTTGTCTAAATTTCAATTTTTGCAGCAGATCTCTCCAAAATAAGAAGCATTTTTTCAAAAATGATACTGCAATAATTATTATATTTAGGATGCAGAATCTAAACTGTGTTCTTTTTAATGAATAATATTATCATTAACTAAAGCTTAAATAGATAAAATGATATTTCCCTCATATTTTTATATTGGGTAAGTTAGAAATATACTACTTATCAGACATGATTCAATAATAACTACACTATAATTATAATTGCATTCTGATTCCTTTAAATAACCTTTTTTTCAAGTGCTTACTGATAAAATTATCTATTAAAAAGGGCTTTTTGAAAGTACTATAGTGGTTATACTATGGAGAAAATTGACTGATTCTTAGATTTAAAATATATTAATGAATTCACAAGCTATCTTGCACAATTGTGAGTATTTCCAATTTGCAGGATCATGATGACTGATTATTCCATTAACTGCATTTTTGAGGTCAGTCTCTGCAGTCTTCTCTCCAGCATAAAAATGCATATATTGGTAATTGGATTTAAAAATCTACACTTTTTTCAATTATTGTTGTAGCAGAATTAAAGGAAAATTCTTTAAAAAAATACTCTCTTTCAAATAAGAACATGATAAGGCTGCACATTTTGATGTTCATTCTTTATAAACCTCGAAAGGAGAATACCATCCACTGTCAGGTAGTCAAAGGCAAGTTGATCTTTGTTGCAGGAGAGGAGGTGGGAAGAAGTAATTTAAAGTTTATTGCAGTTTATTGAGGTTCTTCCTTCTGCCAGGCTGCTCAGCACCATGCTATATATCAAAAGATGTTATATATATTTGTGCATACATACATATATACACTTATATTCTGTCTCTTCCTTTGTAACAAACCTGTAAATTGTATCCTCATCTTGTTTTATGGACAAGGAACTGAGGTTCAGAGAACCCAGTAAACTGGGCCCAAATATCACAACTACACGGTTCTCTTTGTCACCAATAGCCTTTTGTGGTATCATGTGCGTGGGGGGTCCTGCAACGCAGCAAAGTGAAATAGTATTAGTTTTGTAGTGTACGTCTTTTGTTTCCATGAAAACAGCTTCTGTGTGTACAACTTAAATGTCTATTTAATATAACCCACCCAACCCATTGATTTGCCTAATTCCAAAAGGAGTAAATATTAAAAAACAAAAAAATTAAGGAAAATAGTTGTTCAATAGCTGAGTTCTCTCATGACTGCAAATTTAAGATGTTTTAGTTAACAAATATCCTATTTGTTCATTTAAACTATATGATCTCTCTATTATGCCTCAAAGTCTCAAAGAGTTTACATTTAGAATCTATTTCTACCAAGACAATTGTGGGCAAACAAGAAATCTAGAATACAGTACAAATTATTTCTTCACTGTTTATACATATCACTTTTTAATGCATATAGACCTAGAATGAACGTCTGGAAGTTCCTTTTTTGCTCCAGTCTCCCACTTCCCTACTCTACCTTCAAATGTTTTTTCGTTTTTCCCTCTTCCCTCCTGTCAGAGACTCATATCCACCCTGAAAAGGGTCCTCTAGAAACTGAGCATTATCAGGCTCTACCCAGGAGGGTGAACTGACTCTCCTTAACCATGTTGCTATAGAGATGGCTTGGGTCTGTCGGATTCTTCAGAGGCAGCATCTGTCGTATTCCTCTTAGGAGGAGAATAACTTTTGCAAAAACTAAACAGATTAGTGTGATAACCCATTGAAGCTCTGCTACAGGAGATCAGTGTCCACGAGAGCAATTTGTAAGTTGTAAGAAACTTTAATATGTATACTTCATTTTCTTAAATATCTAAAAAATCTAATATAAGTAGTTGACACCAGGAAAGCCTCCTTCTGACTAGGTGTAGTTACATGAATTCAGGAGTACACTTGCATCTGTTTACAATTACACTGTTGTCAAATACTACTACCTGTTTCAAGTCCACACTGGAGATGTAGGGGGGGAGTCTGAGATTTGCTGCTGCTGCTATCGTTGTTGGTGGTGGTTTGTTGTTGTTTTAACCTCCCAAAAGGTATATATTGCTTAAGTTTGGGATTATTTTGATCGAATGATTGCAATGCTTTTTAGGAAGTTTGGAAATATTAAATAAATGGGCACTTAGTATAAGACTTTTATTTATTCTAAAATATAATTTTCTTTTTTTGCTTAGAAGCTAAAATAACTGTGGAACTTGAATCCTGAAAATGACTTTGACAAAACATCTGTAGTTCTTTCATATGACTTATCCTATGATGCAAAACCATCCATTTCTAGGATAGTAACCTGGGAGCAGCATATATTTTCCCAGATTTTTTTTCCCATTGCTTTAAGGGAAATTTGCCTTTGAAAATGTATTTAATTCTAGCTTTAAGGTTTTTTAGAGTAATCGTATTATTTTTTGAGGAAGATTGGCCCTGAGCTAACATCCATTGCCAATCTTCCTCTTTTTCTTTTTTCTCCCCAAAGCCCCAGTACATAGGTGTATATCCTAGTTATAGGTCCTTCTAGTTCTTCTATGTGGGACGCCGCCTCAGCATGGCTTGATCAGCGGTGAGTAGGTCCCTGCCCAGGATCCGAAACTGCGAACCCCAGGCCACCGAAGCAGAATGCGTGAACTTAACCGCTATGCCACTGGTCCGCCCCGAGAGTAATCATATTAATAATAATAATAGTGCCCACAATTCCCTAGAGTTAATTCTCCCATGTGGTATGTCCTGGTATTACCTGCATGTGACAAGTGGTGAAGTGAGTCTCGGACACTCTCATGGTCAAGATCACCCAGTTAGCCTAGGACTGGGGCAGGATGTGAACCAAGGTCCTCTGACCCAGGAACTCATTGTCTTAACCCCTCGGTTTTCAGGCACATGAAAAGTTCTTTATATGCATCATGCCTATGATGCCCTCAGTAGCTCAACCTAATGGCAAACTATTCCCCACAATTCCATCTGCCTTCTCAAGTTTCCTGAACTTTGAAAGTTGGGAAATATTCCTCTTATGATGGTACTTTGAGTTGCTTTTTACTTATTTCTTCGATCCTTTTAGAGTATATTTTTAGTGGTTTCAGCCAAAAAGAAAATGATTTCCTTAGAAAAAAGTCGAAGTGTAGTATTACCCTCCTGTCAAAGTCATGTTGCCAAGGGAACATTGTGTTCTGATTTAATACTGTGGCCAATGGCAGCTTTATCTATAAAAGGCTGTAGATCCAGAAAAAGCTTTTGATCTTAAATTAAGATTTAGGATAAATTACAAAGAAGCATTCTAGTCGAGTCTAGATAAAACCAAGATGAATTTGCGCTTTGGTTAACAGTTAAAATGGGGAAAAAAAGAGTTGTCTACCTTGGTATATAATCTTGCAATATTACTTTGTGGTTTTACATGTGAAGAGTTATGCTGAGCTGTTGAAGCAAAGAAATATTGGAATAGAAATGCAGGCTGACCGCCCTGTCAATGAAAAATGTCTGCTTCTGGAAGCAGGCATGGGAGGAACATAGGATTTTCCTCTTCCCTCAAGGCCCTGCTCCTTAAAGAGTCGAAAGAAGCCAAAAACCTGCAGGGAAACAAGTTGCCCCTTATACATGGATATAATCATTAAAGTCACATTTGCAGGTATAAGAATCACATCACTCCTCCCTTTTCATCTATCATTTCAAATTACATTATGTAGCACACCAAACAATCCCACTGTAAGAAAGAAACTAAAAGTGAGAGCTCATAGACAATGAGGTGAACCTTCCGCTTTATTCTTCTCCTCCCACTCTATTTCTTTCCTGACCATAAAAAACACTCAGTTTTGCTGAAATATAAAAATACTTATTTTTAAAATTTCTACACAGCATTCCATTAGACAAATATACTATACTTTGACTATAACTAAGAGATATTTTCAGTTATTTCTGTTTTTGTTTTTGTTTTTTGCTGCTAAGATAATGCTACATTGAACATCGTTTGTAAGAATCTCTCTGCAAATGAGTAAGGATTTCTTTAAAATGTACTATTAGGACTGCATTATCTAGGTCAAATATTATGTATATTTCAGAAAACTTGATAGATATATCACCAGGTTTCTTTACTTCTTCTGTTTTACCAAGTTATACCCCTAGAGTTCTATCTACACTAGTTAGTATCTGTCTTTTAAATAATGTCAACCTAATGGATAAAAATGATTATTTCTTAATTGTAATTTGCAATTTACTGGTTCCTAGTGAGATAGAAATTATTTTCATGTTTTTATTGGCCATGCATATCTATTTTACTCGGAAATGACTGTTCGTATTATACACTAATTTTTCTATTTACTGTTTGTCTTTTCTGTTTATATGTAAGAGTAAATATCTTGATTAAATATATTGATATTCACCCCTATTTTTGTCTTAAATCGTTATTCCCTCTTTACTCACTTTTTTATCACCATTTGTTAGTCATATCATTCTTAACAGCATTACTGCTGTCTTAGAGATTGTGAATTTCTAGAGGTCAGAAACTAAGTCTTTTTTAAATTGCTTGACACAGTACCCAGCACAAATAGATACTTGGGGTGTGTGTGTGTGTGTGTGTGTAATTGATGATGAATCCCTAAGCTACATATATATATATTAATAAGACAAATATAATTTACATCAAGTAAGATATATGACTGGATTTATGTGAATAAAGTGGAATTAAACAAGACTGAATGGTGTGCAGGGTCTCGAGTGTGCGATTTGTGGATGACAGCACTCTATCTGGGTCATTTGGTCATGTTCCTTCCTGCTATACATAGGTAGATCCACGTGTTAATCAGCTCAGTTATGACATATATTTATAACCTATGATTAAACTCATAATCGACTGCCCAGAACAGAGCACGAGGTCGAGGAGAGAGTTGGAAATACTAAATGAAAGTCGGGATTTATGGCTCTCCAACTTGGGCAATTCCGTTCATAAAAACTAGTCTCCTCAATTAGTGGTTCAAATAGTTCATTTCTCACTCAATTATTTAAATAGTTACAATTACGTAAATTCAACCGTATTGTTAAGCTTCTTTGCAAAAGAAAAATGTTTAATTTATAAATTTGGGGAGACATTTCTCAAATTTTTGCATGTTTTATGTCATAAAACTATATGGGACATGCTAGATTTTTAAATGGATTTTAAGATAATTATATCTTGATGCCTTTAATATTTTAAAAGAATTTGAAGTATAGTGGAGGAGACTATAGATGTAAACACCCAGTGAAATACTTACAAAGATGTTGATCATTATAAAGAGTAAACAACTGACAAAATCTTTTTTCAGTTAGAAAATAAATAAGTATTCTAAGAGATCAAGCATATAGAAGAAATACATAATGCCAGCTATGTTCATTTCTATATGACTGTTACATAATATGTAAAAACAGAAATTATGAAAAATATGCCTAAATTACAAGACTGTTTCCATGGGCACATCCAGGACCTGAATGCAGATTATTCCACGCCATCACTTGTAAAAGAGCTTAAAGATCCACATTAAATTAGAAATACTGCTTCTCTCAGATACACTTGATTTGACTATGTTTGACAAAGAAAGCATTTCCTTCGAAGACTTTTGCCAATGTACATATAGCCTAGAATCATACGGGATGATTATCTTGTAAAGGCAATTAAAGGATTATGAATCAACAATCTCCATTTGTAGTGTGTATAAACTACGTCAAGTAAGAGGGACTATAACATAGAGGGAAAATATGTTAGTAAATGATATTGATAATATTCTACAGAGGGCAAATATTCAAGAAAAGTCAGTCATAAAGGAAAGAATAATTTTTTCATTTCATGGAACAGGGAAACAAATCGAAAGTTAGTACATATATTCCAAGGTTTTTCAATCTTGACACTATTTACATTTTGGGCCAGATAATTCTTTGTTGTCTGTGTTGTCAGAAGGCTGTCTTGCGCATTGTAGGATGTTTAGTACCATCCCTGGACTCTACCCACTAGATGCCAGAAGCACCCCCTGCTGTGACAACCAAAAAATATCTCCAGACATTGTCAAATGTCCTTTGGGCTGGGGTGCAGATCACCTGGTTGAGAATCACTCATATATTCCATTAATGTTACTACTGTAGGGGAAACTTCTTTATGGAAAGGAATTATCTGTAGGTATGGCTGTTTTGCTTTACTAGTCAGTTTGCTTAAAAATGACCTACTTGAGGGGCTGGCCTGGTGGCATAGTGGTTAAGTTTGTGCACTCTGCCTGATGGCCTGGGGTTCACAGGTTCGGATCCCAGGTGCAGACCTCTGGACTGCTTATCAAGCCATGCTGTGGCAGGCATCCCACATGTAAAGTAGAAGAAGATGGACTTGGAAGTTAGTCCAGGCCTGGTATTCCTCAGCAAAAAGAGGATTGACTACGGATGTTAGCTCAGGGCTGGTCTTCCTCACCAAAAAAACCAAAAGATTGACTTGATTGCATGTGTAGAAATAATCTGAGACTGTTTCCTGCTTGGATAGAACTTTTATGATCAGTGTACTGGATTGACTGAATCATATTGAGTAATTGCCACTTAAAATTATATCCTATGAAATTTTTGTTTTAATTTTAGGCATGCTTTTCCTTTTGGAATGTTACATGTGAAAGAAGTAGAACTTGGGTTTGAAACTTGTCCTTTTAAAAAGTTTACTTGTCCCTCTTGAAGAAATAGATATTTTTGACAACTGTAATATCTGAACATTCCTAGAACAATGCTAACACAGGGGGTTAACAGCTTGCACTTGTACAAAATACTTGAAGTCAGTCAGAAAGCCATTATTATGACCTTGTGCTGACCACATTCTATGAAGTGTTACATGATCAGGGACAGGGAAGTTGGTTAATGGAAGTTATATAGTAGCTAGATGTATCCTTGTCACACTTCATCTAAACTGATACATTGCAATGGTCCACACTGCTCAGACCTGGCAATTACTGTCCAATTCCAATCTATTCCACACTGCCACTATAATGAAAAATAATTAGGAGCCTGAAAATGAGTTTTCACATGAAATGGTTTCAGTGCTTGGACACAATCGCCTTTGGCAGATGGCTTTGGGTTTGCTTTAATATAATAAAGACAGTTAATCATCTCTAAAGAGTGCACTGAATGAATAAACTTTTAACACTACTTTCTACAATGAAACTCTTATATTGATCAAATGTTTAATGCTGAGGGGTGGAGGTTGCTTTGGTGGAATTGTTTGGAATGAGCACATAAATCACTGGAAAATAAATTCATTAGAAAATAAGAAAATCGGTTTGAATTGATTATCTATGATTGATGGAGAAAAATTAAAAGCTGAACACTAAAATCAACTACTCTTCCTGAACACTGTTGCTATAATAGATACAGATATTTTTGGATGTCTTTATGAGCACCCTGATTTTGGTAAGACTGAAATAAATCACTTTATTATAAAAAAAAATGTATGTGTGATGGAGCAAAGATAGTCTCTTCGACAAATGGTGCTAAAACAACTGGACATTCATGCACAAAAAAAAAAAATGAATGTAGACACAGATCTTATACCATTCACAAAAATTAACTAAATATGGATCACAGGCCTAAATGTAAAATAAAAAACTATAAAATTTCTAGAAGATAACATAGAAAATCTTGAGTGTGGTGATGCCTTTTAGATACACCAAAGACATGACTCATGAAAGAAGGAATTGATAAGATGAACGTCAGTTAAATTAAAAACTTCTGCTCTGAGAAAGGCAGTGTCACGAGAATTAGAAGACAAGCCACAGACTGGGAGAAAATATTTGCAAAAGACACATCTGATAAAGGACTGTTATCCAAAATATACAAAGAACTCTTAAAACTCAACAATAAGAAAGCAAACAACCCATCACCAAAAAGATATACAATGGGAAATAAGCATATGAAAAAATGCCCCACTTTACATGTCATTAAGTAATTGAAAATTAAAACAACGAGACACCACTACACACCTACTAGAATGGCCAATATCCAGAACATTGACACCACCAAATGCTGACGAGGATGTGGATCAACAGGAACTCTCATCCATTGCTCGTAGGAATGCAAAACAGTACAGCCACTTTGGAAGATAGTTTGAAGGTTTCATGTAAAACTAAATACACTCCTGTTAGATGATCCAGCAATCATGCCCCTTGGTATTTACCCAAAGGAGCTGAAAACTTATGTCCACACAAAAACCTACACACAGATGTTTATAGCAGCTTTATTCATAATTGACAAAACTTAGAAGCAACCAAAATGTCCTTCAGTAGGTGAATGGATAAATAAACTGCGGTGCATCCAGATAATTGAATATTATTCAGTGCTTTAAAAAAAAAAAAAAACCCATTAGGGCATGAGAAGACATAGAGGGACCTTAAATGCATATTACTAAGTGAAAGAAGTCAATGTGAAAGGCTACATTCTGTATGAATCCAACTGTATGACATTCTGGAAAAGGCAAAACTATAGAGATAGTAAAAAGATCAGTGGTTGCCAAGGATGGGGGTGGACCTGGGAGAACACAGACAATAGGCAGAACATGGAAGATTTTTAGGGGAGTGAAAATACTCTGTATGATAGTATAAGGATCAATGTTTGTCATTACATTTTGTCCCAGCCCATAAAATGTACACCACCAAGAGTGAACGCTAAAGTAAACTACAGACTTTGGGTGATTATGATGTGTCAATGTAGGTTCATCCTTGGTAACAAATGTACCATTCTGGTGAGTGATGTCTATAATGCAGGAGGCTGTGCATGTTGGGGGGGCAGGGAGTATATGGGAACTCTCTGTGCCTTCCTCTCAATTTTATTGTAAACCTAAAACTGCTCTAAAAAAATCAAGTCTTTTAAGAAAAATGTATGTATGTGTGTACCTACCTACCTAATACCTACCTAAATATATATGTATATATGTAATATATGTAATGTGTATATAACTTAAAAATGAATATATTTTTCAAGAAGGGAAAGGAATCCCTCCGTTAAGAAGAAAACTCAAATTTTAACACCAAGCTGTAAATCATTTATCAATTTTTTCTGAGAACAAGTGATGAGTGAACTTAAATTCACATTTCTCACTTGGAAAAAATATCTCACTGAAAAAAATTTTATAAATCAATGCTTCAGGATTAAATTGGTTTATTAATTGTGTCCTTAATCAGTATTGAATTTCATTGTGAAGAGCCTATATTTAGATATGAGCTAAGCTATGTTCTGAAAGTACATAAATAAGATTTGTCATTGTCAGGGACTTAGTGCTTTTATTTACTTAGGTTTTATTAGAGACTCTATTTCATAAACCGATAGCATTTAAGGGTACTCAGCCAGTGGTAATTTTTCTTCTTTAAATGGTATGATTTTGTAAAGCAACATTGGAATGCTAATGTTTTCCAAAACTAAATAGTAGTTTGGGTATTTATATGAGGCAGCACTACTGATTGCACAACATGTGACTAAATTTTCTCTTAACTTGACAGATACACTTAGATCAAATCTCTTTATTGGGCTTTCTGGTTATGTAAATATGTTGCATCATAATCAATGGTTTAAGTTTGATTTGTTTTACTATAACTGGCTTTCACTGAAGGGTGCTTGGTGTTTTCTGAAATATCCATACTTGAAAACAAATGGCGATGTAAGTATAAAATGGAATTATTGTTTTCGTCTCTAGTTACTTAAAATGCATTATTAGAATTGATTTTTGTAAATTTTGAAACTTGTGTTTTGGAGTATATCTGTAAATAGTATTGCAAAGCTAGATATGCCATTCTTTATTTACTGGTGGCTGTTAAGTTTTATACTCTAGTTCGATATTCAACTGCTAGTTTTCTACTGTCCTGATTTTCCACGAAACAACATCTTTTGCTGTTCCGAGTACGGGATTTTTTTGTTTGTTGGTTTAAGTTTTAATGTGCATACATCCACAACCCATGTTTCATTTCTGCATTTCAGATACTATGACTCATTGTTTTGATTAATAATTAAAATGCCAGTTTGAGAACTACCATTGCTTATATTTAAGGAGTATTTTTCTTTGAAACTTATCATGAGATGAAACCTGATTAAGATCAATGAATAATATATTGATAATCTTTCACTTTTGTAGAAAGAAGAAGACAATGGAAAATATTTTGAAATTTTTGTCACTTTTTGACAGTTAACATGGCTTCAACATGGCATGAGTCAGTTCTGTTTACTGCAGGCAAAGTGGGTTCAGACACCCCTGGTGGTCTAGTGGTTAAGATTCACTGCTCTCTCTGCCGCAGGCCTGGGTTTGTTTCCCGCCAGGGAAGTACACCACCTATCTGTTGGTTTTCATACTGTGGCACCTGTGTGGTGAGCGTTGTCTGTTATAGCACCAGAAGGTGAGAGGATGGTGCAAAAAGCCTGGGCAGAGTCCAGCCCTGCTGCACACAGGGTCACTAGGGGTCAGAATCGACTCCATGGCACTAACAACAAAAGTAGGTTCATGGGTTCAGGTTGCCCTTGTCCATAGTCCTTAACAAGTCACATTCGGCTACAGTGTCCTGATTCTTTGTGGCTCTGTTGAGCTAATCTGTAAAGGTTACCTTTTTGGAGAATAATCAGGGAAATGCTTCCTCCACATGGCAACTCTACTCACCCATTCCTGAGAGACTGCAATCTGAAATCAAGACTTAGCCTCACCTGGAGGAGGAGTGAAAAAGTAAAGGTTGTTGCTATAATCAGCCCTGTTCACCAACTCTTCTTTGAGCCAAAATCTCTGATGGAATATCTGATTTCCTCTTCATACAAAGCTGAGGTTGTTGCCTCATGGTTTTCTAGCAATTCCTTATGTGAATGGACAACTTAACAGAATTAATGAATGATAATGTATGAGAAATGGCATAAGCTTTGAAATCAGGTAGATATGCATGCAAAGCTAGGGTGTGCTATTTAGTAGCTGTGTGACCATGAACAAGTTGCAGAAAAAAGTGACAACACCCCATTGGGTTTCCTGGAGTGTTGAATGTTATAATATATGGGCATAGCAGATAGAGGAGGATCAATAGCATAGTAAATCTAAACAAATTCTAGCTGTTATTATTACTAATATGGTAATTATTCTGTAATTTGAAAACACCCTCTCTTTGTGCCTCTCCATGTACTTCCTGGAATTTGATACGGAAAACGAAGCGCATCTAATGATTTGTGCATTAGTTTGTAAAAAGATTAAGCTAAACAAGACTGTTAATTTTTTCTCTCCGTGTGCACTAATATGCAAATATCAAGTTAGGTTCAACTGACTGTGTCTACATGGAAAAGATGAAGTGGAAGGTTGAAATCTGAGAGGTTTATACTAGAAAACATTCTAGAGGAAAAAGAAGACAGAATTACTAAATTTGCCCTTTTTTTGGAATAAACTGACAACAAAATTAATATTATACATTATATAAATGTGATTGTTGATTTCAATTAATTTAAAACATAAATATTGAAATATATTATGAATAGAACATAAAGAATATAAATGAGGTAATTACATTCTAGTGTTCATTTTTTGAAGAATCTTATTTTTAGTCTTTCTTAGTTGAAAAATCTTGTGGAATTTAGATTTAGAATTTTGTCAACTCAGAAATAATGATTCTTTGCTTTATAAGGGTAAACTCTAGATAAGATCAAAAGGAATTTGTCTGATTTATATCAGTTCCTTTTTTCCATTTTTTTCAATACACGTGTAACCTACAAAAAAGGAAAATTTTAAATTCAGCTTGTAAACAAATAAGGTAAAGGATTCCTCTTTTTTAACAAAGGATTTTGCCATTAGGTTATTTAAATATTAAATCTCTGACTGCACTCAAATATAATGCCTTTATGTATTGATAACTGATAATTTTTATACAATTCATAAAATGTGTGTATTTTGTACATTTATACCTTGAAATATAATGTATTTCAACAATGAATTTACATCTACGACTGTAATTCATCTAAATTATGTCAACAAAGTTAAGAATGGGGAAATTGTTTTATATGCTACCTATAAACTTTTGAAATGTTTTTAACTTGAGTGCTTTTGTGACCTAAAGTATCAGGTTAAAGTTTTTTCCAGTTTTTCTGGACCCAACATCTAATATATTTAATTTCTACTCATGCTTTAAGTAGGTTGTATAAGCAACTGACTGACAAGGAGAATTACTACATTAGAGTCTTATATAAGGTCTATTCTTTTAAGATTTCTGTCATAGTTGTTATATATATGTTTATATATATATTTCTCTAGGGAGCTCCTTCTTTCTTTTATCATCTTTATTCTAATTTATAGCAAACAAGCTGTGAAATTTGATATAATTTGTTTATCAAAATATCTATCCACTTTGAATGTCATTAAGCTGCCCTAAATTAATTAAAGAACTCTCTAAAACTAATCCCTATAGTAAGTAGTCCAACATGGAGCTCTTTTTATCTTGCTGTGTTGCCATTTATCATTATCTTATGTTTATACTTGTTCAGCCAACTCACTATCCATGTGACAGTGCTCAGATGCAGGTCAATTTGAATTCATTCTGCAAGTCAACAACCATGAGATGTGGTGTTGAATGTTTTTCTTTACTTCAGCCAGAAAACTTGTATTTTAGTTCCCCAAACTAACTAAATTTATCTAGTAAAAGATGCTTTTCACAAGTTAAAAATAATAAAACTATGAAAAAATACAAGACTGTGCCTTCAAATTAAAGCTTTCTTTTTCAGATGCATTAATGAGGATTTTACTCTAAGTGCAATCAAAATGTTCAAAAATTTTAAAAATGACAAATCTATTTTTATCTCTCTGGAATTTCTTCTGAATTTTAGCTACGACCAGATAATAATTCAAAATAAAAAATTAAAATTTGAATTTGTCACAGGATGATGAAACATGAAAGTTTGAAACAACATAATATGTTTAATAATTAACCCTCAACATTGTTGAAAGGTATTTATGTGAAGGGGGCTGAGGAAAATATGATTGGGCAGTTAGGAGAGTCCATCTTGAGAAATGAGCTTGCCTTATATCCTAAGGCACTTAAACTTTACCTTTAGGAAATACATTACACAATAGGGAGAAATGATCAGTTCTATAATCTAGAAAGTTCACTATGTCAGCAGGAGAGGGGATAGATTTAAGGGGAGCAGAATTGAAGCAGATATGTTAAATAAGTTGCTATTTTGATGGTCCAGGCAGGGGATAATGAAGGCAAACCAAAATTAATACAAGGTGGACTAAATATTTAAAACCAAACATATTAAACTAAAAATAATAAAAAGAAAATATAGGCAAATATTTAACTTATATCTGGAACTAAAAGAGTTTCTAAGTACACATGTATTTAAAGAAATCTTAAATTGAAGACAGATACATTTGGCAAAACATGTATACATGTATTTGTGTGAAAATATTTAAAACAAGCTAATATCAAAATTAATATGAGTTTCTCAAAACTGAGAAAAAGTCCTCTAAAAAAGTTAAAAAAAGATTTAAATTTTTTACTGTGTAAAGACAACATAAAAATTAATAAGAAATATTACCAAGAACTTATTAAGAAAAACTAGCAAAGATCACTATGAGTAATTCCCCAAAAAAGAACACAAACTGATAATACATATAAAGTTTATCCACACTATTGAGCAAAGATATGCAAATTAAATTGAAAATAACACGCTGCTTCTAAAACTCAGAGTAGAAGTTTCTGTCACCGGTTTGCTAAAGGCAGTTCTAAATGGTGAGCTCTTCTGATTCTCATCAATTTATCAATCTTCATAGACTTCAAGGTATGTGTACTCATCTTGTCATTTTTTTCAACAAATATTTATTAAATGCCTATTATGTTCTAGGGACTGCCCTATGCATTGACGATTTAATGATACACAGAGTCAGCACAACCCCCACTATTAGGAAATATGTAATCCTGCCGGGATGAGTTATTTAATAGGGGAAATTTTATTTCTAGATAATAAAAATCCTATTAATCTATTTTTATGTACTTCTAATCTGAGCCTGTTGCTTTTTGACAAATTCTTACTCACGTATCGGGGTCAACGTTTTACTTCAGGAGCAAGCAAAATTAAGTCATAGTATCCTCTCATCTTACAATTCCCATGTTTTCTGAAACCTCGTGTAGATAGCCTTAAGGGCATCATAAAATATTAAAAGAGCTCGGTGAACCTTCTGAGGTTCAGTGCCTTGGCCATGAATTGGTTATGAGATTTAGTTCAGTTCAGTGTCTCTGGATGGTTATAAAAGAACTGGGGTTTAAATACTAGCATAAGAGTGAAGACTAGTAGGATTGGTCACATAACACTAACACAGGAAGACTCCTGGATTTTCTTGTTTTTTTTTCAACCTGAGTTTTATGTTTTAAAATATTAATTAAAAAGAAAACAACAAAACTACTATGTTCTGGGACTAGTCAGGGCATGGGAGACACAATGGAGAACTTGACAGACAAGATCCCTCCTCTCAGGGACTTGAGGGCCTGCTTTCTTACTGCTCTTGAACTTTCCTCAATGGGGCCTTCCTTCCTAACTTTAAAAACAAAAAGATAAAAGTTCATATTTGTGTTGGGGACATGGCTTTTTTATCGGGCACAAAGAGAATCCTCAAGTCCATGCTAACTAGAGTCAAGCTTAAACCATCAAAGAGCTACAGACTTTTTCTGTCAAGGGAAGGGGAGGTCCCTTATTGAATTGCTTTTACTGAATTGAACTCAGGCGTATTGGATTCAGACCAACTACTCTTCATCCAAAATTATGTTTAGGAAGCTATTCTACTGAGCCAATCATTCAGTTTCCTAAGAGAACAATCTTATAATGTTTAACAAAAGCTGCATTGATTAAATGAAAAATAGTATGGATGCTAAATTGAAATTTTTCTATAGCTATAGTTAACATAATTTCATAAATTTTCAGACTATAATTATTATGGATTTTCTAATGACATAAAAATTTAGAGGTTTGTTTTTCTTCCCTATTCTGGTGTGTTAATGTGGATCTAGAATAGATTTTCTAGAAGTTTTATTCTTACATATATGTACTAACTTATTCTGCCTCTTTACCCTATCAAGTGCATTGTATGGTTTAAGTGCTACGCTTCTGTAAACAGAGCTTTATCTTTGCTCTCCATTTAGCTCTTCTTAAAAATAGTTTAATGTATTTTAATAGTGAACTTACAGGAACAGCTCAGGAGACAGACAACATTAAAAGCATGTATTTCCATGTAGGACAACTCAGAAAAGTATAGTGAATGGATGGGATCCACTGTAAAACAAAAATGCTACAAACATCATTTAGTTGCCCTTAATAAGAGATATACTTGTTTGGAAAAAATCCAAATGCTGGCATTGTGCAGAAAAAATTTAGCAGGTTTATTTATAAGTCTTATAAAGTTGAACTGCTGAAACTTGTTCACTGAAACTTTTGACTTGCATAAATGCTTTACATTCCGCATTTATATTAAACATTCATACATTCATTCACAAAGAAGAATGGAAAGACTGCCAATACCCGATTTCTGTCTCCTATTTTTCCACTTCCAATCATACTTCCGACCCCATGGAAAAAAATATCTAAAGTTCAGAACACCCAATAACAGGAAGAAAAGAATTTTTTTAAAATTTGTAATGAAATGTTTCCCATCATAGTGGATTCTTAAGCCATTCTCCATGTATGTGGCATGCTAGCTAGAGGTCTTTTGGCATACAGTAGTCTGCCCTCATCTGCGGTTTAGCTTTCTGTGGTTTCAGTTACTCATGGACAACTGCGGTCCAAAAATACTAAACGGGAATATTCAGAAATAAACAATACATAGATTTGAAATTGCATGCTGTTCTGAGTAGCGTGCGGAAATCTCAAGCCTCCTGCTCAGTCCCGGGCAGGACATGGATCATTCCTTTGTCCAGCATATCCACACTGTAGACAGTACCCCCCCGATTCGTCACTTAGTAGCTGTCTCGGTTATCGGATTGACTGTCCTGGTATCACAGTGCTTGTGTTCAAGTAACCTTTATTTTACTTGATGCCCCAGAGCACAAGAGTAGAGATGCTGGCAATTTGGATATGCCAAAGAGAAGGCCTAAAGTGCTTCCTTTAAGTAAAAAGGTGAAAGTTCTTGGGTTAAGCAAAGAAAAGAAATCCTATGCTGAGGTTGCTAAGATCTGCAGTAACTTTTATTACAATGTTGTTCTGTTTTATTATTAGTTATTGTTGTTAATCTCTTACTGTGCCTAACATTAAACTTATCACAGGTATGTATGTACAGGAAAAAACATAGTATATATAAGGTTTGGTACTATCCATGGTTTCAGGCATCCGTTGGGTGTCTTGGAACGTATCCCCCGTGAATAAAGGGGGACTGTTGTAATTGTTACACCTATGGCATGGATGGCACCCAAGTTGGTGTCTTCAAAAAGATCCACCAGATAGGCCTCACTTGCCTGCCGCAGAACACCAACAGCTGCGCCCTGGAAGTGCAGATCTGTTTTGAAGTCTTTGTGCAGTGTCTCACACCAGATACTGGAAAGGAAGTTTGGCAATCAGAAGTTCAATGGCCTTATGATGTCAAATTTCATAGGAGTGCCACAGTACCAGACCTGTAGCGATGAGATTTCTTCACTCCTCCAGTAGAGGGCGCACCCTGGCGAGCGGCTTTTGTAGCCAGTGCTTTACACCAGTCTATTTGCCATCAGTAGGCTGTGTAGAAGCCATGGTATGGAGACCTCCTTCCTTACCCTCCTTCTCCCGCTGGAGCTCAGTGAGCTAGAGGCGAAGCTGGCGTTAGTCACTGCGCTAACACAATTTTCCATATAGCTCTTAATCAACGGTACAGACTATCTGCATCCCCTATAGTTACAATCAGAATTCTCTGCTGTTCAATCCCTGTAGAAAGCCTGGTTATGAAACTGATATTGTGGAGAACTGTTTGTGGACACTCTCTAGTGTGTCTCTTTGAATTATAACAAACCCATACAGAACTGAAGACTTGCTTCTCCCTGTTCGTGTCCCTGTGGAATTAATTTTACTACATTGGTGGAAATTCTAAGAAACAAATGCTGCAATTCACTATTTTGTTTTCTTTGGAAATATTTTACTGAAACATTAGGCACTAGATCCCAGTGTCCTGCGTTTGGAGATTAGATGATTCCACTCAGGACCCACTATTTGAAAAAGCTATGCATTTTCTGAGCAATTGTTTTCTTTATCCAATCTTATGAAAACTGTCAATGTTTATTCTTGTGGTAGTTATTTTTCCTTGGCAAGGGGTCATATAATCAAACTTCCCACTAACACTGACAACTTTACAGAAACATACTACTGTCCTAATTATATACCCTGGTCACATTCATTGTGTTCAGCCCTGTGATTCTATTTCTAGGAAGCTGTCCTAAAGAAATTATAAAAAAGTCAGACAAATTTCTGTGAAAATTTTTCCTCATAAAGTTATTCATAATCAAAAACTACAACAGTCTAGATATATGAAAGAAAATAATGGTTTAATAAATTGTGCATCTCCAAGATAGGATATTACCCAGCTATTAAATGATGTTTAATAATAATTTCAGTGACACGGAAAATATTATACCAAAAATGTAGGACTCAGAATTGTGTCATACAGGATCTAAAATATCCGAAATGTGTATAAATAACAATGTGTATCTCTCAGTGGTGAAATTGCCATAGATTTGTATTTTTATCCCTATGAATTTCTGCATGGTCCAAGTATTTATAATGATATGTACTAATTATGTAATAATTTTTAAAACTGTTTATTTTTTTTTTTTACAAAAAGAATGGAAGGCAGCATTCAGTACAGTGAAAATGGAGAGAAATATATGAAACTATGCTTTCCATGAAGAAAAATAGATAGGAAATGACTGATAGGCTATGTGGGGAAGGGAGGGCTGGGTGGAAGTACAAGGAAGTATAGGAGACTGGGAGTTCTAATAAGTGTATAAATTAGGAGAAAAACTACATAGCTGAAAGAATACAAATTCGCTTTTGTACTTGGCAGTTTGATTTGACATTGGGACAACCATGTGGAGTGAAACAGTGGGCAGTTATATACTAATACAAGACTTGTAACTTGGGAGCTTTTTGACATATTTGATGGATATTTGGGCAGTTTTAAAGATTCCAGTCCTTAGTATTACGAGTGAACCTGTGAGTTGCAAAATTGGATGAGATATTATTATAAGAAACATCTTTTTTCTACCACTCTACAGTCATGGACTGCATAACGACATTTCAGTCAATGACAGACCACATATACGATGGTGGTCCCATAAGATTAGTACCACATAGCCTAGGTGTGTAGTAGGCTGTACCATCTAGGTTTGTGTAAGTACACTCTGTGATGTTCCCACAAGGACAAAAGCGCCTAAGGACACATTTCTCAGAAAGTATCCCTGTCATTAAGAGATGCATAACTGTGTCAGGAAACAGATTATAGTAAAAGAGTTTAGATTTTAAAAATTTAATAATTTAAAATATTTGCACTATACTTGTATACACTCACGTCCTTAGAACTGGGCTCCTAGCAAATAGCTCAGGGTTTACATGGTTTCCCTAAGAACACTCACTGGGAGTTAATGCCATCCTCATGACTAGTTTTGCTCACTTTTCCAGGGTCTCTGGCAAGAAGGGTCTCCTCTTGCTGTCTCTTCTTAGTTGAGCCATGCTTTCCCTTTAGAAAACTACCTACCAGAATTAGCATCAGATTCTTGCTTCTCCATTGTTCTTGAACATACCTTTTACCAAAGATGGGAAAGTTTTAGGGGAATTATAAATATTTCTTTCTCAAGAAAAGAAAAGTCAGTATCTCCTGACTTAGAAAATATTAAAGCAGTTTACCTGGGAAGATTTAGCTTACCTTTCTTTTTCTCTGAAAAGAGTGATATATATATATATATATATATGATTTATGATGTATATTAAGTTAAAATATGCCTTAATTGTGTATAAGTTACCCAAGATTGTCAAGCTTATTTAGGAAAAACAGAAGGTGGGTGTTAACTTTACTCAGTGGGTACTTGAATGAAGATCGAAAAATAACTGTTTTTCTTTCAATCAGTGCGTCGCATTTTACAGGACGTAATAACATACAGTGGAGTCGTGTTTCTTTGCCTGTCACTTCGCATATAGAATCCCAACATAACAGCACCCAGCAAGCGACGTTATGTTTGTATAGGCAGCAATATGATATTTTCCCTGAAGTTTAAAAGGCAACATAATTTCACATTTTGTACATTCAATTTTAATTCAAAAATATGGTTTGAGTGGGAAAAGGTTGACTATCAGATCTTGATTATTTTTTGTCACTGGGCCAAAGCCTGGAAACCATCTCAAGTGGACCTTTATTTTCACCTGCAGCCCTGAAGCATAATTGAATTGCTTGCTCAGGATGTCATGCACCACTCAATAAGGGGGCAAAATGAACAATTGACTTCATAATTTACCAGGTGTGCAGAACTTCTCTATGAATATAGTTAATTAATTTATAAATAACTGCTACAAGGCAGACATTAGGTCAGGGTTTTATGTAGATGAATGCTATATACAAGAAAAAGCAACGTCCTTTTATAAATTATCTAATTCTGATGAAGGAGACATATTTAATAATTGTTATAGTCATTTTAGAAAAAACTTTAACATTTTTATTAGATCTTTATTTATAAATGTCTTCTATTTTCTTGATTCTTTAATTAAGAATAGCTATAAAAAGATGCTTATTTTATACCTAATTTTTAAATGTACACAAAGATTTTTATAAAAAGTTATTCATATACTTTAAATATATTAGTTTTGTTTTAACCTCCAATAAGAGAATAGTGACCCATAAATAAACATACTTTAATAATGCTGTATATAATGCACAGTAAATCAGTAATTGTTTTATGATAGTAAAGTGGGAGTATGTTTTCCAAGAGAGAGAGGAATAAATAAATTCCTTACACTTTCGTGGAACAATCATTGCCTGATTTCCATTGATGTAGTGAAAAGTACACTTTCTATCCTGCCCATTTGCCACCTTGTATATAGCTCACAGTATTTCAAGACAAAATTGGTGGACAATTCACATATTTTATTAGGTCTACTTCCAAATTGGTGCAATAAGAAAAGAACCGTGTATATGACTCAGGATTCACACTGACAGCATTGTGTAGTTACTTACCTTTAGACCGATGAATGCCAAGATTGGAGGGGGTTTCTTGTGGTGAACCTGAGTAGTGTGATGCAGGACTTGGTTTTCATTGTGTCAGTTCTTTTGTCCTGGATCTTTGTCTGCCATCTTAACAGTATAACAGTCCATATTTTAAAGCCTGTTATTTGGTTTATTATAATTTTTACAGTGGACCTTTCATTCCCATTGTTGGAAAATGCACACATTCTCTATTTGAAAATAATTTTACAAAGTTTTCACAGTTAAAAATAAAACTTCCAAACTTGAAGGGCTCCTTGAACAGTGAAGCAATGATGCACAGAGTAAACAGGAGGACAGAAGTGCTTACAGAACGTAAGTGTCACCTCTGATGTTTCAGTTCTTATGGCAACAGACTCTCCATGTTTGAATTGTCCAACATAACTCAGAGTCACGTATATCGGTAGGGGTTCTGTCGTCTGCAAACTATTCCTAAGATATTTGGAGTTCTTAGCAAACATTCTAAAATATCTGGTAACTTTCGGGGAGTGCACGGGAACTGAGGGAAAAGTAGGCCTGCTTTCCAAATTAGTTTCGAGAGCTGACTCAGCTTGATGAGGTGTTAACCGTGAAACCCTACGAATTGCTCCAGGACACTTCGTTGAAGAAATATATTTTGTTCTGTTTTGTTTTTCAAAATCAAATTAAATCTGGCTCTGCGTTTCCACTTGGGAGAGTTAGTGGGAAGTCTGATATCAGTTCTGATTGCTCCCCTCTTCCCATCCATCCTATCCTGCCTGCCCCCTAGCCCACCTTGGTCATCTGCAATGGCCTGTGTGGGTCCCATTCCTCCTTCCCCTAAACAGAGCAGCATCCTCTGCCAGTCCTTCATCACGCGCCGGGCGCTGCTGTTCCAGAAAGCGGTGCTCACACACCACACTGAGCAATCATCTCTTCTGACGTCCTGCTTTCTCCTGAGTTGGTGTGCGAGCGGGATGCTGGCCTCTCCCACCCGCGGGATCCCTTAAATCCAGGCAGAAGTCCACTCTGTAGAAGGCCAGGGATTTGACTACTCAAAACAAAAAGCCATAACTCTCCTTCCTGTGGGCTGGAGGGAACATCACTTTTTGCTGAGTCTGTAGCAGCACGAAAAGACAGAATACCAATTAATTCACCACCAGCTCCTTCCCGTATAAAAGGCGAGCGCCTGTGCCTCTTTCACCTTCTCTTTTTGCTCCTCCCATTTCCCCTGGGAGCTGGGGCTGTTTAGAGGAGGAAGAACGTGCCCCTTTCCTCCTTTGGTTCCTGTACAGCTTCCACATTTCTTCTGCATCTATTGTTGCCGCTCATTCCTTCAGTCTCTATGAATTCTCTATACTGCTTCCCAAGTCATATAAACTTGAGATTCAAATCTATGTTTCTTTGTCTTAGTATTATTTTAAAAAGAAAAAAATGTAACCAAGGTGAACTTAAACCTGGCTTCTTCCTCCTGTTCACTTTCAAGCCCTTGAAGCAAGCGTTATATCAAAGAGTTCAGTCCTGAATTCTTACGAATTTTTTCACCACTACTTTGGTGAAAAGTAAACCAAAGTTTAGGTTACAATACGGGAAAGAAAGAGCAATAATCGAGTAGGTAACCAAGGGTAAAGATCCTGTTAGACAATTAAGTAGAGCTAACGGTCTGGGTCAAAGCTTTCACTAACTAGACAGCAGACTGATGACAGAGACTGGGTTGGAAAAGTTTTCATTTTCAATAAGATATAATATTTGTGTGTGTGTGAGGAAGACTAGCCCTGAGCTAATATCTGTTGCCAATCCTATTTTTTTTTTCGCTGAATAAGACTGGCCCTGGGCTAACATCCGTGCCCATCCTCCTCTACTTTACATGGGACGCCTCCACGGCGTGGCTGACAGGCAGTGCGTCTGTTGATACCTGGGATCCGGGCCGGCGAAGCCTGGGCCACCAAGCCGAGCGCGCAAACGTAACCGCTATGCCACCAGGCCGGCCACAAGATATAATATTTTTTAAAAATTTCTCTGTATTGCAACTGAGAATGAATATGATTGAAGAAGAGATTTAATTAATTGTTGATTGTTAAGAGTTACGGTGAAGACAAGCGTCTGTCAGGGGGCACGTGCATTTCTTCTCGAAATGGTTTGCTTGCTACTGAGGATCAAAGCTAAGAATTATGTGCTTTTAATTTGCTTATCAAGAGCACACATTAAAATTTAGGCTTGAACATGTAAGTGGAAATGAATGACTGTTAATATCCCCGCCAAATGTGTTATGAGGCTGAGTTATTAGCGGATTCTTTATAAATTCTAAACTCAGATACAGCAGTAAAACAAAATTTTTTACTTCTTAGTCTCAGCCTAATGCTGAATAAGCTTCACTTTAAGAAGATGACACTCATTTTCTCATTAAATCAAAGAATTAAAATCCCACAGGACTTAGGTAGGAATTTATGAAATGCTATCTGATTGCCCTCAAATGTTCCCTTAATGTAAGTAACAGTCGGCTCACCTAAGATCAAGTCCATTTTTTTCTCCATATTTACCTTTAAATCTTAAAGCAATCATTGAATTTTTAAGATTTGGCTATGGTGACAGATCAAATAAAGTATATTCATTTCTTCAATTCAGTGACTTGGACACAGTTCTGTTGCAAAAGCAAGTGATTCGATTTTCTCTTATAACTCCTCTGCCTCTGATGTAATTAGAAAAGCAGCATTCCAGGTCGTCTGAAACTATAGAAAAATGTGGCAAAGCCTGAAGTAAAGTGGCATTCTTGAATTTAGGGAGATTATTAATGGTGTGTGCATGGATTGAGTCACAGAGACTTCAAGTACTGGTAATAAATGATAGCTTCCTAAGAAGGACTGAGTATGAATTGATGATGCTTTAATGAATAAAGAAAATAGCGCCTCTCTTCCTCCAGACTAAGGTTTGTTTAGTTTTCTCTCTGAATAATATCCAAGTGAAAAAAATTTTCTTTTGACTAAGACTCAGGTATGAACTAAATTGATTTATAGCCAGATCAGAAGCCAAGACATCAGTGCCAAAATCGTGGTGAGATAATAAAATACTGAACTTGGACAGAATTCAGATTGCTCAAATATAAGTTGAAAGGAAACTGCTGATCAGCTAAGATAGACCACAAAGGCTGGTCTCTGGTTCCGCTATTAGCAAGAATGATGATTCAGACCTATTTTTTCGGTTGGTTTCACTCAAGTTTTCTATCTGCTAGTTCAAGTAGTGTACCCTAAATTGAGGATAATCTCCATACCTGGTGCCTCCTTATTCCTTACAAAAAATGTTTTAAGTTCAGTGGTCAATCCACAGCTATGAGGAGCAGAGAATTATTAGACTTACTGCCACCAGGCTAGAGAAGGTAGCTCCAGTGCTCAGGATGGGCCTTATTCCACATAAGGAAATTCTTACTCCCCTAAAACTATATATTTCCGGGTTCTATTTCTACTGCTTCATTGAGCATACAAGAAGTCTGACTATGGGTCCCCACAGCTGTTTCTCATAATGAAACACAATTCAAATATTTCCATATTTAAGAAACACTCTCTTCACAAGAGGAGTGGCTAGACCTTAGAATGCCAGCTCTCATCCCACGAGGTTCGACTTCTTTTGACACCTTTTGATGATCAATTCCACCCCACCATTGTTGCCTTCACATCAGCACATCCGGATCCAAGCACGGAATTGTAGCTTTCCCTTTAATTTCCTATTTCATTGTTTAAATAAAATTGGAATGTTTAAAGCTTAGTTATATAGAAAAGGGAATAAACTAAAAGAGAATTTGAAGCTCGATAATGTGCTTTACAAAATGCTGGTTACTGTTACCACTTTGGGGTCTACTTCTAGGGCACTGTCTCGTCAATCCTAGCCTGCTCCATGTGGCAGTGGCCATCTTTTCTCACTGCCAAGAGTTCCTTCAAGGACATATAAACTGATCAAAATCCAGACTTCAAAAGGGAAGCTGAGTTAAATTATGACTTCATTTGAAAAATCCCTTAATCCCTCTGTACTTCAATTGCCTCCCCTGTAAAATGGCATGGAATTAAATAAATACACCCTTCAGAAAGAAATAAACATTCCAGGACTAAATGAAGGTCTTGGATGGTATAAGCAGATTCTGTCTAACATCAGGATCTTGCCAGATTCATCAGTGAAAACAATGCTAGTAATTATTTTAATGTACACTTGAATTCAAAATAAATATGCTTAATTCAAAAATTCTAAATTTAATTTTAAGAGATTAAACAAATATAAACCCAGAAATGCTTAGAAGTCTTTTCAATAGACATTACCTGCCCATCAGCTGATGTATCCACAGGCGGAGATGTCCAGTGGCAACTGGCAGCTTGTGTACCCAAAGCTGGTGTGGTCAAGTGAAAATCATGCCCAGATGAACTTTGGGGAAAAATGCTTAAAGTTTTTATACAGAGAAGGTAGAAGGTAAGGTGGCTGCAAGATGGTTGGTCAGTCAAAGATAGTCAGTGCGTACAGACTGTGGTGTTGGTTGGTCAGACTGTTGGACGTAACTTTGAATCTCCGGTTGTAGATGAAGCCCTGCTTCTCTGGCTGGGAGACTCTTTGGGGTAGAGCTGGGAGTGGGCTCCATGGGCTCTCTGAATTCTGCTGGGAGTCAGGTTTTCATCATCCCAGCCATGTCCCTCTGGCCCACTTACTTGAGCACTAAAATGATATGTTCCTACCCACTATGAGTATAAATTGATTCCATCTCCCTTGTCTGCTCCCTTCCCTCCAACCCAAATATTCTGCAAAAGTCAGGGTCTGCTTCAAGGGCCAACTTGTCTGGGCATCACTTTGTTCCATCTACCCTCTTGTCCCTCTGGGATTCTACTCAAGAAGCACTAGGCTGGGCAAGCAAACCAGTTAGTTCTGAGCAAACAAATGATGTGTGTGGATTTTGTCCCCATTTTGCCATTCACTGGCTCTGATACCTAGAGCATCATTTGATCTCTCCAAACTCAAATTTCACTATCTGTAAATCAGAGATAGTAGTAGTCACTACCTAATCATGCTGTGGAGATTAAATGATGTCATGGATATGAAATGCTTAGTATTGTGTCTATCAGACAGTAAGTGTTCAATAAATTGTAGCTAGCATCTTCCAGCAGAATAAAAAGCCCTACCTCGGTGGTTCCCCGCATTGTACTCTCTCTTGATCTTCTCCTTCAGTCCGATGATCCAGGTGCATAGCGTGTTTGTTTTGTGCTATAATACGAGTTGAGAAATGATGACCAGAGCCATTGTCTAACCTCAGGAAAGTTACAATAGGGGAATGTTTTTAAAAATATTAATTTTGTAGATTTCTTTCCAAAGATGAAACATGCCTTTTTTTTTTTCTTTCACTAAAGGGAAACATAAGCTAGAATCAGAGCCTGTCTGGCATTTTTTAAAATGCATAAACGTGTGTTTACTATTGTGGGGAACAGCTGTAACTTGACTGTAGTTGACTAATTCTAATTATGTTTGGTTTATGTCCTTCAAGAGCAGTCACAAAGAATTTACTTGTTTGCATTTTATATCATTTGAAAAATTGTCCTCAGAACTATGTGTGGAAATTTTCTCTTTCCTTTTACCTTCATTATTGTTTAGAAAAGCAAGTGTATCATTCAAAGTAGTTATTTGGTCTATAATCTACCAAATTCATGAGGATGGTATTATAATGTCTTAGAATATGTCAGAATTCAGAAGTAAATGAACTGCTTTGAATCATCATTTCATAGCTATTTTAGTGCATTTATACTAACGTTTCTGATGCTATAAATATATAATGTGACAAATGTTATTTCAACATTAAAAGAAAGGATAATTAAAGGACTTAGTAAATCAGAACGAGTCACTGGAGATTGCTAAGTAAATAATATATGCAGCCATCATTTTAGGACATTTTTTTCTCCACTAACATCTTCTCACTCATTTTTTTCCTTCCTTGGATTCCTTTCTTCCTGTATCTTATTATTGTTTTCTTTTTTTAATCCTCATAGCTCAGTAATTTGGAAAAAAAAAGGCCAATTGCCATTTTAATAGGAATTTGAGAACAATTAAAGGATAAATGTACACAATATTATTTTAATGACTTTTATGTTCATTTTCTGATAGAGAAATAAAATTCTTTATAAAGACCACATTGTGTTGATCTGGCTACTGATGAATTGTTGGTGGGCTCCTGGCAAGGAAAGCACCAAAGAAAAAATGAAGAGAGAATTGTGGGGCATATACCACGTTTTTGGGTACCAGGAGTCAGTTATGAGGGGATAAAAGATGATGCTGCCATGCTACTTGTGAAAGTAAATTCTTGGGTAGCTTTCAAGTTAATATGCCAGTCCAGATATTTTTGGCATAATGACAACATCTTTCATGTGTCAGAACAGGTTTTGATTATAACTAAATAAGTGAAAGCAGAGATACATTGATAAGGTGAGCTTTATGATAAAGTTTGAGATTATTTGTCTATGGTACTTTTAGAGCGGGCAAAAGCTGAATAGGAATAAAACATGTGAGTCATAGGGCTACCTGGCCATGTAATTCAGATGTTTATGTTTGAGTAAGAATAGTGATTTCAAATACAAATAAAACAAAAGTCAGCTTAAATGAGATGTTTATGTCAGCACTTATGCCTTTTTCCTCCTACCAAGAATAATCAAGATTACTCTTTGGCTGAGTCAGTCCTTATGCTTACAAATACTTTTTGCCCCACAAGAAATTAAAGCATTTGGAAACACAGTTGTTAAAATGGCTTATAGCTGTCTCACAGAAAGCATTCTTTCTTTTTTTCTTTACAGCCTTATTTATATGAAATCTCTCTTTTAAGCAGTATGCTGTTTTATTTTGCAAATGCCATGTCAACATGAAATTAGAATGGATTTATTTGTATATTTTGGTCTGATTTGGGGTGTTGCATTCAGTGTTTGGTACTATTTTTATTATTTATTTATTTATTTATGTTTTTGTGAAGAAGACTAGCCCTGAGCTAACATCCATGCCAGTCCTCCTCTTTTTGCTGAGAAAGATTGGCCCTGGACTAACATCCGTGCCCATCCTCCTCTACGTTATATGTGGGACGCCGCCACAGCATGGCTTGATAAGCAGTGCATCTGTCCGGTCCGAACCTGCGAACCCCAGGCCGCCTAAGCAGAGTGCACGAACTTAACCAGTATGCCACCTGGTGGCCCCTCGGTGCTATTTTTAGAGTGGGGTATTTTCAAAGTAGACTATGTCTTGGAAACATTGTACTTGCTCACCTTTCAAAGGGCAGGAAATGGTCCTAGAAAGCAGCTCTAAAAATTACACATTGAAAACTCCCTATCTGCTTATTATTGGATTTGGCTTTGTGGAGGATACAGTGAAGCATTTGGCATTGACTTCATCTTAGAACTCTTTTGGAGAACTGCTTCTACAGTTCTTTTTTTCACGTTATTCCTTCTACCTATCTTTTCTCCCCCAACTCTTCTGTCGCCATTTCTCTCCCCTTCCAAATTCTTTTATTTTTAAGAGCAAATTCCAGTGCCATCTCTTTCATAAAAATTTCTCTGAACCTACTCCAGTCATACATGCTTATTTCTTTTAATTATTCATAGGAATTTATCCTGAGCCCATCTTAGACCACCCGTCACTCTCGTACGAACCATTCAAGTGCCTTATAAGATTACAAGCTCCCACTTGAGTGTGATGTTCAGGAGCAGGTGATGCTCTGCTCCTTGCATAGGATTGGTACCCTGCAAATACACGTTCTGAAGATGCTGCCTGATTTAGCATTATCCTAACATGTAATAGTAAATTAGTAACTAAAACTAATTGCATGTATGCATGTACTTATACAATCAGTTACAGCACTAACAATTTCACCTTGATGACAGAATCAGCTGGGCAGTTATTTAATTTGGTCATTGAAACTGATAAATTTACTAATTGTCATTATTTGGTCACTTTATTCATAGTAATATGATGAGTTTGCTTAGAGGTCAAGTTTGCTCAAGAAGGGCAAATGTGATCAGTATAAAATCCAGTCTTGCCAATTTACTACATTATCAGAAAGATGGTGCAAAATAACCTATGACAAGCTAAATGGTCATCAGATTTTATTTTTGGTCTTATGTATAGCATGCTATTTTGTCTGACCCAGAATTTCCAAAGGTTTCACATAAATAGAAATGGAAAAAAAATAAAACAGAAAACATGTATGTGAAGCATTATTTTTTTAATTAACATGAGTATACCACTATGCTTACTGGAATTATGGATCTTAAGTGAAAGATGATCCACTTTAAACTTACATAAAAGTGTGGAAAATTTCTAATTGAGTCTTCAGGAATTGAAATGGGCTATTGAGATTTCTACTTTGGACATAGTCTTTCGTTACTACAGCAATAGTTTGATCATATATAGTCACAGGATAGAATTTTGTTTCTGTGGATACATGGCTACTTCCTTAATCCATTCTCCCTTCCTTCCAAGTATACAAAGAAAGTACTAGAACCATAATAAGAGAATGTTAATGAAAGAACAACATGCAAGAACACAGGCTATCCATCTCTACAGAAATCTCATAGTTATCTGAAGTCAGAGAGTGGTGTCAATTCTGTAACACGGAGAAGCTGAAATGCCACTGTGAATGTTTCATGTTACCAATAGAAAATAGGAAAATGGAAACCAGCATCCGTACTTCCTCTATATCATCTGCACTCAATAAATACTGAGTCAAATTCTTGTTTTATTTTTTCCTTATGACAAATATACTTAAGTAATTGGAGGTTTCCATTTTATGGAACCAGGAATTTTACTCATATTGAAATTAACAATCATGACTTTTCATATGGAAATTTCTATTCCTTAAGTATACAAGGATAAAAGTCTAGCTTTTATTACTTCAAACTTCGTAAAGAGAGACCAGATCTTGCTGTTACATAATGTATAATGCATCGTTTACAAGCATTTCAGATTATAAGGAAAATGTATTTACCACAAATATTATGGTGGTTTCTTTGAATACAAGCACATTATTTTAAAATTGAATCATAATGGATCTAAATATTTATAAAGGATATCTTAAGTAGTATATTGAATACCTAAAGGATATATTGCATATAAATACATACTTAGGGAATAATTTTTGTACTCTGTGGATTTGGTGACTTCTTACTAATCTTCTTCTTAATTTGTCTCCTGATACATGAGCAAACTTTAGGCTAAGCCCCTTTTATCCTGAATAGTGCATTTGCCACACTGTCTCAGAACTCGATTTTTAAAATATATTATGCTATTGAAATGAGGAGTCATTAAATAATAAATGGAGAAGAATGGCAAGCCTACCTTTTTAATTGTTTCTTAACTTTATATTTTCACGTTGCACGTTGAACTGTAGACACTTAAAATCATATCACAGAATTACTGGGATGGAAGGGCATTTAAAAGTCATCTAGCCCTGTGAGTTATAACTTTATTATACCAATAGAACTCTTTTTTCCCAAATAACATTGTATATGGAACCACAAAATACAAAACAGATGGAATGTGTAACAGCTCTGGTTTAAGACGAAGAAGTAAGCTTGGCCTCGTCTCCTGCAGTAGAACTCTGAAGATCCCCAGAGCACAGCTTGTTGATATGTCCAATCTGCTCAGAATCTTTTCTAAACCTTTTTTTTTTTCTGGTGAGGAAGATTGGGCCTGACCTAACATCTGTTGCCAATCTTCCTGTTTTTGCTGAGGAAGATTGGCCCTGAGCTAACATCCGTGCCCATCCTCCTCTAATTTATATGTGGGACGCTTCCACAGCATGGCTTGATAAGTGGTACGAAGGTTCCCACCCAGGATCCAAACCTGCAAATCCCAGGCTCCCAAAGCAGAGCATGGGAACTTAACCACTACATCACCGGGCCAGCCCCTCTAAAACGTTTTTTGACAGATAATCATACTGTCTCTTTTGTAATACTTTCAGGGACAGGAGACATTTTACCTTGCAAGAAAGGCCATTTCTTTTTTTGGAAATGTATCAATCATCATAAAATAAAAAGAGATCCCCTAAATTAAACCTCCAAATAACACTTCTCTATTATCTTATTCTTGTTCTCTTTGGTGATTATTGTATATAATAACCCTTCAGATATTTGAAAACAATATAGTCCTATAACCCATATCACTCTGGATAGAAATAAACTTAGCTAAAAGTGTTCACATTTCCCTTCTAGAGGAGTGAGGTATGTTCTGGCCTCTGCTTTGATCTCCCTGGGTGATGCTTGTTCAGAAGACAGAGTGGCTCTGTCCTTTAGTTGTACCCATTAGCAAAAAGGAACCATGCAGTGAAATCTAGATGAAATTTGGATTCTGATTAAAGCAACCCCAGGAATATATAAAGAGTCTAATATTTTCAAGTCCTTGGGATCAGACAGATATCAAACCAGACTCAAAGAAATGGGGAACTGAAATGGTACATGGACAAGACAAATGAAAATAGCATAGGAGATAAAAAAATAGATTCAAAGTTAAAACCTTATATAAAAGGGGAAGGACATTTTAGGGAGGACTTTACTGCATTTACAGGGAATACACTAGTTAAGTCTAATAATATATTTATGCGTTCCACCTACTCTGAGAACCATCAATCTAAATGTGAGAGGCTAATGGAATCTTCCAAGTCTATGTGGCTATCAGTAGCCATACCGGTCATCTGTTTGTTTGGGGTAGTAACGGTGACATTGAAGTTCTCAGCCCAAGATTTTTCCATTGTTTTTTCAATCTGCAGTAGTAACATTGCTGCAAGTAGAATACTTCCCATCTGTCCCCTCCTGGCCCTCATGTCTTATGATTTTTCAGTTAGTTTAGTGGGATCAAGTTATCTTCTATTTACTTTCCATTATGCCATTATTGCTTTCTCAGGAAATGGAGCTGGAGGTCACCCCAGATTGGGAAAAATACCAAAACTGGTTTGATTTTCAATTTTTAAGAATGAGTAAACAGAAAAAATATCAGCAACGGAAAATTCAGGAGCAATGTAAGGCCTGCGAGAGACACCGAGACACAGGAATACAAACAAAACACAGAGGAGAGTGTGAAGGAGCATCGTTATCATCAGTATCACAAGAGCTAATGTATGGAGCAGCTACTATGTGCCTGGCTTGGCACCAACTATTTGACTTATGATACCTAATTTAATTATCACTACTCTATTTATTTTACATATGAGTAATTAAGCACAGAGGGATTAAGTGAGAAGTCCAGTATTAAACAGCTAGTAAATGATAAAGCCAGGAATTTGAAAATGAACAGCATGACTTCTGGAACTCAACCATTTTTAAAACAGCTTTATTGAGATATAATTGATATACAAAGAATTGCACATATTTCTTGGGTACAGTTTGCTGAGTTTGGATGTATGAAAACACCCGTGATACCATCACCACAATCAAGGTAATAGACATAGTCACACCTCCCAGAGTTTCTTGTGTCCCTTGTTTTTTATATGTGTGGTAAGAACACTTAACATGAGATTTACCATCTTAAAAATTTTGAAGTGCGCAGTACCATATTGTTAACTATAGGCATTATGGGAAAACTAGATATCCACATGCAACAGAATAAATTTGAACCTCTATTTTACACCGTACAGAAAACAAACTCAAAATGGCTTAAAGACTTAAACATAGGATCTGAAACTGTAAAACTCATAGAAGAAAATATAAGGGGAAATCTTCTTGGCATTGGCTTTGGCAATGACTTCATGGATCTGACACCAAAAGCACAGGCAATAAAAGCAAAAATAGATGAAGAGAGACTGCATCAAAGTAAAAAGCCTCTACACAACAAAGGAAACCATCAACAGAATGAAAAGGCAACCTATGGAATGGGAGAAAATATTTGCAAACCATTAATCTGATAAGGGGTTAATTTCCAAAATATATAAGGAACTCCCACAACTCAATAGCAAAACAAACAAACAACCCCTTTCTAAAAATGGGCAAAAGACTTGAGCAGACATTTCTCCAAAGAAGACATCAGATAGCAAATAAGTATATGAAAAGATGCTTAACATCATTCGTTATCAGGGAATTACAAATCAAAACCACAGTGAGATATCACCTCACCCCTGTTAAGATGACGATTATATAAAAAAAAAACAAATGATACAACAGCTGGTGAATTGGGGAGAAATTGGAACTCTATATACTGTCAGTGGGAATGTAAAATGGTGCAGCAGCTATGGAAAACAGTATGAAGATTCCTCAAAAAATTGAAAATAGAACTACTATATGATCCAGCAATCCCACTTCTGAATATATATCCAAACAATTGAAATCGGGATCTCAAAGAGATATCTGCACTCCGTTGTTCATTGCTGCACTACTCACAATAGTCAAGCTATGCAAACAATCCAAGTGTCCATTGACAAATGAATGGGTTTGAAAAAGTGGGATATACATGCAATGGATGTTATTCAATGTTAAAAGAAAAGGAAACCTGCCCTTTGCAACATATGGATGAACCCAGAGGACATCATGTTCAGTGAAATAAGCCAGTCACAGAAAGACGAATACTGTCTGATTCCACCTATATGAGGTATCTAAAATAGTCAAACTCATAGAAGCAGAGAATACAATAGTGGTTGCCAGAGACTAGGGGGTGAGGGAAATGGGGAGTTGTTACTCAATGCGTGTAAAGTTTCTGGAGTCAAACTTTTAATTATGATATTTAACTCTGAAAAAGTTATATATATGAGTCATATATATATATAAATGTCATATATATGAGTTATAATATATAAAACAGAAGAAAATAGTATATAACTTACATTTTCTTGTCTCAAAAGAAGTAAAAAAATTTGAAATCTAAAATATGGAATTAAAGATTTGATGAAACAACAAACTTAGAGAACATAGGAGCTGGAGAAGAGATAGGCAAGAAAAATGAAGGAGAAAATGTAAGTATAGGACGTAACAAAAAATCCTCAATTACTGAATTTTTAACTGCATTAGGGATTGTTGAATCAGAACTGGCATGCATAAACTTAAATACATGATGAAGGTGGGAGGATGTCCCAGGATCTAAGAGATGGGAAAAAGTTTGAAAAAAAAATCAGAGATGAAGAGGCGAGAAAACAGAGATCAATCAACATTAATATAATTGTTTTACTTGACAGGAACAAACAGAACAGAAGTGATAATCAAGAATATTATAGGAGGAATCTATCCTGAAATGAAAGGAAATTGAGTGATCAGTTACAAATTCTTCACTATATGTCAAAAGTAAACTTAACTGTACAGGTTTCCTGAAACAAAAGTATTTTTCAGACAGAATTAAAAAAGACATCGGGAGCAGGTCAGTCATAATACACAGGATCAATAATGAGGATTGAAATAATTTAATGTGTGATTGAAGCTAGTTCATTATTATAAATATAGATAAAAACAGGATGTCATTTGTCAAAAACAATTATATTCATTGAATAAATATACTAATATAATGAGAATTAGTTGGGAGTGTACTCTTCCAGATTTTGGCTACGAACATCTAGAATTAAGAAAATCTGGTAAATCCAAAGTACAGCTATATTCTTAGATTTGCCAGGAGGAAATAAGTAAAGAGTATTTATGTTTTGAGGTTGATATTAAGAAAAGTATAGATGTAAGTATGATTTGTTTTTAAAATTTGTTAAGGAAGTCACTAGTTGAATTAACTAAGTAAGGATGTGTACCTCCCCAAATCACGAGAAAAAGAAAATGAGAGAAGGAAAGAATGAGAACTAATGCCATACAAGAAATGATAAAAAAAAGAAAAAGAAAAATACAATGATGCATAAAAAGTCAGAATATATAAATGAAAATAAAATTCTATTAAATATATCCAAAGACATAATCTAAAAATCATAGATTCGGATATGGTTAAAAAGGTGAATTGAAAAGAAAAATAAACCAGAGGATTAACAGTAGAAAGCTGGCTGATAAGCGAAGCAAATATTTTATTTTAAAATGTTAATGTCCAATATTGGCAAGGATATTACAGAATGAATACTGTCATATAATCTTTGTGAATCAGTCAGCTTTTTCTTCTCTAGTCTGGTAACAATACCAAAATTTCAGTGGCTTACAAAATTCATATTCTGTGTGAACTATGGTTCTGCTCTTCTCCACTTAGCTTCTTCATTCTGGGATACAGGATGAAGTAGCAGACATCGTCTGGGACATGTTCATGTGCTAGAGGGAAAGAGTGACAGAGGAGCTAAGCTCTTAACATTCACATTTCATTGGCCAAAGCAAGTTACGTGTCCAAGTCTAAAGCCAATGGGTTGGAAAGTGTATACTTCCCACTGGAAGAGGCACAGCACATGAAAAAAAAGCATCAACCAAAGTCGAATTATCCATCGGTAAACACGGAAATCATGGTAATACACACACACACACACACACACACACACATGCTTTCATTGATGAGGATCATGGCATCTTTCACTGCATAATGCATGGCAATGAGAGGGAGTATAAAATCCTCTTACCCGAGAGACTGAGTAATTTTAAACAGTAATGAAATCTCCCACAATAATAAGGATGTAATTAAAGACAAACATCATGGAAGGTTAGTTATCAACATACACCAAAGTCCTTCCAATGGCTCAATCTTTATCTAGTAAGTCTTTTCCTAGAACTTTATCCTAAAAAAATTTAAATTGCACAGATACTTCACGTATCAAGTTTCAGCATAATTTAGGAGTTCGTTTAAATATTATTCATAGTAACAGGGCCTTGGTTAAATAAATTGTATCTCCACATGATCATATAACCTTTAAATTTATTTAATGATGTAAAATATTTATATTACCATATGTGAGAAAAACCTACAATGTGGCATGATTTCTGTTATTAAAAGCGTTTGTGTGTATCACCATGATTTCAGTGTTTACCAAAGGATAGTGGAATTTGGGGTAATTCTTGTTTTCTCATGTGTGATTTTCCTAATGGACAATTATTTGCTTTGCAACTTCGAATTAGCAAATTAGGGGCTCGTGCTAGTCCTTCAATAAATATTTGAGTAAATAAAGGCATGAATAAGTGAATAAAAGGGCAATGACATTGTGTTGTATTTAAGAATCATTTGAGTTGCATATTTAAAATGCAAACAATTCAGCTTGCCGCAGAATATCATGAAACAGAATCTGATTCAGATGTCAGTAGTCAAGAGGTTACACTGGGACATACTGGACTATAGCTTCAGACAGGTAAGATAACAATAGTCATTGAGCCCAGGCAGTCTGATTCCAGAAGAGTCGATGTTAACACTACCTTACAATTGACTCGCATTCTTTTAAGGTTCTTTTAAAAGAAGATCCTCAAATCCCTCGATCTTGGTATTATTTAAAACTCTACAAATACATCTGTGGTAGCTTCTTTCATTAGTGCTGTGGGGTCTATTCCAACTCCTAGTGCCCCTGTGTACAGCAGAGTGGAACCCTGCCCGGTCTTTTTGTGCCATCCTCCCTCCTTCTTGCACTGTATCAGACAGTGCTCCACTGCTATTCGTGGGGTTTTCATGGCCAATTTTTTCAGATGTGGATGGTCAGGTCCTTCTTCCTAGTCTGTTCTAGCCCGGAAACTCCGCTGAAACCTGTCCTCCATGGGTGACCCTGCTGGTATTTGAAATACCAGTGGCATAGCTTTCAGCGTCACAGCAACGCACAGCCGCCGCAGTGTGACAACCAACAGACGGGAGGCGTGGTTCCATGACGGGGAACGAACCTGGCTGAAGCACTGAGAGCACCGAATCTTATCCACTAGACCATCAGGGCTGGCTTCTCACAAGGTAGCCTCTCACAAGTGAATAATCTCATTAAATATAAATTTTTTTCTAATTTTATACTTCAAAGGTATTGTTAAAATTTTAAATTTATGACTACCTCACTGTCGGACATGTGTATATGGCCTACACACTAACTCATCGATTCTTTAACCTTCTATTTGTGACTACTACTTTAATGTAAAGACCCTCTTCAACCATGCTTAGAAATCGAAATATTAGTGGAAAGATCAGAGAGAAGAAAGAAATATCCTTGAATTTTACCTCCAGATTCCTGTTCCTTTTTTCTCTTTTAGCTTCTGTGTCAAAGTCTCTGATGGTTAATACACAATGGAAGAATCGGGAATTAGTTCACTAAGTCTCTATCATAGTGAAACTTACGCATGGTTTAACAAAAACCATTACTTCTGGGAAGCTTGGCCGGCTGTAGGGACAAACCACTATGCCTTCTTTTTTAATTTAGTTATGCCAGGGAGTGTTGAAATATCTTTATTGTGACACCTAGCGATTTTTTCCCCACAAGCTTTACTTACAAAGAGGAAATAAAAGCAATGAGTTCGTCAACCAATTAGATAGGTAGTTCGGGTTCATACAGGTGAAACAACTAGTTAATCAAATATATCATTTGTTTTCATCCAATTGTTTTGGCATTGAAAAGTCACAGCCTTCGCTTTTCCAAAGCAACATATGCCTTTGCATGTTATGAGTGAACTTTTATCTTTCAAATTGGAAACAACAACGACAAAGACAAAACACATTTCTTTCCGGTCTACTCCATATGGGTAACCAATATTATCACAGCTAGAGTTGAGCAGCCTAGAAAGTGTCATTTCTTTTTGTAAAAAATTATTTTCATCTTGGGGAAAAGCAGTATTTGGCAATGCACCAGTTCCTCTGCTTTTGTTCATCCTTTGTTTGAACAAAAGTAATTATGTTTACAACAAATTAAGCTTCAGAATTTTCCTTTTGGTTTCTAGTAGTATATTTTATATTCATCTACCAGTTACACCATTAAATCTGTCTGGTTTTCATTACTATTATCAGAAAAACAACCTTCATTTTAAAAGTTTAGATATAGCACTCTCGCAGTTTTGGTTTATTAATGAAAACTAGTGATTATTATATCAAAAAGTCTATAGAAATGCCTCTAAACCAAATTGCTAAATACTCATGAATATTAATTTTGAGGTAAATTTTAAATGAGTAAATCTTTAATGACTATTGAGTAGATTTTAATTGGATATATTAAATGTGGCAAAATTATTTCATTATCACCAATGAAATAGCATCAAATTGAACCTAATGTATTCCAAGTAATAGGTATCATCTATAAGAGTTTTATGATCCTTGAAAAATTCAAGTGTTTCTCGGGCACAGCTTGTGGCCAAAAACATGTGATTCAGGATGATTAACTTTGAATATCCATACTTTATTAGTAGGTTTCTACTGATTTTTCATTGTCACTTTAATATAAATGGATTAAAAAATTCTAAATTTTATTTTAAGTAACAAGTTCAAATTCAACTCTAAGAGTTAAGGGTTAACTCAACCATAATTTTTTTCTTAAACTTTTACCAAGATTAAAGCAAAAGTTAGACATATTTTTCACTATTTGACTTACAAAACCTCAGTTCTGTTTACCACAAATTATAAGAAAAAAACAGGTAATTTTCCCATACTCAGTTATTCTATAGGGCATTTATATAAAGATAATTCATGTATCCATTATGAAACTTTATCACATGGGTTATTTACTATGTCTCAGTTTTCTTAAGAGACAGGTGGGTAAAATGATAGCACCTCCCTTTATTTAAAAATATTGATTTGTTTGATGTTGCTCTGTGTTGGGTTTTGTCATTATTTTTAAGTGGTAGTCTCTAGAATTTGATTATTAAGTATAATCTTGGCTATTTGATTAAACTGCATAATATTTTGAAGGTAAAGGAATTTTCCTTTTTAAAAAAAATTAAACTTTACTTTTCAGGACAGTTTTAGATTCATGGCAAAATTAAGCAGAATTCCCATATACCCATGACTCCTACACACGAACAATCTCCCACATTATCAATATCTCACACCCCAGTGGTACATTTGTTAAAATCAATGAACCTACATTGACACATCATTATCACTCAAGGTCCATTGTTGATATTAAGGTTCACTCTTGGTGTTGTACATTCTGGGTTTTAACAAATGTATAATGACATGTATCCAGCATAGTAGTATCATACAGAATACTTTCATTGCCCTAAAAATCCTCCATGCTCTGTCTATTCATTCTTCCTTGCTCCCTATCCCCTGACAGCCACTAGTCTTTTTATGGTCTCCACAGTTTTGCCTCTTCCAGAATGTCGTATATGGGAATCATACAGTGTGTAGCCATTTCAGATTGGCTTATTTCACTTGTAATATACATTTAAGTTTCCTCCAAGTCTTTTCATGGCTTGATAGCTCATTTCTTTTTAGCACTGAATAATATTACATTATCTGGATGTACCATAGTTTATTTACCCATTCACCCACCACAGGACATCTTGGTTGCTTCCAGCTATTGGCAATTATGAATGAAGCTGCTATAGATATCTATGTGCAGGTTTTTGTGTGGACATGTTTTCATCTCTTTTGGGCAAATTCCAAGGAACGTGATTGCTGGATCATATGGTAAGAATATATTTAGGTTAGCAAGAAACTGCCAAATTGTCTTCTAAAGTGGCTGTACCATTTTGCATTCCCATCAGCAATGAACAAGAGTTCCTGTTGCTCCACATCCTCGCCAGCATTTGGTGTTGTCACTGTTCCAATTTTGGCCATTCTTAATAGGTGTGTAGTGGTATCTCATTGTTGTTTTAATTTGCATTTCTTTGATGACATATGATGTAGAACATTTTCATATGCTTATTTGCCATCTGTATATCTTCTTTAGTGAGGCGTCTGTTAAGGTCATTGGCCCATTTTTTAATTGAGTTGTTTGTTTTCTTATTGTCTTATCTTTCTTGAAAATAAGTTGACTATATTTATGTGGATCTATTCCTGGGCTCTCTATTCTGTTCCATTGATCTATTTGTCTGTTCTTTCTCCAATACCACACTGTCTTCATTACTGTAGCTTTGTAGTAAATCTTGAAACTGGGTCGTATCAGTCCTCTGATTTTGTTCTTGTCCTTCAATATCATGTTGGCTATTCTGAGTCTTTTGCCTCTACATATAAACTTTAGAATCAGTTTGTCAGTATCTCAAAATAACTTGTTAGGATTTTGATTAGGATTGCATTGAATCTATAGATTAATTTGGAAAGAACTGATATCTTCACAACATTGTCTTCCTATTCATGAACATGGACTATTTCTCCATTTATTTGCTTGTTTAATTTCATTCATCAAAGTTTTGTATTTTTCCTCATATAGATCTTGTACATATTTTGTTAGATTTATACACAAGTATTTCATTTCAGGGAGTGGTAATGTAAATGAGATTGTGTTTTTAGTTTAAAATTTTATTTGTTTATTGCTGGTATGTAGAAAAGCAGTTGACTTTTGTCAACTTTTATCCTGCAAACTTGCTATAACCACTTATTAATTCCAGAAGTTTTTGGCCAATTCTTTTGGATTTTCTACATAGATGATCATGTCATCTGCAAACAAAAAAAGTTTTATTTCTTCTTTCATAATCTGTATACCTTTGGTTTCCTTCTCTTGTCTTACTGCATTAGCTAATACATTCGGTACAATGTTGGAAAGCAGTGGTGAGAGGAAACATCCTCAAGTCGTTCCTGATCTTAGCAGGAAAGCTCTGAGCATCTCACCACTGAGTATAATGTTAGCATTGTGTTTTTTATAGATATGGTTCAGCAAGTTCAAGAAGTTCCCCTCTATTCCTAATTTGCTGAGAATTTTTATGATGAATAGATGTATTTTGTCAAAAGCTTTTTGTGAATCTATTGATATGATGATGTGATTTTTCTTCTTTAGCCTGTTGATAGGAAGGATTACATTCATTGATTTTGAATGTTGAGTCAGCCTTGCACACCTAGGATAAATCTCTCTTGGTCGTGGCATGTAATCCTTTTTATACATTGTTGGATTTGCTTTGCCAATATTTTGTTGAGGATTTTTGTATCTATGTTCATAAGAAATACTTTATGGTTTTCTTGTAATGTCTTTGTTTGGTTTTGGTGTTAGGGTAATTCTGGCCTCATAGAATGAGTTAGGAACTAGTCTCTCTGCTTCTATCTTCTGGAAGAGATTGTAGAGAATTGGTACAATTTCTTCCATAAATGTTTGGTAGAATTCACGAATGAATCCATCTGGGCCTGGTGTTTTCTGTTTGGAAGGTTGTTAATTATTGATTCAATTTCTTAAAAGACATAGGCCTATACAGATTGTCTATGTCTTCTTGTGTGAGTTTTGGTAGATTGTATCTTTCAAGGAATTATCTGGTTTCATCTACTATCCAATTTGTGGGCAAAGAGTTTATCATGGTCTTGCTTTATTATCTTTTTAAGGTCCATGGGATCAGTAGTGATGTCTACCCTTATTTCTGATATTAGTATTTTGTGTCCTCTCTCTTTTTTTCTTAGTTATCCTGGCTAAAGTTTAATATTTATATTTGTCTTTCAAGGAATCATCTTTTGGTTTCATTGGTTTTCTCTATTGATTACCTGTTTTCAATTTCATTGATTTCTGCTCTCATTTTTATCATTTCTTTTCTTGTTACTTTGGATTTCTTTTGTTTTTCTAGTTTCCTACAGTTAAGATTAGATTATTGATTTTTAGATCTTTCATTTTTTCTAATATATGCAGTCAATGCTATAAATTTCCCTCCAAGCACTGCTCTCATTGCATTCTAAAACTTTTGATAGGTTGTATTTTCATTTTCATTTAGTCCAAAATATTTTTAAATTTCTCTCATGATTTCTTCTTTGACCCATGTGTTATTTAGAAGTATATTGTTTAATCTCTATGTATTTTGAAATTTTCCAGTTATCTTTCTGTTATTGATTTCTAGCTTAATTTCATTGTGAAATTAAGACATTGAGAGCAGACATTGTATGGTTTCTATTCTTTTAAATTTGTTAAGGTGTATTTTATGTCCCAGATGTGGTCTATCTTGTTGAATGTTCCTTGTAAGTTTGAAAAGAATGTATATTCTGTTGTTGGAGGAAGTGGTAGATAGATGTCAATTATATACAGTTGATTGATGGTGCTGTTGAATTCAACTATGTCCTTACTTGATTTTACATCTATGTCTGAGAGAGGGTTGTTGAAGTCTCCAACTATGATATGGATTCATCCACATTTTACAGTTCTATCAGTTTTACCTCATTTAGTTTGATGCTCTGTTTTCAGGAACATACACATTAGGGATTGTTATGTCTTCTTGGAGAAGTGACCTCCTTGTCATTATGTAATGCCCTTCTTTATCCTTGATAACTTTCATTGCTATGAAGTCTGCTCTGTCTGGAATTAACGTAGCTACTCTTGCTTTATATTCATTAGTATTAGCACAGTATATTTTTCTCCATCCATTTATTTTTAATCTATTTGTGTCTTTATATTTCAAGTGGGTTTCCTGTGGACAACACGTAATTGGGTCTCATTTTTTCATCCCGTCTGACAATCTCTGTCTTTTAATGGGTGTATTTAGATTGTTAACATTTAAAGTGATTTTTTAATATAGTTGGATTAATATCTACCATATCTGTTACTGTTTTCTATTTATTGCCCTTGATCTTTGTTCCTATTTTTGCCTTCTACTCTTTTTAGGACTTTTTTGGTTTTAAATGAGCATTTTATATGCTTCCATTTTCTTTCCTTTCTTAGCATATCAATTATACTTGTCTTTGCTTTTTTCAGTGGTTTCCCTAGACTTTGCAACATACCCTTACGAGTAATCCAAGTCCACTTTCAAATAACGCTATACCATTTCATGGGTTATGTATGTACCCTGCAAAAACAAAATAATCCTAATAATTCCTCTCTGCTATCCTTGATTACTGTCATTTATTTCTCTTATACATATTCATGCATAAGCATATGTGTATATATATATGTGAAAATAAGCATACATAATTGAATACATTGTTGGCATTATTATTTTTGAACAGTTATCTGTAGATCAATAAAGAATAAGAAAAGTAAAACTTCTTATTTTGTCTTCATTTATTTCTTCTCTGATGCTCCTGCTTTTTTTTATGTAGATCTGAGTTTCTGACCTCTATCATTTTCCTTCTCTCTGAGGAACTTCATTTACATTTCATGAAAGGTCTAATGGCAAGAAATTATCTCAATGTTTGTTTGTCCTAGAAAGTCTTTATTTCTCCTTCTGTTTTGAAGGATAATTTCACAGGGTACAGAATTCTAGGTTAATAGTTAATCATTTTTCTCTCAACACTTTAAATATTTCTGAATATTCTGAATAATTACATTACTGGAATGAAAAACAAAGCAATAAGACACATGGGAAAATAAGTTCTGTATGTAAATTTATGTTAAGGCATTTGAAAACACATGGAAAATGCTTTGAAAAAGTTCCTTTATTCATAAAAATAAATTAGTTAATAATAGCATGCAAAACACACATTTGTTATGATGACCTAATATCCCTATATACTATTTATCATTTCTCTTATTTCAGTGGAATTTGTGGGAATTAATTTTTAAGTTAAATTAATACTTACATACTCTGTGAAAGAAATAAAACACTATATAAATGTTAATTGCAGAGGGGCCAGCCCAGTGGTACAGCAGTTTAGTTCGTGCTTGGCAGCCCGTGGTTCGCGAGTTCGGATCCGGGGCGCCTGCTGACGCACTGCTTGTCAGCCATGCCATGGCGGCGTCCCATATAAAGTAGAGGAAGATGGGCACGGATGTTAGCCCAGGGCCAGTCTTCCTCAGTAAAAAGAGGAGGATTGGCAACGGATGTTAGCTCAGGGCTGGTCTTCCTCACAAAAATAAATAAATAAATAAATAAGAAATTTTAAAAATAAATGTTAATTGCAGAAATTCACTGTTCTCAGTATTTATAATACTATTAAGGCAAAATTTAAAAAGAAAAAAACATTTAAAGAACCTTGACAAATATTAGGAATAAAATAGTAATCAATTTATTAATACTAATAACCAGTGTTTTTAAAGAATAAATGGACAAATATGAGACCATAAGACTATACAATTTTTGTTAAAGATACTAGAACTAATATAATAGAGTTCATTCAGAAATGATAAAAAATTTTTAAATCACCTGTCATGTACTTTAAATTATTTAAAAAATTTGGTAGTGAAGTAATTATTCCTTCCTAGACAGTGCCAATTAAGGACCTAAGTTTCTTTGGTAATTCGTATCAATGGATGATTCACATTTCCAAACATTCTGTTGGCACTAGCAGTACATTAACAAGCAAAATCCCTAAAATTGATACTTAATGTTTATTACATACTTGCGCAAATGTTCATTAGAATGCTGCCTTAGATTTTCAAGTAACTACATACAGGTAATGTAACAATTAAAATCCTGTTAATGCAATCATAAACTAATTTTATAGTTTAATGAAATTGTTTATCATTGAAAAACAACAATCTGTTTGAAATCACGAGATGTCATGTCATAATACTTTCTTTGAGGCAAACAAATCAGATCTACCTTTTCAGTATCCACCTGAGCCATTCTCCTGGAAATGCATGCATGCCTATTCCTCCTCCATCACTCTGGAATTCAACAACTAATCAGTGCAACTGTGGATGACTCGGTTTTGGAAATGAACACAATTATCCTATCAAAGAGACAACTTGACTGAAGTATTATATTTCATTAAGGTAAGTTTAATTTCTTGATAAAATAGTTCTTGGTTTTATGAACTTCAAATTCAACCCAAAAGCTGGTTGGAAAAACAGGACTAACTGTGAGAGTTGTATATGATCCTAGGACTATTGTGCTCATCATGACTACAGGATACAACTTTCAAAAATAATTCTATTGATAGAAGAGAAAGAACCAACTCTTATACATGTATAACATATAGGTTGCTATTTAGATTAAAAGTATGAGTTATACGTGTATAACAGTTGGTTTCTTTATTATTATTAAAATCATTAATACATTTCTCTGCATATAGTTTCCCCTAGTTCTATTCTGTACTCTAAGAATAGTGTTATGGATAGCAAAATAAAACAGAAAGTTAAGGAACTCATTCAACCTTAGTAGCACATCTACATAGTGAATCTGTCTAGAGCAATCAGCCACTGGTAGTGGTCGGGACATTATCTAGGCTTAAGATGTCTTACATTAGTCCTGGCTAAAATGGTGAGGGGGCAGTGACCAAGAATGCAGGATTAACTACTGTAAGCAGTATGCTGAGTACTTGGTATTTTCCCTGGATTATTGGCTCCATGTAGAAGAGAGAAATCAGTTAAAAAAGAAGATATGGGAACTTATGCAAGTATTAATTAATGTGAGAAGAGAAATGTAGCAGGAAAGTAGAAACATATTTGAACTTCCAAACAAATGAATAAGGTCATATTAAAGTTATATATTAACAGAGGTATAAATATTTGTATATGTGTGCATATATATGTGTGAATATACATACATCTGTATAGGTAGATACATATATATATACATATTTTATATGTAATTACATATAATTTGATTATAATTTAAGCCATTTTCCCATTTCACTATATTGCTTGTCATTTGGATAAAAAGTATGAGATAGGAGAATGAGAAGGCAAAAATTTGTACAATGATTTTTGGTTTTTGATTCAAAACACTTTTTATTAAAACTCAGCTAGAATTTTAATGACTAACAATACTAACTATGCTAGTCAATTCCATTAACACATAAAAACCATTGTGGGATACAAAAGTACACCAACTACAATCCTAGTGTGGGTGTTCTCCATGTACTTTAAATCTCTTCAATAAACAAATACTGTACAAGTAATTTTGAAAGAGATAAACCATGCATGACCTAATTTACAAATAATGAGGACAGAACAATCCCTCTCAAAGATGAATTCACTCCTTATTAGGGCAGGCATTATTGGTTTTTTTTTTTTTTTGAGACAGAATTGTACATTATTTTTCTTACAATTCAACAGGGTAAGCAACTATGTGGCACTAAAAGCACAATTTTGCCCATGATCTCATCAATTTTATTTGTATCGGTCTTTAAGCCTTAAGTAAACAAATCTAAATACATAACACCTTTAAAAAATTAAATTAAGTATAAATTGCTCAGATACTAGAGTTTATAAGACAAAAGCAAAAAAACCCTCACTAATTCAGCTCTATAAGAGCAAAATATTTATGAACACAATATCAGAATAAGCATAGTAAGAGAATGTATTGAAAATAATTATTTGTGTATCAATTATTCACACTTGAGTAACTTTTTGTCCCATCTATAAAAGTGTAGTCGGTATCAGATGAACACTCCTGCAATGTGGGAGTTATGTGTGGTGTGTGTGTGTGTGTGTGTGCGTGTATGCTTTGAGCTCTGCATTTACCACAGATTTTTCTGAGGGCATTTTCCAAATCACAGATCAAGAAAATAAAGCCCAAGTGAAAGCAGCAGTCTCAGTAGAGAGAGGACAGCGTTTAGGGCTGGCAAAGGGGCTGGAACTTGATAAGCAAATACCCCAAAAAGGAGAGACTAGCAGAGGAGTAGCCCACGAGCCTGCATATGTTTCTAGAATCATTGGTGAGATCCTAAATTGTACTCATGGGGCATGACTCCAAGGACCCAATAGAAACATTTCTAAGATTAGTAAGCTGAGCAGTGATTTCAGTAGCCCTGCTCACTGAGTTGAGATTCTGGAATTTGAACTCCAACAAGATAGAATGACTTTGATAAATTCTCAGGCGTTCAGTTGAAACCTCAGAGAGCTAAGCGTTAAGAATAAAGGCTACTCCTTATCTGTAAGAACCAGAATTCAGAGTAAAGGGGCATGCCTTAGGAGTAAGGGCAAAACTGAAATAGACCAGCTTTAACAAAGCTTAAAACCAACCTTTAACAAGATCAAGTTGTTCCCACAGTATTCTATCTGCCAGCCAAAAGAAAAATTAACTGTTATCAAGAAGCTCTTTAATTTTTATCCAATATATCCAATATCTAATAGGAATTTGAGAGACATACTAAATAGCAGAAACACATGACCACAAACTAAAATGAAATAAAACAGACATTGGAAATAGACATTGGAGTTGACAAACAGACATTAAAACATGATTAATATGTTTGAGAAAATGGAGGGAAAAAACCAAATAGATAAAAAGATAGAAAATTTCAATGGCAAATTTAATTCTATAAAAAAGAGTCAAATAGATATTCTAGAACTGAAAAATGAAATATCTGAGGCTAATAATTCATTAGATGGGTTTAACAACAAACAACACAGTAAAAGAGAGATTTAGTGAACAGGAAACAAATTAAAAAGAAAATATCAAAGCTAAAGTACACAGAGAAAAGAGAATAGAAATAACAAAAGGAATATGTGGAACACAGTTAATACTCCTAAAATAATAAACCTAAGTCTCACAGAAAGAAGAAGAATCAGAAAAAGCCATATTTGAAGACATAATAGCTGAGAATTTCTCTACATCGATGAGATGCATCAACCCACTGGCTTAAGAAACTCTGTGAACTCCAAACAGGAAATATACAAAGGTAACTGTATCTTGTCACATCATCTTAAACTTCTGGGAAAAAAATAAGACAATGAAGATATGCCAGAAGATAAAGAAAACTTACTACTTAAAAAGGAAGAAGAGTAAATGATCATTGACCTTTTAATGAAAACTATAAAAACCAAAAGGCAAGAAACAACATCTTTAAAATAAAGAAAACAAAATCCCTTCATCTCATCTAGAATTCTATACCTAGCAAATATCCTTCAAAAATGAAGGAACTATAAGGATATTTTCAGACACACACAATCTGCAATAATTCATTGCCAGCAAACATGCAATAAAATAAATACCAGAGCTAGTTCTTCAAGTTGAAGGAAGATGATAGTAAATAGAAGCTAAGAGTCACTGGAAAGAATTAAAAGCACTGAGAAGGGTAATGATGTAGGTAAAATAAATGAATATTGATGTTTAAAATAACAATAATGTCCCAAATAGTTTATAACATGTATGAAGTAAAATATATGACCAAACCACAAAGGTGGGAAAGGGTAAAATGTACTTAAATTCTTCTAAGGTGCTTGCATTTTGTGGAAATAAAGAACTATTAAGGTAGATTGTAATAAGTCAAGGATGCATATTGTAATCTCTAGGGTGCCCATTAAAAGAATAATAAAAATGATACCTAAAAGGCTGATAGAGGAGAGAAATGGAATAATTATTCATACTTGATAGTTTTTCAATTTAAATAGATGAACAATGGAAATACTTCATTGGTTTAATTGAGTAATGTACAAAATATAGTTTGTTCTTTTCTCTAATAAAAGAACATTAAGCTTCAGTAAAATTTTATACTAAAAATTTAACTGGAACTATTTAAACCTTTTAAAAGAATTCATTTAAAATATTTTATTTTCTATTAGAACAAAGAGTTCACCTAATAGTTTTAAATACTTTTATAATTAAATAGTACATTAAATGTCCATATTAAATTGTATCTATATGCCTGAAAAATATCAGATACAACTGAAAGATCTAGCATCCTCTTTGTTTATACCCCTCTGTAAGTAAAAGTGAACTACAATATCTTTAAGAGCTATTGGCTGTCGATTTTTGGTGGACTGAAGATTTACCTGGAAAAACAGAAGGGAGATGACAAGTTAATGAATTAATCAGGATGAGGGAAGCCAGGATGAACCTATTAACTATAAAATGGTCAATTTAACCCCAATACTTAGTAGTAATATGAAACCTCATCAAACAAGTTTGCAATAGCTAAGAAAAACATAAAATATTAAGAATAGCATGATTTTATGAAAAGTAAAATCAAAATTATTGCAAGATTGATTTCAGTGAACTATGCTCAGTAATTTAACACTTCACAACTTATTATCTTAACACCACAGTGCACCAATTTTTATAGTTTAATAATTGCCCAAACTACATTCTGTGTGTTTTCACTCGAAGCTAATGCTAAAAAGAAATCTTCCTTTTGAGGTCTACATGTGAATCAGGACTTGGGATTGCAACTCCACACAATTTTATCTAATTTTCTTAAATGTATTTTTTTTTAAAGATTCTACAAGTAGTCTCTCCAATATCAAAGGCAGTATCATCTTTCAATTCTGAACACAGTAGAGAATTACAGCTATTGACCAAGCAGGAAAAAGTTCATTTAAATGTAGTCAAATGAATCTCTTTTGGGATGGGGATGAATAGAGAAATAAGCAAAGAGTATTAAATTCATATTATGAAAATGAATACTAATAAGTTATAAGTTCCAAAAGCAGGTTTTCGGATGTTCAAATGCTCACTTTCTATTTAGGGAAGCCAGGAATGCAATGTATAGTTGAGATAAACTACAGGGAGAAGTTTAATGCGCATGCCGGGAATGTCACTGAGCCCATTTCATAATCCCCACAACATTATAGGGTAGGTATTTATACTACTCTATTTTCTAAATGGGAAAATTGAGGCTTAGAGAGATTTAATTATTTGTCTCAGTTTCCATAGCAACTGAGAGCACATCTGGGAATCCAACCCAGTCCTTCTTGAGGTCTTTCTACTATGCAACCATAGCTCACATAGGCAACCTTCACTTGGCAGAAGTCATCTAATATTTTTCTAAATATTCTATCAAAAACTTCTAAGTCCCATGCAGTAAGTGAAGTGAGAAGAAATATTACTAAACGGTTGTACCCTTGCAACAGTAAAAATATCACCTACATTCCTAGTCCACCAATTATATTTCATGCCTGTGATCAATGCATTCAATCTTTTTTATTCAACACTAATTGGCTTGTTTCCTTGTTTGGTTATTGAGCAACTGGTGACTGTTGTTTAGCTTTATTCAGGCTTTCAGCAGTGGCGATGAAGGGAAGAAATTGAGAGAGAATGAAGGCCGGTCTACTTTGCTTTTCTTATTGTATGGCATGCCTCCTTTTTTCTACCATTAATTTGGCAGACCATTTACTTTTTTCTAGTCATAAACATTTTACTGTACTTAGCTTGATTTTCATAGGATAGTGTTTGGATTTATCAGAAGCAATGCCTTTCATTTCCATTTTCTGTTTGATTGTGCTTCCATACTCGGAAGGTTTTCTGATAAACCTTAGGCTGGGATTCTTATAGTAGCATCACACTATTTCTCACAGCCCATTTTCCCCTTATGCTGGTGTAGTTTATAAGCTCAGCCTAGTTCCACTTTCTTTTCAGGATAATAAATATTTTAAGAAAAGCATGGTAATTCTAGGATAGTATATAATACTGCATAAATATTCTCTCATGAACCTCTATGTCATGTACAATGGTCATATTTGACATTCTTCATCTCGTGGCCAAGAAAATGAGATTGCTAATCGTATAAATAGAAATATAACTGATTCACGGTTACATCATGTATAGAGAGGCATTCTTTCTACTTCTTACATAATTTATTTGTTTTAACTCATTTTCTGATACTATCACCTTCCTAGTTTATATTTATTCACATTGGCAATGTAGCAGATGTTAGAATGGGAGATGCCAGTTTCCCTGGCCCCTTACCCAGAGTCCCATTATAAATACTGGGAGACACCGTAAGCCAAAATGTGATCAGATCTTTGGGTTTAGTAAACTGTGACAGCAAAATCATCAAGGCACTTTGTTTTTTTTATTGAAGTATGATAGAAAAAGTTTGATTAACTAGTAATTGGATAGTAATAAATTCATTGTTAGGTAATTTCTAAGGATTATAATAAAGGAAAAATAGGTAAGAATAAGTATTTATTTATTTATTGAAAACAATACTGACTCAAGTGTTAACGCCATTTAAAATTTCAAGATAATAGGTTGAACATATACTTAAATTTCTGCTTTCCCACAGTAGCCACAGAAATAAATATATTAAAAATTTTTAATTATTTCTATATTAAATAATGTTTAATTTGTTAAATAAAATATGTTAAAATATATATTAAAATTAATAAATGCATAGCTATATCAAATATACTACATGGGAAATTGAGAGACCTTCCTAAAAGAAGGAAGGAGAAGAAAAGCCATGATTGTAAGCCAAGATAACAGGTGTAAGCCAGAAAGTAAAAATTACCTAGAAAAATTTCAGGGAAATCATTTCATAGAAGATAAACACAAAATCAAAAATATTCAGGGAAACAAAATTACATAAAAGAGAGATCTCAAAATCAACAAAAAGAAAAAATGACCTACCATTAAAAAGGTTACTAGACAATCATAAAAAGACATTAAAATAATCATAATAAATATCATTAGAGAGATAAAGGAGGACACACATTGATGAAACAAGAACAAATACTTATGAAAATAAATCTATTAGAGATTTTGAGAAAGGCGCTGTTGAATAAACCCTCAAAGAGATGGCATGAAAAGCAAAATAGACACTCTTGAAGAACTAGTTGCCAAACTGGACACTGAACTAAGGAATGTCTATAAGAAGCCTGCACAAATAAAGAGAGAATGAGAGAAATGAAGGACAGATGATAAGTTTCAGAATCCATCTAAGAGGGAATTGGGAAGGTGGAGATATAGGAAGGTATACAGAAAAGACAAAATTTAAAGAAATAATTGGCCAGAATTTTCTAGAACTTACCACTCAGATCAGACATTTAAAATTCTGGGTATAAACTTATAACAAGAGACACACTTTAAAATAAAGGGCCAAAAAAAAAATCAGTCAAATACCAAAAGAAAGTTGATGTAATAATACTAATATTAGAAAAAATAAAATATAAAGTAAAAACATCATTAAAAGTAATAAGAAAGATACCACATATTGATCAAAGGAACAATTCAAAAGAATATACAGCAATTAATTAGATTATGCATCATCAACATGGCTTTAAAACTTATAAGAAAAAAGTTGATAGTAATACAAAAAGAAATTGTCAAATTCACACTCACGGTGGAAAGTTTTACACACTTCTCTCAAACCAAGGGAACTAACAGAGCTGCCCCTAAACTTAGGATATAGAAGAGTAGAACAACAAAACAATAGCAATATAGAATTCTTCACTCAGCTAAGAGAGAGTACATGCTGTTTTCAAGTACATTTAGAGCATACAAAAAGTTGATTATGATTATATTTTTGCCTTAATGAACATCTCAACAGATACAAACAAACAAACAATAACAACAACTAGCAGGCCAAATTCTCTGACCAAAATGGAAGATACTTGGAAATTGACAACAAACATTTAGCCAAGAAACAAAACAAATGACACTTTCCTAATTTGATAATTTTGAAGAAGAAATCACAGTAGATATTTTTTAATATTTATAACAGAAAAATAAAGACAAAAATTGCACTAAATATGAAAAACCTGTGCATTCTAACTCAAACAACCCACAGGGGGAAATATATAGTCTTCCTTCATTTCCTCAACATCTCCACTTATCTGTCCAAGTCTCAAGGAGCTGTCAAAAATTGTGTTAGGGCTGCCTCCATGTGCACTTGCGTAGATGTTAAACCCCCAGTCATGGGGGAGTGCAGTTTGGATAGACTGTGTGTATTTAAACAATGCTCTGTTTCCCAGGAGACTGTCAGTTGTACACGTACCTATGTACCATGAAGCCTCTCTCAATCAGCCCTTTGGGAGCTTCAGAGAAGAGAAACTGTGGCCACCATATCACTCTGTATTAGTTTCCCAGGGCTGCTGTAACAAATGACCACAAACTGTGTGGCTTAAAAACAACAGAAATTTATTCTCTCATCATTCTTGATGCCAGAAGTCTGAAATCAAGGTCTTAGCAGGGCTGTGATCCCTCTGAAGACTCTAGGGGAGAATCGCCCATGCCCTTCCTGCTTCTTGTCTCTCTAGGAGCCCCCTGACTTGTGGCTGCATCACTCCAATCTGCCTCCATCTTCACAGGCCTTCTACTCTCTGTGTGTCTCTCCTCTGTGTCTCTTATGGGGGCACTTGTCATTGAATTAGGGCCCACCTGGATAGTCCAGGTAGGTTCCAGGGGTTAGGACATTGGATATATCTTTTTGAGAGCCACCATTCAACACACTACATACCCCATATGACTCTCATTACCAACAGCCTCACTGTATTCTTTTTTGAGCTCCATCCACACTCATATTTGATAAATTTAAAAAAATTGAATAAACTCCAGCGTACAAAGGTAAATTGGGAAAATATGTCACTCCTCACATCCAGCCAACTGCCATAACAGAGTGTCAGTCTGGTTCACAGTGACACGGTGCACAGGCCCTCAATTATTGTACAATTGCTGGCCCATCTGATTCAGAAGTACTGTCTCCTTCTGATTTCTTGCAAAAGAGACAAAGTGGTAAGTTTAGCCCATGAACCGTGAACCAAATGAGATTTGCCATTAAGTCAAGTCATTAGAACGCACTGCATCATATCTTTTCACCAGATTACCTTAGTAGAATTTTCAGGGAAATCTTGCAAATTAGCTTCAGCCCAATTCTCATTTTCAGAAGAAAAATATTTCTAGTCATTTCTCTCAGCATTGCCCATCACTCATGCAAAAATCGAGGAGGATTAGCTGAGGGTGTTATTCTGTTCCTCTAAGATGCCCTTGAAAAAACAGTATTTATATCCATTTTTGGCATAGATAGTCATTTACTTCCTGGTTTCTTTCTTTTTGGCAACCACTTCTTCCTTCCGTTGCTTATCCCCAGTTTAAACCCTTCTTTCCCATGGTGAGATTTAACTTGTGTGAGACATAGGCAATAGGATGATCCTTTTTCTAAAAACCCTCAGGATGGCCACTGTGAGGCACCCCGGCTTGCACACTAGGGTGCTGTAAGATTTAAAGGTGTACAAAGAATGTGTTGTGCTGAAATATCCCCTTCCTCCAAGACCTACATATCCAACCCAGACTCTGATACCACAAGATTTGATAACACAAGAAACAATAATGCAAGAAACATTCTGAGAAATGGGAAGTCGGAGAGCTATGTTATAGCATCAACCCATCCCGTTTCCCATCCCAAGAAACCCTCCAAAGACCCCCTCCCACTTCCTTTCATGCTCACACATTCACCAGATTGTGCAAGCCAACCCCTAACTTCTTTTGCTCCCTTATTTTTCACATTAAATGTTTGAATTTCACATTTATTCCTATAAAATCACTACTCTGAGAGTGATAAACAGTGTGATATTTACAAGCAACGTTGTCTCTTCTTAGCCCATCCCTGTGTAGTAGTCACTGTGAAGTGGGTATCTTGATCCAAGTAAACAGAGGTGAGTGTTCTGAAACGAACTACCACATGTTGTGCCAATCCAATCCTTTAATAATATTCAACCTCTATCAAGGATCTATTGACCTATTTCCCTACATTTCTGGCCATTTAAAATTTGAATTTTTTCTCTTTGTAGCAATAGAGATATCACATTGAAGAATTTATTTATTCTGTAAATATCTTTATTGTCCCTTTTCAGGTCAGAAATGTAAAGCAATTTCACAGGGACATTCTGGAGGAGAAATCATATCAAGATGCTCCTTGCCTTTTAAAAGCAAAGGATTAACTATGGGAAGCAGATAATATAAGACAGATTCCTTTTACTCTACATCTATTTGTATATGCACATTTATCTAGGGTGCCTTTCTAAGAGTATGGTCAAAAACTATTCCCTTTGAGGTTCAGTACTTTAGAACATTTTTAAGGGAGGACAGGACAAGAGGTCTCCCTAACTCCCCAAAGCAACTTTCCATAAGAGAGAGAGAAGTCTGTCCTGACCCTCCTGATGAATTCTTGGATATGGGCTTTATAGATGAGAGCTTCATAAAGACTCTAGATCACTTTGGAGCTTTTCCCAAGGAAGTCATCCTCTATGAGGGTTAGGTTAAATGACTGTGTGTATGTGTGGTGTGTATGGCAAGGGAGCCCAGGTCAACCTTGCTGTGTGGCATGACTATGAGTCACACTGAGAAGAGAGGTAATCTTTCCCCCAGTGAACCCAGAGAAACAAGTCTCACACCATTTTTCCAGACAGGCTTTCTTCTAACACCACAACACTTTTTTTTTTCCTTATGTGCATCTGTGTGTACTATGAAGCTAAAGAATTGTATATTCCACACTTTGTGTGTTATAGTTAGTAAACATACAAAAGGAGAGGAGAGTTGTCTCCTTCAAGAAAAATTTGAATATATGTATGAAGGCAAAATATGGAGGACCTTGAAAAGAGAAGAGAAAGGTTCAGACTGAGGAAGCAGGTAACTGAAGGCAGCAGAGATTGTTAAGATATGACTGTATAAGATATGATTATGTTATATTTAGGGAAGATTTGTTTCATGTTGATATTAAGATTCTTTATGAGGATAACTTACTTAATTTCTGTTCACCTTAATGTCCTCATCTATAGAATACGGTAAATAATAATACCTCCTATTTCATAAAGTTTTGGTGAAGATTAAGTGCATATTTAGAGCACAAACATGTAAAGTGCTCAATAATGTTATCATCACCATCTGCAACCACCATCTCCTCCATCCTCACCATCATCACCTTCTCTTTCCAAAACAGTATGTGCAAAAAGAAAAAATGCATAAAAAAGGAGATAATCCAGGTTTATGCTTCTCAAAAAGTTGCACAGGTGTCGATGCCAATTCCTGTATCCTGTCAGGAGCAGGAGGTGTTGGATAGGATAGGTGAACTTTGGATAGAAAGTTGAAGCAGGTGAACTTTCAGATAGACCCATATGCAAATATAGGCATTGAAATACAATCTGAAGTTAAATTATTTATTATTATTATAAGTCATGTTGTCCATACTCCTTTTCTCTGACCGTGTCCTGCAACAGAAATTTTATTTTTTCCTTTAAAATGTAGAGCTTTTTGAAAATATAATCTAAGTCACTGTTTATTAATATATCACTTTAATACCTACTTCCCCTATGCTTTTTGCATTCAAATTACATACTTTATCCCTTAACTGAGAATACAAAAGAAAACACTTGGTAATTAGTCTTAAAAGAAAATATGAATGGACATGGAATTTCAGTTGTGTAAAATCAAAATAATATTCAGGGGGCCGTCCGGTGGCGTGGCGGTTAAGTTCGCGAACTCCACTTCGGTAGCCTGGTGTTCGCGGGTTTGGATCTTGGGCGCAGACCGACGTACCACTCGTCAGCCATGCTGTGGTGGCATCCCATATAAAGTAGAGGAAGGTGGGCATGGACATTAGCCCAGGACCAGTCTTCCTTAGCATAAAGTGGAGGATTGGCAACGGATGTTAGCTCAGGGCTGGTCTTCCTCACAAAAAAAATAATAATAATAGTATTCAGGTACTCAATGGAACACCTCATGAGTATGCCTGTTTGTGTGTATTTGTATATCCTACTCTTGTTTTCTTATAGTACAAATGTTACTTTGCCATGCAAGTGTTAAAAAATTCTTTAATGAAAGTTTTATTCAATATTACTTTTCTTTATACCAAGAATTTGAGATTTTTTTTCACTTCTAAATATCCATTTGCTTGTAGTAATAAAATGACTTTCCCTCAATTGTACCCAAATTCTTTACACAAAATAAATTAATAAATTTGCTTTTATAACTACTTAGTATAAATTAATAGAAATTCAAATGCATTAGCACATTTCCAGATTCTTTTTTTAAGTTAACTTCACAACATAAATATAACAGAATAATGCATTTTCGGGGGCACAGAAATTAGCACCATCAGCCAATACATTCTTTAGTCAAACTCAACAGACCTTATTACCTAGATTTGGCTGTGTACCCTCAGGCATATTTTGAACCACATGAGCAGTTGATTGAATGGAAAGAGAAAAAAAATCTCCATTAAGAAAAAATTGAGATTTTGGATTTGACTGCTCATCCATTAGTGACATAAAGTGCTGACAAGCAGAACAAACAGTGAGCAATGTAATGTCAAGGCCTCGAGTGAAATGAAGTTTCATAGCTTCACTCGGGTTGATGGATGGGTAATAATGGCATCTTCAAGTATAGGAATATACTCTATTAGGAACATCATAGAATTTTTCTGCACAGAGTAGTTGTTACAGCTTGGTTGCTCAGGGAAGATGACTCTACAGAGTAAGAAAACAGTCATGTGCTTATAAATGTTTAATCAGGTTAATATTCTGTGGCTCTTTACCATGCCAGAGAGCGTCACTTATTTGGAGTGTAATAGTTGAGAACAGAATTCTCTTAGACAGTGAAAAGATGGTAGAGAATTCTACATCAAATACTCAAATATTTGACATTAACAACATCGTAAATCTGACATGAACAATTTATCAATTTACAGGGAAACTTTGCAAAAATGCATTACTGAGAATGTTATCTGAATAGCAAATGATCCTTTAGGTCTTTGCAAAATGCAACCTACCGTCTTCTTTATAGATTAAATCACAAATACAGCTATCATCTTTCAACCAGTTAATTGAAATGGGAATGTATGTCACTAATTTATGTCTTATCCTCAAAAAAAACTGGTTGCAGTAACATAAGGAATAAAATTTGATGATTTTTGTAGCTACATATTCACATTTATACCATTTAGGCTTCAAGAATAAACCAGAGGGCCCAGCCCTCAAGTCATGCTGTGCTGGCATCCCACATACAAAATAGAGAAGGGTGGGTATGGATGTTAGCTCAGGGCCAATCTTCCTCACCAAAAAAAAAAAAAAAGAGTAAACCAGAGAATCTTGTTCTTTTAGAAAAAGAAGGTCTTGCTGGCATCAAAAATCTCTTCTGAATATACAGAATCACAGTTTTTAAAAGGCTGTTTGAAGGTTGCTTGGCTGTTTAGAACTTCCTGAAATTATGATTTTCAGGAACCCTAAGGCACTTCAACTACATCTGAATGATAAAAATCATTTGATAGGAAATTTTCATTACAGTTCTAAATTTTAAAAGGTAAAGGATGATTTTACTCTGAAACTTTTAGCAAATGATATTATGCAAATTACCATATATTATAGAAACTAAATAACTCAGAAAAGTTTTATTGCCACAAAATAACATTTTCTGATTTATGAACTTTTATTTTTTAAATGATCTATTTAACTTTAAAATTAAAATAACATTGTTTTAGATGTTTTCCTAAAGTGAGATTGTTCAACAACTTCACTTAGTTTATTCTTAAGCTAAAGAAAGTATGAGGACCATTCAAGAACTTTAAAATTCTTTTTTCTTTCCATCTCTTTTTCTTCCCTTGTGCCTTCCTTCCCTCTCTCCCTTCCTTCCTTTCTTTCTTCCTTCCTTCTTTCTTTTCCTTTACCATTCATTCTCCCTTCCTATTACAGGTACAATGTTCGTTATATAATGCCCCTAACACCCTCACTACATTTGTAATGAGAGTGAAAAAAACTATCAATGGTACCTTTCCGTTTTACTCGCATTATTCTATTTTGTATTTATGAATGGCAGCTTCATAGTGGAGCTTCTTATTAAAGTTCTGGATCTTCTGCAATTTAAATTCATGTTATGTATTGATCCAATGATTCCATGTAACTGTGGTATCTATTTTTATATATTACTGAACACGCTGACAACGCAGCATTTCTCAGCATGAACTATATTCTCAAGAGGAATTCAGGGTTGGAATTGTCTGGAGTATTGTAGGAAAGCATTTACTGAGAGGGAAATGGAGCAAAAACAGCTCTATTGCCTAAATAAATTAATTGATTTAAGACATAAGAAAAAAAAACGGGGAGGGGGAAATTTTGTTTACTACCCACTATTTAACTCTATCTTGAAGAGTAGGTTTAGGCAGCAAATGTTGAGAGTTTTCATTGTAGCTGTCCCTGTTATTACCTCTGCCCGGAGAGATTAGTGTTAACTGCTCTGAGGTACACAGCTAGTTTCTCCCTGCTCAGGCAACCACATATTTTACAACATTTATTGCTGAAACTTCAAACTCTATTTCCTTAGCAGGATCCCTGGACTAACTTCTTACTGATAGCTGGAGAGGCACTTCTATAGAAATAGCAATTTGGATCTAGAGTTATTTTTTGACATGACATGAAAATCACAAGGTATACCTTGGGGAAATCTATCTTCTAAAAATCTACTGATATTGACCACATGTCTGCCGATGGCTCTTACACTATCAGCTGCTTTTGTATGTCAACTATGAAGTACCTTCAAACACTTTGAGCTACTCAGAGCAGGTATAGGTTGAAATTGCAGGGAATTGCATGGTACTTGTGAAAATGTCTCCTTTGTGAAAGCTGGGTGCAAAATACACTGTTTCAGAACTGTTTTATATGTGTCTATATACATATGTACATAATACTTCAATATTCCTCATTCAAACATTTAGTTCACTATGAGAATAAATTGTTATCTTGATAATTTTTTGTTTATGTAAACTTGATACATGAAAGATAAGAGATGTAGATACAATTCTATATTTATCAAAATAAGCCCTCATATCAGTCTAAACTCAAAGTTGCAATTAAAGAAAGAGAATTCAAACTTGCTCCATATGAAAATGGAAAATAACAGCTTACGTAATTAAAAAGTCCAAGGAAGGATATCTGACTTCAAGTTTAGCGGACTTAAGATGCTCATATGATATCTCTCTCACACTCCCTTTCTTTCTGGAATTTCTCCCAAGGCTGACAGAGTTTTATTTATTCAGTGTTTTAGAGTCAGTTATAATTGTTTATTATTACAGATGCTAAGATTTTCATGTCTTCTCATGTGAAACATTCCTATAGTTCAAAAGTAGAAAGTATATTAAATTTACCCAAAGAATTCTCACTTGCACCACTGTATCTACACTTAGTTTCAATCTGCCATCCCCTTTCATCATCATCTTAGTGTTATCCATTTCCTCTAGGTTTTTAAATTTATTTGCATAAAACTGTATAAAGTTGACTTTTGTGATTTTGTTTAGTTGCCATATTTTAAACATCATTATCTCCTTTTATTTCTCACTTTTTGTATTAATTCTATTTTTATTGATTAGTTTAACTAGTAGATGGTTTCATTTTGCTGTTTTTTTTCAAAGAATCAACTTTTTAATTTACACATTAGTTTTGTTGTTTCAACATTTTCAGTCTCTTTGATCTCAGTTTTTAAATCTTGACTTCTGCTTATTTTATTTTGTCTAATGTTTTAAATTGTATGTTTAATCTGTTTATTTTCCATCTTTCACCTTTATTAATATAATCACTTAAACCTATACATTTTCCTATAAGCATTGCTCTAGCTGTCCCATGAATTTTGTATATTAATAAGGAGTGCATGATGATTATTTTCTAGAAATTTTGTAAATTTAGTTTGAATTTCTCCTTGACAATAAATGTTTAATAGACATTAGTTTTTTAATTAATTTCTAGTTTTTATTGCATTGCCATCAGAAGGTGGTTTATATGATTTCTCTATTATAAACCTTGTTGAAATTTTCTTTGTGCTATGACATAGACATAGATACTTAGGAAATTTAATAGGATTGATTTTCACAAATATTCCATGACCACTTGAATGAAGGTATGTTGGGGAACTACTATTGTTCCCAAATAGTAGCAGTATATATATGTTCATAAAAATTTTCCTTACTGATTATGCTGTTTACATCTTCTGTATGCTCAGTTGCTTTTATACACTTGTTTTATCTTAGATTGAGGGGCAAATTTCAAAGTCCTGTCTTATTCAGTTTGTTTCTGTTTTTCCTTGCATCTTCTTTGATTCAATATTATTAAGGTGGCCACTATGTTTTTTGGTGCATAGATTCATAAATCGTGTCTTCACTGTGAAATGTAGTCTCTTTTCCTTTAGTATAAGGAGTCCTTTATCTTACTTATTGCTCTTTGTGCTGACTTCTGCCCCATCCGATATCAAGATCACAAAGTCTGGTTTTATTTTGTTTCATTGTCAGGTTACCTTGGCTCATCATCTCCTCATTTTCAGCCTTTTGAAATCACTTTTAGATGTATTTATTGTGTAAAGTATACAGCTGGCTTTTGCTTTTTGACCCAATCTGTAGTCCTTCTCTTAAATGGGTTGTCAATTATATTTATTTTTATGATGCATATGCTTGACCTCAAGTTTTGTTTTGTTTTTCCATATGATATTTACTGTGTTTTTTTTTCAATATGTGGTTTGCTTTCTCTGCATTTTTGTTGTTGTTGTAAATGTGTTTGGTTTTGTTTGAATTTCTCCTGGTACTTAGGAAGGTTAATATTTTTGTTCTAGTGTCACTTTTATACTAATGTCTTTACATAGTGCTTGTAGACCTCTTTCTCTTACTTAAGCTTCTACTTGTTTCCTCAGCTTTAAAGTATTTCCTTTAATTTCCATCTGTTATCTCAGAGGCAGTCAATACAGGCACACCTTGGAGATATTGCGGATTAGGTTCCAGACCAGTGCAATAAAGCAAATATCATAATGAAGCAAGTCACACGAATTTTTGGGTTTCCCAGTGCATTTAAAAGTTACGCTTATACTATACTGTAAGTATTAAGCGTGCAATAGCATTATGTCTAAAAATAATAATGTACCTATCTTAATTAAAAGGTACTTTATTGCTAAAAATGCTAACCATCATCTGAGCCTCAGTGAGTAGTAATCTTTATGCTGATGGAGGTTCGTGCCCTGATATTGATGGCTGCTGATTGATCAGGGTGGTGGCTGCTAAAAGTTGGGGTGGCAATTTCTTAAAATAAGACAACAGTGAAGTTTACTGCATCAATTAACTTTTTCTTTCACAAATGATTTCTCTACAGCCATGGTGCCGTTGGATAGCATTTTACTCATAGTAGAACTTCTCTCAAAATTGGAGTCAATCCTGTCAAACTCTGTCACTTCTTTCTTTTTTTTTTTTTTTTTTTTTGCTGAGGGAGATTCACCCTGAGCTAACATCCATTATCAATATTTCTCTTTTTGGCTTGAGGAAGATTAGCCCTGAGCTAACATCTGTGTCAACCTTCCTCTATTTTGTATATGGGTTGCCACCACAGCATGGCTGACGAATGGTGTAGGTCTGTGCCCAGGATCCAAACCTGCGAACCTGGGCCACTGAAGTGGAGCGTGCCAAACTTAACCACTATGCCATGGGGCCAGCCCTGTCACTTCTTTATCAACTAAGTTTATGTAGTGTTCTAAATCCTTTGTTGTCATTTCAACAATCTCCATATCATCTTCACCAGGAGTAGATTCCATCTCAAGAAGCATTTTCTTTCCTCATCCACAAGAAGCAACTCCTCATCCATTCAAGTTTTATCATGAGATTACAGCAATTCAGTCACATCTTCAGGCTCCACTTCTAATTCGAGTTCTCTTGCTATTTCCACCACATCTGCAGTTATTTCCTCCACTGAGGTCTTGAACCCCTCAAAGTCATCTGTGAGGGTTGGAATCAACTTCTTCTAAACTCCTGTTAATATTGATATTTTGATCTCTTCCCATTAATCATGAATGTTCTGAATGGCATCTAGGATGGTGTTCCAGAAGGTTTTCAATTTACTTTTCCCGGATCCATCAGAGGAAACATTATCTATGGCAGCTATATTCTTACAAAATGTATTTCTTAAATAATAAGACTTGAAAGTTGAAATTACTCCTTAATCCATGGACTGCAGAATGTTGTGTTAGCAGGCATGAAAACAACATTAACCTGTTGTACATCTCCATCAGAGTTCTTGGGTGACCAGGTGCATTGTGAATAACACTGATATTTTGAAAGAAATCTTTTTTTCTGAGCAGTAGGTCTCAACAGTGGGCTTAAAATATTCAGTAACCCATGTTGTAAACGGATGTGCTGTCATCCAGGCCTTGTTGTTCCATTTGCAGAGCACAGGCAGAGTAGACTTAGCATCATTCTTAAGGGCCCTAGGATTTTCAGATGGTGAACGGGCATTGGCTTCAACTTAAAGTCACCAGCTGCATTAGCCCCTAACAAGAGAGTCAGCCTGTCCTTTGAAGCCAGGCACTGACTTCTCCTCTCTAGCTATGAAAGTCCTACATGACATCTTCTTCCATATAAGGCTGTTTTGTCTACATTGAAAATCTGTTGTTTAGTGTAGTCACCTTCATTAATTATCTTAGCTAGATCTTCTGGGTAACTTGCTGCAGCTTCTACATCAGCACTTGCTGCTTCATTTTGCACTTTCATGTTATGGAGATGACTTCTCTCCTTAAACCTCATGAACCAACCTCTGCCAGCTTCAAACATTTCTTCTACAACTTCCTCACCTCTCTCAGCCTTCACAGAATTGAAGAGAGTTAGGGCCTTGCTCTGAATTAGGCTTTGGAGTAAGGGAATGTTGTAGTTGGTTTGATCTTCTATCCAGACCACTAAAACTTGCTCCATATCAGCAATAAGGCTGTTTTGCTTCCTTATCATTTGCATGTTCCCTGGAGTAGCACTTTTAATTTCTTTCAAGAACTTTTCTTTTGCATTCACAACTTGGGATAACTGTTTGCTGCATGAGGCCTGGCATTCAGCCTATCTTGGCTTTTGACATGCCTTCTTCACTAACCTTAATAATTTCTAGCTTTTGATTTAAAGTGAGAGACGTGAGACTCTTTCTTTCACTTAGAGGCCATTGTTGGGTTATTAATTGGCCTAATATCAATATTGTCATGTCTCAGGGAATAGGGAGGCCTGAGGTGAGGGAGAGATACATGGGAACAACGGATCAGTGGAGCAGTCAGAACACACACAACATTTATCAATTAAGTTTGCCGTTGTATATGGGCGCAGTTTGTGGCACCACAAAACAATTACAATAGTAACATCAAAGATCATTGTTCACAGACCACCATAACAAATATAATAATAATGAAAAAGTTTGAAATATTGCAAGAATTACCAAAATGTGACACAGAGACACAAAGTGAGCAAATGCTCTTGGAAAAATGGCGCCCATAGACTTTCTGGAAGCAGGGCTGCCACAAGCCTTCAATTTATAAAAAACAATATCTGTGAAGTGCGATAAAAAAAGGTATGGCTGTATAGCTAATTCTGCTTGCTTTTTCTTCTCTCCTTGTCCCTCTACTTTTTAGTTGCAATATTTCTATTTTGTTGGACCATAGAACAAATAACATATTACTCCCCCATCCTTAAACCCACATTTCTTTTCGTCTTAGATTCTCAATTAAACACTGTTGAATGCCTACCACCAGCTCTTTTGCTAAAATTTCCTCAACCATATCTTGGTTGTATCAAGCTAATCCTCTATTGTTCTGCTAGCCCTGCATATTTTGACAGTGTGTTTTAAGTTTGTGTGTCTGTGTCTGTGTGTGTGAGGGTGGTTGTTTTATTTGTATTATTTTACTTCCCAATAGCCACTTCTCTGTTCCACTGACTCTCAAATCTGTTCCTTATATTTCCACTCAGGTTTGAGTGTTTCCTTCAGGGGTAAGTCCAAATGAATATTATAAGTGTTCTACCATCACTCAAATTCTGCTGCAAGCCACTCTATTCTGGGCAGTCCCTACGGAGGAAGATTATTTTAAAATATTGTCTTTTTATTCTCCTAAATTTCAGGCTTCTCTAACCTATAAAACTCCCAACTTTAATATGAAAGTAATCTGTTACAAAGACTTCCTTTTACCATAAAGAGTTTGACAAAAATTTTAATTACCACAGGAAGAAAATGGGAAGCACTAAAACTGCAATCATTTAAATTCAAAATTATATAAATATGGTTATTTTACAATATAAAATTTGATACTTTCAACATAATTCATTTCCAAAGTACTCTCAGTGTTTCTGGCACCATCTGTTTACCTCAGGGAGGAAAAGTCCACATTTTCTTGTGTTTAAATGCATAGTGCACTGATTTAAAACGTGTGTCACAAAGAGGACACTGTAACATCCCAATTTATGTTTACAGATGCTTATATCCAAGTGTCTCTTAAATAAATATGAAGAGGAGAAAAGCCAAAACTTAACAAAAATAGCCTCAGTGCTTCTTAATATAGACGTGAGTCAGAATGATTTCAGTTCTTTAAGTTTTTAGGTTTTAGCTTAATTTTCTATGACACTCATTATTCTTTTTAGGTACTTAAAATTTTTCATATCTACTAGGAAATCTTCACATTAAAAGGAAACAACAAAAATATTCCTGAAATCAATGACATTTAGTGAAATGCATTGTGATTCCTTTGAAATAATGAAAACTCATTTTTGTCAATGCAGGCAGCTAGAAATCACCACTTCCCTTTTACAATTTACGCTTCATTCTCTAACATGGATATTAGGGAGACATATATGTGCAGAAAGTGTACTTTCCTTTTATTCATAAGCATGAAGTGAGGAGAAAAGTTGTCCTCGAGATGGACATCAATTTGCCTCGGATTATTTTGGAATTGGAAAAAGTAAATGAATAAAAGTGTGCATTATGAAGGAAGTGCAAAGCTGTCTATGTATATATGTATGCAGTAATGAACAATGAGACATACAAGTATCGCTCGAAGAGAAATGTTTTCAGGAGAAAGTCTTGTATATTATCTTTGAAAAATAGTAATATAAGCCGAATTAATTACGTAAAGTTTTTCTTTAGTATAATTCTTCCTAAAATTATAGTTATTGTTTGGAAAAGAGTCGTCTTTTTATAACTAACATAGGTATCAGGATAAATTATACCAGTGGACCACAAAATAAGATTGCTTCAGTTGTATCAAATGACAGTGACTGTTACTTGAAACATGTCACACTCATTTCATACACGGGGTTGACTTTCCAGGGTCAGAAAACCGTATAACCAAAATATTTACAAAGACCTTTTCAATGTCATTTTCTCCCTTGCTCTTCCCCTCTAATCCTAATAAATGAAATAAACAAACTATAAATACAGTTAAGATGATTAAATATGCAGATGACTAATTTTTATTTTAACTTTGTAAAAGTAATTGTCAGGAGTTTGAATGCTGATAATCAAATTATTGACCCAGGATAGAACAGGTCATGTCATTCATAGGGGAGGAAAAATAATTTTCCCTCTATCCTTCTGAGTTCTTGGCTGACACCCCTGTAATAAAAGACAGATTAACAAGAGAAAAACTAACAGAAGGTTATTAACATCTACACCTTATATATACATGAGAGATAGTCAGGGAAAAATGAGTAACTACCTGAGGTGGTGTCGAATTCCAGATTAAATACCATCTTAATAGGGAAAAGGGATGGGGGATGTAGGCCTCTTAGGAGAGAGTAAATGATTTTTAAGAAAGGTGAATGGGCCCTTAGAAGAACAGATGGGAAGTAGGACAGTTTGTGACAAAGTTTGTCTGGGTGTGGTGTTGACCTCTATTCTCCTCTCCTGTGATGAGAGTCAATCTGCCCTGGTTGATGAAACTCCCTGGGAGGGGATTTGTGACAATTGAGATCCTTTTGGAGGATCTGTCTTTAAGGAGATAAAGAGAATTTAGAGAAAACCTCTCCCTGCATTTACCGTTTTTCAAGTGCCTATGGCTCAAAATAATCAATACGCCAAACAGGCATATTTTAGGGTGGCGTATTCCGCTACCCTTCAGATTCTAAGAACATGCTGCATGTAGGAGCATGATTCATAAACCAAAACACTCGACTCCGATCCCAGATCAGCCCCTGCCATGCTGCATGACCACAGGTGGGCCACCAACCCCTCTATGTCTCAGTTTCATCATCTCTGTGTTTATGATAATAATAAGTTCCCTGCATATTCTGCATGCCATGGTAAAATTCAAATGGAATGGCAGTTCTGAAAGCAATTTGAAGATTCAAAAGCCCTACACAGATGCTTGATCACGTCTGTGGAATCTCTGGTTTTCTTTTGCAGTAGGAACTAATGGATAACACTCTCCAGCCCCAGGACCTCTTTCTATATTTTGTTCTCTCAGCTTTTATATACAAAGGAATGCTTGGAATAATGTTCACATAAAGTTAATGATAATTATCTGTGGATGGTGGGATTGTGGATTTTTTTGTTTTCTCCCTTATATTTTCCTGTATAATTGAGTAGTTTCATATGAAGCATAAATTATTTTTACAAATAAACATTTGTCTTAGGCAAAACTTAAGCACAACTAAAACACAAATGGAAAATTGCCAATATACTATATATCTATGACAAATTTTAATCACAATAAAGTATTCCCATGTATCAGAAAATCAAATGTTCCAATAGGAAACTCACATAAAGGATATACAAATGATCATATAAGTTATAAAATGCTTGCTTTTCTAGTAATCAAATAAATTCAAATCTAAAAAATAAGGTTTGTGACTGTAAATTGTTGAAAACCAGAGTCAAAATGAAGCTCTTCAGCCAGTGGGGGGTGGGGGTGAGGGGGCACATTCCCTGCAAAATAGCAACAACAGGAGTAACAGCTGGCTTCTTAACATAAACAAAGAGAGCCACAGATTAACAAACTGATTCTAAAATTCGTACGGAAATGGGAAGAAGCAACAATTACCAGGGCAGTCTTAAAGAAAAAGAAGAAAACTTAAAGATTTATGCTCCTAGGTATTAAGACTAATTTCAAAGATATACTAATTAAGACAGTGTAGTACTAGTGTAAGAAGAGAAAAGAAATAGGCCAATGATAAAAATAGAACAGAAAAAGGTCCATGGGTATAATCACCGGAGTTTCTTTGCTGTTTTTTGTTTGTTTGGTTTTTTTTTTTTTTTTTTTTGCTACATGAGGCTGTAATGCAGGAGGAAAGAATGGAATTTTCTATAAATGGTGCTGAGCTGAAAAGAAAAAAAAAAAGAATCTCAACCTACCACACATAGTACACAAAAATAAATTCCATATGGATTAAATCTAATGTTAACAGTATAACAATAAAGATTTTAGAAGAAAACAAAGAGTATATCCTTGTACCAGAAGTGAGTTAAGATTTCTTAAGAAGGACAACATACTGCTAACAACAAAGGATAAAATAAGAATGATATATTGAACTTCTCTAAAATTAAGGACTTCTATTCATCAAAGGACATGGATAACAATAGAAAAGCAAGCCATAAAATGGGACGGATTTGCAATGGATATATCTGACAAAAGACTCATCTCTAGAGTATACAAAAAATTCCTGTAAATCAATTTTAAAAGGCAGGTGTAGAGGAGAAAGAAATTTTACTCTACCCTTCTAGTTCTTTGGCTGGTCTAAGAATTCAATTGATATGAGACAGAATAACAGGAGAAAATCAAGCAAAATTTAATAACATGTATGCATGGGTGAAACCCAGGAAAATTGAGTAACTTGCCAAAATGGCTGAAGCCACCACCTTAAATACCATCTTCAGCTAAAGACAAAAGATGTTGGGGGTAGTGGTTTGGGGCTTCAAAGGGGGGAAAGGTAATTCACATGGAGATGGAAAGCAAATGTTTGGTAAACAAATATTTGCCATGCCTTGCAAAGACAATGGGACATGGAGAGGACTTTGATCAAATGGGCCTTGCTAGGTTCCTTTCGGTCTACTATACCTAGTTCCTATTATTCTATAGTTATCTGTGGTGATAGTTCCTTCCTGGAACAGGCATTCTATCTTAAATTCCTTTAGGCAGTTAGGGGGAAGGTTAAAGTTTCTTCCCCAGTCTTTTGTTCTTAAAAATAATCAGTCCAAGATAATCAAGCCAAAGAGATACATTTTGGGATGGCAAATTCTGCTCTCCTACATGTGCAATCCAGTAGAGAAATGGGTTTGAACAGATGCTTCATAACAAAAGAATATCCAAATGTCCAATAAACATATTGAAAAGAAGCTCAGCTTCATTAGTTATAAGGATATCCACATTAAAACCACAATGAGGTACCACATCATACCCACCAGGATGTTTATAACAAAAGCAACAGACAATACTAAGTGTCGACAAGGATGTGAAACGTGTGGAATTCTCATACCCTGCTTGTAGGACTTTGGGAAATTGTTAGGCATTATTTAGTTTATCTGAACATACGTGTGCACCATCACCTAGCAATTCTACCCCAAGTTATATACTAGCAGAAGTGTATACATATGTTCACCAAATGACATGTAAGAAAATATTCATAGCATCACAATTCTTTACAGACAAAATCTAGAAATGACACAAATGTCCATTAATAGTAGAGTAGATAAATTGTATTTTTTCATGCAATGCAATTCTCTAGAGTACCAAGAATGAACACACTATTACTATATGTAATAATATGGATGAATCTCATAAATATGATGTTGGGTAAAAGAAGCCAGACACAGAGAGGACACGTGGTCCAATTTCATTTCATATGACTTTAGGTTCAACAGCAATTGAAACTAGTGGAGTTGGAAGTCAGAATAGTCATTAGTTTTGGGGGAGTGACTGGGAGATGGCACAAAGAGACATCTGTGATGCTAGTAATGCTCTATTTCTTGGTCTGGATGGTGGTTACACAGTGTATTCACTTTAGAAAACTCATGGAGCTATAAGGATGTGCTTTGCCGTATTTCAATTTAAAAAAAAAGGAAAAACATTCACTGGGATACAGTTTTCCAGCTACTAAATGAATCTTTTTTTTTCTTGATTAGCAATGAAGCAGGAAATATTTTATGTCACTTAATGGAATGGGAATTGATACAGATATTCTAGAAACAATTGAATTATATCTAGCAAAAGCTTAAAAAATAGATGCCTTTTTATCAAAGAATACAATTTCCAGGACTTTCTCCTATGAAAACAGTCAGAGATATAAAAATAGCCTTATGTGAAAGACTATTTCACACAGTATTATTTCTATATCTAGACACTAGAAACAAACTAATTATTTAAGGATTAAATAAATATATCATGATATGAATTTTGATGGAGTACTCAAAGCCATTTAAATTCATGCATTCAGACAGCATTTTCTGACTGGTATAATCTTAAAATATTAAATGATATGCTAGTTACAAAGCAGTATATAAAATAATTCTAATTATACTTCATATAAGAATGTATTTACTATATATATGAAAGTAAGCACTGTTTTCTCTGAGTAAGAAATTTATTTTCTGTATTATTTTTCCTATATTTTTATATTTTCCAGTTCTAAAGTAAACATTTATTATTATTATTACTCTATGTTCTTATATTTTCCAGTTCTAAAATGCACATATATTGCTTTTATAATGGACTACATCAGGCATAATTCAAAAAAAGCAATCTAATAATATCAAAAATTGTTTTAAATCAGGCATTTATAAACATACCATTTAAATACATACTTTTAGCATCACCTCCTATTTTTCCTACGTTAAGTAAATGTTTACCTTCAGACTTTGAATCTACGTCCATAATGCTGTACTGTAATTTACTAAGCTTTTCTTTATGTTGTTTACTATTCAAATTATTTCCAATTTATTTTGCAATTTCATGTAATACCTCAACGAACATCTTCCAGATATAGTTTTTGTTACTGTTAAATTAGTTCCTTACTATAAATTCCCAAAAGTGAGACTCCTAGGTCAAAAAGTATAAATGAAATATCCAGCAAATTTTAATTTATTGAACAATATTTACTTATTACTTAGAACGTGTTCAAGTCTCTTCTAGGCATAAAGGGGTTATGAAAATCTGGGTCTTGTAATAGTTCAGAGGATAACAGTGAAAGCTATGGTCAAATCTGATCACAAGTAGGTCAAATACAGTTGGTAGAGGAGAATCCCATGGTGTTTGAAAGGGAAAAAAAGCAAACATTTAGTGTATGCCATCTGATTAAAGCCCATCACCACAGCCACTTTGCTCATTGCTGGACCAAGCCTAAGTAACGATTGCTCTACCTCTGTGGGTTCCACATCTTATTAGATATTTGTCTCCAGTTGTTGGCTGAGACTTAATTCAGGTCAACACTCCAGCTGCTATGTAAAGAAAGCTATTATCTTTAAATCTTGGTAGGATGTGTCTGCCTTTTGTAGCTCCAAATTGCACTGCCTTTATTGTCACCATGTATCAAGTTTGCATCAAATTTGCTATCTACTATTTTCACTGCCTCATCTATATCATTGTATATCTCCCAGCTTCAACCCCCAGTTGAGCTCTTTCCTTTAGATTAGTTTTCCCCAAGTGCATTACAGTGTGTTTTCCAGGCTGTGTCTAATTTGGTTATGTTCTTTTATATCGCACACTAGCTGATCGCTCAATAAGTGTAACATAATTGTTTGAAATCTGCTGCAATACTTTGTTTTGGAATAGTTCCCTGCACTCTAAATACCTGAGCATGAAAATAAGTAAGGTGAAGTATTGAATATAATTGATTTTCTTGTACAAAATATTCAATATGCTCTTTAGATTTAGGGCACTAAAAAGACTTCCTCTGGATGATATTAAAACCCATTTTGTTGCTTGTGCACATTCTGTACATCCTACTGCTTACACATTTATTTTCATTGACAATAACATAAATTTATTCTACACATGTTATCCAGAACTCTTTTCAGTTAGAACTAAGTTGGAATTGTCTTACAAAGTGAGTTTTGATGAACACAGTCATAAGAAATTGCAAGAAAAATATTTAACCAGTTTATATCACGGTAGAGGAAATCAGTGTTTTTAGGGTCCAGTGATGTAGCTCTGTCAAAGAGACAAATGTAACTCAACCAACTTGATGGACTTATGATCCTGGACCAATTTATCTATATTGCACAGGGATGAGCAAGTCAATTTTTGATATTAAAGAGGCAGGTAACATGTCTGTAAATTCTAAAAGAATAACACAACTTATAATATCAACTTATAATAAGTATAAATGTAATATTTCTTATAAAATTTTATCCAGTCTCAATAAAATATATATTCCTTAGACATATATTCTCGGTTTGAGACCAATAAAATATTTTAATAGTGAGGATAAAATGGGGCATTGCAATAATGGTAATGAACATTGATGAAGACCCCTCTCAACTCTCTCTTTCCAGAAATGTTCATGCCCTCTGTATCCAGGATATATATGTCCAATGCTGTCACATGCCCCCCCCCCAAAGAAACCTCTGACAAGAGAAAAGGAAAAGGCAGTTATTAGGAAAAGATATCCTTGATCATAAAGAGAATTCTCATGGAGACCCTGACCCTCTGCTCAAGCTACTAATCTACATGTGTAAAGTATTTAACTTGAAGTTACAAAAGAGATTGGGCAATTGAGCAACTCTATATGTTTGCTTTATCTTTTGTTCTTCTTACATACAGATTAAAGGTAAACAGTATTCTTAAATTAAAATGTGTCTGTGGTCTTTATTTCCATAACACTATAGATTTTGTCACGAGAAAGGTATGTTTCCATATAAAGGAGTTTAATTACTGAAAGGAAAAGAAAAACATATAATAATAAGATGGTTTTGCTCGGACTGTTCCATAGCAAGGCATATTAGGAAAAAAATATTTCAACATTCACTTTCAATGAAATGAATTTCGAAAAGCTTTGCTATAATTCTCTAATTCGAGTTAAAAAAAATCAAATCATCAGAATCAATGTAACTGGTTTTTCTATTTGGAGTATCTGATGTCACAAAATAGCTGGTATATTTAACTGAATTACTTCTTCTGCTAAGAGAGGCAATATATTCACAGTTATTGCCTCTCTTTTCATACATGCGTAAGAAAACATGGAATTGAAAATGGACAGAATTAATTTGGATGAATTCATTTGATCTAAATGAAAAGTCATGCTTCACAGAGTCACATGTACCACACTTTCTAGGGCTGCACATTTTTGATCGTCATTTTGGGGCACAGCCCTACAATACTAGTAATTTTTAACTTTAAAGTAATGTTGCTGCTACTTTATGAGATTTTTGTTTTCTGAGTATTACGTGCTCAGCAGTATCAATACGCACTTGCTGGAAGCATGCTCAGCCTCCACATCACACGTCCCTCCAAACAGTGATTGATTTACAACTGACCCTGCTTGGAGGCTTCTCCCCAGTGGCATGGGTCACAGCGCTCTCCGTTGGGACGTCAAGTGACTGGTAGGGACGGCAGTGTCTAATGCTTCTCCCATTATCACCTGAGATCAGAGTTGACACTCTTTAGCCACTTGTGTTCAAGGGCCATTCACTTTATCAGCGAACACCTTACAATGTTGTCTTTGAAGGGACAAGTTAAATAACTTGCATCTGGAGAGTACTGGAGAGAGACAGGTTAATGCTGGTTGTCTTTCAGATTTAATCATGTTAAAGTAAGCACTCTGTTCTCTGCACGTGTGTTGTGCATACTAATAGAAGAGACCTCGGCAGAAAGTGAAAATATAAAATACCACACCAATTTTGACATACTTCTATAAAAGTGTTAATAGATTTTTTTAAAATGAAAAATCTGGACAGATGCTAAAAAGGATGGAGACCTTGACAAGAAGTATAAAATGAGGCTGTCCTGGAAAAATGAGACCTATGTTCACCCTATCCAATGCCCACAAAGCTTTCAGTTTAAGTAATTACTGATCTTCCTCTAAGACGTATTGTGTCTAATCCCATTTTGCTTCCCATCCTGCTTTCCCAGTCCCCAGTTATCACTGAACTCTTTTTCCCATATGCTATTTGCATGTATATTCCTGAAGGTGATTCAATCTTCCATATTTCTCCATTCCCTAAAACTATTATCTGTGCTCTTGGAAGTTTATAGTCAATCCTTAAACTCTTCTCTATTTATTTCATATTGTTGCCATGACATAAACCTGGGGGTCTCCAAGTAATGCTATTTCCCTTGAATTCTCCTGGAGTAATGACTTTTTCCCCTCACCTCCCATGCATAGAATCACAGGACCTGAAGTGGAAGGTAGGTGTCCTGTGTTTCTTTCAAACCGTTTTTTGCAGCAACTTTCCTCAAAAACTCCAAATTTTCAAAGTTCGTGACATCAGACTATACCACTTCCCTTTCTTGTGGTCCTGGATGACCTCATTCACTGACGACTTTGTATTGAATCAACACAAATCTAAGAGCGCTGAAGGAGCCATGCACATTCTTGAACAGGATAACTTGACCCAGGCATCCCCAAAATCACTTTGATTAAAAATAGAAGAATAAGAGAATAAAGAATTTTGGCCTTTAATTTCTTTGAATTTTAACTCATAAGAACAAGAGTACATGATTTCAGACTTTAATTCATTTGGTCTTAATGTTTTTGGATTTTAACTCAAAAGAATTTAATTTCTGGACTTTATTTTCTTGGAATTAATTTGAGGACATTATATTTGAATTTTAAGCAATCTACATTGTTAACATTTTATTACTGGAGAGTCTTTATGCATTTGGAGTATCTTAATGTTGTCATTTAATTTCATTTTAGTATCTCTGAGAAGCTCTATAGATAACATGACTGGATACAATTTGTAATGAAACATATAATAGGGAATGGATTCTTAGCCTTGGGTAATTTAATTAACACCATATTATTGACCCATATTGGAGCCTCCTAGAGCCAAAATCTATATGGCTTCAATATTATTGAACAAGAAATAGTTGATATTAGGGAAGCATTTCATGAAGGCGGGAGAAGGAATCTCCCACTCTTTGTTGCTTTTCTCCTTTTCAGGAGGAGACATACCTGTCATTGTCCTCAGACGTAGCCATGAAGTCCAAGTTAATAACAGAATATAAAGCTGGGAATGTTTGAGAATACTTATTCCTCTCTCCTAACGGTTCCTTCTATGGATAGGAATATCCACTGTCACAACACTCCTGGCCTGTCCCTACTCTTTCACTTACTTCACTAACATTTAGTGAGTGCCATATGCTAGGGACTACTCTAAGTGTTTTCATGAATTAACCTATATGAACCCTGTGAGTTACACAGGATGTCAACAACGTATTGTGTCAATAACATATGATGTTATTACTTCTGTACTATAAGGAGACAATGAGACACAAGGCAGTTAAATAATTTGTCCAAAACCACTAGTGACAGTTATGTTACCAAATCAAATCTCTAATTCTCAGACTTCAGTATACTCAACGTTTCAAGAGCTTTCAGAAACAGTTGAACACTTCCTTCTTCTGGAAACATTTTTTTCCTCTTGGTTTCTGTTACACCACCAACTTCTGATTGCCCTGTTTTCCCAGTAGCCAGTCCCTCTCAGTTCCTTTTGGTGGGTTCTACTTCACTGCTTGATCTGTCAATACTAGAATTCACTGGGGCCAGTCATGCACCCCACTCTTGTCTGTATCTACATTCCTTCCCTGAGGAATCTCATCTGAGACACTGGCAGTATATATCATTCAAATGCTGATTACATAAATATTTATATCACTAGCCCTCATCTCTACCCTGAAAGCCAGAAGTGTATATCCAAATACTTTATAAACAAAATTGTGTGTTAGCCATTAAATTCAATGAGACTTCTATTTTATACAAAATCATTAGATCAAGCTTTGATCTGGATTTTTGAATAATAGAAAATTTCATCTGCTAATTTTGTATAAAAGAGGTGTTAAAAAATAAATCAAATCTACCTAACCATGATTTAATTTTTTTCTTATAAGGTTTATCATACATTGTAGTGCTCATTTTCAGGTAGATGGTCTTCATTTTCTGCTTTGTGGAAGGGTGGAAAAAAGGTTGGATTTGAATCATTATAGACAGGTTGGTTATCCTAACAGGAAACTGGGTAGACTTTTGAAATTTTGGTTTCTTTGCCTTATGTTGAAGCTAAAACGAAAAGCAAATGTTAACTGCTAAAGAAACACTAAGGCAAATATTATTTCACACTTTTTTTTTTTAACCTCAGAGTAAGTTAGAAACAGTTTGCTAAAACAATTAGAGCATCAAGAAAACTCTAGAAAATAGATTGCTGTTTAAGATCATTGGTAGGAAAAACACCAGGATCTTTAGCTTAACTTACTATATGATATGCTTTATTATAAATTTACAATTCTGCTAAATATGCATTCTACCACTCTATTTTGTCAAAGTTCTAAGAAACTGAACTTCAGAAACATCTTTTTTATTTTTCACTACTTTTTATACAGCCACTCCTTTTCTTTCACTGCAAAAGTTATCTATGGAATGAACTATACCCAGTAAACCTAGTTTCTCCACTCTTACTTTTAGTTCTGGCTTAAATTTAGGAAATCAGTGTTCTGATCAGTGAGTTACAATGCATGTTATCAGCCCTCTTTCTCTGAGATCTTGGCATAACTTTTGACCATTATTGCCTTATGAACTCGCTCTTTCCATTGATTCAGTGATTCTGCAATCTTTAGCCCCTTCTCATGCTTTTCTATCCACACCTCCTCTCTCTGTTTTGCTAGACCACCTCTCTATATCATTGGAGTTATTCTCCAAGGTTACCTTCTGGATTTTCATATTAGCCACTCTATACTCTAAAATGTGAAAAGCATTATAATATAATTAAAAAGTGTTTAAGGAAATGTTGATGCAAGATGTCAGATTGAGAACATGTGTTTGTTCCTCCTACCCACAAGACATCATCAAAATAAGATAAAGGGGGGCCAGCCCCATGGCCTAGTGGTTAAGTTCAGCACACTCCACTTTGGTGGGCTGGGTTTGGTTCCTGGGTGTGGACCTACACCACTGGTTGGTGGCCATGCTGTGGTGGCATCCCACATACAAAATAGAAGATGATTGGCACAGATGCTAGGTCAGGGTGAATCTTCCTCAAGTAGAGAGAGGAAGATTGGCAACAGATGCTAGCTCAAGGCAAATCTTCCTCAGCAAAAAAAAAAAAAAAGATAAAGGGAGTAACCTCTAACAAGAAAGGTAACAGCCAATGGCAATGAGAGAATTCAACAAATATTTTGAAGATAGAGTATAGATGGAAGGATGATGACAGATGATAGAGAATGGAGGAAAAAGAAATAGAGGATAGGTGACCCAGCACCTGAAGTGGAGGCAGCCTTTTTTCTGGAAAGAATCCCAGAATGACTTAGACTCAATTCAGCAAGTGGGAGTGGTGGCAGAGAAGATCTGTGGAGGACAGGGCCTCATGGGGCAGCTAGCCCCATTCTCCTGCCCTACCCAGACATGCAGTGAGATCGGTCTCCAAGCCTTTCTCCCCTGGGAAAAACCCGAAGGGCTCATCTCTAAAATACTGATCAAACTGACGAGAGAGAAACAGGGCTTTCAGAAGACTCTCCTTCATTCAATAGATACTTACAGCGTTTCTACTCTCTGCCAGTCCCTGATCTGCTTGCCAGAAATATGATGTTGAACAACACAAACAAAGTTCCTTTCCCCATGAAGCCCACATTCTAGTGCGAATGATGAAAACAAAAACTTACACAAACTAATGTCAACTAATGATAAATGCTATGAAGGAAAATTAAGCAGGTTAAGGTGATGTGTGTGTGTGTGTGTGTGTGTGTGTGTGTATTTAAGTAGTGTGGTCAGGATAAGCATGAAAGAGAAAGGTGGAGGTAGAAAGAAATTCTCCACAGAGGTCAAAGAGAGAATTCAGGGCACAAAAGTCCATAAAATAAGAATGGGATACTATGAAAAAAGAGACAGAGAACAAAAAATACTCTAAAAATTAAAAATAAAAAGGTGGAAGATAAGATGGAGCAAGCTGCAAGAATGTAGCGCCAACACGTAAGGACTCAGACAATATGAGACATGGAAGTCCACGTAAAGGTTGAATTGCAGTTTGAGCTGATTCCAGAGTGCAGGCTCTTTGCCTCTGTTATATACTGATCCCAAATCTACATTTGTTTGTCCTTAAAATGGGTATGCTAATAACCTGCAGTGTTCTGAGTTGAGAGATACTACACATAAAGGATCTAAGATAGTAACTGACACATATTGGTTGTTTCATAAATGCTAGCTATTACTAATACATTGCTGTGCTCGGTCTTTTAGAGCTGTCATTAATTTTCATGCTGTCAAGTTTCACCTCCTATGAGTCTTCACAAAATCTTTATTTTCATCCCTGATGTCTCCTAAGTTCTGATTCAATATTTCCATCTGCCTCCTTCATAGTTTCACTTGAATTTTTTGCCTTTAACCTACTCTCACCTTTGGGAAATGTTGTGGTGTAATGGAATTAACTCTAAAATCGGAATCAAAAGGTTGTGTTAAAAAAGTAAGACTGTGTTCAAAACTACCTTTAGCATAAGCTGGGTGTCCCTGGCACACCATTCAATTTCTTTCTTTTTAGTTATCTGAAACGAAAATTAGAGATTTTAATTCAGCGGAGTATAAAGTGCTTTCTAATTTAATTCTGCAACCAAATTACAGATTTATGAATCATCTATGCCCCTTCCTAAACCCTTCTTCTTCAGACAAAAAAAAAAAAAAACAAAGAGTGGCAGCTGAGTCTCTGCTCTCGTGATTGTTTTCTTGCTAATTTCCTTCTATTCTTCCTAACTACTATCTTAGCTTTGTAATTGCTTAATATCTGGGCTATAACGGTGTTACCCTGGCTGGCCTCTCTGACTAAAGTTTACCCCATCCAATTAATACTACATGATGCCACTTGCTTGCTTGTCCTAAAACAACTCTAATTATTTTATTCCCCTCCTCAAAAACTTTTGTGACTTGCTAAGACTTTCAGGAAGAGTAGAACTCTCATATTTGACATTCAAGGTCAAATATGGCAGGTCTAATTTAGCCTTTTTTTCTGACAGTTCACCACTCTAAACAAGCTATTTGCCCTCCCCAGACATGGCTTGTGCTTTTTTACCTCCATGACTTTCCTCACCCTTATTTTTAAAATTTTTCAACACTACACTCCCCACATAATACTCTGAATGTAGATTCCACCCATCTTTCAAAGTCCAGCCAAACTGCCTCCCCCTTCTGTAGCCTTCACAGATTGTTTTCTTTGAACTGCTTTAGAACTTATTTCAGTACAATGCATCATTTTTAACATGTTACTCTGCTTTATAATTATTTGCATATCTATCTTAAGACCTCCAGTTGGTTTCAAATTTTTGGATGAAATAAATCATCACCACAGCACCTAGCATGACACCTGGCATGCTGAATGTCCTATAAATATATATGACATGAATTAATGCATTTTTCCTTGGACAAAACAAATAGGGCTTCCTTTCTTTCACTTTAAATGTTATCAAAAAGTCTACAATGAGGGCATTGACATTTTACAGCATAGATTTACCATTAAAATGTATTTTGTTGAAAAACAGCAATAATGTTGAGATGTGTTTACGTTTATAAATAGCAATCAATGTGCATGATGGAACGAAAACACTGCTGTTCGGATGCCTCCTCAGAGAAATAGAAACTAAACAAGTATAAGTCAACTCTTTCTGATGAGAAATTTTTTGAAAACACCCAGCATTTAAATAATTACATACACCTTGAATTTGTCTGTAAGCTTGAATAGCACAAGGTACAGTCTATTCCCCTCGGTATTAAGGTGGATAATAAAAATTCTAAACACAATGTAGTAAATTCTTTGGAATCATCATATTAGGATAAACCTTTTGCCTGGAATTCTAGCACCGCATAAAAAGCTACTGTGGTCCATAAAATGATATAAATATGATAGCCTCCATCTATAAAGATAAAATTATTCATCTACTATCACTAAAATACAGATAGCTGGCATTTATACATATTCTGCTTGTGAATAACAATATTTACTAACGAAATATTTGTTTGGCTTCAGATGAGAAACATCAAACAAAGTTTTCTGGTAGAGAGATCTGGGCACTAAGAAGTACTTATTGACATTTAAATATGTTTTTTTCTTCACCAAGTTTGGAATAAAACAAAAACATTTAATTCCGCGTATTTGTTAAGCGACTCGCCTTGAACTTGGTGATTGCTATCCTCTCTGTGGTGCTGTCTTTTCTCAATCACAGTTCCTCCCAAGCACTCATGAAAATTGCTGGTTGATATATTCTTATTACGTGGAATTCCCATGTTATTAGAACATATTTGTTGCTTACCGATGAAACTGGTTTCCTTAAGGATGACTATCCCAGAAATATTTAAAAGGGCTATTGAGAATTAATAAAATGAAATAAAAAATATTAGGGCTAAAAGCATTTTGGAACAGTGTAAGACATATTGGAAGATTATCTATATGATATGTGAACCAAAAATAATACAAAATTGAGAATAACACTCATAAATAGCAGAGAAAGGAAATGACATTGGCTCCTAATTAAATCTAAAAATGTGCTATTTCGAATTCTTAGACATTGCTGTAATGTTCCTGGCATGTAGGGCCACAAACAATGAACATTTTCTTGAAAAATGAGTTTATTGAAGATACAAAAGTGGTTTTTTTCTATCGACCAAGCAGATCTTGTTTATGTCTTCCGTGCCACTTATACACAGATCTTACATAAATAGTTCTAAAAGTGACACGACATTTTATATTCCAGTAAATTTCAGAATCTAACAAAAGCATAGCTTAAAAATTTAGATCAGAATATAGTTCTAATGGAAACATACACTTAGAAAATGTTTACTATTTTCACATTAAAGTCAATTTTTCACATATTGGCTATATACAGCTTTAAACGAAGAACCAAAAACTTCAGAAAACTGCATCAAATATAGATAGCCTGTATGTCATGGTTACTTAAGAAAATGTTTCTCATTTTCTTGTCCATATTTATTTCATTCAGAGTCCATTCTTACCTGAACCCCTGGGTTAAATAGCATAATTCCAGACATGGTTAAGTTCTGAAATTAGAACAGATGACAAAAGATCAGGAAAATACTTCAGATGAATTTGTCTTTTTTTCTAGAAAACTGTAATCATTGTATTACTGAGATTTTACAGGCTTTCCTCTCCCCTTCACAGTGACATGACTCAAGATGACTCGAGTAGTAGTTCACATGTTACAGAGAGATGAGTGAATCTTCTCCAGACAATGGCACATCAGCTGATATAAGGAGGCCTAAGGAGGCAGACCTGCTCCCTCTCTCTCACAGTACCTGCGGCATTCCAAAATGCCTGGGCCAGGTCAGAGGGACAGAAGATACTTACAGAGGAGAGCGTCATTCCCTAACACGTGTACAAATAACAACCAACACTGTCCATTCATCATGCGTGAATTCTAGTCAGGCCTAAAACTGCTGACAATTGGAGAATTGAACCACAGAGAGATCTGAATTTCTTCCAAGTTTCATATTATTTAACTAAGAGAGCAATGAGATTAAAGTTTTTTCTGATCACTGACAGTATAAAACTATCATTATATGTGGAATGGGGTAAAGAAAAATTTGTAACCCAATTAACTTTTTTAAGAGCTAAAGATTATATAAAAATATGCTCTTAACATAAAAGGTCTGATTTTCAGTTTATCTAGCCATAACTAATATCTATCTATCTAGGTATCTGTCTATTCCCTATCCATCCATCCTTCTGTCCATGAAAGAGATTACACAAAGCCAGCATTATGGAGATATATGTGACATTCAGAATTCCGTTACTGAGTGTGCCTGTAATCCTAAGGAGACCGTGTTCTCCTAACAATGAGGAAAAAGAGATGATTAGAATTATGCTCAGATAGATTTTCTTTGACATTCAGCTCCAAGCTTTCTATCTACTTCTCCAACCTTTCTATCTACTTCTCCAACCTGTATTAATATTAATATGATAACCCTACTTGACCCATAGCTGCAGGCATTCTAACTGAATCTGCATCTTCTTTGCACAATACTACCAATCGGAGGGATGGGAAATTAGTAGCAGTTGCAGTGAAATGGAGATCTGCCATTCCTCACTCCGCTCTCTGAGCTCTCCTCACTGAAGCAAGAGAAAGGTTAGGAGATGGGATAATCTTGGGTCCTTCCTGAAAGCCAAGGTCAGAAACTGTAGATGTAAAAAGAAAGGAAAGAACTAAAGTAGTTCACAGCAAGTAAGCTAAGATACCACGGGATAGAATCCAAAGTTAAGGAATGGGGTCAAATATAATACGTACTACACATTAATTTTTAATTTTTTAGTATATAACTTGAAAATGAGTATGGTTACCCATAAAGAACAAGAAATTTTCAGCTAGGAAATGGTTAGATATATCTATATCTATCTATAGAGAGAGAGGAATATATATATATAATCGTTGCTGGTTTGTTCGGTTGGGCTTTTGTTTTGACCTATTATGTTTGTGTCTCTGGGTCCACCACACTTTCTTTCTCAATTTTTTTTCCTCATCCCTCTAGGTTTCCCAACATTAAGAAAAGATACTTGCAAAACACTAATATATATCCATTTATTCTGTCAAAAATTGCAAGAACAGCTACCTTTCTGCTGATGAGTACAGCTGTCATAAACCTCATGGGAGAAACGCTCCCTTACATTGTAGAGATAACTGTGCTTGCTACACACAAATAAGGTTGTAGGAAAAGCAAACATATTAAAATCTAACTTACTCCCAGGAGACTCAATAACAATTTTAAAACAAAGAAAATCAGAGGAAAGGTTCAAGCATTCACATAACGATACAAAAGTTTAAAAAGAAAATAATATGTTTCATAAATGACTTAATATATATCTTGGACTATAAACCAAACCTAAATAACTGAACAAAAAATTAAATAAGTATACAAATATTCAGATTTTGGAGATTATTAGAATGTGGCCATTTTAGAGTTAAATTTCCATTCCTAGTCCCCTCTATACACAGGAGGTAAAAACCTGCAACATTATAAGAAATTTTAAAATGAAGGGAAAGAAAGAATCTCTGTCCTCAAAGCCAACATACTTTCCCCATCATGTCACATAGTGCTTCTCTGGCTTTATCTGCCAACCGTTCAGTCGTCTACCGCAGTTGAGATTTCCTCTCACTGTGTTCCATTCACTCGAGCATTTGGACTGCCAGCTATCTTGGCTGCAGATCTGTAGGCTGCCTGTTTCTGCCTTGAACCATATATACCCTATCCTGCATGTTTGATTTCTAAAAGCTTCCAGAGATCTCTATTTACGATAAATGCATATTTGCATGTGTAATTCCTTATTGTTTGTCAAACAAGGAAGGATATAGATATATCGGTAGATAAAAATTTTCTAAAGGAGGAAGCAAAGACTCCTGAGTAAGGAAAGTATGTAGGTAGAGCTAACATTCCAAGTGACATTTAAGGATTCGAAAAACCCCAAAAAACAAAATACGATTCTCTTCACTCCAATTCTTTATGTCTCAACTGTGATCTTCATCTCATCTCTTAAAAATATCAAAACATCTTATGGAATTCCATGAAATCTAGAAGGAAATTCTCCAGTTTCATGAATCAGGTATAGAGGTAGCCATAATAGCCTTTAGCAGAATTTCAACTATACTCTGTACATTTGGGGATCATAATATATTTTATTTGTATACTTATGCTATTATTTGCCCTTTGATGCAATAGATAAGGCTGAATAAACAGAGAAGCACCGCCAAATTATTTACTACATAGTTCTTCAGTTTTCAACCCTGGCTGCACATTTGAATTGCTTGAAAAGCTAAGCTTCACCTTGATTCTATTCTAAAAAAAAAAAATCTATTTTAACTTGACTGAGATTTTTTTTAATGCCTAGGATTGAACTGATATAGTTGAATCATAAACTAATAAACTAGAGAGTCCATTCATAATAGGACTAAAACTAACAACAACAAGAAAAAACAACGAAATTTAATATCCCTAAAAATAAAAGAAATTCCCACAAGGTTAATCTGACATGAGTTGTTACATATAGGCTGCTCCCCAACTCGCCAATATCCCTAAATTGAGGATTTTCTATTGAGTCGTTGCAGTAGGTAAAATAATGGCACACCAAGACGGCCATCTCCTAATTCTCAGAACCTCTGAATAGGTTATATAGCAAAGAGGAGTTAAGGTTGCAGATGGAAATAAGGTTGCTAAGTAACTGACCTAAAAATAGATTTTCCTAGGTTATCCAGATGGGCCCAGTATAATCACCAGGGTCCTGAGAAGTCAAAGACTGAGGCAGAAGAAGATCCGAGAAAGAGATGTGATGAGAGAAAATGGGTCACAGAGAGTCAGTGTTACAGGTTTTGAAGATGGAGAAAGGGTGCTGAGTCAAGGAATGCTAACGGCATTTAAAGGTGGAAAAGGTGAGAAAACAGATTTATTTCTAGAGCTTCCAGAAAGGAGGGTACCCCTGCTGACACATGATTTTAGCCCAGTAATATTTTATCCCAGTAAGTGTTGGATTTATAAGCTACAAAACTGTAAAATAACACATTTGTGTTCTTTTAAGCCACTAAATTGTGGTAATTTGTTATAGCAACGTTAGAAAACTAATACAACAATTTTATCATTGATCTTTAAAATTTGCTTGCTGACATTAAAATAACAGTGTATATAATTATGGTAAAGAATTTAGAGCAACTAGTCATAAACCAGAGATTAATATATTCATGCCAGTTGGTAATCAAATCAGTAAATTCAATTTCACATAAAGAAACAGAAATCGTCATATAAGTGGATTACTCAATAAAAACAAAATTTTGGCATTATAAATGAGTCAAATAAATTTCTTAATTTAGTATTTTACTTTTAAAAAATAGAGACATAAAACCAGAAGCAGAGGGCATGTAAATCATAACCTATATTGCCACATGATACAGATTAAGGAGCTAGGCTTGCAAGTTAACTGAAAAAGAGCTACGTACTAGTTTTGCTAAAACTAAGAAGAGAGATAATTTTCTACCTGTATTGGAAGCATTAAGTGCTCAGCAGGGAGCAGAATGATTTATGATAGTAGAGGTGGCATAATGTTCTGGAAAAGAAATTAAGATAAAATTAGGCTGAATATCAGGAACCATCTCAACAAAATGCAGTAATCTCCCACATAGATTGGTGGGATCTTTACCAGCTGGGAACTTTATATAATAATGACTCTTAAAATGAAATACTTTTTAAAATATTACCAAAGACTTGGAAAAAAAATCATTGCTTAGTCTCATGAAGCCATATCCCGTTTTCAGAACAGAGATGCCCCCTAATATTTGCACCAGAACATACAAGCATTTAAATATATGCACATAATACATTTTAAAACACAATCTATTCATCCTTAAACTACTACAATTGCAACTTGTAGAAACCACAAGTTAGAGCACCCTACTCTGCACACTTCCCTGTAAATATAGTCTGTCCTGCTCGTATAAATTCAACTGCAAAAAAAGAAAATTTACCTTTATATTGATTTGGTAAATCAATATTCTCCGCCACAGAATAATATCCATGTTTCTATAGAACAATGAATGCCACACGATCCAAACATCACGACACATGCTCTCAAAATTATACAGATCAACAAGCACAGGGAATAGTGCCTGTCCCCAGCAGCCATAATTGGGTTGAATACTACTCTAAAGGGTCTTGCCTCGGTAGTGGGGAATAATTAGCTGAAGATTAGACATGACTCTGGTTCTATTATTAAGGACAAGACCCAAAAATGATCAAACTGTTTCCAAGTAACTTTAAATGAATTACAGAAAGAACTCGAGAATATTTATGTGAACCCCAGAATACCCAGCAACCAACAAAGTAAAATTTACAGTGTCTGGCATGTAATGGAAATTACCAGGCCTTCAAAGGAACAGAAATGTATGACCCATAATGAGGAGAAAAAACAAATCAATTGCAACAGAACAAAATTGATACATATGTTGAAAATAACAAAGACGATAAAAGTTATTATAACCGTATGTCATGTCCACAAAGCTTAGTAGAGACATGGAAGATATTTTACAAAGATCCAAATCAAGCTTCTAGAGATGAAACTACATTGCATGAGTTGAAAAATACCCTGTTTGGGAACAACAGCAGATTTGACATTGCAGAAGAAAAGACTAGTAAACTTGAAGAGTTAATAGCTTGAAGAGTAATAGCTCTAGAAATGATCCCAGACAAGACACAGACAGAAAACAGAATAAAAAAAATAAAGAGGAAATCCACTTCTGAAATATGGCGTAGATACACATTTTCCTACGTTTATCTCTAAATTCAGCTAAAAACCCTAGACATTATACATAAAACAAACATAAGAAGACTAAAAGGGGAGAGAAGAAGGCACACTGGTTAGGGACCTCGGGAGGAAAGACAGTGGTGAATTCCTTGGATTTTCTTTTTGCCTCATATATACCAGGCAGAGTACTAGAAAAGCTAGCAATCTTGAAATGTCAAGAGTAGCAGACAAAAAAGCCCTAAGAATATTCTCCTCACTCCAGCTAGTTATGGGATTAGGAAAAGAGCAGCCTAACAAGACTTTTAGATAATAACTATTCTATATCAGCCAAACACCACAGAAGAAACTATGACCCTTCTTCCCAGGAAAGGATGACTTCTTCCTTTACCAAGATGTAACCGGGTACTCAAACCCTCTTTCCAAGGTGGTGTCAGAAAAGAATAGAGAATGAGTACATTTATCACTACTCATTGTTATGAGGCCACCTCCTCTCACTCCATGATGTCACTGGAGATCATGTAGGGAACCCAGACATCTACCCCCCACCTGGTGGTAAGAAGGCATCCTTCATCCTCCCCACTGGAGTGGTTTCAAAGGAAGCCCAGTAGAGAGTCAGGACGTGCACCACTGTTGAGTACTGACAAAGACAGCACCACTCTGTCAGTGGAGGTCATGTGGGAACAGTAACAAGGCACCCTGCCCTTCCCAGACAGGGTGGTATCCACAGAGTCCTAGTGGGGAGCAGGGACTCGCAACTCCACCCAGTAGTGATGAAGAAGACATAAATAACAAATATCAGAAGTGAAATAGTAGATATCTCTACAAACTCTGCAGACATCAAAAAGATAATAAGAGAATACCACGAACAACTCTATACACATAAATTCAACAACTTAGTTGAAATAGAACAAATCCTCGAAAAGTAAAAACTTCACAACTCACTCAACATGAAATAGATGATGTGAATAGTCAACTGGCCTAAAAATTATTTTTTCTGAAGTTTTTAAAAAGTGAATTCAGTTTCTTCAGACCCAGTGGTTTCACTGGAGAACTCTACCAAATGTTTAAAGAATTAATACCAGTTTTATATCATCTGGAAAACAGAACAGGAGGTAATATTTCCCAAAACATTTTACCAAGCCAGTGTTAACCTGATACCAAAACCAGACAGAGCTAAAAATTAAAAATAGTGACAATATCAAATGCTGGCAAGGATGTGGAGAAACTGGATCTCTTACACATTGTTGGTGGAAATATGAAATGGTACAGTGACTCTGGAATGTAGTTTGGTAATTTCTTAGGAAAACAAAATATATACTTATCATAGGATCCAGCAATTGCTCTCCTGGACATTCATCCCAGAGAGATGAGAACTTACGTCCACACAAAATGTGTACCTGATTGCTCATAGCAGTACCTGATTGTTCATAGCAGCTTTATTTGTAATAGCCAAAATGGAAAAAGTTTAAATGACTCTCAACAGGTGAATGGTATGATATATCCATATCATAAAATAGAGCTCTGCAATAAAAAGGAACTCAATATACACAACAACTTAGATGGACTTCAAGGGCACTGGTGCTAAGTGAAAAGAGCTAGTCTTAACATGTCACACACTGTGTGAATCAATTTATATAACATTCTTTTTTAATGCATTATTGAATTTATTTAATTTTTATGTAATTTTATTTTATTATAGTAAGATCACTTACCATGAGATCTAGCGTCATAACAAATTCTTAAGTGTACAGTACAGTATGCTTGACTATAGAAAAAATATTGTGCCAAACTCCAGAATTTATTCATTCATCTTGCTTAACTGAAACTTTATGCCCATTGATTAGTAAGTCCCCATCTATCTCTCCCCATCAACCCCTGGAAACCACCACTCCACACTTTGATTATATGAATTTGACTAATCTAGATACACCATATTCATGGACTCATGTAGTATTTGTCTTTTTGCAACTGGCTTATTTCACTAAGCATGATGTCCTCAGATTTCAACCATGTTGTTGCGTATTGCAGAATTTCCTTCTTTTTTAAGGCTGAACGGTGTTCCATTGTATGTATATACATTTTCTTTATCAATTCACCTCTTGATGAACATTAAACTTGTTTTCACATCTTGGCTACTGCGACTAGTGCTTCAATGAACACAGGAGTGCTAATATCTCTTTGAGACCTTGATTTCAATTCTTTTGGATAAATACCCAGAAGTGGGATTGTTGGATCATATGTTAGTTCTTTTTCTGAGTTTTTAAGGAGCCTCCATACTGTTTTCCATTGGGGTTGCACCACTGTGCATCCCCACCGACAACAGTGTGCAAGGGTTCCATTTCTCCACACCCTCGCTAAAACTTTTTGCCTTTTTTTTTTTTTTTTTTGATAATAGTCATGCTGACAGGTGTGAGGTGGCATCTCATTATGGTTTTGGTTTTCATTTCCCTGGTGAATAGTGACATTGAGCATTTCTCATATACCTGTTGGCCATTTGCATGTCTTCTTTGGAAAAATGTCTCTTCAGGTCCTTTGCCCATTTTTGAATTGGGTTATTAGGTTTTATGCTATTGAGTTGTATGAGTGCCTTCTATACTTTGGAGATTAACACATTATCAGATGGTTTGCAGATATTTTCTCCCATTCTGTAGGTTGCCTTTTCACTCTATTGATTGTTTCTTTTGCTGTGCAGAAGCTTTTTTAGTTTGATATAGGCCCACTTATTATTTTTATTTTTGTTGCCTGTGCTTATGGTGTCATATCCATTAAACCATTGGCAAGACCAATGTCAGGAAGTTTTCCTTATATTTTCTTCTAAGGGTTTTACAGTTTCAGGTCATACATCCAAGTCTTCAATCCATTTTCAGTAGATACATTTTGAGTTTTCGTGTATGGTATAAAATAAGAGTCCAATTTCATTCTTTTTGCATGTGGATATCCAGTTTCCCCAACACCATTTGTTGAAGAGACTATTCTTTCCCCGTTGTGTATTGGTCTTTTAACCAAATATCATGAATTTCTGTCTAGGCTCTCTATGCTATTTCATTGGTCTGTATGTCTGTCTGTACACCAGTACTATATTGTTTTCATTACTGTAGCTTTGTAATGTACTTTGCAATCAAGAAGTGTGATGTCTTCAGTTTTGTTCTTATTTCTCAAGATTGATCTGGTTATTTGTGTCTTCTTGTGCTTCCATCTGAATTTCAGAATTTTTTTTCCTAATTCTGTAAAATATGCTGTTGGGATTTTAATAGGGATTGCGTTGAATCTGTAGGTTGCTTTTGGTAATATGGACATTTTGACAACATTAAGTCTTCAAATACATGAATGTGGCATATCTTTTCATTTGTTTTTGCCTTGTTTAATTTCTTTCATCAAGGTTTTATAGTTTTCAGTGTACAAGTCTTTCACCCCCTTAGTTAAGTTTATTCCTACATATTTTGTTATTTTGGGTACTACTGTAAGTGGGATTGTTTTCCTAATTTCCTTCTCAGAGAGTTTGTTTTTAGTATATAAAACATAAATTATTTTTGTGTGTTGATTTTGTATCCTCAAACTTTATTGAATTTGGTTAGTAGTTCTAACAGCTTTTTGGTTTATCTTTAGGGTTTTCTCTGTATAAGATCATGCCGTCTGCAAAAATGGGCAATCTTACTTCTTCCTTTCCGATGTGGTTGCCATTTATTTCTTTTTCTTGTATAATTTGTCTCGCTAGGACTTCCATTACTAAGTTGAATAGAAGTGCTGAGAGTGGGCATCCTTGCTTTCTTCTTGATCTTGGAGGAAAAGCTTTCAAACTTTCACTGTTGAGTATGATGTTAGCTATGGGCTTTTCATATATGATTTCTATTATGTTGAGGTAATTTCCTTCTGTTCCTAGTTTGTTGAGAGTTTTTATTATGAAAAGGTGTTAAATTTTGTTAAATGCTTTTTCTGCATCTATTGAGATGATTATGTTACTTTTATCCTTTATTCTGTTAATGTGGTGTATCAATTAATTGATTTTTATATGTTGAACCATCTTTGCATCTCGAGAATAAAACCTAGTTGGTCATGATGGATGATCCTTTTAATGTGCCATTGGATTCGATTTGCTAATACTTTTTGAGGATTTTTACATCAGTGTTCATAAGGGATATTTGTTTGTAGTTTTCTTTTCTTGTGGTGTCTTTGTCTGGCTTTGTTATCAGAGTAATGCTGACCTCGTAAAATTAGTTTGGAAATGTTGCCTCCCCTTTGATGTTTGGGAACATTTTGATCAGGATTGGTGTTAATTCTTTAAATGTTTGGTAGAATTCACCAGTGAAACCATCAGGTCCTGGGTTTTTCTTTCTTGGGAGGTTTTTGATTACTGATTCAATATCCATACTAGTTACAGATCTGTTCAGACTTTTATTTCTTCATGATTTAATCTTGGTAGGTTATATATTCCTAGGAATTTTTCCATTTCTTTTGGGTTATCTAGTTCGTTGGCATATGTTTATTCATTTCAGTCTCTTATTACCCTTTTTATTTCTGAGGCATCAGTTGTAATGTCTCTTCTTTCACTTCTTTTCACCATCCTTAGAAAGAAATCAGACAAAACTTGTGCAAATCCTGTTCACTGAAACCTACAAAACATTTTAAGAATAATTACAGAAGACTTATATAAATGGAGAGATATACCATGACATGAGCCAGAAGATTCAATATTATTAGTGTCAATTCTTTACAAATTGATTTATAGAATCAATACAATCCAACTGAAAATTCAAGCAGGCTTTTTTTGGGTGGAAATTGGCAAATTAATTCTAAAACTTCAATGGGAATGCAAAGGATGAAGAATAGCCCAACAACTTGAAAAATAATCATGTTGAAGGATTAACATTACCTGGTGTCAAGACTTATTATAAAGCTGCAGTAATCAGGACAGTGTGGTGTAGGAGATAAGTTGGATAAACTGATCAGTGGAACAGAATAGAAAGTTTAGAAATAGAAAATGTTACACAATGGAATATTTCTCAGCAATAAAAAGGAATAAATAATTGCTGCATGCTACAATGTATAAATCTAAAAATAGTTATGCTGAGTGAAAGAAACCAGGCAAAAACAGAGAAAATACTGTATGCTTCCATTTATGCAAAATTCTAGAAAATGTCAATTAGCGTATAGTGACAAAATGGAAATTAGTGGATTACAAAGGAACATAGAGAAACTTGTGAGGGTGATGGATATGCTCATTATTTTGATTGTGGTCATGGTTTCACAGGCATACACAGACATTAAAATTTATAAAATTTTACACTTTAAATATATGTAAGTTATTGTGTGTCAATTATAGTTCAACACAGCAGCTAATAAAAGGTAAAATCGCAGAATAAATATAAAAGTGCAAAAATATAAATATTGCAAAAATACATAGAATATTTTGTTACTTCATATATGAATTGATTTTTATAACAAGTAATATAAAACTGTATAATTATTTATAAATATCAAATGAAAATATTAATATCAACTGTAAACACTAATAATAATAATAGAAAACGTACGTGTCTCCTGATGGAGGTACACATCTATAAATCAATCTTGAATCTGATCAATCCTCTAGGACTAACTAAACTACCAATTTATAGAAAATACAGATTACAGAAAAATATGGTAAGCAATACCAAGTGGTTATAAGCAGCCATATCTAGTCTATGAGAAACTTTACATTGAAAATGATTATTTTGATGTAATAAAATAATGCAAGGGTGAATAGGAGATGAATGGAAACCTTTAGTTTAAGAGATATATTAATGGATCCTAATATATGAAGCTAAATTTAATCTTGAGTTAAACAAGATGTAAAAAGAATAATAATTTATAAGACAGTTGGGGAAATGTGAACACTGACTATTTGATGATGTTAACTAATTATTGTTAATTTTATTCAGGTGTGATAATGGTGTTACAGTTATGCTTAAAAAGAAGGAAGAAGAATCCCCATCACTTAGAGATCCAAACCAAATACATTTACAGGGCAATGATTAATGATGTGATATTTTGAATTTGTTTGAAATAATTAAGAAATAATTGTGCAGCAGAGTATACATGAAACAAAAAGCCATAGGTTGATAAGTGTTATGGCACATAGTAATACATTACATCACTAATATAATGCAACACAATATCATACAACACAATATAACATTTTTTTCATGTTTGAAATTTTTCTATAATAAAAGTGTTCTTTAAAAAATGAAGATTCTGAATGAAAAAGATGATGTAGTCTAGTTTAGAAAGTGATTATGAGAAAATATGTATATCTGACAGAGGATGTTTCTAGCTCTTTCTTTTTATAAAAAGAAATTTTCAAAAGATTAAGAAAGTGTAAGCAAAGCTCAATATAAAAATGGACAAAGAAAATGAAAAGGAGTAAATACATATAACAAATGTGTAAAGATTATTATTCTTACTTAAAACTAAGAAATCTAACACAAAATTGAGATATCACTTCTCACATTTCTAGATGCTAGAAGTCAGAGATTATGGAGCCAGCATGGTCCAGGTCTGGTGAGCATCTTCTTTCAGGTTGCAGATGGCTGACTGTTGTAAACTACCATGACAGAGAGAGAGAAAGAATGTAAGCTGTCTCATGACTCTTAGAAGGGCACTAATCCTATTAATGAGGGCTCCCTCCTTATGACCTCATCTAATCTTTGTTTCCTCTTAATACTATCATATTGGAAGGTTGAATTTCAACATATGAATTTGGGGGGAGACACAAACATTCAGTCCATAAAATCACTTTTCATCCATCAAATTGGGCAAGATTGAAAAAGTTGATAATATTAAGTATTGACAAGTAGAATTGCCATTAAGTAGTGAATGCAGATTTTTAACTTTATGAATCTTACAAATTACTCTCTAAAGTTACTGTTCCAATTTACTTTTCCACCAGCACTGTGAAAGATTCTCTCTTCCCAAGTAATCATCAAAAGTTGGTATCATCATATATATATTTTTTTACATTTTGCAAGTCTCACAAGTGAAATCATTGTCTTAATTTAATTTACATTTCCTTTATAACTTTTTGGGTTGAGCAACTTTTCACATGGTGCCCCCTTCTACACCAACCTTAACTTTTAAATACTACTTCATTGTAACCTAATTTAACCACAGAAGCATGAACCCTGTACTGATTAATCTATCTGGATATTTTCCAGCCAATAAAATTATTAACAATGGAAAAGGTATTAACATTAATATTAGCACCAAAGCATATATCGGTCATCAGGTAGGGTATGCATAGATGCAATAAGTTCTAATCTTTTATTTAATGTGACCTCATCATAGCACTTAAAAAATACTTGGAAATTACATTCAAATTATATTAGCTGGAAATTTTAAGATAATGTTATAATATTTTCAGCCAAAATAGAAAAAGCTGTTCTTTTAATTTAAACTCATATTCTTACATTTTAAGAACTATCGCTTAAACTAGTGGTGCATAGTAGGTAGACACCTGTCAGAAGTTACAGTTACCTTAAGACCTGTTATCTGTAGGATTTCTGGCACCAAGTATTTATGCGTCATCATCCCTTTAACACTCAGAAACAAGAAAGAATTTGTACCATGAATTCTTGAAAATACAAATATAGTTTTAAAAAGCCAAAATATGTCATAAAGAATACCAATGAAAATCTTTTGTTTTGATGCAGTAGATTTTATATTAGAAGTACGCTATTCACATCAGGTTGGTCATTTAACATTGCTTACTTTCATTTTACACTCTCTTATGTGACTAATGAGAAGGGCAAGGAAATAAGCAGAATAATTTTAAGGTAAGCTATACTCCTTTCCAATTTTCTTGTCTGCAGTTGTACAGGCCACTGATATTCGGTATGATTCATATATGTGTTAAAAATTCCCCAGAGCACACCATTCCCTTGTTTATCTCTAAGAGCTCTGATGATCCTTTTGATTAATTCCAAATTCAATTTACAGAAAGCCTTAGAAATGCAAAGGTGTGGTTTCAATTTCTCCAGATCTTATTTGTGGAAAACCTTGCATAATCTCTGCTAAAATATCAAGTCTCACCTTTGATAGGTAATTCATGACCAAGGTCAAAGAGAGAGCAGTGCTCCCTGGGGAACCAGCCACCTCAGTCTGACTAGTGTAACACGTTGTGAAAAATGATTTGAATTATGCATGCAGCAGTACAGGCATGACACTGTCATTTAGTTGGTTCTAAAAAAAAGATCTGGTGCACAGTAAATACAACCGATTTTTATGTATCTTGGAAGATGACACTTTATTATAAAGTATGTCACAGTCATCCTCTGGCTGTTAAGACATCTAAAGTCATGTTGGTTTTACAACCTTCCCTCCTGATTACAATTCTGAAGGATGGTTAGTGACAAGTGTGCAGTGTTTTGTCAAGCTACTCAGTTTATACAGATGGAATGCTGTTTCACTCACCAAGTCCATTACAAGTGCAAATATGTGGCTAAATGGACCAGTGTTTTTTTAGATGTGAGTGGAGCCGGTAACCAGAATGTTTTAAAGAGCATCTCCTATAACTTTATTGAACATAACTCAACATTCCACATTTCTTTCCAATGATCATCCACTCCTATTAACCCTTTTGTAGCTTATATTATTTTCAGTGTAGCACAGAAACACAAGAGTTCTCACAGGAACTCTCCCAGGGTTACAAACCCGTTTGGTTACATCTATTGAAGGCTAGAATGGGTTCAACATTTTAATATAGGGCTAGCCTCATTTTTTTCCTCTGATTTCAGAGACTACTTTAGAGATTACCAAAGATCTAGTTTATGAGTGAAGATAAAAGGACATGTTCTTTAAAATCCTAGGGAATAGAAATTGTTTTATTCCTTTCAAGGTAAAATATTTTTACTGGACATCAGTTGTGAAGGAAGGATGGTAGTCACATCAATTATTTAAAACCCTGTTTTCATTTTGCTGCCAACTAAATCAAGAAGCAGAGAGTAATGTGAAAGGGGAAACAAATGGTTTGTCCCGTAATACAGAAAATGCACAACAAGCACCATGCTGGCGGATTCTAGTGTCATTAATCTTTTCCTACAGCGCAAACTGTCCCCATCAGGGCTCCAGTGACATACAAGTTCCCAGGTCCACATGAAGGATGAAGAACCACTTTGCAATGTTTTGGAATCTGTCTAGCTTCATAGATAGACTCTCTTTTCTCCACTAGATAAAAATCAAAACAAATCCTTGATAATGGATAATGGATTTGAATAGAAAAATATTTCTTGATTGTTCCTAAAGTGATGTAGCCCAAATTATGTCTTTCTGAGGTAGAGCTTAGGTCTCTCTGCCTTAAAGGAAACTTACATTAAAGCTTGGCAGAGTCTCAAGTAATGATATTCAATAAAACTAGAAAATGATCTTACGGATGTTTTATCTTTAAACTATGTCAATGGAACACACTCTATCTCCTAAATCCATGGCCTGGTTAATTTTCCTTTAAATAATGATAATGCCAAAATTTCCCAAAATGCTGAAAGCGTTTTACAACTGAGACCACATTTAAAAAATCTTTTTATTAGTAAAATATTCATAACTGAATGATAATAAATATGAAAGTATAATCAGAAGACTTTTGTACAGGGTTCTGTGATTTGTCTTTTTTTTTTTTCTAGTTATCTGTTTCTTTCTCCATTTCAACATTCTATATCATCAGAAAACCATCAGGGTCATAGAGACCATACTGAGCCAGGGCGATGACTCAGAAGAGCCTAGAAACCCCTGCCAAAGAACACACCATTTCTCACAGGACGACAAGCAAGCACAGTCATAGCCAAAATGGCCAGTCTTGCTCCAAAGCACAGTTGCATAAATCCACTACATTTATTTGTCCAGGAAGTTAACTGTGGAGAAATAATGTGATAGTGAAGTGGTGAGAAAGCAGAATAGTTGTGGAAAGAAATTGAATTGAAAAATGATGAAAATAACAGAACATTTATTATAATATAACAACAATATGAAATGCGTTGGGACTAACTATTCCCCTCAGGAGAAGTTCTAAAGCCAAGCCTTGGATTTCTTTCTACAGCAGGTATGGAATTAATGAGATTTTCAGGTTTGCATCTTGAAGACAACTTAGAATTTGTTCACTGAGGGATAAAACTGATTGTAGGCTAAACAAGTGAGAAAATTCAGCTAATCGAATTAGATCAAATTCTCCAAAAGGTATCTACTTATCTATGTATTTCTAAATAGAAACCAACCATCAAACCCAAGAAGAATGGCTTCTCTTTTCCCCCCGTCATGGGTTGACTAGGATGAAATGTGCCTTGATTTAAATACTTGGACAATTTGAGTTATGAGCGTAAATGAAAATATATATGTATAGATTTTGAACGGTTTTAATCTCCAAGAAAAATAAGAAAAGAGTAGGCTTAATCTCCACGAAGTGTAAAATAACAAAATAAAGATCTAAGTTTAGAAGAAAAGGAATGAGGAATTATAGAGCAAAAGAAAAATGATGTCTATATCTTATCTTAGAGTTGAGCTTAAATAGCTTACAAGGTGCTTTCACACTGCCTGGCAGAAATGCTGTCAGATGTAACACATGGAAAGGGCAAAGAAAATATGGCCTTCAGTGCAGTTCATTTGGGTTCCAACCCTTAGAGTGTGAGTTCAAAGGGAAAAAAAATGAAAGTATTGGGTACACAAGAGAGAGATGCTAGTTACAATAGGGAAGAGTCAGTAAGAGAAAAATATTTTAACAGACTCAGGGGCAGAAAGGACTTCACAGTAATAAGAAAGGGCAAACAAACCACATTTACTTAGAACTGAGTTTTGGTTATAAAAAGTGTCAGGTAGAGGATAAATGCGGCACATAGCCTGTTCATGCATATCAGCAAGCACAGAGTATAAACAAGACCATCCTTCTGGACCTGAGTTAATAAGTCTAAAAAGGAAGGAGAGAAAAATGTTATTTTCCCCAAATCCAAATGAGTTACATGTTATTAATAAATGTGAGCAGGTGCCCTACAGCACCTGGCTCCACAAAAAGTAGTTTTATATTAGGAAAACCACACAAACAGCATTCCCAACTCTGTGCCTACCAATCGCATATGGTGTGTCTATTTTTGACAAAGCTTGGTGCAAAACCGATTACCCAGGAGAGAGGTGGTCTTCCACGAGTGCCAAATCTTGCTTTGTTCCTCCCTTTTCTTCGTAATTTCCTGCTTAAACTGCTCTTTCTGGGACCCTCTATTTTTAACAGTCTTTTTCAACAGGATGCAGAATTGCACTACACAAGAAAATGGACTTTGCTGAGTTGTAAGAACATTCGAAATGCATAGAATTTTCTTCCTGAACCCGATGTTCTTCAGAACGCAGCAATCACGGGAGACCTGACTCTCAGGGCCTTACCGTGCTCTGAAGCACGCTGACTGTTGACCCCAATTATCTCCTAATAGTGCCCACGTTTTACTAATTTTACTATTACCACATGTCTTTTCCTTGTGAGTAAAGCATAACATAGCATCTTTAGGCTTTTGTCTTTATATATCTTTTTGGCAAGTGCTACTTTCAGCTTTTGAACAGTTTTGAACAGTAACGCATTCATCTGTAGATTGGCAAATAGGAGTAAGAAAGATGATGCGTGGCATTAAAGCAAATCTCCTAACCGAAGTCCAAATTTTTAGGAATAGCTAACAAACATTTCAGTTTCCCCAAACGTCCTGCCAAGCAAATGTAAAAAATAATTTTAAAAGAGTGATGTTTTTAAATTTATACACATTAACACATATAACTTATTGAGTCTGAGTTGACTGGATCAGAAATATTATAAGCCTATAGTTAAATACGTATATAGTGTTTCTAGTAAAGTCCCACTGAACTACAGCAATTATCTTTAGGAGTATTTCACTTGTTCAATGCTCAATATCCAGTTGTTTTCTAATTTAACCATTTTCCTGAGCATCTGCCTCCTAATTCCAAACACCTGTGGACCTCTCTAACTGGATTTCCTGCCAGAATCCCAACTTTGACATAAAAAGGAAAAGCAGCCATCATCTTCATAAGTTAAACCTTCTCATCCTCCTGTAATCTCTGTCTTTATTACAGGCAGAGCCACTGTCCATTTCACGTGACTGTTGTGAGTGTAATCTTTGACTTTTCTTTTTCAGGCAATCATTGCTGAATCTTCTGGGTATTATCTTGGTGGCTTCACTGAAGTCTTCTCTCTCATTTCAATTCCCAGTGTCATTTTCTATCTTAAATAGATAGAACACTTCTTCACTGGGCAGATATCTAAAACTTCTTTCTACTCTAAGTCATCATTCATTAAATACGATGATCATTAAATCTTCAAACGTCCTGTGAACTTCTACAGTATGATGGCACTAAACTGAATGTTGAGCCAGACAGAGATGTTGCCTGCCTTTATGGAACTCAACATCTAGTGCAAGAGACAAGAAAGCAATGAATCTCTCAATCAGCTAATTAATCAATAAACAAGTGAATGAATACTTACAATGGTGGTAAACGCCATGAAAGTGGTCAGAGATGGCCTTTCTGAGGGGATAAAAGTTAAGCTGAACAATAAGAATTAAACAAAAATAGACAGCCAAACAAAGAGCAGAGGGTAGACTATTATAAAGAAAGAAAGAAAATATACAAAGTTCTTAAATTCAAGGAAATGAAAGAGGGTGTGGTTGGAGTACAGAGAAAGGGAAGAGCTGCAAGTAGGAAGAAGTTGAGAAGGGCTGAATCACGTAGGGTCTTATTGTCTAGAGAAAGGATTTGCTATTTTATTACAAGTATAATAGGAGCCCATTGAAGGGCCATAGGAAAAGAAGTATAATTTCATTTCTGTTTAGAGTTATTCTGTCTGATGTGAGAGGATCTGAATAAGTCTAGAAATCAAAACACCAGGGAGATTCATCAAGCCATTCAATGTTTCAAACCATACTGTTCTCTCCAATGTGCTTGCTTGAAATAATGTTCCCATCTGTGCCTGCTGAAATTAACCCCATTATCCATAAGACAGTCCATAAAATCATCTAACCACTAAACTGTGATCAACAGTTACATTTTTGTTTATACTTCAATTATAGCATCTATTGCCTTCTACCTAAACATTGTTGTTTTTGTCTTAAATTCCATACAAGGTTTTCCCTCCCTTCTCCATCTTCCAGCTTCTCTGCCTCTCTCCTGCCTCTGTTCCTTCCTTCCTTCTACCCTGCCCCTTCATCCATCCCTCCTTCAATTATTTATTGAGCATTACTATTCTATGGGCACTGTTCAGGTGCAAAATTCTTCTATAATCTTATGGGTAATCACCTCTAAAATCTAGCACAGTGGTTTGAACATTGTAGGTAAAAGTAACTTTTTTTAATAGCCTAGTGAAAATTATTAAAATGACTTGCTTATACCCAATATTTATAAAATTAAACTGTGTTTTTCACTAGAATATACTAAAAGAAATCCAAGTCCTGCTATAAAATTATTTTTAAAGTCAATATTTTAAAATAATTCTCTTTTAAATTACATCTAATTTTGTTCCTGATAAGTGATCTTTGCCTATGGCTGGAAAAGTAGACAAGAAGGGAGTATTTTTAAAAATAAATTTTAATTCTATAATAAATAATTGTATTATTTCATTCTGGTTTTACACATATAGATATATATGTATATATCTCAACAGTTTTGTCAAAATTGGGAATGTACTAAGGATACAGTTTTTATTGCTGTTTTATTAACATTTTACCTGAAGAATTTTTCCAGAAATAATTGTAATAGCTCTGCAATTTTCATCATAGAAATGAATTATAATTTACTTAATTTCCTTCTTTTGTTGTTTTCACCTTATTTTCAGATTTATTAGAAATAATTCCACAAGGAAATATCCTGATACATAAATCTTATCACTGTATCTCTGATTTTCCCTAAAATTCAGTAGTGTGATAGAGGTGGGACACATATATTCAAATCGCTTGCCAGAAAAGTTGATTCAACTTATTTTTGCACCAGAGTTTAAGAATGCTCTTGTCCCTGTGTTGTCGGCAACATTAAAGATGATTATTTCATCCTTTGCCAAATTTTAAGTGAAAAAACTAGTCGATTATTGCTTTAATCTTCATCTCCTTCATTACCAAGAGCCATGCTGCCATGCTTGAATCCCAGCTCCACTGTTTAATAACTGGTGGCCTTGGGCAAGTTACTTGATGCTTCCTTGCCTTGGTTTTCTCATCTGTAAAATGAGGATAATAACAGCGCTTTGCTCATAATGTTGTTGTGAAAATTAAATGAGTTAATAGATGTAAAGTTTCTGGAGCAATACTTGGCAAATAGTAAGCTATATGTGAGTGTTTGCTGTTTTTATTTAGTTAGTTTTTAAATTTTTATGTCAACTATATCTTTCATTTTCATTGTGAATTCTTTCGTGACTCATACGCTTAAGAATTTACTTACTATTAGTTTATACTCTTATAGCTTCCTCCTCCTTTGTCATAAAAGCTACATTATCTAGCATGTCCAGGTAACTCCAAAAGAAGATAAATTTCAGCAATTTTTATTTTCCTTGAATTCAGAGCTATATTTACTATCTTTTAAAAATCTTTTTCGAAGCTCTATGTTCTTTTAATTTTTATTTATTTGTTTCTCATTATTTACCTTTGAAAGGAAAGTTATCCATATACGCAGATCAGGCATTTGCTAGGAAGTTCAAAATATAGGACACTCACTATTGGCTTGCACTTCTATGCTCACATCGGAACCTGGAGATCAGGCTAATCTCCACGATGGAGCTCAGCGTAGCGGGCGTGCTGACATTGCCCAAACATTCTTCAATAGACTGTGACAGCCTAGGCAACAGGAGCCAAGTCTGCCCCTTCATCTCTCTACCCCCCTGGGTTGCAGGGCCTCAGACAGACAGACCACTCAGTCTAAATGAATGAAAGGATAAATAAATGGTGTCCTATTAAAATGTTCTGTCTTTTCCTTTAAGTTAGCAACAGAATAATGTGAATCTATAGATCAGGACAGTATGGTCTATAAAATTCAAACCCTCCTCCCTCATTTCCCAACTGATCCTCTGCTACCTGTGTTCTTCCTAGTGCAGCCTCTTCAATAATATTTTTTCTCTGGAAGGAAAATATCCCAGGTGCACGTTTGCTGCTCTAGTCCCTGGGAAGTAGTACAACATAATGGCTTTGAAGTTAGATTGATAGGTCTTCAAATCCAGACTTTGCTTCTTTCTAGCTGTGTCACCTTGCTGGAGTGACTGAATTTCAGTTTTCTCATCTATGGACAGAGATGACACCACCTCTAAGGGTTGCCTTTGAGGATATGTAGGAAAAACTCTAATGATATACCTGGCTCATCAGAAGATCTTAAAAAAAACTCGTATTATCATCATCATCATCATCACTAATGAATACATAAGATGTTCTCAGGGAAGAAAGAAGGTATGAAATATTTTCATTGAATTGTATAAGCCATGTGTCAGAGGTAAAAAAATTACCGTGAATTTTAAAATAAAATCTAATTTTCATAATTGGCATCTAATATGTATAAAAAACTGTTGGTGGAAGGATAAGGTGAAATCTTATCCTTCATTAGCCTGCACTAATTTTTCCATTGTCTCACTCAAGGGGAGAAGAACATTAGCAACATGGTTCTCCATCCACCATGACAATATTTTTAATTGTCAAGGAAATGAAGTCTCACCTCCTGATATACCTTCAAAAAGCTCAGCAACACCTTTCCCTTTCTTTGGAAATAAGAGAACCTAAGCTTTTTTCATTAAAACAAAAGAGAATTTAGATTGAGACAGTTAATTTCATACATAATAATTTTTTCAACACATGAGTGCTCTTTTCTCTCTGCTTTGTAATATATCCACTCTTAATAAGGGAGAGGTGGATTAGGCTCAACTAATTGCAACATGAGTGATAAAGACAATTACAGAGAAAAGCAGTTACCATTTTTTGTACTCTAAAGTACAAAAGGATACTTGAAGGGTAGTGTTTTCTATTCTTCAATTAAATTAATTTTGATAGAAGATAAACTATATTTAATTTTTCTAGTAAAAAAGACTCCCAGCATTTCCTCAAGTTTTGGTAGAAAATCTTTTTTTCTTGGGTATGTGTTGGATGAGTCATTGACTCACAGTCACTCACCAAGAATCCTCTCAGACAATGTCTTCTGCTCTGCCCTGCTGTCCAATGGTACTAGTCTTGCTGCCACTCCATTTGAGTAACAATGACACTGACAAACAAGCAAAACCCTGAGCAAATCTGTGTTTTCAGGGATGTGGGAAGGGAAGAGGCATATGCCAGTAAGCCGTGAAAGTCAAGAATAATTTAGACAAACTTAACCCAAGACAAGACACCAAATTGAGCTGGTGCGTCTGCATGGTAACCCCACTGCATGCCGCTGCTGCAGGGCTCTCTGCAGGCTTTGCTGGAACACCTGTGAGGGAGAGGATGGGCGGTGAACCCAGAGAAAATCCAAGGCCCAGGCACCACCACAAGGTTTTAGGATTCATTTGGTGGGATAAGATGCATGTCGCCCCAGATGCTGTCTTTGATAAGATGTAAGCCTATACAACCCCTAAGAATGTAAAGGAGATGCAAGCCTTTGTAGGGATTTGGAAATTTTAAAGGACTTTTATTCCCCACCTGGCACAATCCCTCTGACCCTTATGCTGCCTGGTAAAGAAAGGGCGTATGTGGGACTGGGGATCAGAACAGCAAGCCATCTTTAAGGCAAAAATACTGGTGAAGTAGATTAAAACTCTGGCATCTCCCAAGCAGGGCTACCATTTGAGTTAGATGTGTCTGTGACTCCAGAAGTTATGGGTCAGAAACTGTGGCAGAGAGAGCAGAAGGGGAGAGTACCCCTGGGATTTTGATCCCAGCTCTGGAAAGAGGCAGAGACATGATATACCCCCATAGAGCAACAATTCCCAGCAGTGTACACAGCAGTCCTCCAGGCAGAGCCTCTCGGGAAGGAATGAACTGCAGCAGCCAGTGGGCTGAACTCAGAGCAGTTTGGCTGATCTCTCATGAGCCCTGGCCAGTAACCCTTGGCACTGACACTTGGGTTGTTCTAAAGAGATTAACTCTATGAATAGGACAATGGGAAGCCCGGGGTAGATGATTCTTGAGTGGGCTTTTGTGGAGTCAGGATGTATGGAGGGACATTTGGATTCGCCTACAAGAGCCTGAGGCAATCCTCACTGTCTTCCATGCCCCAGCTCATAAGGCATTGACACCTCTTGGCAATCAAGAAGCTGATGCCCTAGCTTGAGTATGAGCCCTAGCAACTGACCCTTTAGTACATATAGCAGATTAGGTGCATATAAAGAATGGCCACTGCAGTACCCGGATAAGATATTGCCAAGGATGCCGGATTGCCCTTGAAATACAATTATTTGGTTAATGCAGTAACAACATGTCATGTGTGTTCTAAACAATGCCCAAAGCAACTGCCAAAGGCATCTGGAGCCATCCACCAGAGTTTCCAACTGGTGACGGATTGGCAAATTGATTATATTGGCCCCCTCCCTGTGAGTGTTGGTTCTAAATGTGTCTTGGTTTGTGGGGACACTGCATCTGGCTTAACTCTAGCTTTCCCCTGTTGTCATGCAAACCAGGCTGCCACCATTAGGGAATTAGAGAAGCTGAGTACCATGTGAAGATACCCTCACTGAATAGACAATGTTCAGGGGTCACATTTCAAAGGACATGATATGCAAGACTGGGCAAAAAAAAAAAACATGACATTGAATGGAGGTTCCATCTCTCCTATAACCTACAAGCAGCATGGTAAATGAAAAAGCAAAATAGAATGTTAAAGCAACAGATTAAATCACTAACAGGTAAAACCACCTTGGCCAAGTAGACTAAAGTACTATCCCATGTTTAATAGATTTGAATGATCAACTAGTAGGGCCTGTTGCCCCATATGCCAGAGCGGGGATCCCTGCCATGATACCCAATGTTATAAAGCTGTGGAAGTCAAGAGAAGCAGCCATTGCTCTGACTCTCACCGTGGATCAACGGTGCTGAAAATACCAAGCTCCTGTCATGCCTGGGAGAGTAGTTATATACTAGCATTTGCAATGGGATATCCTGCCAGGAAGGGTGAGTTACTTCCCACCCCTGGCTGAGGGAGAACCACTCCATCTCCACTGGGATCCCACTGTTTTGCTGCAAGCTGGACCTGTTGAAATGCATCTTACCTGGAATGGAACACGCACCATTAAAACAGGGGAGAAGGTGGGAATTCTGGTCTGGCTTATCCCACCCCCAGTTCATCTCCTCATGCTTGACAGTGCTGCCTCCACCAGCCAACATACGGTATATGTAACCAAGTCAAGTTCCTAAAGTTAGCAACCTCCCTCACCCTAAGGCCAGGTGGGCACATCCTGTGTTCCATTGATATGATCATTTGGCTGCCATCTTTGTCCCCTCCATTGTCCTGGAGGATATTTAGCACACATAGAAGCCCTGACTAAACTCACCAGCAAGTCTTGAATGATACCCAACAAATTCTGTCCTAACTGAACACTGAAATGTCTCTAATAAGAAAAGCTATCCTCCAAAATAGAATGGCCTTGGACATTGTTACTACCTTGCAAGGAGGCATCCATGCCATTATCCAAATAAAATGTTATGTGTCCATACTTGATGAGTCTGTCAATATATTGTCTTTATTAAGTCACATAAAGACACAAATAAACACCCTGAGTGATCTGACCCCCCAACCTAATGGGCTTAGTAAATCAATGGTTTGGATCATGGGGCTCTTGATGAAAAATGTTGTCACTGATTTGGGGAATTATTGTCTTAAGTTGCATTTTCTCTTGCACGTGCCTGTATTGTTGCTGTGGCATCTGCCTCCAATGCAGCCAGACAGCCACCAAATGGGCCACCTCCATGCTAGTGAAACCTTTTGCTGACTGCTCAGGGCACATGGCAGAAAAAAGGGACATACGAGATTGTAAGAGGTCACGAGGGATGGAATGTTGGGGAAGGTCATCAAGATGGGACCACCAGTTGACCTGTGAGCTGGACCTGGATAATTGGGAGGCTCCCCATCCCCTCCCCTGTCTTTGGAATGTGTGCTCCACTTGCCTTCCCAACTCCCAGAAGCTGCTCCACGGATACAGCCTTGAGATAGCAACGTAGTGATGAAACTTTCTGGACTGGGTACGTGACTAAACAACTCAGTCCAGTCAAGGCCTCTATATTAACTTCTAAGATTCAGAGGGTAGGGGTGAAAATCTACTGATCTTGCGGCCACCCAAGACAACCTCATAAGTAAGTTCCCTTGCTTGTTAAATCTGCCACCTACCAGTCTGAAGTGGTCTGCCTTTTTCTTTGGTCTCTCCTTGCCCTCCACTTACCAGGGTCCAGTTTCAACTTACACCCAGGAGGCTCTCAGCGGGTTGTGTAACAAGAGTCGGGGAGGAGTATAGTTTTTTTCAGCCATTCACGCATGTATTTGAATTTGTCCAATCAGGTTGCATTCCATCTCATATTTGGCTGCAATAGATGCACATAAAAAAAAACAGGGAAGATTTAACACAGAGAAGGGTAGCAGATAAATTTAGACATTATGTACATTGAATAAAAGGAGGATAGTAGGACACAAATTGAGTTTCATAGAATGTGGCCTGGGGCAACTACAAGATCCAGGGTATGGAAATGAGGCATACAAACAAGTTGTTAAATTAATGAAACAAGGAGGCCATTAGACTGAGGTGGCTCTAATGCCATGTAAATACTAAATACTCACATCTAAGCCTGTAAGTACCTCAAGGTTACAAAATTGAAACCTAAGGGCAACCAGTCACAAACAACAACTAAGTTTTAGGCTATAGCCAATCAATAATTTTCTTATTTTGCTTTCACCTTTTCTCTATAAAAGTTTTCCCCCAGCTCCTATCAACAGAGCACCTCTGACCACTTCTGGTTTGGCGCTGCCTGATTCAAATTGATTTTTGCTCAAATAAATTCTTAATGTGTTAATATGCCTCAGTTTATCTTTCAACAAAGTGCTAGAGGAACACAAAAAGAGAAACAGCGGTACACCGACAAGAAACTGCTATTTATCACGCTTTCAGGTTCCATTCCGGCCCAGGAAAAAGAAGGAGGTTTCTTTCTTATCACCCGCCCCCTGTAGCATTTGTCTCTGCAATTAGGAACCAGAACTTGGGCTATTAATATAATTTATTCAAGCTATAAAGGAGATCGTCTTTGAGTTGGCTTGGGATCCAATCAGATTATGTTCTTATTTGTAAGTGAAAAATGTGCCCAATGTTCCAGACAACTGAATGATTATGTGATTATTGTTGCTTTTTTAACGAAGTAATGATATAGTGAAATTATCTGTAATCTGTGACTTTGTGATATTTTAACTGAAATGTATATCTTTTGCTTTTTATTTTTTTATTTTAATTTATTCATTAAGACCTTGTTAAGGGCAAATACAAATTCAAAATAAGAGGCTTAAAATAAGGGAAGATATTTCCCTGTTGAAAATAAGGGAAGATATTTCTCTCCCCTTCTTTTCTTAGAGCATTTACCTTAGAAAACTAGTAAGTACCTTCTCCTCTCTTTGAAATATATGTATCCTTTTAAAGAGTAGATAGGCCTTTTGTCAACTTTATAACCCAAGAATGTCTTTCTCCAGGCCCTGGGAGTCGTCTTATTGAAATGTAAACATCAAGGCAAATAACGCCCCCATCTCCCAGTCTCTGTGGGAGGGTAGGAGCCTAACTTCCGTGGGCTTCTTGCTCCAAGTTGCGAAACTACCTCCTGTCATAAACATATGAGAAGTTTGTTTTTCCTCTGGATAAAACCAAAGAGTTCACACAGATTGTCACTCCAGTTAGGTAAAGTTAGGATGAACTATGTGTGACAAATGGTGCTGTCAAGTCCTCTTACGTGAGGACTAGTTATGGTTTATCTTGAAAACATGAATGTAAGGAGTTGTAGCTTCCTGGTTATATAAGGGGAGCGTCTTGGCAATCTTTCTGCTTTACAATCTCTTATCGGATTGCCTATGATACACATCACATCCTGGCTTAATGCTTATTCAATAATAAAAGTGTGTTGTGGTTTTCTCTGCTACCTTTGTGGAGAGGATTTCTGGGTTAAGAGAAGATATTGCTTCTAATTGTAATTCCCCAACAAACTCAAATTTGTGATATATGATGCCACCATTTTAATTTATTTACAATTACTCTATTTTACATGGTATTTGAAGTTATTTATAACTATAAAATATTTTAAAATATTAACATTAATAATTGATTAATAAGTATAAGATGCATTTATAATATGAGAGATATTTTTGTAATGCATAAATGCATTTATAAGGCCTAAAAAATTAAATAAGTTAGACTTCCTTATGGGCAAAGAATAAGGAAAACATGATCACTTATAAGAGTCATAGTGTCCATGAGACAACAACAAAGAAATTGCTCAGCAACAGTGAAGATTTTCCTGGCACAGGGTCCCGAGACGCATTTCTCTTGAATATTCATAAAAGGCATATGAGTGATCTTGTGGAAAATAACCCCAACATCCTGCCTGTGATACAAAAAATAAAGAATTCCATGCAATTGTTTTTACTGTTACCAATACAATTGAAGAGCATGATATCAAAATCAAAAGTAGTAAAAGCTGAAACAGTGAGTTTCAAGTTTGTACTCCCTGATGGTCTGACTTGAACCGTGGCTAAAGTTTTGAATTTTGAGGACATTGGATTACTTTTTATGTATTCATCCTTGAATGTTGTTTCTTCCAATCAGGCAAAAGTAATTCAAGGTTATATTCCCCCACAAGAAACGAGATTGCTGACATTCTGTGCTGATCCTCAAAGGCAGATCCATGTTCTTTAAAAATAAATAAATAAATCAGAGGTTAGGTTCTTACAGAAGTGATGTGACCAAACCAGTACCTCTTATATTCAAATGGATGGCTGAGAAAATAGTGGCCCAGAGGCCATATATTCTGGCAATATAGCAAAAAGATAATCTACAAAGCTTTGTGCTACAAACCTAGAAAAGCTGGGTAAAATATAACAAACATCTTTAAAATGCATAGATGACCTTTCAGGAGCACCAGGGGCCCCAGATTAGAGGATATAGCAAGAGAAAGTGCAATTAACTGGTGCTGCAGCAGCTCAAGGAGCTTTGCCTTTCTCGGAATCACGGAGGTGTGACTTTAAGGGCACTGTGGGAATAGGAGATGAGGCCATGGAGGTGAGGTGGGGAGTTGGTACCCATACCATAACATAAATCTGGGACACTTGAAGGGCTTTCCCAGCAGTCATGGGGTGCACTAGAAAAAGTGGCTGGTTTACAATATATAATAGGACTCATACCCACTAGATAAGTTCCCAACCAAAAAGCAACAGGAAAGTTGAAAAAAAATCATGTATCAAATGACTTTGAAGGCAACCATCCTACCCGTAGGTAGACCAATTATTTTCTAATCCCTTCTTCCAACAAGAGGCTGGAATTGTGTCATTTCTTTCATTAATATCATCTTTCTTCATGCCATGAAGATCAAAATGCATGAAGAATTCTTTTAAATTGCATATATGCAAACCCATATCATAAAGAACTGCTCTTTCTATATATGTTTATTTTATTCAGGCCTAAGGGCTCAGCATGCAGAGGATTTTCAAATGCATATGTGTATATATATACATACACACACTATATATACTGAAGATGATATTATACAATTTCAATGTTTTAAGGATTATTGGAAGTTTTAAAACCATGGCTATTTTTAAGTAATAAACTTCAAAAACTTCTAATTGACTGGAAAGTAAAATGCTAAATAGGAAACATGTAGGAGGGGAAGAGATATGTATTTATTTAATTCATTGAGCACAGACTTCCCATTAATACATTAGGTCAGAAGATCTTACCTGAAACTTACATTTCTTTGCTATGTCGGAAATATAATAAAAACCAATTTTAACTTGTAATTGACAAATGTCCTTCTGAATATTTTTCTATATCTGAATGTCTCTAAGTTCCTTTCTTGACATAGTTCAATGTTTCTTAGTATAAGGTCTAGGTAGAGGTAGCTTCTCTGGAGTTTTCTATGGTTCTAGCCCAAACCCTACATGCCAGAACCTACACCTGAATTTAATGACCAAAGAATCTAATAGTATTAGAAGGATTCTACCATGGGGGAAGATGAAATTGGCAGCCATGGTGAAGAGCTGGATTTTCTAAAAGACATTTTAGAATAAATACAAAGAAATCTGTGAAATTAGTGAGTTCAAGTGTGTTCTACCATTAAAATTTAGGAAACTATTAATTTGCTCTATTTTAGTTACTTAAGAAAACCATCCATACCTTCTATTTTTCAAAATTCATGAGAGTTAGTAGTCAAATTCATAAGCTTCTTCATAACAAGTGATCAACACACAATTTCTTAGCTATCTGAGAGTTCCTACAAAAAAAAAAGGAAAAAGGGTAAGTAATATGTTGAACACAAAGCTAGTATTAGACCAAATATTAGATACAAAGAATGTCTCATTGACTATTTAGGGGAAAAAAACCAGAGTCTTGTATCTTAAAAACAAGAAAAATACTAGAAGCAAGTTTATGGATTCTATACTTATTCTCAGGCTTACAGAAGGCCCTTATAAAGTATAATATCATTAAAGCTCTATAAATTTGACTAAAAAACAATCTATAACATTTATTCTTACATTATAAACAAAAATTTTAAAATAAGGCTTGAAAATATACATTGGGTTAACATCCTTAATTTTTGATAAGCCTAATACCACACACTTGAATAAAATCTTAATTACAACAGGAGCAAACAATGAGCAAAGCCACAAATAGACCAATCAAAGATGAAGACATGCAAATAGCTAGTAAACATAAAAATACTCAGCCACCACCACCAGGCATCAGGAAAATGCTTTTTTGTTTTGATTTTTATCATTTTTGCCCTTCAGATTGAAGCAAACAAACAGAACAAAACAAACTATAGTATAGTAAATAATTCTTGTGAGGGTTCAGTAGGATAAGTTCTCACATGCTATCAGTAGGAGTGAAGGTGAGAACTTTCTGGAAAGTATTTTGGCAATGCAGGTATATTCTGTTCAATGTTAAACCTCGTAACGTGAACTTTTAAATTTATTTGTTTCTAAAGGATTTTCCTTAAAATGGTGAGAGAAAGCTGCATAGATAGATATAACTATAGATAGATGTAGCTACATTCTTTCTAGCATAATATTAATGTATATTTATGTTCACACTCTGAGTGCGACCATGCTCTGAGCCAATGAGAGTTAGCAAGGCAGACTCCACTATATAGCTTTGTCCAATGAGTATTAGAGCTCCACAAACACCATTGTCCGCAAGCGCTCTGCATTAATCTATCCTGGGTTGCATGTGATCTGAAATTTGCAATGTTTACTTCACTATAGCCTTTCATTCTGATACTTACTTTTTTTCTTCCCCTAATGACTGATAAAACTGTAAAAGTAGGTAGTGCAAAGGAACAAAGAAAGTATGTAAATCTATAAATCTTCTTGTTAATTATGTTAAAGACTAACTCTGACATCTGCCAGGAAATGGAGGAGGAAACAGAAGATATGGATTAGCAAGCAATTAGGGTTGATGAGGATTCTTTGACATTTTGAAGCACAGCACATTTAAAGCACAGCCTGGGAGGACTGACCAACAATTATATGAATTCGAAATTGGGAGACTGTGACCGGAGGCATGTAGGATGGAAGATCAGTTGCCAACATAGAATACCAAGAAAGGATCTTCATGGGGTCTATGCTATAAGGACCCATGTAGCTATGATTCAGTTAAAGCCTCATATCCAAGAACACATCCCCTGAGCTGTATCAGAGCATTCAGACATATTTCAAAATCCTTAAATATATGTTCATCTCAAGACAGCTATTTTCACTCATAGAAATCTACCCTAAGAAAATAATCAAGATCTATATGTAAGAATGCTTATCAAAAACATTATCCATAATAGCAAATAATTATTTATAAAATATGTATTTAACAATATATCTAGAGTTGAATAAAACAGTAATGTGCATATGATCAATTATTGCAGGCTGCAACATGGTATCTTGAGAAATAAAAAACTACATGAAGCAATACATACAATGTATCATTGAGTAAAAACCAAAGGAGGTTGTAGGCAGCATACTATTATTCTAATTTTGTCGCTAGCTTATATACTTGTAAAATTACATTTTCTACAATATATTAGAATAAAACCACAAAAATGTTAAGTGACCTTTGGCAGCAGATGAAATTATTAATAATTTTTATATTTTAATTTTTCTGAAATTTCACATATACTATCATAAGTACTTCCCTATTCAGAATAAAACATTAAAATCTTTAGAAATGTTTGGTCAATTATCCTAGTGGTGAATTTAGTAGTAGATTTCCTTTTGGTTACAATGAAGTTCATTCTGATCAAGGGTAATAATATTCTAGAATATGTGCATTGCAATATATTTAAAGACATATGTCAATACACTGGTTGCTCAGTATCTAGACTTCAGTTCCTTCATTTACTACATTTGGCCAATGATTTAATTCTAAATGTACTTTTGTGCATATTCTACGTGCTATATGCTGAGCCACCACCACCACTGGTGAATGTACTATCTTTTTGAAAAACTGAAATGTTAAATTTACTGAACAATCACTAGCAAAACAAATAGAATGCCAAACTTTACAGAACTGTTAGCATTTTGGGAGAATCCTTGAGAGTCTCTTATAAAGAATGAATCTTGAGAAATGTACCGGTTTTTAACCAACTAACAACTTACAATATTTCTGACCTTCCAATTCAACAGACTAGAACTCCTACTACCCTACAGTTTCAAGAATTATTCAAAAGTTTGAAGATATTTGTGAGCAAGCATTTCTTCCCTTTGTCCATCAGTCACATTCTGAAGGTACATGACCACTTCACCTTAAAACAGCTATCCCTGATAGCCGAAATTCTCATAAGAGCAGTGGTGGTATGTTTATCTTGCTTCTGTTGTCCTGTAAATGTAACATTTCACCTTTTCAAAAGATTGTGAATTCACCAGCGGTGGTGGTGGTAGTTGTGACATGGTGGTGGTGATGGCTCTATATTTATAATAACCCTTAAGATTAAAAAAAAGAAATTAAAACTTTTTTAAAAACATCAGTGTTTTAAAATAGGGAGTTATACTTAGTGATTTTTTTCTAAATTCATGTGCAGGTAGAAAACAATGATATTATTTATCCCATCATACTTGACTATTACTGAACAATCAATGCCTTATCTGTACCTTTTCCCCCCCAAAAAACATCACTATCAACCAACTTCCTTTCATTACAGGTAACCGCAGTAGAGTTGAGTTTTCTGCCAGTTTGCTTCCTCTTACTCTTCAGTGAACCTTTTCTCCTCCTGTCTTTACCTACCTCCCACCATCCCCACCTCGGGACAGAAAATAACATCTGGACAATTTTATGTCATTTCACATGGCAGAGCGTTTTCCTTAAATTGCCCTAAGCAACTATAACAATAACAACAATAAAAACCTGTAAATAATTGCAAATTACATACAAGCTGTAATAAGTGCAATTAAACACAATTCCCCATGACCATCAGGTCACTCTCTTTTCAGTAAGTAACATTAGGGCCAGAGGGATGACTGGCATTCATTTAACCTCATCACGGAGGGCTAACATAGATCACACTTAGAAAATGCACTGGAGCAGAGCCTCTCTCGGGGTTAGACAGGGCAAATGCCCTCCTACTGAATACGAGCACAGACAGAAAGAACTCAGAATGCTTTCCCCAGGAGTTTGGCAAAGACAAGGCCCTTGCTGTGTATTTTCCATTATTCTGGACTAATTCATTAGCAAACATTATGAGTTGGCAGTATCACAGATATGAATTAGAATAAAATTTTTCTCTTTCTAGTTCATAAATAAAATACATTTAGTCATAACTTCTACAAAAGGGAAATACCGCTTTTTAAAATAGTGTTATCCACTAAGTTTAATGAAATTTATCAGAAGTAAATTAACTGAATGCCTTCCAAAGCCAGGTACATAAAAAGATATCAGGACTTTTATTGCAAAGAGTAATGTTTATTATGCTTGTTGTGTATTAAGTACTATTCAAAGTATGTTAAATGTATTATTCATTTAATACTGCCAAAGAGGTAATCACTATTATTATCCCTATTTTATAGATTTAAAAAACTGAGATGGAGAAGTGAAGTGATCTAAGGTCACACAGCCAGAAAATAGCAGAGATGTGTTTCAAATCTAGGCATTCTGGCTCCAAAGTCCCTGATTTTAACTCTAAAGCTATCCTTCCTCTCAAGCACTAACCTGTGAATGTGTGTGTTTGGAAGGGCATCGTGTACGCTCATGTCTTCATAAGAGGAGTTTTGGTGTAAAAAATACCAGAGAAAACAAACAAACAAAATGCAAGATAGAATACATTTTTGTCTAATAATGTATCTTTTTATCATACATTCAATCATAGAAGTTAGTAAGGATGATGACTTGAAGTACTATATTATTTTTGCCAAATAATGATTGCTAAAATACCAACCCAGTATAACATTTGCTGTGTCTTAGGCACTAAGTGCTCTTTATGATTATCTCAAGTCTCACAAACACCCTGTCATGAGAACTGCTATTACTCCTGCAGATAAGAAAGATTCAGGGATACACAAAGTCTTGTGCCCACCCCTATTGATGGGTTTATGATGTTCAAACATTCATACAAAAAAAGGATGTTTTTGAAAAAGATAAATGTAAAATGTGAGAGAGAATATTTAGAAAGAAGAAACAGTGGTGCCAAGAACCAGAGACGAGAGCTGAATTCCATGTAACACTCCCTTTGTGTGTTAGTCACCTCGGGCAGCCGTAACAAAGCACCACGTGGTGCTTACACAACAGAAATTTATTTTCTCACAGTTCTGGAGGCTGGAAGCCCTAGATGAAAGTGATGGCCAATTTGGTTCCCGGTAGAGCCTCTCTTCCTGGCTTGTGGACAACCGCCTTCTCTCTGTGTCTCCACATCGCTTTTCTTCTGTGTGTTCATGGAGACACAGAGAGAGAGATAAAGAGACCGCGCTCCAGTGTATCTTCGTCTTCTTACAAGGACACCAGCTTTATTGGATTTGGGCCTCACCCTTCTGACCTCATGTAACTTTAACTACCTCCCTAAAGGCCCAGTCTCCAAATACAGCCACACTGGGTGTCAGGGCTTCAATATATGAATTTTGAGGAGACACAAGTCAGCTCATAGCACTATCCAAGTACTTAAGGTATAGGGATAACAGAAGGAGGTGTGTTGCGATCCTCGTCTGACAAAAAAAGGCTATAAGCTCCTCTGGAAAAATGGATATTTTCATAGGTGTTTAAGGGCTATGTCATGCAGAAGTTCACCGAGTAATGCAATGGACTATTTCCTTGTCTATAGATTTGTTGAGGATACAGAAATATTCCTTACAGAGTCATTTCTTATTCTGTCCATTGGGCAGTTACCGTTTTAGGAAGTGAAGCAATTATGATTCAGATATGAGAAGATATATGACTTCTGTACCATATCTTGAGAGTTATAAGAAACACATGTTTTTACTCATACTACAAAATAAGGTATAATGTAGCCAAATTTCATTAAGTACATTTATGGATAAATGAGTATGTTATGTTGTAGCACTGGAGGAAAACTAAGAACATTCATTTAAAATATTAATGCTATGCCATTAGCTCTATTTTTAAAGTATTTTCATTCCTTTTTTCTCTTTAAAGCTTATATCATACTTCTGAGAAAACCAAAATCAGAATATTATAATTATATCATTTATCACTGAGAATGGGAAGGCAAAACTTAATATTATCAGTCTAATAATACAAAAGTCATTATTTCCTGGAAGATAATTATTCTTTCCATTATTTTATATTATTTATATCAATTTAAAAAAATTAGTACCTTTTATATGCCAGACGTTGTCTGAGGTATTGTCTAAGACCCTGTCTAGTTGATTCACCAGATTTAACCAACTACTATGTAGTAGACATATACACTTACACATATATTCCCTTGTGTAATGTTCTTGGTTTTGTTGAATAAAGTGATTTTTTTGGTTTCCCATATTTGCACTTTGGAAAAAATGTAAAAACAACTAAAGCGATCACTTACATGTATTAAGCATGCATTTTGTGCCGGGTACAACAGCATCTCAATTCAGCTTGATAAAAAAAAATCCTATAAAGTTGGCTATATTATCTTGTAGATGTAAAAGTAGTGCCCTACAGAAATTAAATAATTTCCCTTGAAAACATCATTAGTAAGGGTTTGACAAGAGCAAATCCTTAACCACTATGCATTACAATGTGTGAAGTTTTAATGAGCTGAGCCATATTCTTAGTTACTTTCTTCTGAACTGGTATTCTTATTTTGGTTAGATCTCTTGGTTGGGAACAAACCTTTATGTCAACTGTTATTTGTCATCAGAAAAAGAAGAAAACAATCCAAGGTTTTTTTTTCCCTTGAGCAGATAACCAATGATAATTATATATGTAAACATATCAATTTTACGGAATTTAGGGAAAGATTTAAATGAATAGTGGAAAAAATTCATACATTGTTGTGAGTTTAATTTTTATTGGTTTATAGACTATTTATATGGAACCTGGGCCAACCATTCTCCATAGGCTACATATTGGGTGGTCAGAGCACCACTTAACTCACATACATATCTGAAAGTATTGTCACAATGCCTTCCTCGCAATATGCACTTCATCAGTGCTCAGTGGAGTCAGAGATGGTGATGATGTTGACCTGAGGAGGAGCCAGTGCTGGCTGGATGGTCTGGTAAGTGTTGGAACATCAGCAGAAGAGCTGCCAGGAACCTGTCATTCCCTTTAAAAGGTGCTCGACCAGTCACCCTGGTTTTGTTCAACATCTTCGATGAAAAGGCATTTGTCTGACCAATTTAAACCATGCAGCTAATAATTCAACAAAGGCCATAACAGGCAAACAGTTACCTTCTAGGCTCTCGGAGAACTACTTTAAATATTTAAGTCAATCTCATTATTATAAATGAGAAAAAGACACCTCAAATGATAGAAGTAAAGGAGTAAGAAATAATCCTGCTGTCAAATCATAGTCACAAGGCAAAATGTATCATTACATGCAGAATTTGTTCTGGATATAATCTGAGGGCTTTAAACTTTGTTTTTGCTTAATTTTGTTTTATAGGATAAAAGGCTATCATGCTCAGGTTTGTAGCTGCCTCAAAAATAGAGCTACAGTAGAGACTGAAAAAGGATATGTTTCACTTGAATTTAAAATGGCACCATTTCATCAGGTTTAATTGTGCAAGTCTCAAGAATTTTAGTTTATTCTTCCCAATGTTAGCCAAAAAATCAAAATGAGTAAGCCAATTACAAAAAAAAAAAAAATGAATCAAAAGTTTACAATGGAGCAAATTGGGTGTATTTATTCATTTCTCTGGCATTATTCTTCATTGCTCTCATCAATGAATATTTAATGAGCTCTTCTTATCCCAAGTCTCCTTCTTGATGTTGGAGATACAGGAATGAAAAACATATAAAAGGTCTCTGCTGCTTATATGCTAGTGCGGGAAGAAACGTCAAACAGTCACAAATAGTGATAAGTGCTATGAACAAAACAAAACAGGTCACAGTTGAGAGACTGACAAGGAGGAGCTTCTTTTGATGGAGTGGTCACCTAGGTCATCTCCAAAGTAAGGACTTTTGAGATGAGGCCTAAATAAAAAAATAGGCCTGGAGATATGGTGTGAGCATTGCAGGCAGGAAAAAGCCCTGAGATGGAGTGATCATAGTGTGTGTGAGGAATACATAAAATGCAGAGTGGCTGGAACAAAGAGAGGAGAAGAGTGGTGTGACATGAGTTTAAAGACATAACAGCTAGATCGGAGTATAATGTGAAGCCATTGTAGTATTTATAAACTATTGATGTAATTTAATCTATGACTAAAAAAAATATTTTGATTATTGTGACAAGAACAATGGACTGGTGGAGATTCAGGAATGCCAACAGTGGAATCTAAGCCTGCTCTGTCCTATCAATGCACACTTGGCAATTTAAATTTAAATCTAAATACATTAAAATTAATTAAAATTTCAGAATCTCAGCCACACTGACCACATTTCAAGTTCTCAATGACCACATGTGGCTAGTGGATAGTGGGACAACAATGATATAGAACATTTCCATCATCACTGCCATTCTATCTAGGTAATAGATAATAATGCTGATATTGAAGTGTTGGCAGTGAACATGAAGAGAAATTGATGGATTTGAGATATAACTTGAAGGTAGAATTCAAACATATATATGTATACACCCACTGTTAAAACTAAATGTAGGGGCCAGCCTGGTGGTGTAGCGGTTAAGTTCGTGCTTTGGCAGCCCAAGGTTCGCGAGTTCAGATCCCAGGTGCCGGCCGACGCACGGCTTGTCAGCCATGCTGTGGCCGCGTCCCACATAAAGTAGAGGAAGATGGGCACGGATGTTAGCCCAGGGCCAGTCTTACTCAGTAAAAACAAAGAGGAGGATCGGCAACGGATGTTAGCTCAGGGCTGGTCTTCCTCACACACACACACGAAAACTAAATGTAGAAAGTACTTTTTTTACTTGGCAACATTTGGTAATGTCCAACAGTCATTGATGAAAAATAAAAATACAATTGCACTCATGTCTCAAGAATAAATGCCATTCAAGTTATCAGAAGTAGAAAAGCATCAATGTAAAGTGAAAAAGAATGTTAGGTCTAAAGAGACCTTATAGCTTACTTAGTCCAGTCATCTGGCAATAGAGGCCAATAGACTTCGAACGACTTGCACAACTATTACATCGTCAAGCACTGGAATTGAGAGTAGAAAATAGTCAGCTTTCTATATCCTGTTCAATATGTTATTATAATAAAAGTCTTCCAGCCCTATTAGTTATGTGATCTGGCTACCCATCGCCAGTCTACCTTCCTTGGAAACACAGACAACCTCATTCTTGTATCCCCAGCATCTATCACAGTATTTAGCTCCAAATAAATGTCAGCAAATTTTGGTTGTATGAATATCTGAATTCCAGTGGTGGAAGAAGGAAGCAAGGAAGAAGCAATCAAAAAGCTTTTTAAAATTACATGTCTTTGTAGAATGTATAGAGAGCGGTACTATAGATTGAATGTTTATGTTCCTCCAAAATTCTTATGTTGACAACTAATGCCCAAGGTTAGGCATTAGGAGGTGGGATATTTGGAAAGTGATTAGGTCATGAAGGCAGAGCTCTTATGAATGGAATCAGTGCCCATATAAAAGAGGCCCAATAGAGCTCACTTGCCACTTACACCATATGAGGATACAAGGAGAAGTCTACAACCTGGAAGAAGGCCCTCATCTGACCATGATGGCACCCTTTATCTTAGACTTCCAGCCTCTAGAACTGTGGGAAATAAATGACTGTTGGTTATAAGCCGCTCAGTCTGTAAATTTTGTCATAGCAGTCTGAGGGGACTAAGACAGATATCAAGAAATTGGTGGTGATCAAAATTAAATCAGTTTACATATAAAACATCTTGTCTATTCATTTATTTTTACATCTTTACTGAAAAATATGGGGTTTATAATATATGTATAAGTAAAATATATGACAACAATATCACAAGGTCAGAAGTAGAGAAAGGGAAGAATACTATTGTAAGCTTTTTATAATATACCTAAAGTGGTATAATATCTTCTTTTTAATAATGGCTTTATTGAGAAGTAATTCATATACCATACAAATCACCTATTTAAAATGTACACTTCAGTGGTTTTTAGTATATTTAAAGAATTGTGCAACCTCCACCAGAAAAGAAACCCCATACTCGTTACTGGTCACTTTGTTCCCCCTTACCCCATTTCTCTGGCAAACACTAATCTACTTTCTGTCTCTATGGATTTGCCTTTTACGGACATTTCATATAAATGGAATCATACAATACCTGGTCTTTTGTGACTGGTTTCTTTCACTTAGCATAATGTGTTTCAAGGTTTGTCCATGGCATGCCATGTATCAGTACTGCATTCCTTTTTATTGGTAAATAATAACTCATTATATGGATATACCATGTTTTATTTATCCATTCATCAGTTGATGGACATCTGGATTCTTTCTACGTTTGGCCATTATGAACGATGCTACTGTGAACATTTGTGTACAAGTTTCTTTTGAGGACATATGTCCACATTTCTCTTGGGTATATACCTAGAAGTAGAACTGCTGGATCATATGGCCACTCTGTTTAATCTTTTGAGGAGCTGCTGGACTGTTTCCCAAAGCAGCTGCACCACTTAACATTCCCACCAGCAGTATATGTGGGTTTCAGTTTTTGTACATCTTCATCTTGTTGATTACAGCCATCCTAGTGGGAGTGTGAGATTGTATAACATTGTGGTTTTAATTGTGAATTTGATGTCCTGATGGCTAATGATGCTGAGCCCCTTTCCATGTACTGATGACTCAGTTTTGCTCCAACATTAACTGAAATCCATTCCCTTGTCTACAGAGGTCAGGAAAGAAGAAAAACAGGATATTGAAAGGCCTATTTGATGTGACCAAAGCCAGAACTCTCATCAGTTACATATGCTGTACCTTTCTTGACTGTGAGTAGTCAGTAAAGTTGTGAAAAGGCAACAATGAAGGTGCACAAAGTTATCCATCGTTAGTTTTGATCTGAGGCACTCTTGTTAACGATCTCCTCTGCCTGAAAGCTATCGGCCTGAAACACAGAAGCAAGTGCTGAGATGCATACTAGCCTGGTCAGAGGTGCTGCATATCTATGCTCTGCAGAGGTCTGGAGAGTTTCCATTGTTTTGGAAAATGTAATGATAATTAAGACTTTTATTATTCTTCACTGGACAAGGAACTGGACTGCATAGTATAAGCGGTGGATCCAGAAAAGGAAATAAAACCACTGAGATTAGTGATTCTGTGATGACTTGTTTCCAAGATTCTGAAGAGAATCACATGCTTGAAACCTCACCCAGTAGTAGAAATCTAGTAGGTGAAGTGCAGACTTGAAGGCCAGTCAAAGCAAAGCAAGCAGAGAATGCAGCACTAAAGGGAAGAACTCAGCACGAAACGGTGCAGCCCAGACATAGAGAAGCCCTGGGAAGGCAGAGCAAGGACAGTAAATGCAACAATAACAATCAAGGCTGGTGCTTTTTTGTGGTCAGGGTAGTAATCAGACACAGACAACACATAAAATGGGAGCCCAGGCATGTCAGTGGTAAACCAGCAAGGCTCATGGTGGGTTCCAAGTAACTGATAACTTGGGGCTAAGACACAGGAGAAGATATACAAATTTAAAAAAAAAAATCAAGAAGGATTCTTTGTCTCTAATTACCCTTGGTTAAAACATTTGCTAATAAGGGGAGAGGCTGATGATTAAAGGAGGCCACAACTACGATACACAAATTCTGTTTGTTAAATAAACACATCTATTCCCTTCTCAGTGCTAGGTTTTGTTTTTATGCAATTTAAAACACATATTTAAGATATTTACTTTGGACATACCTAAACACATCACCATCTTGATGCCTAGAATGTGATCACTCTTCACAAAAGTTTCTAGGAGTGAGTCATAGACATGTTTATACAAGTAAGTACTCTGAATTTGAATGCCAAATTCAGTGGCCCATGAGTGCAGGACTGCACCCATTTTGCTAACTATAATTTCTCCTCTGCCTAGTAGGGTACCTGGGATTCAAAACTATATATTGAATGACTAGGACTGAGAAAATGGCAATTGCATGTTCTGTGTGGATGAGATAGACCTTACATATTCACAAATACATATGCATTTTAGCCATAAATCCACAGTAATAAAGCATAAATGTAAAGATGAATACTGCTATAGACATTGTAAGAACATTGTTCAATTAATCGTATAGACCTTGTGACTATATCAAACGTGTCACCAGGTTTAGGAGGTAATCTATAAATTATCAAATTGTGATGGTTTATTTTATGCATCAACTTGACTGGACTATGGTGCCCAGTTGTTTGGTCAAACACAAAAAATATTTTTTTTCCAAGAAATTCTAGATGTTGCTGTGAAGGTATTTTTTAGATGTGATTAATATTTAAATTAGTAGACTTTGAGTAGAATAGATTACCCTCCATAATGTGAGCGAGCCTCATCCAATAAGTTGAAGGCCTTAAGAGCAAAGACGAAGCTTTCCCAAAGAAGGAATTCTCTTCAAGACAGCAACATAGAAACCCTGAGATTCCAGCCTCTGCTGCCCTGTGGAATTCAGATTCAAGAGTGTGACAACTCCTACCTGAATTTTCAGCCTGTCAGACTGCCCTACGGATTTTGGACTTGCCAGCTCCCACAATCACATGAACCAAGTCCTTAAAATAAATTTCTTTCTCTTTCTCTCTCTCTCTCTATCCTATGGATTGTGTTCCTCTGGAGGACTCTGACTACTACACGTGTTTCACATTCTCAGTTAACTGTCATCACCAAAATACCTCGGTTTCAATCCTGGAGACCCGCCTCCAAGATTGTAGAGTTAAATGCCCGTTTTGCTTCTGTACACAATATTAGTAATAATAAATACTACATTTCCCAAACAATAGAGATAATACAAATTAGTCCCTAACATCAATGAGACGTAAGGATAAATGAGAAAACATTAGAAATTTGTTCTGCAGTCTCCAGGGTGAAATGATTCCATATAAATAGAAAATACTATCACATTATTCAAATACATATAAATGATCTAATATCAAATAAAAATTAAGTATTTCCATAGCACTAGTACATTAGAAATTGCACTGGTAGGAAAAGCAAGCTTAGAACCTGAATATTTTGAATTTTCCATTCGTAATATTTAAATGACTTGATAAAGGAATGTGACAGGATCTTTGTTTCTTGTGTCTTAGGAAGAATTTTAAAAATAATATAAATAAAAGAGTAAAGGGAAAATGATGGCTGAAGATGTCCATTAAGACACTTTAGAATTGGGAAAAGTTACTAACTTAACAATGATTGCTAATAATTGTTCCCCATGTGCTTTGAGGATAAAATTAGAATTCTACCCTGTTGATTAACTTGCCTCAATAGCAGGACTTTTTTCCTGCAAATGAGCGTAAGTCACCCAATAAATTATGGTCTCATCCATCTGGACTTCTTTTATTGTGGACATGGAACAGAACCACCGAAAATTCTTCAAATTTATGAGCCCATAATTGAGGCTGCAAATAAATAACACACACATTCTCATGCATGCCTAACTTAATGAATGAATATGAGAGAACTTTCTTATGTAGACACATGTTGTAATAAAAAATTAACAGAAAATGTTCCCAATTCTCCTGACAATTATAAGGTAAATGAAATGGTAAAGAAACATTCTGCACATCTCTGTCATTCTATTAGAAGTTGAAATGGCAACTTTGAAAGAGTTTAATGTCTACCAGCAAAGTATTTTCATTATTTGGCTAGAGTAGAAAAAAGAACAGGCAAATTTAAAGTACATAATTATATAAATGCCTATAGTATCAGAAATGACTTGAGATTTTTTTTCCAAAGCAAAAGACACTTGGGAACTATTGCATCTCCGTTAGAATACACAATGGGAATTATCGACAAATCAGGGGTGGACATCACAGGAAACCAACAATTATTTTGGACTGAAATGTCAATAGCAGAAGTAGAGATTATTTTGAAATCAAATGAATAAATATTTGGTGCTAAGGAAATAAACATACTTGAAATTGCAAGGATAAATAAAATGCCCCAAACTCGGGGAGTGTGTCGAGTATTGGATGGGGCTTCACTTGCAAATAGCTCTCAGTAAATGTGAGCTGATGGTCATGTTGGAAATAGTCTGTCCCTCCCATGATAGAGTCATCTGAGAGATGGACCAAGTGAAGCCAAGAAATTTAACGAGGGAAATAACATTTACAGCAAACCCTTCTTCAACGTTGTCAATATGGATACTAAAAGCACCTAAGATTAATAGGCTGTGTGATCCCAGAGAGAGTTGAGAAAGAAAATCTATAAATTCATTAAGAAAACTTGTGGTTTCTCAAGGAAGTCTGTAAATTAAAAGTGTTGCTAAAGTTGTATGTGAAGAGAAGATAGATACATAAAGAGAGACAAAATTGAGATGTTTTGATTTTGTAGCAGAATACATTAAAAACAGATTTAACTCCACCTTCACAGCCTAAAACAAATTTTCACTCTGTAATTTAGGGATATAACAAGATTCATGAAGCCCAAAACAAGATTTAATTGCTTAGTAGCCTTATTATCTGAGTTAATTCAAGCCATTTTTAGAACATTGAATTTACCGCTGACTCTGCAGTCTTGGTAGTAATTATTCATTAGCTATAATATGTCACTATACTATATTACAAAGAAGTCAATCTACGATATACAATTCAATATACAAAAATTTTTGGAATTTATGGAGTTATGTGTTTTGGGTTGTACTCTATTTAATGTACAAATACACCTAAAATCATCAAATAAAAGTAATTACGTATTTTAGGAAATGTCTTATCTTTCTCTTTTTCTCTTTAAAATGTATTTTAAAACACATTTTAAAATGTCATCTCTGTATCTCTAATTTCCTTTAATGAAAATGTTGCAGCATTATGGCTAGAAGTGACATAGGAAATGTCTTACAGATGAAGAGACTAATGCTCAAATATATAAAATAAACTTACTCAAATTCTCATGGATTTTTAGTTTATAACCAGGATTAGATCACAGATGCACAGAATTTCATTACAGTATGATAATTTCTTTAGTTTTAAAAAATACTGTCACTTCCATAAAGTGAGGAAAATTTTGCTTGTCTTCAGATCCAGACCATATGTTGACTAGCTGTGTGACAATGAATGAAGTCCTTTACTTCTCCAAGCCTCAATTATTTATCCATAAAATTGAGGGATCCTAGTTCTTAATCCAGGTGGTTGTTCTAAGTAAAGTATTTCAACACAGCCCTGAGCACCATGCTTGGTACATGCTCAGTGCTCAGTGCCTACTGGGTGTCCTCACCATCATTATTCTCATCGATGTTTCAACCAAATAGGTGGGATAAAAAAGATTAGCTATTCAGAAATTCTCTTTAGAGAAGGCTCCCTGGTCATCTCTAGTCCACAATACAAGGTTATTTGTACTACCTTCAGAACTGTTACGTCTTCACCCCAAATGGGGCAAAGATTTTTAACATAAGTCATTTTAACAGAAAAATAGTCACATATTTCTTTCCAGAATTACTCTCATCTATTTTATTTTCTTCTGTGATAAAGTAGAATATAAAGCCATAGAGTATAGACAATCCACTTTAAAAGGAGAGGTAAGTACACAATTAAGACATTAAAAAATGCACGAGATGCATTCTTTTCTTAATTTTCCTGTATATTTTCCTATTTCCACTTTGTCCTTTTTTTCTTTTTCTTGTACCAAATATCCTGCTCACTCTTTTCTTTTCTTAGAGATAGTTTAACCTGTGGAAACTTCCTGTGGTGACTTTCTTAAGTTTATAATTTAAAACTATTTTTTCTATTCTCTTTCAGCTGTTTGATGCTTTAAAAGCTCATATTCAAAATAGATACCACCACCTCCCTTTGTACATATCCACCTAAAAGACATAATTTCAATTATTTCAAGTTATTGATTCTTCCTGCACCAGGAAACTCCATATATATCCCAGAAATTTCTGTGTCACTAGATATTCTCCACAATGTTTTAATCTAGAAAGAGGATATGTAAGAGAAGATTCATTTGTTTATTCCCTTGTTCCCACACCCAAACAATTGCAATATAAAGAATTCCATGGAATTTAAAAAAAGAAACCCTAACGTGGTTGCCCAATGATAAATCCATATTTAATACTTGAGATTTTCTGTAGAGTTAATACACAACTTTTCTTTATTCTGAAAGAATTGCATTTTCTTTGAGAAACAGAATTAAATAATGACAGTAAAAATTATCCAAACACAAACCTTTCAGAAAGTATAGGTTTTAGTCATAGCTCAAAAAATAATTTAAAGCAATCAAAATGTATCTGAGTTTCTCTCTTTCAAAACATGTTGATATTTCAACCTTGCTTTAATTGACCTTCTTCCGAGTTGCAGTTGACCAGACCTGGGGAGAAGAGTGGACTGGAGAGCTGGGAGTACAACAGAGGCCTCCCCTCCCAGCGGAGCAGCCCAGACAGTGGTTCATTCAGAGTGTGTGCCTGGGGGAGGGGAGGGCGTGGGTAGTGGATGGAGCCTCTATTGCACAAAACCCTCCTACAGATTCCAGGCACTTTCAAGTTATTTTAGGTTCTTTGTGAAATGCAAATAATTTTTGAAAGGGTCACTTATTTTGTGTTTTCACCCAAACGTCCTGGAGTGTAAGAAGCTTTGCTGACATTTATATTATTTCCCAAATGTAGGTTTGAGGTAGAGATGAGGAGACGAAGTCTCCAAGGGAAGTGAAAGGAGAGGTCAAGGTGAGGCACCACACCAAACATACACACACGCACACACACAGAGGCCAAATTTTTTACTCAGTCCAACCCAGAAGACATTGGTCAATTGATTTCGTAGAATTAGCTACACCACGGTTCCCAGTCTAGTTAAGAGGAGTGTGAGTTTAGTCACAAAGAGAATCAGGTATAGACTCACAGGAAAACTCATCACCTCTACCCCAATGGCAATGCCAAAGATGAGTGTGGGGGTCAATAGTTCTGTCTGTATGTAGAAACCACAACACATACTTAAGGTAAAACACTGACATCAAGTTGAAGACATTGGAAACAGGTTTCCCTTAATGAGAGACTTGGTTCCAGGAGGAAAGATGTTGTGGTGGGAAGGACTCCTTGTGAAGATGCCAGAGTTCTGGTCCTGCCTCTGTCCCAGCTCTGTCACTCACCAGCCATATAAAGTGAGCCCATCAAATTATCATCTCCACAGCTTGGCTGCCCCATTTGCAAATGAGGGGTAGGGGGATTGAGATGTTCTCTAACGTCTAGGTTTCTGTGAGATATTTATGTAAAGAGAAAACCAACAACTCTGAGTTGGTGGTTATATCTGCCTGTGTATAAGTATGGTAAAAGAGGCCACAAGAAAAACTGAATAAAAATCTCCTTTACCATATAATGACAATAAAAAGATGAAAATTAACATTACTACATTTGAAATAGAAAATTTGACTAGCCCATAAAACGTGTTTAAAAAACCAAAAATCTGTGGAGACAAATTTAAACTCCAAAATAATTTTAGAAACAAAATTACATTTTTCTGGACCTGGATTCTAGTCTGTTTTTACTAAGGATCATATTTACTTTACATAAAGTCAGCTCCACCATGTCACTGAAAGAAGTATCATGATATAACACTCAGCAAATACTTTTCTTAAAATATGCCATGAACTTTTCCACATGCCCTCTAGGAAAATATCTTCTTTGGGCTCATGTTTCTAATTTTCATTAAAGTAAATAATTACACCACAAGTACAATTGTTCTTACCTACCATATGATCAATATGGCAAAGCGTAAAGAAATTTCTCATTGTTTATTCTAGACTCTGAATTTAATGAAAACATTAAAATTTTTAAATATCACAAGGGAGTTTATGTTCAAAAATTTTTAAAGATCACAAATTAAACAAAAATCACTGCATTTCAGTCCATGTGGGAGATTTTCCCAGACTTCAGTTCTGGTTCTGAGTAATTTTTCTGACATATCACATTTTTCTTTGCATAAAAATACTACTCATGTAGCATAGATTCACAACACTTTAGCAACTTTATAAAAAGTAACTGCATATAATTTTTTTAATTTTGGATTTGGTTGTCTAAATCACAAAGTTCCCAAACTCACTAAGGCAACAGGGGAACTAATGTGTATTACCACTTAAATTATCATGGCAATAACTGAACACATTCGTTTCTTTCTTTACTAAAATAAAAGTTTCTTAAAAATCAAACTATTAAAAAAACAAAAATTTCTATTTCTTCCAAAATACTACCATTAATATTTACCCTTGAAGACCTGGATTAGTCTATAGATCATGTAATTCCAATAACACCTCTGCTTGAGAATAAATTATCAACATACAATAACAGATGTATGTTTCAAAACTTGAGAATGACTTTGCCATCATCTCTTTTGTAGTTTATAATCAGTGTGGCTGGCATTTGTAAAGAACAAATGCTTTATAATCACAGGTTCAACATAGAGTACAATTTTTGAACATATCAGATACTCAAACAGAAACTAGTAGTTGAGGGCTTACAGCTTTTAAGAATGAACTATGCTGCATATGTTTTAAGAATGCCAAGATTCTTTCAAAAAATAACCTCTCAGAGTTTGTGCAGCTGACCTCAGGCCCAACTAAACTGTAGAAATCAAGACTATTTATTTTAGCTAAATAATTAGATATTTGCCTAGTAAAACCTTTTAAGATAATTAGAAAATTATACTATCTTTTAGTTCTACCATCATCAAAGCATCACCATTATTAACGTAACATGGAATTTGGTTATGAGCACAAACTAAAATCCAGAGAATAAGAAAACAGGCTAACACACTGGAGCTTCAAGGGAACAATTACATTACAAAGTTGTAAACAAACCTTAGGAAATTATATATATATATATATTTATATGGAGAACTTTAAATACAAGATTTGCTTGGGAATCTTCCTCTGGTTGCGATTTCATAGAGTACCAAAATCTGGGCAGAAGAGGGAGTTAAGACATCACATTACCTCAAGACCTAATTGTATTTAGTTAATATATACATAAAATAAACATTTGGGTTTTGGCATTCCTTAATTACATTTTAAATTATATATTTTAAGATCTTGTAAATATTGAATCCCTTACAGCAATAGTAAATATTTTAAACCTTAACGAAAGTTCTCAGACCTCGGCATCTGGTAAGATGTAATGATATACATTTGTTTATTATTCATTTAAAAATATATTTGCTGGTTTCACTTGATTTTCTTCTAGAAAGATTATACCACTATTTGTGTTTAGGTAGATAGCTTGGATCCTCACATTTAGTAATATTGTTCTCTTTTTCTCTGTGAAACATCAAAGACATAAATGAATAATCTGTGATTCTTCTAATAGCATTCCCATTACTAACAGAGGTCATTAAGTTGTTACTGGATTCATAGTTTAATATTTACTTTAAAAAGCAGAGTTGAGCCTGACAGATGTGAAGGAATATAGGAAGATTTTGCCATCTGATTTGAAAAACAAACAAACAAAAATTTTCTCCATTAGTCTCCAAACAGAAAAATCTCGCACATTAACAATTGAAGCCTGGTTCCTCCATAGTCATCTAGACTTAGAGAAACATCAGCAGAACTGATACTATTAGGGAAAATGACTCAATTTGGAGAATGCTGAGCGGATAACACTCTAAGATCTGCTTGATAGATAAGAATTAGATGAGAGTGAAATGTGAAATAGTGTGTCTTCCACTGCCCTCAACTTCTCTTGTCCACCTCTGATGATCGCAGCTGATCGGAATTCATCCCACTTGTCAAAATACCTCAGCATTAAGATGACAAGTGACGGAAGTGGAAACAGAGACAATGAGAAGCTGAGATGAACGCATTGAGTGCAGCTGAGTAGGCTTTACTGTCTCCCAAGAGAGGGATCAAGAGGGCCAAACAGAGAGAACTGACAGGCCCCCCAGCAGTAATTGCCTGTTACTTTTACATAGTAAATAAATTGCAGAGTGGAAGTGGCAGGCCACTGTTCCGATGGAAAACCAGTGAATGCAGAAAATGTAAAGGATTTACACAGAGTTCTTGAGAGGGGCTTTTGTGAGGTAATGAGGCAACAGGACAAAGGGACATCACTAGCCTGTATCGCTCCTAAAGGATGTTCCAAGTCATAGCTGGGATGAATTTCAGCCTCCAAGGTCTATCATCCAATTATCTCCTCCCAACCATATTCCTAAACTGTCATCTCCTTGAAGGGTCACTGTCCTTAGAAACAGTTACAAAAGAGAGAAAAGTGTCTTTCATTCAGAAAGGATTTTTTGTTCTTTGTTTTCAGGATAGCAAGTCTACTTGTTTCTTGTCTATAAAGAGATCAGGGAAACAGAGACCAAGAGTAGAGAGAAATTTTGTTCATAATTTCAAAGCCATTCTCAAGAATTTTCAGTTCCCCACACCATTTTTCATTTCTCTGTGACTATCAACAGTGTTTAGTATTGTGGTTATGCTTAAATTCATATTTGGTCATTTTGATGAACAAAATACAACATTAAGGCTTTCTGACCTGGAATCTCTTACAAACGAAGAAAGAAAATGTAATTGGCCAGATGGAAATTTTCCACTTAAGAACCAGTCAAAGCACAATGTAACCGTATCTTTAGGTGTATCTGTTACCGAGCAATGGGCTCTCTCTGCTCACCTCGATCTGAACCAATTAATCACAAGAAGTTGGGATTGAGAAAGAAAGTTTTAATTTGATTAGCCAGCATAATTGGAAAGATGTCAGATTAATGTCTCAAAAAAACCATCTTCAAAAAGTACAGAATCTTGAGGCAGTAGTATAGGGAAAATGGGCAGTGAGGAGGAGGTCCTGGGATTTTGGTCTCCAGGCTTGACTGGCTCCAGCCATCACATTGTTCCATTCTTCTATCAGCTGTGATGGATACCTTGTAGGTGTTTCCCGCCTGTGGTCAGCCTGTTCCTGGAGAGAATCTCATAGAACGAAGTTTTAACTTATCAAGTTACTGAGGAGTACATATGTAAGTGGAGGCCATAAATTGGGAGAGCATGTGAATTTTTTAGATAGGTGCAGAGGCAGCGAGTAGTCACAAGAGGAGGGACTGGGGCCATTTAGCGTAACAAGATGGCCTCACTTATGCTAACTTACATTTCTGCATTAGTTTTATTTGATTTACTTATCAATCATATTATACTTTATTTCATCAATTCTAAAAGTTTTTTTCAACCCCCTATGGGTACCGCTGCTTCTAAATTATGTACTGATGTAGAGGGTAGTTCAAGAGTACTTGGCTTAACTTTAAATTATGTTCTTTTAAATTTATACTCAGATTCAAATTCAGATCAAGCCAACAGACATGTCTTCTGACGGGAGGGAACTCAGAAAGTACCTAGCTATCAGGGAATTTAACGTGATATACAGTATGTGGAAGCTTTTGACAGTCTTGTTTTTTCCCATTTTCATGCACAATAACAATACCTGACTAGATTTAGACTAGCACAAGTATATTGTCTGTCAAAGGTGCTTCAAGATTTATTTGGCTCTTAGTCGACTCACATTACTACAAGCTCTTTGATACACAGAGCACAAAGCAGCTTAACAGTGTTGCTATTAGTGTTCAAACCACACTGAAAACACTTCATTAAACAGCCTACTGCAGTGTAATTGTTTAATAATATTTTGATTAGGTTGTTTAGTAGACAATCCATGCTGTAAAACATTCTCTTGCTGTCAAGTGAATCACTGGTAAAAAGGCTACTGCAAAATACTTAAAAGAGCCTCTTAGAAAAGAAATCAAAGTGGAAAAAAAAAAAGCCCTAAGTGGGGCTGGCCCGATGGCATAGCTGTTAAGTTCGCACATTCTGCCTCCGTGGCCTGGGTTTGCTGGTTTGGATCCTGGGTGCGGACCTACTCACCGCTCATCAAGCCATCCTGAGGTGGTGTCCCACATAGAAGAGTAATAACTCTACAACTGTGATACACAATTATGTACTGGGGCTTTGGGAAGAAAAAAGAGGAAAATTGGCAATGGATGTTAGCGTAGGGCCAATCTTCCTCAAAAAAACACATAAGTTTAAAAAAAAAACCTCTAAGTCACTCTGCTCCTAATACCCACTGTATTCGTTACCTATAGCTCCTGTAACAAATCACCACAAATTTAATGGCTTAAAACTACACAAATTTATTATCTTACAATGCTGGGGGTCAGAAGTCTGACATGGATCTCACTGGGCTAAAATCAGCGTCGGCAGTGTTATGTTCCTTTCTGGAGGCTCCAAAGGAGGATCCATTTTCTTGTTTTTTTACCAGCTTCCAAAAACTTTCCATATGCTTGGCTCATGGCTCTCTTCCTTCATCATCGAAGCCAGCAATGGTCAGTTGAGTATTGCTACATAGCTTCACTCTGACCCTGACTCTTCTGCCTCTCTCTTTCACTTGTAAGGACCTTTGGACCCACCCAAATAATCAAGAATAATCTCCATATTTTAGGTTATCTGATTGACAACCTTAATTCCATCTGCCACCTTAATTCCCCGTTGCCGTGTAACATGTATATTCCCAGGTTCGAAGGATTGGGCTATGGACATCTTTGGGGTGATTAATCTGCCTAGCACACCCACCGTATGGCCTCATGAAAGTTATATAACACATATTTCACAGCAAAATACATTTCTTCGAGTGAGTGGAGTGGGAATTTTAAAAGAAATGTTGCACCTTTTGTATATATAGTGCTTGATCATCTTCATTTTAGCACAGAATCTAATTTCCAGGGTTAATGTCAACAGTGTGGATGTTCTGAACTCTTTTATTCAAAAAATACTTATTAGGTCCTTAACATGTGGGAGATATGATTCTCCAAGCCTTAGTTACAATGGTGGGAAGGACTTTCCTGTGCTCAGGAGAAAATACTTGTGTGATGGGTAATTGCTTCCTTCATGACATCCTCCCTACAGAGGCAAATAAGCTGTAGCTGTCAAGAATGAGGACATAGGCTTACACCATTTTCATCAGTTCTGCTTCCATGGCAATGATAACATTTGGACCTTTTGTGATTAGGGGTTTTTCTTACTCTGATTGCTGGCTTCATAAAGTAGTAATCATTAGTGTCATAGAAAACAGTCATTAGTTTCCCAAACATTTCTTAATGGCAACGAATGTTTACTAAAAAAAGTCTGCATAATTCTGTTGAATTATTAAATTTTGATGTCATTTTGCTCAGTAAACAATGGAAGAGTTTCATAATTCTTTGAGATAGTAGGCAAAGAATATAAATTTTGAGATCTAATAAAATATTTTAGTTGCAGCATCATAAATTTCAGTATAACAAAGCCCTTTAAATATTATGTACAATAACATCCTAACCTCACCAATTTGTGTCCCAAACTCTGGTTTTGAATATTCCCAAGGTAGGGGAACCCAATATTTCTGAAAACTTGTTCCATCTTCATGAAGTTCTGAATATTAAAAATATTTTCTTTATATCAAGACCAGTTCTTTCACCTTGTGTGTTATTTTAATCTGTTTGGTGAAGCCCAGTTCCTTGACCGGAACACAGATCAATCCTAACTTCTGTCTTTATGTCACCCCTGCAAATATTTAAAGAAATCTACAATCTGTGCCCTGGGATAGAATGAACACCCCCAATCCCTATTATGGCTCGGTGTCTGATCTTTCCATCAGCCTAGTCATGTCCATTTCAAGAGTCCAATTTTTATCAATGTTTCCCTTAAAGTCTTGTTTCTGGAAGGAAATAATATGTTCTAAGTGTGATCTGATCAGATTTCCCCCACCCCTGTGCTTAGGTGCTACATTTTCATTGATGTAGACAAAGGTCCTGTTTGTGGTATAAACCATCACAATTCACTTTTTATTTTTACAGTATATTTTCAATGAAAACTGCCAGTGTTTTTAGCTTACTTTTCACTTCATTTTAGTGTGTTTTAGTAGCGCTGCTGTTAAATCTTCTTCATCCTCCATTGGTACTATTAAGTTCTCTCAATCTATTTTTTGATCCTTTATTTTTAATCTGAAAAACAAAGCTTTAAATATGACTTCTTTTAACTTCGTCTTATTAGAAGTCATCCAATCTGACAGAGAGCTGTTGGGATATTGATTCTTTAACCCAAACCTATGCAATTTCCTTCCTAGGGTCATGTCAGCTGCACAGTTGATTAAATGGCTTGAATATCTTCACTAAAGTCATGGATAAAAAGTTGAATGAGATTAGTCCAAAGAATGCCAACAAGGGGGGTCTTCAGTGCATGAAGCCACACACTTATGGCAAAGACTTTCTCACTCACCTGACTGGAATATTGGCTATTGCAGTAATTTTCAAAAATCAATTTATTTTTTTATTTAGGATCCTTATTATTTTTCACATAAAACTGAATGTAAAATGCTGGTGTAAAGAACAAATAAAAGTGGAAATCCTCTGGTTGAAGCTAGACTAGCATCCCAAAGCTTACTGCCCAGTCTCAGCTGTACTGGGGAAGGCTGCCCTGGAATCCCTCTGCTGAAATTCAGGGCCCCAGGGCACAAACACTGGCAGTTTGTACTTTTCAATTTTGCAAACAACACAAAACCCCTTAGTTCAATCTTTATTCAGTGTGTGCTGTGAATCAGTCAGCTTCGCAATCAGGTCCACTCCTCTTTGAGTTAGTAATTTCCATTTGTCCTTTCAAAATGTCAACGACAAGTACCCATTTAACTGTTTCTTGACGTCAAATTTCATGCTGGGGTATGAAACTTTGATATTATCGTTACATATTAAGCAAAATTTCTAGTCCTTAGTCTAATTGAGCGTTACAATCAGAAAACACAAAATTTAGAATTAGACAATTATTTCAGCCAGAAGAGATTTTAGAAATTGTTGAGTATAATTTTCTCATTTTACAGATGAGAAAACTATGGCCTAGGGAGGTTAAAGACATTGTTAATGACACACACAGCTAAATTCACAGAACGAAACCTTCATTTTGAATCTGGTGATCTTTCTCGTGTTTTACAGACTGCCATGGTTTTTTAAAAATATGTGTACAGAAATGTGAAAAAAGTAAAACCTAAATACATTTGAACACAGCTAGTTCTTCCTGCGGCCTTACAAATCATATATGAATGTTAGTCTCCATATTTCCAGGAAATTACAAATTTCAACAATGAATTTGATAAAAGCCTACAAGAATTTGTGACTGTTTTAACTAATACCGGATTATCCCTATATAGTTTGTATTTCAATGTGAAATTTTTCTGAGGAAAGTAAGGGCATAAGAAGGAAGGATCTGCTATCAGTTTATATGAAAATTTGCCAATCTCTTGGGAGCTACCAAGATTTTACCTGTCATTGAGCTATGCCATGAGCAGAATATTTTTAAAAGATTTGAACTACAAAACCACTTACTGACTTTCACATAATGGCATTCATTTATGAGCCCATGCATACATTTACATGTGTCTTAATGTGACAAAGGGACAAAAGGCCATTTAAAGGCACTGTTCAGATAATAATCTTGATAACACAAAAAGGCATTTGTGCCAGCACTTTCTGTATCTATTGAACAAAAATTTAATTAGAGTTCTTAAATGTACCTGCTGAAATATATAATCATCAGTTGTTAAAATGAAAAAGAGATTGTTTATCTAATAAAACAGTATCTTCAATGTTGGACAATAGTTTAATGACAAAATTAATTCCAATATTTTTTCTATCCTTTAATGCTTCCACCTTGTTTCAAAATGTTGAACTCTACAATCTAAAGAGGATCTTCTAGACGAAAGAATCTGCATTGAAGTTCTTGTTTTACCAATAACTTCAGTACATGGAATGAAGAACAGGACTTTTTTTTAAAGGGTGAAATTTAATATTTCAGTATGTACAGTTTGGAACTGTTCAAGTATAGTTTTTTTGTAAAAAGTGCTATGATAACAAAGCATATTTATAAAGAGTTCTCAGTAGAGAAACAGTAAGATGTGGGTCAAATGGGGAAAGTCTTGTAGCTGGGAACAGCCTTAGATTTCAAATTTAGAAAGTTAGGAGAGTCTGCTTTGGTTATGAGAAAGGTTTAAAAGCAATTTTTTTCTGGAAATTTAGGATAGCAGACTAAGATATAAGAAACATCACAGCACTTAGAGTGATATTTATCTCCTTCTCACTAAAGCTGTATTATTTATATCCTAATTGATTTAGGAATAGTAATGTTGGACATATTTGTGTAAAAGGGATGTACTAGTTATACATTATTTTGGGAAGCTTAACTAGTTAATGAACTTGACTTTATATGCACACACATACATATACATAACATACAGTTCTAAGAGCTTCGAAATATCTATTTTCTTTGATTGTTTGTCATCGTTTTCCTTACACAATTATCACCAAGTATCATGTAAACAAGAGCCAATGTAATCCTTCTGTCATCATGGATAAATATCTTGCATAAGAAACTTTAAGAATTAAATGATTATCCAAGTCATTACCTGAAATTTAAAAAAATCTGATGAATGGTATGGAACAATTATTAAGCTGACACAGTTTCAGCAAAACAAATTAGCCCAAGATATGCAATTATCCTTATGTCCTCATGAGCTGAACACTAACTATAACTTTCCAACTTGGAGTCTTTAAATGATTGTGGCTCCTACTTACAATAAAGTCAAAATGATAAAACATTTTTTGTTATTTCAGAATCACAAATCGGTATACAAAATATGCTGCAGTGTTTGGTTTGGTTTTTAGTTGACTAGTCAGGCAGCAGTTAATCGTGTTTAAAAATTATTGTTGAACTTTTACCTAATGGTCTCAAGTCTTAGAGTGCTTCACTGAATATTTTCAGTCAAAATCTAAATCCAATGACAGTAGTTCGTCTAACTAAAAGAGAACACGGAAAGGTTGTTGAGTTAATATCACTCTTTCCAGTGGTAAACAGATGCATGACTAATGCATATTTTAATTAACAACTGCAAACATTATTTAACAAACATAACAAATCAAACATAACTCTTAATATGGAACAACATTAATCAAGCTTTGAAAACTTCTCAGAAGATCAGATCTGTAGGCAATTTGGCATATTCTCATTGGAAAGGAGAATGAGCTTTAATAATTTAAATGACATTATTAGAAAGCTAGTTTTTTCATTGAATTTAGATTTTCATCTAAAAATTATGTAATGAGAAACTAAAGTGAAAAAATACATAGCCATGCTTTCATCATTACTTTGCTCTCAGCAGAACTTGTTACAAAACCTCTATTTAAAAAGTCCTCAAGAAACAACCCAAAAATTAGCATAATCTAAAATGCCAATGTGGCTAGAACTTAAAAATTGGACTAATATGTATTAAGATATTTGAAACATTTTCCAGGAGAAATATTTTAAATTGTTAGTCATTGAGTAGCTTTTTGGCTACTATCATAAAGATGCAGGCTCTTCCATGCAAGCTAAGTAAATACACAGGAGAGTGTAAAATCCTTTCCTTATTCCAACCTTTCATGATCACTACCCAAATATTGCCGGAAGGGGTGGTGATGCAAAGTTAGCAACTAACATAAGAATAGCTATTTCCTGTGACACATTTCACGTTTACTTTATAACATCTGTCTCCAAATTAAGTTTTTTTCCCTAAAACATGTGCTCCCAACCCTTCTCCATAACCATCTTTTCCCAGTGATATGTGACAATAGTAAGCAAAGCTATACCTACTGGGGCTGATTATAAATTCAGTCTATTGAAAGTGAAATTTAATCTTGACTTACCTCCAAGGCTAGGACGTTAAAAAAAAAAGAGGAACAAAAAGAAGTTGAGCATTCAAACAGCAGAATTTTAAGTATGCTGATATCACTATCAACAATAAAAAGATTTTGTTGATTAGATGCACATGGAGACACAGAGCAAACATGGTTCCAGATCAAATGCTCTTAACGGATAAATGATTTGATCTTGTAAGAAATAGAAGGAATAGTTAAAGGAAAGGTTGCTAACAGAGAAGGGCTTTCACTTCCCAAAGGCCCCAAAGAAGGAGAAAGAGCTTCGAGTAATTCTTGATACCACAAGGGCCCTCTCACTGCCCAGCTCAGAATTCAATTTACTTGCTTGTTTTTCAGTTGGGTTAAGTCAGAAAAAAAGACAGATGGATGTGTCTTCAGTGTCGAAGTAATACATTTACCTGATCTAAGGGAAAATTCAAAATTGATTTTCACCATGCTTTTGAAGTCAGATAAATTTTACACTTTCTAGAATTCATGAAGAGGTCGAGTCACTGATTCCTGTTAAAATTAAACAGGTGAGGAGCCTGTTTGAGTAGAACAAATAAAGTCCCTTCTTTCTAACCATGACCCAGTTGCATTCCTTGTGTATCCAGCCTATTTGTTTAAAAATTACTCTATAATTTTAAGCTTAATGATCTCCGTAATCTGTGATTCATTGTAGAAGCCTAAAAGATAAGAGAGAAATCAAGCTTACTTTCAAAGTACCAGCAAAGCTGTTCCTGTGCTGTATTCATTCACTTAGTTCCAGTCCTCATCAAACATTTTTAAAAAGAGATACCCAAAAATGAATATCCCAAGTTTGTATATTGTCATTTAAAAAATTTGAATTGCCCTTTCCCTAGATTGAGTTACTTTAGAAAGTATAATCAGCTCATGTAGACACCTAGAACACTATGGATTGTGTTGAAATGCTTATACTCCACCACCAACATCTCTATGGTTTCATTGTCCCAAGTTGCCACGATGCTTCTTATTCTCAGAAGCAGTTTATACATGAGAGATGAAAATCATGGAGCAATGAAATAAGATCCTAAGAGAATTATTTAAAAGATACAGATATGTTTTTTTCTTTTAAAAAATTATAGTTACTGAATGCTGAGTTGATAAAAGTATGTAAATGTGTGTGTGTAAATATATGACCAAATGCCACAAAAAGCCATTGACCCATCACACAGTTTAAGAAAAAGAACATTACCATTCCCTTTTATATGGCCTGTGTGTCTCTCCCCAAACCGATGCTCGTATCTCTCCCCTCTAAGTATGCATATTCTTGAGTTTTGTGTAAATCATTTCTGTGCTTTTCTTTATAGTTGTACCATCTATATTTCTATTCCTTAATATACACTGTTTACTTGTGCATAGTTTTACTTCACAAAAATGGAGTCATACTGCTTATAGTATTCACTGACTGGCCTTTATACTCAACATTATGGTCTGAGGTTTCATCCATGTTGTTTCTTATAGTTGAAATTAATTTATTTTTTATAGTAAATAGTAAACCATGGATATGCTAGAGTTATTTCTTCATTTTACTATTGATGATCACTCGTATTTTAAGTTTTGTTCTGTTTTGTTTTGTTTCTGCTTTAAATTAAAGTTTTGATATCAACATTCTTACTCACGTCTTCTGGTTCACATTTGAAAGAATTTCTTTAGATCTATAACTCGGAATGGAATTGCTTGTTTTAGGGTTAGTCCATCTTCACATTTATTAAATAATGTTCAATTATTTTCCAAAATGTTTGTATTAATGTATACCCTATGAGTATCCTATGAGAGTTTGTCATCGCTCTACATTTTTTCCAACATTTGGTACTGTCAAGTGTATAATATTTTTGCAAATCTAGTGGGATAGAAACTGTATCTCATTGTAAGTTTATTTTGCATATTCCTAAGTACTAATTAAGTTAAGCATCTTTTTACAGGCTTATGTGACATTTGAGTTTCATCTTGTGTGAAATGACTATTCAAGACTTTTTCTCCTGGGTGGTTTGTTTTAATTATATTGATTTGGAGGATCTCTGCATGCTAATTGTCAGTTATATCAGTTCCAAATATCTCCTCAATTTATTTTTAAATTTTTGCTGTCTTTAGATGAACAGAATTTCTTAATTTTAACGAAGTAATTTTTATCAATTTTTTCTTTAATGGTTGGTGTGTTTTCCATCTTGTAAATATTTTCCTACTCAGAGAATATAAAGATATTCTCCTACATTGTACTCTAAAAGTTTTCTAATTTTCCTTTCTATTTAAATTTTAATCTACTTGTTACGTATTTCTCTATATGTTGTGAGGTGAGAATCTCCTTTAATGTTTTTACATATGATTAATCAATTCTCTCAGCACTACATATTGACCAAGAAAGGCAGCAAAGCCTAAATTTGTTCACCTTTTGTTTTTATACTTTCTCTTATTTTGTTGTGGTAGGAACACATGAGATCTACCCTCTTAACAAATTTTTAAGTATGCAATACAGTATTGTTGACTGTAGGTACAATATTGTACAGAAGATCTCTGGAGCTAATTCATCTTGCTTAACTGAAAATTTATATCGATTGATTAGTAACTTCCCATTTCTCCCTTCCTCCAGCCCCTGGCAACCAACATTCCACTTTTTGATTCTACGAATTTGACTATTTAGCGACATCATATAAGTGGAATCATACAGTATTCATCCTGCTATGACTGGCTTATTTCATTTAGCATAATGTCCTCAAGGCTCATTCTTATTGTTGCATATTGCAGAACTTCCTTCTTTTTTAAGGCTGAAAAATATTCCTTCGTATGTATATCACACATTTTCTTTATCCTTTCATCCGTCAATTTAGATTATTTCCACATCTTGGCTATTGTGAATATTGCTGCAATGAACATAGGAATTCTAATACCTCTTCGAGATCTGATTTCAGTTATTTTGGATAAATACTCAGGAGTGAGATTGCTGGATCACATGGTAGTTCAGTTTTTAATTTTTTGAGGAACCTCCATATTGTTTTTCATAGCAGCTTACCTTCTGTTAAATGTACTGGATCTTTATTGCCATAGAATTTATATATGATCCAGTTCCAAATCCCATCTTAAGGGTCCAGTTTTTAGGGTCACTTCTGGTACAAATGATTTCTGGATTTCTCCAAAAGCAGAGCCTCAGATAAAGCTATGTGTACAAGTAGTTTATATAGAAATGTGATTCCGGGAAACAGGAAGGATGGAAAGAGTGAGTGAAGCAGAAAATAAAGGACATGTTCACAATTTGGCTATAGCAACAGGCTATGATATTATTGAAAAGTCTTGTGAAATGTATCTCAAGATCATCTGACAGGGAAAGAAAGAGGAAAGCATTTGTCCATTGGATCCCATCTCTTACTGGTAACTAGATTATGAGTTCCAAGATAGTAGGGAGAGATGTGTATCTGTTTCATTCGCTGTTATATATCCAGTACCATAGTAGACACTGAATAAATATTTATAAGATGAATGAATAAATTTCTTCACAATTATAACCCATTAGCTCCTCAAATATTATTGCTGCTCCATTTCCCCTCTCCTCCGATCATAGAATTTTAATTATATGTAAGTTAGACCTTCTTATTTTATCTTTTGTATCTTTCAATAACTCTTTCATATTTATCATACCTCTTCCCCACCACATAAATGAAAATTCTTTAGATACATGTTTTGGTTCACTAATGCATTATGCAGCTATGTCATAACTGAATTTTTCATTTCAATGACTATATTTTATTAATAGAATCCGTGTAATTTTTCTTCAAAACTACTCGGTTATTTTTACAACATTTTTTTCTTTTTACTCATATTTTCAATTTATTTATCTCCTTAAACAAACTAATACAATTATATTCTATATCTGCTAATTCTAATATTAGTAGTCAGTTCTGAGTCTTCTTTCTGTTTTTTTTCTACTTGTTAGAGCTCATGGTACCTTATTTCCTTGTGTATTTTGTGATTTTTGAATAAGAGCTTCTATTTCATGTAACACCATTGATCAAAATAATTTGAGAAATTTTTGAAAGCAGATTTCTGCAAAAAAAATTTGCATTTGCTTCTGTGGGTCCACTGGTAGCATCAGTCAGCAGGAACAACTAGCTCTAAACTAAATTAAAAGATCTGCAACTTGGAGCCTTATGAATACAGACTAGAGGCCATATGAAGGTCATTTGAGTTTTGGTCTTCATGGGGAAGATCTGTTTGTTTCAACTCATTGCTAAGGTTTTAAATGGGCTTTTTCATGCTTTTGGGGAGCAAGTTTGGTCAAGTTTACTCTTATATTGATGATGATGCCGTTTGGCTCTCAGGCTTATGCATGCAGGTCTTCAATTAGACTCCATAACTTTGGTCAAATCTTGACTTTGAATTCTATACCCCATTTTCCACATATGACCCGAAAAATAAAACCTCAAGTTCACCCATTTGGCTCCTAACATGAAACCCAGATCCAATATCAGCTTACCATTTCAGGATACTAGATTCATTTAATTTTTGACTTCTCAATATTCTTTGATTTCTGATCAGTTCATTGATGCATCTAAAAAAATTAAAATTTTGGTCAGTATTTTTAGATATTTTCAAGGAGAGATTTTAGTGATGATATCTAGTCTACCCACCACTAGAAATAAAAGATTAACATGTAATCCTTTATGACCTGCTAAAAATAATGGAAATAATAAGTAAAATAAAATTACAACAGTAAAGTATTCATTTATTGAATATATTCTATATACCTACAGAATATATTCCTATATACAGTGGGTCCTTTATATATACCATCTCAATAAATCTCATTACCAATATTAAAAGAGGGGTATTTATGAGGATTCTCAGCTCAGAAAGGTATGTAATGAAATGTTGAATACCACACAAACTGGAAATATCAATGTCTGCATTTAATAGAAGCTTGACTTCAAAAAATGGAACTATAACTGAAGATTTATTCTTTCGGAAATGATTTATTTTTTCAAGAACACTGTTAAATATTTTCTTGGAAACATAAATTTATTTATAGGCCACCAAAAAAGAGCATAGGCTAGTTTTAGATAGACAATGGGCACATTTCACTTTGATGCTGCTGTCCAACTGTCGTCTTAATCACTACTAGACAATTTATGACCCTGGAAATCCAATCACATATCATTTGGCATCAATCAACATGACAAGTCTATTATACCCCGACAAGTAACTCTTCAAACCTTATTTCCCAAACCAAGTTGTAGTGAACATTTATTCATCAGTGATACCAAACTATTGTATAATTCAAGGAAAAGTCATTACCAAATGACTTTTCAAAGAAAAAATAAAACAAAGTGAATAACACATGAAAAATAAAATTCATAATCAGTTTTTTAAAAATATTTTTCCAAATATCAAAGCAAAATTCTATAGAGCTTTCAATAAGTTAATATTATCCTTTATAAAGATAAATTGCCTGACATCATAGAAATTATTTAATTGGTACTCATTACCTATCTGAAGCATAGGTCAATAGAACCAGAAATTCAACAAAAACAATAGTCCCTTCGTAAAAACCTTTTGAGGTACCAAAACCTATTTCATAAAAGACCTGTATGTCCTTCATTCAGAAGTTAAGTACTTTTATTTTTAAACATTATTCAACTATATTTTCTCTAATTTCTTAGCTTAACTTTAATTAAAACTTGAAAATATCTGGTAGAAGAGTCACTGGAAGCATAAAATAATGAAAAAGTTTTACAGACAATGAGCAGATGATGTTTAAAAAAATCAGATACAAGAAGCAGTGAATTTCAAGGAAGGAACAAAACACCTTAACATTCCCTGAATATATCAGTAAAATAAACAGTGTTTACCATCACATCTTAAGACACTAAGAATACTTTTTAAATGAGGATTTATGAATGATTAAATTCCATTTAAATGAAAAATTCACAAAGAATCTTCTTATTGACCTTGATAAATTAGAACAATATTATTCATGGCACTGTTGATCTTCTTTAATTATAATATAGTATAAGTATATGTGAGATAAATACTTACATTGAAATTTTCTATCAGTTGCTCTAGAAATAGTCTCTTTAGTTTTATCTACTTAGCATATCTGCTATTCTTGGAAACAGCATCTCATTTTATCTGAGTATCGCTTCCTTCTTTCACTCCCAATTTAATCACTGACTTCATAGGGCTTCGACCCACCAAAAGCTGACTGCTTCAGAGGGGTCATCTGACTTTTGATGAGTTAACAACATTCTTCCATTGGATTTTTGAACTTGGTTCCAAAGAGAACATTAGGTGTACCCTATTCCCAGATGGTAGAAATAAGCTGTAAAATTTGGGCACTTTCAAGGGCTATGTTTTCTACCATGTGAAGGAAGTCAATTGTTAGTGAGAGAGGAATATTTAGTAGTAGGAGGTCAGTAAATCTTGGATAAATGAATGTTATAAATTTCCTTCTCCTTTTTAAATTTTTTTTTTGTTATTTGTTAGTTTTTGGTTTATACTTTGTAAACTCATTATTCTTGTGTAAAAATGCTCTACAATGCTTTTGTACGTGGCTTTTTAAAACCTTAACCTGTAAAGGAATAATGCCTTATAAAACCAAAATTGCCAGGCCTCTTGAAGATCACTGGCCCACAAGAAGCAGAAAGCTGTAAAATCAGTATCATGAGAGTTCCTATTAAGCATGTTGAATTGTCCACATGCTATAAATGCCTTTCTTCTCCAGGCCTTACTAAAAAGACAATAAAAATTTTAAAAGATATAAATACCTAAAAACAAAGAGAAAGGGAGAGAAGATACCTGTAGACAATAAATTTTAGCTGTCTTTGAAAAAAATAGCTAATGGTGAAGTGATTAATCAGCAAAGACTATTTCCCGTAAAGCAAAAGCACTCAACGTTCCAGACTGAAAGGGCTCATCAAATGTCGAGTACAATGAATGAAACATACACACACCATAACACATTATTATGACATTTCAAAACGTTGGAATAAAGAGAATATCCAAAAATATAAAGATAAATCTCAAGGACAAAGGAAAAGGAATAAGAATGTCTTCCCACCAGCAACATTGAATATTAGAAGGCAACAGTGCACTATCTTTCAAAATCCAAAAGAATATGATTTTTCAACATGAAATCCTATACCAAGCCAACAATCAATCAAATCTGACCACTTCTCCCCATTTCTCCCAATTCTCTACTGTTGTTTCTCATTCACCCTACTGCAATTTCTTCCTAACTCTGCACCCTTAATGGTTCCTGTCCAGTTTGTCCTTCACAAAGGAGCCAGAGTGATTTTTTTCAGAGATATTTTTGAAATACAAATTTAAAATGTCCACTCCCTGCTGAACATACTTTGATGGCTTTTCACTGTTCTTAGGATAAACAGAAAAATCTATATACACCCTCCATGCTCTGCAATGGTTTGACCTCAACCTGTCTCTCATTTAATCTCAAATTCTCCCTCCCTTCCTCTCTGCTACAGGTTTGCTGTCCTCAAATGCTTAGCTTTACCGTACTCCTTCTTGCTGCAAGACTTTGACACGATATTATTCAGGGAACAAACTCTTCAGCTCCTTCTTCACATAGTAAATTCATACTTATCCTTCAATTTCAGCTCAATAATCACTTTCTCAAAAAAAGCTTCCTTGGGGCCAGCCCAGTGGCTTAGTGGTTAAGTTCGTGTGCTCTTCTTTGGTGGCCAGGGTTCATGGGCTCGGATCCTGGGCATGGACACTCGCACGCTCATCAAGCCATCCTGTGCCAGGCATCCCACATATAATATAGAGGAACATGGGCACAGATGCTGTTAGCTCAGGGCAAATCTTCCTCAGCAAAAGGAAGTAAAACTTCCTCAAGTTGCAATATTATATTTTCTGTGTAACTAATTGGATAAAATTTCTCTTGAATACAATATAATAAGTTCCATAAGAACAGAGGCCTTGTCATTTTTCATCTCCCCAATACATAGCAGAGTGCCTGAATCTCAGTAAGCCTCCAATTATTACTTGAAAGAGAGATATATTGATGGCTAGAGGAAAAAAGAATGAATGAATGAATAAATGAGTGAATGAATAAATACTGAGTCTTCTCACATGGAAATGTTGTATGTCTGTGTATATATATCCAATTCTTTTAAGTTTCTTAGCTGAATTTTGTCATTTTCTTGACAGAGATCCTAGGTATTTCATGTTTAGTCTAGAACATTTTAATATTTTGTTGATATAATGAATGGAGGTTTCCTCATACAGTTTGTACTTGGTAATTATTAATGAACTAAACTGATAAACTTGCTAAATCCAGCTTGCCACCTGTCTTTATGAATAAAGTTTTATTGGAACACAGCTGTGCCCACTTATTTACATATTGCCTATGGATGCATTAGTGCTACAATAGCAGTGTTGAGTAGCTGAGACAGACTTTACGCCCCACAGAGTCTAAAATATTTACTAGCTGTTCCTTTATAAAAAAAAGTTTGCAAACGTCCGCACTAGAGGATAAAGATAAATTTAGAATGATGATGGTGAGAGAAGATGTTCCATTGTTCTTGATTTTAATGGGAAAGCCTCTAGACTTTCCTGAGTGAGCCAGATTCTCTTTGGATGTAGAATTCTAGGTTGTTATGTACAAACTTCAGTATTTTGAACACATTTCTCCAGTCTTCTACTGGCTCACATTGCTGATGATAAGGCTTTTATAAATTAGTTTCCGTTTGCCTTCAAGTAGTTTGTTTTTCCTCTCTAGTTGTTTCTACTTTTTTTTTTTCTGTCTTTTTCCCTCCAATAAATGGATTTAATGTTACTCATCCCTTGGTACATAGTAGGGCTACTTCAACCTAAATTCAACCTCTTTTATATTCTGGAAATTTACTCAGAGATTAGCTCTTTGATCATAGCACCTCCTTTATTTTTTCCTCTTTTTATGACCACAGAGAGACTTGTTTCTCAATCTATTTTCTACAGTTTTTAACTTCTGTTGTATTCCACCTCTTCTTCTCTCTGCACTGCATTCCCAAAGATTTGATTATTTCTATCTCTCAATTTATTCAGTTCCTCTTCATCTGAATCAATAGTAATATTTTCTCCATCTATTGGATTATTTCAATGACTATACTTTTCATTTCTAGATTCAGAATTGGTACATTTTCATGTCTCACTCATTCCTGTTCATGAACCCCAAATTTTGTTTCTTAAATGCTAGTAGGCTTTGATTTCTTGAAGGAATTAAAATGCACATTTCTTTTCCTCATATTGTGCTAGGTTATCTATTCCCTTCAGCCTAACAATCTGTGCTCACTGAATCTGTTGAGTGCTTTTTAATGTTGCTAAAAAGAGACATTTCAAAGTCTCTTTATGTGTTTTATAAATTGTGTTTAGGAATTTCTCTTCAGTGGAGGTTTTCTTACTTGGGTGCCCACACTTGCTGATTTCAACCTATATTACAAAGCTATAGTAATCAGTAGCCAGTATGGTACTGGCATAAAAACAGACACATAGCATCTGGAATGGAACAGAATAGAGACTCCAGAAATAAACCCATGCTTATGTAGGGGATCAGAATTTGGTACCCCAAAATGTGTCTCTCTGGCTTAATTATTTTTAAGAACAAAAGACTGGGAAAAAACTTTGACCTCCCCCCCCTAACTACCTAAAAGAATTCAAGATAGAAGGCCTGTCCCAGGAAGACACTATCTCCATAGATAACTCTAGGTGTGGTAGATAGGAAGGTATCTAGCAAGGCCATGGCCCAGCAAACATTTGTTTACTAAACATTTGCTTTTCCGTCTCCATGTGAATTGCCTTCCTCCCCTTTGAAGTCCCAAATCACTACTCCCAACATTCTCCTTTGTTGTTATCTGAAGATGGTATTTAAGGTGGTGGCTTCAGCCATTGTAGTGAGTTACTTGGTTTTCCTGGGTTTCTCGCATGTTTACATGTTATTAAATTTCTTTGACTTTCTCCTGTTATTCTGTCTCATGTCAATTTACTTCTTAGACCAGCCAGCAGAATGTAGAGGGTAGAGGAATATGCTTCCTCCCTGACACATATATGGTCAATTAATTTATGACAATGCAACCAAGAGTATACAATGGAGACAGAATAGTTTCTTCAATAAATAGTGTTAGGAAAACTGGACAGCCACATGCAAAGTAATGAAACTAGGTCTCTTTTTTACGCTACACACAAGATCAACTCAAAGTAGATTAAAACTTGAACATAAGACCTGAAACTGTAATACTCCTAGAAGGAAACATAGGGGTAAGCTCCTTGATATCAGGGGGGGAGAAGAGGTCTTGGCAATGATTTTTTAGATTTTATACCAAAATCAAAGGCAACAAAAGCAAAAGTAAACAAGTGGGACTACGTCAAATTAAAAATTATATACATTTCAACAAAATTCTCATATATGTTAATTTTTATTCATATTTCTATTTAAGCAGAAGACAAGCTATTTTCCGTTTCGCTCTTTGTTTAAGGGACTTTCTTTGTAAAGCTGGACATAAAGTGCTGATTCCAATAGTCTTTTAGCCTCCCCACTGGGTGATTACTCGACAGCTGTAGCTTCCAAGTAGCAAGGAATCTATAATCAGTACATTTTCTGTAAACCAGACTTATTGGTTAGGGTAGGCTAAATACTACAACAAAGAACACAAAAAAAGGTTTATTTCTTACTCATATCTCAGTCCAAATACAGTGTCTGGCAACAAGCTGACAACGTGGTGATTCAAGGACAGAGGTTCCTTCCACCCAGTGGCTCTGCACTCCGATAGGGTCTCCTAACCTCCCTTTGAATTTGCCGTTGGAAGTGAGCGAAAAGAGACCAAGTTGGGGACTGTGTGGGATGAGTTCTAGAAGTGGTGTATATCATTTCCACCCATATTAGAGTGTCCAAAATGTAGTCATATGATCTCACCCAACCTCAAGGGAGTCTGGGAATATCACTGGGCCAAAAAAAGAAGTAAACTTGATTATCTAGGCACGTAGCATAATTTCTACCACTCAAGATAAACAGCTTTTCATTTGAGTGTGTGTTTTTATAAGAAGTTTTTTGTGGCTTCAAATATTACACTCCAGTTAGATACACTTTATAGTAAGAAGTCTTTTAGAGGATCAGAATAACTTACTGATAGGAATGTAATAATTTTTAATAATATATAGGCTATTCTGTTTAAATATTTTATCTCTAAAAGAGATACCATCTGCCTTTTCTGCAAATTTACACAATAGAATTAAAGGAAAAGTACATCAGATTTGGAACATGTCCACTTCCCCTAGACTATATAGGAAATACCCAAGGATAAAGTAAACCTTTGTGAAAACTACATAGACCAAGTTTTTTAATTGTGTCAAATAGTATTATTTATATTTTTTTAAACAAATTGAAAACAGCTTTACCTGTGCACACAGACACAGGTTAAACTGATCAAAGAACCACTGCCCTTCTTTTGGAAAGTAGATAAATCACAAATAATAAAATGATTGGTAAACAATGACTTTCGGGTTTTTTGGATACTATTTACTATGTCCTATTTACTATGTCCAATGACTATTTTTGGCAGAAGTCGATATGCTGGAGGCAGTTTATTCTACCTTGTATATAAACCAAGCAAAATGGAGAATTCATCTTCTATGCAGAAAATTTTATTTGCAGATTTCATAGACAGACAATGCAATTATTCTAATTACAAGAACACTATTTTTTAGAATTTAGAATAAGCTTCCAAGAGGCCTACAATATTCAGATAATTGTCCCTATTCTCAACTTCTTTTGTCTATACAACTGTAGAGTCATTAAAATGTCTAGCTCTGAAGAATTGCTTCAGCAATACTCACTGAATAATTTATGAAATTACCATTCCTTTTGGGCCTGGTGTATAACCAATAAGATGATCTTTCTTGTCCTTTTTCCTGTAGGCCGTTTCCTAAGGTAGCAGAATGACTCTATTATTGTTTTACTGTAGCTATTTTAAAAAATCTAGGCCCTCAGGATCTCATTCAAACTTTTGTTCCCAAGTACTTTAGATGAAATCAAATATCATGAAATATTTACAATTTGTACTCAAGCTATGAAAGAACACTTTGGGAAGGAAATAGGGAAATAGAGACTGAAGGTAAGGGAGCATAGAATTGTAACCACCATTCTGAAGAGTTTAGGCTCTGCTTGGTAGAAATTGTCTGCATAGCTTAGATACTTGCTTTTGGCACTTTCTGTTTAATGTCATCTTGCTTTGCAGAACCTGATTGCCAATGACTGAGCGGAAGAGTACTGGTGCCAGTAGGCATTTCTACTGTTGTTTCTGTTCAAAGGACAATTTAGGGAAAGAGAGTTGATAACAAACAGAGCAAGGCCTCTTGAATTGGAGCTGATACACATTATGTTTGTGGCTCCCTACAGAACTCCTGATATTGAAATAATCTTTATGGAGGAGAAAAGAGAATATTTACACCATCCTCATGAAATAAAAATATGCTGAGCTCATTACTGCATTGTCAGATTATAATAGAGTCCAAATTTAAATTATTGCAACCAAAAACAGAAAAAATTACTTAGACATTGTAAGGGAAGAAGAATATTCCTCTACCATTCTAGGTCCTTCTGGCTGGTCTAAGAATTAAATTGACATGAGGCAGAGTAACAGGAGAAAATCAAACAAATGTAATTACATATATACAATGGGGAACCTAGAAAAACTGAGTAACTCACCAAAATGGCCAAAGCCACCACCTTAAATACCATCTTCAGCTAAAGACAAAGGAAAATGTCGTGGGTAGTGGTTTGGAACTTCAAAGGCGAGGAAGGCAATTTACATGGAGATGGAAAAGCTAATTTTTGGTAAGCAAATGTTTGCCATACCTTGCAAAGACAATGGAACATGGAGGGGACTTTGATCAAATGGGCCTTGCCAGATTCCTCCCTGTCTATCACACCTATTTATATTATACTCCAGTTATCTTATGGTATTAGCTCCTTCCTGGGACAGGCCTTCTACCTTAAATTCTTTTAGGCAGTTAAGAGGAAGGTCAAAGTTTCTTTCTGAGTCTTTTCTTCTTAAAAATAATCAAGCCAAAGAGACACATTTAGGGGTGGCAAATTCTGATCCCCAACAACATCATTGAGCAACCAATATAATTTTTAAAAATTATGAGGAGTTAGAGGTCATGCATACATACATTCAAAAGATTTGGACATATAGCAATGTGTGCTCAAAAGAACCGTGTATAGACATATGTAGACTGATCCTATTCCCACTTTAGCTGCTAATTTTATTTTGATGTCTCTGAATGCACATTATTTTATGGATGATTAAGCTAAGTTCCCATCCAGTTCCAAAGCTAAGATTTGGTGAAAGTTTTATTGTAGTTCACTACAGATCAGGATTATACAATAGAAATATAATGTGAGCCATAAATCCAAGCCACATATCTAACTTTAAACTTTTTTTTTTTGTGAGGAAGACCAGCCCTGAGCTAACATCTGTTGCTAATCCTCCTCTTTCTGCTGAGGAAGACTGGCCCTGGGCTGACATCCGTGCCCATCTTCCTCCACTTTATATGGGACACCGCCACAGCATGGCTGACAGGCAGTGCGTCGGCAGGCACCCGGGATCCGAACCCGTGAACCCTGGGCTGCCAAACGCGAACTATACCGCTGCACCACTGGGCCGGCCCCTAACTTTAAACTTTTTAATAGCCACATTAAAGAAAGTGAAAAGAAACAGGTGAAAATAATTTTACTAATATGTTTTCTTTAACCTAATAGATTAAAAATATTATCATTTCAACATATAATCAATATTTTAAAGTATTAATGAGATATTTTATATTCCTTTTTTTAGCCCTAAGTCTTTAAAACTGTGTATTTTTCATCTATTTATTTATTTTGTATAGAGATTCTATTCCTTGAGATGGATGAGAGAAATGCTTTATTAAAAACAAAAATAACATTAATGAATCAGAAAAAACTCTTCTCTACTCCTTTTTTTCCCCTTTTTTGGTTTTGTTTTTGTCTTTTTAATTTTTAAATTTGTTTTTAATTGATGTATACTTGACATACAATATCTTAGTTTCAGGTTTACATCATAGTGATTTGATACTTATATACATTACAAAATGACCACCACAGTAAGTTTCAGTTCAGACCAGCCATACTGCAAGAGCTCAAGACCTACATGTGGCTGTTGGCTGCCATATTAGACAGTATAGCTATATACCATCTTGACACCTGTAGTTTTGAAAGGAATAGAAAGTCATTTATTTCATCATTTCATAGCCATATGAATGGATCGGGAACATCAAATCTGGCAGTTTCATTCACACAGATTTCAAAGGTATCACAATTTCATCAACAACATTTTAATATGTTTAAAGAACATACATTATATTTTATAATTGGCCATTCCTTTTCCTTTTATTACAAATATTTTCTGGAACACTCTGGAATTTTAAAGGTGTGCCTCACCATCTCCGAATGGTGTTATTTCTTCTCTTAGAAATACCAACACTTGTAACACAAAGTCTTTGATGGATGGGCATTTTAACTAGATAGTTTGTCTCACAAGGTATGTGTATTGATTGAAAAATAACATAAAACATGATCTAATGGAACTAAAATTTAAAACTATCTCCCTGGAAGAAAACACTAGGTATTATTTCTCTTTACAACTGATATTTACCAAGAAGAAGAGGAAAGGAGGAAAGAGGGAGGAGGATGGAAAGGAGGAGGAGGGGAAGGACGAGGAAAGAGCAGAAGAAACAGAAGAACAACAGCAACAATAACTTTCCACAGCAACAAAAAGGAGGAGGAAGAAGATGTGGAGAGGAGAAGAAGGAGGAGAAGGAAGAAGAGAAAGAAAACCATCAAAGGCATATATTAGGAATGAACTTGAAATCCTTTCACTGGCAGAAAGTTGTTCCTGAGGGCACTCCGCTCCTTTAATTCAACCAACAGTTACAGCACATCCAATATCTTGAAGAAGAAAGACATGGCTCTTGCTGAAAGCAATTGCAAACAAAAAGAAGAGGTAGCTAGAGCTGAAAAAGACTTTGAGATTCATACACACTGAAAAATTCCCTCTGCTGCATCCTGACAGATGTTATCTGCTTAAATACTGCCAATATACAAGACTTGACTACCTCTGAGGCAGCATATTTTATTTGTAGACCATCGCATTCCTCGAAAGCTCCCTTGTGAGGCCACAGTAGATCACTCATGCACTCACTGTGCTACTATGGCCTCTGGAGACAGCAAAAATCTGTCTATCTACTCTATAAGAGAATCCTTAAAATATTTGAAAATGTTTTTCTTGTTATCAGAATCTTTTTATTTATTTCTTCCTTCTCATAAAATATAATTTTAGCCTCCTTGCTATGCTGATCTTTGTACTTTAAATGTGTATTTGATGAAGTTTATTCTTTAAAGTTTTGCTTAGAACTGAATATTCTAGATATAGTCAGTGATAGATTTATTGGATCATAATTTTTCAAGATCTGGGCATTATAAATCTATTAAAGTGGCCAAAGAATGTGCTTACCATTTTATTAGCCACATCATAAATTCAGTTCATTCATTACAGATATTCATGGAGAATCTACCACATATCAGACTAAGTGTTGTGGTTACAAGGATAAATAAAACACAATCTCTTCCTCAAGTAGTTCATGGTCCAATGGGACAGACAGCAGCGACCACAGACACATGCCTAGGGTACTGTAGGTACAGAGGAGGAAGGTGCAGCCAGTCTGGAATAATATTGATCCCCTATTAACTGATCAAATAAAATCATCACACTCTTTCACCTGTAATGCCACCAAGCCAGATTGCTCCCAATTTATGGCTTGTACAAAGTATTTACTGACTCGACATGAAGAAATTTACAATTATTCTAGTTAAAATCCATCCTGTTTGATTTATTTCCAGGATACTTTGGAATGTGAATTTTGTCAGACATCTGTTCTAACTTTTCCTTATCTGCAAAGTGGGTACTATGTGTTCCACCCAAGTCATTGATACAACTCTTTAAAAGTCCTGGGAGATAATACACTACTACCACTCTATCTTAAGGCGGACACCAAACCACGAGCTACCACTTATTAAACTGCTGTTTACACTTCTATGAATCCACATCATGGGTCTCTCTTCCAGGTCACACTTTGCCATCTTATTCACAAAGATGGGATAGAATGCTGTCTCCAAATATTTCTTGAAATAACATAATACCCATGCCATTCCTCTGTGCATAAAGCAATCATACATAAAACAGGCTTGGATTTGGTTTGACATGATTCTTCTTAATGAATCTATACTGGATTCTTATGAATAACTGGCAGAAACAATGTTGGGTGACGATGAAGCCCTAAAGGTTACCTCGTAGAGGTAACTGCCCTTTGTTGTCTTCTCTATATAATTATAAATGCAAAAAGAATTAAGATTTTAATGTAATTTTTAAAATAGACATAAGATAATATATAGAAGCATTAATATAATATAATATAATAATTCACTTCAGTCTCCAAATAGTGACTTGCAGCTGTGGAAACCATATCCATGTCCAAAAGAAAAAAAAATTAAAGTTTCCATGTCTAAAGCAGGGAATTAGAAGGTATTTTCCTATCAAAAACTGTTATATAATGGTCAGATATATTCAGAATGGTTCAACTAACACAATGTTTTAGGAACATGATAGGTTAAAAGACTTTTTAAAGCTGGTCAAGGAATTTCAGTACAATTTATAGCATTATTTCAAAGAGAAAAAGGGTTCTAAAATCCCAATAATGGATTTTTCAAAATAACTCTTTAAAACACAATACAATTACAGGTTTAAATTGTCTGAGGTTTAGCTTCAGTTTCAAAAAAATCCAAATGTATGTCTAGGTGTGTATTATGAATACTTGTTTGCTTTATATAAATTTCTATAAAATACAGGAATGAGTGAACTCTGTACATTTATCAGTGTACGTAAATGCTGGCAAAGATTAGCACAATTACAATTTGCAAGGATTAATATTTTAACTAAGATTACACATTTGATTTCATTTTCAGTCTTATCCATAATATAAAATAAGCTTTGATTATTTAGAAATTATCATTGATAAAAGATAAAAGACAATCTTCATTACATATTGGGGTATCATGACCATACTTTCAAAATTTAAAATTTGTAAAAATAATTTCATGCCTTCCACGTGTTTTAAAGATGCCTTGAAAATCAAAATAAAGATAAATACTGGGGCCATTGATAGCTAAGAAATTCTATTAAATCCATCCAAGTTAGCACTAATTTAAGCTGTCTTTAGATGAGGGAAGGGATAAGATATTTCTCTGTCACATACAAAATATCACCAGACAACTTCTAATATTTTAATAAACATTCAAGATACTGAGTATAAGTAACTTAAATATATAGATTTTTCCTTCCTTTGAGGAAATTTTCATATGCAACATTAGAAAAAAGTTGTGCTTCTTCCTATAATTATTAATAGCACCATTTACTATTTCTGTATACCCAACCCTGTATAAGGCTGTACCTATTTTTTTCTTATTTAATCATTACAACAAAACTATAGGTAAGTATCATTATTCCCATCTTACAGATGAGAAATTGTGGCTCAGAGAAATAAAACACCATTTTCCAAGATTGCCTAACTAGCAGGAGCAGAGTGAGGATTTGATCCTGGTTCTCCTTGATTCCAAAGCCTTTGCACTTCACCACCGTGATGCATTACCTGTTAAAAATAACAGTTGCTGAGGGAAGAAGAACTTCATTATAGTGGTTATGGTAATTATTTGATTGTTACCTGACATGGAGCTACGTTATTAGAAAGAGTGTTTGTCACTTCTTTAGCATTAGGCACTTGGAATTTAATTGCTGGGGTCAAGAGGCATTTCACAGATAGAAGTTATAATTACTTAATGATTGAATCCATAGAAGACAACTATTTTGATCATTTCCCTTAGCCAATGACAGTTGTTCTTTTGCTCAGTTATTTCTATTTTCCTAAGTCCTCTGACAGGCACTTGCCCATCACTAATTCCCATTAGGAGCACTAGTGCATTGCAGTTTTTCGCGACTTTTCAAGTCTCCTGGATTCTATGCATGACATATTGTTTCAGTGGGGAACTACTGATTGCATGGTGAAGCCTGTTATTTCTTCCACTTTTCACTGCTCTGCTCACAGCGTGCTGGCAGCTGAGCTGCGAATAGGATTTTAAGGTTCCGCATGAGATCCAGGAGCCCTGAAACAACAACAATAATAAAAGTGGGTTCTGGTTTTGTGCTGGAGGCAAGTTCTGCTTTCTGTATTCAGAACTTTTTGAAGGGGAGCACTGGAAGTCAAAGAGACAGGAAATGAAAATGCTACCCAGACCCCTGCTTCCACAAGGAAAAACTCTTGCTCCTTTGAAATTGGAATTTTTTTTCTAGGTACTGATGTAAGCAAACTACAATACAGCTTTATTTCCTTTTCTGTGATGTGAAATGCCACAATCTCAGCCAAAGTTTTAAGAAATGCCATGACACACATAAAAACAGTCAATTACGTTGCTGAAATAATCCAGGCACATTTTTCTCTCCAAAAACACTCTGCTATATTTTACATGAAAAATTACTACAAATACATGTGTCAAAAGTCCTCCCCAGTGTGAATTCTGGATCTTGTGACATCGATGGATTAACACTTGTAAGCTTCAGTTCTAATTGGAATAAAGTGAATGTCTGCCTTTAAAAAATGATTTCAAGAAAATCAGTGCGCTTTTAACAACAAAGGCCGAATCCTTTATTGTTCCACGGGCATGAGAAGGTTTATTTAGGTCTCTCTGTTGGCTACGTAAAATGATCTTACTCATTTGCTTAAGGTACAACACTGATACTTAGAAACAACCCAAAATAATCAAAAGCAGTAGATTCTCGATGATTGAGCCTACAGCTAACGTAGAAACAATTTCTGACTCCTAAATATGTGCTATACAATTGAGGGGACTAGGACTAGGCTCCTAGCATCTTCGCTGGCAAACAATAGTAAGGATCTAAGAGGCAGTATGATCAAGTGAAAGACCTGGACTTACAGGACATGAGGTCTACTGGTCTTTGCTACTTACAAGTTGTTTGGTATGAGATATGCTTCTTGAATGTTCTGAAATACAGTTTCCTCATCCATAACATAACGCTTAAAATTATTTATCTCATCTTGGGAAATAATTCTCCGTGGGTTGCTCATATTTCTGCACATCTTTCGAGCAAAGACAGTGGCAGCTTTTGTTCTGGATTACCTTTTCAAGAGTGTTTGTATAGCAAACAGCACTGGACGTTCAAAGATAGTGCTTTTCTCTGGGGAAGAGGGAAGATTTGTTTGCTCTCCAGGATAATAAAGATAATGTCTTTATCCGGGGCCAAATATAGGACAGCTTCACTAGCAGCTTCCTTATAAATTTTGTTGTTTCTGAAACGTGGGGCTCTTCTCCTATAATGTCAGCCAATGAGTGTGAAGATGTCCCCTTGTTGTGTTGCCCTGCAGGAAGTGGGGCTTAAGGAACAAACACAAGTCATGTTACTCTAGCAACTGCTATCGCTTTGACTAATACACTGTCCTTTGTCTCTGAGCCAGATTCAAGGCCAGTATCCACGAAACTCTGGAAGCCTAACTTTTTAGCTTGGAAGTAGAGTAAAATCTCAGACCCTTCATAGTTCTTGACATTCATAAGTTTCTGTGAAAATTAAAATAAAATTGTTTGGAAAGATTTAATGAAGTGTCTTACAAAATAGAAAGTATTCAATTAATCTTGGTTATCATTATCAATATCAGTATGGTAATAATAGTGACTTTTATTTTGAGTACCTTGTTAATTATGGGAAACAAAATATACATGTACAATTAATCACTTTAGAAATGTTCTAGAAAAATAGATTGAATTGTATGTTTACATCAGGAAACATTTATTGGGGCTGGCGTGGTGGCATAGTGGTTAAGTTTGTGCACTCCACTTTGGTGGCCCAGGGTTCACAGGTTCGGATCTGGGCGTGGACCTACACACCACTCATCAAGTCATGCTGTGGCGGTGTCCCACATACAAAATAGAGGAAGATTGGCACAGATGTTAGCTCAGAGACAATCTTACTCAAGCAAAAGGGGGAAGATTGGTAACAGATGTTAGCTGAGGGCCAATTTTCCTCACCAAAAAAAAAGAAAAAAGAAACATTTATTAAACATCTTTGATGTAATTTACTATATAAAGGCTATGTAAGCAATTCACAGCCTATGGAATGAGAGAAAATATTTGCAAACCACCTATCCGATGAGAGGTTAATCTCCAAAATATATAAGGAAGTCATACAGTTCAATAGCAAAAAACAAACAATATGATTTAAAAATAGGCAGAGAACTTGAATAGACATTTCTCCAAAGAAAACAGACAAATGGCCAACAGGTACATGAAAAGATGCTTAACATCACTAATTGTCAGGAAAATGCAAATCAAAACCACAGTGAGATATCATCTCACGCTTTTAAAGTGACTTCATCAAATAGACAAGAGATAACAAATGTTGGCGAGGATGTGGAGAAAATGGAACCCTTGTGCACTGTGGTGGAACTGTAAATCGGTGCAGCCACTACAGGAAACAGTAAGGAGTTTCCTCAAAAAATTAAAAATAGGACTACCATATGATCCAGCAATCCTACTTCTGGGTATATCTGAAGGAAATAAAATCACTATCTCAAAGAAATATCTGTACTCCCATGATCATTGCAGCATTATTCACAATAGCTAAAATGTGGAAACAACCTAAGTGTCCACTGATGGATGAATGGATAAGGAAAATGTGTGTGTGTATATATATATATATATATATATATATATATATATACACACAATGGAATACTATTCACCCATAAAAAGAAAGAAATCTTGCCTTTTGCGACAACATGAATGGACCTTGAGGGCATTATCCTAAGTAAAATAAGTCAGACAGAGAAAGACAAATACTGTATGATCTCATTTATATGTGGAATCTAAAAATGCTGCACTCATAGAAATAGAGAGTAGAATGGTGGTTGCCAGGAGCTAGGGGATGAGGAAAATGGGGAGATATTGGTCAAAGGGTACAAACTTCCAGCTATAAGATGAATTAAGTTCTCAGGATCTATGTACAGCATGGTGACTAAAAAGAAATTTTTTAATTTAAAAATTATGTATATATTTATAAAATTATATATATATAATTTTAAAATTTTAAAATTCCCTGTCCTCAAAGATCTGATATTCTAGTTTGAGAGACAAGACCTAAACCTATGAAAAATGAAGTAATAATATGAAATTTGATCTATAATCAAGAAATGAATTGGTGTCATAAAACAATTTGTGATTCATTTGCCAAATAAGTGATATATGTGTTAAGTGTTTTGGAATTTAGACAAAAGAAAAGTCTGAATGCTTGCCATTCCCAAAGTCACTCTTTATGGTAAATATTTCCTTATGTCAGGCATTTTACTTATTACCATAATCACGTTACCTTGACCATGGGTATTGAAAAAACTAGGTACTTGATTCAAAGTCTTACAGGATCTAGGACAGTACCCCAAATTACTGATGGTGAATTATGAACTCAATCAAATCTTCTCTCTCTGGAAGTAACATATACAGAGAGAGTCAGTATATAAAAGAGTGATACAACATAGAAAAGATACGTAAAGGGAGAAATAAGCAAAACTAGTGAGTCAGAAAATCCAGGAGTCAGAGGAATGACGTTGAGAGAAAGAGTTGAGAGTCAATAAGAAGCAGAGGCAGGACTGTGGTGGGGCATTGAAATAGAGACACCAGCTTCTCAGGAGACAAACCCATAAAAGTCGCTGCATTGTTATCTGAGCTCCTTCCAGGCTGGGAGGTGCTGCTGTTACATCTTGAAAGTCTCAGTTATCAATCAGCTCTGGTTCTGAATCTGCTGGGATTTCTTCCTGCCTCCCTCGCTTGTCCATGCACTCTTATAAAGTCCTCATTAATTAAAATAGTCTGCATTGCCAGTCTGTAGCAATCTGAAAATGTCTAACACGTGGGTTCTGGGAATAACAAAGTCGTCAAAACGACTTGCCAGGCAGGATGTTGACATAAGCCCCAAATAAGCAAAGACATGCACAGAGGACAACGAGGAGACTCATTTGTCTTGAGCACAGCTTCGGAGAAAGGAGAAGATAGAACTCTGTGCCAAACAGTGGAGAACCTTAGCACGCCTAAGGGTTCGGAATATTATTCAATTTATAATTAAGAGTATGAGATATCTTCTATTTGTTATGCAGAAAAAAAGACAAGATCAAAGACGGTTCATCAATAGGGACAATGAGGGCACTAACTCCGTGCAGATCCGCGAGTAAAAGTGATGATGCTAATGAGCTACTCTGAACCCTGAGAGGCAGGCACGGAGCCCAGCTCTGCTCCCGACTGAAAATATTGTCTTCGTTCCCTCCCCACTTTCCCTTCTCCTAAGTTTTATATCTATTTCTGTCTCCCTCCTCTGCACCTCCACTCTCTCATACGTGCTCCCCATTCCCCCCAACCCTCAAATGTGCGAGGGCACCTTCAATTTAAGTTCCCTAGTACTCATTTATATAATGTTGAACATTTTATATTTCTTTCTTTTAAACCCATTTAAATTGAGTTGCTTTTTAATTTTACGTGTCCTTTGATCAAAGTTTCTGCTATAAAAGTTTCCCCGGCGCCCCCAGGCTTACCTGAGCACTCTTTAATTTGTAAAGGGAACCTCCATGCTTCCATCATGACTTTGCTGTAATAATAATTTCCCATCTGTCTCACCTGCTAGTCTATAAACTGTTTTAGGTTAAAACTGTTTTTTAATCATCTATATGTTTCCAGAGACTGGCACAGTGCCTGCCCTATTATAGGTACTAAATAATTTTTGAGTAAACGAACTAAATTTTTTCCCTCTAGGTTAGCATAAAATTTAAGATATTCCGATGTAATAGTCTACAAGAGGCTATGTAATTTGCCAGAATCAATAATCATCGTCATTTTTGTTTCTGTTACATTAAATGAAATTGCACTGGCCAGTATTGTTCCTTCATGATTTATATCTTCCCACATGTCATTGTCTCACAGCAGCTGGAGCAGTACAAGAGATTTATGCCTTTTCCAAAGGCATAAAAATTAATCTGATTTTTAATTATTTTTCAGAATAGCATATAAGCTTCAATTTAGTTTCCACTTAGGATCAATATTGATTTAAGTTACTTTAGTAGTTTCACCTTTTTAAAAAGAAGCCATGTCACAGCCAACCTCATAAAATTATGAGCCTACTGCTCATTAATATTAATCACAAGCACTAAATTTGATTTTCTCTTCAGAGTTTGGGAAGGTATAGAATAGGCAGGGGAAACAAGTCCTTCTTCCTTGAATTAATTGAAGTCACTACCTAGTAGCCAGCATGGTCCACAGTCAATTGCAATGTCCTTTCTATTCTATTACCAACAAACAAGTTCCATGGGTGCACAAACTTACTGTTTATTGTGAAGTGTAGTTGGATGGCTTATGTAAATTTTGGGGCTGGCTAGGATGGTTTCAGCACAAGAATAAGGACACCTTGCTGTCTTTTTATGTGGAAACCACCCTGACCTTCACTGTTCAACTGGGCATGTAGATGTAGAAGAATTAGATCTACCGTAAGTTGAACAAGGCAATTTCTGGGGACACGGGTGGCAAACCTATAGCTTTGATGCCACCATTTCTCTGTTCTGCATCTATGACCAACATCTCTTCTTTCCTGAGCCTGGACTCAGCTCAGAACCCTGCACAAACCGTAACTCCAGGCACTATGACTAGTCACCAGAATTAGCACAAGTGTGTAAACCTCTTTACATACTTGCGCTACAGCATCATATGTGCACAATCTCACTCAGCAGAGTTTAAAACTCTCCCACTTTAACACCAGCTATAGGACACTATTACTGGATGTGACCGTGTCTCTGATTTGCTCATACAGTACTGTATCATGAAAACCACTTACTATATTTCCTTGATTTCAAAAAATGTGCTCAGATTTCAACATTTCTGAAATTAAGATATGCACATATAGTGTAGTAACGTTTGTCGTTTATCATTACGTTGTATTTTGTTTTGTTTGATTTGATATCATTTCACTAGAAAAGTCTTATTAAATTGATGACTATTTACATCATAGAATAATATCAAATTTGTGAATTTTCAATCCTTTTTAGGGTAGATAAGTTGCTATGATACTTCATCAGAAGTATATATTTTGAAGCATATAGTGTCAGATAGTAACTCACAAGAAAATAAACTTTATTATAATTAACCAATCAGATTTCAGTGGCACCATGATGATTTACAATTTTGTTTGCCTCTGACAGACATTATAACTTAGCAACTAAACCTTAGCAGAAATTGATGTGGCATGACTCCATCAACATAGATCAAAAGCAAAGCTATATAGCTCATAGTTTAACATATAATAAAATAATAATATTATCTCCATCATAAAATAATCTAATAATAAGAGAGTATGTGACAAAAGTAGAACATATGAAGTAAGTTTTATGAAATGACAGAGGTAGGCGACTTTGGAAGAATATAACTTGCCTCATTTTTATATTTGCCTAAGGCATTGCTAGCAGGAGAGGTACCTATGTTTAGGGAAAATATAAACCTTTTCTTCTTTTATCAATAGTTATATAGAAATATACATATATATATCACTTTTCTGAATAAAATGTATATGTTCTCGATAGTATTCTAAATAAAGAATATAAGCTAAATCTCTTGTTCATATAATTATTGGTTTATTTGGAGCCATAGAAAAGTTAAGTTTATTCTTTTCCTCAGAGAAGCTTACAATCAAATCAGACTGGAATATTTATAGAAAGGGAGAAAGCCATATAGCCACAGAACATCCTCTGGTTACTAAGAATAAATTAGATCATGCATTTGAAAAAAATTAAGTGTGCAGGCTAGATTAGATATTCTGTAAAATCTTCCTACAACAAAATGCCTAGAAACTCTAAATGAAGCATTACAAAATATTAATATAAATGTATATTTGTGCTCACAAAACAGAAGGAAAACACAGGAACCAAAAATATAAACTGTACCAGCAGAGTGATAAATAGACTCTGAAGTCACAGTGACCAGGGGTGCTTGCTGATGCCAGAAATTTAGAGCTTTGGGTTTCATGGCTGCTTGGGGTCAAGAGATAAGCCCTTGGTCCCCATAACTTGGGGAGATGTGACAGAGATGTCTGCATAAAGCCAGGACTCTTGAAAGGACACACCTTCAGGAAAATAGAATATTGGATAAAATATCACTCATGAGCAAAGAGAGATTTATTTTCTCTATCTGAGAAAGCCTCATCTGAAAATTTATTACTCCAGGCTTGCTCTCCCACAGATGCCAACTTCTAATAAATTCTACCTGAATGTTGGTCTTAGATACCTCAAGAGGGACATTTAAGTGAATTAAATTGATCCTGGATTGGTAGAGTTTTTGTATATCTGACAGAAAGAAACTCAAATTCTTCCTGGAGGGATATACCCTCAAAACAAGCCTTGGTATTCCCAAAGATAAACTCAGCTGAACCTGAACTCACAATCAAAAATTACAAAATACCTAAGGAAACAAGTCACCATAAAGAAGAGTTAGGAAAAATAATTGAATAAAAGCAGATTCCCTCACCCCGTGACTGCAGATGTTAGAATTCCTGGATCTTGAATATAAAATCATATGCTTACTATGTTTGATTAAAAATAGATGTGTTTTAAATGAGCAAAAAAGAAGATACCACTAAAAAAAAAAAAAAAAATTAGGCACATTTTAAAAGAACCAAAAATCAAAATCCTACAAGTTAAAAAAAAATCAATATAATTCAGTAGGTTGGATAAATAGCCTTTTAGACTAAAATTAAAGAGAATTTGTGCTCTGGAAGAGAAATCAACTAGAATACAACATAGAAAAATTAAGAGGTGGAAAAATATGAAAAGATATTAATAAACTAAAGGGGTAAAATGATATATAACAAAAATCAAATAGGAATTAGAAATAATTGAATAAAAAGAATAAAGGAAATATATACTCAGTGTGATAATTTCTAAAACGTTTGAATACTTAGTGAAAGATATAAACACTCAGATTCAGGAAATATAAAAATTACAATTAAGAAGGGTAAAGAAAATAGAAACTTATAATGAGACCTATCGCAGTAATACTGTAGACCACCAAAGACCCAAAAAAGAGCTTAAAGCTTCCAAAAACAAGCCAAAAAAAGACAATGAAAATTATTTTCAAAGTGTAGAGAGGAAATAACCATCAACCAACTATCTTCCGTTATCATTAAAGGGTAACTGCTAAATACACATAATTTCAAAAAATTATTGATATTTTTATCACAATATATCATTAATAAAAGCTGTATTTTTTGGGGGGGGGGGAGGAAGTCCAGCCCTGAGCTAACATCCGTTGCTAATCCTCCTCTTTTTGCTGAGGAAGACTGGCCCTGGGCTAACATCCTGCCCATCTTCTTCCACTTTATATGGGACGCCACCACGGCATGGCTGACAGGCAGTGCGTCGGTGGGCGCCCGGGATCCGAACCAGCGAACCCCGGGCTGCCAAGCGCGGACGAAACCGCTGCGCCACCGGGCCGGCCCCTAAAAGCTGTATTTTTAAGAAGAAAAATAATTGTGGCAGGAACGTCTGAGAGTAGAAAGACATGGCAATCAAATAAATTGGAGTATCAGAACAAGTATCAACAATATGTATAACAATGATAATATGTACTTTGTGATGTTAAAACACAGATAAAGCTACTACACTGGATGACAATGTAAGATGAAGAAGATCCTTAATCAGAGAGAAGGTCTTCCATGTCTGTATCATTCAAGAGGAAGGTCCGGTCATTGATTTACCTTAGGCATGATTAAAGTAACATTTTGTATTAATATTTTTTAGGTAATTACCCTATAAAAATAGTGTGTATAATTCTATACCAGTGCATGGGAAAAATGGAATTAAAAATTCAATTAATCCATAAAGAGAAAGAACAGGAGAAATACAAAAAAAGCATAGAAAAAGCAGGACAAATATAAAGTATGAAATACTATAAGTAGACGTGAATTCACACATATCAATAAGCTCAATACATGGAAGGGTTTAAAAGAGACACACCAAGTCAAAAGAATATAGTGTGGTTGAAAGTAAAATAATGAAAGTTGATCTAAAAGGAAAAACCAAAAGAAAAATGATTTTACCATATTATTATCATATAAATATACTTTAAGGAAAAAAGTACTATGAATCACAAACAAGATAAATATGTAACGATAAAAATTGAGTTCAAGAGAAAAACAGACATTGTAACACTGACGCATGTAATAACATAACTAAAGTATGTACAAATAAAAACTTGACATAATGGCAAGAGGAAATAGAAAAATTCACCACATAGAATTAAAATTCAACTCTATCAGGTAATTGCTAAGCCAAGTAGAAAACAAATTTATCAGGCTATAAAAGATTTAAATCACACTGTTAGTAAACTTGACAGTGACTATATATAACCCCAAATCCAAAATTATCCTGTTTGTAAATGTACATGAAACACTTTTTTTAAATGATCATATACCCTAGACCTATGCTTTCCAATATGATAGGTACTAGCCATATGCGGTTATTTAACTATTAGTATAAATTAATTAAAATTATGTTAAAAAATTAAGTTCTTCAGTCACATTAGTCACATGTCAAGTGCTCAATAACCACATGTGGCTATTGGCCACTATATCGGGCAGCAAAGATATAGAACACTAACATCATTGTAGATAGTTCTACTCTACAATGCTGCTCTAGGAAAAATTATAAAGACATTTCTGCAGTGCTAACCATAGAGGAAATTACTGCAAGTTCAAAGAAATGAGTATCAACTTTGAAGGAGCAGTTGTCCCTTTATATCCAAGCCAATATAAAAATAATCTCTCTGGTGTAAAAGTTATTTCATGGGTTTTAAATGAAACAAAAAAAAATAAGTGAGTGAATTGGAAAAAGGGTTGCATTGTGCATAAAATCCAATAAACAAATGATCAAATGATTAAGTAAGTCACAAAGGATTAGAAAGAAATGATAGAGTCTCTTACTCACCAACTAGCATTCCTTAAAGAAGAAAAAGCATGACTGCAACCCTTTGGACTTTAGGAAGTTCAAAGAAACAGTAGGCCCATTCTAGATTTTCTTGACTAAAATATATGGATTAGATCACTTTTCTAATTCTTTAGCACTATCATATGAAAATACCTAGAAATAAATCCACACATATACAATCAACCTATCTTCAACAAAGATGTCAAGAATATACAATGGGGAAAAGATGGTCGCTTCAACAAATAATGTGAAAAACTGGATACCCACATGCAAAAGAATGCAATTGGAATCTTACACTCTTCACAAAAATCAAGTTAGAATGGATTACAGACTTAAATGTTAGATCTGAAAATGTAAAACTCCTAGGGGAAAACTTTCATGACATTGGTCTTGGCAATGATTTCATGGATATGACACCAAAAATCACAGGCAACAAAAGAAAAAATAGACAGGTGGGACCACATCAAACTAAAAAGCTTCGCAAAGCAAAGAAAGCAATCAATAGAGGGAAAGGCGACCTATGGAATGGGAGAAAATATTTGCAAACCATATATCTGATAAGGGATAAATTTCCAAAATATATAAAGAACACCTACAACTCAACAGCAAAAAACCCCTAATAACCCATTAATAAATGGGCTAAGGACTTAAATAGACAAATTTTTCTCCAAAGTAGACATACAAATGGCCAGCAGGTATATGAAAAGATGCTCAATGTCACTAAGCATTAGGGAAATACAAATCAAAACCACAATGAAACATCACCTCACACCTATCAGGATGACTACTATCAAAAAAAAACAAACCAAACAAAGACAACAAGTGTTGGTGAAGATGTGGAGAAATTGGAACCTTGCACACTGTTAGTGGGAATGCAAAATGGTGTAGCTGCTATGGAAAACAGTACGGAGGTTCCTCAAAAACTTAAAAATAGAACTACCATATAATCCAGAAATCCTACTCTTGGGTAAATATCCAAAGGAATTAAAATCAGGATCTTGAAGAGATATTAGTACTTCCATGTTCATTGCAGCACTATTCACAGTAGTCCAGATATGGAAACCACCTAAATGCCCATCAATGAATAAATGGATCTTAAAAATGTGATATATACGTAAAATGGAATATTATTCAGCCTTTAAAAAGAAGGAAATCCTGCAATATGTGATGACAACATGGATGAACTTTGAAGACATTATGCTAAGAGAAATAAGACAGTTACAGAAGGACAAATACTGCATGATTCCACTTATATGAGTTATCTAAAATAGTACAACTCAGAGAAGCAGAATAAAAAGGTGGTTGCCAGGGGCTGGGGGGAGGGGGAGATGGACAGTTGCTAATCAAGAGGTATAAAATGTCAGCTAGGCAAGATGAATAAGTTCCAGAGATCTACTGTACAGCATTGTGCCTGTAGATAACAATGCTGTGTTGTACATTTAAAAATCTGTTAAGAGAGCAGATCTCACGTTAAATGTTTTACCACAATAAAAAATATAATTAAAAAAATACTCCCGACAAATCAAATAAACAGTGAACCTGATGGAGCTTAAACTAAATACTGATCACAGCTCCATGGTTTGGCCACAAATAGTGGTTCTCTTAATAGATTCAATACACACCTGGAAGATATTTCATTCAACTCTTCACCTTGTTAACTCCTGCACTCTTTCAGGTCTCAGAAAAAAACTGCTTTGCACCCCTAGTTGTTAGAACATGGCCTGCCACACAGTAGGGGCTAGGAGAATAATCTTTGACTGTAGAAGGGATACATGAATGAGTAAAAGTCTTCCCAAATCTAACATTCTATGATTCCATGTTCTATTTTTGTTATCAAAGTGTAAGAAGTTATAGGAGTGGTGGGAGACAGTGAAAGAATTTCTGGAGAAAACCAACCTTGCAATGTGAAACATACTTTCATTTCTCTTCCTGTAAGGGAGTTCTCTGTCCCATTCCTCTCTAGATACCCAGAGCCCTGGAATAAACCTCTACTGAACTGGAGGAACATCAGCTGCATATACAATGAAACCGTGGTGTTTTCAACAAAAATCTGCATTCTAATTTTTTAAACAAGAAAGATAGTTACCTATTGAAAATCCCCTCTGCCTATTCACAGTGGAAGTTCTCGGTGGAAATTTGCTTCCTACCAAGATCAGTTGGGACTCTTATCCACGAGTAAGAGAAATCCAACTGAAACAAGCTTAAACAAAAATGTAAATTTATTATAGCTCTTCAGGTCTTATGCATGGAGAACAGGAGTATGTTTGGTTAACAGGGTCTCCAGTATTATCAAAGTTTACCTTTCTTTCTGCATCTCTGCTCCATTCCCTGTCTGTCTTGGTTTCCATCACAGATTACCAAGTGGAGAACTTGGCCAAGCTTCAGTGATGTGCCCATGCTCAACTTTGGTGAATTGCCAATGCCTGCACTGATTAATTGTGGCTGAAATAGTGGAGGTAATTTGTAAGGAGAAGGAAGCTTCTTTGTAACTACTTTGAATTGGAGAGTGAGTTTGGCCGGAAATGGGACAAGGCAGAACACTGGGCAGACAAAACCAACTAGGTGCCTGACCCTCTGCTCTATTGGGCTGTCTGTTTTCCTAGGCACAGTGATGTAGAAACCAGCTAAGCCTGCATAAAACAGTCCATGCACATCTTGCATTGTTTCTTCACATTAAAAACAAGTAAAACATTTTGCAACGTGCATTAAAAACATTTGTTTTTGCCACATGTAGGAATACATATCATTTATAATACTCAAATGTTCCACATGCCCACAGTTTCCCTAACTGCTTTGACCTGCTTTAGCATCTTCACTTTTCACAGCCATTCAATGCCATAGAATCACCTCTGTATTTTTACCAGGTTCCTAAAATCTAGCGTTGATATTATGAGCCCCAAAATTGAACACTGTTCTTGCTCTCCCAAAATTCCTGCTTCAAATTTCCACACAGCCATAAGAAAAGGAGATGGACTTGCCTAATTGCTGCAGACTATTGCTACAACCCCTGGTCCACATCAAGTGCCCCAGAGCATAAATAAAATTAATACAGATAATTTTAAAAAATAATAAATTCAATAAATAAAATATGGGTGGGCTAGAATGATATTGACTACAATCTGTAGAATGCTTTTAACGTCATGATTCTAGGATGCAAACAATCTGACTCATTGGAAAAATAATTTTTTTCCCTGTAATAATGAAGCAACACTCAGTAAATGCTTGTTTGCTCCCTCAATATGTTTTGTGTGAGTTGAGTATATCAACATTTAAAGAACATTGCTTTCCAGATATAATATGCAAAGAAAGGCTTGCATCATAGAAGCACGTCCTAGTGACGTGGAGATATTTATTCACTTCAAAAATAATTTTACTACAGCAAAGAATAGGTCCCAAATTATTCAATAAAAAAGAAATTATCTTCACTAATTTTTTTGATCAATATATACCGTTTGCTGATTCCTCATTATAATGGTGTCAATATTCAGAGGGGAAAGATCAACATAGAACAAACTGCAGGTCTGCAGTTTTAGGAGGATATTTGCCTTTTGAAGACACTGCATTGCTCATAGTAGATTGGTATGTTTCCCTCTAGTGGTTAAAAGGCATTTAACTCCATCAACCAAGTCACCTTTTGAGAAACAAAGCAGGAATTGAGAACAAGGCAGCATTTTGTGAGGCAAAAATTAACATGGGTCTTAAATGATTTGCAAGTAGAATCAAGTCTGGTTATTATGAAGAAACTAATTCATAGTTTAAATACCTGATCAATTTCCAAGGGATGAACAAGGACAGAGAATATTTTAAACTCTGGCTGATGAAAGATGCTGCTGATGAGTAAGGAAATGAAAATCAGAAGGGGAAACAATTAAAACACTTAGTAAAACCAATTCATTTTAATGTGGCACGAGATTAGTAATGAAGCAAGATTAGCAATTTTTAATACCATGTTGCGTTACATATTTTAAAATCCCTTATTAAAATAATTTCATTTTTGAAAAATCAGAATTCACATACTGGCTTCATTCCAATGATGACTGGCTGCATTTCTCTTATGACTCTGTAGCCTCAGGGTGGGAAGTGTTATACTTCACAAGGAGGAAGAGCAGAAACGCTCTAATCACAGCAATCATTTGCCGAAATACATCACCAGCCCTAAAATATTCCACTAGATGAGGTGAGGTAGTTTGTAACACTGGTTGCATTTAACTCTTTAAAATGCCAGTCAATTACATAAAAGATTCTCCCTCCTGCTAAATACTACCAGCAAGTTAGGATATTGACAATCGACGCAACAGCAAAATGCCACACCAGCTCCAAATATGCACACTGGGGTTCCTTGAGCAATCAAACTTGCTGAAATTAAGGGTCAAAAGATCAGCACAGTAACTTTAGGCATCCCAGGGGAAGACAACAATCTTCCACCTTTGTTGTGTTCTGCCAACTGGCCATGATCACAGAATGTGAAAAACAGCTATCAGATCACAGGATCATTTCTGCGCAGAAAGCACCTGCGGTGATTATGTGCAAAAGAAGCTCACAACGCCAGGTTTTCAGAAGCGCATAACGCTAGCTGTCCTCCAATTTCTCGTAGGGAAATATGCGCATGATACACAGAAAAGAAACTGCCCATGATACAGACGTGCACGTACAAACCTTCCCAACTCAACTATTCAGAGTTTGGTTTACACTATGAATTATTGAAAGAGCATGAAAGAGAAGAGCTAAAAACAGAAGCTTGAAATTATCGGCTTCTCACCCATAAAGAGGCTATAGATCCTCACAAGAAAGGCTGAACAAAAAAGAAACAATTATTCTACAACTCCTCTTTGTGTTTAACAGGTTATAAACAATGTTGCCAATAAGTTTATCTTGCCTTTCTAAGGCAAATAAACAGACGGAAACAGAACTGCATTCAATTATTGATCATTTACTTCATATATTTACTCATTGTCCACAGTGAGCTGTAGAAAAAACATGCGTGGTTCCAGCCTTCTAGAAAATGGAATAAAAAAGACAAACTATTTTAATTTATGTTTTGTTTATATTAGTAGCAACTATGCAAAGATAACAGAAGACTGAGCAGAGATTTCATGGATTTTTAAGAAACCTTAGAGAAGATGATCAATCGTGAAACCCAAACTATAAAAACTCAAAATACACCTCCTAGTCCATATTGTGATCAGGTAAAATAGATTAGTCACAAAATATGTTAATTACTGAGTCAGGTCAGAACAAAACAAAGGTGTGCACAAGACTTAGTTAATTGAATCTTGTGCAAAAGATAATGTACAAAAAGCTTCAACCAATAATAGAGCAACTTAACAATCTGAAGTTATCTTGACCTTTTTTTGATTTTTTTCTGATTTTTCCATAAAATTTAGGAAAATTTATAAAATCTGCAACTTTTTTGACGTCTTTGGCAAAGATGAGGTTACAGCATGAGGAGATTTAATGTAAAGTGTCCTGATATCTATTTGCTAAGCTATTTCAGAGAGCATTTGGCATTTCTAGTTGACATGACATTAAAAATGAAACTTGTGTTTTTGCATGCAGGATGCCTAATTTAGTCACTGCAATTGCATAGAATTTGATAGGTGTATATAAACAGAAGCCATCCCTGTGTATGTCATAATCATCCTGGGAGAAACCCAATACTATGTTTGAAAAATAGAGCTTTTAATCTAGGAGGTCTCTCTTTTTACTGTAATATTGAGCCAAGCCAGACCTGGAGCTTAAGTTTCTTGACAGAGTCCTGTTAAAGTGAAAAAATAAGGAGATCTTGGTAAAATGCTGTCTCACTGGAAGACAGAAGATGGGTGATGAGAAAAGAGGAAACTGTGGGAAAGGGAGCATACGGATGAAAGAAATAAAAGACCAGCAAATGAGAAATGGAAAATGGATGGCAGCCTCAAAGCACTTCTAGAATATCTTTCATGAAAAGAAAAGACCAATTGTCAAGAACACGTATTAGAACTGTATCATGTTTTTTCTCCCACAGTATACTAATTTCATTTTTTGAAGGATTTGGGAGGAACTTTCTCTCTCTTCACCTCTTATAAATTATTCTATACTGAGTGCTGCCTTATGGATGAACAAAGGCGCACAAAAAAGCTGGGCTATTAGTATTTCCCAGGATATACACAAGATGCCTAATAGAGGTAATGAGCTCCCAGGCCGGGAGCCAGGACGACAAGCTCCAGCCACAAAGCAGAGTCAAGTGGAAGACAACCACACAGACAAACGCACAGGCCAACCAATTATTTTTGCTAAACAGAAATTTTTATGCCACAGTAAGTTAGCTTATTTTCCCCCTTGCTAGGTGGCTATTTTCTGGGCAATTACCTGAGTGGTTGCGTGGAAATGCCATCTATCCTAGAATGCAAAAGTGGGATTAAAGTTTTTAAGTACTCAGGTATGACACTGAAAAGAGAAGGCAGAAGAGTCACCCTTTCTACTTGTAACAAGATGCTGCTTTTTGCCCCTGCCCTTTTGTGTTGAGACTGGAAGAACTCTAAAGAGTCAGAGAGAGAGTTTTCAGCACGTCAAATGAACCTCTAAATTTTTCCCCAGCACTGACTGCACTGATTAATTCTTAACAAGTGCCAGTAAATGGCATGATGACTGTGAAAGTGAGAAAGCATTTACTGAATTATCTCTATGACTTTTAATGGAACTTAGTTTGTGGAGTGTTGTACTGTTTAACAGGATAGCTGTTTTAAAATACTACCCAATATTCCCACCAATATGCTTTTTCTTTCGTATATTCTAAAACACTCTCTCGCTTTCCTTCTCCCTCTCTTTCTCCCCTCCTCCCTCTCTTAGACACAGGTAGAGAAGCAAAATGCCTTACAGACCAATTAGATGATACACCGATGAACTGAACACCAGGGACAATAGATGGGCAAGCTCATGCTTTATTTACATTTTCCACAAACCTGAAGAATTCAATAAATTGGGAAAATACTTTTGAAAGTCTATGAAGAAAATATATTCCTCATATTTTACAGGATTTGCTTAAAATATCTACGTTAAGTGCCCATATTAATTATGTGGTGCATCTAATTGACAGTGCATACCTCAACTATTCTGAATATAACTTAGAGAAATTCATTTATACTGTGTTTTACTAGTGAATCCCGAAACCTCCCCTTAAATTGTTTCTAACATAAGTTTTAAAATCACTGTGGGTTTTACCTACAAACCCAATACAATGTAACAATATTTCACTACAAGTCAGAGCACAGTGCTAGGAGATGAAGAGCTGTTGCCAGAGGATCTAATTGGGCCAGACATCAATCTTCTGGCCAAAAAATAAAGGGAAGTAGAGAACGTATAAAAACAAGACGGCTATTTCCAAGTAATGGGATTAATGCTACATTCCACTTGCCCTCACCCCTCTCTTCTTTCTGAACCACTGCAGAAGGTTAGAAATTCCTCATGATTCTCCTGACTGTAGGACTCTCATGGTCTGGGTATAAAGCATGCTAGACTGTCTGCAGTTGGAGCTGAGTGGGTTTTCCAGGCTGTGAAGAGATCACAGACTGGTGTTACCTGGGAGGCAGAACCAGCATGATTAGCTCTGTATGTAAAGGAAGGGGGCATTTCAATTCAAGAAAAACTAAAAGGGAAATTACAGCTTCTTCCAAGAATTGACATGGATAGTTAACATTCCAGAAAGGTCAAGAGCACTGAACCCTAATGCTTCCTGTATCCATGCAGGAAAAGGAATGAAACATCAAGAGCCCTAAGAGAAGTCAATAGGTGAAGCTGACTACAGTCCCTGTGGAGTTCTCAATGATCATATGCAACTACATTCTTAATGTGAGCTTATACATGTTATATATTTTCCGTGAATTAAACCTCTCAGCATCACTTTCTGGCAGAACCATATGTCCTGTAATTCACATATTTACCAGAGTAATGCAAAGTAGCAAGAGTTGAATATGCCACCCAGCAATATTCCAGGAAAATAATTACCTGGGGGAATTCATGAAAGATTGCATAGATTTCTGTGCCTCAACAATAAAGTAATGAGACTGGTTTCCACAAGGCATACATAAAAATCAAATCTATCTGGTGTGTATTGATTTATGCACACATTTTAAAGATCTATGCAAATCTTACCTGACTCAATTCTTTCCTCTTTACAAAGCCTTCCCTACCAAGAGAGCTGAACATCATATTTTGCTCCTCTGGACTTATTTTGCATGCCACCCATTTAGAACCTAGTATTTATGCAGCTAAGGGTAGTTTTCTTGCTATGTATGTACATAGCACGCATTCAAACCTGCCTTTCCGTTAATATGAAAGCTCTATTAGTTATCTATTGTGGCATAACAAATTAACCCAAAATTTAGCAGCCTAAAACAACATTTATTGTCTTGCCTAGTTTTGAGGGTCAGGCATCTAGCCGTGGCTGAGCTGGGTGGCCAGCTCAGTGAGTCTCATGGAGTTTCAGTCCAGCTGTTAGTCAGGGCTCTAGTCATCTGAAGTCATTACCTGGGCTGGAGGATCCTCTTGCTTTAGTTCCTCACTGGAGGGAGGCTTCAATTACACAGGGCTGCTCATGGCAAAGCAGTTGGCTTCACCCAGAGCAAGCTGCTGAGAGAGAGAGAGAAACAGAGAAGGAAAGAGAGAAAGACAACCAAGATAGAAGCCAGAAGCCACAATGTCTTTTATAACCTAACTTCAGAGATAACAATATCATCACTCCTACCACATTACATCATCCACATAGATCATGCGGGAAGGAATTATACAACAGGTGTCACTACAGGAGGCAGAGATCATTGGGAACCATCTTAGCTATCAGGTACCACAAAACTCTGTTTCTTTTCACCACTCCCCCTTTCAGGGATTCTAACATGATGCATTGTTTGGAATAAGGAATCAATAAATAGTTGTTGAATTTATTATCTCCCATATCCTCAACAGATATAATTTAATTACTTTTTTATTATTCACCAATTGTCCTTGCATTTAAACACATCGATAACGTAATGTAATAATGTTACTCTCAGTCTGTTTATTAACAATTAGAAGAACAGACTAGAATTGAAATGATATAGGTGCATTTTTACCATGAACAAACATCTGTTACTTTTATTTAAATTATTCAGTCACATTTTGCCTTCATTTCTCAATATTTATTCATACAAGAAACATTTATTGACCATTCACTAGCTGCCAGGGACATGAAACTACAATACACTTTGATGAATATTATGGCAAGGGAAATAAAGAGTTGTGTGGAATCAGGAATCTGAGAATACTTTTCTCTATAACATCTAGCAAAATTTAAAGATATGAAATGTAAGACAGAAAACAGGCCTATAAATACACTAGCATTTCAAGGTTAAATTAAACTGTGTTTCTACAAGCTTGTGATAGTGTCGATTATACTCAAACTCATGACAATTGGATGTGAAATTGGATCTCCTAGGAGAAACATAGACATGAGTCCCACATACACTATTATAAAACAAGGGAATAAAATGAGTGTATAGTGTCGTGAAGAAGCTGTATTAGCAGATACTGTTGATAATCTACCTATCCTCCAACTATTCGTCTCATTTTCTTTCTTAAGAGATCCCAATATTGTTCAGATTTCTACCTCTCGCCAGACAATTCAGAGCGCTAAGGATTGTACTAATAAGTCCTACTTGAGTGATTAGCTCCAATCATCATCTTTTTCCACTTAGCCTGAAAGTTTCATAGGTATAGTGACAAGGTTGGCCTTAGGAAAAATTTGGAATTAAGTAAAATGTGTGTTACTTTACCCTCTGTAGTGGGTTGAATAGTGGTCTCCAAAAGATATGGCTATGTCCTAATCCCTGAAACCTGTAAACGTGACATTATTTGGAAAAAGTCCTTGAAAATGTAATAATTAAGTTAAAGATATCAAGATGAGATCATTCTGGATTATTGGTCACCAAATCCAATGACAAATGTCCTTATAAGAGACACACGGAGAGAAAAGGAGAAGGTCATGTGAAGATGGAGGCAGAGATCGAAGTTATGAAGCCGTGGACGTTAAAAACTCCTGAAGCTACCAGAAACTGGAAGAGGCAAAGAAGGATTCTCTCATAGAGCATTCAGGACAGAACACAGCTCTGCTGATAACAGAATACAGATCTGCCACTTTCAGACTTCTGGCCTCCAGAACAGCGAGAGAACAAATTTCTATTGTTTGAAGACACGCAGTATGTGGTATTTGTCACAGCAGCCCTGGGAAGTTAATACACCCTCCACCTAAATAGTATCCCAACTCTGATTTACATGTTCTTTTTTCAGAAGGCTCAGTGTTTCCCAAAGCCAACACCAGTAAATGCCAACACCTGCACTAATCTTTCTCCATGCCAATATATGAACTAGCCTTTTCAATCCAACACCTGCATTACTCAGAATTCTCTTCTCTAATAGGGGTGAGCCAGCTCATCAGCAAACTAATTCAAACATTTGGTTAATGGATATAAATACATCAACCAATTCATTACTGTTACCCTCTTCAGATGACATAATTATAAATGGGACCTTTCTAATGGCTATTTTCATTGTACTAAGAGTCAGACTATTGGAGCAGGACAGTGTTTAAAACTCAGCTCTCACCACTTACTGATCTCCCATTTTATGCATAGGTGTAGTCCTGGAGTTGAATGTGGGGTAAACTTCAGGAGATGAATGAAAGAAAATAGTTTAGTAACAACAAAATATTGTCTGTGAAGAGGTTGTGACAAGAGAATGAGAAAAATAAGGTAGATATTGATTGGAAGCTTGCAAAGTAGTGTTTCCCAGAGTGTGGTTGAAAGAATAATAGTTCCAGAAAAAGCTCTCCAGGAAAAGTGTTGTCTGGTAAAATAAGCTACTACATAATACTCTATTTTGGAGATAAACATGTATAGTCATTTCAAAACGTTATGTTGTTTAAAAATCAGAGGAAAAACAAAGAGAGAGAATTTCAACGATCATTCCAGTAAATACACTGATTACTAGTTCAGTTGGGATTACTGTATCAAGGTAGACTTTCGGACTAATAAAAACAAACCTGTTTCTAATCCACTACTTACTAGCTAAGTAATCTTCAGCAATTACTTAGCAGTTTCAGTTCCTTCATATGTAAAATAGGGAAATGATACCTATTAGGTTATCTTGTGTTCATTTGGTGTAATTCGTGCAAAACACCTATATTTCTTAAATGCAATGTGTCCGATAGTCATAAATTCTCAATAAATGATTGCTATTACATTTTGTTATTTTTGTGGTTATTATGGTGGTCAGTGGCTGAGACTACGGTAGCCAACATCCCTGCTGCCACCCATTGTCCCCATGGAAATGCAATTATCTGAGAGATTAAAGTTTTGAAATAAAAAATAATTGATCCCAACAGAGATGGCAAAAATAGAGAGAGCTATTAGTTGAGCAGGGGGAAACTCTTAAGAAACCTGAAGGAATCTATTAGCATATCTAAAGAAAGCATCAATTTATCAAATAGGCATTGGGCAGCCTTGAAAGTCTGGAAAAGAACAAAGAGAACTAGAAAGCTTGCACTGCTGTCCAAGAGGAAGAACCTCAGCCAAGGTTCTCAAGTATTCTGGTGCTTGAGGCAAAGCCAACCAGATTGCTGAAGGAACTGTGGGCTCGTAGCCACTGGACTTAAAATATCTTTGTCCTATTGACAAAATGGTCCTGAACTGTAAATGTCTGTATCAAGCTACCAACCTGTCTTATCCTAGTTCCATTAAATACTGGATTTATCTGACTTCCTGTACCGAGTTGAATAGCGTGCCCCCAAAATTCATACCTACCTATGAATGTGATCTTATGTAAAAATAGGGTCTTCGCAGATGTAATCAAGTCAAGATGAGGTTGTACTGGATTAGGATGGGCCCTAACTCCAATATGACAGGTGTCCTTACAAGAAGAGGGAAATTTAGACACAGAGACACATAGGGAGAATGCCATGTAACAAGGGAGGCAGAAGTTTGCGACACATCTACAAGCCAAGGAAGGTCAAGGATTGTCAAACACCAGAAGCCTGGAAGAGACAAGGAACAATCTTCCCCCTAGAGCCTTCGGAGAGAGTGTGGCCCTGCCTACACCTTGATTTCAAAATTCTAGACTCCAGATCTGTGAAAAAATAGATTGTTTTAAGCCATCAAATTTGTGGTAATTTGTTACAGTAGCCCTAGAAAACTAATACACTCCCCTTTGTTAAGACACGTGTTCACCAAGCAGTTTTCTGGATTAGATTAGTTTCCCAAGTAGGTGAAGACACATATGGAAACATTGTACTTAAGTGTACATAAATTTCAAATTCCTGTCTCGATGACAATTATTTTGTATTTGCAAATTGGAATTACAGCTTTTATCTATCCACCTTATCTTAGAGAAATAATAAACCTTTTGGTAATTGGACTTAGCTGAGGTAATGAAATTAAGAAACTAATAATCATAACAACATTTCAATAGACAACTTTCAGATTAGACAAACCAAAATCATACAAATATATTAGAATTTAGCCTTAAATTTTCCCAAAGAATCACATTCATGGTATTGAAAACATTTTCATTCATTAAGTTATTCATTTAATTAAGAGACCTTTCTTGAGTACTTATGATAGGCCAGGAAATATGCTAACTGCATTAAAAAATTGGTGCTGGAAATACAAAAATAAATAGGACATATGACCCATGCCTTCAAAGAACTTATTCTCAGAAGGAGACAGACAGAAACAGATAATTACAGTAGATTGATTTGAGTGCTATAATAAAAGCATAAACAAAATGCTGTTGGGTGCCTGAAAAAGAGAGCTAATAACTTCTTGAGGGAGGCAGGAAACTGCTCACTCAGTTTCCTGGTAACATTATGCTAAACAAGTATAAGAAGGCCTATTTAGCAATATATCTGTAAATTCTAACTAATTTATTTAAATCAATATTAGTCATGGCCTTTTGAATGAATCAAGTTCTGAGCATTTGTTTTTTAATTAAAAAGTAAATTCCAATAAAATTCACATCAATTAAACCAATCATCCTTTCCATTCCCAAAATTCTCGAAGAAAATCTCTGATAACTCAGTTGATTTATTTCATCAATAAATATTTTTCCCTGCATACACATGGTGGCAACAACATAGATTTCTTTTGCCCCAGGATATCCAAAAGAAAAATCAGTTAAGTGAAGCAAGGGACTTCCAGTTTCAGATCTGACATGTAAAGAGATTAAAAGTCATAACTGCCATTTTTATAGCAAATAAAAAGCTGAACAAACTGAAAACCAACAATTCTTCTCGGACCTATTAAAGAACTCATGTTGTAAGGCAAACCACTGACCATCCCAAAATCTGGAGAAATAGGCAATAATAGCCAAAATCTGCTTACTTGGAGCAGAAATCATAGATTGGTAGGGAAAACATGGTAATTTTGACAAATTGCTAAAGATTGAGTGTGGACTACTTTGAGTGTGAGAAACTATTGAGGGCCACAGTCACAGGGGGCAACCACATATGTGTGTGGGTTTTACCTTCAGGAATCCCACCAGGTGGGATTGAAAATGTGGGGAGCCAAGGAAAATCTCCCTTCCTGGATCCACCCTGAAAGACATGTTAAAAAAGTTCTTCAGGGAGAAGAATAATGATAGGGGTCAGAAACTCAGATCTACATGAAGAAAAAAAAAAGAGCATTAGAGAAGGAATAAATGAAGGTAAAATATAATTATTCTCTGTGATACTGCAGTAGTGGATACATGACATTGTACATTTTGTCGGTTCCCATAGAGCTTTACAGATGAAGGGTGAACCTTAACATATCAAAAAACAACCAACCAAACAAAAAGCTTTTAAGAGATTGGGGAATCTTAGAAAGGACCACAGACTGCTATCAGAGAATCTAACTCTGTTACTAATGTATGAAAGAATCCCACGAAGGGACTTGGGGGCAGGCGCAGATGATGACCTAAGCAACTGGAAATGAGTGGATTTGTAAGACTGACGGCAAAGGGAACTTTAACACAATCCTCTACTTGATAAAGTTGTTTCCCGTGTACGTTTACAATCCTAATACTGCCATACATGTACACTGGAATTAAACAATTATGTAAATGAATGGTGGACTGTAGGAGTCAGATTTCTCACTGTCCAAGTAGTTGACAGATAAGCAAAGAAGATTAGAATGATCTGTGTGTTAACAGACTAGAGTTGGAGCCATCAGGATGAACTCATATTTAGCTTAATGTAGATACAGATTGTTACGTATAGAAATATTTACAGATATATGTATATATTTACAGGTTAGCACACACACATATATTTCTTTGTTCTGTCAGCTAAGAGGGCCTAAAAGCAATGATACCCCAATAGCAACGAGCATACCTAGAACACAGATCTTGGTTCCCAAACTCAGCAACAGTGATTATGTTGATAGTAAATACTATTGATATGATGTGAAAATGGCACTTGACCTCTGTGGTCTTCCTCTAGAAACCCACACCCCCTCTAATCATGAGAAAAGCATCAGACAAATTCCAAGAGAGGAGCATCCCGCAAAATGCTGAGCAGTACACCACAAAACTATCAAGGTCATAAAAAACTAGGAAATTCCAAGGAACTGTCACAGTCAAAAGGAGTCTAAGGAGACATGACAACTAAATGTACTGTAGAACGCTGGATAGTACTCTGGAACAGAAAAAGAACCATAGGTAAAAACTAAGGGACTCCATGAATACGGACTTTTGTGAATAAGGTCAATATTCGTTCATTAGGAGTAATAAATGCATCATGCTAATGTAAGATGTTAATAATTTTTTGTGTGGGGTGTAGGAGAATTCTCTGTACTATCTTCTCAATTTCTCTTTAAATCTAAACTGTCATAACAAGTAAAGTCTATTAAAAAAAGAAAAAAAGAAACTCACTCCTAATCAAAAGAGAAGATGCTATAGTGATTCTGACGCTAATAAAAAAAAATGTGAAGCAAGAATTACACCACTTCCTTTTTATTTCTTCTCGATGCTTTTTTATTTGGGGGAGTTTGCCCCCCTAAGCACTCCAACAATGCAGAGGCATTCTCAACCGTTTTCCAGTCAAAAATAGTTACTTTCAAGGATGGTGAAAATCAGTCAGCTTCAGTCAGCTTGACTGTCAACATAGCAAGAAAACACTGCAGGTTAGAATTAAGATCTCTCCTTCCTCCACCTTGGGAGTGTGAAAAATATTATACCCTTCTTTATTTTCCATAGTAATCTTGTAGTATTTTTATCTAGGCATGTGTTAGCACTGCAAGGTAAATGAAGGGTGGCAGAAAATAAAGGCTTTAAGTTTAGTTACACTGCAAATAGTCCCTAGACACATTCATCAATAACGGGATGCTTGAATTTTAATCATCCATAAGTTACACTCTTATTTTTTCTATTTTTTCATTGTGAGGATGTTTTTAACAAAACATACTTGGAATAAGAATTAAAGGGTAAAAAATAAAAGCAGTTTAAAAATGTTAAGAGATAAAGGCTTAAAAAATAATTTGATAGATTGCTCTATGCTTAACATTATTTGTTTGGTTAAAACAAATGTTAATGGGTTATTAATTATCAGTGACTGATAAGGTGATAAAAATAATCTATTAAAGAAATTATTGCAGGGGCCGGCCTGGTGGTGTAGCAGTTAAGTTTGCGCGCTCTGCTTCTGGTGGCCTGAGTTTCGCAAGTTCGGATCCCTGGCGCAGACTGACGTGCGGCTTGTCAAGCCGTGCTGTGGCGGCGTCCCATATAAAAAAAGTAGAGGAAGATGGGCAAGGATGTTAGCCCAAGGCCAATCTTCCTCAGCAAAAAGAGGAGGATTGGCAACGGATGTTAGCTCAGGGCTAGTCTTCCTCACAAAAAAAAAAAAAAGAAAAGAAAAATTATTGCATATTAAATTTTAGGTAAAAATAAAACACTTTCCTCTCAGCAATCTAGTCATTTTCTGATCATTCTAATAAAATACAAGCCAAGGGGCTTTTCAGTAGACATAAGTGCATAGATATTCAGCTAAATTATTTTTAAAAGGAAGATGAGGTAAATTACCCCCAGTCTCCCTTTTCTCTGACTGCTGCCTCTTCTGCCTGCTCCCATCCAAAGTCCATTCATTTTTTGAGGCCCAGTTCTCCATCCACTTAATCCACAATTATTTGCCTAAATGCTCCACCCTTAATTAAATTCCTATAGCACTTATAGTTTTAGCAGTCATCCTGGAAATTGCTATGCATTATTAGGTATTATATTGTCTGGTAATATTTTAATTTTTAGAAATTACATGACATTTTTTAGCCAATTGTATGTTCCTAGAAGATTAGAAACATGTCAAATACTTTGATCTAGCTTCCCTTAACTAATAAAGTGCCAAACACGTACTGGGCATTAAAGAAATACTTTCTGATTAATGAGATAGCGTTGTGATCTAACCCACTCATAGAAGTAAGAATTTGTAAATGTTTATTTGTACGTTGGCTTTATCTAAAAACCGTGGTGGAAAATATTTTGCTAAGTTAGTTAATGAAATATTTTCTTTCTTAATTATTTTAGCAAAAGTCAAATCATGTTTGAACATTTTCTCACCATTTTAACATACAAAAGGTTATTATATAAATGAGATGTTGCACTTAAAGAACATGCTTCCTTGATGAATAAGTTAAATATTAACAAAAAATAACCACATATTAGACCATAAATAAAGCTTTAAATTTTAAAGATTCAACTTTATATAGATTATGTTCTCTGACAATTATGCAATAAAATTAGAAATCAATAGTAAAAGGATTGCTGTAGTAAAAATACTCATGTCTTTCATTGCCAGTTTCCAGTAAAGGTAGGTTATTTTTACCAAGTCTCCTAACTGAAACCAAGTAAAAATAATGGATAAAATAAAAGAATGATCCTCATAAAGGCAGCACAATCTGATGGAATATTAGAGAATTTCCAGCCTGCAATCTAAAAGAGAGTAAGAGCTCAGAGAGAATGAAGACTCTAACCCACTCTGCCACTGAGCTTTTGCTTTGGCTAAACCTAGCTCTGGCTTGGAAGTACTCTGTGAAGCCTGGGGACACCCGAGGTGAGGACTTTGGTTAGAGAGGCTACCACATGAATTTGTGACACTAAAGGCTACATTGTCATAGCAAGAAGAACCTAAAGTAAACCTCCCCATCTCTTTGTGGTGGAGTAGGGAAGAAATCCATCCTTGAGTGACTGTAAACACATGTAACCCTTGTAGCATTATAGAGCTCAACTTGTCTCATCAAGATTGTCCCCAAATAATCGCAAGCCATAAATTTAGTTTATGGAGATCCCAGGCTATTAGTGCCAATGAGCACTGGGAAGAAATAAATGCACTTCTTTCTGGAAGACAGTATCTCTATTTTGGCCTCAGAAGGCCAATGAATGCTCACAAGAAAATTTTTATGATAATAAACCCAAACTGAAAAATAATCACACACACAAGATAATAAGGCAACGTGTGTCAAATCCAGCAGAAACAACGGAAAACAGAAACAGAGTAAAGACTTCAGATAATCAATTTATCAGATCAGATTAGTAGAAAAAAAAGAAAGAAAGAAAAACAAAAACTGGCTTACTCTATTATGAGGGGAAAAAGAACCAGCTTGAAGACGTCAGCATGTAACTGGAAATTATTTTTAAAAATACATACACTATTGAAAGAGAATTAGAATTATAAAGGTGAAAAACATAGCCACTGAAATTTGAAACTCAATGAATGTGGCAGTAGATTAGTCATAAAAGAAGTGAGAATTAGTAAAATAGAAGCTGAGCCAAAAGAATTCTGAAAGTAGCACAAAGAGGCAAAAAAGTAGAAAACACAAGAAAGAGTTTAAGTATAAATGAAAGAGTTAGAATGTCTAAAATATACTTAATTTGAGTTCCAGTGAGAAGAGAAAAAAAGGGAGAAAAGTATTTAAAGAGAAAAGATAGCTGAGAATATTCAATGAACACAATCATCGAAAAAATTCCAAGTATGTTAAATAAAAATAAATACAGTCATGCATGGCATGACAACATTTCAGTCAATGATGGACTGCATATATGACGGTGGTCCCATACAATTAGTACCATATAGTCTAGGTGTGTAGTAGGCTGTACCATCTAGGTTTGTGTAAGTACACTCTGTGATGTTCACACAACCATGAAATAACCTAACAATGTATTTGTTAAAGTGTATTCCTGTCATTAAGCAATACATGAATGTACAAACTTTGACATATTTTAGTGAAACCACAGAAAATAACAGACAAAGAAAAAAATCCTAAAAACAGTAAGAAAAAAATGACAGTGAGAATTAGATTGATACTGAGTTCTCAAGAAGAAAAATGGTACATGATGTACCGTGCAAATATTAATCAAAAGGCAGTTGATACCAAACAAAATTTTGAAAGAAGTAAAGAAGTTCTTGTAACAATATAAAATTTTTAATGTATCAAAATAGTATAGCAGTTTTGAATTTGTATACTTGAAAAACATGGCCTCCAAATTCATAAAGGAAGAACACACAAATTTGCAAAAAGAAGGGGACCATAATCAGCACGAGAGATTTTAACTCGGAATTAACTCAGATATCTCTGAGTAATTGACAGAACAATCAGATAGAAAAAGTCACTGAGCTTATTACGATATGAAATACACATACACAATAGAGAAATAAACTTTCTTTTCAAGCACACATGGGCTCTTTATAAAAATTGATTTTATACTGGATCATAAAATAAATCTTAAATTTCAAAAGATTAAAGTCATATCAGGATATTCTCTTATTACAAAACAATTAAGCTAGAAATAATCAAATGACTAAAAAATTCCCTTTGTTTGGAAATTAGAAATTCAATCTGAAATTACTCATGAATCAAATTTTTAAAAAACCCAGAAACTATCATCAAGTACTTTCATCTAATCCTTGTGAATGCAGCTAAAACCATATTTAAGGAAAAATTTTAAACCTTAAATACATAATATTGAGAGGAAGAAACCTGAAAATTAATGAGTTAAGGATCCATCTCAAGAAGCTAAAAATCAACAGTAAATAAAGCCAAGAGAATCTATATTCACAGCAGAAAGTAATAAAAGAAAAAACCAAAAATACTATGGAAAGGATTAACAGAACACAGATTTTATTCTTGGAAATTGTTAATGAAATTGTCTGTCTCTCAAGAAACTAAATTAGAAAAAAGGCAAGAGCAGGCAATATCAGTAACGAAAGAGGGGACATAATTACAAATGCTACAGACATTAAGAATAGGATCTTACAAAAAATTTTACATAAAAAAATCTTATAAAATCTTTTATGTAAAAAAATCTATATAAAATCTTATAAAAATGCCAATAATATGAAAGTTTAGGTAAATATAAAAATATAATGTACCCAAAGTGACTGAAAAGGAAATGTTAATGCTGTATAGTCTAGGAGATTGAATTGGTAATCTCCTTCAAAAAAACCTGCAGTTCAAAGTGTGTCCGCCAGTAAGTTCTAGAAAATATTCAAGGAAGAAATATTTGCTATGTTACATAAACTCTTCTTGAAGGGGAAAGAGTTAGAGAGAGATTCAGAGAGAAAGAGAGAGAGAGGAAAATGGCCCAATTAGGCCAAAAATTCTTCAAATTGGTTATCACAATATTTCAATTTCAAAAAAGCCTAGTTCTCTCATTTTGGCTCTCCAGCAGGTATTGTGTTTAAGATTGAATTTGACATACTCTCAAAATCATTTCTCTTTTTCTTATTGATATTAAAAGATTTTTTTCTTATTGATGACATGCTACCTGCTGTATTTTTTTTTCCTGAGGAAGATTCACCCTGAGCTAACATTTGTTGCCAATCTTCCTCTATTTTGTCTGTGAGTTGCCACCACAGCATGGCTGCTGATGAGTGGTGTAGGTCTGTGCCAGGGAACCAAACCCGGGCTGCAGAAGCAGAGCGTGCCAAAGGTAACCACTAGGTTACCGGGCCTGCCCCCTGATGTAATATTTTAAGTGTAGCCACAGAAAAAGGGAAAAATAAAATCAGTCACTTTTAAAAACATTTGCTGCTAGCAACTCTAAATATTATGGCAGTAGTTAAATATTTAAATTTCCAGACATATTGAAGTCTTTAAAAATTATGTGTCATAGTAATCTCTATAAAAGGGTAAAAAATTCTTTGTCTTATAATATTGCTCTATACTTCATAGCCCTTCCCAACCTTTAAAAGACATCTTCCAGAGTTGGTGAGAATTTATTGCAATGTTTCCACAAAATGAACTAACAGAAAAACAAAGTTCAATATATTTAAAGATAAATTTTTTAAAACAAAAAAAGATCTCTAAGTGAATCTACGATTATTTAAATAGTCCAAATTAAGTAATATGATGTAAATCTCAGAGAAGATTAAAATAAAAAGAAAACAACCATTTTCTTACTATCTACTGAGTTCTTCATACTTTGGGTACGCAATATGGGAAGTAGAAACTGGCATAAGAAGAATACCTGTCCATAATAGGAAAGGAAATTTCTCAAGGGAGCTATTCAAGGAAAGGGGATGAAGAGCCATAAAGGAAAGAGGAGGTATGATAATAGTGCTAGGAAGACAATGGAAGAGTCCCGTGTGACACTCCTCCAAATATTCAGGAAAGTGCAAGTAAAATTTATGGAATGTTTGGTAAGCCTAATTTCTTACGAAGACTCCCAAGGGAGTTAACATGTCTTGATTGCTCAGGGTAATATGCAGACGGTATACACGTGCAGGAAATGAAGGCGGAAGGAGGGAAGAGGAACCACACACATACAAACACACATTCTCAAACACACGGACATTAGAATCAGCAGAGATCTTGAACCTTGGGTGAGGGTGTAGGACGTTCACAAGCTGTAGAATTGGGCTGGCGAATTGTTCAAGGCAATTTTGTCTAGAGCAAATGGGGCAGAGAGACCCCAGTTAACATCTTTTCATAAGGCTTATGCAGGGAATAACTCTCGTCTTCATGCTTAGGGCCTGTAGCCACTCACCCACATCTCAGTGCCAACTATCTAGGAGGGTATTAGACATGTAGCATTCAGAATTGGAGCACTAGATCTTTTCTTACTTTTATTCTAGAGTTAGAATAAAGAGTTGGGACATGGTAAAACTTTAAAATAGTATAAATTTTGTCAGGGGCAATCCCTAATCCTTGATTTAGCAACCTCTTCCTTTATGCCAACAGCCAAAGAGAGACCTAATTTTCCCATGGTAAACCTAAATATTCTAGCACTCCACTTTTTCTAAATGTGCCTCACATACTCATGTTTTCTCATTTCTTCAACGAAATAACTAAAAATATAGTTTCAGCTACATTGGTAAAAGACTTGATTTTTAAGAATATCTTATGTTTCCTATCTATAAATTAGGCTTTCAATCCACAAATAATGCAGTAATATCAGATAATATATGAGAATTTTAAATGAGACGTTCTAGGATCCACGGTTGAAGGCAAAGATGAATGATGAAAATACTCAATACATTACAGGCCAGCAAGAAGGGAGGCCTATGGGTGGGTGGGTCTATATGCACATGTGTTTGAGAATATTCTGTGGCCCTCAAAACAAAACACACATGTCATTCTTCTCAATCAGGAGAATCCCAGCATTTATGGGACAGGGAAGTACAAGAACACAACATATCAATTCCTACTATTTGTTCAGATGTAGATGCAACAAAAATAGTACAGAGACCCACCCACAAGATCATGTTAGCTTCCCTTCCTTTTCCACTCTGAAGCCTGCCCAAACCCCATGAAGTGAATTTGGGTACCCCTTCTCTTCCACCTGCAATATATAGGATGGTGACTTGAGCAGTTCTAACAGAGCCATCAAAATTTGTCTCTCTCCTTGAAGTTCCCCAGCATTATTGGATTGGTGCATATAGCTTTCAGTCATCCTTGTGGGCAAGGAGACCTAGTCCCCCTGCCTTCTTATCTTTGTCATTGAAGCACATAAGGTCAGGGTACAAGAGTAAAGAGAGACCAAGGGCATGGAGAGAGAGAGCAGCTCTGAGCCAATAAGCAAAGCTTTGTATTTACTTCCAGTTGTAAGCAGTGTGACAGTGACTGGTGACTCAACCAAACAAACTTCTAATGTTTTCAGCTCATCCAAAGCCTTAGATATGGTAGCAAGGTCATTATTACTGACACCGTCAATGTTGGGGACTCCTATCTCAGCAGTCACGTTGCTTTCTGGCTGGGCCCATGAGGTTTGTTTGACTGATTCAGGATTGACTTGCATAGTGGCAACCTTTATTTAGGAGTCCATCTTAATCTGTGGCATCTGCTGTCATTACAAGAATAATATATCTTAAGTTTTTGCTCAGTAGGAAGAGCGATCTTTGCTATCTTTCCCTTCATATAAAAGTTCTTTTATCCCAAGGAAGTCTAGCCTTGCAATATTCTCATGATTTCTTTTGTTTTTCCTGCAGCATTTTAACACTCTATCTCTGGCACTCTTACTCACTAAACTGAAATTTAAATCTACTCTAGGATGTTTTCCAGGGTAGCAAGGCTGATTGAATTAGTTTATCTATATTCCTTTGGGTCAGTTTTCAAAATTTTCTGGTAAGTCACCTTCATCACCGCATTATAAACCAAATCCAAGTGGTAAGAGCGTAAATAGTAGCCAGTGCCTCGGGGGGTCACCCGGTGGCGCAGAAGTTTAGTTTGTGCTTGGCAGCCAGGGGTTCGTGGGTTTGGATCCCGGGCACCCGCCAACGCACTGCTTGTCAGCTGTGCCATGGCGGCATCCCATATAAAGTGGAGGAAGATGGGCATGGATGTTAGCCCAGGGCCAGTCTTCCTCAGCAAAAAGGGGAGGATTGCCAATGGATGTTAGCTCAGGGCTGGTCTTCCCCACAAAAACAAACAAAAAAACAAACAAACAAAAAATAGTAGCCAATGCCTCATCTATGGCTCCCCATGGGGGTCTTACACTCTCGTGGAATTCTCCCTGAGACTGCCAAGGCTCCCTTACAGCAGCCAGGGCCCACTGCAAAAAACCCTGAGACCAGATGAATATAAGGTTGGCCTGATAGACTGTAGGAGGTGCTGAGCTGCAAGATGGCTCAGCTGTTACAATTCTTCTTAACAAGACTATGTGCCTGGCTCTCTCATCCTCCAAGCAAACCAGCCAAGATTCTAAAGACGTGCTGGGTTTCTGCAACAGAGGTCATGAATGTCCTTTGTTTCACCTATGTGGCTGCACGTCTCTGTAACTGTTTTCTTAAGAGAGACATAAACATCTGCCTTCCCCCCACCCTCAAACAAATCTTAGTGCCAGTTGTTACCATGGGGCAGACCCGAGGCTGACTGCCAGACCGGTAAGGAAGTCCTCCCCCAATCCCCAATCCTAGAGGACAGTTAGCAACACCTAGAGAGTGTCTGGGCATCTGCATTTGAACCTGCTTCCTGGTACTCATCCTGCAACCATCTTTCCAATTCCTCCTCATCAACAGGTGATAAAGTAGAGAACCATTATTACCCAGTTGACCGTGCAGTTTTGTCAACATGTCACTACTAATTCCCATCGATTTTACTCAAATCCCGTTAATTAGCCCACAAGGTCCTCATCTTCTCTCTTCCAGAAAGTCATGTCTCTGTAAGCCTATCACCTATGTTGGCAAAAACCATCGACAAAACTCTGAAAGGTCAGAGTTAGCCTGCCAAGCTGCACGGATGATGGCAGATGATACAAGACTCCAGGGGCAGAGATAAAGATTGGTTTATTGCAACAGCAGTACCAAAGTATCAGCATTTGTACCATTTTCGTGAGCCCCAATTTTTACAAGGTGGCATGATTGAGCCATATGGTCCCTGCCTTGTAGTACAGGAGAGGAACCCTGAGTATTTTATACTGGACAGTGAGCATGCCTGCCCTTTCCCCTTTAACCATCTCGATCTTCCAGGGCTGGAAGCAAACCTGTCACCTGCTTCAGAGGGAGACATTAACTCTACCATCCACGCTATTTTCTGTAAAAATATCCTTTTAAAGCTAGTCTGAAACAAAGGGAAGTCAGTGTCCTTTCTTGCAAGATGCACAGGAACAAAAGACACCCCTGGAGAATTGTCTCCCAACATATCACAAGTTGCAGAAGAGAATTTCAGGAGTAAATTGGTTTGCTTAGTTCATTTTTGCCATCAGAGAGCAATTTCACCATACTGCATCAGGATTATCTGCTACACTGAATCACACACACACAAATATGACATGCCATGTGCAAATACATTTTTTCATATTTCTTTCAAAGAAAACCTTGAAGCCACTTTTAGAACTAAGGTTCTTTGGAGGTGGATAGATAGTATATACCATCTAAATCAAATATTAAAAAGGGAAATGAAGAAGAATAGTATAATTAAATAACTGCAAGTAAAAATGTAAAATGATACAGAGACGAGAATGATGGGAGAAACTGAATACTCGAGTAGATCAGCACAATGGAGTGAGAACCGGAAATACATGGAGCAAGAATATGTCTTGGCTTTGCAGCTAAAGTCGACTTTGGCAGAATTAGATTTACTACTCTGAATCGCTCCTGTCTTCTGAAAATAAACACTGAAGATGATTCTATAATGTTCAATGATATAAAGGGAGTAAAACAAATTTTGAAAAAGTAGAGAGAGCTCAATTTTAAGTTGAGGAGGTAAGAGGGACAGTATCAAAACAGTACAAGAAAAACAAAGAGAGGCATGTGACTATTGTTAAGGCTAGTCTTCTCTGGGGAAAAGGTTACTGATGTGAAATGAAAAATGAGAAAAATCTCTCTCCCTACCATTGGAAATTTTAAAAACGAAATAACTGTTTTTGTGTGACTAAAATGAACCTAATGAAGAAACTCATATACTTAAAATTTACATGAATTTAGATTAACCTGGCAACTTCAGATTTAGAAAAGTGTTACGGGCCCTCACTTTACTTGCATTCTAATCTCCATATCTGAGTTCTGAGCAATGTGAATTGAAAAAGAGAGAGAGACAGAGACAGAAGAGGAGGAGGAGGAAGGGGAACGTGGAAGGGGGAGGAGAAAGTAAGTAAAAAAGAAAACACAATAAAGAAATAAGAGGACAAAAGGAAAGAGAGAGAGAGAGAGAGACACTGAGACCTCATTTAAAATGTGCCCAGACACGCAACCTTTATAATGGTGTTCCAGTTGATCAAATTGGACAAAGAAGTTTAAGTTTGTTGGTACATTTTGTAAGCTCTCGAGCGCTAATGTACAACCTGTTTGGTTGCTTTTACTATTAAAAACTAAAAACAGCCTGCAATTGCACAGCAGCAGAACAAAAGTGGAGGTGGGTTAACAGCCAGAGACCATTAGAGTAAATGCCCAGGCCCGCTTACCGCCAGCTCTTTCCTCTCCAACCTCCACATCCTTTCCTCAGAGGGACACAGTAGGGGAAGGATTGTCAATATTTGTACTGAACCCTGTTTTTAGACTTCTTAAAAGATAAATGATTAAAAGGTTGGAATCAAATGAATGACTGAATTACATATCAACAGTTTCCAAAACATATTTGGTATTTTCTAGAATTGTAGTAAATGTATCTAAATGCATTTACTTATTTTTTCAAGGACATTTGCCTCAACCATTTAAAATTAAAGTTGTTTTATTTTTGCACTCTCTTTTGGAAAGGAAGGTTGTAAAAAGTGTACTAAATATCAGTTGATTCCATAAAAATAGTTTTAGAAAATAGCTTATCCATCAAAGTTGTAAGAATATTAAATGATTTATTTATATAGCTCAACTTTACTTCAATATTTGTTTTTCCTTTATCTATCTTATAAAAGCAAACAACGTACTCTCAGAAAGGCTGGGTTCATATTAATATCAGAAGCCGTGGGTTGAAAGTTGGATTGTATTACATTTGATATTCCTTTACTGACTACACCTTTGAGTTTTGTAGTCTTGTCCAAATGATACACAATATAAACCATCTGACATAAAATCCTTTTAATAACTTGAGAGTCTGTCAGAATTCAGACATTGTGTGTATTGCCTGCTATTCAAAGGAAAATTATTTGCACCATTTTGGTGTATTGATTTGTCTTTTTTGTTGTTCCTGGAGAGACTCTATTATTGAACTGAAAGAAATATTCAACAGTCACTTTGCTCTGACTCTTAGTAAGAAGAAATTGTTTTAATGTGATTATAAATTGAAGAGTATAGTAAAATCTGCCATACCTTTCTTGGTCAGCTCCAGTTATGTTTTTCAACTGAAAGTATCTTCTAAGAAGTTACAAGTAAAATATCAAATACCTGGGAACTTCAACGTTGCAGGGGCCCTTCTGTTTTAAAATTAATAACTTTCATAAAATATTTCATGACAACTTTGATATAAACTCAAACATTGTGTTGTTCCTTACAAGACTTTTTTTTCTCCATTATTCAAGATTGGGTAAATAAGGCTGAAAATATTGGCAAATCTGAACACATTTATTTGAGTCCATATGCTGCTCAACAGGGGTTCCCCTGAAAATAGAAATAATTATTATACATTCTCATTCAATTAGGCCAAATCCTCTCCATTTGGCCATGCTTCAGAGAAACAGTGTGCTTTATTTTCTACCTATCAAAAGCTGAATATTTCAGGCTCTCTACCCTGAACTAAATGTGATGGTTTTAAGATTGTTTCTTTTGTATCCCACTAAATGTTTCCAACATTTCTCTTCACTAATATTTAAACAGCCTAATATAAAAATAGAAAGAGAGAAGAAATAGAAATGTCCTTTCAAGGGTCGTGAAGGTCTTGTCACCTTTGAAATAGATTGGTGGGAGGTAGGCTACTCCGTCCCTTCATCTTTCTATCAATCTACCAAACAGCGTGGCAGCAGTCATTTACACACCAGGAAGAAATAAAGTCCCTGAACAACTGCTTGTTCAGGGTGTTATTTAGCTCTCCCAATGTCAGTCGAAAGTGTTTTCATCCTTCAGTGTTTTCTCAGCCTGGCAGAAAAATGGATAATGGATGATGATGTGGATGACAAAGTGCATGGACTCTGAAACTGATGAAGAGGAGAGAGAATTTGATAAGAAATGCACTTCTGTGGCCACAGCATTATGAAAAATCTCAAATAAACACACACCCAATTGAAGCCCTTATGTTGCTTCTCCGTTGCTTAATGCTTTCTCCTCTCAAGCTCATGCCATCTTATCTCTCTGCTGAGATACAATGGTAAGAAATGCAGACACACAAAGTGTGTTAATAATGATTATTATCATTTCCTCAGTAAATGTTTAAAGTAGATTGATAAACCCTTGCATTTTCAATTTCCAATTTCTTTTCAATCTTTTAGATCACTATGGAAAACTATCACTATTAACAATAATTCCTACTCTGTACATAAAAACCAAAGTCAGATAAGAAGTAACCTAAATTTACACACACTAACATTCTGATATGTTATGATGATGGGATGTATTACACATTTACCTACAAATAAAAACAGCATAAGGCCTTTTAGATGGTGAATTGTGTAGTACTAAGAACCCTGGATAAGTAATCAGAAGAAATAAAGGATCAGGGGATGGTATCATGGCAGCAAAAGGAAAAGAATGTGTTTAGCTGATGAAGTAAAACATAGTTTGTTTGTTGTCAGTTGCTCATTATTCTTTCTCTGTAATTCTTTCCCATCACCACCCATTCCTCTACCTTTTCATTCTTTATTGTTTTAGTCATTGTTAGTTTTCCCAAATATAGCTGACATGTAGTTTGTTATTAGTGCCATCTCAGCCCTGTGTACAGCAGAGCTGAACCCTGCCCAGTTTTGGGGGGCCATCCTCTCACCTTCTGGCACTATTCATAGGATTTTCATGGCCAATTCTTTTGGAAGTGGGTGGCCAGGTCCTTCTTTCTAGTCTGTCTTAGTCTGGAAGTTATGCTGAAACTCGTCCACCATGGGTGACCCTGCTGGCATTTGAAATACCAGTGGCATAGCTTTCAGCATCATAGCAACACACAGTCGCCATAGTATGACAACTGACAGATGGGTGGCGTGGTTCCCTGACCTGGAAAAGAACCTGCTCAGTGACAATGAGAGCACGAATCTTAACCACTAGACCACCAGGGCTGGCTGACCTGTAGGTGTTAAGTATTTTTATTTTTGGAATGAATGATTTGTTTCCTTGCCTCTGACCTACCTGCATTTATCCATTTTTCTTTGAATTCTTTTGTTGAATACCTGGGATGTACCCGGCCCTGTGCTAACAATACAACAGGCACAGTCTTGGGTACGTGATAACACAACATGGGCTCTATTAGGTGGACACTCAAGACTCACTTTGCTCATGTCCTCCTTTGGTTTCCACTCAAACATGTCCCATCATCTTTCTCAAATTTGCCTGGTTAAGGTTTGTTAATGTTTCGATTCTCAGCTTAAACATCATTTTCCCCAAAAGGACTTCCTTGAACCTCTAAAGTAGGTGAGATGTGCTTGCTACTTGCTCCCACAAAACTTTGTCTGTACCAGGTTTATCTATTAAGAGCTGCATTTCTAGTACCTAACACGTTTGCTAAGTAATTGGTATTCAATATATATTTATGTTCTCATGGAACTCAAGAAATATGAACTGAAAAATAGTAAAGATCATATTGTTTTTCATCATAGTTTTATTTTCATGTTTCAAAGAAAGCATCAAACATATTTTAGAGCTAAGAAGGATAAGCATGTGCATAAAAAGGAGGTCAAGATCCTATTAAATACAGAATATTAAACCCTCATCCCCCTATTTTTGGCTTATCAAATAAGTGACCAAACTGAACAAATTTTAAAGAAGATAAAAAATATGGAAATTCATTATGATATCTTTTTCCATTTTTTTTGTTGGAACATATATATTCCAATTGCTAATGCTAAAAATTATATGCATGACAAAGGTGAGCAAAATATATATTGATTTTACTTAGCAAGCTGGACAATTAACAATCTCCAACCTGAGAATTATGGTATCATATTGCAAAAGCTCCATAAATTCCATGTGCACAAGTTCTGTGTTTAACCCAGGTAACCATCTTGGTCTTCGCTGGCCATCCAGCACACAGTAGATCCCAATCTTTGCCAACTCACTCAACGGCATCAAAGCCCAGGCTGGAGATCAGTACCTTAAACAAGAGACATGGCTTCCATGTTCAGAGGTTATAATATTGACGTGGATTAAGTATAAGTGGAAATTTTGTGCTAGTGAGAATATTATCTCAAGCTATTTCTAATTATTATTCCTGCTTATTCTGACCCCAACACAGTGATGTATGCTTCCTATTTGGAATAGATTTTCTGTCTGTCCCGCCTACCTTCAAAGAATTCTTAGACTTTATTTAGAGTCATTTTTCTCCTTAGATCATGTTTCTAGGCTGAATGAAGCAAAAAGGCAAATAACCCCCTTGTCATTTGTCCAACATGATTGCAGTATGACACGTAAGGAGAAGAAAATCCTAACATATTTTTTACTCTTCTATTAAAAAAGGATTTATAAAATAAAGCATCCTTAATATAACATCACTCCTACAATTAATAACAATAGTACAATGTGACATTAAATAATTTTTTTATTTTTCTGCATGTCCGATGAAAGACATACAGTGTTCATGTACAGCAATATAAAGCATCGTCTATTTTTGGAGCCATAATGCTTTTAAAGAATGACTACTTCAGGGCTGGCCCGGTGGCGCAGCGGTTTAGTCCGCGCTTGGCAGCCTGGGGTTCGCTGGTTCGGATCCCTGGCTCCCACCGACGCGCTGCCTGTCAGCCATGCCGTGGCGGCGTCCCATATGAAGTGGAGTAAGATGGGCACGGATGTTAGCCCAGGGCCAGTCTTCCTCAGCGAAAAGAGGAGGATTAGCAACGGATGTTAGCTCAGGGCTGGTCTTCCTCACCAAAAAAAAAAAAAAAAAAGAATGACTACTTCACTTTTAAACTGAGATAGAGCCTTTTAGCTATATATGATAAGTAGGCATTACTGAGAGAAAGAAAATAATCTCTAATTTTGAATAAATGTGTTGTGTATTATGCTCATTTCCCAGGAATATAAGGAAATATTACCCTGGATATGACTGTTAAAAAAAAGATTAGTTTCCTCATGTGAATCACTAAAATAATCAAATTATTCTATAATCAGAATTTCTCTATGCTTTAGTGTTTATAGATTTTTAATTAAATCAATACATTAAATGATTTTTTTTAGTACATAGGTTTCACGGGTTTCAAAAATGTCTAATGAGAATTTCAGTCTAAACAAAATGAAGACATGTGGGAGGTGATGTATGTGTATCTTCCCCTAAAATTTTCACTTGAGTCCTTTCTCTTGATGTCTTTTAATTTTTCATATGTGCCAAAGGAGAATTTAGTAGTTAACATCATTTGCAACTTAAATATTTTTTAAGCATTGTTTGGTAATTTACTATAAGGTGTCATTAGTAAGTGAGAAAATTCTATCACCTTATCAAAAGTTTCTTCTTAGATTTTTTTTCTAAAAGAGATTTTCACTTAATATAGATATTTTAAAGATTTGAAATAAAATGTTGAACCTTGAAAATAAAATCAGCATATAAAATCTGTATCCTCCTATATTTCATGAACTTCTGACTCATTTCCTGATAAATAAGATACCTGATAATTAAGACAGTATTTACCTCACAAAAAAATACCCAAAATCTTAATCCCTGGGGAAAAAGCAGTCATCCAATAGCTACTCAGGGGAAAAAAACTTACTTTTATGCTTCAGGCAGTAGTATGTCTCACGACGGCAGCTCTTGTCATAAAATGGTGCTTCAAATATGTAAAAGCCAATAAATAGAGGGTAGTTGATTAAAGGAAATACAATATTGACAGAGGGTTGGCATTTTTACCTTTCTGTCCTGCCAAGACCTTTAATCAGAAAAGGACACAGGAAGTTTTTCCCTTATACAAAATCAGAAACAAGCCTGGTTGTAGCAGCAATGCAAAACTTGCATGAAAATGCTGCTTCTGCAGATCAAGTGCATAGCTGACATTATTTCTATCATCAGGGACTAAGCGAAACCCCCGCCATGCAACTCTAAAGTGTCAAAAAAAAAAAAAAAATGAGGGCTTTGTTTCATAGCTGCTACTGCTGGCAAAAATGAAATGTTACTTCCACAGCATAAAATTGACAGTTTCTTCCCCGCCTAAAAGTGCAGGCTACTATTAACGTTTTGTATAGACAATGTGCAAAATTTAACAGTGCTTTGAAGCTTTTATATCTATAGATAGGTAAGTACATAAATAATTGCAAATTGCACAAATTGCATAATAGGCAATACAGTTTCTGTCAGCCTTTGTCATTTATGTCTCTGATGTGACCACCTCAAAAGTGAGTGAAAGATTTATAAACATTTCCTTTGTCTAACTTTTCCATTTCTCCCCATGTTCTCATCAGGATTATAATCTTCCCTACTCTGAATGGCAGGTGTCATATTGTGGAACACAAACAACTTCAGGTAATTCTGTCTACTTTTCTAATGGAAAGGTAGAAGAAATTATGATTAGTTCTGGAACCTGACTGTAGATTTGGGTAAAATATTGAGATGTTTCTGGCAACTGATTTGGACCAAGCCTTCAGTGTCATTTCTGGTTTTACTCAAATCTGATCTGGACTCTTCCAAGAGGGAGAACTTCCAAATGGGGGGACTTGGGTGTTACCCCAGACACATCCTCTGTGACTAAGGCATTCACCTGGGAAAAAAATTACTTTCAAGTCATAGTCACATGAGGACAGTCATTTTCTGAGGATTAAAACGGAAATGAAGACTTAAAAGGTTGATATTTTCTTAGTGGACACCATATTTAAAAACATGTTTAATGTAATAGTCCAATTTAAAGGAAAATGCTATCATTAGAGATGTAAGATAGTAGTGTTTTATTCTTAACTACATACTAATCTCATAGAATACAAAGCAAAGTATTTTCAACCACTAAACCTTAAAATTACAATCTTTTCTTATTAAGCTTTCTTTCCTGTCCTTTGACTCGCTCACATACGAAAAAGACCCCATAAGGAGTTCAGAATCCTTTAGGATTATAACACACCATTAGAAACAGTCTGAAGACATATACTTAAGTAAATGTGTAGAATCACAAAGTGCATCTCTCAAAATTTATTCTAAATGTATAAATAAATCACCATTCCCATTGCAGCCAAAAGTAAAGAAAAAGAAAAAAGTTCAGTTTCTCCACCAACTTTTTTCATTACAAGGTCAATGGACGTAGGTGGGAAGCTTTTCAGTTTCCTGATTGCTCTAGATATGTCAACTATTCACCTTCATGTTACGGACTTCATTAAATGCTGATTTAGAAACTAATTTGAAAGAAGCCTGACCTTTGAAATACGGAGGGTGACAAGAGGGCAGAGGAAGGAGGTGAAGATACTGCTGAGCAGATCTCAAATCATATTTATGTTTTAAAAGCTACCTATGAGCCATTCACCACTCACAATTTAGCTTTTTAATCCAAATTTTAACTTGAAAGTAGCCCCTGCTGACTCAAAGGTGTTATAACATGCAGTGGCCAGGTGGGGGAGAAGTGCAGCCTTATCCCTTTGAAGCTTGGCTGCCCAAGATCAATAGGAACTCACAGGTGGCCACACTTCAAAGAGGAGGCACCCGTCTCTGTTTCCGTCCAGCCCCTGGAACAGTTATTTTTCACCCCCAGTGGCTTGGAATTGACTTTCATGTTATACTTTCACTTAAGCAAGTAAATGAAGAGCATTAGAGGCAGATCTTGATTAAAAGAATTTTAAAAGAAGCCAACATCTTGAGACGACCAGCTACCTTTTAAAAGCACCTATTAACACAATTGCTGGGTAGAGGGAAAGGTAAGCCTGTGGGGGAGATTTTTAAAAGCAACCCACTTACGGGGTTGCATCCGATTTTTGAGCGACTAAGCTACATCCCTTCAACAGGCTACAATGGTTGTAAGTAAATTGTTATTCAACGTTTTGCGGCTGGGTGTCTATTCACTAGTAGAGTTAGATTGCAAAAATGGCCATAGCTGCCAGGTGGAAAGAACTCAGTGACGTTAGTTGAAAAAAAGCAAGGACCAACTTTTAGCCATTAAATATATTTCTGAACAACCAACACACAAGAATGTAGTTCTTGAGAACATTTACACATGACATTTGCTGAAATATATATTTTTTATTTTTATATACTATATACAATATATTTAAGTATATCTTAGATACTTCTTTTTATACACACAAGGATCTGAAATAATGGATAGTGTTTCTCTTGTCCCAGGCAAATCATATGAATCACAATGTTTACAAATAATATAAAAACTGGAAGAATTCTTTATAATCCAGAAAAATGGTTCTCAACCTTAGCCACATGTTGAAACCATCTAGCATGCTTTTAAAAAAAGATGCCTGGACCCAATTTGGAGATTTTAATTTAATTGGTCTAGAGTGGGCCTAGGCATAGGAATTTGAAAAGCTCCCCAAGTGGTTCTCGTGTGAGCTCAGAGTGAGAAATGCTGACCTAGAACAGAGCCTCTCAAAGTGATACCAGCTCAACACCAGGTTGACATAAGGGAAGCCATACCGTAGAAAAGAAACCCTATTGTAACTTTGAATGACCTCTGACTAGCTAACCCAGCCAGATATGCACCCTCCAGGAGATCTAACTGCTCTGCAGATTTTACCACCCCTGCTTGTGCGTGTACCTCCCAGCTGCAATAAGATGATAACTTTGTTCTTTTGAGTTCCTTAGGAATGTGATGACCCCTGAACAGGGAGTCTATGCTGATGGCCATCATCAATGAAAACTGAAAGATCTGGTGTGGCAACTCCCAGTCTGTAACACCGAGGGTCAAGATTCCTAACCTCCTCCCCTGTAACCCACCAGCCTTTATAACTGCTGTAAGATTTTGTGTCCCCTTAAGATGGTTCTTTTGGACATGAGTTGGCCATCTTCCCTCTTGCTAGCAAGCTGTAATAAATGCCTTTCTTATCCACCATCTTGCCTCTTGATGATTGGCTTTTGTCTTGCAGCAAGCAGATCTTGCCCTTTGTGCGGTAAGAAATTTCTAATGTGTATATAACCATGTGGGGATCTTGTTAAACTGAATATTCTGATTCAGTAGATCCAGGGTGGGGTCTGAGATTCTGCATTTGTAACAAGGTCCCAGGTGATGCCAAGCTCCTGGTCCTCAGACCATTCATTGTGGAGCAATAATTGAGTGTTTCTTGGGTCAGGAAAAGGGCGTAGGGTGGCATCATTAAGGCATTTGGGTTGAAACTACCTATAGTCTCATAACTTCTAATCTACCTAAACACCCACTACCCAACCTGCCCCCAAGTGCCCCAACTCCATCTGCCACTATTTCTCACCTTTCAGGGTAGACTTGTTGCTGGAGGTCATCAAATCTAGTTTCTGGAATAATCTCTGGAAAGCTGTGCTGGGGCTTTAAAATGCAGTCGCTAATAGAAATTGCATACTGGGATATTTCAAATGAAGAAACTGCTTACTACAGGTAACTAAAAAAGCAGTTCTGCATTGTTAAATTTCTACAGTCAGTATGTTGAGTTTGATGCCAGCAAGAATGCTCAGTGGGGCCTTTACTCTGATTGGACCATTTTCATGACATTTATTCAAGGAAAGGAGAAGCTGAGTGAAAGAGCCATTGGAGCCTAAGGAGAGAACCACACTGGTGGAGGCCAGGCAGTTCTGCATGCACAGCAGGGGATGTTTCACCATGACTTGCAGTGCACCTGAGTGGCCTGCGTGGGTCCCAGGCTGCTGACTGTGGAGGATGCTCTAGCTCTGCTATGAAAGTTTCAAGTTCCTGACACTGGGCATCAACCACACCTTTGAACTTATCTCCCTTTACCCACAGATCTTTTAAATAAACCCCAGTATTTGAAACGTATAAGCAAAAATTCTATATACTATCCCTCAAACCTTCTTGTGTTCTATGACAGTGTGATGTTTTAGAAAGATCATTGCCTTTTGAATATGAAAAACTTGAATTTGAGTGTGGGCTCTGATAGGATTTATGAGTCTTTGGACATATTAATATAACATCTCTAAGCCTTCCAGTTATCTATTGCGGATCCTCCTTTCCTGTAATGCCCTGGCTACCTGGGACCTCAATCTTGCGTTCTGAAGTTGTAGCTTCTCTAATTCATAAAGCCACGGTTTTCCAAGCTCAAACAATACACTGGAATAATTGGGTTTAAGAAAGCTTTTAACACTGCCACAAATCATGGCATGACATAAACACTTAGACCTTTTCTTTGAGGGAGAGTTATTAGACTAGATTTCCTTATATTTCTGTATAAGGAATTTCACAGATGAGGACATTGAGGAATAGGCCAGTTAAGTGACTTTCCGCAAATCACGTGGTCCGCAAGTCTGTTATTCTGTTGGAATGAAAACCTAGTGTGAAATCTAAACTCCACCCCTCCAAGTAGTTGGGTGCCTCCCATGTACTAGTCATAATTCAGGTGGGAAGGATCCAGTCATAAACAAGACAAAAATCTCTGATTTTCCAGAGAGAAGGACTGGATTTGCTTTACTTTTAGACGTGATATATGAGTTGAGGAATGAAGAATGAGAAGATGGCCATCCAAAGAGCCAAGGGAGGGACTTCACAGGCAGAACAAGAGCAAAGGGCCTTAGCTGACACAGAAAGCAGTCAGTAAGGGAAGAGTGCTAAAGAATGGGGTCCAAGAGAGATGCATAGACCAGATTACACAGAGCGTTGAAGGTCAGTATAAAAAGGTTAAATTTATTTTCAGGGCTGTGCGAAGCTGCTAGATCGTCTTAAGAAGTAGCAATGATCTAATTTTTGTCTTTGAAAAGATTGTATTTGTGGCTGCAATGTGGATTATAGGCTACAGGAAGGCACGTTTAAAAACAGGAAGGCTGGTGACCAGATTATTGGAGGAGCTGGGATGAAAGATGATGGAGCTTGGAAGATATGTCAGAGGTGTCACAGAATACCTGGCACAAAGTAAGTGCTTAATCAATGGCAGCAATTATCATAATTAGTCCAAGGAAGAGCTCTATGACCCCTCTATCATGTTTTTGTCGGGCCATTGTTAGGGACCACAACCAACATTGCTCCCTTACCTAACTCACTTGTTGTGGTCCTTACTTTCCCAAACAGCAGAAAACATTTCTCCAACTAAAACAAGATTTATACTATTGGAATTATAATAAATTTTCTGAAAAAGCATTTTATTTATTTATTTATTGGTGAGGAAGATTGTCCCTGAACTAACAGCTGTGCCAATCTTCCTCTATTTTGTATGTGGGACGTCGCCACAGCATGGCCTGCACAGTGTGCAGGTCCACGCCTGGGATCCGAACCCATGAACCCCGGGCCGCTGAAGCAGAGCACTTGAACTCAACCACTATGTCACCAGGCCAGCCCTTGAAAAAGCATTTTAGACAGTGCCTTGCTCAATCTGTTTATTTCATACTAACCATAGCATTTTAAAGATTCTGATGTTAGCATAAATTAGTAAGGATAATTAGATAAAATGTTCATTTTTCCCTGATCTTTGTTCTCAGACATAAAATTAGTGGTATTCGTGAGTAAAAGTGAAAATAATTTGTTACTTTATTTCCTCAGTTCCAAGAGGTTTCTACTTCTTTTAATCACATTTTAAAATGTTTGGAATTGGGAACCCTTTCGCAACTGATGCGTATAATGAAGGAAATAATGTTTCTTTTTTCCTGAAAAATTGTTATTAAATAGGCAGCATACCTTTCAATTAGTACATTTTTTGAATCAGGAAATAAGAGTGTTTGAAAATAATAAGTACATAAATAAGAAAAAACAAAACAAAAACCCCTCATAATCCTCAAACATTGTTGGTTAATAAATGAGAGTTTTCTCAACAACAGAGAGGCAATATTGAACGTGACTATTCACTTTGCAGCATATGATGATTATAACAGGTAAAAGTTATGTATTATAGAAATTCACAATATTGAAACGTATTGCTATAATGAAAGCCCTCTAGTACTATGAAAAAAAAATTGCTTCTCATATAATTTAGGAAGAAAAGCTTCAGGTTTTTAATTTAAACTATGATCTCAATAAAGACATCACTGAGAGAGAATGTTGTCCAAATTTGATAAGAAAAAAAGAAAATGAGCACAACAGAATGTTGAAATAATGTGATTAACCTCTGGCTTAGAAAGAAACTCCTAGAAGGTCTGTCATTGCCCAGATTTCTTTCAGCATAAGGCTAGGGAACAGGTATTTCATCTAAACCCTTATCATATCCTTTAGGGATTAAGAGCTAAGAGGGGGGAGCAAATTACATAGTACATATTATTCTATATTATAGTAGAGATGTGTAGTATAGTATAATAAAACTATAGGAAAGGACATAGGTAAACTATGGCCCTGTTTTCAATAAAATCTAAATGGAAGAGGAGTGCCAGCATATAAATGATTATCATAACAATACTAAACAATTCTCATGAACGTACAAGTGCATCACGTTTTGCCCATTAAATGTTTCTAAAGTTTGACCTGTGAAACAGTCTTTGAAAAAGGCAGAAAATCCCACATTGACTTCCATTATAATACCAGATATATAGTTTTCTCCATCACTTTAGTTATCTTGTCACTTTAACTTAGTTTCTTAGCTGTCTAGTCTCTTTTAAACAATTAAGTCTATAAATACTTTACGTGGAATACTTATCACAAATTCTTTTTGATACAAATAGGTACCACTAATTAAATTCCTTGAATCACTTCCAATATTCAAAGACATTCTTAAATGAGCTAGCTAATATATGTGATATCTGGAGGCAGAGAGCTTCTTTTAACAAATGACTTAAATTGTATGTAGTAAATGAGAGCAGTTCTTGTTCCACGTAGTCGATGTTCTAGCCATGAGAAGGAATCAAGAAAATTACTCCATTAGTGTCAATGGTTGAAAAATAATGTTACCTCTTTATAATGAAGCACTGAATAGTATTCAGAAATCTTGCCTATAAACTTGTTCTTTCCACCTGAGAGATATTGCATATGGTTGCTCTTAATTTTCCTCCCCAGTTCTATAGTTTAATATAAACGATCAATTCATTATGTAGTATGTTTCATAAAGTGTATGCAGCATTTACATTTTCATTTGTGTCCCGTATGTACATAGTGTATTTTGTAATCCACTATAGGGAACAGAAAGGAATGACCCTTCCTGCTATTCTCTTTATCCGAGGTTTGACTTTTTCCTATTATTTCCCCTAGAGGAATTCAGGAGATATAGATTAGAATGCTGATTCTTAGGATAATGGCCTTCCTGCTTTAATTCAGTCGATAAATCATTGCTTTCCCTGCAAAACAGTGTGTTTCCTTAGAGAAAATAAATGGGCTCATTGCCTATGCAGAGCTAGGTAGAAACACAATGGAGAAACTTTTGACACGGTGTGTGGCTGCTGGTTGAAATGCCAACAGAGGCATTAAGGGATTGAGTACAGACAGAAAAAGAGAATCAATGAATAGACGAAGTAAGTAGTTATGAGCTATAGTAGAAACGGTGTGGAACCCAAAAGCTGTTGGCACATAAAGTAGAAAACTATATAGTTCAGGATACAACTTAGCTTTCTTTGGTTCCTCTTCATCTCACTCCATTCATCTAATCAATTAGAAAGGCCAAGATTGGTCCTCATCTCCGAATCATATCCCAAATTCCACCAATCTCCATTTCCTCCAAACCACCTGTGGGTAAATCATCGTCATCTAGCTAGTCGCATTTCTTCCACTCTGACCTGAAGTGGCTCCCGTTCAACACCATCCCCAAACCCATCCACAGGCGGTGGTTATCTTCACTTACCTGGAGTTTCTCACTCCCCTGCATTAAACCATTTCATGGCTACTAACAGTAGTTAGAATAAAATCTAAATTCTTTACCAATCTTTCAATCCCAGTATGATCTGTGCCCATATTCCTCTGTCTGCATCTCACATTCCTGTTCCCTGTCTCCTAAACTCCAGCCAGACCTGGCCTTTCTTCTATTCCTGGAATATGAAAAGCTTGTTTCTACCACGGGATCTTTTCCCTGGCTGTTTCTTCCCTGAGATACTCTTCGTCCTGATTTTTGCATCCCCTGAATGCTCTTCCTTCAGCTTCTTGTCATTAGATCTCAGCTGAATCTTCACCTTCTTGTGACGAACTTGCCTGGTCCCTTGATCTTAAGCAGCTCTATTTTTCAATCCAGCACATCTCCCTGTTTTACTTCTCTGTATAACACTCACCAATAAAATATATTTCCTTCTTGACTTCCTGTTTTTCATTTAATTACCACCTGCCTCCCTTCCTCCATTAACTAGATTGTAAATTCCACGAGAGCAGGAAACTTGCCCGTCTTGTACCCTGTTCTACCTCCAAGCCTAGAATAGTGTCTAACAAATACAAAGTGCTCAGTGACTCTTTATTAAATAAATGAATACTGCATTCTTACTTCTGGTCTTTACCTCATTAAATTAGGATTGTCTGTGATCTGTCAGAACTTCCTTCAGTTACCTCCTTTGGAACTTCGTCATTTCCAGATAGAGATGCTGGGTGGGCTCATAGAGTACTTATAATTTCCAATTTGACCATTTATGCAATTAGCATTTACTAAATATAGAAATATTAAGTATATAATATGAACAAAAACAATCTCAAACTCATATATAATTTGAAAAATCCTAATGAAACTGGATAGGTATTTAGTCCATTTGCTTGGGAATCATGCTGATGTTTGCTAAATAATTTTCTTCTTCTTTTTTCCTTTGTTAATTTATCACTACAGCTTGTCCTAGTCCTGCACGTATATATAAATACATATATATAATTTTTTTTTTGATGAGGAAGATTGGCCCTGAGCTAACATCTGTTGCCAATCCTCTTTCTGCCTGAGGAAGAGTGGCCCTGAGGTAACATTTATGCGAATCTTCCTCTACTTTATACATGAGATGCCGCCACAGCATGGCTTGATGAGTGGTGCATAGGTCTGTACCCAGGATCCAAACCGGTGAACCCCAGGCCACCAAAGCAGAGCATGCAAACTTAACTGCTATGCCACCAGACCAGACCCTCTGTATATTTTTTATCTATTACATGAAACCTAAAACATTGAGTATTTTTTTTTTTGTGAGGAAGACTAGCCCTGAGCTAACATCCACTGCCAATCCTCCTCTTTTTTGCTGAGGAAGACTGGCCCTGGGCTAACATCCATGCCCATCCTCCTCCACTCTACATGGTCGCTGCCACAGCATGGCTTGATAAGCCGTGTGTCTGTCCACACCCGGGATCCGGACCTGCAAACCCCGGGCCACCAAAGCAGAGCATGCAAACTTAACCACTACGCCACCAGGCCGGCCCCAACATTGAGTATTTTAATTATGTGCATCCTTAGTATTACAATTAAATATTACCCCCAAAAAAGTTTCCTTTTATACTTTTCTTGTGTAGATATTGCAGACGAGTCCACTTTGGATAAGACAGCCTGCTTGGAATTCTTCCTATTATGTTTTCAACACCTGACCTTGGAAGTCTGACAAGCTACAATTTCATCTCCTATGGAGGATATAGTTAGAAAGAGACTGACATATAAATATCTAATGCCTCTCCAAATGCACACCAAATATTTATACACCATTGTCCACAGTCTCACCAAATATTGCTACAATCAGTCCTTTAAAAGGGAGATTTTATATATCTCAAGCAAACCTGACACCTGAAAAATCCAGAATTACACACAATCTAAATAAGGGCATGGTTATACAGAGAATAGTTCCAAACAGAATAGAATGACAGAAATTTTGCCTGGAAACCAGAAATCATCTAGTTTAACTATCTCATTTCATAGTTTAGGAACCAGAAACCGAGGAGAAAAAAAATAGATTTGAACTACACTTGGGAAAAGTAATAGAATAGTATTTAAAAACTAGGTCACTTGATGTTCATCCCCCAAATCCAGGAGCTATTTAATTGCTTGGCCCATAGTATGTACTCAATAAATATTTGTTGAGTTATTGTTAAAGGCTTATGTTGTTTTTATTCTATGTTAAAACAAATCACAAGTACATATCATGTAAAGAAATCTTTGAGTGTTTATAGCATTGCATGATTGCTTAACCCAGTTAAGCACGCCTGGGTTCTAAGCCTGATCTGCCAATGTCACATCATGAACGTGTTGAGACTGTAATTCTAGGTTAGGTCCCCAATATTAACAGTTAACAATTCCTCTTTTAAAGGAATTGATCATAGGTGTGCTTGAGTTTTAACTGAACCGACCAATGGTCAATTCCACGTAGCACGCAGGGAAATATTATCCTTGCATTTAGAGCTATAGCTGCTTTCTGCAGAACCTGGCACAGTTTGCATCTCTGCCTTTTTGAATCATGGTCAATGCCTTTGCTCATAAAGAACCCCTCCATTTCTGGTTTCTCGATGCCAGATTGTTCCCGCTGCTATTGTCTCTCAGCAGGCCAAAGCTATGTAGCATCCTTTAACACGGAGGAGTTTGTCAACATTGTCAGTCCTCCATATTTATGAAGCATTGCGTTTGTGGGATGAAATATAGCCAACGCCATGTCGTTTCCAGCCTGCCTTTTCCATAGCTGTCATTTCTTTGGCTCGAAGTGGGTAGTGCTTACTTTCCAGGGAGCAAATGTAGCCTTCTTTCAGAGTGGCGTTTGGAAAGGGATTTACATTCTCATACTAAACACACTTCTTATTCTGAGTATTAAAAATCAGCAGAATTACAAGAAAGAAAAAGAGGGGAAACAGATGCTGAAAAGTCCAGAAATCTTTTTGAGTCTTTCAAAACACAGTAGAATTGAAAGTTTTTAGACACTAGCAACTATATATGACATTTGCCAAATTCAAGATCAATTTTAAAAAATACCTGCTTTTGTGCATAAATAGATCATCAATTCAGCTCTGCAAAATGTTATGACATTCAGAAACATATATGGTTTTGCATGACATAGAATTCAAGAACTACCTGCAATGTACTTACAGAGGGACTGCACAAAATTATGAGAAATACAAACAAAAAGATGTAAATTCAGCAACCTACAATAGGAGCATTAGAGGTCTTAAAGCCTTCACCCGTTATTAATTCCTGACAGTTAATTCTAAGTAAATGTCACAGAGAAAAATCTGTATTTTGAGATAACATTCCAAGAATGCTAAATCACAATAAAACAGTTGTAGGGACAAAACACACAGTTGACAGTTTTTTGTTTTGGGCTGATCAGGAGTAACAAAGTGACAAAACGTCAGTTCACAACCGTGGCTTTAAAAAATCAAACTCTATTTACCACTGTTTTAAAATATTCCTTTTTGATTTTTTAATAATAAAACACTGTTAAGGTGGTATAATTAGCTATTTATTAAGGATACAGTGTTATTAATACTTAACATACTATTTCTTTGGCTTCATAAGAAAACAATGTATTGCAGGTTGTAGTTGAAGTGAGTACAGTTATTTAGTGAGAAAAAATATAAGGTAGGTTTCTGCTACTTCAAAGAAAGAAAATTCCACCATTTCAAACAGTGTCTTTATACCTAAATTAAGTTAGAATTAAAATATTTTAGGAGTGATCTGCTTGTATACAGGCAATACTTAAGTACCATTTTATTGTTCTAGCATAATTTTCTTTGAGATGTTCCACTCTTCATTTTACAACATCAAGGTTGTTTTGTTCAGGAAAAAAAGCTCAAAATATACATGATGTAGGACGATGAAAAATGCAAACATTAAAAGAGCATTAATGATGTAAATAGTTCAGCAAATATTATCCATACTGTTGCAGCCCATTTGTTCTTTTTTGTTGTGTTTTATATTGCTGTATTATGATAAACTGTGGTTTCACATCATTCACCAGCAATTGGGTTATAGCTGTATTGCAATTTGCTTAATTGGTATCAAAGCAAAAATTATGCTGTACTGGACAGGTTGTTAACAGAATGTAGCAAAAAGAGAAAGATGTCATCTCTAGCAAATCTGAACATCACAATAAATGCTATCCCTATCAAGCCAAGTAGATTGGTTTTAAATGTCATGATGAATAATTAGGAACTCTGAGCAGGATCTGTGATCATTCAGAAAGTATTCTATTAAAATACTGTACACTTCTGGCTAGAAACTTTGAATTTTTAAATCATGTATTAAGAAAAAATGCTAAAGAAAAAAGATAATATTGTGCCATCAAAAGCAGAAAGTTAATTTTTGCCTTAGGAGTAAAAGGGCAATTTTTAAAAAGTGAAGCACTCAAAATAAATGTACTTACCCCAGGATGAACAAGACCTGCATTTTTCATGATCAGAATTCAAATTTCTATCCACTTTGGATTCTTGACCCCTTTATGCATCAAAGAATTGTGAAAAGGATTCTTAAAATTCATTAATTAGACAAAATCATAGACTTTCAAAGATCTATTTTATTTATATACATACACACACATCCCTATACCTATATCTCTCTATTCATGTTCATGTAAGCATAAAGCGTAAAGCCAACTTTCTATAAGCTACTTGAAAATGGAATATCGGACTTGAAAATAAAATAGTAGATTTCTCATACATAAATATAATTCTTTATGATGTTTTACCTCTCTAATTATATTTCAAAGCCTTATTTTAAAAGTAAATGCATCCCTTCGTCACATACTGATAGCAGAGAAAGAAGATGTAGCAGTTAACTTAGTGACAACTGAAGATCAACCTGCATTAAAAAATAGAAACGGTAATTTCTAAAATGATACTTCCCATGTAAAGCCAATATAATTGTGAGGTGTATCAGATGCCTTCCGACATATGATTTTACACACACATTCTGCTTTAGCATATATCTGTGTACGAGTAGACAAATATAAGTATGTGGAAGCAAGAGTGAACACCCCTATTCCTTCAATAAGTGATAGTTGAGTATTACTAACATGGTTCTATGCTATTCCATCTGACAGATTCAAGAGGTGCATCATAGATTCATTGAATATTGTGGCCAAAAGGGAATTTTGAGATCTTTTAGTACAAATTCATCATGCAGTTCAAAATGTCAATCAAAATATATTTAAATATATTATAGGTGAATATTTTCATCAAGCAGGTCTTATGATAATGTACATACACACTGAGACAGACATTAATCATTTTCAATCTCGGCTGCATATTAGAATCATCTGAGAATTTCTTTTTAAAAGTACCCATACCTCGGCTCCCCATCCCCAGAGAGATTATTTAATCCTGTGAAGTCTGGCTATCAGTGTGTTCTAAAACTCACCATCAGTATATTTCTAAAGCACACGCTAATGTGCAGCCAGGGTGAGAACCACTGACCCACATAAATCATGTAAATAGTGACTGTTAGGACGAGATATCAAAATGCAAATGCAAAATGTCAGAAATGAGCAAAGTCTATTTCCAAGTTAAAACAAATTGTTAATATTGCAAACCAGATTCATACATGTAAATTCGTATCAACAGTTCCTTCCGTGTTTATTAAATGAATCATTATGCATACATATTTTTAAATTTTAAATTAAGGTTATTTTACATTTCTATGACATTGAAGTTGTTAAGAAGCACTTTAAAAACATTAATTGTGCTTTACAATATCCCTATAAGCTACATATTATTATTTCTGTTTTACAAATGGGAAAACACAGGCACAAAGAGGCTAAACTAATTGCCCACAGTCATGCAACTAATGAACGTTACAGCCGAGAAAAAAAGGGGGAGATCCTAATTCTTAATTTCCTTCTCTAATACAGTTTTCCATAGGGGTGGAGAAGGGACAAAACCCTGCAAAAAAATACTTTAAATTTAGTGCTTTTTTTTTTTAGAGGGTACTCTGTCATCATCTGCAAACATTTATTATGCAGCTTCTGTGGAGAGGTAGCATGCCAGAAACAGGGAATGTGAAACAGTACAGGCCTGTAGAGGAGCAGAAATGTGTCTCCCTGGCTTGATTATTTTTAAAAACAAAAGACTCATGAAGAAACTTTGACCTTCCCCTTAATTGCCTGAAAGAATTTAAGATAGAAGGCTCGTTTCAAGAAGGAGCTATCACCATAGATAACTATAGTATAATATGAACTACATGTAGTAGATAGGGAGGAACATAGCAAAGCCTATTTGGTCAAAGTCCTCTCCATGTTTCACTGTCTTTGCAAGGCATGGCCAACGTATCTTTACCAAACATTTGCTTTTCCATCTCGATGTGAATTGCCTTCCTCCTCTTTAAAGTCCCAAATCACTACCTCCAACATCCTTCTTTATCTTTAGCTGAAGATGGTATTTAAGGTGGTGGCTTTGGCCATTTTGGCAAGTTACTCAGTTTTCCTGGATTTCTCCCATGTATACATGTTATTAAACTTGTATGATTTTCTCCTGTTGTTTTGTCTCATGTCAATTTAATTCGTAGACAAGACAGAAGAACCTAGAAGGGTAGTAGAATATTTCTTCCTCCCCTTCAGGCCCAAGAGCCTCCATTTCATGTACTGAATCAAGAACTTTCATTCCACATATAGGACCAAGAACCTCCATTCTAAATATAGGACTAAGGATTTCTGTCTGAGGTGAGCACACACAAAATAAACCACGATACAAATGTCATATATGCAAACAGCCAAATTGTGGTGAAGAAAGAACTATAAGGATTTAGAGGTAATCTTGAGAAAAGTCTGAAATCAAACTAGTATAAAGACATGAAAAATTTCAAGGCAGAAATATGTATAAAATGTTTGGGAACTATTAATTTCTTCATTTCTTTTGATCTCTGTATCCATGGAGGAGAGTGTAGATGATTAAGTTCAGAAATGTGGTAAAGACCAAAGGGTGAAAAGACTTGAATAGCTGTCTAAGAAGTTTGGATTTTACCCTATAGACAAAAGAGAAAACCATTGATAATTTTTAGGTAGAAAGGCAAACTAGTACATAGGAATATTAATCAAAAACATAATTTATAAGAAAGATTCAAATTGGAGAAACCAGAGACAAGGAGATTAATTAGGGTATCAATTGTTGGGTGAGGTGGAGAAAAACCTGGTCATTAGCGGCAAGTTTGGGAATAGAAAGAAACACATGGATTAGCAAGACCTTTGAAAAGCAATATTAAAAGACTTGGTAAATAACTGACTATAGGAAGAGATGGAGGAGAATATGAAGGTGATATACATGTCTCAACATGTGATACTCTCCATATCATCAAGCTGGGTCTTAAATACATTTTGTGATGTAAGACTCCCTTTTATATGTGGCAGCCCATTTCATATTAGGATGGCCCTAATTACTAGAAAGCTTGTTTTATTTGGCAAAAATTTCACCCTATTGTAACTTTCATCCATTGATTCTTGGTTTATTCTTATGTCACTCCAGCTCATAGACTCAATTTTTTTTTCCTCTAAAGGATCAGAGAGGCCTTGCAAGCCATATGGTTCCTATCACAATTACTCATTTCTGCTCTTGTGGGGTGAAAACAGCCATAAACAATACACAACATGAATGAATATGGCTGTGTTCCAATAAAACTTTGTTTACACAAACAGATAGCAGGCCAGTTTTGGCCCAAGGGCCAGAGTTTGCTGTCTCCTGCTCCAGTTCATAACTACATATGACATATTTTAAGGCGGGTTTTATCCTCCAAACTTTCTACAAAATCCTCTTCTCCAGCCTCAATATGACCAGATCCTTTGACTATTCCTGATAGGACAGAATTTTGAATCATATTTCCATGCTTTTCAGCAATGTATCCAAATATTTGTTAGACCGTGACACTCATAGTTTAATAAATCCCTCTCAAACGGTCAGACGAGCAATAGCGTGGGGTTATTGACTCCCTTTTTTTGAATACTGAGTCTACTAGCAAATTCTATGACTGAGTTAACTATTCATGATAGCCACATTACTTTGCTGACTCATGCATTAGATTAAGACTCCTTTGCACTTTGAGGGGATGCACTGCTATCGAGGCTGCTACCGCTGCCCTCCATGACTCTCACTTTTGCTAATTGTTCTAATTGGGGACACAATTAGTAAAGGCTGTTGTGTGCTCAACGTTCTAGAAAATCAGATGCAACCACTCAGCGCCTAATGATCTAGCTCCTTACCTCCAAAAGCCTAGTCTGGACTATGTCTTCTCTGTTTCAGATTCTAGATGATTCCTAGTTCTGGTGATTTCCTTATTGTCCTGTGAGCTGGAAAGGATCTGAGGAGTAATGGTCAGTGGAGGCCAGAGATCAGATTCATCTACACTGGGCTCTGTTCAAACTGGCCATAGGTAGAGGAGCTATTTGCTGAGACAGGAATAGTGCCATTCCCATTCCCTGGAGATCATGAACTTCCTGGAAATTTAGGTCAATGATGTCTGTTATTGCATCTGTGGCCTTTGGTCAGAGGGTAGAATTAATAACTATCAATGATCCTTTATTATATGCCTTTTGTTTTTAACTTGAACTTTAGTGAAGACCATCGGAAGAACTGGTTCTGCTATTCCAACCAGCCACTCGTCATCAAGTCAACCTTTGTAACTGTCTTCATGGCATTTATCACTACGTGGAATTGTGTTTATCTATTTGTCTATCTATTTATTTATATATTCTTTCTCATAGAATGTAAGCTCCTGAGAGCGAAGACTTCTTTGGGCTAATACCTGCAATGTTCCAGGAACTATTTGTTACTAGAAGATCAGTGGTGAATGAGACCTAGGCTTTGCTCTCAAGGATCTAACCTTTTATGGGGAAGCAATAAAAATATGCAAAAAAATATAATATATAATAATTCCTAATGTGCTTAGCTCTAATGTAATGCCCCTATGTTTTTTTGCCTGAACTGTATGATAACTTCTCTATTTTTCACTAATACACTCAACTCTTCATGTCTATTCTAGTTATCTGATGCTATGTTACGAACATCCTAAAACTTGGATTGAAACAGCATGTATTTCACTCCTGAATCTGTAATTTGGGCAAGATTCCAAATTCTGTTTCTGCTCCTTTAGGTGTCAGCTTGGAGAGCTGGAAGACTGGAATCAAATGGAGGCCTGTTATCTCGCAAGTCTGGGAGTTGAATCTGGCTGTTGGCTGGGACCTTGTCTTGGGCTACTGGCCAGAATACCTAAATGTGACCTGTCCATGTGGTCTCTCTGCTTCATGACACACAACACAGGAACTGATTTCAGGGAGGAGCATCCCAAGAGAGATCTTGACAGAAACTGTGGTGCCTTTTCTAACCTAGCCTCGTAGTCATGCAGTGACAATGGTGCCATCTTTCATTCTTTAGGAGAAAGTCACTAAGGCCAGCCTATATTCCAGGGGAGAGGAAACAGTCTCCATCTTTTTCAAGGGAGGAGCGTGGACATGTTTTAAAACCACCATAGTCCTTCCTTTGTGTGCCACAAATTACCTACATTTCTTCAACATGAAAAATACCTCATCCCCTCATAAGGCCTCCCAAAAGGCCCTACAGCATTGAGCTCAAGCTTGAGGTCCAGAATTTCATCACCTATAGCAGGTCAAGTGACTCCTGGGGTGCGGTCACTGCTGCTCTTCAAGTAGTTTCTCTCAGTCTGAAGACCTTGAACTAAATAAAAGTTATCTGATACCCCATACAAATGGCACTGCATACAATGGTGGGACAGGCATAGAATAACCACTATAAACACATCCATTCAAAAGAAGTAGAGAACAGCAGTCACTGGCCCATAACAATGTTGAATTCCAGCCAGGCTCATGTTGCTAGTCCTAATTTCTGGGAACAGTTTTCAAAAGCTCTTAGTGCTGCCCTCTGGGCTCTTGGCTCCACCCTTTGAGTCATCTTTCCTTTTACATGAAGCATAGCTGGTTGTTTGTAACTGATTATTTTCCTCAGTCTCCTTCCTGCTCGTAATAGTTCTGGAGCCCAAACGACTCTTTTCACTTTGTAATGTGTCTGTCTCTTTTAGTTCAAGATGATACAATTAAAAAAATCCTTAGACAAAAGCCACCCACACCCTCAAAAACTCTCTTCAAGATGAGTCTTGCTCTACTTTAGGCTCCCTGGAACGTGGCTGTAGAGACAGTTCTCTCAAGATTCTTAGAGGGCCTTTTGTCTATTTGAAAGAATATATGGCATCCCCCTTAAATCTTTCTGAGGTCTTAACAAAGACTTTTACAGTTATGTCTTTGGTTTTATCTTTAGACCATGTTTTTCTGAGAGTGCCCTAGATTTGATCTTTGCCTGGAAGCTGTTATTTAATTATAGCATCTTTTGCAATCCGGAGAGTCTGGGAATAAGAAATCATTTTATTTTTGAACCCAGCAAGCCCCGGCCCCTTTATATTTAACAATTCTTTCTTTAGCTTTTCTTTCTCCTCTCACATTTTACTATTAAGTAACTAGAAGAAGCTGGCAGCACCTTAAGCACTCTACCCGGATATCTCAGCAGGATGATCCAATTCCTTTGGGTATATTTTCCATTTTTCCACCTTTTGATGGGAGGAGTTTCAAGGAAGTTGTAGACATCTGTTAAAACCCACACAGTATCCAAGTACAACAACAAACATGAGGTTAAGGAAAGAGCCTTCGATTAGGCACATGTGTGTGGTGATGGATTGTAATTAGTATTTGGGTGGTGAACATGACTTAATCTAGGCACAAATAGAAGTATAATGATGTACACCTGAAATTTATACAATGTTATAAACCAATGTTACTGCAATAAAAAATAAATTAAAAAAAGAAAAGAAACAAAAATTTTAAAGAAAGGAAAGATCCCTGAGCCAGGAGTCTAAACAGATTCTAACTCCAATTTTATCATTACGAAGTAATATGACCTTGCCCATATTAAAATTTAGAAAAGAGTTTTGTAATAAATGAAGGTATGTGTAATTATTTTCTGAAAATTAGGCATCTCTATCAGGCAAATAATTTTAATAAATGGAAAAACAGAATGAGGTTTAATCTGATATACTCATTCATGTTGAAACTGTGAAGACTACTGATGATATTCCTGTTTTATAAAATATTCTCAAAACATCCAGGTATAAGTATACGAGAGATTAATACAAAATTCTCCTTTTTTTTTGAAATTATGAGCAACCGACCATTTATAGTTTTCCAATAATACTCCAGGGTCCCAATGTCCCTCAGACAATAAAGATAGCAGCTCAATACTTTTAGCATAAGCTCCTCAGCACCTAAGATGAAACCATACACGGTACGATTGAAGTTATGTCAAGCAGCTAAAACTTCAATTATCATTTCCCCATCAGTCCTGATCCTCGAGTCTATTCCAGGGAGATTAAATTATGTCATTTGGTTGAAGAACCATTGTGGCCATCTAGCTCAGCGATATACCAACCAAAGACATATAAACTAGGAAGCAGGACATAATGAAATCATGAAGACCTGCGCAAGCAAAAAGGAGTTTTAGGCATTAGTCATTAGGCAAAGGAAAAATCATTGGAGAATTTCGAGCATAGACGTATTGAGGAAAAATGAGTTGGCAACTATATCATCATTGAATGATAGGAGTGACAAAGTGCTATATCTATTAAATATTTAATGGAGTTAAAGTAAATTTAAATAGCAGTTTTATATATTTTAAAATATTGTCAAGAACAAGCCTATGATAATAATACCAATGTAATTGGTTAAAAAAATGTAAGAATCTGTATTTTTGGTGAAAAATCCTTAAGGAATCTTTATGCTATGTATGGTCTCAACTATGCCAAAAAGATAAAATGCTTAAGAACAGTTTTCAGGATCTGCCAAAAGATGGGGAATTTTGCTAAAACACGTAAATTGGTTAATCGATTGGAAAGGTTGACCAAATACTACTAAAGCTGTTAGATGTACACAAGCTATGAGAAGGGCTAGGGGACTAAAGAATAGAAGATCCTCCTATAGAGAGCCAATCAGGGTCTTTGAGAGGAAACGAAATTAATTTTGAATTTACCTTAACAGGCTAGAGTTTGGGATATGGTCCATTGCTTGCTATTAACAGTGTTAACAAAGACTTATAAGAAAAGAGAGATGAGTGACCATTTTACTTTTAAAAAGTATTAAAAATGATTAATGTTTTCCTAAATTGAAACAAAGTACATGTGAAATACACAACAAAAGTAGCATTCCAAAAAAATACATATGGAAATTAGAACCAGAAAATAAAAGCATTTGCATGACTATAAAGAAAATGATTCACAAACAACTAAGTCCAAAACTAATTTCTGAAGGACTGTTTCCTATCCATCATTGATATGATGTAGTCTTGACTACAGAGACATTTGAAATTAATGAGCCATTATTTGAACCCAATAAACCTGATTTTGGTTTTCTTTATAATATCCAAGCATTGGAACATTGAAATAAGAAGAAATTGAGAAATAGCATATGGTACTAGCTATTGTATTAAGAAGTGGTGAAAATCATGCTATTTGTGACCACAATGTGTGTGTATAGTAAAATTTTCTCTGTTAATAATTCTAATATGATATGTAAAATTCATGGTTTGTTTCTGAATTCCAGTTGCTACAATATCAGCTGATTGAAGTTTCTTGCAATTGAATTTAACAAGAAAACTAAAAACTAACATCAGAAAACTAGTATAATTTGACATTATTAACAACACAACAAGTTATATTAAATGTCTTATTACAACAACAATTATTGCTATTGCCAAAAATAAATTTAATGGAATAAATACGAACTAATTTATTGTCTGTATATCTTTATTATATTGTTAATTCAAAAGTTGTTGAACCTTCAACAAAATACCTAGACGTGCACAATAGTAATGAAATTCAGTCATTGTGGATATTTTGTCAACTGTCGTTTATCTTTGATATCTTTGCTAACTTTTGCTAATTTAAAAATTATGGCTTTGTACACTTTTATATTTTGGCATTATGAAGGTATATTTGTCAAAGTAGCAGGGGAGAACATATTATATTTAACAGTATCTTAGTTTGATTTACTCACACACATGGGCCTCCATCTTTCCCTCTGGCTTTGTAAATTTTCTAGGCAGCACATTTTAATCTCTCCAGTCTGGACTCTTCTTTGCAGCTCCAGACCCTAGCTTCCTACTTGACATCTCCACTTGAATGTCTCATATAGACTTGAAACTTAACATATCCAAAATAAAACTCTTGATACCTCCCAAATTTGTTACTGTATGCCTTATTTCTATCACAGTATAAAGCACCTCTAAACACTTGGTTATCATCTGAAGGTCAACCTCAACACACCCAATCCATCATTCATATGGATTATATATTCAAGATATATTTTAAAACTCTTCTATTTCTGTGACCATTACCTTAATCCAAGCTGTGATCATATTTTAAGATATATGTTTTAACTTTGAATTCAGTAAATATTGATAGGTATAATCCACACAACAAAAGCTCTTTGGGGTCTTCAATATTTAAAACCAAAACATTCGAATGGCTCCACTAGACTGTAAGCTTTGTGAGTGTGAAGATGATCTGCTTTGCTCACCACCGTAGACCAGCACCTAGCATAGTGTCTGGCACAAGATATTTGTTGAATGAATAAATGCATGGTTGATGAAACAGTTTTAGTGGAATGTGGGATGAGAACCAGATTGCTAGGAATTAGATAAAGAGTGAGTAAATAGGAAATGTCATCAGCATGGATAAACAACTCTTCCAGAGGTTTCTCAGAAAATTAAATGAGATAAGCAGTAAAGATGTTAAGGAAAGAGGCAGGGCCAAGAGATTGTTTCAAGATGTGAGATTTGGCCCAGTGTAATTTGCATGCCCTCATAGTTGTATGTGCAAGAATGTGCTCTAGTTGAATTCCTTTTGTTTTGTGTGTCATGATAAGTGCACACTCTGTTTGAGATCCTTTGATAGTCCCTTTCCAGATGCCTCCCCTTCCACACCTCTGATATAAGGTCACAACATGTGGATTGAAGCATTTTGTAAGTCTCATTGCCTTCGGGAGGTCTTCAAAGAATGAAATGTACTTCTGGCTCCCTGTGTATCATGGCGACAAAGAAAAGATATACCAGCTAGGCACCGTTTTGAGATATAGTCATAAATGAAAGAAAATTTCCTTCCTTCAGTTTGCAATGGGGAAACAATAGCAATTACTGATATCACAGCCCTGGAAAACACCAATGAGGGATGGAACACAGTATGAGACACAAATACTGCCAAGTGAGTGTGTGCGAAGCTGAGAAGGAAGCAATCTGGGTGAGCAGTTTCAAGTGGTGCAGTGCCATTCACTGTCTAGAATAAACCTGTACATTTAAACATGTGCTTTTCCCTAGGGTATTCTTTATCTGAATCTCTCTGCCCCCTCTCTCTTTTTTAAACTCTGATTTTGAACTGCTGGCTCGTAGATTCCTGTGTGACTTTGCTGCAGCCTTAATTCCCTTTAAGGTCAGTCCTGCCTGGCCATTCAGAACACATGTGGCTCTCTCTCTCTGATGCTTCCCATTTGCCAACTTAGAATTAGGAATGGTCCTTCTAGAATCAGAGAAGAAAGAAAAAAGATTTAAAGATGAAAAGTAAAATCCATGATATAGGTTTAATAAGCACACTGAATGTAAAATAAATGATGGGTGTAAAAAATGGTTCTGTGGAAATTGTTTTAGTGTGAAAAGAACTACTATTTTCAGCCTCACAAAATGTATGCTGTTTCCATCAGGATAATTGAATTAACAAGATATAGTGGGCCAACTGGTGGTCCCCAAAAGATATGTCTGTATGCTAATCCCTGGAACCTGTGAATATTACCTTATATGACAAAAGAATAAATATTACATTATATGGCAAAATATATGATTAAGCAAGGAGGAGATTATCCTGGTGGGTTCTAAGTGCAATCACATGCATTCTCATGACAGAGAGTTTTGAAACAGAAATACACAGGAGAAAAGAGGAAAAGGCAATATGACTACAGAGGCAGAGAATGGCCAAGGAATGCCTGTAGCCACCAGAAGCTGAAGAGGCAAGGAACAAATTCTCTCCTAGAGCTTCATGACGAAGTCCTGCCCTGCTAACACCTGATTTCAGACTCTGACCTTCAGAACTGTGAGAGAATAAATTTCTGTTTGAAGCCTCCCGATTTGTGGTAATTTGTTATGGTAGCACCAGGAAACTAATATACAAGATAAACAGAGTCATATTACTTTTGTTTTCTTCAAGTTCAATTTATAGAGCTACATATATGTATATGTATGCATGTATGCACGCAATGATTGCTACTCTATTGTTAGGCTACTAGGAAATCAACTGAAGAAATGCAAAACCCAAATTATATGGCACCAGTGAGTAAGGGCTGAGCAGTGAATATGTGCCACATCTCTCTCCTGTAGACACACATATTTATAGTATGCGCGATGCTTAAATTGGCAACAAGTGAGTGTTTCTAATGTTGAGGGAACTGTTGATTACGCTCATGTAGACATTAAAACTCCTTTCACAAAATAAATATCCCTTTGCAGCAGAAGGCACCAGCACTCTATGAATGTATAAGTGGAATGTGATCACAATCATTGTACTGTAAACATCTGTTTGCATTTCCCAGGATCTTGCCATGATTCCGACATTTTGTCTAATTTGTCACTACACCATCTGTTTGAAGATAGATTGATCACTGGTGGTTGGATTATTGGGTAAGTAGAGCTTATGTTTATTATCATGTGCATAACAATACCTTAAAATTATATTTAATGTGAATTAATTTTTAGGTGACAGTGGATGTCCCAGAGGCCCCATTTGTTTACAGTAGTGGGAACCACAGTAGAACAAAGATGCAATTGTATAATCAGCTGTATACAAACATCCCGAGAAATGAGATTTCAAGTCTGATCCCAAGCCTTTTTAGATGGAAAAAGGCTCCATTTGGTACCTTTGATAGGATATGTCCCACAAGTCTTGCAACCTTTACACTTGGCAATGACAGAGTAAGTTGCTAGCTGACAAAGTATCCGTCTGAACCATGGCAGAGCCCTGGGCAACCTCAAGGCTCAGGTTTCTCAAGTCCTGAGTTTGCTGAGGAAGTACAGGTGTCAGTAGGAACCAGTCTTGGATCGATAGATCACAGACACTGTGGAGAAGTCTCATGAGCTCTGCGTTGATCTGACCTGGTGAAGCAGTTTTCCAATCTGTGGAAGTATATTCTTCAAATTAGAAAAAATTTAAATGTACTATTAAAAATCAAAGAATTAATTTTAATAACTTAAAATTTCATGGTATTTTAATTCAAATATTAAATTTTATTTGATGACCAAATTAGTTTTGATGAGACTAAAACTCCTATGCTATTGAATAACTCGCCATCAAAATCTGCTTAAAATCATTTTTTGTGTGTGTGAGGAAGACCTGCCCTGAGCTAACATCCTTTGCCAATCCTCCTCTTTTTGCTGAGGAAGACTGGCCCTGGGCTAACATCCGTGCCCATCTTCCTCTGCTTTATATGGGACGCCACCACGGCATGGCTGCACAAGTGATGTGTCAGTCCGTGCCAGGGATCCTCCGAATCTGCAAACCCTGGGCTGCCAGTAACGGAGTGTGGGAACTTAACTGCTATGCCACCAGGCCGGCCCCTGCTTAAAATCTTAAGACTCTCCAAGCATCCTTTGATCCTATAGTCTTTAAGCTTGTATGTTTACATGGACAAAATTTAAAATTTATCAAAAATAAACTAATTTTGGAGAATATCTATTTCAATATGTCAATATGACAACATTTGAAGCTAAGATTCTATATGCCTCTGTGCCACATAGTTTATTTATGTAGCGATATGGCTAAAACTGACACATATTAAGACTGAAATCAAAAGTACACATACACACACACACACACACACCACACACACATTTTGAGCATTATACCGAATGATTATACTTAGCTATTGATTTGCCTCAGGTTACAATACCCTCATGCAACCAGCATTAAATCCCACACCCCTAAATATTCCTCTGAATATCAAGTGACAGAAATACTTTTCATACATAATTATAAAGTAAAAAAAGATGGTTATGAGCAAATGTAGAACACATTTATTTAAAACATTGTTGAACTAAGTAATTGTAGGTGATTTTTTAGCTAGTCAGACTCATTTATAACTATGCCTTAATTCTTATTCTGCACTCTTCTCCCTTACTACCAATATCAAAATGACATTTTTCCTGAAAATACTATAACTAAATCTTATGATTTTGAGTGCCGTTCTCTCCCCTCCCCCAACCCCTAGAGGATATGTTGTGAAGGCCAGCATTCCCAGATTCCCATTACCTCCCAGAGCTATGGCCAAACCCATCCAATCCCAACTCTTCTTATCACCCCAGCCAAGTACACCTGCCTCTTTTTCCTCCCCAGAGAATGCTTTATCTCTGGATGTAAGATTGAGCTAATCATGATAAAATGACACTCTTGCTGAAAAAGTAAGTTTAGGCCCCCCAGAAACAAGGGACAATCCATGTACTTTCTCCCCAGGGTGAGAGCTGCTGACACTCGTCTCCCTTGTGAGGCAGAATCTTCATGGGCCTTTTCTTACTAGGGATTAAGATATGAAGGGGAAAAGCATCAGACGTTTGAGATCAGATTGCTGTCCCTAGACTAACTAAATCATTCTCAGTCATTCAATAATGAGGACTACCAATTCATCCCTTTCCAGGAAAAGAAGGAGTGTATCCTGAAGGGAAGGAAAGGCAGGTGTGCACAAGAGTTTTGTGTGGATGATGCCAGTCCCCAAGGCAGAATCTGTTAGGTGCATCACAGCATGGTGACACCCAGATCATAGAAGTTGGGACAAAAAGGAACTTTTTTTTTTGCATCCGAGGGTCATAAGTGGCACCACCTTGTGAAAGGAAAAGAAGAAAAGTGTTTCTTGGGGATGTCCTGTGGATTCTCTGGGAAGAGACAAACCCTAATGAATTAGTCCTCCAGGGAGCCCAGGGCGTTATCCCTTGAGGCAAGTCACTGCAGTGTCGGGTATACAGTAGGGAAATAGTTTAGGAGTGACGTGTCGCCAGTGAAGAGCATTCAGGAGGCAGTGTGCCCAGATTTGCAAACAATAGTTTGCTGGACAACCCCAGATAAGTCATTTTCTGCTTATTGCTTCAAGATCGTCAGCAGTAAATCTGGGGCTAAGAAGGCTCTGGTGTCAGAATTTACCTTCTATGTGTGTCATAAAGATTTGTTAAGATTTTATATGTGTCAAATATTTAGCACCGTGCCCGACACATAGGAAGCACTCAATAATTGTTAAATAATAATTTTATTTCATTATTATTTATTATATTTAAGCTGGAAAAGAATTGGGAGATACTACAGGTTCAGTGATTTGACGAAGGCTCTTCATGGTGTTACACGGAATTATTTTATTGTGAGATGAAGAGGGTTTTAATCCTATTCTATCCCCACAATAGATGTCATGAGTTTTGAAGTTAGACCAAGTTTTTTGTCTGTGCTTATTTATCTCGGGCTCATTACTGAGCCATTTTGAGAGTCAGTTATCTCTTCGTTAAATAAGGTTTGTTATGTAAGTGCCAAACACATATTAGGGATTAGTATAGTTGAATTTCCTGTGTCCTTTCTCTCAACTTTGTACTTACACTAAAAAAAGAAAAAGTAACAGCAAGTGATAGAAACCACAACAATAGAATCTCAGAAATAGAAAAAAAATGTTTGTGCTTGGTCCAATCTACATGCTAAATAGCTACAGCTTCTCCTTAGACTCTGAGTAAATTGTGGCTCCTGGGGGAGCAGCCTAGGCTACTTAAGGTAAATCACCGGTGCTTAAAGTTAATTGTTATCAATCCCTTTGTCAAAGGCTGCTCGGCTGGCATTTTCCATACATAACAATCGGTTCCAACAACAGCTCCAGGCCTAAAACGAGTTCTTATATTTTTCCCCATTATCAATTATCAAAATATATACAACAGTAAAAATGCACCTCATATCATTACGCTTGTCATCTGGGTATGTAGTTTTTCAAATTTGAGAGTGCATCAAAATCACTTTGAAGGCTTGTTAAAACACAGATTGCTGGGCTTCAACCTCAAAGTTTCTGATTTAGCAGGTCCTGGGTGGGCCCAGAGAACATGTATTTCTCACAGGTTTCCAGGTGCTGCTGATGCTACTGGTTAGAGAAAAGGAAAATAAGTCTATACTCTTTGGGGCATTTGTAAAGAAGAAAGGCCAATGAGAAAGTCTCTTCTGAGGTATCTAACTTGACTACAAACTGACAACTCCTTTATCCTTGCCGAGACTTTGCTGGGCCCCATGCATTCCTGCCCACCCAGCCCAGTCTCATTACAGCCTTTTCAGGTGTTTCCTCCATTTCACATCACCTATGAGGATGCTTCTTTGCTCATCAAAGAATATGCAGAATATGGAGCCAAATTCATCTCTAAAGACCTTGAACATCTCTCTTCTCTCCTGGACTGCTCAAGGTAAGAGAGTTTTGTGGGAGTGGGAAAATTTTCCTTCCTTCCTTTGTATGTTCTTTGGTTGGCCTAATAATTAAAATGACATTAGATTAACAGGAGAAAAACAAATTTAATCACATATGTACAGGAACATCACAAAGACATGAGACTCAACGGCCATCAGGCAATTGAGGCTTGTATACCATCCTGAGCTAAAGAGAAGGGGGTAGGGGTCTGGGGCTTCAAGCGGGAAAGATAATTCACAGGAGGATGAGAAGAACAAATGTTTGGTAAATGAATGTTTGCCATGCCATGCACATAAGTCTTCCTGATATAAAAAGTTATCTTTGGTAATAGCTCTTTTCCTGGCACAGGCCTCCCACCTAAGTTCTTTTAGGCAGTTATGGGGGAGGTAAAAGGCTCTTCCTGAGTCTGCTGGGCCTTGACTGCCTTCAGCTGAAAATAATCCACATGCCAAAGCAGCACACTTTGGGTGGCATATTCTGCCCCCCTTGAGTTTCATGGGCCCCTCTGCCTTTACCTGCAACTTAAATCTTGGTGCCCACAGAGATTAATCCCGTCTGGTCCTGTAGCTTTAAACAGGGATGCATTTGTTCAGAGAGTGGAGAGTGCCCAAGATGGCTTTAACGTTTCCCTCAGTTTGACTAAGGTTTAGACAGGTTTCTTCCTGACTATAAGCCCCAACCTCTCTTTTCTTAGAGCATTTACTTTAGAAAATGTGTGATTGTAAATTCTTTCTCTGCCCCTTTGAGATGTAAATCTTATACAACTCAAGAATGTTGTTTTTCAAGGACGTAGGAGCCTCCTCTTTGAAATGTAATTGTCAAGGAAGATAGTGCCCCTGTCTCTCAGTCAATGTGGGATGACAGAAGGCTAACTTTGATAAGCAACAATTTGCAACCACTGATGGCCTAATCACACTGACCAAGCTCCCTCCTGAAATCCCCCAGGTACTTTTCCCATTGGCTCATCAAAGCATTTAAAACTCTCTCACCTGTTGTTTCAGGGGAGGTGAGTTCAATCTCTCTCCCCTATTGCAATAGTCTTGAATAAAGTCCTCCTTGCCTGTTAATTCCATCTAGTGCAATTTTCCTTTGACAGGAGACTCTCCTTCCCTGACTTGAGTGAGTGTGTCCCCTTTCTGACGTGTTGAATGACAGTGTCCCTTGCTCCCAACCCTCACGGGCCTTCCTGTGCACTTGTTCCTAGACTTGTGCCTGTGATGCTCATGTTTCCACCCCTGCTACTGAACAAGGAGGCAGGTTCAACAGCACATTGTGACATTTGAGGCCAGAGCACTGGTCTCCTGATGGCATAAGGAAATCCAGGCATTTCCCATAAATATCATATGCTTTTCTGGCATCCAGTGCTTGGCTCTGGTGACACGAAAACAAATAATGTATGGCTTCTGCCTCTGACTGTCAAATATATTTCCTTGAGCAGCAGAGATAAATATACCCAAATGCCACATCCAGGCAAACTAGCTGTTTGTAAGAGGGAGGTAACTACTCAGATTTCCCTGATAAAGAGAAGGCCAGGGACAACCTGAGGAACTGGCTCAATGCCATTTATCCAGGTAGGGAGAGTGACTAAAGATAAGAAGGAATCAGACTTCAATGGCAACCAGTCGTTGATTCCACATGGAGCTTCCCACTTATTTCCTAATACTAAGGTGACCTTTTATCAGACAACCATGACACTTTTGAGTAATAGGCATGCTAGTAAACATATTGGGACAACATGTGTAGCCAGGACCATCACAGGCGATCTGGGATCCCATGTCACTCTATCTAACACCAATCATGCAGACATTTGCAGTAATTGGAGATCAGAGGACAAAAGTTTAGTTTTTATCTTCACCAGTGCACCTAATACACACACACACACACACACACACACACACATACCCCACCCCAGACAGAGTCATGAAGAATATAAAATCAGGCCTCATTTCAGGATCAATTTAGCATCAGGAAGACACTCCATCAATGCAGTTCTGAGATACCCACAGCCTCAGTCCCTCAGCAGATAAAATTCCTCCTGGACCTTCTTCCTCATGTCCCCAACCCTATATCTCTCCTCTTCAGTCATAGCCCCTCTGACCTGTGCTTTTTTACTGCTGGAGGAGGAGTGGGACAGTGTTAGGAGAGGTAGTCTAGCCCCAGGCAAAATTATGTAAAAGAATAAAAAGAAAAAATCTAAAAGAATAGCCATCTCATATTGCCAGGTTTAATTTCCTGCTTAAATGGAGTCTCCTCTTCTATGCCTGAGTCACATTACAAAAATCCCTCCTCTGTTCCTTCAGCCTAGAAAGACCCTAACCTGGAGGAGGGGAAAGGGTCACCACCACCCCTTCTCTCCACTTTGGTCTGGAATCTCCCTTGACTCTCCAAAAAGGTCAAAGCAACACTAGTTCAATTTCCGTCTTCTCCCAGGGTGTGCGCAAATATAAATTTATTAATTCTCTCCCACCCATGCTGCATTGTGAATCCCACTAAATAAATGGTGTTGTGTTCTTATTCAATGATACTGTCTCACCCAGCACAGAACACTAGAAGTGGATGCCACTTCATTTCCCCAGCTCTGATAAATGGCAAAGGGCCCTGAGAATCAGGACCTCTGGATAAAAGGTTGATATTCTTTCCCAGAAAGCTAATGGGATTCCCTCAGTCAGTCAGGGTTTCACAGGTTGCAGAAGCCACTAGCAGGAGGGGAACATATAGTGTGGAGCAAAGATGCCAATGTCACTAAACCAGGAAAAGGAACCTGAGTTGAGCAGGAGGCAGCCAGCTCTCAATGTTCAGAGCACCAAATCAGGTGATCTAAGGGCCACAGAAATGTAAACATATGTTTAATAGGCAAGCAAGCAGTTCAGAACAAATGTCGGAGGCCCAGATGTTTTGCATAGTTGACTATATAAGGGCCTTTGCCCAAACCATGAAGATGACCTGCTACTTTTAAATGACCAGACGTAGAGCCAAAACATGGTCTATTAAAATTATTGAACATTTTCTCATTCTTTCCCTCAGGATTAAGTCCACAAACACCTTAGCCCAGCACTGAAGTACAAAATGTCTTAACCTATACCAAACTTTCTAGACTCTTTGGCCTTTCACATGCATTTACTCAGTACTCCAGGAATGTCAGTCTACCTATAAGCTTTTGAAAATACCCTATATTTTTTATTGTTCTATGACTTGCCTATACAAAGCCATAGTTAACCTCCACTGATCTAAAAGCTTTAAATAGCTATTGCACTATTCTATTCCCAACACAAAATGTGTTTGGCATATAGAAGGTGCTCGACAAAATTAATTGACTGAATTGATGAATGTATACTCTTGAGACCACCTCCCTGAGGCCTGAATGTTCAAGTCCATGCACGCTTCTTCATTGATCAGGACCTCTATTATAGACTCCATCCCATAACACTAGGATCACTGTGTACATGACTATCTTCTTTCCTGGACCTGGGAGATTTTGGAGGGCAGGGACAACAGTTACTCTGTAATCCTGGCACCAAGCAGATTACTGAAACAAAGAAGATGTTTTATCAATATTCACACACATGTGATATGAGTTGATGGTGCCTAAAAAAAATTAATATAAACTAAAAATATAAAAATGGAATATACAAATATAGTTAAAGACTAAAAATGTAAATTAAAAACTTTTCAATATAGAAAATATAAATTTATTAAAAATAAAAATGTCTAAACAAGAATGTCATAAGTTATAAAAGTATCATTTAGTTATTTTCAAATGAGCACTGCAAAGAGAAGAGTCCTCCTACAAAAATTCTAGGATTTTAATGGATTCTAAGATTGGCTATAGAAATATAGAATCAAGGAAAAGGTAAGCAGTAATTTAACAGATAAAATTCCTGAGATGATGTCTGTTGTATTGAGAATTGTTGTTAGAATTAAGTAGACTCAAGTTCAAATTCTGTCTCCAACACCCATTAGCTGTATTTAGAGACAGTTTACTTGAATTCTCTGAGCTTCACCATCTTCAGTTATAAAATGGAATTAATACTATCTGCCCCAATGGATTGCTGTGAAAATTAAATAAGGACTCTATAGCACCTGAATATAAATGTGCCCAACAAATTTTAGGCTCTGTCCATATATCTGATACTGAAGTTAAGACATATATGAAGAGGATGATATTTTTAATGAAAAAAATTAAACGATGAAGAGTGATCAATAGGTAAAATTGATGTCAACCAGCAGAGGCAGAAAATTACCATATATTAATTAAAGGAACAGTTTTCTCCCCCAACTGGATTCCAAATAGTTGATTTCTATCACAAATCAAAGATTTATTCCATTTTCAAAACAAAGCACATAACCTTCTTCCCCTTATTTTTATCTCTTGGGGAATAATACTAGTCAATATTTACAAGTAATACTCTTTCTAAGTTTTAAATTTACCAATACATTATAGATTGCAACAAAAAGAATAATGTTTTAATTTTTATTTTTACATCATTAAAAAAGACTTGACATGAGACTTTGGTCAGAGAAAAGCAGATTGGGAGCCCTAAACATTTGGACACCTTACTTTGTGAATTCAGAACAAGCTCTTACAAAGACTTGCCCTTTTCCCCTCCCTTAAAGCCATCGACGTTGACTCAATTCCTTTCTTGCCTCCCTGCCTTTCTGCTGTGCTTACCCACTCTAAGAAGTGAACATTAGATGCAACATCTCATCAAGAAAAGGCTGGAAATGTATCATAGATAATTATCTTTCTCTTGGAGAAATGAATTCTGATCCTTCTTCTAGGTCACATGTAAATATGACATTTGAGATTTTTATAAATAGAAGCAATGATTCTGAAACAATACAAAAATACAGCATAATAAGAAGAAGCTGGTGACGAGAAACCAAAAGGGAATTATTATTGTGATTATTTATAAACTGAATTTAGACTAGGAGAGACACTCAAGATACATCCATTACCATATTTTCCATTAGCTACATGCCATCCTAAGCAATATCACACTACTATTCCATTGCTAATTTTAGCTTGAACAATATAAATTATTTCTTATGTTCAATTTACTTATTTGATATGACAATTTAAAAGAAAAGTGTACCTCTGAACTTAGTGTGAAAAATGGCATATAACATGCCTATTACTGGCAAAAGTAAGAGTCTGTTTCAATCCTTCCTGTCACCTCAGTGGTAGTTGTAACAGTTATTGCTTTCCTAGGTTTTGCATTTTGCTTCTTGTTTAAATTGGTGCTGCTTTAAAACAAAACAAAAACTTGTTCAATTTACTCGGCACATTTTTTAAAACCAGAACAAATTCGGGTTTCCATAAAGAAAAAAAAATTGTTTTAAATACTGACATTACAAAATATATAAAATACCAGGTATAATTGATGTGATTATCTTTTGGTAGATAATTTTAGTACTTTGGTGAATATTATAATTTTAGAGTGAAAAGAAAAAAATGTCCACTTTTTAGATAGGTATTGAAGTCCAAGACAAAGAATTACAGAGATATTAATTTAAATGCTCTATGAGTAATTTGGGTAATGATTGTATTTTTTAGAAACATAATTTTGGAAAAAGAACTTCACCATTTTTAACATGTGAATTGGAGAATAGTTCAACAATCTTGAATATAATCAAACTTCCTTGGTAAATAAGTAGGGCTTTTGGAAAGGGGAAAATTTTGCAGGATAAAACACGTTTATCCTGTGACATCATGAATACAGTCCTAATAATGTTATTTTATTTTAAAATATCAATTTTCAAAAGATTACATAAAAAAGAATGTGGTTTGGTTTTTTTCACATAAATTAACATTTAGGGTCAGCTTAAAAGTAGCATGCCTCCAGTTCAATTTTATTTAGAAAAGAAGCATTTATTTCTTATCTTCTTTGGAAATGCAAAACCAATTAGAGAGGTGGCATATCCCTTTAACATCAGCTCAAAACCAAAATCATTTGTCTGGGGAAAAGTTCACAAAATCATAGCAGTTCACACTGAAAGCCACTTTCAACTACAGTGAGTTTTATAGATACTGTAAAATAGCTGTTTGAACAAAATATTGGTGAACTTCAGGTCTTCTAAAAGTCCCAAGATCTTAAACTGCACCTCATATTTTATAACATTTAATAATGTTTCCCCTTCTTTGAGCTCCAAAGGTTAAAAAGCCATTTAAATGTGTTCAAGAAGAAAGCATTATGTACTGTAGATTCCCTGAAACATAAGCAAAGGTCTTGAAAACTAATGCTTAAGAACAAGCGATTTGATGAAAATAAATTTGTCTTATAATGGAATATCTATATACAACTACATGAAATAGAATTATGTTAGTTTATTGAAAACTTTTAATTAAAAGAAAATTTATTTTCAATATTCTCTCTGTATATAACACAAATGAATATGATACCTCAATTTTATTAAAAGAAAATTGGCATTTAAAATGTTAACAATTACATCCATAGCTGATTTGGGAGAATATTAGGTAGAGTAGATATATTCCAAAGACTTCTCTCATATTTTCTTCAGCCATTTTTTAATTTATTCATTATCAGAATAATAATTACATTTTACATTAATACACATTTGTAATTAATGACTACTTTACATTAATACACAATGTCCACAGACTAAGACAATATTATTCATAGACCAAGGCTAGATTCTGAGCATATTCTCCTAGGGAGTTCAAACTAGACTTCAATACTTTTTAAATAATAAATAATAAAAACAGCATCTACTGTCAACTCTCCCAAGAGAACACCAGAATGACACGTTGATCAAGTGAAGCCTAGTTTTTTACTTACTGCAGTAGGGAAAACACCATCTTGACTGAGGTTTGGTAGTATCTTGGAAGGGGAGGTTAAAGCTGATTTTTTTTTTTTTTTTTTGGTGAGGAAGATTTGCCTTGAGCTAACATCCACTGCCAATCTTCCTCTTTTTCACTTGAGGAAGATTAGCCCTAAGCTAACATCTGTGCCAATCTTCCTCTCTTTGGATGTGGGTCACCACCACAGCATGGCAGATGAGTGGTGTAGGTCCGTGTCCAGGATCTGAACCCATGAACCTAGGCTGCCAGAGCAGAATGGGCTGAACTTAACCACTATGCCATGGGGCTAGCCCCAGTGCTGATATTTTTAAAGTTTAGGGGTCTCCTTACCAATGGTTTGAGGCAAATCTTTCAATGTGGGATTGAATTGGGGATATTGGGCAAAATTCTTAATATAATGGTTTAAGATTAGAAGACAGAGGGAGGCAAGGAATGAATCTTGGTGAATGAATAGTTGTTTGATAGACAAATGGGTTTGACCAGTTGTGTGATCTATCGTCCTGAGAAAGGGGTTGGCTGAGCACTTTATTGGTTAGGTAAATGGCTTTTTCTGAAGTTTCAGAAGAAAACAATAAAGTTATATATTGATTAACAGCCTTATCATCCTGGGTAAGAATTCCCTGGAACAAATTTTAAAGTGTTGTAATGTAAGCTTAGACCTGAGAGTTAAATTCTGGGACCCCAGAGAGATCAGCCCTCAGGACTTGGAAATGATCACAACCATCACTGGATACACAAAGCAGAAGCAGAACCAAAAAAAAAAGAAAAAGAAATTCTCTCCTGTAAATGCAAAAATAATCTTATATTCTTATGTGATTAAAAATACAATAAAGGCAGGGAAGTTGCTAGGTAAGCACATTCACACACAATCCCAGAACCATTCCACCCAGGAAAAAGTGTAATATGAACCACTTGAATAATCTCTGCCAAATATATACCTCAAATTACTTTTTCCTCCTGCATTTTTGAAGAGAGGCATTTTAATGATGAACAATGACATTTATAGTGGACGTTATGTCTCTGGTCCTCCCTTTGTTAAGCTGTATATTTGATAAAGGTGAAATACATTCCTATGAACTCTTAAGATATTTCCAAGGATTCGAATGTGTTCCAATGCAAGATCTGAGCATTAGTGCAACTGAAAGGCCATATGGGGTCTGCATCAAAGAATCAGCTGGGTGTTAAAATAAGTAGCCACAGATTTAACTTATTTTTAGAATCCATTGTCTGTGTACAAGAAACATAGATTCATGAAATAAAATGGCATTTGGCCTCCTGACAATGTGTTTGCAATTATTTTCTTTGGAATACTCCTTGCATTTAAGTAACACGGTGGCTGTATGAACACTTCCTCTCCTTCTTTCTGTCTTTTCTTTCCTCTTAATTTCCTTCTCTTCCTCCTTTCCCTTCATTACTTAATTTCCTTTCCTTCCCTTCCGACGAATAGTTATGTCTCCAGCTCTCACTAGCCACTGCATGAGGGCTGTGGAGAGAAAGGAAGATAAATCAGAACTATGTATATGGACTATCATTGTCTTTTAAATAATGTATTTAGATATTTTATATTTTATTCAATATAGTACTGAAAGCAACACTTGTAGTTTTCAGATAATACCTTTCAGGTAAGTTTTCACAACATCTCTCCAATGAGACCACATGCACTTACTTCTCATAAAATATTACAAACCATTTGTTCTCTGAATTCTCCTATTGCAAGAGGTCTTTGGAATTCGTTCAAACCTATCCATCCATTCATCTATGTAAACTATCTATGCTTTTTGCCTTTACAAATTTCTTTTTAATAAGTAATAGCATTAAATGACAAAGTAAAATTCTCACCAAAATCTTTAGAAACAAGGCCAATCTATTATAAATAGGTACTTTACATCTCCTGAATAAAATGGTAACATTACTTCAATTCTTTTCATTTGGGATTTATTTTATTTATGGGTAGAGATAAGAATTTGATCAAAACTGAAAAGAAGAGGCAGATAGAAAAGAGAAAGGTAAATTGTGTAGCTGATCTGAGACTGTTTGTCTAATCATGACTTCATATATCATCTCTAATCCAAATGAAACATCTTGATCAGTGGTCTCCTCTTGTTTATTCTAGTGCTTTACTACTGTTACAAAATTAGAAATTAGTGCTTGTCGCCTAACCTGGGGTTTGGTAGTTACTTGGGGGAGGAGTGTTGTAATAGTTCACTGGATGTTGAATACTAAATTGTGTATGATGCAAACAGAATAATAATCACATCCTCATCTATAAACAAGAATTGAAATTCTCATATTAATATAAACTATTCTGTCAACTTCTACATGCTTTCATGAAGAGAAACATTTCACTATGATCAATTAATGCTGTTCTCTGAAATACTGGCGTTTTGATAAATACCCATTACTGTCTTCTCATCTTTTGTAATAATCATAGTTAAAGTGGAATTATTTATTATTTTTTTCTTTCAGAAATGAAAGGATTAGAGACATTAAATTTGCTCAAATAAATATCAGTATATTAGTGTGCCTATTTTTTTGCTCATGTTTTCTGGTTCTTAGATAAGGCAATTGGTTTACCCCCATCCTAGGGTGATGCTTTGAGAATCAGCGTGGTGTCCTAATATAGGGGACATATTAATAGCACAGTGTCTGATACAACCAAATGATACAGGTCATAAAATTGTCTAAAAGAGTAAACTTTTGAATAAAACACTGCAAGGCACATTGGAATCCTATGGTCATGTCAACTTGGACAAATCACAATCAATTTTGGGTAAAAATAAGGTTAATGGCATATTCCCTTCATTTTCACTTCCCAGATGTCAGGAAATATAAAGTGCTTCAGAAAAAGACACTTTATAAAACACAGGCTATCTTTATGTTTTAAAATGATTAAACATCATATTTTCAAAAATAGAGTGAATTTCTAAATATATCTATAAATATATTCAAACTTTAAACACCTGTGATCTACCTATATAATCAAGGAAAGTAATCAGGAAGATGAATAATCCTAGAGGTTCAAGCAAATCACTCTCAAATATGCTACACTTAACAGGAAGAATGAAATACAGGTCAAGATGCAAGAACTGTGGGGAAGCTCACATTTAGTCAGGTTTTCATGAATATTACAGAAAGATAATATCATTGAAAGAAGTAAGAATCAATAGTATTGGACAGAGTTCCCATTTCACATTCTTAAATTTTATACCATTCAGCTGGATGAAAAAAGAAAACTAGGATTACATTTTTATCTACAAGACAATAAAATTAAAATATAATAATATGAAAATTATGTTTGAAAAGTCTAATCAATTTTAGCAGCTTAGTACAAGTATTCAATTTTGCAAACAGAAAAAAATGTATATAATGGGATTTGAAAACTATTTGAATGAGTGAGAAAAAAATAAAATAGCAAATTAGCAGGCAGTTCTAGTACTTCTGTGTCCATCTCTCCCTCTCTTTACATGTATATATATATATATATATATATATATATATATACACACACACACACAATGTTTGTGAAGTTTTAGAAGATTCAACCTTTGGAAAATAGCATACTAGGCCTATAAGTCTATTATAAAAACAATCATATCAACTTGGGCAAATTGTAATCCATTAAATGCAATCAGTATATTTCAGGTTGAATTCATGAGTGATAAATACAGAAAGATGATAAGATTATAGCCTGAAACCCCATCATATAAAAAGGGAACACATTTTCATCTTCTTCTTCTATTTTTAAAACAAATGTTCAACTCTAAAATCATAGATCTCTTAATTTAGCCCCTCAACAGAAAAGGGAAGACTGAAGTCTGTTCCAAAAAAATTAGTTTTGGTAAACATTTTGACTTTAGGACAAGAATGCCTAACTAAAACCAATTTGAAAGGAATGCTATGGAAATTTTCTTCTAAGGTGTTTTATTACAAAGACAGATTGGTCTTAGAGGCATTGATATCAGCCCCTAATACGAGGCTTGAATCAGAATTAATAGCATCCATTAAATTTTCTGTAGCAGAAATTCAAAGTACTAAATACACCAATGAGATTTGGATCATTAATCATTTAATTTGAAACCTTAAAAAAATGGTCCTACATCTTCCTTCAATACGTTTTGTTTATAAGTTTGGAAATTTATAACATTGGGAAGAATTGTTATACAAGAATCTATATGCATCCTTAAAAAAATATGTGTATTCTGACTTGCTGTAACAAAGTCACCCACTATTTAATTAATATTAAGACCTGTGGTTTATAATCAGCAGATTTCTTTTATCCTATTCATTCCTTAGAAGGCACATAGACTAATTTATCTCTTATTAATGAAGTTAAGGTTTTCCAGGAAGCTCAGGAGTATTCTTATATTATGTCAAGCCAAAGCCTTAATAACATTGGTCTTCAGAGTAAATATATTTTCTCCAAACATAATATGGAAAATTGTGTAAATGTGGACACTAATTTCATGAAAAACATGAAATGATCTTTCAAACAAATGGGTATATCTTTTTATGTCACATTTCTGGTATTTTTAGGCAGTGTGGAATAATAGCTAATGCTTAGTAACTGCGTGCCAGGCGCCAGGTACCGTTCTAAATGCTTTATATGTAGCATCTCATGTAACCTTGCCTGAAACTCCATATGAAAGAGGTACCTTTACTGTCCTTATTTCACAAATGAAGAACTAATGCCCCTGAAGAATAGGCAAACTGGCCCAGGTGACAGAGCATAATTGGCTGAACCAGGATTTGAAGTGAGTCAGCTGAACTCAGAACCTGTGCTCTTAACCACAACAGTGTATTTCTCGCTCTGTAAAACATTACATGTTCCTTGGTCAACACCGGAGTGCTTGAATTATCTGAAGAGGTTTTCAGAATAGCCATCCATCTCATCTGCATGGAGTGTGTAATGTATTTGGTTCTCACTAGTACATAGAAGCCAGGTTTGCTCCTGGCCTTGCAGGCCCCAGGCAGAACTGTGAAGGAAGAGAGGTTGGCACACCTCCCCTTCCTGTTCATCTACTCTCTTCTCCAGGGGTCCAGAAATTCTCCTAAAATCCTAGCTCTTTTTGTTAATATACTCTTGCTTTTAGGCCATTATCAACTAATCCTTCTTGTTAAAACTTCAAAGACTATCCTAATATATTCTGTTTCCTTCAATTAATATTCAATACAATTAAATGGTTCCCCCCAAATTCACCATTTTGTAAAAGCAACCACTTTCTTCAGAATTCAGTCATCGTTAACTTAGTTTTGGCAAGGGGTTAGATTAAAAGATAAAATAAAAGGAACTTTATACAGTCCATTCTCTGCCTGACCTGCAGGGAATAGAGTTCCAGAGGGGAAGGAGTTCATATCACACTTCTCAAAATAAGGTATAAATATCCCCAAAGTACAGTGAGGGGCTGGGGATGAGCAAATGTGGATGCTAAAAGCCACAACATAAATACAGTAGACTTTCCAGAAGCATGAATTTTACTAGGTGGTCATTATTTAAAACATTATTTTTCATTTTAAAAAATCACAAAATCAAATGCAATATTTACATGATTTTTTTAAGGATAAAACAGAGACTTGAGACAAATTTTATGATTTCACCTTTTAAAGTCTGCATTCCTAAATGGCTCCTTCCTTTCCCCAGGACAAAGTCAGGATTTCCTGACCTCAACTTGATCAGGAATACATGGAAATTGAGAAGTGAAGACATTTTTCAATTCATTATATAATGGTCTTTTTTTAAGTTAACTCTAACTGGATAAAATGTACTCGGATACTGACAGACTGACAGATGCCATTTCCCTGTCTCTAAATTTAGTTAATATTATGTTGAATTGGCTGGAAAGGGGGGAAATATATCATCAATATTGGCCTCTGTGCAAATGGTCACATTTGATGAGAGCTGTGATATTTTAGAGCTAAAAAAAGCCTAAAGATCACTTGGTCCAAATTTGCATCTTTCAAATAGGGCTAAAAGTGAGGTGCAATGACACGATTTAAGTTATGGTGCATATTATAGTTAGTGGTCAAGTCAGTACTAGAATCCAAGTCTCCCGCTTCCCCTTTCACTCTCTTTCCATTGAATTATGAATTGAATTCTTGTAATCTGGTTAATTGAAAGCCTTATGCACCCAAATCTGCATGCTTTATTCTTTTTCTTGCAATCTTTTGCTGCCAAATAGAAAAGGAAAAATGGCTAGTGTGTGTTGGCAACAGAGGGGTGACCATGTGGCCCCATACTAACGTAAACAACTCTAGTAGCGGTAGATAGAACAGGGAAAGAAAAGAATGGTTACCCTAGTATACAACAGCTATCAGTCTTTAATGAGAGAAAACTGTGGGAGGGAGCCTGAAACTGAGAGAATCAGAAGAAAGCTTCTTCTCTGTCAACTCTTGATGTAGATCTGCCCTGGATTCAGCCTCTGTCTGTCTATACAGACTTAAAGCAGTGACTTAATCTCTATAAACTTTAATTTGCCCATTTGTAAAATAAAGCAAGTGGGCTAGATATTACACTTGAATTTAATCAAAAGCCCCAGAAGCAATGATTGTATGACAATCTCTACGTTATCTTCTATTTCTTACACTTTATAATGCTATGATCACAAATAGTTTATTTCTCTAAACATTTTGATGTTTTAACAGTATCCTATTATTTAAAGGTTAAAAAAGAACCAAATTTCACAATTATCTAAGATACTCCAAATATAAGTATAAAACTTGCCTAAAAACCTGGATGGAGTCAGCAGAACCTCACTGGCCACCGAATGGCCACTGCATGAATGGAAACAGATGGTCTCAAAGAATTAGATACATTCTCATTTGTTAACCACTCCTAGGAGACCATCCTCCAAATGAGAGTTTGTCTAACAATGGTTTGAAGTCTGGGCATTATAAAAGAAGATATTTGAACATCAAAAGCATTCACTACCTAAAGTGAAACATCTGCAGTTGCAGAATTACAGGTATGTTGAGAGTTGTCAGGAAAAATATTTTAGGGTGGACATTTTTACTAGTATCCTTTTCACACCATATAGGTGATAACTTTATCTATTTATGTGCACGTAATGGTCTGGTCAAAGGCCACGGGCCCTACTTTTATCATAACCAACAAGAGCAGGCAAAACATAATTTTCTGATTGGGAACCATTCATCTTTTGTCGGAGAAAGACCAACACGTTCCAGAGGAATCACTTTATCTTCTATGACCAGTTTAGCTAACATTTCTCTTTGGGATGCTTTAGTTGTGTCAGATGGAGCCAGAAATACCAATCTTCCTATGATTTCTATTCATTCACCTAATAGCCTCCTTCTCCACCAGGTTACATGGTATAAATTCAGAATATACCAAAAATTTAATCATTTGATCAATGAACCCATAACCAGATAATATGGTTAATAAAATGAGTACTTACTGAGTTCCTGCAACATTCTAGGTTCTGTATGTCTTTAGCACTAGGAACACAATACCAAAGACAAAAGTCCCTGTCTTCCTGTTGTTCCAAGACTGGTAAACACTCTGTTTTACCAGCTAGATCTGTCCTCCTACCCTACTGATCTGGACAGCACAAGTGATGAGACCACTTCTCACTTTTTCCAAGACTTAGAGTAGAAGTAGTCCTAAGGAAGAATCCCATCAGTTCTTCCTTACTCCTCTGGTTATTATCCCAGTTTAAGAAGAAAGAGATCTTCTCAGCTGGCCCCGTGGCCTGGTGGTTAAGTTCAGCATGCTCTACTTCGGTGGCCAGGTTTGGTATCCAGGCCTCGACATACACCATTCATCAGAGGCAATGTTGTGGTGATGATCCATACACAAAACAGAGGAAGATTGGCACAGATGTTAGCTCAGGGCGAATCCCCCTCAAGCAAAAAGAGGAAGATTGGCAACTGATGTTAGCTCAGGGAGAATCTTCCTCAGCAAAAAAAAAAAAAAAAAAAAAAGAGAGAGACCTTCTCCCTTAAAACCTAAAGCTTAGGAGGTCTACACCACCTCCGACCTTTACATCATTTTATGCTCCTAATATTAGGGGAGGCTTCCCAAGCAGGAAATAGCTCTATTCCCATCACACTACTTCATTTTCATGGGCCAGAAACCAATAGAGGAAAAGAAGCTGACCAAAAGGAAGAATACAGTTTCTACATCTTACATTTATACTACTGTGTTTTATATAATTTTTTTCTTCTACCAAACTGTGAGCACTATTGTCAATTTCTTTAGTTTGCTCCTGGTGCATGTCAGGTCCCAGTGGAGGAGGAGGGAGGACAGTGGGAGAAAAAGAAGGAGCAGGAAGAGCGGTGGCCAGTCAGAGGAACCTGGAGCCTCCCTCCAGGTAAAGCCTAGTCCATGTGGACCGTAGTGTGTAGCCTGCTCTGGAGGCAGCCTGAAAAACCCTGTAGCCAGCTTTGGGAAAGTGATGAAGATGATTCCCTTCCCATCGTATTCTAGACAGCATATTATTCATGCTGTCGCTGTCACCAAAGGATAAATTACACTGTCTGAATATTCTCAGCAGAACAGAAGCGATAATAGCAAACTGAGTTATACAACATTCTGAACGAAATGCAATAAGGCATGTAATGGGCCAAATCAACTCCAAAGTTAAGCTTAAGAAAAAGCCCTCTGCTCTCAGTGGTGTGTTTGCATGATATAGCCTCTTTTCTGTTCTGGAATAAAGTCAAAGTGAGAGCAGCTATGACGTTACTAACCACCTGTATCACAGTGAGCTCCATCACACAGACAATGTGTACTGAGTAATATGGTTTAAGGGAGGATTAAAATAAATTATGGCAGGAAACATGTGGTTGGCTGATGAATTCATCATGATCACTGTCTTCTTAATTAATATTTGTTGAACAAAGAAATAATTATACTATTGAGATACTTTAAGTGTCAACTAAATAGTGTACAGCTATGGATCAGTAGTCATTTAGATAAATAAATAAGGTTTTCCTGTTGAGATTCTCAGTTTTCTTCACTCTGAAACAAAACATGGCTAATAGGAAAATTGATCATCAAGATAGTCTCATTAATTCTAAGCCATTGTCTACATTTCTGGTTATTACTTTAATTCAAATTCTAGTTGTTACATTATAAAAAGGGTTTGTTATGCTTATGTTGTTTATGAAAGCTACACTGAACCCTCATTAAAATGAAATCTTCAATTCATTTTACGCATAGACAGTGTTCTGTGCTTTGTAATCATGTCAGCCTCAAAATTCTTAATTGTTATTCTCAAGACATGAAATAACATAAAAATCTAAGGCAAAGTGAAAAGCTATGTTCTGTGCGCATCACCTTCTGATTATTTAAACTTGCCTTCTTCTCTGATAGGAACACACCGACAGGATGCAGAAGGTGGTTTTGTGTAGCTGCTTTTGGTAGCAGGTTATAAAAACACAGGAGACCATCAAGAGTCAGAGGAAAAGGAACAGTAAGGAGAGAAAATTCATTTTCAATGCACATTTCACTGTCTATTCTTCAAGTCAGTTTTTGCTTAGGAAGATAGCATAACCCTATAGGATTTCATGAAAATTCTGTTGGAGAGCAATTGTCTGGGTCTATGTGGGAGGAGCAGGTTTGGAGCAGCTCATGGTGACCAAATAAAGCTATTTCATTATTCAGACATGATGTGACTTGATACTAGAAAGTGGTGGAATTTATATATATATAAATATATATATAATAAATAAATATATATATATATATATATAGTTAGAAGCATTTCAAGAGAGAGGACCAGTAGAATCAGCAATAAACAGCAAAGAAAATGGTATCTTCGTATATAAAACCCAGCTTCAGACTTGAGCATTCAATTGGATAAATACCTCAAAGTCACCATGTCCCTAAAAGGAATATATTGTCTTCCCTGAAAAAAATGCTTCCTCTCATAAATTACTGTTACTAATAGACCGAATCCACTATCTTCCCTGTTTCCTGGTCCAGGAGGTTATTCTCCTCTCCACTCTCTCTCTCACCCCCTACATCCAAGCAATCACAAAATCTTAGAGGACAAAATGCTCCCCGGAATCTTTAGACTCTGCCCACTTGCCTCTATCCCCACTACCTCTGTCTGAAGAAACCATGACCTCTCCACTGGATTCCTGCAGTAATTACCAAACCGAATTCCCTGTCTCTGCTCTTGTTCTGTTCACTAATGCATTCGCCACAGTTTACCCAGAGTGATCTTTTTGAAATGCAAATATAATTCTGTCAGTGACCTGCTTAAAGCATCCTGTTCTTTGAATGAAATTAAATCTTCCTATTAGATCCTTCCTAACATGGCCACACCTTCTTCCCTAGATTCACCTTACAACACCCCTACACTTTCACACTATTCTCCATCCACACTACACGGCTTCCAGGTCTTTGAATGTATCGTGGGCTTTATTTCACTGCTGACAGGATTTGATCTGTGTCACTAATATTTTAATAGTTTGTCATTTAAAATGTTCTTTTTTAATATCCTGTCAGAACCTGGTTGAATTGGGTGGAAGAACCCTGATGTAGGCGTGGTGAGAAAACTCTTTGCTATAATTGGGCCACTTTGTGTAAACTTTACATGTAATTTACATATGAGCCTGTAGCCTATCTGGACCAGCCTCACTGTGGAATTACTAACTTCAAAGAATGACAGGGTAGGAATCAAAAATAAAAGTAATTCCCATCTTTACTTTCTTCTCTCAGAGGACACTTACACGAGACTCAATTTATGACACTAATTCTATCGATTTTCTTCCTCCTGACACCAAACCTTACAATCACAACATTTAATATTCTCTTGCATCCACAGCCCTACTCTCTAAGCTCTGCACTGTGACAGTAAACCTGGCCTCTCTGGGCTTCTTTTAGTTTCACTTGCCCCACCCGTTATCCTGATTCTCTAAAAATGCATGCCTGAGGATTTGATGTAGTAAGCACGCAGGATGGAAGTAGGGAAATTGTGAAGACTCATACATTAAGGACCTTTCTCCACTGCACATTTATAGTTTAGCCTCTATTACATAAGTATCACATTTCAGGGTTGGAATCACAATGATTCCCATGAGGAATACATCAAGAAGGAGTCTAAAATTCCAGTGAAGCATCAGGGGAAGTGATTGAAACTTCGCCTTGGTAAAAAAAATGTGAATGACAAAATGGGAAGAACGAGTTGACAAATAGAAAAGAGTGGCACCCAACTGAAAAGAGGTTATAAAGGAGATTCAAGGTCTGAATGAGCTGAGGACCGCCTTAATGCTAAGGGGAACAGCAAGCATTTCTATTATAACACTTTTTTCCCCCTTCCCTCAGCTTAAAAATATGCTTGCCTATAGCATTGTAGCAGATATGATAGATAGACTAACTCAATACCGGTTCCAACCTCCTTCTCGTATGTCTTCCGGTGCTTTAGGAGCTGGGAAACTAAAATCTACATTTCCTAGTTGCCCTCGCAGCTAAGTTTCAGGATGTGATTTAGGTTCTGCCAATCAGACACTTTCATGTGAAGCTTGAATGTGGAAGAGTAGACAAGTATACATATCTAGTATGATTTTTTTAAAGCCTAATCTAGCTACATTTTATGTTCCCAATCACAGTTATACTTCTTCTTTTACTCCCATTCTTATTTATATCATTTTTATGTATGTATTTTTGTAAGTTATCTTAAGAACTTTCTAGAACAACCAATACTGAGCCTGTTCTTATGTAGAATTTTGAACATCTTTTTGTTCAATAATATTAAAAAGCTATCTCTTATAGATTATAAAAATTTTAAAAATCTTTGCTAGCCTCATGCTTAACAAAAGACATCTCATTGTTTCAATTTGTATTTATCTAGTTCTTGGAGATGCTGAATATTTTTATATGTTTTTTAGCCATTTATAGACCTTCATTGAAAAATTACAATTCATGTCTTCTGCTTATTTATTTATTGGAACTTAATGTTTATATTTTTAAAGCATATTGTCATTATTTGGAAGACATTATCTACTGTTTTATTTATTGCATATATCCCTCCTACTTATTTTTCAGTTTTTAATAGTGTCTGTTTTCAAACTAGTATTCAAAGGAATTTGTAGTCAGGGCAATAGGGGGAGGCATATTGTTATTATGATTTTATTTTTTGAGGAAGATTAGCCCTTAGTTAACATGCTGCCAATCCCCCTCTTTTTTGCTGAGAAAGATTGGCCCTGAGCTAACACCTGTCCCCATCTTCCTCTACTTTATGTGGGATGCCTGCCACAGCATGGCTTAGTAAGTGGTGTGTAGGTCTGTGCCCAGGATCTGAACCTGGGAACCCCAGGCCCCTGTAGCAGAGCACATGAACTTAACCACTACACCACCGGGCGGGCCCCTGAAGGCATATTGTTAAATACTACAATGAAAACACGTAAAGCAAAACTGCCCAACACTTTAGACATTATTTAGAATATTTCTTCATTAAAAGATAGAACACTGTAAAGGGTAAACTCAAGCCTAAAACAGATGAGAAAGAAAACTTAAAACACATCTTGTAATTTTAAATGAACACAAATTTCCTAACCATTAAAAAATATGCAGTATGACCACATAACTGCTATTAGTATGTTTTAAGGACCATGAAGAAAAAAGAGAAACAACAAAAGACCAAAAAGGAGGCAATACTGCTCCTGGTCCAAAGAAGGAGAAAAAGACAGAGCATGGAAAACTATACAGTGAGCTTGATATTATGTCCTAGAAAAATCCAAGCCTTGATAACTAAGTAGATGATTTGTGAATATTCAAGAAGTATGAGCTATAAGAATATGACAGTTTTTAATTAGCATATTTTCTTTTCCACTCCGATAACAAACTAGCAAATCAGGAAATGCTACCTTGTTGGGTTTCAGCCGAATATTTGGAAGGCTCTCATATATCATTGCTGTCAGGAAAAATAAGCATGGACTGCGGTGAAAATTCTTAGCTGGCTGAACAATATTTGCTATAGAACTTTGATCATTTAGCTGAGAGAAGTTTCTCAAAGTGGTGATCATCAAACTTTTTTGGTTGGAACACAGAAAGGAATATAGAAAACAATTTTGCTCTATGTTTATTCACATGTAAGTTACTTACATATTCCTGTGCTAAAATTTTGTTGATTACAAAACCTACACAGAAGGTGAAATTGGCAATAATGACATAAAGGTTGAGAAAAATAGCATTTGATTCATGAACATACAAAAAATTGCTCTAACCAAAAAATATATTATTAGTAACATACTGAATGCTTCCTTTTTAAAAGTCTTGTTATTTGTGATGCTTTTGTTTAATTAAGTAATATCCCAAGGCACAATGTCCATATATTGCTGTGTTTATCCTCAACAATTGAGGATATAAAACTGTATTTGAAATAATCTTGATAATTGCAAAATTTGGGGGCTGACTTCTTGCCAAATCTGCTCAGATTCTCATGGTGTGTCTTACGTGCCTGATTTTGAGGTTACACTAGAGGGTGAATATCAGCTCTGCCATCTTCTTTGCTTACATTTGCAAAATAATATTATTTTCATTTGCAGTTTCTTAGCAGAAATCTTTTAAGCTACTTGTGCATTTAAATAACTAGGAAATCCACTTACAACACACAAACTGTAATATGTAGCAATATGCTAAATATGAACAAACACTTTAGGATATCATCATCAAAATATCTCTGTTAAAGAACTCTCATTCTTTCTGACCTTAAAAGCTAGTTCGATTATAAGTCAATTAATATGAATGTATTCATAAATGTATGAATGTATTCAGTAAAAATGAATATTGTCTAGGGGTTGGCCTGGTGGCATAGTGGTTAAGTTTGCATGCGCTGCTTCGACGGCCTGGGGTTTGCTGCTTCAGATCCTGGGCATGGACCTACACGCTGCTCATCAAGCCATGCTGTGGTGGCATCTCACATACAAAATAGAGGAAGGTTGGCACAGCTGTTAGCTCAAGGCCAGTCTTCCACATACACACACATACACACACGCACAAATTAATATTGTCTAACTGCAAAGATAAAAAATATATAGGTGAAAGTCATCTAATGCTATCTTCTCCATCCCAATGGCTCAAATCATCTTGTGAAATCCCTGAGATGAGAACACCTCACTTTATAGACCTTCATTTTTATATTAGTGACTTAGCTGAAGACATATGAAGCACGATTATTAAATTAGCAGATGACACAAAATAGGAGGAACAATTAACATGCTAGATGAGGTCTTAATTAAATCCAAGCAAAATAAATATGTCTCAAGAATGGGAATGGGAATGGGAGGGTACGGGTGGAATCTGCCAGTGACTGGTGGTTCAGTCTTCATGATGTTGAATATGGGTAAGGGGAAGACTAATCTCAGAAAGGGATTCATCTGGGATGTTGGATGACAGGTCAAAAAGGTAAATATCTAGAATGGTAGACGGTTTTATTGATATTGAGATATTGAACATTTAGGAGGTGGATACCATTATAATGTGAATTTAAAGAGATCTTGTTTGTTTCACTACAGGAGTAGAAGCCATTCACATTGGTTTTGTACATCTAAGCATATTTACTCATGATTATTGTGGGCCTTATGATGCAATCAAATTACCTTAGGACATATCAGGTCTTACTTGTGTGCATGAGCCTCCGTTCCCTGGGTGCAACTTTTCTTGATTCTTTCTAAAAACCTACACACTAATTAAAAGAGCTGAAGTTGTTTATGCTGGAAAAAAATGAGAGAAAATACAAAATGGTCTTAAAATAAATGAAAGACTGTAGAGCAGAAAAGGGACTATGCATAACATGGAAATTTCCAGAAGATAGAACTAAAATCAATGAGTGGAAATTTTCCTTTAAGTAAACATAAGAAAAACAGGGTTTCCTAACATTTATTGAGCTACCCAAAAAAGTAGTGCTCTGTCTCATGAGATAGAGACAAGTGTTTAAGCATAAAAAATGGTCACTTGATCATATAATTTATATAACACTTTACTCCATAGTGTGTGGAATGAATTAACTTATCTTTAAGGGATTTTCTGACTGTAAGATTCTGAGATTCTACAAACCAATTTATACTTGAGAACAACTTTGTTTAGTTTTTGTTTGGTCTTCTGGAAGTCCTCATTAACATGTTCTTTGTTTAAAAGATACTTGGAAAAGAATTTTCAAGTTATATTACCATGTGCATTAATTAAATCTTTTATTTAATACCATGTAAACAATTTAAAGCAAAAAATTTTATTTTGCTGGTTCAAATACTACATTCTCTCTGCCAACTGAATAAACCCATATAAATCTATTTATTTCATCTTTTGGGGGGGGAGGATATTTTCAAGTGACATAAACATAAGTGAAATAATGTGAAAAAATAAAATATTTGTAGAGTTGGTTGTTTAATATTAAATAAACTTCAGAAAAAAGAGTCAGAAATAACTTATTTTTTTATCTAAAAGCACAACTAGTGCCAAAAATAAGTTTTTTATTCCTATGTGATTGTGTGTATATCTCATTACGTTTCTCTATGTAACATGGAAATGAAATTCAATAAATTTCACTCAAAACATCCTTACTTTTGGTAATTTATTAAAATACCATTGTAGAATATTTATTCTAAATTTATATAATTATACTCTAAGGAATTGAAATCAGAAATACATAAAGAATTTTGAAAGAAAAGGTGTCAGATATTTTAGATAGTTTTACCTCTTGTATCTAATTCTTTCATAATATATTTTATATCTTAACAAGGCAGATCTTTGATCATTAATAAGAAATTCTACAAATGAGTTATATAAAGTATTAGTAAATATTTGCTGATTGCAAAGAACATACTAGATATTTCTCAAAATAGACTCACTCATGGTTCTATTCACATGTAGAATCAATCTACACTATCAGCATAAACAAGATTTAAAAAAAAATCTAATGAGAATTAAGTTCTGATACATGAAAATTAGCTAAGACCTCCATTTCAGCCCATGGGATCCTGATAAATTGAATTTTCCTTAGTATTCAGAAAACAACCTCCTATTAAAAGAAAACAAAAAGAATTTTTTTAAAAAAGATATCCTGGGGGCTGGCCCGGTGGCGCAGCGGTTTCGTCCGCGCTTGGCAGCCCGGGGTTCGCGGGTTCGGATCCCGGGCGCCCGCGGACGCACTGCCTGTCAGCCATGCCGTGGCGGCGTCCCATATAAAGTAGAGGAAGATGGGCACGATGTTAGCCCAGAGCCAGTCTTCCTCAGCAAAAAGAGGAGGATTAGCAACGGATGTTAGCTCAGGGCTGGTCTTCCTCACCAAAAAAAAAAAAAAAAAAGATATCCTGAACTCTGAAAAGACTACATTACTAAGTACAAAGTTTCTATTTCGGTGAAAATCTACCAAGTGTACATTGCACTTACAATTGTTGAAGAGGCTTCACACTTGGTTTTTATCAAACTTTTTTCCTTCTGAGAATTCATCCTTGGCTAATTGGAAGAAGACTTTACCTCAGCCAAATTCTTCAGAATCTGCTTTTCACAACACACAAAATGACCTTTAAAAAGTAATTTATAAAGTGTATGTATAGTTCAGTGCCCTCCAATAAATTCTATTTTCTGCTAAATGTAGGAATGTAGCCTAACCCCTCAAGCTATCATTAGAATCAGGTATTAATGACATCACTGAATGGTCAAGTTTTTGGTATATTCACTGCTATTCACTCTGTAAATAGGAGCAAGTTGTCAGGACCAGAGCATTGTCTTGTTTCATGGTATTTGCTTGGTTGCTCTCAGATTTTCTTTCTCCTACTGAAACAACCATAGTGAATGTTTGACCCTAAGCTTTCTTGTTTTGTTAATTTTTTTTTCAAGTTGGAAAAATTCAAACTCCATAATTAAATTTGACAGATTCACATTGGCAATTTTCTATTTAATCAGAGTGACAACTTTTGTCTTCACTTTCTATTTTTCATGTCATTAATGATCAAATTCATTAATATGCCATGACAGTCATTAATTTGCCAGTCCAGAGTACTTTGCTAAATAACTTGCTATGTTCTTAGTAAGTTTTATCTTACATAAGAAAAGTCTATGACTTTAATAGTAATATTTTGTCCACACTTATCTTCAGGAAAACTTAAAAAACTTAAAAAAACTTAAACTTAAGAAAACTTAGATCTTAAAAAACAAACTTAAAAACTTAAACTTAAAAACAAAACTTAAAAAAAAAATTAGATCTAGAAAAGCTAACCAAAAAAAAAAAACCCCACAAAAAGCAACCAAACAAAAAATTCACCAACCCTCTCTGACAAAAAAACACTTCACATTCAGATTAAAGTAAAAAACGTTGGACTTAATTTCGGAGCAATACTTTAAATTCTCATTGATTTCTTGGAAAAAAATTTTTAACGGAAAAGATGAAATCAAGTTATGTGTCGGTGGAGAAAAATTTGAATAAATTTAAGGTTCAAAATTACAGCCAGTTCATGCAATGCTTTTGCGAGAGACAGTAACTACTACCTCTCTCCTGGAAATGAGAGAAAAGAATGTCAAGATCTGAGGAGTTAGACTGTTTTTCTTACAAATACAGGGGAATTGTTGCTTTTAAGGCTGCAACTGACACTGGAATTTTTAGTAAGTCCTAATCAATCATAACTCTTGAAAGCAGCTATTGGGAAAGCATACTGTGTGACATGAACTTTCCAAAAACCAGCACTGACAGCAGCTCTCTCTAAGGGCACTCATTTTCTTCCTCCTTTGCTTGAAAAAAAGGAAGAATGTGAATTCTTTCAAGTTCCAAAGATGGCACTTTTACCTATTAAATAATTTGAATACATAGCATCAATATTCTATAAATAAGAACAATTGCATACTGATTTAATGCACTCAAAACAGACACAAGATAAAGGCAGGCAAACATTTACAGATTAAAAATAATTGCATGACCCTTTATTTTAAAGAAATCCACGCAGACTAATTTTAGCTTTAAATGGATGTCAATAAATGAAGTTTTACAGAATCATGTATAATAGAGTTCACTGATACAGGATCAGTTTAAAGCTGATTTTATTTAGAATGGGTACAGAGGATGTTTATCTACTTTTTATTTCTATTCACTAATCAATGAAGATAATCATACTACTTACATAAAATTTAGAGAATGGAGATGATTTGACACAGGTATTTACATTTGACAATAAATAACTAGAAAACAGAATTCTAGCAAGCCATCCTTAATAAATAAACAAATGGCTCAGCAAAATTGTCCATAAATAGTAAATATCAAAAACAGGAGACATTTTTCTTTTGGCAGTGGCATTAAAGGAACCAATAGTTTGTTTTGTATATTCCTTTCTTTTTTCCTCCATCTCTCCTTATCCTGCCTGTTCACATACACAACTGGGACAGGAGGCAGAAGAGCGATTATTGTTGAAGGGAATCAGAATATACCATCCCCAAATATACCACTTTGGCAAAGGATTATTTTGAGCTGAAGGCAATTGAGAAACAGCAGGCACGGGAGGAGCTCTCTGTCCTCCTGTTTTCTGACTAAAAGCAGGGCCTACATTTTCCTCTGTTAAGGCAATATAAATTTCCATTTGTAAAGGTGTCCCGTCTCAGTATCTGGAAGAGGAGAATGACTCCTGAGAGGACTATTATTACCAGGCTTGAGTCTGCATGACAAACCTTACTAAACAACACTATTTACCATACATTTGCTATTAACCTTTCCACAGTTTATTGCCTCTAGAAGCCCAAACTTGCCATTCCTCTATCTAGTCTCTTTTCCACAATTTATTGCCCTTTGTTAAAATGGTATATAAGGCCCCAAATCTAACCTCTTCTTTGGGTTTTCACTTCTTTGCCCTGAAACCCCTGTGAACATAAAAATGTTAATAAAATTTGTATGTCTTTTCTTCTGTTAATCTGTCTTTTGTCAGTTTAATTTGCAGGCTCCAGGCAAGAAACTTAAGAGGACAGAAGAAATTTTTTTCTTCCCCTAGACTATTAAAATCATCGGTGACATGATTTTAATGTCATGAGAAGATGAGAACATGTTCAGTTTTCTATATTTTAAAAACATTTATCTAGTATACTTAGATTAAACATAAGACTTTTTTAGTTTAGATTAAGAAATTTTAATGTAAAGGATATTTTGACTCATAGAACCATCAAATTATTTCCTTTATTGTTCACTAACAACAAAAATAGTTCTCAATTAACATCAAAGGTATCTTTAATATGAATAAAAATTACAGACTAAATTTGGTTGACATATTTCCAAATAATTTTTATCTCTCTGTTGAATCTGTATTAGGCTCACTTTTCAAATAAAATGCTGACCAAAAGATGATGAAATAATAGAGACTTAAAGGTTAATTTTCATCTAAATAACTAGATATTTGAAGGAAAATTAGCATTATCTTCATAGTAATATATCTACATAATATATATAATATGTTTCACTTGTGTATATATAATATGAAATCACATCTATAAATGCACACAACTCATATATAGGTTCATATTTGAATGATAAATAATTCAACTGAAATATAAGTACTAGATATAATATGTAATATATATTATATGGATGTATATATATATATAAAACATTTATAATATGTGATATATAATTGCAATATATATAATTACAATATATATAATACTGATTCCTGTCTGTCAACCTTTCAATTATCATGCAAAATAAGCAGAAGCAACTAGACAGATACCAAATAAATTGTCTGAAGTTGAGAAAAAGTGATTAAGCAGGCTTCTAATCTGAATAGTTTAAAACACAACCATTCTGTGAAAATCTGAAGGGAAAGAGATAATACATAACAGTTGAATCTGGGCATAGAAGAGAGGAGGAAATTCTATATCATTAGAAACAAAATCTTGAAAATCAAGTATTTACATCAATGAAAAAAATTTCCTAATTCTACAGAGAATTTCTTCCTAGAGAATAACTGCTCTAATAGTATTTTAGCTATTGTGTTTAAACAATGATAATTATCCTGCCCTCGTTTATCTTCTAGGATGCTTTTTAAAACCATTTCTAAAATTTCTAGGAGAGAAACTTTGATATGCGGCTGTGGTTAATACTACAACATTTTGCATCTCAGTGGGGAATTATTAGGATTGAAAGTCCTATAGGAAGGGCTGCATAGGGCTGTCTTGGTTTCACTGGACTTGGAGTTCTTCTAAAATATGACACAACCTATTCTCTAAGAAATGATGCACAGGTTATGACACATTCCTTGGTCTAAAAAACCAGAAATTATCTTCAGTGTTTTATATGATTGAATTTTTGGCCAATCTTTGCCTCAAATTCAAAAATTCATTTTTGCTATGCCAGAATCTCTTCTTATGGAAATTCATTTTCTTTGTAGGAAAATTATACACAGTGAAGATATTATCTCTTTTATATTTGATGAATTAATTATAATTCTCCTTCAATTATTATTGGATTATACAGCTGAACATTAGTTTACGAGATGATCAAAGCAAATATTACATCAAGGTCTTTTATACCATTACAGTTTACATTATGGGTGACTTGAAGCCCCAGAATTCTAGTATGCGCGCAAAATCAAAATTTAATCTTGATTCTTTGTATCAATACAAGAAAGCACAATGAGGTTATCCCCTAAAAGCAAATTTTTATGATTATCTTTGAAATGCATCTTTAAAAAAATCTATAATTAGTGAATTCAAGCCTGCTTAGAGATTTTTTCCCCTTTTTTCACTCCAGCTCATTCTCCTCTTCAAGCCCAACCTTCTTAGGAAGGGCAAGCCACCCTTCCCTACAAACAGGGTTCCAATTCACACTCCTTCCTGTGGAGAAGAAGTACTTAAGTAGTATCTGGCTTTTCTTGGGCTGTGGCTACTGTTCACATGGCTGCAGGTACCCAGTGGGTATACCAACAGGCCAACAGAGGAAGTAAATAAGTAGAATAATTGTTAATTTGAAAATAAATGTCTGCTTGGTTTGAAATAGAAAATCTATATAAGAGCTGAAGCTTATTTTTTGGCTTTCCATTTTTGTATTTTTCAACATACTAAAGAAAAGGAGAATTAATATTTGAAAATCTGAAATGCAGTTGCACATATTGATAATGAGAAAGCAAAGTATTGTCACAGAGAGTATTAGACAGGGTCCTGGGAGACAGGAGACCCAGGATCTCATGACCTCTGGCTCACTTTGCTCTATGCCTCAGGCTCATCACAACTGCCTCGAGGCAGTTTACCTGTGAAATCAAGGGCTTCCTCTGCATGATCTCTCAGTCTCTCTAGCTCTTAAAGGCCCCTGATTAATTCACTGAAAGGGTCTTCACTAAAAACAATCAGCGTGACTCAGATCCGGATTGGAGGTAGTAACTGAAACTCCAGTTTTTATACCGTGAGAAAACCAAACTACTTGGGGCATATTTCTGCTTTTCTTTTTTTCTAAAGCATGATGGTGGTCTCTCATTTACTGCATGGCAGTTTTCATTACACTCACCAAAACTAATTGTCAAGGAGGAAAATCCTCCACGTTACACAAAGTGTAAAAGTTGGCTATTTTAAGTGAGACTCACAGATGGTCAACATGATTGTCAGAACATCGTGCTGTGGTGAACCAAATGATTTTTCTCCAAATGTTGATGCAATTCAATGCAACTTGGTGTTAAATGAGCATTATAGAAACAAGTATTCTATTTCCAGAAATGTGTTCTACTTTTTAAAAAAATCCGCAAGCAAGGGTCCAGCAGCCATTGCTTATCCAGAGTAATTAATTATAAAGATTTAAGCTAGACTTTTTTTTTCAAATAGATACCACACAAAAACTATAAGGTTTTGCATAATTTATGTAACTATATTTTTTCCAACAATACAATATTTTTATACAGGTGTCTTCCTGACTTTTCCTTTTGTAATAATGATACTAGAGCTTACTTCCTTTTTTCCTTTTATTAGTATAACTTACACAATTACATAGGGATAGTTTGCTCTGGATTTACCAAAATTTGACAAAAAAGGATTCAAATGGCTTTTTTCTATCTGAATAGAGAAATCCTCACAAAGAAAGAAAGAGCAACAAAATAGGGTTTCTTCAGCAAAAATCAACTCAACTCGAGATAATCACACCAATATGTTACAAATTGAATGCTCTTCCTGCTTCAGTGAAAAAAACCCCACAAAATATATAAAGGCCTCAGTGCTGATGACATTTTGGTTTAAATTATTTTCTTTTGTAGACCATGTGTGTTCCCTCTCTTGACAGACTACAGATCCCATGAAGGCAATTATGTCTTTAGATTTGCCTTCCTTGGGGTCAGTGGTATAATTATGAGTTTGCACAGCTCAGTTGGTAGGTGGTATATTTATTTAATTGTTTACCACTTGATTTTGAGCCGGCTTTAGCAGAACAAAAGCCTGAGATGAGTGTACAGTCAGGTCCATCATAATTTATGGTTGGCTGAATTTGCTGAAGCCAAATCATCTGGCAGAATCATGCCACGGTGACCCAGGAATGCCCAGCTCTTGGCATGCACCTTGGTCATGTTACCATTTCATGGACCTCTCAGTGTTTGCCCACGCACAACTGAATTAATCTAGGCACCGTGTGTGTATATAAATCTCAGGAATAGTATTTAATTATGCAAAATCAAATGTATGTAATATTTCTGAATTAACTTAGGTGATACCTAATGTATATATGTGAATGAGGACTTCTTTTTAAAACAGTATTTGAGACTATAGCAAGCATCACACAATGTTGATAACTTTTTCTTTTCTCTTTTTTCCTCGGTTGACTTATTCATAAAACTTGTTAGAGTTCTCCTCTCTTCCTCAGACTCTTTAAATATATAAACATTTATTGAGCTTCTGTTTGGGGCCCAGACCCATGGTAGGTGTTAAAAGTGCTATAATAATAAACCAATAGATAATTATGCTGTCATTGTACTAAGGGCAAACATTGGGTCATAGACTCAGTCCCTAGCACGTAGTAGGTGATCAATAAATATTTTCTATCTATCTATCTATCTATAATAGATCAATAAATATTTGCTGAATGAATGAATTCCCTCAACGCAGATTGCCGGTTTTAAATGGTCATAAAGTGGATGATATTCTCCTAGAATGTTAGCTCAATTTTAAGGATAAATTAAGCACCATAAGCAGCTACAATGACAGTTAGCTACAAGAGTACTTAAATTAGATTATTTTGATTGCTTGATAAAATCCAATATTTTAAAATGGGAAAAAGGGGTTCACAAATAAAGAGGCAGGTGGAATCCTGAAGCTAATGTAAAATATTATTAAACTTGAAGAAGCTTCTTTTTTTTAATTATGATTAGGATTTGAAAACAGGAGGTCTTTAGGGATGATTTTGCAGATGCATGCAAATTTCAGGCCCGCAAAGAATTGTATACTATTCATAATGGAGGATTTGGATTATTGCCTTGTGGTTTGTAGAAATTGTCTTATTAATGAAGGATAGTAATGACTGGTTTCCATTAAGAATGTTTCTTAAAAATCTGTCAACACTTTAAAAAAATAGCTACCTCAGTCATTTGGTTAGCTTATTTTATGTATTTGGTTTATTTGAAACATGCAAGCATATCTTCACAGCTAATGAGAGGAAATGTGTGCCACAGAAAAATAGATCATAGAGGTCTACATCATTTTAGGAGAAGAACATTGAACAAACATAGTCAAATATTGTTCCTTTTCTGCCATTGCCTGATTATTTTTTTGGACTTCATCCCCAAAGCATGTGAAACATATAAGCACCTGGCACTGACATTTTGGAAATGAGAACCCACTGGAAATCACAACCTAAACAGGAAGATGAAATGCTCATCTTTCCTCTACTAAACTGTTTTTTTTCCTGTACAAAATTTTGCTCTTGAAATGTATTATCACAAGCATCCACGTCCATAGCAAGCGGTCCCGAGTTTCTGCATTCCTCATATGCAGTCTGTGGATATTTCTGGTTGTGATTTCCTGCAGGGCACGCCCACTTCTGTTCTTTTTTCACCATCTGTAATTTGGGCTCAGATCCTCTTTCAGCAAAATGACTGGAATTTCATGAGCCTTCCTTCCTATCAGTGTGAATTTCCTATAATCAATTTCAAATTTCAGCTAGAGCCGTACTCTCTACTTAATTTCTCAATTGTAGCTTTGCAAAAACTCTTTATCATGTAAAGGATGTTCCCTTCTATTACTTGTTTACTAAGTGTTTCTATTATAAATGGTTGTTAAATTGTATCAAATTATATTTATGCATATATTGAAGTAAACATGATTTTTCTCCTTTTTTAGTGAATTACATTGATTGATTAATAAACCTTAATCCAACTTTGCATCCCTGGATTAAAGCCCACTGATTTTTTTTCTAATTTATTCATGAGAAAGATTGGTTCGTGAGAACTGTGGAGCCTCTTGATGGTGTTACCTTCCACCGGGGAGCGCTTCCTTTAGTCACCAGTAGGCGACTATAGTGGAACGATCACTTTAATCAGTTAAGGACAGAGTGGAGTCAATATGGGTTTGAGTTTTTGTAAGACTTGATTTATTTTGGATTCTCTTCTCTTCCAAGGTGCAGTTCTGTAGTTCTCAGAACAGAGCAAACCTTCCCAACAGCATCTCCAAGAAAGTGACAAGAGAGAGAAAAAGTAGGTGTGTTCAGAAAGCCTCACAAAAGATTTGTATGTGTAAAATGTAGCATAAAAACAGCAGAGAATTCAGGGTCCTGAGGATGTCTTTTCTCATTAATAATCATTTTAAAGAATATGTGTGTTCTTAGAAACTTTGTAATTTCTCCAGGTTTGCAATTATTATGGTCACCCATATGTTTCTTTGTAGTAAATAGTAGATGGAAAACCTTTAAAAATCCAGTGGGGGGTGGGGGAAAACTTCATATGTAGGTAGTTTGGGGAAACAAGGATGGGGAAGGGAGGAAGGAAAGATTCCCTCCCAACAGCCAGTCAGTATTCACGGGGGGGTGTATCCCTAAGGAACTAGGATTAGGTCGCAAGAAGGGCTCAGAAGGGACCTGAGACAGCAGCCTCCAGATTTAGGAATTTTTCTCATAACACAATCCTCACCAAGGAAGCCACACATTCACATTGTAGGGTGGCATTTCCTCCTGAGAGATTTGTAATAACAACTTTCACATGTAACCCTACGTATAGTCAAGATGATTCTGAATGCAACAAATTTTGTTAATTTAAATTGCACAGGAAGGCAAGGTGTCATTTTATATATAATATAAATTTATTTTTATTTATCAGAGTCAATCTAGCATAATGAATATATAGGGTCTAATAAATTGATTGACATATTTTAGGGACTTTTTTCGTAGCATAGTATCTTCTAATTTTATAGTCAAGCTCTATTTCTATGGGCTAATTTGTCAGGTTATGGAATTTTCAAAGCTATTTTTCTCTTATTTTTAATACCTACTACTTTAGGATTCACTCTTGCTAGTAGGATCATCACAGAAAATAGAAAAAGTCAAACTTCAGACTGAAGTATCTTGGGAAAGAAGTGTGGAATTGCCTCTTTGGGTTTTATTAATTACTGTGAGAAATTCTGTGAGATGGAAATGCCTCCTCTGTTGGCATCTGTGACTTTACTTTCTCCCTCTCTGACTATTTCTCAATAGTCTCCTGCAAGGAGATGTCACTCACCTATTAAATGCACCTGCTTCCTTGGGAGTCTATCCTCTTCCTTGGCTGATGCTTTTAATATCTGCACACCTTTGCTCTGAGGGCAGCCTCATATAACTAAATGACAGTCAGATGCCTTTTTTCAGATATTATACAAATATCTCAAAGTTCACATTTCTGAATCAAAATTCATATATGCCTTAAACTTGTGTATCTATATCTAGCTTCTATCTATCTATGTGTCTATCTACCTATCTATCCTTCTTTCCATGTCCTCTATCATCTGTCATTTCCTTTCCATCCCCATTGTTAATACCTAAATTTAAAACTCATTACCTATCAAATGGGTTATTCTTGTAGTTTTCCCAACTGCTTTTCTGTCTGCTTTTAGCCTGGACTCAACTACAATCCATCCTCCAACCTGCTCCTACTGTGACCTTTTTAAACATTCAAATCCGATCGTATTATTAGATACTTTAAAATCCTACAGTGACTCCTGGTAGCTTTCAGGACAATATTGAAATGCCATTGCTTAACATACAATATCATTTGTTATTTGGCAACTTCTTAATTTATGCTACTTATTTGTTTGGAAGCTCAAAAAAGTCCTGTCTCCTCCACCCTTACTTCATTAAATAATACCTCCTCCTTTCCTAAAACACAGTACAAGTTTTCCAAGGTCATCTATTTGGATTTAGAAGTCTTTCTTCGGTGCAGGTTATAGAAAACTCTGTTAAAGCAATTATCACACTTTGTTATAAACAAGTATTTCTTCTCTTACTCTCAAATTAAGCCTTAACAATTTTGAGGACAATTTTTTCTTACGTGACCTTGTAGCCCAGGAAAAGAGCATAATACCTAGTATATAATTGATACCCAATAAACTTGTGCTGTAATCACAGATGAACAAGTTAATGTTTGAATATTACATTTTTGAATATGCAAAAATAATCAATTTGTAATTCAACAATATAGATATAGAGAAGAGAAATATTTTCAATCTATAGCATACTCAATACTCTAAGCCATAAGGAGTTGACAAATCAAAAGGAACTGTTTACCGAATGTGACCACAGTGGGATGAGTGATGAAGAAAGAATATTTCCTTTGAAATGTTATATTTCATTGTACAATAAAAATGCATAGGGTTATAAAAATTAATATAAACTTTCTTATTTTAATAACACAAACGCCAACTTTTTAAATAGTGGTTTAGTAGAGTTGCTTTTATATGGTCCCTTTAAATTTGCCTCTTCTGTTAGGTCTGTTAATTGATTCAATAAGTTTTGCAAATCAAAAAGTGGCCAATGAGAAGTTGAGTTGTCAATTGCCTCTTAATTATAGTGATTTGCAGAAGTCTGGAAGATGACCCTGAGGGCACTTGGAAACACAGATTTTCTTTACTGCATTGCTGAGGTTTTGTTAATGTGGCTTGTGGTTATTTAGTTAATTAGGAAGAAGAGTTTATATAAACAAGTTTTCTGTATAAAATATTTCCTGTAACTCTAAAGGCAAGGATTTATTGCCTTTGTTTTTAAAGTCACAACTATGCACGATAATTAAGTTCTTGGTAATAGTGTCCTGAAAGTGTAGTAGGGGTGAAAGAATCTCATCTTTAGTCAAGTCTAGCATAAAATAGGGAACCCTGATGTCTTGTTTTCTAGTGATTTCCAGAGGTTATGCTTGTACCTGTATGTGTTTATATATGCATTTTTAGGTAAAGGATCAGAGGGATATGTATTTAATGACAATATTCAACATTGTCTTGCCTTTGTTTTGTTATAAACTGCCTGTACAAGGCTATTCAAAATGATATTTGTTCTCTTGTTCTCCACTTAAGTTTATTTAATATGTATAGTAAATGTATCTACATACAAATGCTACAATTTTACTATATATAATTTCCAGTCTTCCCACTTGACCCACTTCCAAATATCAGAACTTGAAGTATATTCATTTAAAAATATGTCCCCCAATAAGACAGATGAAAATGTACGTTTACATTCCTCATAGCAGCCCTTGTTTTGCGAGTGCCTTCGAATATAAATATGTCCAAGTTATAATTATGGTAAAATGAAAGCAAATGCAAGCATGGCTCTGAGAGGTTTATCCTTTTAAACTGCAAATTTAGCTCTTTTACATAGGCAGGTTTAATTTCCAAGATTTTCACAGTGTAGGAACTAATTAATTAGTTAATAATGCATGAAGCCAGTAGAGCATTATCAGTGCTATAGCCCAGATGGAAATCTAGAACAAATGAGGAAACTTACATTTAATTTGACCCTTTTAAACATGAAAACTTTGGCTTTTGTTGTTGTCTTGTTACATTTTTATCATTTTATCCTTCATGTCTTTGGTTGTCCCTTGCTCCACCCCCACACATTATAGAATTTTTAAACTCAGGGGTGGAAAAGGGAGGTGACAACAACAAATCATTTCGTGGGCTTGATAAAGCTGATTTTAAAAACTGAAGTCATTCTTCACTGTGATAGCATGTTATCTTGGATGGGCTGCTAGTGTCCGTTTGCTAAATTGCCTCCTTTATTAAAACAAATGGAAACCTAGTGGTCTGAGGGGGTTAATACCCTCAACTCCACACCTCCTCCCTCCTACACACACTTAAGAATCCAAACAATCTGAGCTCTTCTTTCTTCCAGGTTACGCTTATTATTGCCAAAGTGTTATATAAAAGCTAAATAACTATGGGATTTTAATCATCAAACACATTCCTCTCTTTCACATCTATTCTTATCAAGCCATGATGCTAATTTGACAGGTGAAATTTACTTAGCGCTGTGAAGTGTTATTACTGTTCTACCACTTCTTGTGTTTTTATGATCTTTTTCATAGACAAAGGGAGCCAAAAAAAAATCCGCAAATTAAAATCTATGCTACTTTATTTATTCATTCTTTCATGTATCTGTTTATTTCTTATTTAGTTTGGGGCAAAATTCAAGCCTCTTCAGTTCTGTGTTTACTAGCAACAAATAATGCAATGTGTTGCAATGTGTTACAACTCTGACTGTATTTAAGAAATGTTTTTGCTCTGAAAGATCTAAAATAGAGAAAGAACGAACTTACATTCCTAGGAATGGAAAATGAAACTGTACATTCTTAAGAGTCTCACTCCAAATAACAGAAACAGACACGTACTCATAGGTGTTCTTTCTTAAAGGTGCCCATGTCTTGGAGTGCTGAGAACTGTGGTATCACAGTTTAAAAGCACTATTAAAAATAATCAAATTAAAATTCCAACCTGTTAAAATAAGAAAATAACTAAACTCCTTCTCCAAATGAAGGAGACTGGTTCAGAGGAGGTATCAGCCCAGGGGTCCTATCCAGTCCATGCTTGGCTGGGGGTAAGGCAGACTGCAATTGCTGTCAGGAAAGCCTCTATCTGAGAGTATGAATTTTAAATAGGGAGCCAAGAGAAATGGATATCCAAGATATAATATCTTAAAATAATTGTAACTATAAGGGGAAAATCCTTATCAAGAAATCGGGAAATCGAAACAAGAGAAATAGAAGAGTATGCTAATAGGAAGCATCCTGAAGAATCTAGATTCCTTACATTTTCCTTCACCAAAAATCTAGGATTGATGGGAAGGTTGTGATAACACTTATGGAAATGCGGTACATAGAACAAACTCAAACTTCAGATTGCTTTCTTATAACAGTCCAGAAAAGACTTAGTTTTACCTCTAATTTGATGGAATTGGTGAATAATCCATTCTACATTTGGGAATTTCCTTTAATTATATGCGTTTACTGCTTTAACAATTATTCATTATAGTTGTCACATTAGCTGCTGGAGATACAAGCATGAATGGGCAAAATTCTTGCTCTCACAGAGCTTCCAATTTAGTGTGGGAATGAGATAATCAGCAATTACAATACAGTGCAACAAGTACAATTTATTGTGATAGAAGAGAGGGCTCAGAGGAGCAGAAATCAGGGATAATAAGCCAGGTTTGAGGGGTGTTGGCAGTGAGGAATTACCTTCAATGATATGGCACCTAAACTATAATCTGAGAAATAAGTCAAGGGTTAACTAGGTGGAGAGGAGAGAGAAGATTGCCTCGGAAAGAGCTTTAAATGGGATGTTGATGGCCAAAGAGGAAGCAAGTTACATTCAGTGAAGGAGGTCACGATGAGTATGATTGAGGCATGGAATCACAGGGTGAATAGAGATGGAACATGTATAACATGTATATTCAAATGTAAATTACTACACTATCTTTCTCGGGGGTTTTGTTGTTATTTTGTGGTAGTGGCAGAATTTTGTATGTATGTGTTAATTATAACTCAGTCTGATTACAGTGTACTGGAGGATTTTGACACGATCCTAAGCCAGCAAGACTGAGGATTAGATGTTGAAACTTGGGGAAATGCTCAAGTTTTCTCAGCCAGACCTTGAAAAGATCCTTTTATTTACAATGTAAAACATATTTCACTATAAGCCTTCCCTCTACCTGTCTCTGCTCTCTTATCTTTTTGTCTCTCTGTTCATTTAACGCTTCTTAATTTGGTAGAAATTTCAAAATAGTATCAGCTGATTTTTACCCCCAACCACCTAATTTATAATAATTCTTAATTTCCTTTGCAAATTTTGGCTTACTCTATGCTAACGTTTCATTTTGAAAGTGGGGACTGTTTTCAGATGCCTTTCCCATGTCTAAGTGCGAGCATTTGATTCCTAACGTTATTGCCCGGTACTTTCCCGATAGTCAGCTCCTCCTACAAGTAACCAAACCACAACCCTTTGGGAATAAATTGTAAATTAATACAGGGAAAACAACAACAGAAGTATTTTCTGTAGATTCAGCACTTGGCATCTGTAGCATTTTCCAGCAAAGTTTATGAAAGAAATGGGACACAATTTGGCAGTAGTTCTTGAAGGAAGACTTGTGTTTAACTATTTTGTCTGCTATTGTTTTTGTTGTTATTTTCCTTCAGAAGGAGGTGAATAATGATTTAGCAAAGATAGCAGTTTATATTTGCAAAAAATAAACTAAAGCTAGATTTTCCTGCTCACCCAATATTATAATCAAATTTCAGTAAGTGTGATTTCCTGAATCAAATCTTCCCAAAGACATGTATGCTAGCTCAACATCATGGAAACATCGCAGGAAGTCTACTTTAATAGATTTGTGATATTCAAAAAACTAGAATCAATCAAGCTGTTACATTCATCACATGAACAACTAGACAGTTGTCAGAATCAAATGAAGCAAAGGAAAGAGACTGATTTTATTTTATCTATTGGGTCAGAGCTTAGCCGTCCATATGTACTACCCATGTAGAATGTATATTTGAACACATCACCAGTTTATTTTCTGATATCCTCAGTAGAGTGAGGCAAAAATAACTTCCTCAGTGGTCTGTAACCATGTCCCTGCAGGTGAATAAATACAATACAAATACAAGCTGCCAGTAGTATTTATTGGGTCATTCAGTTTCTCCTCTCTTAACAAATATTCAGCTGTACAATTTGGATATAAATTACAATCAGTTAACACAGAAATATTTCATGAAATGAAAAAAAACAAAATTTTAAGCAAAAATACATTATCTTGATCTTGACACAGAAATCATATAAAGGAATGAAAGAGACAAAATATTATCTCTATTTGAAAAACACATTTTAATTACCCTTCCTCTCACACATGTACAAAATATGTTGTGTAAGAATATTTATTATCATATCTAGGTTCAATTAATCAGGCCATCTAAAATATCAGCTGACAGGGACTTGAGTAGTATTTGCCAAGTTGGCATTTATTAATATCTTTTCTTTCTTTTTCTTATGAGGTGGGGGTTGGGAATTAGCATTCTGATTTTCCTTGGAAATCACCACTCTTTCATCCTGTGTCTACATAGTTGAGGTAAGCTTGAAGCTACTGTGGGGGATCAGAATTTGCCACCCCAAAATGTATCTCTGGCTTGACTACTTTTTAAGAACAAAAGGCTCAGAAAGAAACTTTGACCTTCCCTCTGATTGCCTAAAAGAATTTAAGATAGAAGGCCTGTTCCAGGAAGGAGCTGATGCCATAAGATAACTATAGTATAATATAAACTAGGTGTGACAGACAGGGAGAAACCTAGCAAGGGCCATTTAATCAAAGTCCTCTCCATGTCTCATTGTCTTTGCAAGGCATGGCAAACATTTGTTTACCAGACATTTGCTTTTCCATCTCCATATTAATTGCCTGTTATTAGACTTTGTTTGATTTTTTTTCTGGTTATTCTGTCAATTTAATTCTTAGACCAGCCAGAAGAACCTAGAGGGTAGAGGAATAGTTCTTTCTCCCCTACACTACCAAATACCTTCATAGGTTGGCACATCCCCAAAGCCAGGTCCATGAAACTTAATCCCAGGATTTGTATTGAAAAAATTGGGAAAGAAAAGCTTTCTTCGTCTTTTGCTTTTCAGATGTGAGAATGTACACTTAAATCTGTTTAGGGCTTCTAGAATGGAAGAGCCTGCCTAAGAATTAAGCCAACAAAGAGGAAATAAATAGCCAATAGAGGGAGAGAGATGCTTTCCTTTCAATATTCTTTTAGGGCCCTGATCTAGTCATGCCTAGACTTTACCATCTTGTTGGGTAAAATTTTCTGTCTTTTCTTAAGGCAAGTTGAGTAGCTTTGTTTTCACTTGTAACTAAAAAATCCCTAATTAATATAACAGTGTCATTCTCATGAAGTGGACCAGAAACTCTGCAGAAAGGACTGTTTTCTGCCAAATCCACTGAATGAGTTTCTCAGAAGTAGTTCTAGGAATCAGGATTACAGCAATGCATATTTTTATGAAGACTTTATGAGAAGCACTGCTTTAAAAAATAAGTTCAACTCGATGTGGGTCTTATCTTGTTTATCTTTTATTCCCAGTGCCTTGTATTTGGTCGAGCATATGATTAACACTTAGTCATTATTGAATAAAGTGTCCGTAAAGTTCCACATATTAGTTGGGCAATAGAAATGCAAAAAAGGTACAAAAAACAGGTTACATTCCTTGGAAGAGAGCAGAAATCATGCATCAAATTATTGGAATAATGCACATTTTGCACTCATCCAAGAGACATTAAAAGATATTCTCAAAATTAAAAAGGGTTACAGGCTGAAGTAAATTTGGGAAATATGCCTACTATTATTTTAATTTAAAAAAAATGTTCAAATACGTTAACATGTTAAAGACTCCAAGTAATCCTGAGACTTCAGGAGTCAAGTCCAGTCTGCCAGACTTGCAAGTGGAAAGTTTTAAGAAACGAAACACCTGTTGATATCTCACATGAGCATCCCATATCACCATTAGAAAAGGCGCAGCATAGCATGATAAGGACAATACATTGCAAGTGGAGGATATGGCTGGGGTGAGGTCAAATGACATGGCTTGTAAGACATTTTTGAGAGTGTGTCGAGAAAAGGAGGTATTTAGATGTATTAAAGGTGGAGGGCAAAGTGTGTGCAAAGCCATATACTTCTGCCAGCACCGTGAGTACAGAGAAGAGCAAAGATTCTTGGCATTAATTCTCCATATGGAATATCCTCGTCAATGGTAATTATAACAATTTCTCCTTTTCTTTTATTTTATTCAATTCTTACAAGTCTGTGAAAACTCTGATCTTTCCTTCCTTCCTTAAATAGTTATGAAGTGCTACCACCACCATCAACAATAATGATAATAGTAACAGCAAAAATGAAGGTTCGTTATGTCAGGTAGGTTTCTAAGGGCTTTGTCTGCTTATATTCTTGAGCTCCCACAACAACCTTGCTCAGTAGGAACTATTATTATCCTCATTTGGTACCAGAGTTATTAATGAGATACTCAGTATCTCATTGTCCTGAGACAGATGTTAATTAGATGCCCCAAATCACAAAATGGCAGAGCCAGATCCAATCCAGGAGATCTGGTTCCAGCACCTGCATCCTTACATGTCATGCTCTACCACGTGCAGCACTAGCCTGGGTATGTGTATATTTTGGTGAGGAAACAGACACATCTCCTACCCTAGTGAATTTACAATCTGTAAGAATATTGACCAAAACCAAAAACAAAACAAAAAACAAATCTCAAAATAGAAATCCCCCACTGAAATTTATTTGTCAATGAAGCAAGTTGACCACAGGGAAGAGGGGTGATAGCTGGTGATAACTAGGCAATACAAGGTCAGTTGTAATTTACTTTGTATGAAGAATAACTTTCATTTCTAATGTTAAGATTTATTTTTATGAGTTTTGAAAAGCTTCACCTTGGTGGTTTCTGAAAATTGATTCTCTGTAGTTAATATGATGAAATTTCCTAAATATCCTAAATGATTGCAAAAATACAAAAGAGGTTAGGATACTGCATAAGAGGACCCATGAAGGAGGAGGGGCTGGCAGTAGAGCAAGAAGGGCCTGGGCCCATCCTCTAGATGCAAAAACAGGACAAACAGCAGGCAAAACAAACAAGAAGTGATCTCAGCAAGTGCTTACATTTTGCTTGGTAAGTCCCTCCTCACTGCTTCACCTCTTTCCTCCAGGACAGATAAAGAGAATGAAGCCAAATGACTAGAGTTAAATGACCACTCCACTGGTCTTCAAACACTTGCTACTCTTGCAACTTACATTCGCTTTGCATCTCTGCCTTCAAGTTCTAAAATAAACTTTCTCCTCCATCCTCAACAAAACTCCCATTCCTTTAGAATGACCAACATACATTGCCCTGAAAATTAAATCTTTTTTTCTAGCTGCCAGTTTCAGTGCTTCTGAATATAGCAAGTCTCCATTGGCTTGGTGGTCTTTGCTGTTTCCTTTATTGGAGGGGATCATTGACTCTCACCTAGTCTCCTAATTAGTCTAAGAGTCTATTCCATCTACTTTCTTTATTTTCCAGGGACCAAAATCACAATAATGATTACTTAACCTCTTTTCCTTCCAAGCATTACTGAGGATAACACAAACTATTGTCAGTGAGAGGGGTTTAGCTATTGCAGCATTAAGATGGGAAATGATTGTGATACACACAACCTTGAGAATTACTGTCTGAAAGATCCAAATTTGAGTCATATCCATGTTGATATAGGTTTAATATTGAAGAATCAGTATTTAACACTATCCATGTATACTCCATCTTTATAGTCAGATACTCACAAAGTATGATCAGTAAATAAAAACTAAGGTAATAACAACAACAATACTATTTATGCAAATACACAAAACCATACACCTCAACCAAGAGAGTCAGATTCCTTGAGCAGAACCATTTGTTCAACAGTCTTACACCTTTGAATACCTCTGAAGAGCCAGGCCCTGTGCTCGGCCTGAGAATGCACTTTAAAAAGTCATTTTCTTCCATTTAATTGAGGCTATCTGATCAATCCAAATTTGCTATCATATTCTCTGACCCGGAAAGCACATTCTCGATATGTATAAAAGAAACTTAAACTTTAAAGAAGTCCAAAGGAAGATTGAATATGACACATTTAAAAAGATACTTAGAGGCCAGCCCTGTGGTGTAGAGGTTAAGTTTAACATGTTCCTCTTGGGTGGCCTGCCTTGGTGGGTTCAGATCCTGGGTACAGACCTACACCACTGGTCAGCCGTGCTGTGGCAGCAACCCACATATAAAGTAGAGGAAGACTGGCACAGATGTCAACTCAGGGCTAATCTTCCTCAAGCAAAAAATAATAATAATTAAATTTAAAAATGAAAAATAAATAAATAAAGAGATACTTAAAGCTTACTTCAAGAGAATAATTAATATTAAGTTAGAAATAAAATTTTCCCAGTAAAAGATTACTCTTTCTTCCATAAGAGCACAGGAAAACACCTCCTGACTTACATTAAATAGGTTCACAATGAATTACAAGGAATCAAGAGTGAAGTAGAGTATCCAAGTAAGGAAAGCTTGTGTTGACCTTTTTTATAATGCCATGAATAATCTAAGATTAAAATTGGATTGATAATATCAGGGTATTTAAACCTGATGGTTACTTTAATCTTCACTGAACAGTTTATTTTCTTCAAATGTCAGTCATTCTCCAGATTTTATGATACAAAGGTAAACTTATTTGAAAGAAATTTTTAAGGGTCTTAAAAAATACACATTAAAAACTGAGTAAGAGTCAGTCCAACATTTAAGCTCCTGGAAAATACACAAAATTCAATGATAAACATTGGTTAATCTCCAGAATGATGTCAATAGAGTGTGTAAACCAATTGAGTTTGGCACAATATACTGCAGGCACTTTTTCATATTATATAATTCAAGGTGACCTTACAGAATTAATATCCATTACTCAAAGGACAAAAATATTGACTAAAAGTGTAGGTGCTTACTACTCTTCAGCATATAATATTTTGAAAAAAAAAAGTAGATGAATATCCAGGCAAACACACTAAGCCCTTTGAGTAATTTAGGTCAAGATAAATGAAGTATGTAAATAATTTATATTTTCCCATGAAGTACTTTGCAATGTCACCCAATTTACAGAGCACAGAGCATCACACATAAATGTTGGAGTCTCATTAAATCATAATATGAGTCTACTGATGGATCAGCCAGATTCTGAATTGTAGAAAATCTCTCCAATTTTAAACAATGAATGAATAGACATTAATGTTATAAGGAAAGCTTTAGTAATACATCAGCTCACCTGTTTTTCTTGGCCCATGAGTTTATACCGTTTACAGGGCCTTTCTACCAACAAGGAAAATGAAGTAGAGTCTCTCAAGGGATTTGAAATCTTTCCTTTAGAGCCTACTGTGGTTTAAATTTCATGTGTTGCTCCTATGCACAAACATTGGAAAAATGCATTTTGGAAGAAGAAAATAATTTAGAAATAATCCAATTTAAGGCTCTCATTTTGCAGATGAATAAATTCGGCATCAGACAATTCTCCAACAGAAGTCATTAGAAGCGTTATGATTTTATTTTCTATGTGCCATTAATAAGAGAGTTTGCAACTCATGGTATCTTGTCATTTGGTATCATAAAATCTGACCCACTGCATCATCTTATATATACTTTAGAAATTCTAATTCCTCATAATTTTCTGGTTCTATTTACCATCTTGTTTTATGACATACATGCTATATTCTACCATCTTGATTTTAATCTGAGCAAAGCTGAAATTAAAAAAAAAAAAAATGTCAGGCAACAGACATATTGGATACTCCAGACAGCCTCAGTGATGTGTCTGGAAGATATTTGGTTTCTTACTGGAAACACAGTCCAGGACTCTAATTGTAGTTATTTTCTTCTGAGAAATGGATGGTAAATGACAAGATGATCCTAAACCCTCATAATACAAAGTCATGAAATTTATTGATCTACCTCGAAACTGCTGGAGTTTCCATATATCAGGGCTTTCAAGTAATAGTGTACTCTCTGTATATCATACACATTAAGGTTTTATTAAAAATTCAATGAAATATTTATATCTCAGTCATAAATCCCTGATGGGTAGATGAATGCAATCAAGACATAGTGAGTTTCCAATGTGAGTTTTATACATAGAACATTTTGTCATGGCAATGGATGTCTTTTTGTTTCTAGAAAGATAACAGTTGTTAAGTGTCCTACTTCTTACGTGGGAATGACTTATTTGACCACTCTTTCAACTCTTCTCCTTCTCCTTCCCCACCCCTGTCCCAGCTGCATCGCCATCTGAAGAGTAAAATTGATTTAAAAGAGAATTCCCATAAGGACCTATTTCAAATTTCCCTGGGCAATTCAGAAATAATTTCAAATTTCCCTAGGTAATTCAGAAATAATTTCATAATAATGCATAATAAATTTAATGCAGATTTTAAAGTTACAATCCTTTCTATTAAAATTCCCAAGATAACGTTTCTTACAGTAATTCCATTGTGTAAGCACAAAGGCAATTGTCAGTAATTCCAAATGATGTCGATATTTGAAGATAAGGATATCTCTCTCTCGTGAGTTCCGCCAGCAGAGCTGCCATCTCGCTCATCTCCAGGGCCAGCAGTCACAGAGAGAAGAAAGTGAATCACACTTTGGGAATAATGACACTGAGACTCAGGCCAAGGGACTCTCCTGCTGAAAGAGTCACAATTGGATGATAACTAGGTTTAAAATTATTTAGATGACTTTATCTTTTCTAGATAATCTCTTCAGAACTTAAGAGTTTTTGTGCTGCCTTGAGTACCGATAAAATCTGGAATGAAATTTATTTCCAAACCATTTTTTTTTTCCACCTGAGAACATTTTCACTAAGTCTCCTTAAGTACTTTTAACAACATTCAGTGGTATAGATACTGGAAGGAAACATAACAAAATCTAAAAGAAGAGAAGTAAATTCAATATCTTTTTCCAAATTATTTGAACTTAAGTTTCTTCATAAAACTCAAGTGTACAACATCACCACCAAAGCCTGGTCTAAGAAGGGCAAGAGGATTGGAGCAGCCAAACTTGATCTCTCATTATTTGTTCCCTTCCCTCTGAGTATTTCTGCTGATAATCTTTTCCTTCTCGTTTTAAAATGCTAATAGTCATCTAAAAAAAATGACACCTTACATTGTATCTTTTGTCAGATAATTTATAGTGCTTTTTAGAAATTTTAAGGCAATAAATCATTCACATAGATACAGATGATTTAAAATATAATCATTAGGATTCCCTATCTTGCATTCGTAGGAAAGGTAATGTCTCTAAAAATAATTAATAATGTTGAGATTTGATACCCCCAATGCTCTCTTCTATAATATAGTTCAATTTTTCCAGTGCATTTCAGTAAGCATTTCTTTATATTTTTGCAAAACATTCACCACAATCCCCATATTATTCATCTGCCTTTACACTTTTATAAGGTAGATACTGAATAACTCTTAAAGGATTAAGGAGACAAGTTAGGCCACTGATGGAGCAATAACTTGGTGTGCAAACCTGCTTTAAAGAACACATAGGATTTTAACTGATGACATTCCAAGACTCTGACAAAGAATATATCTCTTATCCATTGTTTTCTTTTTAAAATCCTATCCCTGAGTTTTCTTCATTTGTGTTATGTTTAGGGAGGTAGAGCATAATGAGGAGGGAGATAATCTCATTAACTGTCATCAGTATAGACAGACATAGTGAGCACATTTGAAGTGGGGGGAGTGTTCAACGTCCTGGGAAAGAAAATTCAAATCAGATGATTTTTATATCACAATTTTAAAAACTCAACTTCTAGGAGAAGTAGGTAGAAGACAAGGGAAACTATAAAAGAAATATTTTATTGAGACAGTAAAACTCGCCCTCTCTTAATGGTTTTGCCATCTTTTATTCTTTAAACTTCCAAGGAATTGAAATCTATTAAAAGCAAGTCCAAATATTGTGCATCAGCCTGTCCCTAGGTTGTTCTACCATTACAATAATGTCACAGCAGAACAGCACAGGTCTGACATTGGCTGTTTTTCCTTGAGAGCCATGCTTTAACCTCCGTAAATGGCCTTCCCTGTACTTCTCCCATTTCCCTTCCAACCTGCATTATAAATTAAACTGATTTCATCTCAAGTCTCGCCTTTCTAAACAGACTCCTCACAGATTAATTCTAGACACAATAGCCTAGTAGCTGAGACCTTGAAATACAACTTGAAAGCGGTGAGTGAAATGTATAGGAATTCCAGATTTTGCATTTCTCTTTGGTTTTGTCTTTTTTGCCTAAAAAAGGAGTGAATTCTCAAACTTCCTTCAGCCAATGCTGGCACGGAGCAAGTCTTAGAATTCCTCTGAAAACACGAAATCACGACTCCTCGTATAACTCAGATCAGCATTTCTTAAATCTGATGATCTTTGACGCATTTATTATTTTATAGTTGCATTGCCAGATATCTCCATTACTCTACTAATTATCTCAAGTCTAGCAGAACTTTTTAATCTAAAGAAAAGTGTGGTTGCTGCCTCACGAGTGATTTCGTGGAGGTCAGTATGAGGAAAGTGTATTTTCTGGAAGTGTGCTTGATGGTCATTTGTTTAGCTTAAAGGATGATGAAGCTTTGGAATATAAAAGCAATTCCGTCTTGCATTTCTCAGCATTCACTGCTGCCAGAAAATTGGTGGGAAACGTGGCTGTTGGGAAAGCCGGTATTTTCCTGGACAATGTCCAACATTTAGATGAATTATTATTAAAAGTGAAGTCTGTCTGGCTTACATAGACATAAAAGTTCTGATTATACCTTTAAGACAAGAATTCCCAAGAATTCTGTGACGTTTCTGAATAGTTTGGCTACTTTTTCAGATTAGCCATCTTAGACAAAAGCTAAATGAAATCAACTCGGTTTTTTTGAAAGTTTCCTTTATCTGATATACATCATAAAAATATACACGTTTAAGCATGAATGAGGAACAAAGTTAAATCAGTGACAGTAGTATTATCTAGATAAATGAAAATAATTTTCCATAAATTAAAACATTTTTCTGTGTTCTATGTATTTTTGATACCATCAGTAACTATTTTCAAACGGTTTTAACATACTAACACAGTGCCAGACATTGCAAAGACCAGAAAGATGTGAAAATACGAGGCCTGGCCTCAAGTCGCTCACATTCTGTTAAAAGGTAACATGGATAATCAAAAAATGGTGTAAGATGCAATAAATGCCACCTGCACAGTAAAAAAAAGTACTATTATTCAAAAGAGGAATGATGATTTTCAATTAAGAGAGCTAAGGCACGTTTTGTAACTGAGCCTTAAAGAATATAAAGACTTTTAATAGGCAGAAATCTCAGTAGGTTGCATTCCAGCTGAAGAAAGGAGCATGAATGAACATTAAAAGCAAGGGATGCACACAAAATAGTGAGTAGTGAAGTTCAATTCCGAAGCCTGCCATATGACCTTGCTCAAGTTAGCTATTGTCTTTAATGCAATGATTATTTTATTGTCTTTGATGGTTTCTGTGGGTCAGGAATTGGAGAAAGGTTTGGCTGGGCAGAATAGGCTCAGGGACTCTCATAAAGTTGCAGTCAGACAGCGACTGGAGCTGGAAAAGTGGGAGGCTGGAGCAGCTGAGCATCTGCCCCTTCTTAGAGTGTCAGGGCCTCTCCCTGTGGTCCCTCTGTATTGGTTAGTTCGGGCTTCCTCACAGAATGGTGCCCACTGGGCAGTCAGAGGCTTACAGTGTGGCTAAGGCTCCCAGAGCAATCATTCCAGGGGATTGTGTGGAAGTTGATTCACCTTTTATGACTTAGTGTGAGAAGTCCTGTAGAAATCCTGCATGTTACTTGTGCCACATTCCATTGTTTGCAAGCAGGTCACAAATCTTCCTATATTCAAATGGAAAGGAGTTAGAGTCCCCTTCTTGGTGGAGGAGGGGCAAGTTTCTATGGGTACATGAGACAGGAAATAGTGTTATAGTCTTTGGAAAATACAACTGACCACAGGCATTGTTCATGACCTAATCCCAGCTAACCTTTCCCAGGTTTAATTCTTCCCATTTCTTCATAGACAACCATGTATCTCCTATCACAGAGAACTATTTGGGATTCTAAAATTTTGTTATGCTTTTGCATATCTCCCTCCCGTTGAGACGATAGTTGCTCTGCACAAATTTTCTTTTCCCTTTGTGTCTACCTGGCAAAATCCTATTCAGCTTCAGCAACCATCTGTCCTATATACAGCCTGCCCTGACACTTCCAGAAAGTCCATGTGCTTCTCTGTGGCCCAGAGGTTTGGTTTTTCAGGATTTTTTTCTACTTTTGAAATTTATTACGGTATATAATACACATAACATAAAATTTACCACTTCAACCATTAAATGTGCCGTTCGGTGCTATTATGTACATTCATGTTGTTGTGCAACCTTACCACCATCCATCTCCAGAACTTTTTCTTTTCTGGTGAGGAAGGTTAGCCCTGAGCTAACATCTGCTGCCAATCCTCCTCTTTTTGCTGAGGAAGATTGGCCCTGAGCTAACATTCGTGCCAGTCTTCCTCTACTTTATATGTGGGACGCCTGCCATAGCACGGCTTGACAAGAGGCACATAGGTCTGTGCCCGGGATCCAAACCTGCAAATCAGGTCTGGGCCACTGCTGAAGTGCAGCATGTGCACTTAATCACTATGCCACCTGGCTGGCCCCTCCAGAACTTTTTCATCATCCCAAACAGAAACTCTATACCCATTAAACAATAACTCCCCATTCAACCCTTCCCGCAGCCCCTGGTAACCACTATTCTACTTTCTGTTTCTATGAATTGAACTATTCTAGGTACCTCACAGAAGTGGAATCTTAAGACACTTTTCATTTTGTGTCTGGCTTATTTCATTTAGCATAATGTTTTCAAGTTTCATCCATGTGGTAGCATGTATCAGAATTTCATTCTTTTAAGGCTGAATAATATTTCATTGAATATATATATATCACATTTTATTTGTTCAGTCATTCATTGATGGATATTTGGGTTGCTTCCACCTTTTGACTATTATTCATAACACTGCAATGAACATTGGTGTACTTCAGATATAGTTTACATTAATTCTCTGAGGAAATTTGTCAACTCATATTATAAGCATTCTCCCACATGCCTGTTTGAGCATCCTTTAAACCACCCAAACTCCTTAAGTTTTAAGTTCATAAACTTTGAAATATAAATTTCTATGTCTCTATGACCTAGAACATAATAGGTATTCAATAAAGATATATTGGATATTGAACAGTAAACAACTGAGACAATGGCCATAGCATAAGACCTACTTGTGGCCTTCAATCTGTTTTGCCAAAGGCTTTCTCTCACTTGTTTGTTCTAAATTTGAAATATTCCTATTATAGATAGATCAGAATATATTAGATGCTGTAATAAACACAGCTAAGAGAAGGCCTGATTTTCAGGAGCTCACATTTTTAAACTGAATTTTACTTCCTTGATGTGGTTTGAGAGAAAAAAAGATATTCACAGAAAGCAAGGGTAGATTTATTTCCTGATAGGTTTAAAATACTATGGCTTCCTGGAAATTGGATTATGATGCACTAAATTCTTAAACTATGTGAATGTAGTTTGTCTTTTTCCCCATAAATATACGTATTATAGTAATTTGTATTATGTTTAAGTCGGTCATTTATTACTCTTTAGTCATTAAGCATAGGTACTTTGATTTTAAAAGTTATACCATAATTGAGTTCCAATATTAATAGCTATACCCTATGTAAAAATAAAGAGGCAAATATTAGGTTCTAAGAAACTGAGGGGAAGTTATTGTAGTGGCTGTAGGATAATCCATATAACACACTGGGCCACTGATTAATAAAAACCACCTCCTCAAAATACCACTTTGTAAGGTTTTTAGATCCACTGAGCCCAGAGCTCAACAAATTCAGGATTTTATTCATTTATAAAATACATACATAGTGAGGAAAGAAGGAAGTATATGCTTTTTACGGGATTTGCTGAGTGGGAAGGAGAAAATATCTTCATGTGAGGTTTCACGATAGTGTTTGTTCTCTGAATTTCTGAGCTATGTTGATCAAAATATTCTGGTAATCCATTACATATAAAGAAATTAAGAGGAGGTGGCATTTAAAAAATTTCCTGATTCTTACTCACATTAGTTTTCAAAACGTTTCTATGTATATTTTATTTGTTTCTACGCTTGTGGAACAGTAGACTGCCTGACAAATCAAAGGCATTCAATCAATGTATAAATGATTAATGAATGCAGAAATCTCAAATCTGGCTTTTAAAATAGACATTTTATTATTTACAAAAGTGAAAAACAAAACTACTTAAATGCTTAACAATAGAAAGTGGCCAAAAAAATTATAGTACATACCAGCTAAAATATTATGAAGTCATTAAAATTATATTCTTGAAAATTTTTAATAAGGTACAAAATTATCCAAAAGGTAATAATAACTGAAAAAATGTACATTTTAATGGCTCTAACTTTGTTTAAAGTGTATACACACACACACAAATACTTTAAATATATGTGGACATATACAGAAATATTTTTCATATTTGTGTATATGTATACATGCATATTTTTCATATATATATCTGGGACATATTTTACCTGTATAGTTAAATTAAAGTTCTATGTCTCATAATACCATGCCATGTAATCAATTCTCAGATTTAGGAGAAATATATCATTACCATTATTTTATTTGCCAATAAGAAAAAAGGAATCACGATGTATTTATGTCAAAACATAAATCCTCTAAATGAGACATTTATGGAAGAGCATCTTTCAATGTCCATCCTCTAAATTAAATATTGTGGAAGGGTGTCGTTTCAATGACACTCTTAAAATGGACATAGCAGAACTAAAATTGCAGGTAGAACTTTTTTTAATGACTTGAAGAAACTTAAATCATTTAAACAGGATATCAGTTTATGAGAAAATAAATTTGCTATATTAAAAAGAAAATTGCTTGAAATTAAAAAATAAGCCCAAGTTATCTTATTTCAAGCAGACAATCAGCATAAAGGACATCTGAATTACTATTAAACATGTGTTTTTACAATGGAAGTTACAATTTTTCTTATTATCATAAGGGAATTTTCTGTTGGGCTCAAATCTGTTAAATATCTTTGTATGGGATTCTCATTTAGAGTAATCATGAATCTAAAGAATTATAACTCCTATTTTTTTGTAACCATGAAGAAATGAACAAAGCAACCTAGCATAACTTATGGAATAGGGAAATGTAACACACGTAAATATGAAATAACCCAATATTTTACATGACAAAACTGATGCAGGCCAAAGAAATCCTATGGCAAGCCATATCCACAGATAATAACAGAGAAAATATAAATAAAATGGCAATATTCCTTTACTGAATTGTAGCCCACTAGTTTAATTATGTAAAAAGAACATGGCACTTCTGTTTGTGATTGCTTGATGGGCTATCACATGTGGATTGACCTGTGCCACTGAAAACAATTATACATCCTAGGATCCTAGGTAAAATTTATATTATATGTACTTATAAAAATAAATATAAAAGTAAAAACACTTAGACTATAATCTCTCTAATTAATGATGTGAATAATGAAAAATACAATGTCACTCTAATCCTTGTAAATACCTTTGAAAAGTTAGTATAGAAACAGGAATAGTAAAATGAAGAGTCAATAGAGGGATCTACATTTGTTGTTTAAAAGTAATACAGTTATAGAACTATGATTATTGTCTATTATTAAAGCTCCCCATAATGCTACAATAATTTCTTCATTCTGTATATTCATTGACATAAAGATTTTTATCACTTTTTAAATGAGCTGCTTTTTTAGGTAAGATGAAAACTTGGATGAAATTATATTCTTTGTAAATAAAATTTCACTATGCATTTGGGCATAAATTTTTAGCTCTATCACAAGACCATAAAATAGATCCCTACATTTTGATATACAAGATTATGAAGTTATATACTGTTTATTTTTCATAAACTTATTAAACATCCACCAAATAACTATTTTGGTATAATATCACATATATATCTTGTATCATTAGATTCTATCTCAAATTTAAGTCATTCTATAGAAATAGTTACATATTGATCGTTGAAGGATAATGCAGACCGGAGACTCAATCCGATATTGACAATGGCAAAGGAAATCAATATCAGCCAAAGTACAAGGCTCACGAAGAAGTTAAGAAGAACTACACTGCTACGTTAATCATCTTCTGTTAAGTTTTACAATTTTTATACAAAAAGAGAGGGGGAGGAAAGCCAGGGATCTTGATGAACCAGCCTCCTAGCTTTTTCACAGCATCACCACCACCAATACTGAAATATGTCAAAGTTTGTGTGAAAAATGAAAACCAGTGACAATGAAAGCATTCAGCTTGAAAGATATATTACCTCTTCCCACGTTACACTTCAGAAACAATACAAAACATGATTACTAGTCCCGGCGGAAGGAAGGACTTTTTACAAGTGATATTACCATTTCAAAATATCTTCGTATAAAAGCAGAGCTAAATAAAGACTGAAACATCAGGACTTCTGAGACATGAGCTGGAATTTCTGTGAAGAGATATATTCCTGGATAGAAGAAGGATGGCAGACAGAGGTGTAAAGGAGTCAGTTAATACATCACTAGTTCATGCTTAGTTGGAATACAGTCAAGGGAATAAAAAATGTGTGATTATAAAGGCCATAGATGTATTATTACCATGAGTATTATGGGTTTTATAGAGCATAAAATTTAAATCAAATATTTGTATGTCATTGTCAGAGGAGTTGGTCCTCCAGAGGAAGTGCTCATTCAGAGACCAAAGAGCTAAATGTCTGCAAATCAGTTGAAAATTAACACACAATCTACTTGGTGAGGAGGTTCCATTTCTGATCTGTGTCGGTCATTTTCTAAGACGTCTACGAGGCTAAATAGGAAAGGGTAAGATTGCATTTCAAGCGCTACTTTCCTTTACTTTTTTTCTTTAGGCACTATGCAGTCTGAACTCACTTCCCTAAAAGTGAGGACTTTCCTATGAACTAAGGAAAAGAAGTTCAACTTTTTTTTTTTACAGTTCAACTTTTTAATGAACTATCTTAGTGTGCTCAGGCTGTCCTAACAAAATACCACAGACTGGACGGCATTTGTTTAAATTTATTTTCTCAGAGTTCTAGAGGGTGGAAGTCCCAGATTAAGGTCTGGCAGCTCAGTTTCTGGTGAGAACTCTCCTCCTGACTTGTAGATGGCTGCCTTCTTGCCGTGTTCTCAGAGGGCAGAGACGGAGAGAGGGGCAGAGAGAGAGTGCGCGCTCTCTGGTGTCTCTTCTTATAAGGACACTAATCCTATCAGATCTGGGCCCCGTCTTTATGACCTCATTTAATCTTAATTACCTTCTAAAGACCCTATGTTCAAATACTGTCACATTGGGGGTTAGGGCTTCAACATATGAATTTTGGAGGGACACAATTCAGTCCATAGCATAAATGAAGCAAAAAGTTTACATAACTTAAACTAATAAAGCTAAAATAACACGAGGGAGATCATCACTTCAAAATTGTTTAAAATAATTTGAGTGTTTTAAAATGATTTTACAGTATTGGTTTTAATTGAGTGATTCCTCTCTGACTCCCGCCATTACTAGACATGAAAATTTCCATGGTAGCTTTTCCCAGTTTGAGTAGTCACTATGTGCAGATCATTCAAGTATGCACTTGTGCAAACCTGTGTGTTTTAAGTTACTTTTCATTGTTATTTTCCTTTTGGAGCAACTGTTAGTGCTTAAGAAATACAATCTTTTTTTATGTATTGTCACATCCTCAACAATTTTATTTAAAATATTTGCTAAATGGAGCTGCCTGGTGGCCTAGTAGTTATGATTGTGTGCTCCATGTCAGCGGCCTGGAGTTCGCAAGTTCGGATCCCGAGGACAGACCTACACAAAGCCCATCAAGCCGTGCTGTGGTAGCATCCCAATACAAAAATAGAGGAAGATTGGTGCAGATGTTAGCTCAGGGCCAATCTTCCTCACACACACACACACACACACACACACACACACACACACACAATAATAATTTGCTAAATAAAGAAAATCAGTGATACATTCCAGAGCTAAGATACCGGATTCAGCTTTGCTGAATGTCCTCTAGAACCCGTCTTCAGCCAAGATGCCCAAATGATGACCACACTCACAAAATATTTTATTGTGTCTTTTATTCATCCTAATATTACTACAAGAGATTATGTCTGTAAGAACTGAGTAAATAAATATTATTATTTTCTAGGGTAACATAGAGTGTGTAACTAGGATTATGTAAAATATTTTTCCCTAAATTCAAAGTTCACAGCTTAGTGAGGGAATCATCACTTAAAAATTATTATTTTAAGAAAATTCATGCTATAATGGTAAGATGTAACTATTTTAAAAATTCCAGATGGGCATCATTTTTTAAAAATATATATCCTGTGTAGCTAATCCTCCTCACAATTTCCCCATTTCCACTGTAAAGATTCGTAAGTACAGCTAACTTTATTATTTGTTGAGAAAATGTTTCTACTAATTTACCCACTTGGCATAGGTTACAAGGAAGTGCATATGATACGATATGAATCTTTTTTTTCATTTTCACTCCAACCTCAGGCAGATTTTGACAGACAGCCACTTCCAAACATTTAGCCTGTTTCAATGAACCTCTTTTCAAGGTGCTGGTGCCAAGTGGATGTCAGGGGAGTAATGGCTGTTGTCCATACATTCTTCCTCAAGTGATGTGCTTTTTCACAGAAGACATGGTAAGCCTACAATGGGAGGAGTCATTCACAGACTGACGTTTCATTAATTCCCTCACATAATTTTATCTACAGTCTGCAAATTCAGCCATTAGACTTCTACCAAGCAGGGCTGACTCCTTTGTATTTAAAACCCAAGCTTCACAACGACTTTTTAAAACTTTGGCAGTATCTACTAAATCTGAACACATGCTTACCCTATGACCCAGAAAAAGACAAGTACTACAGTGTCCATAGCAGCATAGTGCTCAATAGGCCCAAACTGGTAGCTTCCAAATTGCTCTTCATTTTTGCCCATCAGCAGTAGAATGGAGAATTACACTGTGGTATATTCACGGAATAGGATGCTAAACAACAATGAGAATGAATGAACCACAAATACATTTTCAAAATATGGATGAATCTCCTAGGCAGAAAACAGAAGCTTGAACCAAGTGTTCAGACTGCATGATTCCATTTATGTAAAGTTCAAAAACTAGCAAAATAATCTATTGTGTTAGAAGCTAGGAGAGTGGTTACCCTAGGGATGGGGCTAGTGACTAGAAGGAACGTGAAGGGGACTTCTGGGGTGTTGATAATGCTTTTTGATCTTGGTGCAAGTTAAACAATTACCCTCAGCTTGTGAAAATTCAGTGACCCGTAGATTGATGGTTTATGCACTTTTCTACATGTACAATATGGTTCAATAAAAAGTAAAAACAAAATAATTTAAATGTACAATCCCCTAAAGGGTGAGTCTGTGTAGGGGTGGTTAAGGTAGCTTGAAATGATATGAGCTCAGTTTAAGGTGTGTGAACAGTAAAGTTTTTAAGCATCTGGTTTATATTTCTTATAGATGCAAATTTTTTAAATCTGAAAATTTCAGTGATTGGGCCTCTTACAAAGAGTTAGCACTATATAACTAAATCATGCCTTCTCAGCTGACAGTTTTATCAGCCAATCTTTTATCTTTCTTAGAGTACTGTAGTAATATTCTCTACAAAATGACTGATTTTCTCTTCTTCTTGATTTCTGCCTTATGTTTATTTACCCTCCCACTTCTGTTTCTTTCATTACAGCTTCAGACTTCAGAAATTGATTTACTTGATTTTAGCTTCTTTAAAATTACTCTAAAATATATTCTTAGGTAGGAAACAAAATATACAACATATGGCTCAAATGCAAAAATTCTAAGCAAACATCAAAATCAGTGATCACCACTGCTTACCCATTTGCACAATCTAGACAACAGATAACCTTCATCCATCTCCCCTATCCACATTCTATCAAATTTATATTTTGAAACCTCTGCACAATGCATAAACATTTCTAAAAATGAAGGTGATATAAACAATCCACAAATTAAATTAGGGCATTATGAACAAAAAGACCTAGTGTGGTCTGGCAAATAATTCAGGGGTGAATTTTTGGGCTAACATAAGCACCACATAAAACAATCTCAGAGGAGTCCATCTTTGGTAGAACATGCTACCTGAAAAAATTTAGTTAACTCTTCTATAATGGTGCAGTGAAAAGTCCACGGCAGTGCTAAATAGAGAGCGAAGGGGCCATTCAATATGCATAAAAGAAATCCCCTGGATACATTTTAGACCATTTTTCTATGTTTCATACACAATAGACACTGGCACAGGGTATGAGTTTAGGTCAGCCTTGAAGTCTGTATTATTATCTATGTTTTCTTTACCTCTGTATTGCTACAGCCCAGCATAGTGCATATAGCATATGGTAGGCAATACAAACATCTTTTGACTATATGCGTGCATAACTTAACGAATGAACGGAGCCAAAGGGATTCGAGAGTGGATAATTCACTCTGGGCCTAATGAGCAGAACTGTGAATGGCCTATAAGAGTTAGAGACATGTGGGTGTGCATTAACAGATACTTAATGAGCAGTTTAATTACCATGCTGAGTCTAGACTATATTACAGTGCATTATTGTGAGGCTATAAATTATTTATATGGCTTAAACATATGTATCTGCTTTCATCCTTACTCTTTTTTTCCTAAGTACTTTGTATTAACTAGCATCTTGACAAAAAATACAATGATGTGTATTTCCTCAAGATAAGGGAGAAAATATATCTCAAATGGAAAAATCAATTTGTTAAATCTATATTTTTCATGTTATAAAGTATTTTCACTTTGAGAATTACTAGAATTAATTGCCCTCATTTGTTCTCCATGTGGCAGTATTCAGACCTTCCAATAGAAGTATTCCCCCAGCCCCCAATGAGTGTACAATAATTTCTTAAAGCTCCTTTTGGAAACATTCCCAGATGTAAGTAAATATGTTGAAAATAATAGAACTGAGAAAATAGCATTTTTCAAAGGGAAATTTCATAAAGGTAACTTTTAGATGGAAAGTAATTTTTGTTGAATTAAAGAGGAATATGTTACCAGGGGCCTGTGAAATACCAGCACGGTGGTAAGGAGTGAATGAGTACACGTTCATCAAGACTGCAGCAGGAACTTCAAACATTACTTTGAAGATGGAAGTGGGTATAATTCCACAAAGTTCTTAAAATAAACACACTTGGGTCCATTGTATGGGCCTGTGCAGTATTACCCTTAGCAAAAACATAGGTGAACTGGGATCCATCAACTTATAGCCACAATTGAAAGAAAACCAATTTTCTTAATGGATATAGGTTCCCAGAAAGATTGCATGAGATTATAATTAACTACTTAAGAAAGACAGGCAGGATGTTAGTAAATGTGGTAGGTTCAATTCTAAAGTTGTGACAGAAGCAATAAGCAGTCAAAATAGCAAATGACTCTACGACTTTTTTCTCTTTTAATTTGGGGGTAATGGTTTTCCTGCACTGCTGAAAGTCAAAGAAAAACATTAAGAGAAAGTCTACATTTGTTACAGCAAACTCTTTGTGTGTGAAGCGTAGAAAAAATCGTCAAAAATGTGTCAAGGAAATTTCTTTTGTGCATACTTCATGGATAATTCACTCTCTGGCTTTTGAATGTACCATGCTAAGATCAAAGAAGCAATCTTGGTACGAGCCACTTTGCTTCAGATTGTTCCACAGTCGTGAATTAAACACCCCTATATATCTAATAATTGTGACAAGAGATGAGGAATGCATCATAGTAGGAAAACAGCTGAGAGTATATGGCTTCTGAGAATTTGCCAACCATAACAGGCACATGTGCACACAAATGGATGAACCTACTCGGTCTCTCATCCAACATCCATCTGTTGAGCACCCACTATGTAAGGCACTACGGAAAGTTTCTAAAGTTATAGTAAAAAAGATGATTGACTCTGCACTCAATGAGCTCAGAACATAATACTACGGTAGGGCCATAGACCAGTGACTCACTATGTAGAAATCATATACATGTTTGAAAATCTAACAAAAACTATGGGACCTTTTTTGCAGGAGGAAAAAACACACATTTGTACAGATATCCATTTAATTCCACAGGTAATTTGGGGGGTTCACATAACTCTAAAGCCGATCCATGGGCCCAGGGGTTCATGAATTACAGATGACAACCACTTCCCCGATGGTGTTCTCATACCTAATTAACTACTGTGATCTCTCTTTTCATTGCTGCTTGACTTACTGAAGAAATCTGTTGCTATCACATTGTACTAGTTATATTGCTGCATAAACCTTAACTATTCCAAAATGTAGCAGCTAAAAACACAAAGATTTAATATCTCACTTAATTTTGAGGATCAGGAATCTCGGAGTGGCTGAAGCTCTGTGGTTCTGGTGCAGGATCTCTCATGAGGTTGCAGGCAAGATGTTGGCTGGTGCTGCAGTCATCTTGAGGCTTGACTGGGTCAGGAATATCTGCTTCCAAGCTCACACACATGGCTGATGGCAAGAGGTCTCAGTTCCTTGCTGGCTGTTGGTTGTAGTCCTCAGTTTCTCATCACATGGGCCTCTTTATAGAACTGCTCAGACACGGCAGGCGGCTTCTCAGACCCAAGAGAGCAAGACCAGAGTGAAGAGAAAGCCACGGTACCTTTTATGACTTAGTCTCAGAAGTGAAATAGTCTGTTGTAATCTATTTGTCACACACACCAACCCTGATACAATGTGGTAGGAAATTTCCCTAAGGCATGAATACTGGGTGGTGGGGATCATTGGGCACCATCTTGGAAACCGGTTACCACAATACCCAAACTAGAATAATAAAAAGAACATTGAAGTAGTCAAGGTACTTGCAGCATAGTCTAGTTCCTAAAATTAGTTAATAACATATTGACCGGGTCAATTATCTTTCATATGTAAAATGAGAGGCTTTGGTTAATAAACTCTCAGATCTCTTCCTGCATGAATGTTGTGTAATTAGATGACCTTCCCATTATAATTTCAATGTCTAGCAATTAAATAGCTATTAGAAAGAAAATCCTAAGATTCAATCAAATCCAGTTTAGAGTCAATTAATAAATGCTCCCAATTTATGCACTCAGGAAGAGTGCAATTTATGCACACAATTCATTTTACCTTGTTATGAAAAGTAATAATTATAAATGATACTGCTAGTCACAAATATATTATTTTTACTCTGAATTTTCCTATTTACCTGGCGATTATTAATAAAATGATGAAGGAACAAATTATCAACAATGTCTTTCAAAAAATTTAGTGTTATTGATCTGTTTTAGAATTTTGTTAGTGAAACCTGGCATGTATTAAGGCATCTCCAGCTTATAGACAACTCCCAACACAAGGCATACAAAGTTTCCTGAAATCCATTTCAGGTCATGTTGGGTATGCTGTCATCAGGAAGCAGTAGTTCATGAACGACTGCCTCAAGGACTTTTGAGGAGGATTGCAAGTTATTGAAGTGGAATAGCCTTTTAGGAGATCAAAATATATCCTAATATCAACCCTGAGGTCTCTTGTTGCATAGTCAAGCATGGCTGCATAAAATAGATTGAATAAAACTGGAACCATTAGATAGTCCTGCTTCCCAGGATTAGTGATGGATGGCTCCGGCCAGATGCCATCAACACTAACTTAACCAGTCATTTCATCATGAAAGTTTCAAGCTGTTGGTAAACTTCTCTGGCAAACCAACTTATATTGTGGTTGTCAGAGCGGAGATTCTCTGCTGTCAGCAGAGGTTGTGGTAGATTAATAATCACAATGTTGATAGCTGAAAGGATGCAACATCCTTGTTTATTGTAAGGTAGTATCACTGGAACCAAGCGACATGGCCTTAAAAATCTTAATGTAAGCTATTCTTGATTTGTCAAAACCATTAAAATCAGTAAAATACATTTATCTTTTAATGTGATTCAACAAATATTTCATGAGGATAGTTGAGGATACAAGATTAGGAGGATCTTTGCCCTCAGGTAGCCTACAATCTAACCTATGAAGGGAAATAGAATGTAAACATTTACAAGGTTGATAAATAGTAATTACCATAATCAGTTTTCACAATTCTTGTAATGAAAGCCATTCCTAGGACTTATAATTAAAAATCTAACAATGAGCTACAACCTCATGCATTCATTATCTCTCTCTCTCCCCTTCTCTTCCTCCCTCCCTCTCCTTCTCTCTCTCCCACCCCACCTCTTTTTGTTCTTTCCTTTCTGGACCATATATCTTCTCTTTGTGTTTTTGGAACCTGTTTCTGCCTTTGTCTACCCTGTTCTTGGCTCAGGAGACCTCCCCTGAACGGAGTACACCAGTAGTGTAGTTTTCATTTGGGTTTGGCCCATGGGGAGCCACACCAGGAGTAGAAAGAAGGAAGCAGATGGTATTTATTCCCCCAGCTCCTTACTTCGCTGGATCCAGTTGGCCAGGTCCCTTGACCAATGAGTCACAAAGTCTTTCCCTTTATCCCTTTGTGCCCAGTGTGGTGACAGCCCCAGAGTACTGCACTCTCACTGTTGTTTCTCTACGCATACAGACTATACCTTAAACACAGTTATTTTATCAACCTCCTCTAGCATTGTCCGAATTTGAGAGTTCTGTTTCCTGCTGGGAAACAGAAAATTTCAGCTCTGGCTATGAGAACTCCTCGCCTTTTAGTTCTCTCTTATCTTCATATTAGTTTCACCACTGGGTCATTTGTCTTTTCTTTTCTTCAAGGCAGATCATATCTAATTTCAGAGATAAACAAAACAAAACAAAACAAACAACTAGGCTCTGCAGGCAAATATTTGCCTGAGATGCATTGTTTGGCTCACTGGCTAGTAGTTCCTTTGAATTTTTTGCTTCCACCTCTCTGTTTCTGCTTTGGTGAGGACGGGCTTTGGTAAATACAGAGTAAAGAATGTAAGACTAGAGATGTAATTCTGCCGTAAGAAAATTAATTCATGTTACATTGGTAGGGATTTCTGTAACTGAGGAAACTCAAACTTAGGGCAAGGGAGGAGGGAAAGAGAGGAGATGCAAGAGGAAAGGTAAATTCTAAGGATGTAGCAGGAGAGGATAGACCTTTTCCACAGTCGAAACTGAAATGTTAGGGCTTACTTACCTTTAATAAGACAATTAATCATTGGATTCATTGTGGAAGAACTCCAAAGAATAATTACAATAACTATTTAAAATAATTCATAACTTTTCTATTTAAATTTCCTTTCAGTAGGACTTTACTACATAAAGAGGGGAACATTATGCCATTAAAATGCTGAATGATAAATGTTTGTAAGGAGGAAAGACTTTTAATTCTATTAAAGCTACCCACAGACACATGGAAGATAATGCAATTTCATATAAAGCCACTTACTCATTGTGCAGAAGTCAACAGTGCCCACTAGTAAATAAAAGTATATGTGCATTCACATGCAGGTTGGAATTTCACATCTGGAAGGGATCTCTGCAGAGACTGAAACTTATTCAAAATTTTTTTGTATATAAGTTACAGGATCATGCCTAACTAACCAGTAATCACATTTTATTGTAAAAATAGAAACAGGCTCTTGTGTAGCTCAAAGACACAGATGGCAGAGGGACAAACCAGTACTTCATGACAGAAAAAAAGCTTAATACCTCTTTTTAATTTTGTTATTATTTTTATTAAAACAATTAGTGCTTATTATAAAACAGTCAAGTAGTGGAGTGTGTTTGAATAAATATGGCCACAGATTTGTTACTGTTCCTCTCATCAAGAAATGGAGTCTTGCAGCTAAATATCAGAAATTTTTCTGTTCTAATACACTTCCCTTCCATTTTCTACTTCATGCACATTTTTTCCCACTTTTAAAACACCAATATATAAGGAAAAATAGAAGACAGTAGACGTTAATCAAATATCTTAAGGGTAGATCCCCCAGCATAAGTCAATGGCAGATATTACCCATGAAGTTTAACAGAAGTGTTGACTACATAAAAATGAAAAAAAAAAAAAAAGAAAGAAAAAAAAGCAATGGAGTTGATTTCTCCATTCTTTGAACCTGGGCTGGTCTTGTCACTTGCTTTGACCAATAGAATACAGCAGAATTGACGCTGGGTAGCTACCAAGCCTTGGGTTTAAGAGGTCTTGCAGTTTTCTTTTTTTGCCCTTTTGGAAAACTGCTGCCTGCGAACAAGATTGGACAGAGATCACATGGAGAGAGAGGCCTAGCCATCTCAGCCATTCCAGCATAGGCCCTAGACATGGGAGTGAGGCCATTCGGGACTAGCCACCAACTGACTGTAGACACAAGACTGAACCTAGACATGACACAGCATAAAGACAAGCTATCCCAGCTGGACTTTGCCTGCACTGCTAACCACAGAATTGTAAGCAAATAAATGCTTGTTGTCTGAAGTCATTGAGCTTTGAGGTGCTTTGTTATACAGCGATATATAACGAATACATATAGAAAAGCATAAAACAACAAGTAAAAGTTCTCCCTACACAGATTCTCCCTACGTCATTTCCCAGAAAGTATCATTGTAGACATTTTTTTTGTTCATCCTTCCTGACATTTTATGTGCCTTGGTGAATGGTTAGATGGAAAGATGGATGAATAGAAAGGTAGATAGATAGATAAATAGGTAGACACATAGATAGATGATAGATAGGTATTTCACAACTCATTCCATAAGATACTTTTCTGCAACTTTTGCTTTAACTAAAACTATATCTTAGACAACTTTCCACACCAATACGTAAATGCATTCTTCATTCTCTTCAACAACTGTGCAATATCAGTATTCTTATACAATACTGTATTTAACATCTCCTTATTGGTAGACAGTAAGGTGGTTTACATTTTTTTTCCCCCAAAATAAAACATGACTGTAATTAATATTACCCTAGGCTTTTTTAAAATTGAAACTTGTGAGTATCTGAATGAAAAAGACTATCAGTTTAATTGATGGATAAAAGATACTTACCTTTTAAACTTTTAATAGCAAGTTCCAAATTGCGATCCTAAAAATGAGTACCCATTTAGTCAATTTTTCCCTGAATTTTTGGGCCATTTTTGCTGACCAACTTGTATGGAGATGTATTTGCTTGCTTCCACTATATTTATCTTTCAAACCACCTTGATTATTGTGGAGATGACTTTCTATGAGATTTGATCATAATCTTTTAGAAGATTCTATGTTCATTTTTCATGTATTTGGAACAACCAGTTTACCCAGCGCACGGGATCCATTTAAAACTGCATTCAGAGTGAATGTAATTCACCTAAGCGCACTGAAATCTGCTGATGGCTAGGAAAAAGTTCAGTGCTCTGCCAAATCCCTTCAGCTTGAAGTCAGCCAGCCTGCAGTCATTTTCACTGGGTTCTAATGAGGTAGTACATTATGGGAAATGACAAAAAAGGATGTGGATATTTGTAGGAATGTCTGAGTAAAATAAATAAATAAACAAAGCCTGAGTTTAATGGCAAACTATGACACTTGACACAAACAATAATCTTAAATTTTTCTAAGGGGAAAAGAACCCAATTCATATATACATACACTGAGATATAGAATATAAAAAAGAAAACATAGTAAACCTTCTGAGATTTCAACTGCAGGTGTGTGGCTCCTGCTGCTTCCCTTCCAGATGTGTTATCCATCAAAGAGCTACCCTATTAACCCTGGCAGATAAGTCGGCTCTGTGAGACAGGGAGTAGTCATTTCCTTGGTTATTTAGGGATGCCTGGTAGTCAGACTAACGCAGAGCTTTCAGCCCTGTCAGTGGCCGGATCTGAAAAGCTCCTCACCAGGCGAACCTCACCTCACGTGGTCCATGACTCACCAGGTCAGGAGCCTCGGGAGGCAGCTGCAGAGGAGAAATGATTCTCTCAGTCTGGCTGCAGCTGTTCAACCCCTATCCCCTGCCCCTGCCCCACATTTACCTCCTGCAGCTCCAGAAGATTCAACATAATTCTTGTCCAAGTGGTTTTGCGGGCTACCTGCAGCTGGGGAGAAATACCACCATTTAGTTAAGTTTATATTTCCAGGTCAAAAATCTAATGCCAGCTATAATGCTTTTACTTGCCTTTCAGTTATTCTGCTATATTTTCCTGCCTTGGTACATGATCCAGGCTTGTGACAAACCACGACCACCTCATTCAGTCGGAAACCATCCACCGAGACATACAGGCAAAATAAATAAGTAGCAAACAAACTTATCTCTTTGAGAAAGCTTTTGTTTAACTCCAAAAACTAGAAGTTGGGTTTTATTTAATTTGGGGGACACTAGAGTTATATCAATAAATGAAAATTTATCTGAAATTCAAAAGACCAAAAATTTCAGATAACTTCATCTTATTTTAGACTTTGTTTCAACAGAGTCAGTCAAGGAGGTAGCTAAAATCATTCTTTTTTTCAAAAAAACATATTCTAAAATGTGTCAAGGAGTCAGCACAGGTTTACATGAAATTCCTAACTTGTAAGAGGAGATTTGGTCTTCATATTTATGGGTATGAGGGAATACAGATTCCTAAGGATTTAAGTTTAGCCTAAATATTGTTGTAGATGATAAGAGTTTTTGAAATAGTTTAATAACAAAGATAGTAAGTGCTTAATATATGTAAGCAATGCACCAAACAGTAGTCTAAGCACATTTTTTATACTGTTTATTTTTTAAAACATTTCTGTGAGTTCCATAATATTATCACCGTTTTAATTTGAGGAAATTCTAGTACAAAGAGAGAAAGTAATTTACCCAAGATGAAAGAGCTAGTAACATCAGAGTCAGATTTTAAATGTGTGCAATTGATTAATTTATAAGTGGCAACTTGTCACAGACAATTAAAAAAACAAACCAACAATACATGTAATACTTTATAGCAGTTACAGTAAACTTACATGTTCATTATCTAGTTTGCTCTTCAAATAATTTTGTGGGTTAAGTTCTGAGCTGTTATCTCTACCATTATGCAAATGAAATTGATGAGGTTCAGAAGATTGACATTTTCAAGATCATCCAGTTAGTATATTGAGGTGCATTTGTCACCTAAATTTAGGTTTTTTCTTCTTCTTCTTGTTTTGTTTTTGTTGTTATTGCTGAGAAAGATTTGCTCTGAGCCAACATCTGTTACCAATCTTCCTCTGTTTTGTATGTGAGCCGCCATCACAGCATGGCCACTGATAGACAAGTGGTGTAGGTCTGCACCCAGGAACCCAACCCGGGCCGCCAAAGCAGAGCTCACTGGACTTAACCACATGGCCACCAGGGATGGCCCTCGAATTTAGTTCTTTTGATGTGATTCTTCTTAAGTATCTCACACACTAATCTGAGGGGCATTTGATAGAAGTAAATTAGAATTAAAATGTTATCAAGAAGATGAAAAATTAGAGCATTGTGATCAATTGATATGTGGTAAATTTTAATTCCAAATGGTATTAGGAATATACATTATTAATAGGAAGTTTATTTCATACAGTTTTATTCCCAGCGCCAAGAATCTGGCCTAACACATAATAGATTCTCAAATACTTGTTGACAGAGTGAATGAATAAATGAATGAATCTATTAAAAACACTACCGTACTAAGATCTTTTTCTTCTTGTTTTTGTTTAAACCACAAAGAAATTATCTACCTATGAATTTAAATTTCAAATACTTAAAATTTAGTCCACCTCTGTTCAAAGTTAAGGAAAGTAATTTTTTGAAATACTATAAAATCAGTATGTGGCCATTACAATATGACTTCTTGTTGTGAAAAATAAATACAATAATTCAAAGCGCCAGACACATGAGCAGGTATGAACAATTACGCTATTATGAGTTGTCAGTACTCAATTTAAACTTTTATGTGTTTTTCAAAATTAACCAGTATCTCCATTTGGACCAAAACTCAAAACTACATATACAAATGACAGCCCGGATTCTGTCCAATTTAAAATGCAATACTTCTGTCCAAATGTTACACTTTTAAAAACTCATCCAGTAATTCTCAAATGTTAACATGCATTAGAATCACCTGGAGGGCTTGTTAAAATGCAGGTTACTGGGCCCTGTCAGTAGATCTGGAGCAGAGCCTGAGAACCTGCATTTCTAATCAGTTTCCAGGTGATGCTGATACTGCCCATCTGAGGACTACACTTTGTGAACCACTGCTATAAAGGAAAGGCCTACATTTACCTTGAACTCCTGCTTTTAAAATTAAGAACAAAAGATAATGGATTGTTGCTTTTCTTAACCACCCGCCTCCCTTCCCACATCAATACCCTGATTGGGTCCTCCTGATTGGTCCATGCGTCATAGGAATTTGTGTTTGTAAGAATCAGTAGATTTCCTAACATTATAGGTTTCAACATAGCTTCAGGGCTTTAGATTAAATGTAGAATAAATTCAGCTTATCATGGAGGATCCAACGATTATAACAACAGTTTAAGAAGTCAAAATGCTAAATCATTATGATGTTTTTTCTGTCTAATTGAAAAGCACCTAAAACTAAATGTGTAGTATTTTACCATTGTCCAGCAAAGGTGCAATAGGTATTGCTAGTGCTGGTGACTGTCTAACAAAAGATGTTAGCTATTTCAATTTGACTCTATCCACAGAGGCATCATGTCTAGACGTCAACTGCCACTAGTAGCGCTGGCTAGAAGTAATTAATATGACCTTGAGTATTTGACTTCTTTTTTGCAATGGCTTGCTTTTGTTGTAGTCAAAATAATTCTGGCCACATACTGTAAAATCTGTGAAACAAATGCTATGTGACTCCATTAACTACGGAGGGAAGACTGTGTTCAATTCAGAGCTTAAAATGATACTTAGCTAAAAAAAAAAAAAAAAAATCTAACCAAGGACAAAAGAAATTATTTAGAGCATTGCTAAAATCTCAGGATTAGTGACAAATGATGAGGATTTCAAAAATCTAGGAAAAAATAAAGAGATTTAAGACAAGGATTGCTACTTGATTGGGAATATGTCAACTAAATGCCAGAATTAGTAATAATAATGACCATCACGTATGTGTTATTTACTCTATTAATACTGGTCCTTCTAGCAACCCAGTTTTCAGATGAAAAAACTGAAGGTCAAATATTTGGCTTGTCCAAGTCCAGTTAGCCAGTATGTCAAATAATGTCTAAATAAGCTGCATAGAGGAATAGGAAAACAAGTTATATTTATTCAGTTTCAAATATAACCTCTTTCGGTCTAATATTTAAATAGTTCTTGGTGGCTCATACCTTACTTTGCTTTTTCCTCTTTTCTTTTCCTGATTATGAATTTCTATCATAATCAGGAATTTTTATGCTAAGTGATTAATGCATTATATATCTGGCCTCCTTTATTTATTAAAGCAATGACCACAGGAACTATAGGAATATTTAATGACTAACAATTCAGAATCGTCTTTTCCTTTAAGGAAATTTCAGCAGTTGCAATTTTATCTTTTTCTCCATTGGCAATTAAGGGACAACATTCTATCTAATCAAAGGAATGTTTTGAGCATTATGGGGTTAACACATGTGAAGTCTATGTTGCTCTCCTGAAACTAATGCAAAATAGATTATTTCAATGTGCTTTACCCAACTTAGCCGTTTCTTGAGTGTGCCTTTCCTGCTCTTGTAAGTTTTTCCTTTGCAAGATTTCTATTGTGTTCTAATTACCCATATTACTTTTCTTCATTTCTCTTGTAAAGTTGTTTAGCATCTCAGTCATTTGAGGTTATCACTGATTTCTTTAATTTTTTACCTCACTTAATTTATCAGTGAGCCTATTTTCTCTTCTTTTACTGATATGGTTGTAAAACCTCATCTTTTGTCCTCAATGCCTTTTTGCTTTCCTTATCTCAGGCTCCTTTTTTTTTCTTATTAACTTTATGCATCCTATTAACTTTCCCACAAGGCTTATTCAATGAAATACATTTTTTCTCGGTTCACATCCCACTTCTCTGATGGAAGGTCTTTAACCAGTGTGTTTGTGTGTATATGTGTGTATATACACACATTTATCCTTGTAAAAAGGAGGCATTTTAAATTAATTCAATTCACATTATACAATTATCATATCTCCAGTATAGTCTAGTCTTCTATCTCAGGCTATTATTCTCTAACATCCCTCTCTACATATATATATATATATATATATATTACTGTTCTTTATATCATAATATTCATTTTGGTTTTGCTCACACATTCCTTTAATATTACATTCACTCTCCTTAGATATTAAGTGGTTAAATGGAGTAATGAATTGAACCCTGTTTTTTTTATACACTTTGAGAAAACAAGAGCCAACACTGTAAAAATGATAGACACTATAACCCATAAGAACTAATGGAACATTTAAAATAGCAAACCCTCACAGAGAGTAACTTAAACTCGAGCCTATCATTTTGAAAATGTAGAAATTCAGATATAAGACCAAAAAAAAGTTAGTTGAGATCTTTTTATCCTCAAATAACATTTCACAGGAAGCGTTGTATTTGACATGCTATTAAGATATAAGGCCATTCTCAAAGTCATTTCTATGGGAGAGTTCTCAATCCACAGTGTCACCTGAGGGACCATCACATGTAGATCATGAGTCCCCTCCCTGCTCCTGAACAGAAACCGAGTGACTCAAGAACGGCCAAATCACTATCTATGGAGTGGTCTGGTTTGAAAGGTCTGCCCTAAGTGAGCTAAGCCAATCAATCATTATTTTTGAACCTAAAATACAAAGAGAATCAAGTTAGCTATAAAATCTAAAATGCAAATAATGCATTCAGAGAGGGAAGATGAGTAAAAAAACCAAGAAGAAATTCTGTACAACAACGAAATATTGAAAGAGTACAGGTTATGACAGTGGTTTTCAGTGGGCAAGGGTGTGTGGTATATCTTCTGTGAAAGAAGATTCTCAGGACAAGAGTGGAATAAGCTTGAATATATTTTGCAAGACATTCAGAGTAGAAAGTGAAAAAGTCCAAAAGATACAAACACTTTGGAAAATTGTTAAGTAGCAGTAATAGTGAAGCACTAGAGTGAAGATTCATGACTTTCTGCTGTTGAAATTGCTAGAACTGTCCTAGAGCTAGAACTTTCATCTATTTCCAATATCTGTAAGGCAACATGCTAATATATTTCACAATCTAAGATTTTAATTAGCTTGTCTCAGTGTCATATTTATCTTTTTAATAAATTATCACCAACTTGAACTATCTTGAATGAGTTTTTATTCCTTATAGCTAATAAAAGCCCAGCAGAAGTATGTACTCTGGTTTCATTCCATGAATACTTTTCGATCACCTGGAACATGCAATGCACTGTAGTAGACAATATGGAATATATACATATCTGTATTTATCTGTCTATCCATACATTCAAAAATGAATTGTGCACAAGTTTTATCCCCAAGGAGCTTGTCATCTAACAGAGAAAAAAAGCCTTGTAGAAATAATTGTGAACTTATTTAACTTTAAACAAATCAAAAATGCCAAAAAAGGAAAGGTCAATGCTCATAATAAGAAGCTTCTTATTTTTTTCTGTTATAGTCCACTGATTAAGAGTGTTCTTGGTTACACCTCACATATGATAGCTAGAAGTAGTGTTTTTGATCCTAAACACCAAACTTAAGTAAAGAATACAGAATAAGTTTTGAAGAAGACAAATGTGATTTTTCCCCTCATAGGCAGTAGCTGAGTATAATAGGAAACTGACTATCTAGCTTTATAGCATGATTTTATTTTCCAGGAAATAAATATGATCACTGTACCAATGCAATTAATAGCAAATATATCTAAGTTTTACACATTGAAATTCTTACCTTTTATTTTTATATCATATTTTGCCAATCATATCACTTAAAAAATCAGGCTTCAAAAAATCTCTTGGACAAAACGAGAAAAAGACTTTTGTTAAACATGACAGTTGTTCAGAACCTAATATCATCTATCCGAGGACACTGCAGGAATTATCTAAAGTCATCATAGTCACGAGTAATTATGAGTGAAGACTCTTCTGATTGCACTGACAAGACAAGGAGAAGCGGGTTAAGAGAGCAGCAGATGGGATTCAGATTAAAAAATTAGAATGACATTTCAACTCTAACTGAAATACGCTTTTTTGGCAAGAAGAAAGACTCCCTCTTCTCAGAAATTTCCGAGGACAATGAAGACTACAGTATAGTGCTTCTCAGAAGCAGGAAGAGGGATTTAGGTTTTCCATTTGAATTAACTTCTAATTCTGATTCTAAATGTATATTTTTTTGTAGAAGTCATTCATAGGCTTGAGCAAATAGTATCACACTTGGCAGCAATAAGTTAAATATATGTGTATGGACACTAATAGATACACGTTCATAACTACCTATCTAGCTTTTCAAAGCTGCTTTATAATTATTTCTTGAAAGTACAGTATTTGTTTTACATGTTTACTAATCCACTCATAAAATATTCATTGGATGCTGGTTATATGCTATACACCCAGATGATTGCTGTGAGGGCACAAAGATAACCTACACTATATTATAGGAAAAGATTATCAGTTAAACTTACTGCCCTGAGATACTCTGTCTTTATGTATCACATCTGGCAGTAACTGAGGGAACAATTTTATTAAAATAGCTTGTCTTTTTTCCTTGTTGTTTTTAAATTATGGCATTCAAACAAACAGTCCTATATATGGAAATAAAAGAGAAAAAACCCCATATACTCTTTATTGCACAAAATCTCAGGATGTTTCACAATGAGGACCCCCTACAAGCAAAACAAATTGACTCAAGCTAAGTTATAATATTGATTATATGCCTTTATTTTTATACAATCAACAATTCTTTAACTCTAGAGTCAAGCTATTGAAATGACTAATTAAATTATTATTAAATTGGGTCAATAATGGAATGGTATATAGATCTAAATTGGCTTTTAATAATCTTGGAATTTTGTTTTATTTTCTTGAGCAATAAAAAGTGAAAAATGTAAATTAAATTAAGTGTACTCATACACTGTACAGTGCAGAGAGTTTGGATTAGCTAGTTTATGAAAGCAATCTAACTTTATATAAATAAAAACAATAGCAATGATGAGTTCTTTAAAAAGAATGAATCAGACAGATAATCACAATTTAGTATTCAGAAATGTAAGCCATAAAAAGAATCAAGTGGATAAAATAGTCTCCCTACTGAGCACCATATTTTGTATTATCTTGTACAGGAGATGAAATTTACAGAAGAAACATTTTACCTTTAATGAACTCTAATTTTGATAATCGAGTTGCCAATTAACAGAGTAATTGCAAGGGTAGATTAATGTCACAATTCCCATTCAGTTATCTTACAGTCACTCTCTATGTATGTGGTAAATATTCAGAGCACATTTTTTTCTTTAGCATTTCCTCAACCCAGATTTTACCTTAACATAATTGACAAATTTGGAGGGCACATTTTACTACAAGAGCCCAAGGACCTGATCCTGTCGTTAAAGGCTCCCCAGGAAGAAAAATTCAAATGCAGATTTCAACTGACCTTTGCGGAAACAACTCATATTATTTTGCATCAGTAGCCACTAGAGATTTGTCTGGCTATATATGGATTTCCACATCTGTCAGCTATAAGTGCACTTCATTTGTCTGCTAAATCAGAGAGCCAGAAATAGATGACAGTGATCAAGTCTTTGAGCTTCTCTTAAATTAGCCACATCATGAGGTAAAGTTAGTTTCTCCACTGGGCTTTCATTCTAAAGGTTTACTCCTAAGAAACTTAGAGAAAAGAATGCATCAGAAAAGCAAATGGAGTCTTACCTCTTCCTTTCTGTGATTTTTTTTCTTCTTGGAATGGAATGCTGACCAGACAAGCCTGTCTGGGGGTAGGTCCTGCTGGGAGAACTGAGCATCAATTACTCTTGTTTGCAGCGACCTAAGTTCTGCTACCAAAACACAACAGCAGCAAGAGAGCTATAATGAACTTCACCTGTGCCCAGGTTCCCCTACACATCCCTGTTACTAACTCCCTACTGTTTCTTCCTTCGTGAACCGACTTAAAAAAACAAAATAAAACCTTACTCACCCTTGGATATGAGTCTAGGGTGATATGCACACCAGCTGCTAGTGTGGAAAAATGCATTGACTTCTTTCCCTTATTCCTTTCCATCTCCGCTCTTCATTAAATAAGGGGTCAATGTGAGAAAGAAGGAAATACAACCAACCATTTAAGAGAGGACACTTCTCCCTAACATTTGGCTTCCCAGTTTGGCCATTAGACTTCAGAAAATATTTTCTAAACTAAGTTTAAGGAAAAGCAAGACATCTCTGAGTCATTCTGTGTATCATCTGTGTATTATTTTCCACAGTGTGGTCAGGTGGAAAGAAAGAGATGATAGGAAGAAAAATGAGTAGAGAAATATCTTTCTGTAGAAAGTTCAAACAAAAGTGTCTTTCACTTAGCCTGACAACTAGAGCACCCTTCCTCCTTGAGGACGGAAGTAGAGGTTGTATTATTAAGCATAGAAGAAAGGAAAATAAGTTTAAAACCTGTATCCATGATTCAAAATTCCATCCCTACCAATGTGTTCATGGCTGCTTAGATGAGGAATATTACTCCAATGGTAAGACTGTGTCTCCTATGTCATCTGACACTTAGAGGTGCTCAGTGTTGAACATTAAGCATTGGTCAATTACAGATGGAGTACCTTAGCTAGAAGCCCCACATTTTGTCTTATATATACAGAAGTGAACAATTACAGTAAATAATCCCAAAGATGTTCAACTTATTCCTAATGGCCTTGATTTTATGGTAGGTTTAGGGAGTTTCAAGGAGAAATATGGGTATGTAGTACATCACCAGCTTATTATAATTCATTATATGTGTGTTAACATTGCACTTCTTGGCAAGCCAAGGAATTCTTAATGCATGCCAAATATTTTCTCGTCATAACCTCATAAGGTAATATCATCAACTCCTTCTACATTAAGGTTAACAATTAAGCAGGGCTTCCAAACTCATGTTAATGTATTTAATGTGATTAATCGGAGCAATTGTATATGAACTACAACTCAGTACCTATTGCCCTTACAAAGTTAATATCTACATTAATAAGATTTCTACCCTTTTCCTGTCTGTGAAATAACCTAGTGTTATTATTTCTTCTGTTATTAATAAGAATCTTCAAATGTCCACTTTTTAGACTAGGTGGAATCTAATTTGGTTAAAATCGAAGAAGGAAGAGAAGAAAAACCATCTGGTGCTAGAACAAGTGCCCTTGTGAACTGCATTTTTACTTCTCAAGGGATGTTTCCTCTAACATCCCTTTTTATTTCTCTGATATTTTCTCTCAGATAAAGATTTGAAGTTTCTAAGAAAGTCCAAGGATACTCTTCAGTTTCTTAGGGAAGTATGTCTTCACCTAGGAGGGCTGGCAATAGGTGATTAGTTATTCGAGAATAATCAGGAAAGACCTGGCAATTATATTTACTTGGTTACCTGAGTGAGAAAAGCATGGATAAACACCATAATCCTGTCAAACACACATGTTACATTTAAATAATATGTTTTATAACTTCATTTTATATTCAATAAACAATACTTCCAGGATTAATGTTACCAGGTAGAAAGAGTCAGTGGAAGAAGACACTGTCTGTTGCTCCAGATTATAGGCAGGAAATGAAGGCAGCTCTGTGATCTTAGGCAAATTATTTTAATTGTATGTTCCTCATCTATAGAATGGGGAAATTATATCCATTTCATATTATTGTGGAAATTGAATGAAATAATGCCTATAAGTACTTAGCACATTATAGTCAATTAATGTTAATGAGCAAGTATGTAGAAACAAAAGCCTATGAATCATTATTTTCCTCATCGTTAATTACCTTTCTTATTTCTTCTTTTGTAATTATTTACTTTATTCTTCCTATCTAAAGATTTTCTTAGATCAAATTCTTGAAATAAGCCCCATCATTTCCAGTGTGTGTTGTTATTGATATCTTTTCATTGTGACTTACTCTGACCGCCAAAAGTCAAAAAGCAGTTTGTAACATCACTTTCTCCAAATTGATATCTCTCTCTCTTTCTTTTCAAGATTCCTATGCTCTGATACATCTCTTTATTTTTCCAAGATTAAATCTGAATTTCCTTTTAAGGTAGACTTGGACTCTTATTTTAAATGGTAGTCTCTATAGGAGAGTGTAACACAGCATCTGCTCATTTTCCATGAAAAACAAAATAAACCAAAAAAAAGCCACACAAAAGAAACTATGAGAGCTCAGAAAAGAAGACAAAAATCTACATCTTTTGTGCTATGCTAACTTTTATGTTGTGAATGGATGGAAATCCTAATGCCAGAATCTGGAGCAAGTGCAGATCCCTGTCTAAGCCCACCTCTACTCATCATCTCAGAGTCTCTGGAAGTGTGAGGCAGCCAAGGGTTAGATGTGAGGCAAGAACTGACTGGGAGTCCCACCTCACATCCTCTGAGGACGCCCCTCATATAATACTTCTCCTCCATAGAGAACCGCAGAGAAGGAAGCAGAGGAGTCCCTGTAGTAGAATGGAGCTGCTTGATGAGTGCAGTACATACACTCTGGGAGTAGACCAAGAGCTGTGCACACCACTCCATTCCATCTCTTTATCTGAAAACATTTGACAGCCACACAAGTTGGTGAATGACACAAGTGCAAGCTGTGTATCCTACCTGATTCAAATACTAAGCCTACATAGAAATTATTCACCTAAGAATTTATAGAGAGAAAAATAAAGTGACACAAATATTAGTAAACATAGAAGGAAAAATAACTTTTATAATTAAGGTCACAGAAAGCAGACTACTCGTATACATTTCTTTAAAACAATTTCTTGAAAATAGAATCTAACATAACAAGACATAAAGTAAAATTAATAGTCCAAGAATCAAGAACATATATTTACTGATGGTGAGCACTGAAACCAAGTTTTAAATTTTAGTACTAAATAGGAATCCGATTAGGAGAAGGGCATGTAAAAAAAGAAAAGAAAAAGACAGGATGGAAAAGATACCATTTCAAAATTGATCCCAACAGTTAGGAAAATGAAAATTATGCAATGTATTGGAAAAATGTGAAAGCAGGTAACACTTACAGAATTTAAAATAGGACCTAGAACTTCCAAAACATTAGAAAGTATAAAAGTGAAAAAAAAAGAGTAATTAAGAAAAGAAAAGATAGAACCAAATAATAGAAATCCACAGACCAAAGTTAAAATGAGAAGAAAAATATACTATGCAAATACAAAGGAAACAAATCAGGAATTACTGTTGAACAAAATACTATTAAGTAGGTTAAAAAAGGATAATTCATACCAAAAATAGGACAATCACGAACAATTTGAATACATCCAATAACACTGCACTGGAATACATAAAGGAAAAACTAGCAGGAGGGAGAAAACATAGAATAGAGACCAGAAGTAGAACAAGAGTAGAGGGTTTTAATAAATTCTCTGTCTTAAACAGGTTAAGGTAGTAAGAATTAAGGATATTCAGGATTTGGAAAATATCATTATTAGATTTTATTTTAATAATTACAAATTAAAAATTTTACTTCAAAATCTAAAAAATACTCATTTAAAATACACAGACCAGGAGCTGGCTCAGTGGTATAGTAATTAAGTTCATGCATTCCGCTTCGGCGGCCTGGGGTTCGCAGGTTCGGATCCCGGGTGTGGACCTATGAACTGCTTATCAAGCCATGCCGTGGCAGCACCCCACATACAAAATAGAGGAAGATTGGCACAGATTAGTTAGTTCAGGGCGAATCTTCCTCAGGCAAGAAGAAGAAGATTGGCAAGAATGTTAGCTCAGGGCACAGACTGTTTTTTATAGAAGTATAAGCTTGTAAAGCGGACAAAAAGCATGTAAAGCTCAATGACTTGCTCCACGGTGGACCCCCATGTAACCATTATCAGGCTAAAATGTAGAAGCGTCTCACGACCCCAGAAGCCCACTTTATGGTGCCCTGTAGTCATTACTTCCTCCTTCCTCCCCAAGGAGAACTATTATTATGACTTCTAACACTACAGATTTATTTTATTTGTTTTTCAACTTTATGTTAATGGAATCATATAGTAGGTATTCTTTTTTTGTCTAGCTTCTTTTGGGCAACATTATATAATGAGAATTATACATGTTGCATAAAGCTGTCATTCATTCACTTTCATAGCTGTTACCTATTGTCTTTTATTGCTGTAAAGGTTAAACCATATGAATAAACCAAAATTTATATTTTCACTCTACTGTTGATGGATATGTGGGTTATTTCATTATTTTTGGCCATTATTATTAATGTTGCTAAGGATATCATTTTACTTGCCTATAAGTACTCACATGCAACCATTTCTGTACGACAAATACCTTTAATGAAACTGCCGGGTCGAACCACGTGTGTACATACAACTTGAGTAGATACTGTCAAACTTTTTCATAAGTGGATGTACCAATTGAAATTCCCAAAACTTTAGTGTATAATAATCTCCATTGCTCCTATCTTCGTCCACACAATATTATCAGTTTTCTGATTTGAGCCATTTAGATAGATGCATCATACTGTCTCATTTAGTTTTAACATTTGTAGTTCCTCCACAACTCATGAGATTGAATCCCTTTCATATGCTTATTTTATCAAGTGCCTGTTTATGCCTTGTATCCATTTTTGTATGAGGTGTCTATCTTTTTCTTATTGGTTTTGGAGTTCTTTATATAATTTACACAGTATACAATTGTGTATATAATACACAAAATATATAATTTACAAGCCCTCTGTCCCTTGTACACATTACAAATATCTTCTCTTGCTCCACTGGGTGCCTTTTTACTTTCTTGACTTTTCATAAAGAGAAGTTCTTAATTTTAATGTAGTACAACTTAATAATCACTTCCTCTAAGGTTAGTGCTTTCTGTGTTCTGTGTAAACAATCCACATCTATCCCAATGTCATGAAAATTTTGTCCTGTATTTTCTTCTAGGAATTTTATTGTTTTGCTTTTAGATTTAGATCTACAACACACGAGGAATTGATTTTTGTGTATGATGTAAGGTAGAGGCCAAGTTTCATTTTTTTCTGCTATGGATATTCAACAAATCCTATACCATTTGATGGAAAGACTGTTCTTCCCTCATTTCTGTGCAGTACAACCTTTGTCATAAATCAAATATCCGCATAAGTATGGATCTATTTCTAGGCTGTCTATTCAGTTCCATTGATAAATTTCTCTCTTCTTTGTGCCAATACCATCTCTAGTTATTATAACTTTATAATGTCCTGATATTTGGTCACGTAAATCCTCCCTCTCTCCCTGTCCTTCTTTTACAAGGATCTTTCCTCTTCTTGGCTCATTTGTGTTATTATATTAATTTTACATTCAGAATATCAAGTCACACACACACACACACACACACACACACACACACACACAACTGCTGGCATCTCTATTGGAATTTCGTTGAATCTATAGATCTACTTAGAATTTAAATTTTTTTCAATATTGAGTCTCCCATTCCGTGAACATATTAGATGTTCTCATTTATTTGAGTCTTAACATTACTCAATACTATTTTATCATTCTCTTCAGAGGATGGACACCTCATTTATTAGATTTATTCCTAAGTTAAAAAATTTGGGGTATTATTAAAAATGGCAACATTTAAAATTTTACCTTATTTTCTTTGTATATTGATATATTGACCTTGCATTTAACAAGCTTTCTAAACTCACCTATTAATTCCTATAATTTATCTATAAAATCATTTTGATTTGCTACATACATACACATTCCTTCAACAGATGATAATATTTTATTATTTCTTTTTCAATTCATGAATCTTTTATTTTTTTCTTGTTTAATTGCATTGGGTAGAACAGTAGTTCTCAACTGTGAGTGATTTCCCCCTGCTCCCAGGGGGCATTGGTAATGTCTAGGAACATTTTTGGTTGTCGCAACAGGGTGAGGGCAGGGTGATACTGGCATCCAGTGGGTAGAGGTGAGGGATACTGCTAAACATCCTACAATGTACGTGACAACTCCCCACAACAAAAAATTATCTTCTCCAAAATAGTGCTAAAATTGCAAAACTCTGGGTGTCAACTTCCATGAAATGTTTACCTGAAGTTGGAAAGAGCAGAAGTCCTTGTTTTAGTCTCAATGACAGAGAAAAATATTTCAATATTTCACCAGTAGACAGGACATTTGCATTAGGTTTATGTAGATAACATTTATAAGATTGAGAAAAAATCCCTTCCCTTTCTAGTTTGCAAAGAGTTTTTATCCTTAATGGATATTAAGATTTACCAAGTGCTTTTTATGCATCTATTCAGACGATCATATGATTTTTCTTCTTTATTAATGTAGTGAATTAAACTGATATTTCAAATGTTAAAGTGATCTTACATTCCTAGAATAATAATTCATCTTTGAGCCATCTGGTCTGTTTTTTTTTCCACTTTTGGGAGGGTTTTAATAAAAGATACAATTTGATATAAATATATAAAATATATTTACATGGAACCACTCATACTTTCTATTTTTCTTACATCAGTTTGGTCAATTGTATTGTTCTAGCTACTTGACTGTATAATCTGTATTTTCAATTCATCAGCATTGAGTTTTTATAATAATTTTTCATGATCTCTTTAATGTATGTAAGATTTATTGTCACAATTCCTTTTTCACTGCTTATATGGGTTATCTGGAGTTTTAATCACAAAACAAAATGAACTAGTAAAGAAACAATAAAGCAGAAAACATAACAAATTATTAAAGATAAATAGATAAACCTAGAAAAATGATATTCTGTGTTAGAAAGTCTTCTTTGCTAGTAGAAAGAAATTAGATCACTGACTCTCTAATATATATGAAATTATTTTAAATACTAAAAATTTACCACAGCAAAAAACAAAGAAAAAGGACATGACCTTATGCCATGATTCAAAACATGTTAGCAAAAAAGTAAGAAAACAAATTTTAGTAGTCAAGGTTTAGTGGAGTGTAGCGTGTGTTTGTGTGTAAGAGATGCACCGATGATGAAGCAAAGGAATAGCCCAGCAAACTTCTAATCTCCCTTCGCCTCCTCATCTTGTCCTACAAGACTACAGAAAGTGGATTTAAAGCTCTGCTTGCCCTTTGCTGAACAACACGTCAATACTTTTCCTAGGTGATGGATGTCAAAGAAAATTCACAAATATTTCTATGAAAAATAAAACAATTAGCATATCTGTTTATTAAGCAAATCAAGAAATTGGAAAAATATGATATTGCAGATTTGTAAACATATAATATGGTATATAAACAAGAAAAATCTTAGAAAATATAATACAAATAGAAAAGTCTATATAGCCTTCATGCTAAGAAGAGTCTAATAAAAAGTATGAATTCAATAAAACAGGGAGATTACAAAGCAACTAATTTAGATGAAAAATTAGAATGAAACAATGTGACTCCAAAACTAATTAATAATTGGAGACAGCAAGGCCTAGAAGAGATACAGTTGAAAATCAAATTATACGCATAGGTAAAAGGCTTGAAGTGGGGCCTGCCCAGTGGCTCAGCGGTTTAGTTCGTGCTTGGCAGCCCGGGGTTCGGAGGTTCGGATCCCAGGCGCCTGCCGATGCACTGCTTGTCAGCCACGCTGTGGCGGCGTCCCGTATAAAGTAGAGGAAGATGGACACGGATGTTAGCCCAGGGCCAGTCTTCCTCAGCAAAAAGAGGAGGATTAGTGAGGGATGTTAGCTCAGGGCTGGTCTTCCTCACACACACACAAAAAAAAAGCTTGAGGTAATCACAATGAACATAGAAGAAAAATACAAATATTGAAATATTTACAGAGGATTGTTAACATACACATTCATAGTATATTCATGTACATGTATATGAACATTTGCATGTATAGAAATATATGTATGTGTGAGTGTGGAGAGAGACAGAGATATAATGATAAAATCAGCAGGAAACTCACTATTTTGAACAGAAAATATATTTAGGGACATAATAGAGAAATATTTTTCTTAAATGGAAAAAGAAAGAAATGTGCCAAATTTGAACATATAAAGAATAATTTGCATTCAAACAGAAAAGAAAAAAATACGAAACAAGTAATAAGGAGACATATCCTGGTTGTTTTTTCAAAGTTAAGAATAAATAAATTTATTAAGCCATCTAGGCAGAAAGAAAAAAGATCAGCTACAAGAAGGGAAAAATAGACAGCTTCATACTTTGGCACAGCAACTCTCTATGCCAAAGACTGAACAACGTCTCCCAGTTTTGAGAAGAAGACAATTTGATCCATGAGTGTTATGCTTAGTCGAATTGTCATTCAGGATATACATCAACAGACAGACTTTCTAAAGATGAAATAACTCAGGAAAATACCACCCAGGGGGACCTATTGAAAACCCACTTGGCAAGTAATTCAGTTAACTAGATGAATCAAAATATATAACTCAGAAAAGAAGAAACCGTGGTATAAAAGCTGAGTGTGAAACTAAGATCTATTTTAAATGTAGAACTTGAATAAAACAACAGATGTTGTGTTTGGAGAACAAAATCTAGATGTGATACATTTTGAAAAATCATTATATATCTGGAGTGAAGAAGGAGAGAGGGAGAAAGTATTCAAGAGCTAGAGATCAATCTTTGTGAGCAAGAGGTCAATTTACATGAAAAAGGATACATGTAGTGAAAAGAAAAACAGAATGATCTCAAACTCTTCATGTTCTTAATTTTTTTTTACTTACTCTGAGATAAATATTTTAGACAGTAATATTTTTTCTTGGTAAAACATTATCTAGGTCCTTTCAGTTTCACATCTGTGTCTTTCTCTTCTATTAAATGCAAATTAAATTGTATGTGATATTTTCATTTAAATCCATATATAGCATGCTCCCATTTTTATGTTATTAATTTGATTTTCATGTCTGCATGTCTAAACTTCAATGTGTAAGTTTGTGGTGACAAATGGCTGAAATGTTGCTTGTAAAAATACTAGGAGTAGTTATTATTTGTGGTACATTAGTAGTGTCTGTTATTTATTTTTTAATACTTTCCAGTATTGTTTAATTTTAAATAATAAGCATTTGTCACTTCATAAAAACAGTGCCCTTAGGATGATATAACCAAAAATATTTGGTCACAAAGAAAGAATAATATAAAATTGCTAGCAATATGAAAGAATATTTTTTAACAAAATAGTATTTTACTGTAGGACAAAACATAAGCATACTATTTTATCAGATAAGATTTAATAGCATAAAAATTAATTTTTCACAATTAGCTCATGTGATTAATTAAATGTAATCTCAATCTCAATATAAGCTGGAATCTGGGAAATTATTCTTCCTTTTTCTTAGAAAAACATACAGGTGAGAGAAGCCAATAACTATCTGAAAAAGGACATTGTGAATGAGAAAGCACCTGGAATTATTTTTACCAAAAAACAAACAAGCAAAAAATTGTAAAGAAACAATATTTAATAGAGCGCAGTACTGATATAGTAATAATTAGACAGACCAGTGGTATAGTACTTATATTTACTTAGAATATTTTTTAAATGCAATTTTTCTAATCAAAGAGAAAAACATATTGATCTAGCGTCCAGATATGTGAGGCTTTTGGAAAAATATCAAAATTTTTACAACATACGAGCAAGATATAGTCAACACAGATTAAAAAATTAAAATTTTTAAATAAAGTTATTAAAGAACTTAAAGAAATTTGCTTGGTTTGAATATAATTTCATTGTGTGAAAGGGTATTTCCAGACGATAGTAGTAATCATAAAGAAAAATGTAAATATTCTGTTTTTCAAGAAATACCAGAGGACTATGTAAGCCCGGCTTTGAATTTCTCCCTCAGCTTTAAACATGCTGATAACGGATAATATTGTTAGAACATATAAATATATACCTTATTCAAAGAGTGAGGTTTACCTTTCTAGAATAGAATAGAAACACATAGTGTTACGTGGAGGCCCAAGCCAAGAGCGTCTAGGACTCTAGGATCACTCGTAGAAGCAACTGGAAGTTTGACTCTATTTGTGTAGGAAAAGCAGAGGCAATCTTACTACATAAAACCTGGGACTGAGAAGGGGCTATAGAGCCTGCAAAATGAAGCCAAAAATCTTCCAGAATGCTGCTATGGGGAAGAAAGCAAAGAAATCATCTTGGACAGTACCTGAGACAGCCATCCTCTGGTTCTGCCTTCAGGGTTCCTGGGACCAGGTGGAGATAAGCAAAACTGCAACCAAAGAGGAAGAAATCAGTGGAGAGAAAGAGTCACCCCAAAGGAGCTCACAAAAAAATGTGTCAAAACACTAGAGGGAGAACTTCATCAGGAAGCACATCCATCAAATTTAACAATCAAAACATAAATTCAAGTCTGATGAAATGTAAACAATAAAATAACCTCAAAATCTTAAAAAATAAGTTTCAGGGGCCAGCCCAGTGGTGTAGTGGTTGAGTTTGGTGCACTCTGCTTCAGCGGCCTTGGTTTGTGTGTTTGGAACATGTGCATGGACCTACACCCCTCATTAATTCATGTTTTAGTGGCAACCCACATATAAAATAGAGGAAGATGGGCACAGATATTAACTCAGGGCCAATCTTCCTCACCAAAAAAAAAAAAAACCCACCACAATATATGTTACAGGGGCCAGTCCTGTGGCCTAATGGTTGAGTTTGGCAGGCTCCACTTTGGCAAACCAGATTTGGGTCCTGGGCATGGACTTACACTGCTCATCAGCAGCCATGCTGTGGCAGTGACCCACATACAAAATAGAGGAGAATTGGCACAGATGTTAGCTCAGGGAAAATCTTCCTCAAGCAAAAAGAGGAAAATTGGCAACAAATGTTAGCTCAGGGTGAATCTTCCTCAGCAAAAAAAAAAATATATATATATATACGTATATATATATGTTTGAGATCATTATTCATTAGAAAGTTAAGAAGAAAAAAGTAAAACAGGTAGAAATATTTTAATAACTTTAACTAAAGGGGTGAAAGGCCTGTACACTGATAACTATAAAACATTGTTGAAGGAAATCAAAAAAGACACAAAGAAATGGAAAGATATTCTGTGGTCATGGTATGGAAGAATTAATATAGTTAAAGTGTCCATACTTCCTAAAGCAATCTACAGATTCAATGCAATCCCTATCAAAGTCCTAACTACATTTTTCACAGAAATAAAACAAAGAATCTTAAAATTTATATGGAACAACAAAAGACCCTGAATAGCCAAAGGAATCCTGAGAAAAAAGAACAAAGCTGGAGGTATCACACCCCCTGATTTCAAAATATACTACAAAGCTATAGTAATCAAAACAGCATGGTACTGGCACAAAAACAGACACACAGATTGATGGAACAGAATTGGGAGTCCAGAAATAAACCCACACATCTATGGACAGGTAATTTTCAGTAGGGAGCCAAGAACATACAGTGGAGAAAGGAAAGTCTCTTCAATAAGTGGTGTTGGGAAAACTGGACACCTACATGCAAAAGAATGAAAGTAGACCATTATCTTACACCACAGACAAAAATTAACTCAAATGGATCAAACATTTGAATGTAAGACCTGAAACCATAAAACTTCTAAAAGAAAACATAGGCAGTACGCTCTTCAACATCAGTCTCAGCAGCACCTTTTCAAATACCATGTCTCACCAGGCAAGGGAAACAAAAGAAAAAATAAACAAATAGGACTACATCAAAATAAAAACTTCTGCTTAGCAAAGCAAATCATAAAAAAAATGAAAAGATAACCTAACAATTGGGAAAAGATATTTGCAAACCATATATCTGATATATGGTTAATATCCAAAATATACAAAGAACACATACATCTCAACAACAAAGAAACAATCTAATTAAAAAATGGGCAAAAGATCTGAACAGACATTTTTCCAAAGAAGATGTACAGATTGCCAACAGGCACATGAAAAGATGTTCAATGTCACTAATGATCAGGGAAATGCAAATCAAAACTACAATAAGATATCACCTCATGCCCATCAGCATGGCTATAATTAACAAGACAGGAAATAACAAGAGTTGGAGAGGATGTGGAGAAAAGGGAACCCTCTACACTACTTGTGAGAATGTAAACTGGTGCTGCCACTATGAAAAACAGTATGGAGATTCCTCAAAAAATTAGGAAAAGAACTACCATATGATCCAGCTATTCCATTTCTGGGTATTTATCCAAAGAACACAAAAACATGAATGTGAAAAGATATTTGCACCCCTATTTTCATTGCAGCATTATTCACAGTAGCCAAGACTTGGAGATGACCAAGTGCCATCAATGCATGAATGGATAAATATATATACACACACACACACACACACATATATATATATATATATATATATATATATATATATATATATATATATATATATACACACACAATAGAATACTACTCAGCCAAAAAAAAAGAGGTGAACTCTTGCCATTTGCAACAACATTGATGGACCTTGAGAGTATTATGCTAAGTGAAATAAGTCAGAAGGAGAAAGTCAAATACTGTATGATTTCACTCATAGTGGAGGATAAAAACAACAACAAACAAACAAACACATAGATATAGAGATAGATTGGTGGTTGCCAGAGGGGAAGGGAAGAGGGAGGAGGGCGAAAGGGATAATGGGATACATGTGTACCGTGATGGATGGTAATTAGTCAAAAAAAGAGAGAAGTAAATGTGGTAGTAAGTTTGACTCACTTAAGACATTTGACCATGTTGCTTGGGAGCTGCTTGGGAACAGAGATTATGTTTTATTCACTATAAAATCTCAGTCCCTAGCCATTTCCTGGCATATAGCAAACCCTCAATAATATTTTATAAATTAATCAATTAGAGAAATAAAAAATGGGATTGTCTATACTTACTCTGTTTTTCCCTACAACTCATTCTTCAACCTCCTCCAGTAGGGCTTTCTGTCCAATCATCCCTCTGTACAAAGCTTTTGCTAAGGGTTCCAATGACTTTCAAGTCACTAAATCCAATGTATTTTTCCATCTTTATCTTAACCTTTCAGCAGCTTGCAAACTCTTGAACACACTCCTTGATATAACCTCTTTTCTTAGATTTCAAGGTACAACACACTCCTGGTTTCCTTCCTCGGACTATTCTTCTGTTTCCTTCACATGTCCAACCTCCTCTTCTAAATTGTTGAATTTGGAGTTCCTCACCACCTTAGGTTATAACTAAACACAACTGATTCAGAAATTTCTGTCTATAGTGCAAACTTTACTCTGAGCTCCAGATATAGCAACTTGTTATTTGATATCTCTTTTCAGATTATTTAAAGGAACTTCAAAAACATATTTAAACTTTGAGTTTTATCTCAACACGAACTTTTTCTCTTCCAGAGGTCCTTATCCCAATAAATGACACAGTTACATCCATGCAGTTGAGTAAGACAGAAATCTGGAACACATCCCTGGCCCCTCCTTCTCTATCACCACCCATATAAATCCATTCTCAAGCCCCTTTGATTTTACCTCCTAAATAGCTCTCTCTTACTTCCGCTTCACTCCAACTTTACCAACTCCATCTAGGTCCAAGCTAATAGCATCTCTCAACACAGGATGCAGTCTAGAACCTCCTAATTGTTCTGCCTTCATCCCATCTGCCACATGCTTCAATCCATTCTTCACACTGTAATCACGGTGATATTTTTTCTCAAAATATAAATCTAATCACCTTATTTACATATAATGTTTCAATGGCTTCCTTCAATCTTACATTAAAAATTTAACAAAAACATTTAATATGTTTTTAAGAGATCTGACTGAACTGACCCCTGTTTACCTTTGTGGCCTCTCTGCCAGTCTCATTTCTTTCTGTCCATTCTTTACGTTCTCCACACTCACTTACATATGTCCAAGTGTTCTTCCTGATAGATCTCTTCTATCTTTTCTCCAATTATTGAGGTCATCTCTTCTATCAGCTCCCACCACAACTTTCATTTCCCATTTTATAGGTGCTAACAGTACCAAACTCTTGACTGAGGTGAGCATCACTGTAATATTGCCTTGGTTTATGTGATTATTCAATTAATCTTGTTCAAGTAGACTGTAAACTTCGTGAGGGCAAAAACAGCATTTATTTGCTCACCACTGTATCTTCAGTACCCACCATTGGATGAACATGCAATTTGCTAAGTGAAATAAAAGTTGCTTAAAAAATCAGCAGGACTTGTGAAGGATCAGTCAATATGTGAAAAACATACACAAGTTAGAAGAAAGAAGAAGAGATTACATGAAAAGGAGATGTTAAAGTTGACGTCGACAGGGAACACCGGAGAAGGAATGGATAGACCACAGAAAGGAAGCACAACGCCTGGCACGTGGTATGAACTCAACACCTCTTTGAAGATTGAATGAATGTCAGCATTGGAGACTAGAAATAATACGCTTTTCTTTGGCGATCAAGATGAAAGAATAATTATAAAGAAATTTCTAGTTTGAAGTTCAACAAATTCTCTTGGTATGATTTTTGTCCTTAGAACTACAAAGTCCTTTGCTGTCTGGATTGCAGAGTCATCCCTCCACTTCAGGTCAAAACTGCTGTCCTTGCAGCTACTTCATTGTAAATTGCTAGCATCCTATCAAATGTTCCAAAAGGAACACCATAAATTAACTTTCTTGTTCTGGGCTCTTAGCAGCATGCTCCACTTTCCTGAACTAAGCGTTTCATCTTATTTAGCTTATTCCAGCTTCTCTCCATTCTTATTCCCTTAACTTCTATTACATCAACCCAATTGACAGTCCTGACTCCCCAACTTGATTTATCAGGGACTCCTATTCTCCCGTTTGTAAATTGTCACCATGCCACTATGTCCACCCATCACCTTTCCATGTTATTCTTTCTCTCAAGCATTAGCAAACCCAATAGCTGCTCTGCACCTTGAGTACAGTATAAATTCTTTAGTCTCATCCAAACTGGACATGCCCCTGAATCCAAAATGACTCTGGGGAAGGAAATTTTTATTTTATTTTATTTTTATTTTTAAATAAAATTTTATTTTATTTATGCACACTGTCTTGTCTGGCCTCAAAGCAAATTAATAGAGCTGGATCAGGATATACATGTTGCCCTTCTTGATGCTAAATGGCTTGTAGAAACAGCCCACATTCTCTATTTCCTAGGCAGCATTCCTTAGGGTTAAGACACATTAAAAATTCAAATTCTCCCATGTTAAAGTAAATTGAAAAAAGCAACATGTGATAAAAGAAGTAGATGGAAAGCATCTTTTCCTTCATGTCAATATTATTTCCTGAATTTTTTTTCTTGGAATAATCTAACACACAGGTCTCTGGAAATAAAATGCCTTGAGACAGAAAATATCCACAAGTTTTTATACTGATAGTTGCCGAGAACAGTGAGGAGAGTGGAAAGATCCCACCCCATCAATAATCCTCAACATATAGACTCCAGCCTGAAATACCAACGAAATTCTTTAGAGCTTGTAGAAGGAGATATTCATATTATAAAGCTTTCTTTCCTAATGGGATCCCCATTAATGCAGAATTGAGATTTCACCTCTGTTCGTCAGATCTCATGAATTTCTAGCTTTCTGGTAATACATGATTTTCATTTCCTCCAAAAATAATTAGTTTACTATGTTAACAATTTTTAAAATCCATTATGTGTAGACTGATTGTATCTCCTGATTTGCCCAGGACAGTATCAGTTTAAGGTTCTTGTTTCTGTGTAATTATTAATGGTGGAGTCTACTCTCAAAAAGTTACATGTTAAATTGTATGGTCACCTGATTATAAGGCTTTGATGACCAGCACTAAATGTTCCAAAGTAACTTGCAGGAATAGTGAGTGCTCCATGAACCATATGTTTAAAAGTGTAATATTTATCTATCTGAAGGCATACAATGTGTTTGTCTATTCACTTTTTTCAAAGAAAGGAAAAAAAACCTCTTAGCAGAGGCCCTGGGTATGAATATTTAGAATCCATGATTAGATTCCTTTGAAAATGTCACATTAGTTATTACCATTGCACTGTGCAAATTGCATTCACGTCCCTAGTGGTCATGAGATGACAGGAACAATAGTTTACCATCCCTTCACAAATAGATGTAGTACCCAGCTAACAGTTTCCTAGGCATCTTCTCACATACTTGGTGTGGAAAGGACTGACACATGCCAAATCTTGTCACCTCTCTTGCATTTGAGTACAAAGTGTAGCAAACCAAATCTTTGGTTTTTCTGGGCACAAACAAATATTACATTAGTGGATTACTGGAAGGACATTTAACTTCCAGTTTGCAAGATAAAAATATATCTGCAGCAAATCCTACCACAATGGTATTTAAACCATATGTTAATGGCTTGAAACATCTGCAGTAATGTAACTAGTTCTAAAAACCCTGCTGGTTTTAAGCACTGATGGGAAACAGTATGTAAGCTCCAGGGAAAACTGCTCTTTGATAAATACTACCTCTCCCTTGCACCAGTTCACTCTCTCCCCACTTCAGGATGTCCATATTGTTCACAAAGCATTGCTTGAAAGGAAATTCTAACTCTTCTCAGAATTTGCCAACCCATCAAGAATCTGATTTGTACAGGCTACCCTCTGAAGCTAAGGAAATAGTCTAACACAAGAAAGAAGAATAAAGCCTAGGATGGTCCCAAGAATAAAAAAACACCTGACAATCTGTTTGTGGTTGAGTCATCACTGCACAGTAAGTTACGATTTCAAAGCAAGCTCTTCTCTAACAGGAACTGAATCATACCTAAATAGGTTGGTATAGGCAGAGAAGCCACATTTAGATGAGCATAGAGAATTGAGGAATGTATGAAGAGTAAATACCATATTTATTTATTTTTTGTATAAAAAAGGATGGTTTATTTAGAAAACTGAACATGAGCTCTTAACTGAATTGTCTATGTATAAACTAGAAGATGATATGTAGTTTATACATGTATAATCTAGAGATTAGAGAAACATAAAAGAGAAAGAAAGAAAGCAAAAACAAGATAGGCAATGAAACCATACAAGAGTCATTTGGATACTTTAAATAATTTCATGGTGCCGGGCCCATCCAAATTATTTTCCAGGGACTTTAAGGAATCTGTGAATAAAATACTTATGGAATGGAGACGTGCCAGAGGACTGGAAACATTCATATGTGCCCTGGTTTTTCAAAGGCAGCAAAGAATCAGTTCTGGAAATTGCCAAAAAGTGCTTGATTAAAGCTCCTGGCAAAATTCTACATTGAGTTATTTCACATGTACAAAACCAGAAAAACAAAAGAGTAAATGGCAAGGATGACCTGAAGTCCACTCTTTTATGAATTCAAACTAACTTGAAGCTCCACAAAATAAAATTAGGTTGCTGAGCAACTTTACTCTTTTATTTATAAGGTGCCTCTTCAGTCTACACAGGGTTGAAATTGTATTTCACTTCCCACATTAGCCTCGGCTTCCTGTGATATGGAGTTTCTTCTAGAGAAGATGGTGGGAAGGGGAGAAGAGATGCTGTAATACATCAAACTCAACCATTTCATCTTGTTCATATGGTTTCCAACTTGTCTCCCCCACTGGGTGTATCTCCCGTGAAAGAAGTGGAAGGCATTTTTCTATTAATGCATAAAAACATCTCAAGGCCCTCCTCCCTGGGTGTCAGTCTTCTCAGTGACTAATCACAGCCTGGCTGTTAGCCAATCAATAAATCCTTGATCTGCTCTCTCCTCACTACCCAAGACCAGCTGTGCGCTTACCAGAAATCTCTTTGGGTCAAGCTTTTTTCATTCTCCGTTTGATACTAGAGGTTTTGAAGCATGCATTAATGAATTCCTTGTTTGCCTCATCCCGAAATCCCAGCTGCTCCATTGTGTATCATGCTCTGAAGGACTTGGAAACTTTATTTCCTGTGGCTGTTTGGTGCTAGAATTTCCAGAGAAGTCTTCCAATCTCCCTTTTTTCTATATTGCCCAGTTACAATGGTCCTTCCTGTTTTTGAAGTGAGTAAAACCCCGATAGAGAGTTTAATTTCTTTTCACTTTTCATTCTCTCTTCCTCTTTTTTTTGTCTATGAAGAAAAAAAACTTTCCCTCAAACTATCATTCCTTCAACAAACAGATACTGACTACTTACAATGTTCCAGACACACTGCGCTTTGATCTTGTAGCTACATTAGATTTGCCCAAAGTATGAGATGGTCACTCCCAGTGTGGAGGTGTAAATAACTCTGAGGTGAAGATATTACCTGGGAAGTCAATGCAGAATTTCCCAATGATTTTGCCAAGAGTTGAAGCAATGATAGAAAATTTGTGAGCTTAATGATAGCATGAAAACTATTCCATGGCTATCCGGCACCTTTGAATAATGAAATTATGAGGATTAAGGGTATGTATGAAAGATGAAGTAGAAGTTCTGAGTAAGAAGGATCTCAGAGGTAAAGAAAAGTACAGAATTAAGAAAGAGAGCAAGGTATCCAAAATCAATAGGAAGAGTAGAGAATGAAGAAACTTTATAATGGATATGTGAGTCGTAAGGATGGCAGTGTTTGAATCTTTCATGGGTCCTACTCCTTCTGTGGCCTGGTATTATCACATTTCTAACCTTCCATGAATATTTACTATTTCTTTGATTTTCATACTTTTGCATCCTTACAACTAAAGCTTTACTGGAACCTCCCAACAATTATTAAGCAATCAAAATGACCCATACAGGAGCTGTGTGCTTTGCATGTATTATTTATTCTAAATTTACAATATAAAATAAATATTGTCACTCCCATTTTGTATAGCGGGAAACTGAGGTTCAGAATGACTAAAAATAGTGCAGTATCAGAAAAGAGATAATAACGAGACCTTTTAGATTTATTTTTGATCCCTTTATTAAAAAAAGAAATTTTCTTGTCTCTTGAATTGATTTCCAGGGAAGCAAAGGGATGCAATTCTGTGTCTCTTAGGTGGAGGATGCTGGAACTTGTCCAAAATTCACACTCCTATGGAGGATGGATTCCCTGATAGGTGAAATTGATGTGCACTGAGGGAGTTGTTACCTTAGGATCCAAGTGTAGTCCCTCTTGAGCAAGCTTAGTCCTGGGGGAGTGGGATTGCTGGCCCTTGATGAACAAGTGAGCTCTGAGAAGGTCTCTAAATAAAGCGACAACATCTTCAAAAATAATAGAAACCCATCACCAATTGGATAATTAAGAAATAAACTTCATGAGTAATATTAACACTAGGAAGCTGACTAGATTTCTGTTCCCTGTAAGACTAGTGTGGAAAATTCTTTGCACTGGGAAAGGTGGAAGGAGTAGCTCAAAGGTAACATCCTGACAAGAATGTAAGGTGAACTAAATGGTTAATTAGAAAAACAAAATAAGTTTTGTGGGATTCTTATCCCTTTTCCCAAACCCAATCTGTGTTTTGGTTCACATTGCTTTCACAAATAATTTGCTCAAAGTACACAGTTACTAAATATTAAAGCTAGGATTTGGTCCTACAACCCTACAATTGCAAATCCCAAAATTCGCATCATGCTGCATCATCTCTTATTAATTTAAAAGTGATGGAAATCATTTTGATACAAATATACATAGAAAATTAGAAATTGTTATTCATTTAGTTTGATGAAATATTGGTTCATGTTGTATTTAACTATATTCCTTCTTTTTTTCCTTTTATTTATATTTTGCTTATCAAGATGCATGAATTATATTTGTTCTTTTCTAAACATATATTGAAAATATAAGTCTGCCCAGTCTTCTAGAGTCTATAAATTTTATGGAAAAAGAATAAAACTAAATATTAATTTCATTTACTTTTCTAGCTCTTTATCTTCTAATAGGAAGTTGGACAACTGGTAAATAGACATTGGTAAATTTTTTTAATTTTTTTTAAATTTTTTGTGAGGAAGACCAGCCCTGAGCTAACATCCACTGCCGATCTTCCCCTTTTTGCTGAGGGAGACCGGCCCTGGGCTAACATCCGTGCCCATCTTCCTCCACTTTATATGGGACGCCGCCACGGCATGACTGACAGGCAGTGCGTCGGTGGGCGCCCAGGATCCGAATATGCGAACCCCGGGCTGCCAAGCGCGAACTTAACCGCTGCGCCACTGGGCGGCCCCGACATTGGTAAATTTTTAAATATTAAATGTATTCATTTATAACCTGTCCATAGTATTCTAAATCTATCTTATTGAACAAAGAAAATGAAGTGGGGGCAGTTCCCAAAGGAAGAGCATGGGACGAAATGGTGGCCAAGGGGGTTGGGGGGAGAGACATTTAGTGATGCATAGTCCCATTTTCCCAAAATTTGAAGCTTCTCCTTTTTGGAGCTCTTTTCTGGTGAAGAAATAATCATCCCATCCTGTTGACTTGGCCAATGAAATGTGAGAGGAAGTAGTATGTGACACTTCCCTGCAGATTTAAGAACCATTGGTTAGTCCACTATTCCACTTGTCCACTTCCAAATAAGGGATATTCCATTACTCTGGGCTCTGGAGTGAAGAGCTAAAGTGACCTATGATGGGCAAGTAGCATGAGTAAGAAATACATTACTGTTGTTAAGCCACTTAGATTTGGGGTGTCATTCATTACCACAGCCTAATTTAGCTAAGCTGATTATACAGAAAGTGATACCCAAAAGTGAAATGCTACTCTAATAAAAAACATATAAAATACTGACTTTGGAGTATCGGTAGGTGGTGAGGAAATTATTAACGAAGGTTGGAAAGATGGTGACATAGGTTTGCAGTGGCAAAACAGTTCGTAAAACGATCATCTGCCATGTCTTAGAAAGCGGATAATGAACCTAATGTATATTTTGGCTTTGGTTGTAGAAGTGGAAAAATAGGATATTAATAGCTTGAGTTGGTTGCATTTGACAAGGCACTACAAAATGAAATGAGTTCAGGACAGCCTTAAACAGATTGCAAACACATTTGGAAGACAATTGAGAAAGTCCTGAAATTCCAGGAAGTGCAGGGTAGAAGATGCAATGGGTTGCCATTTCCAACAAGTAAAAGATCACTAAGAAGACCTTTGAAAAACAATGGCTGATTACAACTCAGTCTCCCTGGGAATAAAGAGCAAATCAAGGCATACTTGCAACTCCTTAAAAAAAAAAAAGAAAAAAAAAAAAACAGAGAAAGAAAAAAGTCCATAGAAATCTAGGCATCCAGTGAATCTTTTCAAGTGGTTAAAATGACTCAAGTAAGAAACTGAGAGTATAGCTATCCTAAGAAAATTGGTAGACTCAAATCACCAGCAAAATACATTGAGAAAGAGAGGGAGAGAGAAAGAGGGCTGTTTTATTAAAAATGTGAATTTGGGCTATTTACCTGCAGAGCTGATTGTAACCAAACAGATAAAAAGCTGACTCAACTTCTTAACAGAACTGCATGGTCAAAAGAATCATCAGGCTAAAAGACAGAGTAACTAACTCACAAAATGACTTTTGCATTCCCAACCTTGTACTGGCTGAAAGCAGGCTGAGAAGTCTGCTCAGCGCCCAAGGAAGACTTATTGTCTAATTTCTCTTCAGATATAACCACGAAGGCAAATTGAAATGAAGGAACTTCCAGTGAGCAGAACTCAGAGCCACGGGGAACAAATGATAGGGGAGCTACTCCCAGTCAGCAGAACCCAAGCCTAGCCTCTGCTGTTGCCCCAACTAAAATGGTTACCCCCTCAACCACTTAACTCCAATTCAGAAAAACCTCTCCTAGACCACCAGATTAGGTCTGGGCTCTCCCTTACTGTTCTCACAGGACTATTCACTACTCTTTATATTTTTTAATCTCATTTTGTAATCAGACATTTATTTTTGTGATTATTTCATTAATTCATGACTTACTTATGAAATTATAATCTCTGTGAAGTCAATGACTCTATTTTGGATCATCATTATGTTTCCAGAACCTCTTCCCATACCTAACATATGATAACTGACAAATATTTGTTAAATCAATAAGTTTTCTCCCTTTGTTCCCTTAAGCTGAGAGTGTTTTGAAGCTGGTGTTCCTAGTGTACCCCTGCCCTGTAGGATCAGGTTTACAAGTAGGCTGGGTAGCAGCGAAGACTGATTCCTCCACCTCCCTTTCTATTCTTGGTACCCACTTGAATCCAGTTTGGAATTGAGCTCTGTGATACTCCCCCTAGAGGCTCTTAAGTGTGACAGCAAGTCCTCGTTTGCCTGGGATGAACTTGGTTTTCACCAGGTGTCCAAGCATAATTATTAATAACACCCTCTTTCACTCTTAAAGGTGCCCAGGTTTAGATGGTAAATTATATAGTACCCCTACTCCTAGTTGGGGCTACCTTGCTTGAACCTTTGCACTCCCAGTCTAAAATGTCAGGGCTCCCCAAGTTCAAAATAAAGAAATGAAATCTAAATTGCCAAACAAAGGCAGAAGTCCGATTACAGATTTTTTCTGATGAGTTATTACAGTTATTTAACCTAGTCTATTAAAAAATAAAACCAGTTGGACACAACTTCCTCAAGTGAACGAAAAAAGCAAAGGAGGTCAGTGTCAATAATAAATTGCAAAGAGTGGAAATTGCTCTCCAATTTTAGGACCTGAACACTGAAAATGTTCCATACAAGACAAAAAGATATATGGAATTTCTCTGCCTTCTAGAGACTCCCACACTGAGTTCAACTGTGAAGGCTCTGTATTAGAGGTCTTTATTGCTAGAGCAAATGAAAATGCAATCTGAGGGGAGTAAAAAACTTGGAAAATCCCACACTGTTAGTAAATTAGGTCTTTTAGAAAGGGAACATCCTGGCAAGCTCAAATAAATCATTGTGACTATAAGAAACAACATTGAAAGGTAAGTTCACTTCCAGGGTTACATCTTTGTTCTCTTTCTTTCTTAGCTATTTGACTCATGCGGTGAAGTAAATTTCTCTTGATTTTTTTTTCTTTCATGATCTACAAGTTACTGAGCCTGATGGACTTAACTCACCAGTTTTAATTACAGAGCAACCCAGTGGCTGCAAAGAGTGGCAAAGCCCTGTTACTGAATCAAGTGGGCCCAAGATGTGAGGCTGGAATCCTGTATTCCCTTCGCTTTACAAAGATGAGAGGCTGACCAGATGCCCTAACAGCAGGGCTTCTTTCTGATAAAAGGTAATTAAATCTTACAGACAAATGCAGTGATTTGAGTTCTTATAGAAGCAAACCAGTTAACATAGCTGAAAAAAACACCAATACGATGACAGACACAAACACTGAATCCGTCACTCTGATGGGATTTTCAGATATTTCTCTTCCTTCTCATTATCTCTTCAAAGCAAATAATTAGCTGCCCCCCTCTTTTCCTTTTGTCCAAATGCAATCATAGCTCAAGATTAGAAAAAATAATGCACCTGCTAAATTGTGTAGGAGAAACAGGCCCCAGAGATTTAAACTGCTCATCCCCGTTTAGGGTGACCAACTTTCCCAGTTTACCCAAGGACCGTCCCGATTTTCACACTGAAAGTCTCCTGTCCCAAGAAACACCCTTAGTCCCCAGCAAGATGAGATAGTTGGTCACCCTATTACTTGTTTTCAAGGAAACAGCCAATTCAATTTTATGAATTCAGTATTATCAAACCTCTCTACATTTTTGATGTATTATTTATAGGCCTATTTAATATACATAGGCCTACATACAACTGATGTTTGTAGGCCTGTTGGATACTTTTTTAGTTAGTCTATTATTTGACTTTCCAGTTGAAAGAAAATATTTTTGGGGGATTTCTAGATGTATTCATTAATACAAAAGTAGTGAGTTGATATTGCAGCCCAGAATTTTATGCAGTTCTTGACAAAAAATGTCCATCTTTAGGGATAATGACCCCAAATAGGCAGGAGTAGGAAGGGCAGGAGGTGAAAGTGACAGCTCCTTTTCCTCAGGGACACAAGATTACATGAAGATAAGAGAAAAAGATTGGGATGCCCTTTCTGCAAAGTTTGGGTAAGGCTGGGCTTTATAAATCTGGAAAATTTCCTCAAGAAAGCATACTTTTTAGTACCTGTGCCACGATCAACTTCAAAATGTTTAGTGGAAGCTAGAGTATAAGGTAAGAGGTATAATAAAAGTGAGTTTTTGTTAAGACTCACATAATCAGAAATAATAACTGTTAAGGAAGCTCTTTCCTTAGATTCAAAGATAGCAAACTAAATTTGTGAGTACATAGATAGTAGAGGCAAATCTAGAAATTCGTAGCAAAACTATGATTTTGACCTTATGATAACATATGAAAGCAGAAATTACAAATTGAATTTTATAGCAAAAACATCCTGTGCAGAGAACTAGTAATTCTTGTGATAGGAATAGGTAGACTGCATGCATATAATGGATGTCTAATTATGTATCACAACACATGGAGAAGTTAACTCAGAACTTTATGAACAACATAAGTGATCTGAGTGGTTTAAAACACAAAATGAAATCAGAAACATATAGATTGTGATACAATTCATTCAAGCATAAATATACCTAACAAAACTTGACTGTTCAATAATTAAGACCTAATATCATTATGTTTCCTGCTCACTCACTAAAAACTTAGAGTAAGCCACTATTGCTCGGAATGTTCTTTCCATTCTAGTTCCAGGAGTATTCCTCCACTTCTTCCAGTTCTGTCTTCTCTCTGTCTCACGCTGCTTTTATCTCCGCTGGTTTGTGCTTTTCTGTTTCCATTTATGAGGCTCACTGGCTGGTTGCCTGACTATCTCCTCTTAATGTCTCATAGTCTGTGATTCCGATCATACTACAGGGAGAAGAAATATGTTTTATAAAATTTGAGAAGCAGCTAACTTCCTGATTGGCATCCAAATTGAAAACTGATTTTCCCTATTGGCCAGAATCGTGGAAACCATTGCAAGTTCTATGGAACTTGTGTCATAGCATTAAACGGACTTTTGGCCCCAACAAGTCTGGATGGATCTCTTTTTAATTTCCCACTCAGCATCATGTGTGATACATGTACAGTGCTGGCCTCTAAATATATGCTGTTTAAAACCTCCATGTATACATCCTCATGTCTTGTGTTTTCTTTGTAAAGCAGCTTTTGTAGTATATATTTGAGTGGTTAGTCAAATAAAATTCAAATAACTAAAAAGTAAAATTTCATAATTTTCAATTGCTTTCTCTAAAAGTAGCTTTGCCTATTCTCTCCAATAAAATAAGATGACCATTCTACAAGGTAAAAGTCTCCTTTTTTATTACTCATGAAGCATGCATAGCATTTATATTTCTTTTTTTATCTTCACTTGCCTTCATCGAAAGAAAACTCCCCACAGACACATACTCCTTCATTATCAATATAAATTAATTATACGGCTAGTTTAGAACGTATGGGTATTTAAAAGTTTATTTTATTAAATTTATCTAGCCATTTCTATTGTTCTTTATCCTGCTGGTTTCCATGATGAATATTTTTACCATGCGAGAAGATTTTGAGTTGGGTTTTAAACTATATTTTGGTAACAAGAATAACTTGCTGAAAGTAGTTTAATCTGGAAAATGGGACACATATAAAGGAAAACAATTTGAATAGTGACATTTGGTATCAGGCATAAAAGCTTTAAAATAAATTCAATACTCCATGTAGCTAAAGATCATTCAAATAAAAATTATGAAAATGAAAAACAACCAAATAAGCAAAAAAAAAAAAAAAAGCTGTCTACTCAACCATATACATATCATTATCGTTATAAGAGTATATCAAGGCGGGGGAATAGATTGAGTCATTTTTCAGTGTAATTTGTGAAAATTTTTCCAAATCTAGGAAATCTGCCTCTAAAACAAATAAGCAAACAAAATTGGATTGTTAATGTGCTACATGCCAAACAGATTGGAAAACAAACTTCGATCTGTATCAACAAATCATCTGTGTGTCCTCCTCACACACAGACCAACACGTTCAGGGTTTGTGCTCCTAAGGGACACTGGTTGACTTGAAAACAAGGGGTCAGAAGAGGGCCATAATGTTTCCCAGATTGAATTACTGTGTTGAAGTCTTATGACTTCTTTTGTTTATGCCTGACGATTTCTAAGATTCCTCCAGAGAACAGTCAATAGGGCACAGGACTGTTCTGCAAATCGATGTAGCTCACTTTGCCAGTCTGAAGGAGAGTTACAAGAACAGGTCAACATCAATACCTGGCTATAGCTATGGAGAAAATGATCCTCAGAGCACTATATTTTTTTTATTGTGGTAAAAAAAATAATAACATGAGATCTACCCTCTTAACAATTTTTTAAGTGTACAGTACAGTAGTGTTAACTATAAGCATAAGGTACAGCAGATTTCTAGAACTTTTTCATCTTGCATAGCTGAAACTTTATACCCATTGAACAGCATATAATTTTAACCACTAAGGCTTCAGAAGGCCCTTTAAATCTTGCTACTCAAAATGTATTCCTCAGACGAGTGGCTCCAGCATCACCTGGGAGCTTATAAAAATGCAGAATCTCAGCCCCACCCTCAGACCTGCTAAATCAGAATCACCCGGGCATGTTAACAACAGCCCCATTTGAAGGTACATTAAAGTTTGAAAACCGTGGCTTTAAAACACTGCTTTGCTAAATGTCTCTAAGGCAAAAACCTTAGAGAGAGTCAATACGTTTTCTTTGCTATAGGAATAGTATGATGAAATTTGTGAAAACAATGCTTAATTCTTTAAATTTGTGGTTTGGGTTACTATTTTCCTCGATGAGTCATTCCGAAATTGATACACAAACATTACCTTTAAAAGAGGAAGTTTTTTACTTTCAGAAGACCTTCCGATTGTTGCCTCCGAAAGAGGCTGCACATTTGCAGAAATAATTCTGTCCTATGGCTTTACCTGCAGAGTCTGCCAGTGTTCCAAAATTTATCGGTACTATTCAGTGTGGCCATGCAGTTCGGCTTCTTTATTTTCATTATTTCTGTTGCTTTTTGCTCCACCGCTGTATATGTCCTATGTCCTGTAATACAAAGCAATCCAGTGTGCAATTCTAAAAGCATCATTCACAACAAATAACTGCCTTGGTCCGATTTGAGAAAAATACCATAAATGTGCTCTTTTATTCCCCAAAAGAGCTACAAGATGGAAAACATCCCTGAAAGTCATTTTCTTCAGGAATCATTTATACACAGATTTAGGGAGCTTTTTGGCAGAGATAACTAGTTAGAATATAAATGTCACCAGGCGATTCTCTGAAGTGAGCAAGAGAAAGCATGACAAGGCAAATACATCCTCCTCTTAACTTAGCATCAAGGTTACCTGGTTTCTCAGTTTCCCGGACAGTGCTTGAATTTGTGACTCCAGGACAAAATATAACAAACTGGGTACTAAATAGGAAAAAAGTATAACTTAGAACAAACTTACCCTCACTTATCTTTTTATTCTTTCCTAAATCTATCTTTAATATTCTATCTCCTAAGTGATATTAGGCAATAAAAGGGGGAAGTTCTGAGAACTTATGGTACATTATTAGTCTGTGATATTTTCCATAATTATGTTTTATTACTAGACATTTTGTTAATCTTTTTCATTAAAAAATAAAAGGATCACTATAACTACTACTTAGAGGAGGATTCTTCGGATTTTAACTCTATTTTCTAAACTGAAAGTTGAACATACGAATGAGTGATGGGGGTTTGTTTCTTACTCTGTTTAATGGAAGGAGAGGGAGCCAGGAAGGTTAGTGGTTTCTGAGGAAGCCGGGAAAGTTAGTGGTTTCTGAGGACTGACACTGGTAGGAAGGATGCATGCCATGGATAATCCATTTGGCTTTGTGAGAATGTCATCACATTCTACGTTTTCTCATTACTTAGGTAGGTTGAGAGTATAGCAAGCCCAGACCCCTTTCTAATCCTCTTAGGCAGCTAGATTGTTGGAAGCTTTGCAATGAACCTCACACTTCTAGCCATAGGAAATGACTTCCAGCCTGTGTTGAGAAAATCAGAAACTGGCAATAATTGCATCTGTCTAAGACAAGTCTCTTCTGATGTTAAAAATAGGCAAAAAATGTAAAATATAAACGTCCAGGTAATCACAATAATTTCAGAAGTAAAATTTAAGTTGCAGAGTTAAAAATGTATTTGTATCATTGATTTGAAATCACTAGAAGTGTATTATCACTCACAGTTTACACTATTAGCGTTTAGACTTTTTGTCTAACCTGTCTAAATTGCTAAGATGTTCACATTTTAAGTAAAAATGAATGTAACTCCATGGCCAAGACTGCTATAGAAAATGTTCTAGAATTAGAGCAGCAACCTCTCTCTCTCCCATTCTGGATGCAACTACTCCAGCTGCGAGCATCATATATGAACTTTCATCCTTTACAATGTTAAAAAGGCTATATGCATGTAATGTCCACAGTGAGGACTTTCTTGTGTTTTTATTAAAAGAATTAAACTTTGCAGGAAAGTGAAAGAAAAAGTTGTTCTTAAAAAAAATAAAACATCACAGTATAGGTAAAACCTGTGGGGATTCAACAGTACTTGAAAGACTACTTTTAAGTATTCTTCATCTACATGATCTAAGGGGATTGTGAGAATTAATGAATAGTGGGTTGCAGACTAGGTCAAAACAGAACTTCTCTACCCTATTACCCCCAAAAGTTTTTATTGTAGAAGCACATTCTTATCTCACTATTTGCGGTTTATTTAGTTGGATATTTGCATTTCAAATAGTCGCTTAAATACCAGATAGTTTATGGAAATCTAATGGAATTACAGAAATAAAGCAATTCACTTTTCAAAATGTGCCAGAATTCCATCTATTAGAGAAATCAACTTGAAATGTAAATGATGTAATTTCAACACATATTAATTGAGTTCTTGTTATGTATAAAACACAATGTTGGGCACTGGAGAGAAGGTGACAAAGCTTGAGGCTTGGCCATTGCTGTTCTTCACGTGAACATCACCTAATTGGTAAGAAAGAAGAGCATGAATAACTTTAATTAAAATTAAAAATGTTAAATAATAATAAATCTACAATGCCAAATATGTCCCAATCGATAATTAATTGTGAGATAAAAGGAAATAGTAGTATTATGAGGCCACATATTTTGAACAAAGAGGATGAGACTATGCAATACATACACAAGGATGCAATATTTTGGATGAGAAAAGCAAGTCAGTCTCAACTCTCTTCAGTTAGGACCACTACACCAAGAGTCAGCAAACTTTCTCTGTAAATGGCCAGAATGTGTATATTTTTGGCTTCATAGGTCGTTCACTTTCTGTCACAACTACTCAACATTACCATGGGGGTGCAAAAGCAGCCATAGAAAATATGTAAACATGAATGAATGTGGCTGTGTTCCAACAAAACTTTATTTACAAAAATAGGCAATGGGAATGGATTTGGCCTGCTGGCCATCGTTGATCAATCCCTGCTCTACACAATGTTTAAATTACCTTTTGAAACGCAAATTCATGCATGAGAGTGTCTTGTTGGTTGTGGTATTTGTAGATGTCATAAACCAACCACGTCAAAAGGTGACTCTAAAGACTAGAAGTCTGTCATGTATGCATTTTGTACAGAGTTGGGCATTGCAATTACTCAGTGTATATTGATCAGGGGCCACTTGATGACAACATGGGGAAGATAAAACGCTATGTTTCATGGGACAATTTTATTACAGTCTCAGGGGATAGACTAGATAAGTTGCAGTGTTTTTCCCCTTTCCATTTTCTGTATTTTTATTATTTATTCAAGATGAATTAATGTAACAGTTTTTTTACTTTAGATTCCATGTATTGACATTTAATAAGCTACAACCGCTAGTAAGAATAAACTATTTCTTTCAAATGACAGAAAAGATTACTTTCACATTTTCTTAAAGGAGATGTATTACAAAGACATACCTACAAAAAATGGAACTAAAGGTACTATAACCCACTGCAAATAACAACAGATTCCCTAAATTAGAAGATATATTTGGCATCTCTAATTTAATTCAGAGTTTACCACATTGACTACATTTTTTATTCCCTAGGAAATTGTAAGAATAAAATATTGTAGCTTTTATTCAAAGATGAATGATCTTGAAGGGTGAAAGCAAAACTGTATGAAATACTTGCAATAAAGAACTCAATATCTATCCTGTAAGTATAGTAATAAAATTGTGCTTTGCATTGCAAGTGGTAGCTTCTGTGTTTCTTACTAGCCAGTTTTCAAATGTTGAAAAAGCAACATTCTACTCTGAGTCTATAACATCTGATTAGCTAAAATGTAATTTTTAAATTGACAACTATAAATATTTAGTACCCATCTATTTTACAAATGAATAGCATAAGTGATATTACAGATATAATTTATAAGTTGATGAGATGTTTGTCTACTTAGATTGACTTCTTTTGATGCTTTATAATTTATAGATATATAGGCAAATTTATAAGAGAATGAAACTATTTGAAGCCCTTTCTTGAAAGATCCTAAACTTTTAAAATAAGTGTAAGCAAGAAATTTTTAAAACTTATTCTTCTATATGGGATGTTGATTTTAAAGAAGTTTAGTAATATGTGTAAATAATCTTTAAGAAAATCTTTAAGGGTTCTATGCCTCTACATGTGTTCATGAACTAGCCTTTGTAATTCTATATTACAATATAGTCCTCTTTCGATGTTGGTCTGTTCTGAATATTACATAGTGAGGACTCTGGGCTTTGTTCCAATAGAGTTGTATTATTAATATTCTTAACATTCAAACTGCCTAATAAGCAGAAACTGGATAGGAGGTCATACTGACTCACTTGAGATCATGTTAGAGTTTAGTTCAGGCTCCTAGTGGCTTTTCTATGAAAAAAATGAAGCAACAATATATTTATTTGATTCAGAGCTATCTCATACTTGCATTTGCAAAAGTATCATGACTTGAGCTGATGTAGGTAAAGAATATAGGTAGAAAGCAAATGGAAACAATATTTTGTTTTGGAATACAGGTGTTCCCAGATAGTCTCTAATTAGAGACAGTTGGGCTACATTGCTCTTTTTTTATTGATTGACATTTTCTTCCCATATCTATCAAAATCTAGCAGAAAACCAATTTTTGAATAGGATATTCACATGCTTTTTTTCTTATTTTTAGATTTTGTAATGGTCATAATTTTCAGACTAGAAAGAAACTGACTAGATTATTTTGTATTTAAACCTTATTCAAATGTATGTTTATTTCAAAAGTATCTTCAGTATCAAAGTTAATCCTAAATAAAAATAGTAGAATATTTTAAAGAGTTATAGCATTTTTACATTTTCTTATGATTTCTTTTTCCATGGCATATTTTGCTTCTGAGTTTTCATGTGTTATGAAACCATCCAGTGGCCAAATATGGTGAATATACATAGACAAATTGAGAGTGTCATCTGCTACTGTGAACAATTTTAGATTTACCTTCTTTAAAATGGATTCCACAATGTAAAATGCACAGTTTGTGATGAATGTGTATTTACCAGGCAGAAAGTTGTGACTTTTGGAAACCCCTAGAATTATCAATGAGGAGAACATAAAGTGAATTATTGCAATTTTACAGTTAATTATATTCAACAGTATCAACAATCTGGATCCAAATCCCAAAGTCATCTTTGATTCTTAGATGCATTTCTAGATGCAAATCTGTTTCTTCAGTTGGCTGAATGGAGAAACGAGCTGGATAAATTTTGGTGATCTCTGTTACTGTCTCAAAATTTAATGCTCTTAAGGATTATCAATTCGGTATCTAGTTATTTATTATTTCTTCACATAATGCAGGTAAGGATGCTTCATTTTTAGGGTTTAATGATTTAATTTTTTTGCCAATGACCTCCAAGTAAATCACAATACACTTTTTATTAAGTGAATCTTAATAAAACTAATTATCCCTTAAGAATCCAATTATTCCCTATCGTACGGGGTCAGACCATTAGTAAAATACCATAAGGGAAAAAATTAATATAAGGAATAGCAAGAATAGACATGGGCTTATATGGGCATGTATTTTGAGATAGGACAAAAATTTTGCTTATCTGGACACTTGAATATTTAGTTTCAATTTAAATATGTTATAAATAATTCCAAAACTAGAGATAATTTATTGGATAAAATAACCACAAGACTACTGAAATATTACATGCAATAATGGGGAAAAACTATTATACGTAGAATGATCCATCCCTATGAAAAAGAAATAAACTACTTCTACTCTTATCTAATAAACTTCAGCTAACAGAGTATTCTTGGAGAGAGACACTAGAAGTCTGGTTTTAAACTCATTCATGTACTTATAGTTCCATTAACATTGCATGCTAACTTACAAGAACACTCTGGCAGCTTATTTTGGTTAAACTTAAGGAAACTCTTCCTAGTTTAGAAGCATAATTTTATTTTTATTGTTATTAAGTCAGCAGCATTGGTTGATGTGGTTCTTGAAATGAATTGTCAAGAACAGATATATCACAATTGTGTAGAAATCATCTCAGAATGGAAAACAATCATTAAAGATATCCGTAAAGAAAAAAATTCCTATTACAAAGCCAGAGGAAGGTGTCCAGAGTGTAAGACCAATTGAAATTTCTTTTCAGTGGTTATGAGATGGCGTGTGTGTTTATACACAAACAAGAAAATAATTTGCTTTATTATAGCAAAGAGCAGCTTTGACTACAACTTCCAAATTATTCGAGAATTTTTCCCACTTGTTTTCATACTGATAAATTTTTAGTAAATTAGGCTAAATGTAAAGGTGATTTAGCTAATGGGAAATAGAATTATAAGAATTAAAAGAAAGCATAAGTGTCATATCATTGTTTCAATGGTTGCCAAGATTTCATGTTCCTTCTCTATTGTTTCATGAGAGTGAACATCAATAGCTTTAGAATGTAGAGCATCTGTGCTATGGGGTATATTTCATATGTTCTGTTAAATATGATTTCTTTTAGAAGCAAATGATTATATTTGAAACCTAGTTAAAGAAATATAATTTTCTTGACATGTAAAATATAAGATATTCAGGTTTTTATAATAAAATTGGAAAACATAAAATCCATTTATGAATGAATGATTAGAGAGAGGATAATCCCAATGATACTATAATTGGAAACTACTTTAACAGTCAAGCTGGCCTGCTATCCATCTTGTGAGAGAGATGTCCTAAGATGCGTGCCAAGAGAGCAACACACTCCAAAGGGAAAGTGGCAAGTGTTTGATTCACTCACATTGGAACTAAAAGTGGCATCTGGAAATAACTTAGAAAGGAAGTTGTGCTTTTGGTGTGAGAAAGGCTTTAATTCAAACTGAGTTAAAGTTGAAATAATTTAAATGGACAGATAGAATGCAGTTGTTTTGTTATTATACCACTTCCTATTGATGATGACACTGTCTTAGGATGTAAACTCAGAGCACAGAGGCAGCATTGTTCTAGTAGAGAGTTTCCAATATGTTTGTCATTTGTCAGATGTAGAACATCTGCTACAGTCAAACTATGGCAAATTGATGCTCCCCACTTCATTAGGGACTAGGGTTTGGGGAGGTGATCAGTGTGTCATCATGAACAGCAATAGCATTGTATTTCATGGCTTCCAATCACCAAACAAGGAAAGTGTTCTACGGCCAACTCCTCTCTCTACCTGGTCCCCATACAGTTCAAAACATGAGCAGATTACAAATCCTGGTAGACACCAGCGGATTGGGTTATACTGTATGGCATTGCTATTTTTATAAGTCAAATATTAGCAATTCTTGTAGTTCAAATTTAAGATGAATCATATTCAACTCCAAATGAGATTGTCTTTTTAAGAATCACTACTCAGAGATCATAGCTGAGAAGAAGCAACACGAGGAACACCACAGCCCAAGTTCCAAGAATGACCAGTCCTTGCTGAGAGGCCAGCCCAGTCAAAGGACTAGCACTGCCTTAGCTCAGCATGCTCCTTGGGCAGCACAACTGAGGAGGAGACTGAAGAGAAAAATCACATTTTAAGTAAATGCAGTGTTTTTGAAGAGAATGTTCTCTCCCCTCACATCCCTGCTGAAGAAGGGAAAGTGGTGCATTTCCTCCCCCCAAAGAGTCAAGTATAGAGCCCAAAAGAGAAGGAATTGCTCATAAAATTAGGAAGTAATTATAGCAAGAGTTATTGACCTTTATTGCCTGATTGGCTATTGCTAAGGTGCCCGACTTGCTGCTGGTAGAGTGCTCTGGACTGAATTGTGTCCCCCAAAATATATGTGTTGAAGCACCAACCCCATGTGATGGAATTTGGACATGGGGACTTTGGGAGGTAATTAGATTTAGATGAGGTCATGAGAGTGAGGTTCTCATGATGGAATTAGTGCCTTTATAAGAAGAGACACCAAAAATCTCTCTCTCTCTCTCTCTCTCTCTGTCTCTCTCTCTCCCTGCTAGGTGAGGACACAGAGGGAAGGCGGCCTTCTGCAAGGCAAGTTGAGAGCTCCCACCAGAGCCCAATCCTGCTGGCATCTGGATCTCATTCAGTTCCCAGAACTGTGAGAAGATAAATTTCTGTTGTTTAAATCACCCAGTTCATGGCATTTGTTATGGCAACCCAAACAGACTAATACACAGAGCAAGAGAGCCTTGAGAACAGGTGATGAGATGAGGAGGAAGGGCAGGCAGCCAAAAAGAGGTCCAGAGCGACCTACTGAAATTTTTGGTTTCCAAGTGATATAGAAGATAAATCCTATTTGTGCCCATTATACATGAATTTTGCTACTATGGAAGGTGGGTAAGATTGGAGACTACAGTCTTTCCCAGAATCACCATCCCATGAGGCCCCCACGTATGATGTTCCTCAGTCAATAAATGTAACCACAGGACCACCAGTGGTGGAGAGAGTGGCTTATCAAGAGGTATATCAGAGTAAAAAAAAAATCAAATGAATACACAATGATTACAGATGATGCTAACATAAGGAAGGAGATATGAGAAGGAGTCTCAGAAAAGGAGAAGCTCTACCGCAGACCCACACTGTTGGAGCTACAAGTCTGGTGTGATTCAAATATTAGATTGATGATCCCAAAGGACTAAAGACCAAGTTATAAAAATAGAATTATACCGGTCTCATAAACAAACAAAAAAAGAATGAAATGTTAGAGAGTCAGACTGACATTTATTATTAAGGAAGTCAGCTAGCTAGAGTGAGAGGGGTAGTGACAAGCACTTGGTGGCAATTACTGGTAAAAATAAAATCGCTCCATATTAATAGCCCAACAATTTGAAGCTCTTTCCTAAAGCATTTATACTAGTGTTTTGGAGCATAATTACATTTTGATATTATGGATACTTCTAGGAGCATTCATTGTTTATCATTCTTTTTGTGCGCAGGGCTCTAAATTATCATAAAATTGTTTCTCAGGGGATTTGTGTTAGACATAGGAAAGCATCTTTGAATGTTTTGCATCAAACGATATCATTGAGTCAGTTCCTGTGACCAACAAGCATTAACTGAGTACTTACTATGAGCTAAAATTTCAAAGGAAAACCACGTGGTCCCCGACATCCGGAAGCTGAAGTTCTAGTAGGAGAGACCAGTACACATTCAAACAGTGAACTCGAACAGCTAAAGACTTACCCCATACATTTCATTTCTTTTCTGATTAAATACATTTTTGTTACCATCCAATTAGTTTTATACAAAAGAATGCATTGTTATTTAAATTGCTCATGCAAGCATGCTAATGCTAACACAAAAATTCCAAAAGAGAGATTATATTCCAGTTAATTGATTATCTTCAAAAATCAATGCTTTGCACACATATAACAAATTTTGATTTAATATCTTGCTGCAAATAGTTTCTAAATGAAATTACAGGAATCATTAGGCACAGAACTCATGATCGAGATCTTCATAATTATTTACTCTCCATTCTATTTGGTCTATTTTTCCTGTTTATTTCACTACAAATAGTTCATAAATGATTGATAACTCAAAATTTTTGAGTAACAATTTGTGATATTTATTTATAAAGTTGATGCACTTCTTAAATTAAGTCTAATAATTTCCCTAAATGTGTCATATTATCAATATACAAGACAATTTGTGTAAGTATCCCTAAATTTCCAAAGCCTAGGATTTTTCAATCACATACATTCAGTTAGTGATTTCCCTCTGTGTTATCTAATTCAGTTAACTGCATTAATACCTTCCCAGTTAACAGAGCAAGAGGTTATAGACACTTTTTTTTTGTTTCTTAGCTCTCCTGTATCCTATAAATTTAATTTATATTCCACCAATACTTTGAAGCCTTTCTAATTCTTCCCCTCCTATTTTCCTTCACATTCCTATTTTTTCTGTTATTGTCTACTGCAAGAACTTCTTCCTGCCTCCGATTTTTACCTGCACATGCCATCTTTTATAAACCTACTGTGTCAACTATCTGTATTAAAAGTGCATAGAGCAAATCTGATGTTTTTACGTTGCTTATAAGAAAACATTTCAAACTGTTCGTAACGACATTCTAGGTTTTTTTGTGGTCATTGGCAGTCTTATTCCCAGATTTTTTTCTAATCTCTCTACCTTATATTCTAACCACATTTACCCCTCAAATATGCCATGAATGTCCAGGCTGTATCAGTCAGGATTGAATAGGATATGTTGTGGTAACAAACAACTCCTTAATCTTAGAGACTTGAAACAATAAAGGTTTATTTCATAATCATCACAAGTTGACAAAGGACTCCGCTTCCTGTTGTCCTCACTCAGGGAGGCAGGCTGACCACACCCGCAGAAAACAGCTGGGAGGAGGGAACATGGAACGATTTGTACTGGCTCTTGCATGCTTCTATTCAGAAATGATATATATAAGTTATGCTCCCATTCTGTTGGCAAAGCAAGTCATATGATCACACTTTTGTAGGGAAGCCAGAGTGTGTGCAAAGTCACATGTCTTGACTCTGTTCATTCGAATTGCCCTTGTCCTTTTCCCTCCCTCAATTTTACCCTTTTCCCTCCCTCAGTTTTACCCTTTTCCATATGATAAAATCCTTTTTTTTTCCTTTGCTGAGGAAGAGTCACCCTAAGCTAACATGTGTGCCGATCTTTCTCTATTTTGTATGTGGGTTACTGCCACAGCATGGCCACTGATGAGTGGCGTAGGTCCACGCCCAGTAACTGAACCTGGCCTGCCAAAGCAGAGCTTACCAAACTTAACCACCAGGCCACAGGTCCTGCCCTAAAATCCTTTTCATCCTTCATGGTTGAGCCCCCTTTATACTTGTACAAGCTATTGTGTTAATGCACTTCATTAGCTTTTATCTCATTATATTATAATAATAGCATGAATAATAGTAACAGTGCCAAGTGCATCACTTTTTGAGCACCTACTGTATGCCAAACACTGCACTAGGTACTTTACAAATATTATCTTACTCAATCCAGACAAAAATCTTCCTATTATGTGTATGTCCTTTGGCAAAGAAGCAAGCTTGGGACCATGAAAGCTAAAGGACTGGGCTGTTACACATCTGGTAAATGGACAACTCAAGATTTGATTCCTAGTCCGTCTGGCTACAGAGACTGGTTGCTGCACAATATTTTATAATCTCTAACTTGCATATTAGAACCCACTCTGAGTTCTTTAGGTCCACAGACATCTTTGTATTCCTTCCACGTAGGGAGCTAGCAGGAAATAATCGGTAAATTATTTAGTACTGTTAGTGTATCCTCTAATGACTCCACAGTCCTGTTTCTCCTGGAGGGAGTGGTAACAGTTTTTTAAATAAATGCTTTGGTTCACCTGTATAGAGAAAAGACTCTAGGAAGCCTGGATCCACATTTATTGTAGAAATTTTGTTAGACTTTGCTTGCCATTAAACTATGGCTGAATCTATCGGCAGAGTAAGTAATGCCAGTGCCTCTGGATTCCAGTTGGCCAATCCTGAAAGTGCAAAGGAACAACAGTAATTCAAAAAGGATTCTGAAATCTCCACGGGGTGCCATTTTAGAGTTGAATGCACAATACAACTCTGCCTCTATGAGGCAAGTTGGCTGCAATATTTGAAATATATCTAGTTTCACTGTGTTGTAGCAGCCCATTTACATGTTATGAACTCTGACTACATTAATTATAGCTGCCACTTTCTATAAATAAATATCAGTAGCAAATAAAACTAGTATTCAATATTGTTTTGCACTTTTCCAGGCATGCCTGTCAGTAAATGGGTTAGAGTCTTTGATAGTCATTTTACACTGAGCTTGGTTAGCACCAGTGTAATTGGTGTGAAAGTAATGAAATTACATCATAATTTTAGAAGCAATATAGTTACCATATGCTTGCATTATAATATAACTGTTGGCTTTGTTGGCAGATTACACATGCCCCAGGTATCCTTTAGAGTCATTTCAATTTATTTTGAGAAACTTCTATATGCAGTCCATTGGTATGATGCTCAGTGAAAAATTTAAAGAAAAAATAATTGTTTAATTAAACAAATATATCTATGTTTATTTCCACAAATAATGATCAGGAAAAGCACAGTCCCTTAAGGTTTCACAATGAAATTATGGATAGGAAAACAGAAAATGCTTAGTGTTGAATATAACAGGACTCACCAAAGAAGAAAATATTTATCATTTTTTTCTATGGTAGCCATTTTTATGATAACAGAAATCAATTTTAAAATTACACTAATTCAAACTTTTTTGGATCTTTTTCTTTATGACATCAGACTTCATGTGGAAAAGTGTCAAACCAAGATAGGTTATGAAGACTAAAATAAAATTAAAATACATGGAATTGAGTGTTGACACATCAATTTTAAAAAAACAGTCCTATGGATTAAAATTTGGACAGGTGGTTTGCCCTTTTTTCCTGAATCTTTATAAATAGTTACCAAACCTTTGAAAGGATCATAGCAAATATTGTGGCATAAAAAGAGAGTGGGAAATGACTGGTTAATTACTTGATTTTTAGTTTTTTAAGATAGTATTTTCAAAAATTCAGAATACATAACCATATACTTAAAATGCATTAAGCAGAGTTTATTAAATATTCAATAATTCAGAAGATAGTTCATTACCTTGCTTCCTCACAGTTAGCTCTGTAGGGGTCATTTATAGTGGGCTCAGAGTTAAACATGGGCTGTCTACCAGTGGGATTTCAGAGGCATACCTCCTAGGCTAAACTCGGCTGTTCAAAGATGTTTGAAATGACTTTACCAGAGGACAAAAATCTTTAAATGCACTAATAGAGATAACACATAAAATGTAAATATTCATGGTTGAGAGAATATATTAGATAAGATTTGAAATAAGGTGTACATGATGGCTCTTAGTTTTTTCCCCCCAAGAATCAGTTTTCATAGTTGAAGAGAGCAGTGATGGATCCAAAATGAGGCCAGAAGCATGTTGGATTCTCCCCAACTCTGCTGTGATTTATTTCTGACTAACCTGGGGTGGAAGCTGGAGAATGTCAAAATGGAGCATTGCATAAAATAACACAAGGGAAGCAAAAAGGAAGATGGACATTGAAATCTAAAGATAAGTAGGCACATAAATATTTATCTACTTACTTGACTTCAACTATCACCTCTATCTTGGTCACTCCCAAATGTAGGTATCACTCGTTATCTTACCTGTATTCTGGTTCTATTGGATGCATCTACCATCATCTCAAACTTGATAGACCTTAAGGGCATTTTGGTCCTAAAATTATGATGAACCATGTTTTTCCAACTCTCAGAAAACCACCTGGATTCCAAGAGTAAACTATCCACTCTCTCATTTCAATTCAGAATTCATACAATTTATCCTCTTCATACTTTAATCACTTATATGTATCGCTACAAGGTCTTACATAAAAGTTTATATTCCATTCTTTTTCTCCATATTCAAGTCTATCATGTTATCCTGGTCTTCATCACCACATGTCCAAATCAGTTGATGGTCTCCTATTTGCTTTTCTTATCTTCAGTATCCTGAAGTTACATATCTTTAAACTTCTCACTTAGGCAAACTTTTCGAAAACATTCTTTTTACTGGATCAGCTCCTGTTCACGAACATGTGAAAGCTTTACATTGTCCATTTTTCCCCATAAATATTAGTTTTCATTACTTCCTAATATACAAATTACATTCCAACTGTGTAAACGTAACTTCTTATAAATGTAAATATTTATACATATATAAAACCTGTTCCATTCATTGGGCTATAAAAATTACTTCCTCTCACCCATTTATCTACCAAAATTTTCCAATCCTTAAAGATCCAGTTTATATCTTTCTTCTTCAGTGATATTCTACTCCACTTAGATTTTCCCTTTGAAGTCCTATTCTATTTGCTGTCAGTACTGAGCCATTGTAAGCTCTTTCTCTAATGGCTTCAGATGTCAAAGTTTCGTTTTGTTTTCCTAGAGGAAAAGGGTGATATCCATGTTATTTTTGTATAACGTACAACACATAGTCAATGATGGCTTTATATCAGATGCTGATATTTATCATCTTATGTACTGATTTCCACTGAGTTTAGGGCTAACTTACCTGACTAAGTAGAAATAAGTTATCAAGTAGCTTGATTTTTTGACTTCCATGCAGGTGCTAAATCCCAATATGTAGATATGTCTTGTCATTTATTTAGGATTTATACCCTCATTTCTACCTCTCTTCTCCCAAAAAAAGTTGATTGAACTAGGTGACTGCTAAATTCCTTCCATCCCTGAGATATTGTGATTCTGAAACTAGACGACTCATATGAGAAAGCAAAACTGAAGTCAAATTAGCTTGCATAAGGCTAAGGTGATCCATGTAGGAAAAATTCTGAGGCAGGCTTGCTGGGAAATTTGCAAAAGAAACAAATACTGTGTGTGGAGATATATATATAGATATATATATATATATCTGAAATAGAGATAAAATCATATGCTGGCAAGATTGCTAACGATGATTATGATGAGTAGATTTATGATGCTAGGGAGGTTTGGCCTAGTATTAAAAACAGAGAAAAAGTTTAATAAAAGCATTTAAACATGTGATTCAGAAATTATAGGTAAAACATAATTACTATTATTACACATTTGTGTCTTTTCAAAACCGTGTGTGCTCAATCAATACTATTGCTGTACAAGTTAAGGAGAGTGTATTTCAGTTGGGGTTCAATTCACTGTTGTAGAACATAAATGACAAGTCATGTAACTTATCAAAGTTCTGGGCTAATTTAATCTAGAGAGAATTGTGGAAACAGTTTCCTAGGAATCTCAGAGGGGGTGGTGATAACTGGTAAGACCCAAGTTATAGCTTTTAGGACCAGATCTCGAAGAAGGCATGTACTTTTGAGTAATTATACCTGGAAGCAGCCCTCGTTCTGGGACCAGGGAGCTGGCTGAAGAACTAGCACAGAGCCTTTCTCTAAGGTTAGGGATATTGGGAAACCAGTCCCTACCTGGCTGACTTCTTCCTGTGGCTGCACAATTAAACTGGCTGGTAGAGATTCCTGGACAATAAAATGCCAAGGAATAGACTATCAGTCTGTTCCTTTTCTTCTTGATAGACAAAATTAGACTGTTTCCTCTCTATTGCACTCTTGACACTGGGCCATGCCTCGCCTTCTTCCCTACCCCATCCATCCTGCTCTGACTCATCCATCTCATTTCCTATAGAGGAAAATATTTATGTAAAGTTATCTATATAAACCTTAAATGGGCAGGGGAAAATTAAAATCTTTGAAAGAAACGCTTATTTTCCTATGTAAAATTGATTCAAACCCATTTGGGGTCAACAGGAGGTGAAAGCAAGCCACACCCTTGTTTATTTCCATCCTATCTATGATCCCTAAAGGTGCTTTTTGAATAATTAACATGGGAAGTTCATGGGAGAGGTTTTATAGATGGATATCCAATGTAGGAATTACTGTTTGGTAATAAAAGTGCTTAAAAACAACACAATGACTAAATAAAATATGCTAATAGAGGACAATGTTACTAATAAAGTATTAATTTTTAAGGCCTTCTGGCATTTTTTTATAATAAGGTTCTTTGGATTACTTCCAAAGAGGAAGGAACTCACACCAAATTCTGAATCAGCAAGTCACTAAGGCAATTTGGTTAAAGCAAGCATCTGTTTCAGAGAGGAATAGATCCACTCATGCGAATGTGGGATTAATTTCTTTGTGACTGGATTGATCTTCCCCCAGTAATAGGTGTTAGGGAGATCCTCTGTTAACTCCATAGTGGGCTAGGATGAGATACAGGTTCTGACTCACACATTTACACATGTAATTACTTACATAGCTAATGAAAATGTCATCAATGGAGGAAATCATTGTGTTCTATTGCAAAGGAATTCTTAGAAAAAACAACACAAGAAATAGCTGGATTTTTTTTTAAATCACACTTGAAACTAAATAATTTAAAATATTTAATATACATGTAACATAACTAGCTTTTTTTCTGGTACCATCTCTCTTTTCTTACCTCTTTCTTTAAGATGACAGCTCTGCTCTGACTGAAGTATAGAAAATCCTATTATTTTATTTCAACCTAAAAGGAGAATAGAATTGGAATTGATGGAAGAGAGAGATTGATATCTCAGTGGAAAATATAGTGTTGGCCTTCCTCTTTTATGTAGATTTGAACCAAAGCACAAGGTTTTACTGAGTATTTTATTATATTGCTGTGCCCCTTTCTTTCTGACAAGGTGATAATCATGAGAACAATCATTAGTGAAAGTATTCACTGTATGGCATGCACTTTCTAGACATTATATCATTTATTGTGCAGAATAATCCTGAAAGGTAGGCTTTATTGTGCCCATTTACAGATGAAGAAGGTGAGGTTTAGGGAGTTTGAGTTATGTGCAAATTCACACCATGTCGCAGTGGCAGAGCCAGATTCAAAGCCAGGTGTCCTCATCTCTTAACTGGAGTTCTTACCCACTCTGCTCTGCTATCCCACAAAGCTACAGTTTGTTATTTCCTGATGAGAAACAAAGGAAAAAGAACTCTATGCTCTGACAGTGATAGAAACGCAGAGGTTTAAACATTATGTGAAGATTTTGGTCTGTCCTCTGATGATTATCATTCAGGTCTCCCAAGATTTTCCACCGGAGCATATTTAAGAGTCAATTTTAAAATTTCCCTCCAAATTCTTAATTGGAAAGGTGTACATGTTAATTTAAAATAGGTTTAAGTCAAACCTTTTTCTACCAGATTTTCTGTGGAAATTAACTGGTAATAAGAAAGCTTTTGGAATTTGTAGACCAGAGGACACGCCATTATATTATAAAATCTAGTTTTACTTTATAAATACATGAAGAACACTAAAATGAGAATAATTTTAAAAGATGTGTATCTTCCCTTTTGAGTTGAGAGTTGTTATAAGGACACTTATTACCAGAATTTATTGATTCATATTTTACAAATTGTCAGATATTATCCTCAAATTCCAAGAGACATAAGGGCTTCCAACAGAAGCTTGGATTTGAAGTTCTAAAATGAAGACAACTTCCTTGAGATTAGATGTGAGTCTGTTGTCACAGGCACCTAGCATGTTGTTTATGCCCCTTAGTAATTTCTGCTGATTTGCAAAGCACATTAAGAGGCTTTGTGCAGAAACAGCAACATAGTGATGAACTGGAATAGGTATTTCTGCATTCGGATATTAAATTATAATTTACAGTGTATCTGTGTGGTTGGGTCCAATCCAACAATATAACATTTGCTAAGCAAAAGTACTTTAATGTCTTTTCTAGGCAAGTAAATGGCAGAGTAAGTGTACATTATTCTCAACAGGGAAATTCAAGTATATTTTGCTGCTGCTGACAAAAAGATTAAATAAAGAAAATTCAATTCAATATATCAATGTTCCAGCACTAACTTGTAGTGAAAATAGAATTCTGAAATAAGAAATTCATCACTGTCTTCAGGAATATGGACTTGAACAATTTAAGACAGTCAAAATATCATGTCCTCTTTCATTTTTTAAAAAAGTTGTCTGCACTAAATTATTTATCAAACAACTGTACTTCAACCATGGACAACAGACGTGGAAAGAAAGATGCTTCTGCCTCAAAGGACAGGAATCTCATTATTGGAGCACTTACTAGGTATGAGATACAAGAATAAGTGTTTAACAGACATGGTCTAATTAAAACCTCTCAAGAACCTTAGAGAGAATGTTATTGTCTTAGGGTTTTACAGAAGACAAAGGTAAGAATCAGACTTCCAGCAGATAACCCGTTGTTGCACAGCTAGTAAATTGCAGAGCCGAGATTCCAACCTCTGTCTCCAGAACTTCAAGGCAAATCAGTGCTCTTTATCTCGATGCTGCACTTACTTATGCCATAAACTTTTGTTCACTGTGTCTAGCACTTTTTATGCAATAAATATGTCATTATTAATAATATTCTAAGGGAAAATTTAAAATGATTCTCTTCTATGATTTAAAATAAAGTCGCAGTAGCCAAAATATTCTGGTCTTAATTTAGGAAATTCTCTTTAATATTTTACTATTATTATTTAGCAAATGTTTTGATGACAATAAGACAAGCGTAGGGGTGTGAATGGAAACATAGCTTGTTTCCATTTTACCTTTTAAGGTCATAGCAATACTGCAATGTTTTCATATATAAATATATGTATGTATATGTATACTTACATATATTTAAACTGAGGTTAATAGACTAATCCATATATTTCATAATTATTTTATAGTTGAAAAGGCTGCATATTAGAAAGAAATATCTTAAGTCTATATTATCTTTCAATTGCTAAAATAACCATTTTAAGTTCAGTTCTTCTACTAACTATCACACATTAACTTGGAAGTGATTTGGAAATGAACTTGCTCATCTCTAGTTATTAGTTCTGCAAAATATTTAGCTGTCCTAGATATGTAAGGACATATTAAATTAGATGAATAATTTATTTCCTCGCAAATGAATACAACCCAACTTGCCCAAAGAACAAATAAACAAAAAGAACCCAACTCATCGAAACAATCCCTATAATAAGACTGCTAATTTGTTTCTCTAATACCTTAGTATGTCTTTCCCACTTTGTAGGAAACCAAATATAATCAGTTTGTGGTAAGTGCTAATCAAAAGACAGTAGAAATAGAATTCATATGAATGTTTTATTGCAATTTTCCTCACAGGCTATGTAACATTTATATGTGGACTGCTAAGTATTCAACTTACCTAAATCTTGTGGAGGACACCACAAATGTTTTTCTCACCAATTTCTTACACAAAGCTGGAAACTCAAGCTTAAGCCGGGAGGTTGATTTCTCCTACACAAGAAACTGTGATTCTTTTCACACCCCTGCCAGAGGCAATTATGACTCTATTCAATTCCTGAATATACAATTCTTTGAACTCTTATTCGCAATCTCAGAGGGGAAAAATAATGTACCTTGTGTCAAAATACAGTATCTATTTTCTCTTATTAAGACAATTTTTTTAGAGCAGTTTTAGGTTCACAACAAAATTGAGGGGACGGTACAGAGATTTCCCATATATCCCCTGCCTCACACATACATAGCCTTCCCCATTATCCACATCCCTCACCACAGTGGTACATTTGTTAAAATTGATGAACCTACATGGACACATCATAATCACCCGAAGTCCATAGTTTACACTATGTTTCTCTCTTGATGTGGTACACTGAATAGGTATGGAGAACAATATAACGACATGCATTCATCATTATGGTATGTTACAAAGTATTTTCACTGCTCTAAAAATCCTCTATGCTCTACCTATTCATCCCTCCCCACTCACCAACCCTCAGTAATCACTGATCTTTTACTGTAGCCACAGTTTGCCTTTTCCAGAATGTCATATAGCAGGAATCATACAATACGTAGTCTTTTCGAATTAGCTTCTTTCACTTAGTAATACGCATTTAAGTTTCTTTCATGTCTTTTCACAGCTTGATAGTTCAATGGAATAATATTCCATTATCTGAATATACCACAGATTATTTATTCATTCATTTACTGAAGGACATCTTGGCTACTTCTCAGTTTTGGCAATTATGAATAAAGCTGCTATAATCATCTGTATGCAAGTTTTTGTATGGAAATGTTTTCAGCTCCTTTGGGTAAATATCAAGGAGTGCGGCTGATGGATCATATGGTAAGAGTATGTTTAGTTTTGTAAGAAACTGAAAAACTGTTTTCCAGAGTGGCTGTACTATTTTGCATTTCCACCAGCCGTGAAAGAGAGTTCCTAATTGCTTCACATCCTTGCCAGCATTTGGTGGTGTCAGTGTTCCAGATTTTGGCCATTCTGATAGGTGTGTAGTGGTGTTTTATTGCTGTTTTAACTTGAATTCCCCACATTTTATGTCGAGCACCTTTTCATATGCATATTTGCCATCTGTGTATCTTCTTTGGTGAGGTGTCTGTTAAAGTCTTCGTGCTGGTTATTTAATAGAGTTGTTTGTTTTCTTATTGTCGAGTCTTAAACATTCTTTGTATATTTTTGGTAATAGTCTTTTATTAGTTATGTCTTTTGCAAATATTTTCTCCCTGTCTATGGCTTGTCTTTTCATTCTCTTGGCAATGTCTTTCTCAGAGCAGAAGTTTTTAATTTTAATGAAATCCAGCTTATCAATTATTTCTTTTATGGATGGTGCCTTTGGTGTTGTATCTAAAAAGTCATCACTATACCCAGGGTTATCTAGGGTTTCTCTTACGTTATCTTCTAGGAATTTTTAGTTTTTCATTTTACATTATGTTTGTGATCCACTTTGAGTTAATTTTTGTGAAGGGTGTAAAGTTTGTGTCAGATTCATTTTTTTACATGTGGATGTCTAGTTATTAGAGCACCAATTGTTAAAAAGACTGTCTTTGCTCCATTGTATTGCCTTTGCTCCTATGTCAAAGATCAGTTGGCTATACTTATATGAGTCAATTTCTGGGCTCTCTTTTCTGTTCCATTAATCTATTTGTCTATTCTTTCACCAATACTACACTGTCTTGGTTATTGTAACTTTATGGTAAGTCTTGAAGTCGAGTAGTATCAACCTTCCAACTTTGTTCTTCTCCTTCAATATTGTGTTGGCTCTTCTGGGTCTTTTGCCTACCCCTCTGAACTTTGGAATCAGTTTGTTGGTATCCACAAAATTACTTGCTGGGGATTTTGATTGGCATTTTATTGAATCTATAGATGAAATTGAGTCTTCCTATCCATGAACATAGAATCTCTCTCCATTTATTTCATTCTTTGATTTCAATTATTGAAGTTTTATACTTTTCCTCATATAGATCTTGTACATTTTTGTTAAATTTACACTAAGTATTTCATTTTGGAGGGTGCTAATGTAAATGGTATTGTATTTTTAATTTCAAATTCCACTTGTTCATTGCTGGTATATAGGAAAGCAATTGATTTTTGTATATTAACCTTGTACCCTCCAACCTTGCTATAATCACTTATTAGTTTCAGGAGTTTTTATGTCAATTCTTTTGGATTTTCTACATAAATAATCATGTCATCTGCAAACAAAGACAGTATGATTTCTTTCTTCCCAATCTGTATACCTTTCCTTTTCTTTTCTTGTCTTATTGCACTAGTTAGAAATTCTAGTATAATGTTGAAAAGGAGTGGTAAGAGGAGACATCTTTGTTTTTTACCTGATCTTAGTGGGGAAAACTTGAATTTCTCACTATTAAGTATGATGTTAGCTGTAGATTTTTTGTAGATATTCTTTATCAAGTGGAGGAAGTTCCCTTCTATTCCTAGTTGACTGAGAGTTTTTGTCATGAATGGGTGTTGGATTTTGTCAAAAGCTTTTTCTGCATCTATTGACATGATCATATGATTTTTCTTTTTTAGCTTGTTGATATGATAAATTACATTAATTGATTTTTGAATGTTGAACCAGACTTGCATACCTGGGATAAATCCCACTTGATCATGGTGTATAATTCTTTTCAGACATTGTTGGATTTGATTTGCTAATATTTTACTGAGGATCTTTGCACGTACAGTAGTGAGAGATATTGATCTGTGGCATTCTTTTCTTGTAATGACTTTGCCTGGTTTTGGTATTAGGGTAATACTGTCCTCATAGAATGAGTTAAGAAGTATTCCCTCTGCTTCTATCCTCTGAAGAGATTATAGAGAATTGGTATAATTTCTTCCTTAAATGTTTGATAGAATTCACCAATGAAGTCATATGGGCCTGGTGCTTTCTATTTTGGAAAGTTATTAATTGTTGATTCCATTTAATAGATATAGACCTATCCCGATTGTCTATTTCTTCTTGTTTGAGTTTTGGCAAGTTATGTCTTTCAAGAAATTGGTGCACTTCAGCTAGGTTATCAAATCTGTGACCATAAAGTTGTTCATAGTATTCCTTTATTATCCTTTTAACATCCATGGGATCCAGAGTGTATTCTGTCTTTCATTTCTGATATTAGTAATTCATGTCCTCTCTCTTCTTTTCTTAGTTAACCTGGCTAGAGGCTTATTAATTTTATTGATCTTTTCAAAGAACCAGCTTTTGGTTTTATTGATTTTCCTCTATGGATTTCCTCTTTTCAATTTCACTGATTTCTGCTCTAATTCTTCTTAATTCTTTTTTTTTTCTGCTTACTTTGGATTTAATTTGCTCTATTTGTACTAGTTTCCTCAGGAGTAAACTTAGATTATTTATTTTAGACCTTTTTTCTTTACTAAAAATGCGTTCAATGCCATAAATTTCCCTCTAAGCACTGCTTTCATTGTACCCCACAAATTTTGATAAGTTGTGTTTTTGTTTTCACTTAGTTCAAAATATTTTAAAATTTCTCTTGATATTTCTTCTTTTAACCACATGTTATTTACTAAAGTGGTTTTTTAGTCTCCATGCATTTTGGGGTTTTCCAGTAATCTTTCTGTTATTGGTTTCCAGTTTAAGTCCATTGTGGTCTGAGAGCAGACATTGTAGGATTTCTATTCTTTTGAATTTGTTAAGGTGTGTTTTATGGCCCCAAATGTGCTCTATCTTGCTGTATATTTCATGTGAGCTTGAGAAGAATGAGTATTCTGCTGTTGTTTGGTGAAGTAGTCTACAGATGTCCATTATATCCAGTTGATTAGTGTGTGTTGTTGAGTTCAACTATGTCCTTACTGATTTTCTGCCTACTGGATCTGTCCATTTATGATAGAGCAGTGTTGAAGTCTCCAACTATGGTGTAAATTCACCTACTTCTTTAGTATCTATTTTTTTAAATAGTCTTTCTTTGGTTTCTATACTTTTGATTCACAAATGAATATTTGTATAATGATGTATAATGATCCTCCAGTTGACACGTCTAAGTCCAAATATATATGTAATAGATTAGTGTTCTAAAGTTTTACTTCATTTTAATTTTTTAGTTTTCTTATGTTAAAATTTAAGGTTTTTAAAAATTAAAAGTACTTATCTTTTAAAATAATTTTCTTTGAATTTCACAAACAGCAAAAAATAAAGCCTTACTTATTTTGTTTTTCATAATTGCCATGTTTGATGTCACTAAATCCGCTTATAGATGAGAAATGTGAAGAAAATTTCATACCAAGACAATTCTTTGGCTCATTTCACTCCACTTGGCATGAACTACTAGTTCCTGTCACTCATTTCCATATGTTTGTAAAGAATAACTGGAAATGTTTCCTTCTTCTTCTTTACCTGTATTTTGAATTAGCAGGTGGCTCCTTCTCTCATATAGTCCCTTGTATTTATTCATATCCTTTATATGCATACATAGCTACAATACTTATTACAATTTGTTTATACTCAAATAAGTTCAATATATTTAATGTTAACAAAGCTTTTACACTATCAGTAAATCCCTCAAAACCCACAAATACTGAATGTCTAAAGCAATGTACAGTTCTGCCAAGTTTTCCTTTTTTTCCCCATCCCAAAGTTTTGATAGCCTTCCAATCTCTTACCTAAAATCTATCTTGGTTTTACACTTTGTTGATGCAATACCTTAACAGGGTTTCTGTCACTCAATTTGCTACACAAAGGAATTGCCAAGTGAGTCTGTAGCTATGGTCATTTCTTATGATGTGTGGGAAAAAGAGATGCTCCTCTGCCCACTACCAGAGAAAGTGCCCAAAGGAGATTATAGTCACAGCACAATGATTTGCGATAGTAAGACCAAATATTATATTCATGGCTAAGAAAAGGATAAGTTCCTTTGAAAGTTAATATATTTGCTTATTTTCTTCTAATTTATCAGTAGTACCAAAAGTTAAACGTCTTCACCCTATCTCAGTGAAATATAAGTAGAGTTTAAAGAAAAAGAGTCAAGAAAACAAGGAAAATTCTACTCAATAGTGCAATGTTGGAAACCAATGACAAGTTCTATAATTTTTGACAAGTATTTAAATTGTTGGCTATTGCTCCAAATACGAGTTTAGTACATGGATATGCTTTCCGATTGTTTACTTCTTAAAACCAAATGACTCCACTTTGGGCATAAACTGATTAAATGGTAACAATCTAATATAGTGAGGCCGTAGAATACAGAAGTCCAAGAAAACCATATTTTACGTAGAAATAATAAAGATTCAACCCTAAAAGTTTGTGTATTGAGCAAGTTCACCATAAAGTAAACTTTCTGCAATTAATAATAGGGGCCTGAAGTTAAAGGGGAAATGCTAGCACCATTAGTGTGGTACACAGAACTGTAGCCCTCAAAGATGTCCATATCCCAATCCCTGAAACCTGTAAACATGTTGTTGTACATGGAAAAAAGGACTTTGAAGATGTGCTTAAATTAAGGACATTGATATAGGGAGATTATATTGGATTATCCCTCAGGGCCTGATGTAATTAATCACAAGGGTCCTCATAGGAGGGAGTAAGAAGGGTCACAGTCAGAGAAAGGAATGTAGTGATGAAAGAAGAGTCCGACAGAGAGAGAGAGAGAGAAAAATTTGTGGATGCTACAATTGGCTTTGAAGATGAGGAATAGTCACGAGCCATGGCATGCAAGATGCCCTTAGGAGCTAGAAAAGTCAAGGAAACATCATATTCTCCCCTAGAGCGTCCACAAAGAATACAGTCCTGCCGACACCTCGGTTTTAGTCCTCCTGGCCTCTAGATCCATAAAATAATAAATTTGTGTTGTTTGAATCCACTGAATTTGTGGTAATTTGTTACAGCTGCAACAAGAAACTGACACAATTGGCCATACAAGAAAAGTAGCTTGGATGTACACATTCACACACACACACACACAGAATCTGTGAGACTAGGGCAACTGCATCACTACATAATGCTGGTTACCAATTCTTTTGTAGAAAATAGCTAAGATAGTACCCATTGTATATTCTTTGTACGTTGTTCTGTGTAGAATGAAATGAAAAACTCTTCCATTCTCATCAACAAAGTGTTCTGTTCTGTTTACTTTAATCAGGTCACTAGTTTGAAAAAGCAATGAACAAGAACGATAACCTGTAGTGTGTGTGCAATTCCTGAGCAGTGAACCGAGTTTCTAGTTTTCTAAGTGCACATTGGACTTGAAGGTCTACAAAGCTAGAGCTCATTCTTTATTTCTCTTTTTACCCAGCACAGATTATGGCACTGAATAGGTTCATTCAAAGTTTGTTGTGCTTAGTTGAACAAGGTAATAAAAACTAAGTAAACAGTGTTGCTTACATAATTTTTTGTTCATTCTCATAATGATTGAACAAAATATGTTTTCTTATGTGTGTATGCCTGTGTGTGTAAATATATATGTGTGTGCCCCTCTATCAGCAGATGATGTTTGTGTCTTTTTACTCTGTAGTAGTAAAGAATTTCTTGCTTTATGACAATATTTCACATTTATTTGATGCCTGACCAGAAGTATGAGTGAGGTATCTGTTCATGATTTAGAGGAAAGAAAAACAAACTGGTTTTCGCCAGAATCTTGCCCTCATATCATCCAGAACAATGTGGTGATTCAATGCTTATTATAAATTAAATGAGATTATATGATGATGCTGGTGATGATGATGATACAATAAAATTATTCCTCTTAGTTACTTTTTACTGAAGTGTCTATGAACAAGAAGTCAAAGCCTAAATGTGCATTTACAAGTGAAAAAAAATCTCATGATAAAAAAGGATTGATTAAATCCATTAATATTCAGCCAATATATATTCTAATCCACACTAAACCCATAAACCCAAATGCCTGGGTTATTAAAGACACATGGTGGTAAACTGTGCATGATTAGTGTCTGGTAATCTAGCTGCCCAAATAGCTCTAAAATGGAATGTAACAAATGAGATTATCATTCTCATCTGAGTGCTAAATATCTCATTGCAATCCACAGCAGCCAAGGAAACCTCAAGGTCTCCTATTGCTGGGAATTATGAGGAGGTAGACTAAATAAAAACATTTACATTTTTGGTGCATCACTTCTCCCCCACTAAGAACTGTCCAACTGTCATCTCATTTTCCCCATTAAAATCTCAGTTCTGGTTGCTCTATTCTATCTTCGGCAATAAGCGAGTAATTAATCAAACCCCAAGGAATAGTTAAAAGACGTCCCTTTACAAGCCTGTGTCTGCAGGATAATTATAAGTCTTCTCTATCCTGCCATTTGTCTTGGGCCCTATGTACTCACATATGTGCAGGGACAGTAACTGCCATCATGAAGAAGCTGGAACAGGTTTCTGAAAGGAGTCCAAGACATTCTGCCCTCCCAGACCTCTTTTAGCTCTATCGCCCTTCTTGAAATTCTGTTTTGTTCCTCCTTATATTCTTTCTTCCTATCCTTTTGAACACAGCATGATAAAACATTCTTTAGATGTCATAGCCTCTTCTGGGCCACAATATTCTGGAGCAAAAATTCTAAGGAAGGAAAGAATTGGGGCTGCTGTTGCTATTTTTCATTTGCAGTTTTGTAATAAGGTATTTAAATAGCATGAATATAAAGCTCTAAGCCATTAAAAGTAGTGAAAATGAGAATAAAGCTTGTTTTCAAGAAGACTGAAATAAATCACAACACAAATTACAGAAGCTAAAGTGGTAGCCAAACATAACAAATTCTATTTTGCCATTGTAATCTGGATTGACAATTTTTTAAACTAGCACATATATGAGGGAGGTGGAGAGAGAGAGAGAGCGAAACAGTAGTTTATTTGATCTGAACCCTGAAATGTGGGTTTGGTTGATGAAGGTTACCTACAGACCTGCCGTCAAAGTCTGTAGGAATGAATTGACCTATATGGCAGGAAGCAGGCAGAGGGCTCCGATCAGCCCCCATCCCCAGCCCCTGCTCACACGTGTATGTGCCAGTGAGTTTTTAGTCTTCCCTTATTTCTTCCTCTAATTAACCTGCCTAATTTGGAGCACAGTGCAAATGAAATTATTTCACCAAATGTTTTATGTACAAAAGCCAAAACACATTTTATGCACTACTCCCTAGAGAGCTAAAATAAAAAACTTTTGCTACCATGTGTTCAAATGACCACCAAGCATAGTTAGAGGAGAAGATATTCTTAAAAATTCAATTAAAAAAAAGTTTCCATTTGGAGAGCAGTACTTATTCCTTAACATGGTTATATATGCGTGCATGTGTAATATATGATTCACATATATTCAATACTTTTTAAAGTTATATAAGAAATTAAATGCCAGGTGTATTCTCAGCCTGCGTCCCCCTCCATTCTGCTCCACAAGCATATGTTCCAGTACCAGTGGGGACATCTTGCCACTCTGAAGATGAATCCAGTGTTTAAATTACCTATTTTTTTTATAAAGCATGGCTCCTACACAGCACCCAACTGCTTTTTTTGGTGCTCAGTGAATGAGTCAGTGATTGATTCTCCAGCAGGACTTTCAAAACAATTGTTCAGAGGACAAGGTAGCCCCTAGAATAGCTCAGGCCAGTCACCTTATCTCCTCTGAGACTCAGTGGACTCGGCCGACAAGGCTCCTGCACAAACTCCCTTCCTAGATGGCCCATGTCTACCCATGTTCCCACAGAGCCACTTAAGATAACTTCTGGAAACAATAAAGAACCACTGGGAAAGAGGCAATACAAGAGCGGGGAGTGAACTGGACTGCCTGGCTGAAGCAGCCCCCCAGTCCTCACTGCAATCAGTTTGAACAGTTGTTGAGAAAGCCCCTCTGATGATGCAAGGCAAAGGGACAGCAGTGAGATAGTGGTTAAGGGAGATTTCTCCAAGACACTTCGCTAGCCTTTCTCTGTAGCTCTTCAGTTTTTCAGTCTTTTCACTCTGTTTATCAGGAAATATATTCTGTGGATGTGACATAATAAAATTTGTTCTAATCCCTAGGGATTTCAACAAAATCTGCTTAAAGGCCAGGTTGATGAAAAGAAAAAGATGCATGGAGCTGACTGTTAGTTGTATGCCAGCACAATCAGCTGAAGAGTAAACATCCTCTCCATGATGGTATTTCTCCAGGAGAGCTGCAAAAGCCATACGGAACCTACCATAGATGCTTTACCTGTCAGGTGAAGAAGTTGGGACAGTAGGTGCAGGCGATCATTGGTAAGTGCCTCCATGGCCTTGTGTGAAATCACTGCTCTCCCAGGACCAGATGGAAAATGAATTATGGCTTTATTTATTGGAAAAAGATCAATGCCAAAGTCTAAGGGGCCTATAGACACATGTGGCCAGGGCAAGTGGCAAATGACTTCATTTGGACTGAGTTGGTTGGTTGGTAGAATGATGGAAACTGAATGACTCAGAAAGTGTTAGCACAAGGAGGGAAAGCACAGAGGCTTAGAGGAGAGGTCTTGTAGAAGTTCTTGGCCTGAAGAACTGTGTAGAAGCTCAGAACTCAGTTCCAGAAGAGGTCATAGTGGCATGCCTTCCTGATCTCAGACGTGTGGTTTCTCAGAAAAAGAGATCTGGATGTACTAGTTCCAACACTTCTGGAAAGATAAGTGAGGAGAAGACCTCAAGGAAAGAGGGGTGAATGATCCAGGCAGATGCAACAGAAGCATTGCAACTAAAATAGTAATTCTTGGCAGAAGATTTTGACTTTTTCTGAGTTGGATGAAGTTATTATTGGCTATCCAATCAGAAGAGAGCTTCCTGGAGAGTCCCCAGGGAAGAGTTCAAGAAGCCCAGGGACAATAGGGACCATGCAGGTACTGAAAATGAGTGAAGGAGGCCAGGTATAAGACAACAAGGAGTGGTGGGGACTAAGGTGAACTGGCGAGTTCATGCCTATCTAGAGGTGGCAGTCTCTTTTTTGGTCCAACAGATTTTTGCCTGGAGGGAATGTGTGGGTCCAGTATTTGCAGATTTTCTGATTTTTTTCAAGAGAAGAAATCTAAATCTGGATGTGAAAGTTCCTGTTGTTGTTTTTTTAAAATATTGGTTATTCAACTTTAAAAACAAACAAATACCATTATTTCTCCAGGACCGTGCAGGAGAAATAAAACCTGTCTCTATGATGAATGCTGAAAAATGGTCACCATTTTACTGTCTCATTCCTATTTAGAAAGGGTGTTATCTTTGCTCGGGAGAATAAGTGGGGCCTGGGTCAGTGGGCCCTTGACAAGAGATTAATGGAATCTTAGCATCTCTCTCAGCAAGCTCAATTCTGGCTCTGTGTTTTTGTTTTACAGTGCCCTCTGCTGAGACCCGATAGTGTGCATTTGTCATTTTTGTTACATCCTTATTTTCTTTGGTGTAATGGTTTAATCCACATTGTGTGCATATAGCATTGGTGGAGAATGAATCCAACCACCTTGGCCTCATCCTATGAAAAGCCAAGAAGCTTCTTCCACCAGATCTTATCACTGATGCTCTCATTGCCCCTGTATAGGTAAAGGGTGGACATGTTACCTAAATCTGGCCAACTGGACTTCCTGTCCTGAGATTTTGCATCGCAAGTAATGTAAGGACAAAACAAAATGTTGGAGTTCATTTATTCCAGCAATAAAGCCCAGGTGAAACTGTCAGGTGATTTCTTCCGTGAAGACCTTTGGTAACTGTCTGGTGTCTGCTGCTCCCAAGCCTGGTTCTTCAGCCTTCTCTTCCAGCCTTATTCTTCAAAAAAAATTCCATGTTTGCTTAATTTCCTCAGTTCCCTAGAGTTTATTTCAGGTGCGTGGAGAGTCCTAGCTGCTACACTCCCAGTGGAATCAACAGAGCAGTGGAGAAAAGGAGGACGCTCCACCCAAAATTCTATCTACTCTGGTAGATATGCTCTTATTTGCTTAAAACCATGGCCTCCAACCCCTTCTCAAAGGATGCTGCTGTGCATTTTCTGCCTTGTATTGTCAGCGGGGATGATGCCTCTGAAAACAATCAAACTAGGCCCCCCAGAAGCACTTCACACAGTGGAGCCTACCCAGCCAGAATTTGTAAAACCAAACAATAAGCGAGATGCAGGAGCATCAAGAAGGTGACATGGGGCAGGAGGACATCTCATATCTTGCCCAGTTCTGCTTTCCCCTCCTCATGGGTCCCTGTGATCTCCGAGAAACTCAGCATCAACTAGTCAGTGAGCCTCATGGGGAGTATTCACAACAGTGACTAAAACCATGGGCTTTGCGGAAAGATTCACTGGAGTTCAAATTCCGGATCTGCCACTTACTAGCTTTGAATCCCAGGGTGAGTTACTTCACATCTGAAGCCATTTTTCTTATCTGTAAAGGAGGAAAATAATGACCATCTGCCTGAGATATTCTGGGAATTGCACCACATGTTGTCCCTAAGTGCTTGCCATAGGTCCAGAACATGGTAGGGAATCATAAATTAACTTGCAGTAGTGTATAAGCTCCATGATATTGACAGCTTATGTAAAGTAGTCAGGTACAGAGCTAAAAGCTCAAGGTTCAAAGAAAATTATAGTCCCTTTTATGAACTCAGTCTAGTAGGACCATCCCCACATTCATTAATGTGATAGAGGAAGGGGCTAATAAAAATAAAGTTTGGGGGCCGGCCCGGTGGTGTAGTGGGTAAGTTCGCACTCTCTTCGGTGGCCCGGGGTTCTCAGGTTCAAATCCCAGGCATGGAACTATGCACTGCTTATCAAAGCCATGCTGTGGTGGCGTCCTACATAAAATAGAGGAAGATGGGCACGGGTGTTAGCCCAGGGCCAATCTTCCTCAGGAAAAATGGAGAATTGGCAATAGATGTTAGCTCAGGGCTAATCTTCCTCACAAAAATAAGCAAATAAATAAAGTTTTCCTGGTGCAAGAACAGATCCTACTTGGTAGTTTAGGACTTATTTATCAGAATCTATTCACAGTGTATTATTTTACTATGTTGATTTCACAATCATATTTTTAAATAAAGCACTGTAATAATTAAAATATCAAAACTGTCATTGATAAATCTGGTTAAAGAGAATATACCAAAATATTGTTTCTAAATTTTAGCTATGTATTATCATCACCTGGGGAGCTCTTAAAAAATACTGATACCCAGGCTCACCCCAAATCAATCAAATCAAAATCTTTGGGGTGGGACCCAGGCATTAGGATTTTTAATAGCTCTCCAGGTGATTCCAATACAGATCCTAGGTTGAGAATCTTTATATCAAGGTGAGAACAGAGAAAACATTTTCACCCAATGTTACCTAGGCAGTCAGAGATTTCAGAAATCAATGATAAATTAAAGTAATTTCAAGACAGGTAACTTGATTTTCAATTTCAAACTTTAGATGGCTCTGAAAACAGTAGGACAAGCAAGAGAAAAGCTGTTAAAAATGGAAAGGATCATTGTCATGTGATAATATGAATATTCTGTAAACATCTGTGCAGGACAGGTTGTAATAGTAAAATACAAGGTTGAAACGCAGTTAAACTTGCCTGCAAAGCACAAGTATGACTTCGATTCAGTAATTTCACCTCTACCTGAAAATCAAATCTGCCTAAATATTCATAATGGCAGTCTTTCCCCTTCACTTAAATCGGGGTTTCTCAACTCCAGCACTATGGACATTTTAGGCAGGCTACTTCTTCATTGTGGGGGAGTGTCCTGTATATTGTAGAATGTTTAGCAGCATCCCTCTCTTCTACCAATTAGATGCCAGCATCCCCACCACCCCCAGTTCTGACAGCCAGAAATGTCTCCAGACATTGCCTTATGTCCCTGGGGGCAAAATCACCCCCGTTGAGAACCACTGTGTTAAATGGACCACCACACACAACACAACTTTGATCAATATTTGCCTTCACTGGTTCCATTTAAACACACTTCCCTCTCTTAAAATGAGAAATAAGGAAACAAAGACTGATTTCAATTTAAACAGTGTTTGCTTCAAGAAAAAAAAATTATAGAAAAAGTTTAAGAAAATGTTTGAACCAAGCTGTTCTAAGGAATAAGACTGCAGACTGCAGGAAATGCTTGGCACTGAGTCTCTTTGAAAGAAACAGTATGGATCGTAGGAGAAAGAAAAATGGCTTGGTATGTGGTGTAGATCTGAATGGCTGGAGCAGAGCTAGGGGAGGCCCTTCGGTCAGTTCAGTTCACGTGGCTCTTCACTGATGAGGTCATCCAGAGGCATATCTCACAATGCAGTAGGAATATCATCATTTTGACCCCATAATTATGTCAAATTTTAGCTATGTCTGTGTGGATTATTGAACTCATTTCAATAAACACCCAACGAGCATCTGTTAAGTGTCAAGAATTATACTAAGTGCTAGGAATGCCAATACGAATACAAAATATTTCCGAACTTCTTTACATTCTACCAGTCAGACCATAATTTAGACTTAAAATCTCTGCCATTGTGTAATTTTTAAAATATGGAATGTAACGTCTATTAAAAAGACGTGCAGATTTAATCAACCTTGTGGAAACTGGATTTGGTGATGTTATTTATCTGAGAGATGAGTTGGGGCTCTGAGGGAAGGGCTAATCTTTGCTGACACCTGTTTGCTATGTCCAAACAGTGATTCATGTTGTCCTCGATATTGTAAAGTGGCATGATTATCTTTGTTTTAAAAAACAGAACATTGAGATGCAGAGAAGTGAAGCAGTTTACCTAAGATCACTCAGGATTCCAACCTGTATCTTTAAGATGTCAAAACTCATGAACTTTTTTTTTCCATTATTATTTGGAAGTAATTGCAAACATACAGAAAGTGGCAAAAATAAGAAAAGCACATAGAGTACTCATGTGCTTTTTACCCAGACTTCCCTATTATTAAGTTTGCCCCATTTGCTTTGCCATGCTCTTTCTCTCTCCATATATATATAAACAAATATACATACTTATATATATAAAGAGAGAAATAGTAGTATATAATATCTTCATAAGTATTAATTATAAATAATATATCATATGTATTATATTTATACATTTATATTATATTAATATATATAATATACGTAAAATGCTTTTCCTGAACCATTTGAAGTAAGTTGCATACGTAATGGCCATTTACCCTAAATTCCTCAGCATGTATTTCCTAAGAATACGAATATTTTCTTACATAACCACAGTGTGGATATCTACTTCAGTCAGTTTTAACATTAATACAATGCTTTTACGTAATTTCACAACCATATTCCACATTTTTCAATTGACCCAATAATGTTCTTTATAGTAAAATTTCCCTCCAGTACGGGATCTAGTTTAGAATCAGATATTGCATTTAGTTGTCATGTCTATTTCTTCTCCTTTGATCTGGAACATTTCCACAACCTTCCTTTGTGTGTGTGTGTGTGTGTGTGAGACATTGGCATTTTTGAGGAATATAACTTCCTCCCGTCTTCTTAGAATCTTCCTCATTTGGGGTTTGTCTGAGGTTTCTTCATGATTAGAATCATATGTGTTACCGACTGGAAAGCTGTAATAGTGAGAGGTATCCTTCCCAGGGCATTACATGGGAGGCAAATGATGACCTTCTGCCTTTTATTAGTGACACTAATTTTGATGAAATTGTCAAAGTATCATCTCCTTTCCCCACTGTATAGTTACTGTTTTTCCTCTTGCAGTTACAAAACAATCTCTGGGAAGATATCTCATAATAATACAAATATCCTACTCTTCTTCAAAATTTCTCTCTAGATTTAGCATACTTTGATACTTTTCTGAACGAACTCCAGCACTCTCTCCACATTTACCAGCTGGCCCTTGGCATTCTACAATAAGTAAAGTCCACTCTTCTCTCTCATTTATATATTTCTCTATTTACTTTTGCTTTAGAATTATAAATGCTATTTTTTTAGAACTTATGTACAATTCGTTACTGTCTTTCATTATTTTGGGGCATAAATTTTTCTATATTTGGCCAGTGGGAGATTCTTCAAGCTGGCCCAGTGTCTTTGTGACATGTCCCATCATTTTCTTGAACACGTCCTAATTTTTTGGCATAACAAAATCTTCCAGCCTCATCTTGTACCCACCTTGCCCCTATCTAGAAGTTCTGATTTTTTTTTTTTTTTTAGTGGGAGTTGGATGATATCAGAGAGCAAGATCTGGAACAGTATGTACAATCATAACCAAGCTGGGATGTTGTTGCTTCTAGTCCTAGCTGCTATCCAGAGCTATGCATGTATACATGTACAATTAATATATACATTATACATATATACACATATATTAACTACCTACATACATGTCACAAAACATATATACACATAGATACATATACATATATTTTATAAATCACGAGCTCACTCCAATAACTTCAATTCCGTTCAACCCCCAGAAGATTCTTTTCTGCCTTCTTCCATTCCTTATTGAAATGTTCCTTTTTCCATAGTGAGAACTCTGACTCCCAACAATATCAATATATTTACTTATTTGCTTAATCCTATAATACATCTTAAATAGTTTCAGGGTTGCTTTGCCCATACCATAAAAAAAAAAAAAAAAAAGAAATTCTACTGAAAAAGAATTCAGGATTTGTTTGCAGTCTTTTCCCACCAACATGCTACTAAAGATTGAAATGTGTTCACACACTACTTGAATTAGATTTTCCTTTTTCCGTTTCCCTCCAGTTTGGTTAAGATTTATTTGAAATCCAGTTGTCTTTGCTTCAGTTTTCTTTCAGTTTTAATTTTTTTCCCAAAAACAGATATAAAAGCTAATATTAATATAAAATTACTTTACTATAAACAACCCTTTACAATGTGAAGAAATATATTGTTTATACAAAACAATTGATTCTCATTTGTTTTAATAGAGCAAAATAAAATAACCTCGCATATTAAAAAAATGAGAAATGACTTTCATTCTTGCCAATGAATGTTTTGACGCATGGATCGGGATGATATTTAATTGACTAAATATTCAATTAAATGGAGTCTTCTGAGGCCCCCTCTCTCTGAATGGAAGTATTTTACACAAACTGCACTTTTCAACCAGGACACATGGAGGTCTGACCCAGGAATGTTTGCTGCCAGGCTCAGGGTCTCATTGGCCCACTGGTTCTCCTAATTCAGAAACTGTTAATAGTACAAAGTCAATTTAACTGACGGCATATTGTGCTTGCATCTGTCGTGATTTCTGGGTCTTCTCTGGGCTGTCAGATAGTGTGGTATATTGTAAAACATTGTAGATTTGGCATTTGATAGCCTTGGATTAAATTTTTATCCCCAGGTGTTTAGGATATGTCCATTTCCTAATCTATATCATTAAGTTTATTGTAAATATGAGAGAAAAATGTGTCTTTCTCTTATACTCTTATTAATATGTGTATGTATCAATAGTAGACATTTGTTGGTGCTATCTTCTTCCTTCTCATCTCATCAATAACCTTAATCTCTCTTGGCTAAATTTCTAGACAAAAAAAATCACAAGCTTTTAGGCCAAACCTTGGAAAATCTATCTCCACATATAAGTAGTTATATGTTACATCCCGGAATTATACAATATGGACAGACCTTACATTATCACTACAACATTTAATTTCTTGAATCACATAATTAAGACTAAGGAAATCTCACCTAGTTTCCTCCTTGGGCCCTCCAAGCCCCATGGTGATTAACTGTGGGGACATCATTTTCCTTCAGGGCCAATTGCAAGTTCTATCAAGAAAGATGTGGACTATTCTCCAGATGCTGTCCAAGATTAGTACAAAAATGGTGTCATTTTCTCTCCTGGCACTCACCCGATAAACCCTGAGTGGGACACTCAGTCTCCTGGTACTGGGGCAGATCTGACTGGTATTATAATCTTGACTCCGTCACACGCAAAGCAGAGTCAGCCAGATTCCAGAGTCTCTAGGTGGAGACCTCACATACAAAGCATATGGAACAGAAAGAGTTTAGAGTCTTTGGGGTTTAAAAGACCCACTTCATTTCTCCTACCCATTCCTCATCTTCAAGATCCTTCCTAAACTCCATTTTAGATTAAGTTCCCTGCTTGGCAGTAAAACTTTTCTTTTCCACTCAGTGTTCAATCTTTGGTGTTCGTATTTGTTATTTTTCTTTTAATACACATCTATATATTCAAGACTGCTAACTGTGAATACCATGATTCTCTTGGCCTGAAGGCTTTTTCTTGGCTATGGGAGCACGTTCAGCTTCCACAGAGGGCAGGCCAGAAGTGCCAAAGAACTAATACTCCCCAAATCTGCCCTCGACCAATAACTGACCAGGTATTAGTGATAAATACCTGAACTTCTACCTCCTTGGGTAACTCTGAGGCATGTTCTATACTGTCTCTCAGATTTTGCCAGTGGGAACGCGTTCTATTTGCCCTCCGTGATCATCGGCTTCCTCATGCCCTCTCTATGGGGTTTTCTCTCTTCCATGCCTCATGTCCTACTCTCCTACTGGTGTTTTCTCCGACTTGGCTTCACTTCCCAAATAAACCACCTGCATTCAAAACCTTGTCTCAGGGTCTACTTCTAGAGAAACCCAAACCAAGACAATTGTCTTTTCACAGGATTTTCTAAAGGATGAGATAAAAGGGAGTTCGAGCCTCACTAGCATGTCTGGTTTTAGCTGCCAATCTTTGTGACAATGGATGACAAAAGTTAAAAGTACATTCTAATCTTCAGACGTTGGGAAGTCTAATTCCAAATATCAGAAAGGAAAATCATTTTACATCTTCAGAAGCACCCGATTTACCTTCTGAGATTGAACATACAACCTATTTTTCACCATCTGCATTTGGAAGAACTTTTCTCTACAGTTACATGAATAAAGGGGCTCAATAATTTTGTCCATCTCGGAAAAGAAGCTGTACCCCAAAGGTAAATCCCATTCTCTATTTCCAGAGGCAGAAAATTGCGGCAGCTTTTAAATAACAGTCCCGAAGCATCATACTTTCCTTTTAATGCTACTGTTTTAAATATATTTACAGACAGGGATTCAAACTTACCCATTTTTATTCATCTAGCATCCTGCAGGCTCTGATATGTTTAAGAAATATTTGTTGAACACAATCAAACTGAACTGAAATGACTTCTCTAGAAAGTCTATGGTTACAATTTGTTACACCAGCCAGTGCAACTCGGACAGCCTTAAGGTAAAATAACAGCTGAGTTTTATTCAACTAATTCTGAAGCCAGTCAACAATTAATGAATGAATAGATTTCAGATATAAGATCAAATAGATTTAAAATCAAATATAAGGTTAATAATGCAATTGAACAGTGCAGTGATTTGTGAAACAATGTAAATAAGGATTGTATATAGTTTCAAAAACCAGATTTTGGAGGTATGCAAAGATGATTTCACCAGATCTCATTTTAGTTGATTAGTTGGTTAGTAAAGTTAAATATGCAGTATTGAAAGTGATTCCAATAAATAGAAATGTAGTAAAGAGTTTTGCATAAATACACAATTAGTGCACATTTGCAAATCATTAAGTATATTATTGCTTTATTTATAAAACCTAAATGATCGTGTTATAAACTCATAATATGGTGTATATATATATACACATATATGCACTTATATATAGTTTATATATATATATCACACTAGTCTCTTTTGGGGAAAGAAATCTTGTGGTGATATGGTATATGTCTGAATGTATTGTAAATATTACTGATAATGAGGGTTCCTAGTTCTTTAAGGTATCAGTATGTGATATAACCATGCTATTTAAAACCATAAATGTATTTTTTACTCAATTATATCTAAGTTTTGCTTTAGCTACTCTACCAGAAACACATACTTTGCTGTTTACACCCAGTCTTTCACAATGTTTATATGTTTTAACTCCATTACTTTCCCTGGTTTATTAATTTTATCAGAAGAATATTTGGTTGTATACCTATAATTTGTTGATCTGTTGCTATGAATATAATCTAGAATATTTCATTTCACTTGACATTACAAGTGTCAGTGTTAATGTATACTTTAAGAATATATGGAAATTACAGACAGCTTATGTTCCTATGAAAGTTAAAGAATTACCTAGGTACGGGTCTAATTCAGCCCTTTAAAAAGACTCATCATCTCAGACATTATCAATAGTGTATTCAAGGAATGTACAACATTTAGAAGAGGATATTATTCTTTGGAAGATATAAATCAGGATCAAATTACAGTGAATTCGTAGGAAATGTATCAACACTGTAAGACTGTTAAATTGAAACATATTTTAAGTGGACTTCTGTAAAGAATAGAATAGACTTTCTAATAGAAAAGAAAAATCATGGATCTTGATAAATTATTAGAAAAGATAAGAAATATAGATATTGAAATGAAAATGTTTTCATATACAAGGTTATTTGTTTGTTAGGAACTTAAGCAAGGAGTAGAACCCATTGTGAGGACATTCAGAGCTGTGTTTTCATAAATGAAGACATTTAAAGACAAGTGTCTTTAATGTGTCCCTCCCTTTTCCTCTGTTCCAACACCGTGCACACAAGTCTTGCACAGCTCTCATCATTGTTATTTGCTCTGGAGAAGAGCCCTCTCACCAGCCTGGGAGCCCCTGGGGGGCAGCACTAAACAGTCATCTCTGTGTCTCCGACATTGGAGCATAGGCTGTGTTCGGGCTTCCTTGACAGCTTACAGCTGAGTTGCAATTATTTTTCCCAGGACTTGTGAAATATCTGCTTTCATAATTCTCAATGTGCCCTTTAATATTAGGATATCACAAAATGGATGCACACTGTTATCCCATTGGCATAAGAAAAAAACTCACTGAAATTAATTTTGAAAAGAAAACAGCAAAAATTGTATATTTGCAAACTCACTAACATTGCCTCAAAATCTATTTTTTCCTTTAATTTCATTCTAATATGCAAACTGACTTCCTGCTATGCTGTTTTCTTTTCATTCCTTTGAGGTCCATTCAGGGGCACAACAAGGCGATGAGGGGTGGGAAGAAAGAAGAGAAGAAAATGTGTTACCGTATATTGAACCTACATGATCTTGTATTGACAGTATAAACTTAGAACTTTTCTCAGTAAACATATTTGGTTCCGCCTTCATCTTATGCTGTCCAAATGGGCCAGAGGCACAAGAACAATTTCTGCTTAGTTCCTATTAGAGATCTCACTGCTCATTAACCAACAAAAACAAAGACATCCTTGTTTTTGTTAGTGTATCACTTTCATTTTCTTAACTGTCATTTTCTAGAATTTTTAATTCCATATTTTTCATTACTTATTCAAGAACATGCAAGTAAAGCACTTATTATAATGACTATAGCTTTCCTGAAATCTAGTTCTCTTTCAAAAGGAGGAAATACAGACTTACATGATATGTTTGATTTCTTGACCTCTTTTAAAGTCAAACCATAGAATGAATATGAATTAACAATGATTTTAATTATTATTCCAGCTCTATCTTCCAGAGAATGTAAGTGCAGGGCCAGTTTGGAAAAGTTGATGTATCCGATAGACATTTTTGTCCTTTGATGTTGTTTGGACTTACCACTGGATAATTTACTATTGGTGATTTAATATGAAAAAGTTTTATACATTTGGACTGGATTTCCCATTTCCAGTACTGAAAAGCCACATCGACCATTCCATTACTGAAAAGGGGTTATATTTTAGAACATCAAATTTGTTTTGAAGACACAGTAAAGAGAATTAAGCGTATTGTTAAGTATTCTTTCTTCGATTTAAGTGCAAATTGTTGACACATGGAGAGAAAAGATGCTACATTGCAGATCATTCTTGTTGGATGAAGCACGTACTGAAGTATCACTTTTTAACAATTAAGAAATTAGCACTAACAATTATGTGTCATTTCTTCTCTAGAGCTCACAGCACGATTAGTTTATGCCTAATTAAGGGCCTAAATCAGAAAAGAATGTCTGGCTTCAGCCTGAGGGAAATTCCTGTAGGCTACTGTCTAGGTTTTCTCTACTTAAATTAGAAGGTAATTCAGTTTTAAGTGCTGATCTGAAAGGACTCAACTATTTCACATTTCTCTCATTTCAAATAAATCTTTGATTTCCATTTCCTATTTTTTCCATGCTCTCCTTTCAACGTGTAAAAAAGAAAGAATGAAAACAAAGACTACATAAAGTTGAAAAAACATTTCTTCAAGTTTGTATAGTCTTTCTTTTCCAACAGGCCATCATTCTCTATAATTTCAGATTCCTCAGAAAATATTTTAAAACTGAAATCTCCAACTCAGGACCAAGAGCCATGCCCTTTCCCACAGTAAAGAGAAAGTAAACATTTAGTTTGATATATTTAAAGTGTTTTGTTGATTCTTTAATGGAATAAAGATTTTTATTAAAGATTTTTTTTTGCTTATTAAAAAATAGCAATTGGACGATTGGAGACAAGATTACCAGAAAAATAAAACCAACCAATAAATAACATATATACACACATGCATACTATATATACAGGTGCATATACATACATATGCACTGTATATATGTATATACACACACACTATCTACACGTGTATACGGCATTTGCACATGCACATATGCAGTTTATCATGCATTATATCGTAATATTATCTCTATTTTACAACTGAGGAAACTGGAAACTGAAGCTAATAGTGTTTATTCACTTTCACGCGGTCATACAGCTAGTAAAATGACTGAGGCAAAAAGTAAACAGGACAGACTAATAAAAGTAAAGGTCAGAAGAGTGCAAATAAAATTCCTAATTTAATGTTGCCTTTAGGATTAGTTATACCCTTTCAAAACTAATTTAACCCTAAAGGAACATCTTATTCAAAAATAAAAAACAAATGACTCTTACAGTTTATCAAAAATAAGAAAAAGGTTTTTTAAATGCAATTTTTATTTTTATTTTGACATTTCCTTGCATGACAAATTTAGAAAATATGGCCAAAAGGAAAGCTGTTTTCCCTAAAAGACAGAAATGAAAAACTCTTATGATATCAATATGGTAAAAGAAAGAAACCAAGAAACCTCGATCTTGTGGGCATACAAACAGCAATGCCTATACATTAGAAACTACCTACAAGAAATTTTCCGTGTTTAACTGAAACTAGCTTCATCCTCCTCCAATTTCCAAAGTTGAAACTAACAACTTCAAAGGAATAAAAACAAAAGAAAACTAGAAGAGGAAACAAAAAAGAAACAAGCTATATTTCTTTAATTAGAAGGCAAACTTGGAAGAGGAAAAATGTCTTTATAGCCACCACATATTAATCCTAGAGGCTCCCATTCACTGGAAAGTTATTTATTTGGTTTGCTAGAGTCAGCTTGGGTTAAATGCGCTCCCACCCAAGAGCATAATAAGGAAGAAAGCACATCATTCCCTTTAATCTGAGAAAGTAGAAAACTAAAATGAACCAGGTTAAAATCTGAAGATGTACTTCTCTCTTCCAGTTGCAGAATTTACCTTCAAACTGCTTTTCAAAAACTCTTGAAAAATTGGCTACTGTTGCTGGGGCGGGGTGGGGGTGAGTCACAAAAACAGTGTTATTGACGATAGCTGACAAATTGTTTTAATTTTGCTCATTGTTTCAAATACACTTATTATTGAGGGAACATTGTTAGAAATTGTTTTCACATTTCTTGAAGACTGATGTGTTAAAGCACGTGAATGTATAAGTACATATATATGTGTGTATATATATATATTTATACATATATACACATATATGTATATAATCAAACATATATCCACTGTTGGTAGTCAGATTTTGTCACAGACAGCGCTTTGATCCTGGGACCCCTGAAGATCCAAATTGTACACAGTACAATATATACCCATGTAAAGCCATTAACAAAAAATCAAATAAATAGCGTAAAAAAATTCAGAATGGATCTAAGGAAATTAGGAACCTGACCTGAAACAACTTTTATACTATTTTATTTATCTCCCCTTGAAGTGGAATTTTTACCTGGAGAACATAAAGTCTGGATTGGTTTTGGGGGTATCACCACCGTACATGCAGAAAATATACACAGCAAAAACTTACTGCGACATATATTTTATCCGTGTCAAACTATTTCCTGATGAGGAACAAATAGGTTCTCCCTTCCAACTTCATGTATGTAATAGATCAACATAACAGAATATTTATTCTCTTGTCATTTTTTTAAATTATTTGTTTGATGATACTCATGAAAATGCTGATTTCCTGATTTTCATTGTAATGGACTTATAGGGCAATTTTCATTTTATATTGGCAATCATAAAATAAAACAATTCTTATATTTGAGGAACAGACAAAAAAGTCATATATTAACTTATTTCATACTTACAAGTCATATGGTTAGAAAACATTTCTACAATGTTTTGCCATTTCTACATCCTCTTCAGAAAACATCATACATTTTTAAACCAGCGTAACAAAGCTTATCTTTGTTCCTCACAAGGGCTGTAATTTTAAACTGCTTTGTTTCCCTTTCACAATACCTGTATTTCCATCAAGTTTTGAACAAGGGGGTGGAGGGGTGGGGAACAATGACTTATTTATTTTACCCAGAGCCTTTCACCTATTAAAAAGTCCCATAGAATTGAGAATTGACCCTGAGGATTAGGTTATAGCCAAATTCCAATGGACTTCTGTTTTAAGCAGGAGTTTTGCAATGCAAATGATCACTAAAACTATTATGTGTTTTAACTGAAATATACTACTTTGGATCACAATACTAGTGAAAGAAAGGAAGGAAGGAAAGAAGGAAGAAAAAAATTTATTTTGGGAATATGGGATTAAAATGCACTCTAAATAATCCTACCTTTGTTGGGATTCTTAATGCTATTTTTGTCTTACCTTTTCTCAGTCTGACTTAGAAAGCAATTTATAAGGCATTGACCATTGCAGGCATCCAAATAGAAGGCCTTTTAATGACAAGTTTCTACTCTATAGTAGTATTCAATATTCATTTGATTTAAGAGCATTATCTAGTGAACACAACTACTTTATAATGGGTGAATCAATGATTTATGTTGGACCAAAATATTCATCAATTAATAATAAAGAATACTGTCTGCTCTTTCAGAAGCAAAATGAACAACAAATAAACACACAGAGACACACACACAAACATCAACCTCAAAATCTGGTCCTTCTCCTTTGTCTCTGACAGTAGGCAAGTTCTAAGATATGAAAGAGGAATATTAATCTTTAGTGAGGAGAATGATATGTTTGTGAAATATGAAAATAGGGGAAATCATTCCTGGCCTGAGCTGCTGATCTGGTTATGTTATTGGAAAAAGATGGTTGCCTCCTCAAATATTATTCTAAGTAAAATTATAGTTATCCAAATAAATGGCTAGTCACTTTTCTCAAATGGTTGTTAATAATTTATAGAGCAACAAATGTTAATAGAAACAGGATAAAAACTTTTCCATAGTCACTACCAATTAGTGAATTTGAGGAAATATTTGAGTAAATTCTTTATTTTATGGACAGTATATACTTTTAGGAAAAATGACTTAGAAAACCTAGGTAAAATAGGGAATCTCATGAAATACACAATAATAATCTAATTAGCTACAAATGAATAAGCAATTTCTATGAAGTGAGTTATGGCTGCTTCAAGAGCCATGTCCTAGGACTCAGAGCGATCCCTCAGATCTGTAAGGGTCCTACATAACACCAGCATTTGCCTGTCTGGTTTTGGCCACAAGGGTGGAAGGAATTGGGTTGAATACAGGTGTAATGACCTTGACTTGGATCATAAATTGAAGCTCCACGAGATCAGGAACTTTTAGGTTTGTTGCTTCCCCAGTACCCAGCACAGTGTCTAGCATGTGGTCGATGGAATCAAAGGTGTCTGTGGTCATTTGTAAGGTCCCTGGATTAAGAATTAAACGTCCCAGCACACTTGAGACTGCATGGGTAAGAGCCCCACCAATGACAAAAAGGAGGTTTGAGAGGAGAATCTCACAGGTCTCAGTGGCCCACAAAATACCTTCAAATTCTGGAATGAATCGGCTTGCAATGTCAAACTGATACCACAATTCAGTGTCTACTATTTCGACGTGGCTGGATACAAGTGTGTAGGTATTGTGAATAAATGTTACTTTTTAAAATATGGGGTCAGACAATGATTCCCAACAAATCCTTATGTCTTTTTCAGAAAGTCCTGAGGTAAAAGCACCTTTAGATATTGTTGTTGGGGAAGGGAGGCCCGTTCAAGGGGAAATATCAAACTCTGTCTTTGGGTAATTTACTTAACTTTTCTGAACTTCAATTCCTCATCATTAAAATGTGCAAGTACGGAGCTTGTTGGTAGTGTTATGAGAATTAAATGCATTAATAAAGTTAAGGCCGTGTTTGAGAACAATGATTATCCCATATTAAATGCCAATATATGTTAGGTGTCTATTATCTAGAGTTTGAAACATGAGACTAGAACTCCAGAGATAGCTCAAGAGGGGGCATATGGGTTTAAGAGTCCATGACAGTTGAAGCCATGAGGATAAATGGGATATTCTCATGTGAGAAATACAATTCACATGAGAACTGAGAGAAAAACAATACAATGAGAGAAGCATACAGGTCAAATCTAAACTCTCAGATACACGCACATTTAATAAAGAAGAAGAAAGCTGTGTGGAGCAGTAAGAGTGTGGTAATGGATAGAATACTGGCAATGAAGTTGGATAGGATCTGAATTCCAATTTTAGCTCTTATTTACTAGCATAACGCTGGCAAGTTATTTATTCTCTCTGATCCTCACTTTCCTAATCTATAAACTGGGGATAATATTAAAATGTCAGACTTGCTGAGAAGATAAAATTGCATTAAATATTTAAAGCATGAGCACAAAAATATTAGTTATTAATATACAGTAGTTATTATATACAGTTAGTAAAAGTAGACAAAGAAACAGCCAAGAGAAATGAAAGAAAGAGAGAAAATGGGCAAATACAGGAGAAAAAGGAAGAAAAAAAGAAAAAGGGAAATCTAGAGAGGTAGGGGAAAGGAAGGGAGGGAGGGTAAATAGAAGGAAGGAAGAAAAAGAGAGAAAAGGAGGAATAAGAGAGAGAAGGGAGGAAGAAAGGCAGGGCAGAAGGAAGGAGGGAGAAAAAGCAGAAGGAAAAAAAAGAAGAGAGAAAGAAACAAGAAAGAAATAAAAGAAAATAAAAACATATAAAGCCAGAAATTTTAATCTTGAGGAAACCATGGCGGTGTTTAAAAAATGCAGTCACTATCCCTGGGTGGAGGTGGGCAGAAGGGAGGGGCAAAATAGGCCTAAAGATAATTTTACTACATTGACTTTTGTTTCCTCTGTTATTTTCATCATATCTCAAAAATGTGTTTTGAAAGAAAGTTTGCTATATCTTTATATAAACACAAACACACACACAGAGGAAAGGAGCAATTTTTTATGACATTTATTGTTGCTTTTTATTTTTTGTTGTTTGTTTACCAAAGTGATATTTTTCATCACAACAAATTTAAAAGAACACATAGAATACCATATCCCAGACATAAAAAAATAGTATTTTGTACGCTTCCATATTTTTCTAAGCATTATAGGTACATGTATTTTTATACGGCTTCATATGATGTATATTTTATGTGCACTATTTTTCATTTAGCAAGGTACTGATTGATATGTTTTCATATGTCATTCTAAATGACTGCATAGCATATACCATGCTTTCTAAGCTAAGTTCTTATTGTTGAATAATTAGGTTATCTCCCATATTGTACTACTGAAAATAAAATTGCAATGAGGAACCCAGAACATAAGTCATTTCCATAGAATATGTTTTTACAACTGAAATATTTCTATCAAAGCCTTTCAAAAGTCTTTGCAAATCATAACCATTTCAACTGAATCAATTTAAAGTGAATTGTAAGGAAAATTAACACTGATCAAGTAATGAGTGTCAATATAAAATATTAGAAAACCTTTGAAGATTGCAATTTCATGGACAGCTCAACTTGCAGAGTTGATTGCAAAGCAACTGATCTTACCTTCTTCAGCAGAATCTCAGGACAGCAAGGAAACAGGCATCATCATTTGTCAATTTTGTTTCTAATTGTTTTACCAAATTCCTTCCGGGCATAAGTGAAGAAAAAATGTAATTGTCTCCAGATGATGATGGCTGTTCCCTCTTGCCGTAGTCTCCTGTGAGGTCTGGCTTTGGAGCCAAGTGGAGAGAACTTGAACTCTGAAGGACGGAAGGAAAGAAATGTGACAGGTGGGCAAACAAGAGGAGAATCCAAAAAAAGGGCAGGAAAGGGAGTCGTGAGAGGGAATCTGAAGTGGCTTGCACCTGCTCGGAAGGAGAAGAGCAGAATTAAAGCTGCTAAGAGCTCCATTTCTGAAGATTTTGACAGGAGTCTTTCCAAAGGTTAGGCAAGTCCCCTCCCCTACTTGGTTCCTTCTTGATTTTGTTCCTTCTTGATTAGAGAGAAGCATCGTTACCTGTTTGAGAAATCTTTTCAGAGAATTTCTAATTCCTTTGAGATATCAGCACTGTAGATCCCAAAAGACAAAATAACTTCTTTGCTGGCTTAAAAATATTCTTGAAAATACACAAAATTCTGGTTAAAATGAACTTCATAAATTTTTCTAATTTGTATTTGTATATTTTAATTCTACACATCACATAAAGATAAAAAGGGAGTACATTAAACATATTCAACATTTATTAGATGTACAATAGGGAAAGTTCCAGACAGTGGCTGGTCTGTCAGTTGTGTCCCAGCATGATGACAAGGACAACAAGGGGCAGAGCCCCAGCCAACGCACCAGAACAGGATGTGTAGCAGGAATGAAAAAACAAAACACAAAAAACTTTGCCATTGAAAGCTACTGCAGCAAACCTAGGTTAGCCTGAATTAAGTACATCCCAAGAGAAAAACAAAGAGAAGAACTAGGAAATTCACATAAGATGAAGTATAAATGAAATATACATGAAATGTGTATAGACGAAAGAGCTTTACTCTCACAAGTAATAAAAAAGTTAAATCGATTGTGTATGTGTGTGTATTATATATATTTTAAAATAGGAATCAACACAATGCTGGTATGGATGTGGTGAGCTAGCCAATGAGTTATCTTTTTAATAAGTAATCAAGAGCCTTAAAGAAATAATCAGAGCTGCCTTCAACTGTACACACACAAGGATTTCTTCAGAATGCTATTTATTACTGTGAGGAATTAAAAAAACACATACACAAAAAGTTCTTTTCTTCGCTATTCCTAAGACTAAGAGAATAGTTAAATATATTTTTATACATTCCTATTATGACTATTATATACACATTAAAACTATATGTTTGAAGATGAGAAGGTAGGAATGTGGATTTTTACATAAAGCATAAACAGTGGTATAATTTCCCACACTTTGTCAGCCTCTGGTGCTAGACCAAGAGTGTGTGTATGTGCTCGAATACACTGTGTGGCACTGGTTTGTAACCCCGAGTGTTAGATGTCAAGACAGAATAGGACAATGAGAGATGGGAGGAGCAACTTTGAAAGAAGACATCTACCGTGAATGTACTCAGCAAAATGCTATGCCCTATGCAGTAGGACCATCCCTGTGAGGCCATCAATCATCAGTGAAGTTATAAACGTTCTTATGAAGTTTTCTGCATATTCCCTAAAAATTTTCATTGTAAACATATGTTCCTTGGGTTTGGGATTTGGAGGATATTTTTGAAAATACTAAATTTGCGTCAGAATTGAAGGTAGTCTAAAAAGTCAGCCATGAGGTGAATGGAAATCTTAGGTAGATCATGCAGATGTTCATGAAGCGAAGACTTAGGGAGAAAAACGACAGGAAGGGAATATATCTAAACGTTAACAGTGATATCTCTGGGTGGTACGATTTTAAGAATAATTTTTCTTCCTTATTCTTTATCATAGATTCCAAATATTCTATAGCAGGCCTGCATTAGCTTATAATCAGAAAATGAATGTAACTTTTTAAAGGAAGTTTTTGGGGGTTTTTTGGTGAGAAAGACTGGCTCTGAGCTGACATGTGTGCCCATCTTCCTCTATTTTGTATATGGGATGCCACCACAGCATGACTTGATGAGTGGTGTGTTGGTCAGCACCAGGATTCGAACCTGTGAGCACCAGGATTCGAACCTGCGAACTCCAGGTTGCCCAAGCGGAGCAGGCGAACTTAACCACTACAGCACCGGGCCAGCCCCGGGGAGATTTTTTTTTTTAATTATCCCTATTGGGAAGTTTTCAGCATACTCTAAAAGTTTTCGTTGAAGACATAAACCATTACATTAAACTACAAATAAAGATTCATGCCATAAATTCTTCTTTGACTTTAGTATTAGTGAAAACGTAGACTCTCTAAATGAATTAATGAATTTTACTACGTTAAAGAAACACCATCTTCTTTCCCTCTTTTAAAATTATGTTTTTATTTTTGCTGTCAGACAACTCAGAGCTAAGTTTTATGCTTATTTGCAGCAAAGAATCCTTTCTCCTGGATTTTTGTTTCCTCACTTATTTAAATCACATTTTAACATTGTTTTATTCATATTTTGATAGTTTCATTGTACATTTATCATGTTGTAAGCTGCCTCCACTTAATTTGAAAGTGTGTGCTCTTGCCATGCTCCTCTTTGCAGTACAGTAGCTGAGCATACATCTCTACAAATGGAACGCACCTCCATGCATAGACACATATTGTTCTCTCTGCCTAAGGTCTACTTTCATTTATGACTAGAGTGATGAAATCCTTCTGATTCTACAATGTTTGACTGATTATTAGCTCCTCTGGGTCAACAACAATTTGTATATTACTCCCACAGCAGTTTTTATATTAAATCATAATGATTTTTATTCTTTTACCAGGCTTTGAGTTTCTTGTGGACTGGAGTTACCTTATTCATCTTCTCAGCATCACTGCACAGCACATGGTGAATGCTCAATAAATACCCAAGTAAATAATGTTAAAATATAAGACAAATAAGTGAAACTAATGAGTTCAATCAGCTACTCAAACAATTGTATTCAACTTCCATTTCAGGAATTTCTTTGCAATTTCTTTGGAATTGTGTATAATAATCAAAACCATGTTGCCTTTTATCAAAATCTGGTTTCTATTTATGCTGTCTGATAGCCATGTTCTGTTCCATTTATCATTTGACCATTTGCCCAGTGTTTAATAGGCACCTAAGTTATGCCTAGTATTGAGCTAGAAACTAGGGAACTGGAGGAAAATAACAGGCATGATCAATGCCCTCATGAAGTTTCATTATGGTAGCAGAGGTAGATATTAAACAATTCATTACAAATTTTATTTTTTACTTATATTTATGAAAAATGCCGGGAAAAAAATGCAGTGTGCAGAACTCGTCTAGGAGTTCATAATGGGAGTTGAGGATGTTACATTCTCATTGATGAGTAGGAAATTAGTAGATAAAGATAATGAAGGTTGGAGGGTGGGAAAGTAGAGGGCTTATGGGACCATGGGAGCATCAGGGTGAATCCCCAACTCTTTCAAAGTCTTGAAATAAAGTGGTGGCCGAGAGAGAAATAATACATTTTTAAGCCATATGACTATGAAAACAGATAAACCTAAGACCTGAACTGTATAGAAAGATGAGTTTCACAGTAGAGTTCCTCTCCCCTGCTCACCTACAGAGAAGAGATGCTTTTCCAGTTTGTGTGCTTAACATTTCACACAGTGTGGAGCACATAATAGATAGGTAAATATTTCTTTAATTACTTCATCCATTATCAAAGAGAAATTAGTTCTTTATTCTAGAGAAAACCAGGAATTTTTATCCATTTTTCTTAAGGAAGGTGAGGAAGTGTTAACATAGAAGCCTTTAATATAACACTATGATGAACAGCTGGAAATAAACACTTGAAACAAAGGTCTAACTCAAAAAATGTGCAGAAAAATATAAGGAATAAAAAGACAAAATCATATTAATGACGTGTGAGGAGAAAACTAAGTTTCAATATGACATGCATTTCTTTCATAATATAAAATTCCTTCTATTTGTATGTAGTTTCTTTTTTTTTTTTTTTGGTGAGGAAGACCAGCCCTGAGCTAACATCCGTTGCTAATCCTCCTCTTTTTGCTGAGGAAGACTGGCCCTGGGCTAACATCGTGCCCATCTTCCTCTACTTTATATGGGACGCCGCCACGGCATGCAGTGCGTCCACGGGCGCCCAGGATCCGAACCCGCGAACCCCGGGCTGCCAAGCGCGGACGAAACTGCTGTGCCACCGGGCCGGCCCCTGTATGTAGTTTCTGTTCAAACCTCTTTAGCAAAAATGATCTCCTTTGATATTTACGGTAATCCTTCCTATAAAATATATTTAAGTTCTTATAGACTCCTAGGAAAATATGATTTACATTAAATCAAGTTTGTCACCACTGAGCTAGGAACCCATATATATTTTATTACTCTACAACCTGATTATTTTTGGTTCTTTCTACTTTATCTCCAATTACAGAAACTGTACTTACCAGGGGCTGGCCCGGTGGTGTAGTGGTTAAATTTGAGCGCACCACTTTGGTGGCCCCGGGTTCACCAGTTCGGATCCTGGGCACTGACCAATGCACCACTCATCAAGCCATTCTGAGGCAGCGTCCCACATAGAGCAACTAGAAGGATGCACAACTATGACATACAACTCTCTACTGGGGGGCTTTGGGGGGAAAAAAAGGAAAGCAAAAAAGGAGGAAGATTGGCAACAGATGTTAGCTCAGGGTCAATATCTTCCTCAAAAAAAAAAAAAAAAAAAAAGAAATTGTACCTACCAGTGAGGAAAAACACTCCTTTGCACGGAATTGTCAATCAAAACTTTTCTGATTGATTTATTGATCTTGGTTATATTTCACTTCTGCTGCCCACTTGATCTGATGCAACTCAATTAATATATTTCAGATTTTAAATTCACTTTGACAGAAATTTTCGTTTCTTTCCCACATCTTTCTACAAGCCTATATAGCCTATTGACAAGGTCAAGTTTCAATAAACATATTAATATGTACCAAATTAACCAGGATTAAAGCATATTGCTAACCATTTAGATCTATGTGATTTTGCATATTATGCCTAATTTTAAATGCATTAATTATCCAGTAGACCATAACAATTCTTCAAAGTCACTTCAGTCTACCATCTAAATACATATGCTTATATAACAACTAATTTTGACAACAGATTATTTATCCATTAGCTTGAAAAGGCTCAACTACAGCTGTTAGTCTCCAATTGTGGAGTACCGTATTTTGGCACTTTTTAATAAGAAGACTTTTGACCCAAAATACTGCAATGGCTTTTTTTTGTTATTTAGATAGGGAATATTGACATAATTCTTCTATGAATAGTGTGAAGGCTCACAATATGTTAACTAACAATAAGCAATCTGCTTTCTGCTTAAGTGGGAAAAAATTCTCTAGAGAAATAAAAGGCTAGTCCAATGAAAAATAATCTTTTGCGAAGTAAATTTCTACTGTAATTCAGTAAAAGATCAGATGTAATTGCAAAAAATGTAAACTTAAGTTTTATACACACATACCCAATTCTTATTTAGAAGTTTAAAATGAGCAACTTCAAATAAATTTGGGAAATACTCATAACATCATTAAAAGTTATTTGATGTTACGGAAAATTTAGTTTACTCCAGTAGTCAAACCCTTTATTTTGAAAATTCTATTGCAATTAACACTGATTAAACATTCTGCCTCCCCACCAAGGAATTCGTGATCCAATGCCTTCTACATTGTACATGAGAATTTTTTAGTAGATTGTTCATATCATCTCACAGTAATTGTTAATAATAATAAATTAACAATAACTTAGGGGAAAACAGCATAAACCAGACTGTGAACTACATATTGGTATTAGTATACTATGGCATCATGTGGAAATTATTCAATCATTCATTAACTATAGTTAATCTGCAAAGCTTCACCTGAATGTCTCCCTTACCACTCAAATAAGCCCCACACTCTTCTCCATATCCCCACGTGCTGACCTTCTGTCTGTCCTCCAGATTGCATTCAAGGTGACCTTTTTAAGATGCAAACACTGTTATGTTACTTCCCCATTCAAAATCTATCACCTTCTAAAAGCATTAGGAGAAATTACCAAATATTTACCTCTTGCTTCTTTTTTTCTCATCGAGGTAACATTGGTTTATAACATTATAATTCAACATTGCGACAACATGGATGGACCTTGAGGGTATTATGCTAAGTGAAGTCAGTCAGACGAAGAAAAACAAATACGGCATGATTTCACTCACATGTGAATATAAAAAAGATATCTTTTGCCTGCTTACCTTTTCTTTTTCTCAAATGTTCTCACTTCTCCCAATCTTGACCTATTAACATGTCAGCTCAAACATCTCTTCCTGTGCACCCTGTAACGGCCACCTTTGGATCTGGTCCCTTGCCTGTATCACAAGGCACCCAGGTACCTTTTCTTCATTACCCTTACCACATTTATCTTTTTGATTTCACTTTTACTCTCCAGCTCCCTTACTACATTCATGGGTGTAAGAATAGAGTCTGGCTTTGCTTAGGATTATAGCCTGGTGCCTGGCACATAGTTACTGCTCATTAGCTCATGCAACATTTGAATGAGGACTGAACCAGGAATTGAAACCTCTGCACTCAGTTTCTACTTGATTACTTACTAGCAATGTGAACTTGGACTAGTGTGTGTATCTTACCCTCGGACCACAGAAGAGGCACTTCTATGACTCTCAGTGCCATGGATAATCATACCTAGATGGTACATTCCCCACATTCATTGGGTAGTCTAAGGGTCACAGATTTCCTTACTGTAATTAGAATCAAAGGACTTTATTCAAATGGTAGTAGCCTTTCGTCATATGGAGTCCATCAAAACCCAATTTGGAACCATGGCAAGGCAAATAAATCAGGAAGCCAAAGTCACTGAGTAGCAACAACAAAGAGAAAGTAGATAGTTGTTCTACAAAGAGAAGAAAGAAATAGATGAAAAAGAGGAGCAGGGATAAGAGAGCAGGTAGCTGGGGAGAGAAGGAGGGAGATGCAGAGGGACAGAGGAGTGTGTAATTAGCTATCTGGTGACGTTTCAATTTCCCCTGAGTCCTGGCTCTATTCCCAGCTCCACTTTTCCTTGATATTTCTTTGCATCCTTGGGAAAAAATCCCCTTTTTGCCTGAGCTAGACTGAATGAGTTTCTTGTTCATTTCAACCAACAATTCTTGGCTAACACATTGAGTTTCCTAAACTATGTGACTCTCAGTTGTCTCGTTGGTAAATGGGTTTAATAACAAGTCTACTGCCTACCTCATAATGTTACTGTTAGAATAAAATGAAATAATGCAAGTGAAAGCATAAGCATTTATACTATTTTAATTGATTTGTTCATATATTCATTCAACAAATATTAATTACATGCCAACCATGGGCCAGATATTGGGGCTGAGTCAGAGATTCAATGATGAGTAAATCTCTACAACACCTTTGAGAGAGTATCGTCTAATGAAAAGCACTAAATACACTTATTTGTTATTGTAATTTGAAACTCTGAGGAATGTTTTGCTTTCCACTTTTTCTGCAGCAAATTATCTAAAACTTCTTGTGTCATTTACTATCTAATCAGTCAAGTACAAGATATGAATTACTTCATTAAAATCTATTTTGTCCAAACTGTGAAGCTTATTGTCATTGCTATATAGAATTTTGTACTTACGTCATGTAAATAAGTAAAGTATGCAAAAAGATCCAATTAATCACTAATACAGAGAGCTGGTTGTAAATTTTTTTCCAACATAAAGCACATACAGCAAATATTATCTTTACTCAGAAACAATATAGACTTAATCCTTCAGAAACGATTATAATCATGTTCACTGTCTGAGTACTCTAATATAGCACACACTTTGAGAGTCAATTCAGTATTGCTAAAATTCTGCTAAGACCCTTGTACTCCGTGAGGTTTTAATAGGCATTATGTGAAAATAGTTCTGAGGTAAACAAATAACTAGACCTCATTCTCTCCTCTCCCTCCTATTTCTTGATTTATGTTATATATATATATATATATATTCTCAGAATATTATATCCCCAGAAAAAAATTGGGGGCACCAGCAATCAGCAATGCTAGAATAATCATTTTCCCAATCATTTAAGCCCTGTGTTAATACTGAGGACAGATATGCTGGCAAAAAAAACCAGACATTGCTCCTATCCTGTTCCTCAAAAGGCAAAGAAATAGATAGTAAATAAGAAATATAAACATATAGTAACACACTGTGATAAGAACTATGAATAAAACAATAGAGTACTATGTGAGAACATTTCTGCGGGGAGGGGTTCTCTACACGAGAACGTGGGAATGGAAAAGTGATGTCATAGAAACTAACATTTAAGCTGAGACCTGAAAAACGAGGTTAGGCCAGTGTCACAGACTGTGTTCTCTGGAAAGCAGACTTCGAGACGGAGACGAGCATCCAGAAATCCAGAAAGTCAACATCTGTACAGGAGAAGGGAGGGTGCCAGATTGACAGAGGGAGAAATTGGGCAGATATTGTCTCAATGAATGCCTCGGCTGTCCCCATGGAGACCTCTGAATATGGAGTGGCCCTATGCAGTTGTGCACTATTGGGAGAAAAAGGGAAAATGAGCCAGATGGTGAGGGAAAACCGCCATTGGATTTAGTGACATGGAGGTCATTTAGAGGTCCAGAAGAGAAATGAAAAGGAGGACTGCTGAGTAGAGTGTTAAGGCCCATTTGAAGTTCGAGATCATGAAATGATGTCCACATGTGTTATTTTCTCCAGTAGTGCTGACTGTACCCACAGAAGATAGATGTTGAAAACGTAAAGAGCTGGGATTTTTCCCCAAGTGTAATAGAGGAAAATGGGGATGGGGGGATGAGTATATTTTACATGGAATAATTGCAATGAAGAACAGGGGAATCTAAAAGTAATGAGGAGAAAATTAAAGGCAGGAGAAGGCTGAGGAAGAGAAAGGAAATAGTAGAGTTAATTGATTAAAAGACTCAGTGATGAGGTCTAAGAATATAACAGTCAGCACTGGAACTGAGGAGAGACGAAGATGTGGTCAGAGAGTCAAATATTTAGAAGGATGATATTCTCGCTCACTGAGGATAATTTTGCTTTACGTCTGCTTTTCCAGCATACGTTTGGTAAAATGATTAATAGCATGTCCTTTCATTCTCAGAACTTTCTCAGTTTGGATAAGTTATGTGGCTACTCTAAGAATATTTAAATTCATAAATTTTAATGTAGTGTATATTCTGGTGTTGACAATCCACTGAATGAGACCATGGAGATGTGCTGATAATCTGGTTGGAGCGAAGAATCATTGGCAACGAGATAGTAAGGAATCGGGAAGCCAAGATGTCGTTTATATGAATGTTGAGTCATCAAGAATGATGGGTAAAAGGAAATTGCCCAGACTTTAATAAATGAGAGAATTTTAAAGCTGGATGAATTTGATTTGGATTTTTTTTTTAATAGAGCAATGGAAAGTTATTCCCTGGGGGCTATCCTCAATATCCAAAATAAATTTCCAGGTGTTCTTGTGGTCATCATTCATCTCCATTATTTGGAAGCATATTATATCTTATATGATAGAACCACATAGGAAAGTTTTTTTCTAAATTATCCCATAACTAATTATCACTAATGGTGATTGGCTTTTTAAAATAATATGAGCAAGTTTACTACTTATTATCCTCCCCCATATAAATAATAAGGAGATTAACATGGAATAATGATTTAAAGATATAGTAAATATTGGCGAGAAAAGGAGAGAGAAATGTCTTGCCCAAGTAAGTTGAGGCTTTTATTATTAACCAAATATCTATGTGCTGCTTCCCATTTCTCTGCCCCTTTTGCTTAGGTGGAGTTAGGTAATCTTTTCCATACTCACTCTTTTCTCCTGCTATGGTGACCTATTAGTCACATGTTGAGATCAAGGAGCCAAAGATGGAGGTAACCTGAATTCCTGAGTCATCACTTAGGGGCTACTCTGGGGAGCCTTTGAATATACAGCAGAGTTTGCATGAGCTCTTGTGTGCTAATTCACTGAGATTTCAGTTAGGCCGCATAACCTAGCCTATTGTGGCTCATATAACAAGCGAACAATATTTTTACAAGAACAGAAAATGAATGTAGCAAACAAGAAAAGTGAATCATCATGATTTCCATAAGTAATTATTTTAAATCTGTGATTACTATGGCATATTTTAGAACATTCAAACCCAAACCACAAACCGTATGAAAGGAAATGTTTTTAAGGGCCAACATATATCTATCCCTAGGTCCTTAACATCGCCACTCTTTAGAAAAGAAAGTCCTTGATACACCCTTCCTTCTAAACGATGAGAGTTGGTGAACCATACATTTGAAGTAGTCCAAGAGACCTCTTTGAAACGCTTATCAAACATATACTGACATTTTTCTTCAGAACATTCATTATGCTACATCCTCTGCCCTTTACCGAATAAGTCTCCCTTTGTAAACAGAGAAATGTCCTGGTTTTATCTGAAGAGATTATGGGAACAATGATTTATTGTTCTCCTGGCCCTTCTGTTCCTTGGATAAATTGTGCAATCTTGGCTTCCTAGCACCTCCTTCTACCCTCATGCCTATTTGAGAAGCTGCTGCTTGGGTGGAAGGCAACTGATCACAGACTCCTTATGTCCAGAAAATAATGGTCTTTTTTGCCCCAATTCTCACACATTGTTGATTTGAAGAAAGATGACAGAGCATACCTAAAGAAGCAAGTGACAGTGGTAGAAGTAGAGGGAGAGGGAAGGCCAGGACAATTTTGACTTGTGAGACCCCAAAAAGATCCTATTGGGGCTTCCTAAAATCATGAATTAGATCTGCATGTCACCTGCCCATTAAGCCCTCTGATTGCCCCACCCAGAAATTCCATGGAGTGGTGGCAGAGCCAGGATCACTGTAGCAGAAACCGGAGAGTGACCCTTCAAGGGGGCTAAATGGCCAGTTGGACGGCATCTGGAATCTCTTTGTCTGCAGTTAATCACATATTTTATCTCTGCTACACGGTATCCTTTCTAATAAATCTAATAAATCTCTCGTTTTAGGGGAAGGAATGGGATTGTTACTTTTGCTTTGGCAAACTCTAAATGGGTAAATAAACCCACATGCTTTGAAAGAGGATAAGAGGTCAAACATCAGGATGGGACCTCCTAACCCTTCGGCGGCCAAGCAAAAGTAAGGAAAGGAGGCCCATGTTCGGAAAGAGGCTCACATATGGGCTCTAAATGAACACAGCATCCAAAAGAATTCAAAAGGGCAATTATGAATGGGTAAAGTCTGTATTCAATACAATCCTCACAACCATCACAAGGCCATGCTGTATATCCTTGGTTCATTTCATTACAGTTTTTCAGCTCTTTCTTTTCCTCCAAAACTTTAATGCCTTCAGGCTTTCCTACGTCTCCACTGACATAAAGAAAGATAATTAAATGGCAAATCAATTAACATTAACCTGTGATTACTAAATGCCTCAGCATTTCACTAAACATTTACATTTTATAAAGAATACTGTGAGCATGCAAGGGCAAGGCTTATCACAAAGGTATGAGCTCACAGAATTCTTTATAAAATGTTAATATTTAGTGAATATCTACCTATATTATGGGATAATATTTTAGGGAAGGGGCAGTTCCAGTTTCCCTCATATGATGCTAGATAGCTGATCACATACTGTTTATAGGAATAATGGCTGACTTGGAATCTACTGTGTGTATCTTTTCTATATACTATCTTTCTTAAATCAATGAGAATACACATTTACTAATAATCCACCCTTCCAGAATCTAGACCAGTGCCTGGGACGTAATAGTCATTCTACAAATATTTGGTGAATGACTCTAATATCTACAAACCAGCTTTTGTCAATTGACAGCCAGGTTTTGACAGGTACTTCTATAGCTATCTTTTCATTCTTTTCAATGATCCAGTCATAAAATGTTACGGAAAGAATTAAGCACTTTTCTCCATATAATAACAGACATATCTATAAGTTTAATAAATCTTAAATTCATAATGGGAGAGCTGTTCCTGTTTACCAAACTGAGCAAGACCCACTGTCTTATACTAGATTGTGCTATGCTCATCTACCTAAATGCACAATGAAAAGGTAATTAACATCAACTGAGCACCAGATGTGGTCTATGCATTGCTCTGGATGTAACATTTGTTATAGCTTTTCATATTTACACAAAATATTGACTAATTACTATTACAACCACATTTTACAGGTAAGAAAACAGACCCAGAAAAATTAAGTAACTTGATCAAATTTTCATAACTAGAAATATAGAGAGAGTTAGCATTTAGGATTCAGATTTCATTATTTTTAATTGTAAAACCTGGAGATTGTCTACCTACTAGACTATATAGTAAACTCTGACTTAATACTTGATTATAGCACAAAGCTAAATCTTGAATTATCTTTATATTCTGAGCCATTAAATCACAGTCAATGGATATTTTGACCGAATACATAAAAATGAAGCCATCTTTTATAGTAAAGATAGTAGAATTTTTAAATAAACATGCCCAAGTAGCCATGGACTCTCCAGGAGTTACAAAAACCCAGAACACTGCTCTCGGTTCCTGCCACTACAAACTCCCTGGCCAACAAGGTGAGTGCCTATAACTGTAACCTGCATCCAAAGACAGGCAAAAAGTCTTTCACAGACTAGCAGACAACCAAGCATCAGAAAACTTTTAAGGAAAGCCAGCAACATGATAAAAAGGCATAAAACTTAGACATTTTTTGAAGAGATAAATTTAAAAAGGGAAAAAGACTAATTGTTACCCTTGGAGGCATTCAAAGAGATATTGCATCCATAAAAGAAGACAGATATACTGTAAAAGAAATAATTGATGATATTGGAAATTAAATTATTTGATTAGCAAAATAAGTATGAAAAAGTAAGAGACAAGTTTAAAAATAGAATGGGCACAACAAAAGAGCTAGTTAGTGAAGTAAAAGATAATCCTCCACAATGAATCATAAAAAGATAAAGAGTTGAAAGATATATGAAAATTCAAGAGATTTAGAGGACAAATCCGGAAGATTTGGTAACTAGAGAAGAGGATTCCCAGAAGGAAAGCATAGAGACAATGCAGGAAAGAAAGTAAAAAGTAAAATAATAGAAGACATAAATACTGTCAAAAATATCCTAGAGTTAAAGAGATATCAAAGATCAAAAGGGGCACCAATTTCTAAGCAAAATAAAAATGATATTGAAATATATGAGTGAGATTTTAAAACATTAATAATAAAAAAGAATGTACTAATAGTTTAGCAGAGAGATAAAAAATTTAAATACTACCTACTAAAGATTAATAATCAGAGTAATATTAGGTTTCTCATTGACTGGAGGCTATAAGACAAAGGAACAATGACTACTGGGGAAAATGATTTTGAATCCCAAATCCCACATAAAGTCAAATTATCATTCAAGTGTGAGGATAAATGGTAGACATTTTTTGAAATGAAAGAACTTATTATGTTTCTTATAAATACACAATTCTGAAAGAGTAACAAAACAAAACAAATTTAAATTAAAGTATGAATCCAAAGAAAAGGAAAGCATAGATTACAAGAAACAATGGTGCGGAAAATATAGCAAAATTAAAACCACAAAAATATACTGACACTTATAGTTAAGTATAAGTTTGTTGATTCACTATATAAAAGATAAATAATAAATTGGAATTAAAATTCCAGATGATCTAAGCAAGGGATTTAGCCAAGTGATGGAAGAGCAGGGAATTTGACATATTACATTCATATTAAAAAACAAGAAAGATGAAAAAGGAATGACCTAAGTATATAATCCAAGAAACTAGAAAAAAGGAAAAGCCTCAAATTAATTAGATTAAATTAACTTTAAAAAAATTAATAAAACAGAAAACAACAGAAAAGCTGATCTTTTTTTTTCTGTTCTAACTAGATAATAAAAAATGAGTAGATAAAACATTAAGAAGGAGAACAAACTAGAGATAAGTAAGAGATTTTTTTAAAAAACATTCTGTGACTAACAGAGATAACTTTATTTCAATATATCTGAAAAAGAAATGAATCAGAGGATTTTCCATGAAAGTATAAATGATCAAAGTTGGTTCAAGAAAAATAAAAATGTAAAACTTAAATAGACCAATAAACACAAAAGAAATGCAAAAGGTAGTCAAAGATCTACAATAAAAGGCATGAGATCAGGGTAGATCTATAGGTGAGGTCTATCAAAACTTCATGGAATAGTTAATTATTTTCATCTTAATTATTCCATAGCATAGAAAATTATTTAATATTTCAACTCATTCTAACATCACTCTGCTGTGAAACCTAACAAAGATAGTGAATACATTGCACATGTGCATGTGTGCACGCGTGCGTGCGCACACACACACACACACCCCTCTAGCCTAAACTTACATGTGAACATATGTGGGAAAAAATGCAAAGTGAAATGATAGTGGTTCAAATCCAGGAAAACAATAAGAAACTAATACATCATGGCCAGGGTTGGTTCACCCCAGAAGTAGAATAATATTTTAGTATAGCTATTTGCTGTATTATGAAATACAAGGTAAAAAAAATGGTTGTCTTAATAGTTATTGATAATATGTTAGATAAGAAGCTAAAAATAAAAATAATAAAAGTTAAAAACAAGTCAAGGATTCCTGCCTTCATCATTACTAGTCAGCATGATGGAAGGTCTAACTGATGTTATTTGAAAACAATAGCAATAACTCTAAACAATGGAAATAATGAAACAAAGAAAACAGAGATGCCGTTATTTTCAGACTTTGCTACAATTACACATAAACACTAAAATAATCCACTATACTTGTTTAATTATTTTTTTCCATGAGAATGTATGGATAGTTAAATTGTTGGGTTTTTTGTCTGTGTGAGGAAGATTAGCCCTGAGCTAACATCTGTTGCCAATCCTCCTCTTTTTCTGAGGAAGATTGGCCCTGGGCTAACATCCATGCTCATCTTCCTCTATTTTATACGTGGGAAGCCTGGCACAGCACGGCTTGATGAATGGTGCATAGGTCCGCACCCAGGATCCGAACCTGTGAACCCCAGGCTACTGAAGCAGAGCACGCGAACTTAACCACTATGCCACTGGGCTGGCCCCAAATTGTAGATTTTTTAATCAACAATTAAAAAAAACATTTAATCCCAGGGTTTTCATACAACCACCTCCTAAACTTAAGGCAAAACCCGCTATCAACTGACTTTACAACCGAATCTCTGTGTTTTCCTTTAAGTAGAGAGCAATTAAAGAGAGGAAAGGAAGACTCACTGATAATGATAGGAGAAATTTTTTTCTTATCTATGGTACAGTTCTACAGGATTAAAACAATTGAAAATCATTTCTAAGGGCCATCCATCCTTTATCTCCAGGAGATTCAGTACTCTGACCGTAGGGGTGTGTAGAAATCTCTCAAATTCTAAGAGATTGGATTGCAGCCTGAGAAAATGGCTTAACTGTTATGATACTGAAACAGCTCCACACTCACAAAAGGCCCAAAGCAGTTGCCATGTTGTCGTGTCCATTTCTCTGCATGCTTAAGCTGTACATATTTCTACTCTCAAGACAACACTTATTAAGTGTTTATCTTGTTATCCTCAAGCTTCTTAATCTTTAATCTCATGTAGATACAAGTCTTTAATCCAGTTTAGTAGTTACAAGGATTCTGGGGATAGAACAGAAAGATTATCAGGCTGAAAAAGAAATTACACGTAAAAGAAAAACCTCATAAGAACTGAAACTTACGGGGCTGGCCCAGTGGCGTAGTGGTGAAGTTCACGTGCTCTGTCTTGGCAGCCCAGGGTTTCACAGGTTCGGATCCCGGGCGCGGACAGACGCACCGCTTGTCAGCCATGCCGTGGCGGCGTCCCATATAAAGTAGATGAAGATGGGCACGGATGTTAGCATAGGGCCAATCTTCCTCAGAAAAAGAGGAGGATTGGCAACGGATGTTACCTCAGGGCTAGTCTTCCCCACATACACACAAAAATAAATTTAAAAAAAGAACTGAAACTCTGCAATTAAAAAATGAAGAAGGTAACAACTGCAAACTACCAAGAAAGGTTAATGAGATTCAATCTAGAGCATATTGGGAGGTGGAATAACCTTGTGAGTAAAAGCAAGGACTGTGTGCCAGAATTGCATTTCTTGGGTCCTCTTGGATGCTAACTAGCTGTGTGGCATTGCCCATTTTGTGTAACCTCTCTGAGGTGAAGTTTTTATTTTCCATAAATTAGGGTAAATAAGACTTACCTCAAAATGTTGCTGGTAATTTTTAATGACACTTGGTTTCGATTTATGATAAGCATCTTAGGCAATAAATAGCAGGATTTCCACACACCATCCCCCACAAAAGCTGCACAAAATGAAATATATGTATTACCATGTATCATAACAGATAAGAAAAAAATTTTTTAAATTGTCTTTGATTCGAAATCAAAATACTTTGTGTCCTCTGTGAGGTGACAAACCTAAATCAAAATTAACTGTACACACTTAACATAGGCATTGAGCTTAAATGATATGTGCTGGACTGTATTATCAAAAGGAAACATTTTTAAGAGTGTAAAGCATTTAGTGGTATTCCATAATACATTATAAACTGCATTTTTTTATGCAAACCATTAGTCTGCATATGACGAGCAAATGCATTTTCAAGAAAGAATGAAACGTGAAGTTAAATTTTTAATGTAATCCCTAGTCTTTATTAAATTTGGTTATGGAACAAATGAAGGAGATCTCAAATTGCCTTTGTCATGCTGGTTTTTCCTGATTTTATTCTACTCCCTTTATAATAATCTTAGAAAAGTTTGTTTTCTATAATCATTTCTATTTTTTCAGATGTTCTTGCATAATCGTTTTACACAGTTATGTCCTTGTGAAAAGATCTGTGTCACACTAGTCAAGACAATTGTCGATTTATTCTAGAAAAGAGACAGGAAATACATAAACTCTTTCAGACTGCCACTCTGTGTTTTGCTCTTGCTTAAAAATTGCACATGAGATAGCATTCGTGGACTCCTAACCTTCATAAGGCAAGAAGAAATGGGACTTGAGATATTATGTGGATATATACACACTTTTATCAAAAATGCTGAACTCCCTCTGCAGAAACATATTACACAGATTAAAGAAATGTTTTTTTAATTGAGAAAATTGCATCACAGATGATGCAAGAAATCACATGTGTTAATGTCATTAGTAATAGAATCCAAAAGTCACCATGGTTTAGGGGTTCAGTATCTGGGCTTTGGATTCAGACAAACTTGGGTTTGAACCCTGGCTCTGTTAATTACCACATATGTGACTACAGACAATTTAACATTAAAATGAATGGTAGAAGAGCTGCTGTGATAATTAGTGAGATGAAGTATCTATGAGAATTTAGCATACTGTCCTGAACATGACCAGAACTCAATAAACATTAGCTAATATTAATACTATGTGTGTGGGAAAGGAGGTGGAGATTAAGGGGGAGGGAACCGGGGGTGGGTTAGTACCAAAATATTCCATTAAGTTTTCTGCTTTTTAAAAGTCTTACTTTGAAAAACTAAACTTAGAGAATCAACTTCTTAATAATACCTCTGTTTCATATGTTGGAAAGAAAGCCATTAAATGAAATATGATCAGAGGAAGGCATCCGGCTTCTCTTGCTGCTAGTAATTTTGCCCTTCTTCTACCAATTGCTAAGTAGTCTTTCCCTCTTTGTAATAAATATATTTCTAAACTTGGCATTGATCCACTTCATAGATTTGGCAGAAGAAACCATTTATTAATGTCAAACCAAAGAAACAGTCTTCTTACCTTAGCTTTGTTACTGAATATGAGTGCAAGATTGGTAAAATCTTCAATATGACACATAAAATATTGGAGGTTTGGGGGCCTCAGTGATAATACTCATGCTCCACCTAGACTCAAAGCAAATTGAGAAATAGAGCAAGAAAATAAAGGAGACGGGAAAAGAAACTTCCTTTACTGGTAAAGCTGAGATCGGAGAATGTGACATATACATGCTGAACATCAGAGTTAGGCTTGCTTCCCCCATCCTCCCTGGCCCCTGAACCCCCTCCCCCCAACTGTGATCCTGGAGTCCACTGGCCCCGCTGAAGGGGCCCGGTGTGTGGTGTGGCAGAGTAGGTGCTCTGTAGGCAGCTCACTCCAAAAGAAAGGGAAGAGAGGGGGGACCCGGCCACTCACTTTCTGAGCTCACCTGTTAGGTCTAGCAGATCTCTTCTCCTCGCCAGGGAAGGAAGGAGGGATGGGGTAGAGAGACCAGGAGTGTTACGCTAACATGTCTCTTGGTATGAGGAACTGTTGGAAGGGGAATTAAATGTATCCCTCACTAGGATTCCCCAAGTCACTCATTGATTAGGCTATTGTCTCCTGTAGCTTGTTATCTCCCAGGGAGTGCCTATTGCTCTGGGGAATCAAATGGAGAACAATAGGCTATCAGAACACGCTTGTTGGTAGCTTCCCGGGTGCATGCCAACCACTACTTTTCTGGGTCTTCTCTTGGGGAACATATAATTGAAAATATAGATTTTGCCCCAAAAGTTCTTTAAATAGTTTTAAACACTGCATTAAATCGACTGCGAGACCACTCTGCGCCCAAGGCTAAAGGACATTATCTGCTCTGTTTCCTTTCCCAAATTGTGTCCATTCACATTTTCCATTATATCTCACCAGAGATTCTGCAATATGAAGTAGAATAGTATCATAGATATATTCCAGTAATTACATGAATAAACAAATTCTAATAATGTAATGTCAGAAACAGAAAGAGGCCCCACATCTGAATAAAACACCTTTCTTATCACATTTGCAGAGAGGTCAAGTTTAAAACCCACATGTAAGACCAAGTGCAAAGACCAAAGGAAACCAATACACAAAATCAAATATTTTTCTCTTATGAGCTAAAAATACAAGACATTACTCTCCCCTTACCTACCCCCGCACTCATATCATTATTATCCTGTTTCAACCATAGGGATTCTTGATGCTTAAGTGGATGTGAAGTTTCTTTGTCCAACGGCACCATTTTCTGTGGGAATAAATGTGCTTCCTTAAAGATTTCAGAAGCTGAATTAGCTCAGTGCCAAATCTCCAATATGCCACACGTTTTAGAGACTCCAATAAGTTAACAGAATTTGCAAGATGATCATAGTACTGGCCTCAAAGGAAGCCATTCCCCAGACTCCACAGTGATTATCCAAAATGCAGTTATATTCCTAGAAGACAGTACATGTGTTCCCAAAGACACAGCAGACTCAGAAATGTTTGAGTGAAGTAGGGCAGATATAAACCTGCCCGGTCCTAGCCTCATGAGGATGCCAGTCAGTCTTTGCTAATTGCCTGTGAACTTATTTAACTGGGAGAATTCTCTGAGCAAGATGCTAATTTTTGCACTATTGCTATTCCACTCTCTGGGGAAAATTCCATCTAAGCATGTCTTCTCTCTCTGAGAATGATATTTGAGATACTGAAGATATCTTGCAATGTTTATAAATTTGCAATGAGGACACGTCCTCTTTGAGGTGCCTTTCTTTCTCTACCAGTATATTGAAAAGCCCTTGATTTCCATTTCCTCTTTGTACTGACTACCAATGCCTGACATAATAACTTCATTCTAGAACCTCATCTGTGCTCTGCTTCAAAATAGAATTCAGCATCTTTGTGGTTAAAAATTAATAAATTCTGTACCATCCACCAATGCATAAAGACCTGTAGAGAAAAGGGCTCCTTCTCCTACAGATCTTTGCCTAACAATTTACTGAGGCCTCTGCAGCATGCCTGGGTCTGCAAATTTCCTGAAGAGCCTAAGCACATATATTAGGAAGCCAGCATCCACGAAGTTCAAGATCAAGCCATAGAAACCTTATTGATAAAATCCTCTTTGTGGACATTAGCTCTTCTGCTGAGACCACTGTAGCTCAATCCAAGTTTCCTGAGTCCCACAATACTCTGCCTCCCTCTCACAGGTAAGTACGGGGGAGGTAAGGTACCATGAGTGTTCCACTAACAGATGTCCCTCTTCATGAAAGAAATTCTCAAGACCAGGGAAGAATCATTCCTTTCCCCTTCCTTAAAATGTATATATTTTTTAAAAATAGGCTCATTGAAATCACTTTAGTTGTATATTGGCCAATAGGGTGTGCTCACATACTCAAAACACTTAATTAAAAGTAAAATTAGTTAATAAGTATTATTTATCAAAATCTAATACATGAACTATGAGTTTAAAAGCTAAGTTTTAAGTTTATTGAGCTAAACAATCAATTAAAAAATTTAAGTCTTTAAGAGAGTTTTGTAAACTTACTTTTAATTTGCATATTTGAACTTAGTGATAATAAGCTTTTCTTTTAATACATATAATTAATGTTTAAATCTTGCAGCAATCTTACAATGGACGTGATCCTACCAGTGATAGGTTAGTAATAATCCTGGAGGCTAATCATACAGTGAAAGGTTTTATAGATGGCTGAAATTAATAAATGATAAAAAGCACATGCCTCCTCTTTTTAATTATGAATGATATGAGAGTCATTTGTATAAAGAAATCCAGGTTCAGTCATAACAATAATAAAATGTTTCTATAGACAAAATATGACAAATGTTTCCCTCATTCCTTGCAAGTGGGGTGGAGTGGTTAGGAGTTTGGTTGCAATATTTACCTTTAATCCGGCACTGACCATGCTTATCTTACTTACTTCTTTGAAGCTGAACATTAAGGGTCCTTGAGACCTTGGCTTGGGTACCTAGTAATGATTTAAGCACGTCCAATTTTTCTTCTTCAGCCAATGTGCCACTTTTTTTTTTTTTTAATCAAAACCATTCTATCCTACAACCCAAAAATGTTGTGGAGGAGGTAGCTAACTAAATGTTTAAGAGTGTGTGATTACGGTTATCATCATCATTATTAACACTCATTAGGGCTTTTCATCTTCAAAGTGCTTTGTAGGCATTCGTCACACGCTCCCTCTCACCTCCTGTCCACCTTTCCTCTCTTCCTCAAGAACTGTGATGGATCTTTAACTTCATGTGACCTTTGAATTTTTATAAAGTGCAGTCACTGATGACGACTACCCTTTTGGGGTCAGTCTTATCTGGTGGTAAGGAAGAACACATGCCTTAAGGTTCAAAATTAATAAGAAATAAAATGCCTTCCAAGTGGAATTCAAGAACTCCTTTGAAACACATCTTGCTTTACTCACCTCTCCACCTGCCCCCACTTCAGGTCTGTAAAGTAATGCAAACATGCCCACATTGCTCCAACACGTGGGGTTGTACGCAGAGATAAATGAGCTACTATCCCTGGACCCAAACTTTTCATTGCCAGGAGATAACTGAAAAGCCAACGTAAGTTTTTAAGACTAGGAAGAAAAGAATTCAACCAAACATTCAACAGGGTGTAGAACAGGTTAATACCAGCAAATATGATTTGTGAAGACAATGTGTTCAACAGAAATGAGTCATAAACTCAATCTGTAGAAGGACTGCCTGCTGTTCTTCATCAATGTCTTCCTCTAAAGGATTATTCATAAAGGGGAATTAATTACCAATGGCCACGCAGGAAAGATCAGCCTTGAACCTACATACTCTAACCAACTAACTAGCGGAACATGTTGAAGCCGAAAATAGGCATGGGTATAAAGAAATGCTGAGGCATTCCTGAAATGCAAGCAGGTTTTGTTTTTGTTATGAAACACAATTGCAGACTGTCACCTGTGAAGCAGTAGAGCAGGGACAACAACTTTGTCAGTGAAAAGTAAAGCCTTCTTCCAGGGGACAATTTTGAGGCAAGGAGAAAGGAAAGGTATGACAGAGTTTCTGTTTATGGGAGGCTTTCACATAAAGGATGACTCCAGAGTTATCCTGAAAAGGTTCTTCTATTTACAGGTGTGACTGTTGCTGCTTTAATATCTGGAACCATAACCAGGATTGCAAGGGCCTGAAGAAAGGAAAATTCCTGGGGTCCCATCTGAGGTTATCTGTGTTCGCATGTTTTTGGCCCTCTTTCCTTAATTCGGAGGGGATCATTCTGCAGTAATGAAAGAATGTGATTCTCCTTTTTAAAAAAGAGGGATGGGTCTAGGTTTTCTTTTTTAACTGTTTTAATCTGGGATAGGTTAGCAGGGGATGTGAAGTGTTTGCCCCGGGCAAAAAAACAAATATTCAACATGCACATTGTTTGTGAAACTCTTCGGGAATGATTTAATGTTTAGCAAATGGCAGTCCTAACAAAAGTTAACTTTTGATGAAGTATTACAGTATTTCAAAGAACACTCAGTTATAGATTTTTGTATCCTTTGTTTTGTTTCCAGTGTCCTTTTATTTTTTTTTAATTTTCCGTCCAAGAGAAAGTATTCAGCCTTTGTTAAAGTCACTTTGATAAAAACCTATTGCAAGTTAATCAGTTCCACATTTCTAATTGTTTTCTCAAAGAAGCTAAGGATTATTAATTTGGTGAAAGTTGTAAATGTTTGGTACTGGAGTTTCTGGGGAATACTTTGGTAAGATTTGTTGGAACTATGCGTTATAAACTATGTTCTACACTCTACAGTGATGAAATAACAGGATCTGATGTTTTTAAGCCTAATTGCTCTGTAGGGATCAAAGACGTTACTTACTCATCTTACGCTAGGTTTTGGGATCAGAAAGAAAGTAGCTTGATCCCCCCAAAAGCTGTTATGAGGCAAAATGGAGTGTAATAAGCCATGTTTGAGCCAGGAAAAAAGGAGAAGCATCAATTCCTAGTCAGTTTCATACAATGGATGATATAGGAAAGATATGATCAGTAGGAAAAAAATGATTGTAACACGTAGTTAACTTGGCAATTATAATCAGTTTGTTTATAAGGACACATTGAAAAGTTAAACAGTATTTTAAAAACCACATGTATTATCTGAGTTTTAGATTAACCTTCTTTCCCAAACTTAATCACTAAGGAAAAAAGGCTTAAAAAAAAGAAAAAGAAAGAAAGCTTTTGTTTGGATAAGAGTTTTGCACAGATTTGGACTTCTAAAATCACTTGTTTACCCATTTGCTTGTATAAACAAAGTGAAATTTTAAAGAATCAGAAAACAGCTAATGAAAAACATGATGTGAAAAGACTTTTTAAGGTATTGAGAGGAGTGGAATAACTCATTTTCTAAAACTTAACAATTGAAGTAACAGAATTTCTTAATATCTAACTTGAGAGGTTGTACTCACTATCTCTGTATATTTGAAATAGACTCCCAGAACTTTTGACTGAATTCTCTCAGATAACTCCCTTCCACTCTTCTAATACATGTCGTATTGGAGTCATAATTTTCAACCCTAAAATGAGAAATTTACATGGTATGTTTAGTTCAAGAAAATCCAGATAGCAATAATAGCTGATGTTTATCAAGCAGTTGATAGGTTGTTGACACTGACTTAAGAATTTCACATTCATAATCTCTCTCTATACTCAGAACAGGTCTAAGAAGTAGAATTATAATTATTCTCACATTACAGATGAGAAAATCGAGTAACAGAGGGTTTAAATGACTTGCTCAATATCCACCAAGATGGCAGACTTCATAGTCCACCTTCCTGACTGCAGTCCCCAGTTTTGTCAAATCCAAGACGCCATTTCTATTTGTATCAATTGTAAATCACATGTGGATCCAACTTCACCTAAATTGTTTCTCTTTTCACTCAATTTCCTCATCAGCATGTCTGATCTTCCTCCCTGACTCTACCTTTATACCTATGAAGCATCATTTAATATCTTGGTACCCAAATGCTTTCTTGCTCATATCAGATAGTGTATGTGAAAATTATACAGAAAAGCACTATAAAAATGATTCCATCCAAAAAAGCCTCTGATATTCCAGCTAATAGATTTAAAAACAACAAAAACCCTTCCATAACAAGAGATTCACTTTTCTTATTATGCAAAACATGCAACTTTCATAGTTTCCTCCCTTTCTTCCATCTGTCCTTCCTTCCTACCCACTAAGTTCATTTGCTATCTCCACATTATCAAGAGCAGTTATTGTCTAACTTTATGGTCATTTAGAACTGGACTGGGCTGACCTGTAGATCAGTTAACTGCAATAATAACTTAGGAAATAAGTGATATTAACAGTATTTCACTGAAAAATGCTCAACATACTAAAAGAAAACAAATGTTTGTACATTTAGTACATCTACACATAAACACAGAAGCAATTATAGCATAATTTAAAAGTAACCACGCTAAAGTGGATTCCAACAGACCATTACCATATCTTTGTTAACAAAGTTGGAGTTTTAGATTTGAATTCGAAATAAAATCCATTTCTGTTAAAAATTCAGAATCTTAATTAATTCCAACTGGCAATCTGACCTCATATCATTAGACTGCCTTCGTTGTGTTTTTCTATCCTATGGGTAATTTTCTTTAGTAATTTTCCATTTCTCTTCATGCCTTTAATATATTTAGTAAATCAACTAAACATCTGTTAAACTTAACATCTGTAAATATTCAAGATGGGGCTTTCCTTTTTACTTATTAGACTAACATCAAGTATGCCTGAATATTTAATAAAATGCTTGATAGGATGATTATAAGGACGAAAAAAATGACAGTGATAATCTAAGTTTGTGGTTTTAAATCTCTGGGTTTATTTTATAAATTTAAAGAGGCTATTGAAGATTTAAACGCAGAACGGGATGAAAAAAACAAAGCAAAACAAAAACATTCTCAACACTGTCATTTCTGCCTCCAATTTAGTAATTACTTATTTTTGAAGAATTGTGATTATAGATGGAGTTCTCTGTTTTCAAATCCCCTCTCCCCAGTTTTTCTTTTTTTTTAACTTGAAATAACTGTCTCCTTCCACAGTTTAAAAATAAAGCACATATTCTGTAAGCCTTCTTGGGATAGGAAGCACTTCACCACTACCCTAGGACCACTGGGACTATCCCTATTCAAGTCTTGAGATCTCTAAAACAATATCTACCCCACATCCACATCCTTTCCAATAGGCAGCACGTATTTAGGAAGCATTAACGATTTTAAAAGGCTCTGGCTGTTAGAATTTTTCTTCTTAAGATCCTTTGCATCTTTCTTTTCAAAGGGCTTCAATATGGGGACCTGGTAAAGAAGGATTAATGTAGTTTAACAAAGTGAAAAACTAATTGAATCATTAACTCACTATTCAGATTCAAATATCTTCATTCCAAACCGTATTCACTATTTACACTTCTCCTTTGCTCCTCTGCCTGACTCTTTTCTTCTCCCTTATTGGTAAAACTTCTTAGTCTTAGTTCTAACCCTGAAAAGGTCATGTGAAAATGCACATCAAGCATGTCAGAGAAAGTCATGGCTGCCTGAGTGAATGAACAGAAGGCTTTTGCTCTACAAGTTTGAAATCTTACATTTCAATGTCTCTTTGAATACCTTAGAATCTCGTTAATTCACTTAAATTGACACAACAACATCACTGGCTATCACTTCTTTTTTGAGAATTAGTATTTGATAGTTTTGAGTCCCTTTGTATATATACCTTATTGAACCCTCTTATTCTGACTTAAAATAGAATTTGAATTCAAAGTTACAGTTCAATTTCTCTGAAATTGCATTTGACAATAGTTTCTTCACATAATAACACTCCTGCAGGTTTAATATCACTTTTTAAAAACCGTGTAGAATAATTTAAAATGCATATAGAGTACAGTGTGGACAGGCAATCATTTCATACATAGAGAGAGAAAAATCTAGGGTGGGGGAGGGGTGTGTTTGCAGAAGGCCATTTAACAAGCCCACCACTAAGGACACCTTCCCAGAAGTTACTTTCTATATTTTGCCTCCCAAATTTTACTGGTCCACTGCAAATTTTAATCTGAGATACTAACCACTGACAATATCATAACCATCTTAAGTGGTATGTCCAATATACTACAAAAAATTACTATATTTCTGTTAGTCTGATCTATTTTAGGCTCAATGATTTCTTCTGGACAGACACATGCTAATTTATATTGGTGACAAAATACAACGTTTAGGTGACTAGAAATAATTTATTAACTAAGAGAACAATCCATGGACTTTTACAAATAAGCAGTTCTCTGCATGATCACTGTAGACTCAAGTCTGTTTAGTTCATTCATCTTCACAATAGGTAGTTATAAAACAAACATCATGAGCAATTACTCAGATTTGTTTTAATCCCCTCAATGGAAATAGTCCTGAACTTAGATTTAAAACAAAACTCACTCTCAGCAATGTTTAATCGTCTGAACAACAAAAAAAGTCACTGCTTTCTTAAATAAGATCATGGCAAATAAAAATTAAGTCCTAATTAAATGCAATTCCATTTGTGGAATCAGCTAATGCAGTGTTTTGCATATAGTAGGTGCTCAATTGATGATACAGTTATTAGCAGTGCTGGAGCTAGATCAAATGCTTCGGGCCTCCCAGTCCCTTTTCCCCAATATCTTATTTTTCCTTATACACCTCTAGCACCCCGTTGTACGCAATTTATCATCCTTGCACTAATCACACTCAAGACTGCAGTTTCCAAGAGCAGGAGAGAGACGAACGCATCAGGAAGGCTTGTGTGCAGTTTGACTGTACATCGTCCTGAAAAGGTACTGGTTTCAAATTATTTAGCATATCAACTACACAGATCCATTACTTTTCTTCTTTTACTGATTTATTGCCAGAGGCCAAATTTAGACCTGAATACTAGTACCAAAATAACAATTTACAAAGTTAAAGTATTCTTGTGTTTGATGAAGTAGAGCTCCAAACCACCCTAATCAGATAGATCTTGGCCATCGATCATCATCAAAGATAATGAAATGCATTGCCTTTTTTGCATATTGGAGTAAAGGACAAATGGTCCAGACCTTCAATGGTTCCCTTCCTGATACATCTCAAACCCAGTGAGAAGAGAGAAGGGAGAGGAGAATCAGATAAAAGACAAGGATAAAACTCAAAAATAAAATGGAAATTTTCCCCACAATTTTTAAAGCCACACAGTACTTTTTCTCTAAACCTTCTTTTGTAATTTGTTTTTTTTTTTTTCTTTGTTTTTCACGAAACAAAAACAAAGCAAAGAAACTTCCATGAGTCACAAACCCTCAGAGGAGAATTCTTCTGCTTCCCCCACACTGCGTTGTGCTGCTCCATGCCCAAATTCAGCTCTGAAATCAATGACTAGAGGACAGGCCAGGAAAGAGCCCCAGGGTTGTATGTAAAGTTTTACCATTTTCTTCTCTCCATAACCAAGATTATTCCTTCTGAGGGTGGGCATCGGAGGCATATGCTTCCTACAGATGCTACGTGAAGAAAATGAAATACATGGCTCCCTGTGCTAGGCTTGGTTGCCTGATCTAAACAAAAGGAGGACACAATTTGGATTTACCTCATTCTCACCCTCCTTGCTGAGGCAGATGTCTTAAGCACTCTATTTTAAGGATTCAAAGCCCATAATATTACTAATAACTCCACAGAGTTGTTTGCATTTCCCATGTTGCATATAAATGTCAGAAGCAATGACTTGCAACCCCCTTTAATCTCATGACAGCTTTATTATCATTGGTTGGCTGAACTTCAAGAAAAGTTATGACAGTGGCGAAGTTCTGCAAACTGCAGCACATATTTTGGTAATTAGGTAAAGGAGGGCGAGCTACATTTAGAATGCACAGCTGAAATTATTTGCTAAACACTTAAGATGCTGAGGTATATCACATTCCTCCCAGGACAGCTTTTGAAGGATGATTTACAAAGCATTTCTTTTACCGTTTTACCCCCTTTTTTTTTCCAGTTAGGCTGTTTCAGCAGCAGCTCTTACTTGAAAATGAATCTTCTGACAATGGAAATATTGTATTTGCAATCTGAGAAAGTGGAAGGAGGGAGTGGCCTGCGAGGCTGTGTTTTTCATTTTCTCCTGTTTTGAACTTACCTTTCTCAAATGACGGCATCTCTCTCACAAATGCTTTAGCATTGAACATTGAAGCTGATTTTTTTCACAGTTCTGGAATCAGTCCAAGGTTATCCAATCTTGGAAAAAGATGATATAAACTGCCTGAAATGCATTTTCATCCCACCCAAACAAAATCATTTGTCTTTTTTCAAAACTTAGTTATCGGTAAAGTTCACGCTAACAATTATCTAATAACGTTGCTGTTTATTATACCTTGTTAAAAGGTCATATACTTCAACAATTTCTTAAAGGAATTGTTTTTCCAGTATGGTAATAGATTTCAATGAAAAACTTCTTCATTCAATTTCCTTTATAACCAAAATTGTGGATAGGAAGAGAGGATAGAATCTGTAACTGAAAATAATCCAGATATTGCTTAAGTGCATAAATTTAGTCTAATTAATGCTCAATTTTATTCCTAAAGTTAGCCTGTCCAGACTCATAGTTAATAAAACCTATTTATCAATTGCTAAAACCTCCAATTTTTGTTTTGATCTGAAACTCAAACTATTTTGATCTAATCCCATAGCTTTCTCAAAAGTTAATTTGAGTATCTTTTAACAAGTTGACAGAAATTCTTAGTTTCTACAGGAAAAAAATGTGTTTGTTGTAAACCGGAGGAGAAACTACCAATTCTATTTCCACTATCCCCTCTGTTGTGAGGCACTGTGCCCCACGCTATGAGGAATACAAAGCAAAATTCTGTCATTCTCATTCTCCTCTGCTCTCCCAAACTATGTAACCTGCACCTCGACCGAAAATAGATTTAAAGACTTAAAAAACATATAAAACAAAGTAAAATAAAATAAATTAAAAGTACATAAAAAGATGAAGCCAAGGAAAAGAACTTGAAATGAGGAGCTCATAAAATGTTTGCCATTATCCAATACAATTTCTAAAAGTTGGCTGCATACTGACTTTAAGCAGGATGAAAACACTTTGGTTGGTTACATGATTGGATTTTCAGTGTTTCTAGAAAGAGCAAAGCCAAATAGAGGCATACCTCAAAGTCATTATGGGTTCAGTTCCAGACCACCGCAATAAAGCGAGTCACACAAATTTTCTGGTTTCCCAGTGCATATGAAAGATATGTTTACACTATACCGTAGTCTATTAAGTATGCAATAGCATTATGTCTAAGAAAACAATGTACATACCTTAATTAAAAAATGCTTTATTGCTAAAAAATGCTAACCATCATCTGAGCCTTCAGAGAGTCATAATCTTTTTTGCTGGTGGAGGGTCTTGTAAAAAACGCAATTATCTGCGAAGCGCAATAGAGTGAAGCGCAATATAATGAGGTATGTCTGTACTGGGGAAGTACATTCATCCCCAATCATAGAATGAGAAGAAAATTTCTTTCAAAGACAGGAGACTGTGTAATATTATGCGATAAACAGTGCCATTTACCACATAGTTAGCAGCACTAAAAACTTCATAGATTTGTCATACTTGTCTTTTCTTTAGTCCCATGGCTTCCTACCAAGAGCCAAGTCAGGAAATGCCATCCTACAAGTGAGCTAGCATGATTTTGGATAGCCTAGCTTAATTCAGGAGCATATTGTTTACTCTCTAAAACAATACATGTACTGTATACCTTTCAAATGAACTTATATCAATATTATTTCTTTTAGTTGTGCTTTGTTAGATATTGGCAAGCGCTAAATGCAAAATTATACTTCGGACAAGAATCTAGACTATAGCTAGTCTCTGTTGCAGTATAGTACAGGTTCTTATAGCCTAACATTCAGAATTCCAAGAGATTTGATCTCATCTTTGCTTCATCTTAAGTAGGTATGTTCTAGAATACTAAGGGTTTCCCTATTGTCCATATTCAAGTTTACCCTTTACAAGATTACCAATAAAGACAGAGCGGGGAGAGACAGAGCTGAAATATTATCTGCTTTGCATGAAAAAGAAAAAAGATCAGGAGAAAATTTGATACTTATACCACTTTTACTTTAACTATTACATGAATAGCCAGTCCTGGTGGTCTAGTGGTTAAGATTTGGGACTCTCACCACCATGGAATGGGTTTATTTCCTGGTCAGGGAACCACATCACCTGTCTATTGGTTGTCATACTGTGGAGGCTGCATGTTGCTGTGATGCTGAAAGCTATGCCACCAGTATTTCAAATACCAGCAGGGTCACCCATGGTGGACAGGTTTCAGCGGAGCTTCCAGACTAAGACAGTCTAGGAAGAAGGACCTGGCCACCCACTTCTGACAAAATTAGCCATGAAAACCCTATGAATAGCAGTGAAGCATTGTCTGATATAACACCAGAAGGTGAGAGGATGGCGCAAAAAGACCCAGCAGGCTTCTGCTCTGCTGTCCACAGGGTCACTAGGAGTCGGAATTGATTCAATGTCACTAAAAACAACAAATTATATGGATAACAAGTATTCGAATAAAAATTTTTGTAATATTTACATGTGCCAAATAAAACTTGTCTTATAAAATATATACATGGAAAATTATAATTTTGCCTTCCATTTTCTGAAACATGGTTAAAATAATTTTCTACACACCACACTTCATTTAAATAAAATGAGCTTTGTCAGCAATTTGTATTTTTTATTATTTGGCTTTCAAAATAAAGATTAGCATAACTTAAATGCAATAAATATTGATTTAAAATTTATATCAAAAGTAAACATGGTACAAGCTCTGCACATTTGATTTCTCTGAAAACCATTTATCTAAAGCTTAATCCAGTATTTGTTTTGTTATTACAACCCATTAGCTATCCAATACTTTTAAATTAGAAGTCAGAACTAACATGAAAACCCTTCTTGGAAGTTAGAGGGTCCTAGAAAATTACAAGAATAAGTGTGGTAAGTAATTTAAATGCTGAGATATAACCTTGAAAAAGGAGTACTTGTTAGGAAATGACATCACCAAGATGGCGACATAGGTCATTCCTGACTTTGCTTCCCTCACAAGAAGAACAACTAACAACTTTTCAAGAACAAGACACAACTGACAGGATCCTAGAACACGAGGGTGAGGCTAAAGCACCCCCCTGCACCATAGAGACCAAGATAGACTGCCTTAGAAGGTAAGAGAAGTGGCCACAGGGTGACTAATTGCCCCTCCCTCAGGCGGGTGCAGCATCACGCGGAGATGTCTCCTCTGAGCCTCTGGCTCCTCCAGTGGGAAGAAAACCCAGGGGGGACAACCAGCTTGCCCCAGCATTGTGGGTCACGTTTCGGGAGCCACTACTCTGATCTTGCCCCATGAGGGTTGCAGGGGAATCGGACTGTGGAGGAGAAGGGGGAGGGGCTTGAAACAATCAGCACAGGGATCTTGGCAGACTGCGTTTAAGTAACAATCCTAATCAGCGGCTTTGCTCACATGCAGAACCAAGTCGGTGGCACATTCTGACCATGGAAGTGGTGAAGTGCAGATCAGCTTGATTCGAATGCTCAAAGGGAAGAGTTTTGACAGCCCTAGAACCTAGTTTGTCCACGCCCAGTCAAGGAGCTGACTCATAGCCCCACCCGCTGTAGAGAGTGTCTCCTGGCCACATCTGACCAGAATGGCCAGCAGGAACACCTGGAAGCTGTGTGGCCCAGTGGCACTCCAGCAGAGAGGCAAACAGGCAAAGTTGATTGCCCCCAGAGCAAAGCCAGTACCAGGGGTGGAGGATTCCTGTGCTATGCACAGGCAAGGGGATTAATTCATAGCCAAGGTTGAGAGTAGTTCCTGGCCCCTCCTAACCAGAGAGCCTGTTTGGGAAATTGAGAGCTGACTGGAGGGGCCCCTCCCCTTCCCACCCAGGTGGGGAGTTGAGACATAGCTCCACCCACTCACTGTGACTCTCAGCCCCCTCTGACCAGAAGGGCTGGAAAGAATACCTGCAAGCTGTGCAGCTCAGGAGTGCTTGAACTGAGAGAAGGGCAGGCAGAGCCAATAGTTTACACATCAAAGCCAGTGGCCCTTAGGGCATGGGTTGGCTTGAGTTAAGATCCAACAGCCCTGCTTACAGTGGCATCTGAACAGAAAGCACAACCTTTGGCTTTCCCCATCTGCAAAGCAAAACCGGTAGCTTCATCTGACAGGGAATTCAATGCTTGCACTTGCCCAATTCAGGTCCCCAAACAGTGAGTCATGCAGGGTTTGGGTCCCATCTGCTGCCTTGTCAGGGTGGGGAAGCTAATTTATAGCCCCATCTACAACTGAATATAGTACCTAGTCCCAACCACCTAGTAAACCTGACCAGAGAATCTAGGCAACTGTGAAGCCCATTCTACAGCCTTACTTAGGTAGGAAACTAAGCCAGCAGTCCTATCCAACTATTCTCAGCCAGTGGCACAATCCCCCATCCCTGATCTCAGAGCTCAAACTGTTGCCTTGCCCAAAAATAGACCATAATAGCAGGCTCCAACTGCTGAAGGACATTACCAGCAGACACATCTAGAAACCCAAACTGAGCTGACTGCTGAAGATACATCTCTGCCAATGCAAACCTGTAAATCTGGAAGAAGAACCCAATTACTCAAATGCACAGATACCAATGTAAGGAATCAAGGATCACAACAAACCAGGTACATGTGACACCACCAAAGGAAATTAATAACACTAATAATTGATCTTAAAAAAAATGGAGATCTATGAACTGTCAGACAAAGAATTCAGAACAATACTTTTAAGAAGTTTAATGAACTACAAGAACACACAGACAGACAATAAAACAAAATTAGGTAAACTATGCATGAGAAAAATGAGAAGATTGACAGAGTAATAGAGACCATCAAAAAACAAACAAAAATCCTAAAAGTGGAAAATACAATAACTGAACTGAAGAATTCAATCAAGAGTTGACCATGCAGAAGAAAGAATCAGTGACCTGGAGGATAGGACATTAGAAATTATCTAGTCAGATGAGCAAAAAGAAACAAGAATAAAAAGTAGAGAGGAAAGCCCATGAGACTAATGGGAAAAAATGCAAAGAAACAATATTTGCATGATGGGAATTCCAGAAGGAGAAGAGGAAGAAAAAGGTGCAGAAAGCACATTTAAAACAATAATGGCTAAACACTTCTCTAACCTGGGGATAGAAATGGACATCCAGATCCATGAGGCCCAATGGACTCCAAATAGGTTGGACCTGAATAGGATTACACAGAGACACATTATAATTAAATTGTTGAAACTAAAAGACAAAGAAAGAAATTTAAAAGAAGTAAGAGAAAAGAGAGAAGTTACAAACAAGGGAACCCTCATAAGACTATCCAAGGATGTCTCAATTGGGATGACATATTCAAAATATTGAAAGAGGGAGCTGGCCTGGTGGTACAGTGGCTGAGTTTGTGCTTGGCAGCCCGGGGTTTGTGGGTTCGGATCCCCAGGGCCCACCGACGCACTGCTTGTCAGCCATACCATGGCATCGTCCCATATAAAGTGGAGGAAGATGGGCACGGATGTTAGCCCAGGGCCAGTCTTTCTCAGCAAAAAGAGGAAGATTGGCAATGGATGTTAGCTCAGGGCTGGTCTTCCTCACAAAATATATATATATATTTTGAAAGAAAAAAACTGTCCACCAAGAATACCATACTTGGTGAAGTTGTCCTTCAGAAATGAAGGAGGGATAAAGACTTTCCCAAACAAACAAAAGCTGAGGGAATTCATTACCAATAGACCTGCCTTACAAAAAATGTTAAAGGGTGTTCTTTGAGTGGAAGTAAAAGGACACTACTCGACATCACAAAAACATGAAAAGGGAATGTAAAAATCACTAGTCAAAGTTAGATTCTGTAATTTGGTAATGATGGTGCATCATTACCTACAACTCTACTTTAAAAGTTAAAAACATAAATACAGTAAAAATAACCATAACTACAATAATCTATTAATTACGCAACATAAAAAAATCTGTAAATTATAACAGCAATAACCTAAAAGGTGAAGAAGAGGAGGAATAAAAGTGCATGGTTTTGGAATTCTACTGGAGCCTCATTATCAGCTTAAAATAAGGAGTTATAACATTAAGAAATTTTATGTAAGTCTCATGGTAACACAAGAGGAAAAACCTGTAGCAATTACACAAAAGAATATGATAAAAAGTCAAAGCATACTGATATCAAAAAACATCAAAATGTGAACAAAGACAGCAGGATCAAAACAAGGAACAGTGGATCTACAACCAGAACACAATTAACAAAAGGGCAATAGTAACTCATTACCTACCAATAACTACTTTAATCATAAACAGATTAAATTCTCCAAGCAAATGACATAAAATGTCTAAATGGATTAAAAAAACAAGATCCAGCTATGTACTGCCCAAAAGAGATTCACTTTAGTCTTAAAGACACACATAAGCTGAAAGTGAAGGAATGGAAAAACTTATTTCAAGCAAATGGTAACGCCCCCCCCCAAAAAAGCGGGAACAGCTATAGTTATATCAGACAAAATAGACTTTAAATTAAAAATGGTAAAAAGAGACAAGGTTATTACAGAATGATAAAGGAATCATCCATCAAGAAGATATAACAACGACAAATATTTATGCACCCAACATTGGAGCACGTAAAAATATAGAGCAAAAATGAACAGAGCTAAAAGGAGTAATAAACAGTAGCATAATGATAGTTGAGGACTTTAATACTCCACCCTCAACAATGGATAGATCATCTAGACAGAGAATCAATAAGGAAACAGAGGATTTGAACAACACTACAGACCAAATGGACCTAACAGACATATACAGAACATTCTACCCAACAGCAGCAGAACACATATTCTTCTCAAGTGCAGATGGAACATTTTCTAAGGCAGACAGACCATATGTTAGACCACAAAACAAGTCTTAGCAAATTCAAGAAGATTGAAATCATACCAAGTATCTTCTCTGACCACAATGGTATGAAAGTAGAAATCAATAACAAGGGGAAAATTTGAAAATTTATGGACACATGGAAATTAAACAATATTTTCCTGAACAACAAATGGATCAAAGAAGAAATTAAAGGGGAAATAAAAAAGTTTCTTGAGACAAACAAAAAAGGAAACACAACATATGAGAACTTATGGGATGCAGCAAAAGCAGTTCTAAGAGGGAAGTTTGTAGCAATAAATGCTTATGTTAAGAAGCAAGAAAGATCTCAAATAATCTAATTCGATGCCTTGAGGAACTAGAAGAAGAACAAACCAAGCCCAAAGTTGGCAGAAGAAATAAAATAATAAAGATTAGCATAGAAATAAATGTAGTAGAGAACAGAAAAACAATAGAAAAGATTAGCCAAACTAAGAGTTGGCTCTTTGAAAAGATAAACAAAATTGACAAACCCTCTATAACCAAGAAAAAAAGGGAGATGATACAAATCAACAAAATTATAAATGAAGAAGGAGACATTACAACTGATACCACAGAGGGAACATAAGAGGCTACTGTGAACAACTATGTGCCAAAAAACTGGACAACCTAGAAGAACTGGAAAAATTTTTAGAAACATACAACTTACCAAGACTGAATCAGAATGAAGTAGAAAATCTGAGTAGACCAATTACTAGTAAGAACACTGAGTCAATAACCAAAAATATCCCAGGATGAGATAACTTCAATGGTTAATTTTACCAAACATTTAAAGAATTAACACCAATCCTTCTCAAACTCCTCCAAAAAATTGAGGAGGAGGGAACACACTCAAACTCATTTTATGAGGCCAGCATTGTCCTGACACCAAAACCAGAAAAGGACACTACTAGAAAAAAACTACAGGCCAATATTCCTGATAAATACAGATGCAAAAATTCTCAATAAAATACTAGCAAACCAAATTAAGTAGCACATTAAAAGGATCATTCATCATGATAAAGTGGGATTTATCCTCAGGATGCAAGGATGGTTCAACATGCCAATCAATCAATGTGATAATTCAAAGAATGAAGAAAAGGAATCATATTATCATCCTAATAGATGCAGAAACAGCATTTGACAAAATTCAACATCCATTCATGATAAAATCTCTTGAGAAATTAGGCATAGAAGGAACATATCTCAACACAAAAAAGACCATATATAACAAGCCCACAGCTAACATCATACTCAATGGTGAAAAGTTGAAAGCATTTTCCCCTAAGATTAGAAATAAGACAAGGGTGTCCACTCTCACCACTCCCATTCAATATAGTACTGGGAGTCCTAGCTAGAGCCATCAGGCAAGAAAAAGAAATAAAAGATATCAGAATCAAAAAGAAAGAGGTAAAATTGTCTCTATTTGGAGATGACGTGATTTTACATATAGAAAATCCTAGCTTCAACCAAAAAACTGTTAGATCTAATCAATGAATTCAGTAAAGTTGCAGGATACAAAGTAACATACAAAAAAATCGGTAGCATTTCAGTACATTAACAATAACTTTTTCTGAAAAAGAAATAAAGAAATTGATCCCATTTACAATAGCATCAAAAACAATAAAATACTTAAGAATAAAGTTAATCCAGGAGGTGAAAGATCTCTACTCTGAATATTACAAGACATTGATGAAAGAAATTAAAGAAGACACAAATGATTGGAAAGATATCCCATGTTGATGGACTAGAAGAATTAATATTGTTAAAATGTCAGCACTACCAAAAGCCATTCAATGCAATCCCTATCAAAATTCCCATGTCATTTTTTACAAAAGTAGAAAAAACACTCTTAAAATTTATATGGAGCCAGCCCTGATGGCCTAGTGGTTAAAATTCAGTGCACTCCACTTTGGCAGCCTGGGTTCAGTTTCTGGGTGCAGAACCATACCACTAGTCTGTCAGTAGCCATGCTATGGCAGTGGCTCACATAGAAGAATTAGAATGACTTAAAACTAGAATGTGCAACCATGTACTGGGGCTTTGGGAAGGAAAAGAAAAGATAGAGGAAGATTGGAAACAGATGTTAGCTCAGGGCAAATCTTTCCCAGCAAAAAAAAAAAAATTATATGGAACCAGAAAAGACCCTGAACAGCCAAAGAAATCCTGAGAAAGAAGAACAAAGCAGGAAGCATCACAATCCCTGATTTCAAGCTAGACTATAAAACTATATGTCATCCAAACACTATGGTACTGACATAAAAACAGACAAATTGATCAATGAAACAGAATCAAGAGGCCAGAAATAAACCCTTGCATATATTGTCAAGTAATATTTGACAAGGGAACCAAGAAATCTCAATGGAGAAAAGATAGTCTTTTCAATAAATGGTGTTTGGATAATTGGATATTCACATGTCAAAGAATGAAACTGGACCCCTATATTACATCATTCACAAAAATTGACTTGAAATAGATTAAAGACTTAAATGTAAGACCTGAAACCATGAAAGTTCTAGAAGAAAACAGAGGAATAAAGCTCCTTGACATGGGCCTTGGAAATGATTTTTTGGATATGATACTTAACGAACAAGCAGCAAAATAAAAAATAAACAAGTGGGCATCAAACTAGCTGTACAGCAAAATAACCCCACAAAAACCCATTAACAAAGTGAAAAAACAACTTACAGAATAGGAAAATTTACTTACAAACCATATATCTGATAAGGGGTTAATATCCAAACTATATAAAGAACTCATACAACTCAATAGCAAAAAAATCCAATTAAAAACTGGACAAAGGATCTGAATAGACATTTTTCCAAAGAAGATATATGAAAGGCGAACAGGTATATGAAAAAATGCTCAACATCATTAGTCATTAGGAAAATGTAAATTAAAACTACAATGAGATATCACCTCACACCTGTCAGAATGGGCATCATCAAAAAGACAAGAGATAACCAATGCTGGCATGATAGTCAATAAAAGGGAATGCTTGTGCACTGCTGGTAGAATTTTAAATTGATGCAGCCACTGTGGGAAACAGTATAGAGGGTCCTCAAAAAATTAAAAATAGAACTACAGTATCTACAGTATGATACAGCGATTCCACTTCTGGGAATACATCCAAAGGCAATGAAAATGCTGACTCAGAAAGATATCTGCTTTCCCATGTTCATAGCAGCATGATTTACAATAGCCAAGACATAGAAACAACCTAATTGCCCACTGGTGGATGAATGGATAAAGAAGTTGTGGTATATATATACACAATGAATATTATTCAGCGATAAAAAATGAGGAAATCCTACCATCTGCAATAATATGGATGGACCTTGAAGGCATTATATTAAGTGAAATAAGTCTGACAGAGAAAGACAAATACTTTATCATCTTATTTATGACAAGAAATTTTCACATATTGATGTATATGGGTAACTATTTGGGTTCAAAATTGATTCAGCTTGAACTAAAAAGCCTGACTTATGGCCTATCCAACATATCTTGTACATCTGCTTAACCATTAAAGAATGCACTCTCTTAAGAGAAGAATGCATACTTCCCCTCCTATGCCCTGTTGGTAACACCCTATTGGTAATGCCCAGATTAGTTCCTTTCCTGACATCAGGGTCATGTTGACCTGCTAACTTGCAACTAAATGCCTCTTTGAAATTTTGATGAAAATGTGTCCTGGGTGTGTTTAATGTATGTTCTTTGTTCTAAAAAGGTATATGACTGTACCCAAAATCACGGTTCTCTTGAATGCTTTCTAAGGCATTCCCAGGTTATAATCCTCACTCTGGCTCAAGTAAACTCACCTTATTTCCCCTATCTATAGAATGGTTATTGCTTATTTTGCATCGACAGTTATATGTGGAATAAAAAAACCCAAGCAACCAAACTCATGGAAAAAGAGATCAGACATATGTTTACCAGAAGTGGAGGGTGTAGAAGAGAAAATTAGAGGAAGGTGGTCAAAAATTACAAACTTCCAGTTATAAGATAAATAAGTACTAGGGATGTAATATACAACATGACGACTAGTTAACACTGCTGTATGATATATAGGAAAGTTGTTAAGAGAGTAAATCCTAAGAGTTCTCATCACAGGAGAAAATGTTTTTTTCTTTTCTACCTTCTTTTCTTTATATTGTATCTATACAAGATGATGGATTTTAGCTGGACCTATTGCAATAATTATTTCACAATATACGTCAATCAAACCATCATGCTGTACACCTTAAATTTATACAGCAATATATGTCATTTATTTCTCAATAAAGCAAAAATGGACTTGTGATTTTATATCACTCAAGTCACTTGGAGCAAGTAAGTGTTGGCAACATCCGTTTAATTTAACTGTATGTATTTTAAAATGCTATGATCTATTTTACAAAAGCGACTATTTTATCACATGTGATATCACTAGCTTTTTAATTTCTTATTATAGAAATTTAGCTATGTGACTCACAATGTTTTCTATAGTTATAAACAATTAAATGTCAACTCTCCTACTATATTCAACTAACTAATGAATCAATCACCCAGCCATGCAAAAGTTTGTCGGGGATTGGAATTGGCCACCTCAAGATGTGTCTCTTTTATTAGTGCTCAGAGGTCCCTGTATAATTGGAGCTAAAATAAAAGGGTTTCAATTCATTACTAAAATAAAGCTTAAGGACCATTCCATAGTCCTTATTAAAAATAAAACCCTATTAAAACTCTCAGGTACAGATAATAAAATGCTTTGCAGTTTTGACTCACAGATATCATTGGCATTTGATAAGTAAAAAAAAGAAAATGAAAAGGCAGTTCATGGTTTTCAAACTATACTTCCCAGAATTTCTGGTAAGTGATTCAAGTGTTCTATAAATATTGAGTTCAAATTTCATTATAAAATATTTATTTTATATATAAATTATATTTTATTAAATATATATAAAATATACATTATAAAAATATACTTTCAAATAAACAAAAAAATGGATAAATACAAAAAAATGTTCAATATATAAGAACCACAATTTAAAAAGAAAATCTACACTATACTGAAATATGCTCTATACCAATGTGGGGGATCAGAATTGGCCACCTCAAAATGTGTCTCTCTCTACCTTGCTCTGAAGGAGGCTTAGACCTTCACCACCCCCCCCAAATGTCTAAAGGGATTTGGGATGGAAAGCCTGTCCCCAGGAAGGGCCATCACCTTGGATAACTATCAATAGACTGGGAGGGTCTTTGCTATCCCCATTCTTATCAAAGTTCTGTTTACCAAACATTTACATTTGTAAAGGAAGTCTCCATTTGTAAAGGTATCTCCTTCTCTGTACTGGGAAGAGGGGTGCATGACCTCATCTCTAGAAACTTGTCAGTATGGAAGGCGAGGCCTTAAATCTGCATAATAACCTTACTGTGCTTTTCTGGTAATCTCTCATAACTGACCCAACCCCCAATATCCTCGTTTGTCTATTTAAGAGGAGAACCTCCACCATTTTGTCGAGAGATCCTGTTTCCCCAGGTCTCTCCCATGTATACATGTTATAAAGCTTTGTTTGATGTTCTCCTGCTATTCGGCCTCATGTCAGTTTAATTTGTCACGCAGCCAGAAATGACCCAGAGTGGGGAGAGGATGCTCTTTCTCCCCTTCAACCTCATAAAGAATCTACTGAATCCACAGCACATTCACGTTTCTGCATTTTTGGAGTAGGCACTGGTAAACAAGCTGCCAGACACTCGAGGATAACTTTTTTCACAACCTGGTAAGAGGAAAATGGCATACAGCAAAACTGTTGAGTATCATGTAAACAAAGGTTCGTTTACATTGTATCCTTCAAGTACTAAACACAAGGGACATGAAATAGAACAAACCTAGCATTGTTATCAAGGGGCTTTCAGTTTAGTAGGAAGACAGTGATTCAAGCAGACCAGCCTCAGTGAAGAAGATAAAATGAAAGTTTGGCAGCCAATGTTGTTTGCCTATACTCTAGCCATTGTTTCTTACTGTGGTATAATAAGAAATATGTTTGTTCTTTGTCCCCAGTTTCTGGCACAGAGCTCCTCAAACCTTTGGAATTTGCTAAGCGTTAGGAATGTCCTTTGTTATTCATAAGGGACCCCTTTTGAGGACATTTGAGTTTATAGTAATAAAGTGACAGGGTGGGACTCCTAGACACAGCCTCAGGATGGGGCTGCTCATCAGAAAGACCAAGTGATTAGTGGTCTGGAACTTTCTGCCCCACTCACCAATTTTTGTGAAAGGGAAAGGGAGCTAGAGTTTAAGCTCCATAAAAATTCTTGAACAACAAGATTTGATGAGCTTCTGGGTTAGTGAATGCATCCACATGCCAGCAGGGTGACACACCTCAATTCCACAGGGATAGAAGCTCCTGTGCTTGGGGACCCTTCAGGAGTTTTCCCTATGCACCTCTTCATTTGGCTATTTATTTGCATCCTTTATACCCTTTAAAATAAACTGGTCAGTGTAAATGTTTCTCTGAGCTTTGTGAGACATTCTAGCAAATTATTGAACCCAAGCAGGGAGTCGTGGGAACCTGCTTTATAGCTGGTAGGTCAGAAATACAAGTGACAACCTGGACTTGTGATTGGTGTCTGAAATGAGGGCACTCTTGCATGACTGAGCCCTTGACCTGTGGAATCTGATGCCATCTCCAGGTAGATAGTGTCAGAATTGAGTTAAATTTGTAAGATACTCCGTTAGTGTCCATTGAGAATTAGAGAATTGCTTGGTGGTGTTGGAAAACACTCCAGACTTACCCTACTATAACATTCTTTCTAAGCTTTCTGATTTTGTTCAGATATAGGGCAGCCATCTGTTTCATGGGTCCCTCTGCCACTCCAGGGGTAGGATGTAAATTAACCTAAGCCAATCAGGATAATTCCATTCAACTTGACAATTCTAGTATAGTTTTGGATGTGATACAAACCAGGCCAATGAGCTATTAGAAACATGTGCTGGGAAAATTTTAATTCTAAAAAGGTGTGCCAACTTAATATTCATCCTATTTTGAAAGTTCTCACTTGAGTTTGAGATGCTAAAATCTGGACCAGCTATCTGTGCTTCTAGAACTGACCTCCCAGAAACACCTCATGTTGAAGATATTTTCAATCTCCCTTACCTCACATGACAAATCACTGTGATAAAAATAAGTTGCTCTTAATGACCTTATTTAAAGATAGATTTGCATGTACACACTCACAAAATCAATGAAATTATTCTTTTAGTGGAAAATTAAGAAATTCTGACAGGCAATGGAGGAGATATTTAAGAGATTCTATAATACCAGCACACAAATGGCCTTCTCATGGAGTTGAGTCAAAGTATCTTTTTTATTTTTTGATAATTTTCCCTAAGTTCTCTTCATTTTCTTCCATGCATGACCTTTTCTATACCCTGGATTCTATCCTTCCCTGTCTTTCTCCATGCTCATACAAGGACATTATTTACACATATAAAATGATTATGGATGTAAAGTTTTTTTAAAAATCATTGTAATTATCAAAATGGGATCATATATTCAATTCCCTGTGACTTCTTTTTCTAAATTAACAACTTGTACATACCTATAAGTCATTAGATATCTATATAAAGGGCTGCAAAATATTCTATGGTGGGTATACAACAATTTGTTCAGCAGTTTTCCTATTGACGATTATTGAAAACATTCCCTTTTCCCTCCACTTCTAACACTCTAACACGGTGACAGTAAAATCTTTTGTTTATATACTTGTGTGTCACTTATACTTCTGTAGAATGGACTCCTAAAGATGAAATTGCTGTGTAAAAGGTAGGGGATATACATATTTTTTCTCCTTTTTAGATGAAGATTTCCCCTTGTTGGAAAAAGAAATATTTTTTTATTTTCTAATCCCACCAAAAACTTTTCCTCTTGTAGAGAGTTGAATAAAATATATTCTAGTGTATTTACATGTGTCTAGTTGACCATAGAATATATGTTATGTGACTACTTACCAAACGGACTACTATCTTCCTGAGATTACCCTGTTGAATTTCATTTCACTTGATCATTTGCAGAGTTCAACAAAAGATAGAAAGAAAAACTGAGTTTACAATATTGTATTTCGAGTTCTCCCGTTCTGGAATTGCACTGCGTTACATATCTCAGTACTAAATTATTTTGCAATCACTACTTGGCTTTAGTGAACCCACAACACATAGTTCAAGTTCTTTATTGTCATTTTATGTTAAAACAAGCTGACCTCAAATCTTCCTGGTATTTAATCGTTTCTCCCAGTTTACAAAAGAGGCAAAATGAAGAAGTACTTGCTGATGATAAATAGTTTGGTTTCTTTTTTCCGTCTCTTCAGTTTAAAAGTCAGCACTTAGAACCAGCAGTGCACTCTTATGAAGCATCTATTCTTCTGAAGAGACAAATGTGAAACAGCAGCCAGACCAGCTGTGGAATTGGCAGTGTTTCCAAAATAGGTTGCTTTGGTAAAACAGGAGGACATAAGGATAGTTAGACTGGAGTCCAGGGAAGCCTTTTGTTTATTAGTTTATTTCTTCTGTATTAGTGCTGGAGCTTCAGCGTAGCAGACACATAATTACAGTTGGCATTCGCCAAGATACCATTGGCAAAGGGGCTACGATGGAGCATCTCTACTTTCTGTCCAGAAGCAGCCATGTTGGCAGGCTACCACATAGAGGGTTGCCTGCCTCTTCTATCCACCCTTATGACAAAGAGATCAGTCATCTGTCAGTCTGGCACCTTTCACAAGCACAAAATCCATGCAAAAATCAGAAATTGAGAAGGATCTTCACTGGAAAGGGATTGTGTGTAGCGGTAATTTGGGAAGATGAGACTTCTAGAAGATATGGAGTGCAGCACAGTGTGGAAAATTGAAGTGACACGGTTGTTGAGAGTGCTCATGACTAATGCTGAAGTGACTTATGATACGTTAAAATGAAATACATGCTCGAGCCATATGAACAAAGTTAACAAAAAATGGAATAAGCACTTCACTCCTAGCACTGTGCGGTCCAGTCTGTCCTTATCTTTACAGCCGATACATCTCAATGAAATGGTGGCTAAAAGTAAATCTGCCTGATAACAGAATATCTTGGAATATGAAAGGGGAATCATTTACTACATAATGCCCTGTTGAGCATAATGGGCAAAGGAATATTAACCCTAATATTTTTAATATTGATTTAGCTGTCAGAGAGTTCTGAATTATAGGAAAAACTTTGCAGTTATCTATTCAAAACCTCTCTTTTTTAAAATCTCTCTTTTTTAAAAATACCTGTAAAATTCAAATACTCCTTAAAATTACAAGGATAAAATATAATGATTCAAATACTATCTAATAGGTATTTATAGGTGATCTAAATTCATTCTGATATTTCTATGCAATGTGTTACATAGAATATAAAAAGCCAGTTTTTAACAGGAGATCCAGGTCAAGGCAAAGTTTTATGTTTTATGCAGGAAACAGTAGAGGGTAGCAATTCAGATATCAGAGTTTGGAGTGAGTTAATCTTAGTTAAAATCCCACTTTCATCATTTATTTTCCGTGGAACTTTAAACAAGTACCCTTTCTGTGCCCCGATTTCCTCATCTGCAGAAAGTGGTTGAGAATAATTATAACATCTGCATTAGAGATTGTTACAAAGCTATAAAACTTAATCAATGTCAAATCTGAGAACAAGATCTGGGGCATAACAGGTGCCCAGTGACTATTAGCAAATATTGTTTGACAATTTGTCTTCACCAGGCCCAGTCTCCCTCTTATCTTCCATTCCCTGTTGCTTAAATACTTGATTATCTTGTATCGCCATCAACATCTGTAGGGAAGAAAGGTCAAGAAAGACTCTATTCTTCTCTTAGAATTTAAGTCGCTGTGTTACCTCTCTCAGTGCTATTTAACTCTTAAGGGTTTTTTTTCTACCTCTAATTGTGCAATTAAGGATTTGCCATCTGTCACAGATATGGCAGCAGCACTGAATGAGCTGGGCAGGTATTTTAGGCCCAAAGCAGTGAATTCGTATCACAGAATAGATAGTCCTACTTCACTAATTCCACCTACACGTACGACCTGCCTGGTCCACTCTCACGGGAGAGTAAAGCAGATATTAAAGGCTTAAAAATGAGGATTGGTGTGTGTTTTTCAAGAAGAAATTTTTTATATGTTTGACAATAGAAGATTTTAAATTTGTGCTCCTTTAATTTTTTCACATCATTTTTATTCTCTATAGAGGTTTTCACTGTTATACCTCCCTTTTTCTCCAGCTTTCTAAGAGATTTAGAGAAAATAAAAACCAAAAACTTAGTTCACTGAAATATTACCAAAAGCAACAACTTTCTTTCATAATACAATTAACCTATCTTCCCCTGCCCCCATTTTTGGTTAAATTTACTCGCTCTTGTCTGCCTACATCTACATGGTCACATGCAGTAGCCGCTTAGCCATATGTGGCTACTGAGTCCTTGAAATATGGGTAGTACAAATTGAGATATCTCTAAGAGTAAAATACACACCACATTTCACAGACTTAGTTTGAAAGAAAGGATGTAAAATATATCACTAATAATTTTTATATTGATAACACATTGAACATATTTAGTTTGGGTTAAATAAAGTATATTATAAAATTAATTTCATCTGTATATCTTTACTTTTTTTAATGTGGCTGATAGAAAATTGAAAATTTTATATGTGTCTTGCATTTGTGGCTTCCATTTATTTCTATTGAACAGTGCTGTTCTAGACTGATAGAAGGGAAGCACTGAAGATGTCAAAAAAAATCCCACATTAAATAGAATTTTAGAAATAAAAATTTAGAAGAGAAATTTGATTCCAAAATTCCATTTCTAAATGTAATGGAGTATTTCTCTTGTTAAGAACAACTATGGAAACCAGACTTATTACCCTCCCTCCAAAAAAAGTTGTTTGAAGATATGAGAGTTACTGAGGCAACTCGCACTTGAGAGAGAGAATTCCAGGAGGAAGGCAATGCAGAGATGTGAGCTGAAATAAAAGACATAGAGAACCCAGGGGCTTCTGCTGGGAGACAGAAAAGCCAACAGAGCTTCTGATAATCTTAAAGGGATGGGAAGACAAAAATTGGAGTTTAGGACTTCCAAGCATCTAGGATTTGAGGTTCAAGATCTTGGAGAGGAGGAAATGACAAAGGAGTGAGCCCATCACTAACGGATTTTCACTTCAGATATTTGCCAAATTCTTAAACTGTTCAGAAGCAAAAGACTAAGAATTTAATCAAAAAGTGTCTGAAAAGTAGAACCAGGTTTTAGCCATCTCTTGATTCCAAGGAATTAAAACTTTGAGTTTCATGAGCTGCCACGAGGTGCCATAATAGAGACTCCAAGCCCCCCACTGGGATCCCTGGAGGACCAAATGCTATTAAGGAGAAACAGAGTTTGATGGAGTCTTATGAAAACTCTACCCAGTCTTGGTAGATAGAGCCCCCACTCTATCTGTCTGCCAGAGGGGAGTGTATTCTCTGGAGAAAGATAGTACCATTCAGAGACTCTACATTTTTTTCATATACCATGTTAGATATTTGAGTAAAAATTGCTAAGCATTTGAAGAAACAGAACCCAAAGAGGGAAGAGAAAAGATAATCGATAGGCCTACAGATGTCCCGTGCTATGGTCATGATGTGTTCCTCCAAAATGTGTATGTCAAAACCTAAGCCCTAAAGTGTTGGTATTAGGAGGTGGGACCTTTGGAGGTGGTTAGGTCATGAGGGTAGAGCCCTCAGGAATGGGATTAGTGCTTTTATAAAAGAGGCTCCAGAGAGCTCTCTTGCCTCTTCCACCATGTGAGGACACAGCGAGAAGGAGCCCTCTAGGAAGGGGGCCCTCACCAAATGCCGGAACATGCTGGCACCTTGATCTTGGTCTTTCCAGCCTCCAAAACAGTAAGAAAGAAATTTCTGTTATTTATAAGCTACCCAATCTGTGGTATTTTCTTCTAGCAGCCCAAATGGACTAAGCCAAGTCAGTTACTGAAATTATCAGCAAATGGACTCTGATTAATATGTTTAAGAAAATAGATGACAGATATAGAAGTTAAGAATCAAATGGAAACTTTAGAACTAAAAATGCAATTACAGAAATTAAAAAACTCAGTAGATGGGTTTAATTGCAGGAGATAGGATTAGTGAACTCCAAAATAGGCCAGTGGAAAATATCAGGCTCACTCAGAAAGCAAAAATGAGGAAAATATACAAAAGAGGATAAGAGACATATGGGTCTCAATAAAATGTTCCAATAAGAAATATCAACGGAGTCCTGGAAGAGGAGGAGAAAGACAACAGGCAGTAATCATATTTGAACAGTCACTGGCTGAGAATTTTCCAAAACTATCAAAAAGTATTAGACCTCAGAGTCAAGAAGCCCCATAAACCTGACCAGGATAAATAACAAGAAAAATCACATTGGGTACATCATAGTAAAACTTTTGAAAAACAGAGACCAAGGGATAATTTTAAAAGCATGAGGGTTCAGGGTTGGGGGGCAAGAGCTAGTAGCCTACACACTTGCTAGAAGAAGAAAAAATATAACTTGGTAAATTGTGAGGCTGGATGAAAACAGGCATCAAAAGAGTTCTGCAAAACTCATAATTCAACATCCTTGGAAAGGCCGCTGCAGATTAACATATGCCACACACAACCCTCAAACTAATCCACACAGGAAAATGGTCAGTTAGCTGTAACAAATTACAGTAATTACATGGGTCCACAAGATTGTTAGTTTTCTGTAAACTAGGGGGACAATATCTACCAGAAGAAAAGAGCAATAATGAATGGAAATTAAGGAAGATGATCCATTTTTAAAACCATTTCATTAGTCTTTAAAATTGCCATAATTTTGTCTATGTTACCGATGGATAATGTTGGAAAATTCCTTTGAGAGTCGTAGAAGTAGAATGTCTGTTGCGATGTTATGCCCTTACCCCTGTTTAAATGAGGATGATAGACTAGTTAGATTAGCCTTACAAACCGCATCTTAACCTCAATCCCTTATAAACTGAAAAAATTTACCAAATTTACTTTTTCCATTAATATTTGTTCACATCCTCCTCCAACAGTAAAGGAAATAAGAGTACCTATTTGCTGCAGTAAATGAAGAATTACAAACAAAAAAAGATCAAAGCAGAAAGTTTTCTCCATCCAATATCACTGAGACATACCAATAATAGAGAAGAAAAAGAAAAGGCAGGACTTGCGTGACCATATACGTGTATGTTTACCACTGTCCACTAAGTGTATTGGCTTCATCACTGTCCCATGTGCTTTGAGGCCTGAACCATGTGGTCCACTGCAAGGTGAATTCACTTTCTGGTCACCTGACCCCTTCTGATTTTAATAGTCTTCATCTTTCCCTCAGCCATTCATTCATTTATTCATCCACTTATTCTGCAGCTATTGAGCACCCACTCTGTGGCAGGTACTATTCTAGATATGCTACCTAAATGGAATAGACAAGGTAATTGAGTAAAAGACATGGATTGTTAGGTACTGATTAGTGCTATGAAGAAAAATTAGGTAAGGAAGAGGTCATAAATTGATGGGATGCAATTTTAGATAGGGCAGAGATGGGAAGGAAGGTAAATTAAAGACTTGATAGAAGTTAAAGGAGTGGAGAAATTGGGGGCAAGCATTCCAGAGAGTCCATGCACAGGCCATGGCTCAGGAGCAGAGGCTGATATGTTCAAAAACAAGGAGGCCCATGGCACTGGAGCAGAGGAAGCTGAGGGAGTGTAATAGAAGATGTGGTCAGAAAGGTACCTGGAAGCAAGTTCCTAAGGGGCCTTGTTAGTCATTGAAGAACTTTGGCTTTTACTCTGAATGAGATGGGATGTCACTGGAGAGTCTTGTACAGAGAAGTTGTACGACTGATGTTGGATTTTAAAGGATCATTCTGGCTGCTGTGTAAATGACACAGATCAAAGCGGGGCATGAGTGGGAGCAGGGAGACTAGTTAAGAGGCTATTACAATAAGCCAGACACAAAATAATGGCACTTTAGTTTAGAGTGGTACTGACGCAGATGGTAAGAGATCATTGGATTCTGGATATATTTCACCCATAGAGTCAATAGATTTTGCTGATGGATTAGCTATGAGGAAAGAAAGGAGTTAAGGATGATCATAAGGTTTTTGGTTTAAATAGCTGGGGAAAATATAGTAGGCATCTGCTAAGAGGGAGATTTGGGGAAGGGCAGATTTGGAAGCTCTCAGTTTTGAACATCTTAAGTTGGAGATGCTAAATACATATTTAAGTGGTGAATCTTATTCTGTGTGTCCTATGGCAAAGAATAGCTCAGAAGGGAAGGTAATTTAGAAGTCAATACTCCATACTTTTCCATAATTGATTATATAGATTCATAATGTGAGTTATTGGAAGACACTCTCTTGAATTTGGCTGCTCAGCACAGTGTTTTCCCCACCTTCACACAGCGTTAAAATGATCTTTCTACATCAGAAAATAGGTCCAAGTGATCCAACTTGATTAATTATAGAAACTTTTGCTCTGTGACAACATGGTGTGGTCCTATCCAACTCCTTCCTGCTACTGATATATCGGGACTGATATGTTGAGTGAAGAGAAAAAACTCTCTTTCTCTAAATTTACAAATTTAGGATTATGTAAATCTGTAGTTGCCTGTCCCCGTCTTCCCTGACTGCAGGTCATTCTGTAGTAGAAGACGAGAAAGACAATGCACAGCCAGAAGAACTGCTGAGAGACAGAAGGCTCGCTTTGAGGTCCTGTACCAGCCTCGATTTAAACAAGCTTCGCACTAGGACTTCACAGCTACTTGAGCAAAAATTCCTTTTCTCTTCCTTCTTCCGCTCTTCCCCTTCCTTCTTCTCCTACTTCATATTCATCTTTGATTAAACTATTCCGAATTGGGCTTCTCTCATATGCAACCAATACAAGTAGAATATTTTCAAAAACAAAAAAAAATGAGTCTTTAGAGATTTATTCATTTTCACATGTAAAAATGGAGACATATCAAGCTATGACGTTCGTTTTGCTGCTTTTTTGCAGAATTTCTCTGGGGAACAGCAATTAAGATTGTGCATTATAGAAATGAGAACTACTTTTGAAATTAAAATTTATTAAAGATATATTCAGATTCTTCTTAGAGCCATCCAGGTAAGTGGAAGACAAAACTACTAAAGATAAAATTATGTTCCCCCCCATATTCCCAATAAACATTAAAGTTAACTACTTTCATTCTCTATTCTAAATATTTTTTTACAGAAATCTCAAGCCATCTGTGAATTACATGTTCATAATTTTACCAAACTTCTAGAGTCATTCTTTGCTGAAAAGACCAAATCTAGAATTAAAGTGATTATAGAAAGGAGACACACCCAGGGTTCACTGAACCCATAGATTCTACAATTTGCCTTGAATGATTAAGAATTTATTGTATTAACAATCAAAAGCCCAGAAAACATGCCAAAAGAAATTGAGTAAAAATTAAATCAGTAACAGATTCTTAGCTGAACTCTGGATTGCTATTATTATTTCTCAATCTCTAGTGTGCTCCAGTTTATAATTATGTATTGTTTACTGTATCAGCTGGTGGACAACTTACCTTCTAAATTCAATCATTAAGCACATACTTCAAATTCTTTTTATATACGTGTTGGTTATTTTATAAATGTAACAATGGCTTTGAGGTTGGTCCAAAAGCTGCAAAATTTGTTTCATATTCTTCATAAACTGCCAAAAGACACGCCTTTATTTCTATCAGTAAATTCAGTATTCACTAAGTAAATTTTTAAAAAATCAAACATGTAATAGGAGATTTCCTGGAAGATGTCATCTATCTTTTGCGAGGGAAAAAACTTAACTTTTTAGTACTAAAAATAAACTTTCCTTACCTCCAAAGAGAACTGTTGCCAGATGAGAGTAAATTAAAAATAAAAACATTTAGATAATATCTGACAGAGAAACTATGACTCTAAAGGAGGGAGATTGCTTCCCAGGCTGTCTCCCAGGATCCAGAATGATCATTCGCAGTGTCTCTACTGAAGATGCTTAACACAAGTACAGTTAGCATCTGGAGGAGAAAAAGCAAGATTATCTATCTTAGGATTCCATGACTTGGAGACATCAGCATTTTCTTCTAATTTAGTTTATTTAATTCTTGAGTAACTCTCTAAGTCTAAGGATTAAAATGCCAAAAAGAAAATGAGAGGAGGCCTAAGACAGAATGAGCTGTAGTCTAAACAAGGAGAGGCCCTGTGTATTATGCCCATGTGAATGGAGATTCCTTGGATAATGCCTATAGAGTGGATAGGAGAAAATGCTTTGCACGCAGCCACCCATTGTGCAGTCTTTGTTAGAACGAAAATAAGTAGAGACTTGCTTTTCAGGCCCGCTCTGTGAGGACTGAAGAAAGAAATGCCATTGGATCCCAACAGCATTTGATGTCTTCATTTCCTAGGACTCCTCTGAGAGAGGCCTGGCAGGCAGGGACAGTTTACATAGAGAAAAGGCGACTCCTGAACCAAGTCACTTCCCTGGCAATGAGCACTGAAGCACTTCTATTATGATCATTGCTTTTATTGGCATGGTAGAGCTAATAGAGCTGTGATGACATCATACATTCTGTAATGAAAAAAATGGAAGGGGAAAAGGAAAAATGTCCCCAGTGACCATGAAATTCCCCAGAGAGCCACAACTAATTTTGGCTAAAATTGCAGCAGACAGATATGTGACATATTGGAGGGCAAGAATGAAGAAATTACTGAAACTTTTAAGCCATCATCTCCAACTTCACTTCAACTGGCCCATCCCCCAAAAGGGTAGGAAAGAAAGAAACAGATAAAGATAATTAAATACTATAAATTGTCTGGGTTGGCTACCTGTCAGGGTTTAGCATTTCCTCAGACATAGGATTTTGGCATACTTTATCCTTTATATGACTATTTGTGTATATTCAGATATTTTTAGTTTTAGACATATGATCATATTGTAATTTGAAATATATTCTAAGCCTGTACTCCAAAAGCCCCAAGATTGTGCCAAAGAGCCATTTTACAGCTCTCTATATTTCCACTAATCAGCAAAAATTACTGGCCTTAGAAAAAGCCAAGTTCATTGTCTTATAAAATACTGTGGGTATTTATATCACAGCGTGATAAATCTCAGAGAGAAAAGAAAGCGGGTATGAGATTTTTAGATCTATTACACCGTTTAACTCAAAGAATGTTTATATGACCTGCTGCACAAAGTTTAAATACATGAGGCAGTTTTGATTGTTAACTCCCTGAACTTGCTGGCGGAGCAAAGTGAGACAAGACATTTCTAAACAGTGTGCTCTGGTATTGTTATCTGTTACAAGGCACTCTCCGTCTTGTCAGCTGCTTCAGACATCTGCTTAGCTCCATAAAACCTGCATACAAGCGTGGGTCGTTTTTGTTTGTTTGGAATTGAGGAGCATTAAGAATTAGTTGATTATAAGTTAGGTCTGTTACTCAAAGTTAGATAAGACAGGAGAATTTTAGTGATAAAGTCACTTCTCAAGGAAAAAAGTTTGCTTAACCCACTCAGTCTGTTTCATAGATATATTTTCATTTGAAAAAGTATATGTTACAGCATGTTCTTTTATGTTACAGCAATTTCAACAATAAAGAAAAGAAAATGTTCCATGCTAATTTTCCACATAACTACCACATAACTACATTAAAGAGTATGTTTTCCTGATTTTTATACAAAAACTTGTACATAGCTTAAAGACACAGAAACATAAAATGTTGCACTCTGTCATTTTCCCTTAATGTGTTATTTCCTGTGCTGTGTTTTTCCCTCTTAAAGCAGCATTTCAAAGTGCTGCATCATATGAAGATAAAAACATTCACTTGATCATTACCCTGTCTTAATCCCCAAAATATATAAAGAACACATACATCTCAACAACAAAAAGACTAACAACCCAATTTAAAAATGGGCCAAAGACCTGAACAGACATTTCTCCAAAGAGGATATACAGATGGTCAACAGGCACATGAGAAGATGTTCGACATCATTAACTATCAGGGAAATGCAAATCAAATCTACAATGAGATATCACCTCACTCCCATCAGAATGGCTATAATTAACAAGACAGGAAACACCAAGTGTTGGAGAGGATGTGGAGAGAAGGGAACTCTCATACACTGTTGGTGGGAGTGTAGACTGGTGCAGCCACTATGGAAAACAGTATGGAGATTCCTCAAAAAATTAAGAATAGAACTACCATATGATCCAGCTCTTCCACTGCTGGGTATTTAGCCAAAGAACATGAAAACACCACTACATAAAGATACATGCACCCCTGTGTTCATTGCAGCATTGTTCACAACCGCCGTGACTTGGAAGCAACCTAAGTGCCCATCAAGGGATGAATGGATAAAGATGTGGTGTATATACACAATGGAATACTACTCAGCTATAAGAAACAATGAAATCCAGCCATTTGTGACAACATGGATGGACGTTGAGGGTATTACGCTAAGCGAAATTAATCGGAGGGAGAAGGTCAAAAACTGTATGATCTCACTCATAAGTAGAAGATAAAAACAACAACAAACAAACACAGAGAGACAGAGATTAAATTGGTGGTTACCAGAGGGGAAGTAGGGAGGGGGGAAGGTGAAAGGGATGATTAGGCACATGTGTGTGGTGGTGGATTGTAATTAGTATTTGGGTGGTGAACATGATGTAATTTATGGAGAAATAGAAGTATAATCATGTACACCTAAATTTATACAACGTTATAAACCAGTGTTAGCGCAATAAAAAAAAAAGGATAAAGAACTATAAAAAAAAAAATCATTACCCTGTCATTGATTATTAAGTTGTGCAGTGTTTTTGTGGGGCCCAGTTGTGAAGTTAATCCTATGCTTGCTTCTTATGTTTTCAGGCGTCCTTTCCCATATTACATATCCCAAGCAAGTTTCTCTTCATTTTATTGAAAAAGAAAGCCTAACTTACATATTAGTATTTAGACAAATTACTGTGTGTATTTTTGATTAGCCTTTAAAATATATATGTGATAAAATGAACCTGAGATATATGTTAGTATTCCAGTGCTACGATTGTGGTACACTTCTGTCCCGGGGCCCACAAATACACCCAGACCCACGCAATATATTCATTCCTCAGCATGAGTCCTGCCAGGCAAAGGAATTAATTCTGCTTGGGAAGAAGGGGGACAGGACTATGGTAACCAGAATTTTCTTCCCAGGCTTAGAAAGAAGAGGACCAATCAAGCTGTAGTTCTAGGGAAAACCTGCAAATCTAAAGTTTCTAAATTGAGATCGAATACACAAGTAGACCTTTAAGGCTGTAAGGACAAGCTAATATTTATCTTTTGACCTCTTGCAACCATCTCCCTCTACGTCTTCGTCCTTTATCCTCTTCACTAGCCACTTTCCATTTGTTGAGTCCTTGATCTGGCTATTAATATTCTTGGGGAAATCAAAGGATTGGCAGTTACCACTCTTACTCATGATGCTACTGTTGCCAGCCCTGCCTCAAACTCCGTCTCCACTGAGACGGGTCTAAATTTAGCCTGTTGATGCTCTTGCTGTTTGTTCAGAAGTGGCTAGTCACTAGGGATCTTGGGAGTAGGGCCAGGATGGAGCTGGGGTGTTACAGCGGAGACCGATAGCAAAAGAACATCTCCATCTTATCAGAATCCGGTCATGAGAACATGTAATATGACCCCACACCTCCCGGAAACAGGGTGGAAAACTCAAATATTTTAAACAAACACCAAGACTATAGCCTTAGAGGAGTTTTATTAACCTACTAAGATCATTTTGAATTTAAAAAGATATTTATTCTTTAAAAGATTATTTAAAAATAAAAAATGCTCTAGCATAAATTCATTAATTACATAAGAATGCAGGAAATTCTCTACTATCTGCCAAACTGGTAATCTGTGCAGCCTGAAGTTTTGCCTGTGATAAGAACATTGTGGGTCAGCACTGGTTTGCTTCAGTAAGACAGCCCCTCAAAACTTGTAAATAAAGGAAACAGGAATCTGCTAACATTCAAATCTTGTAGTCAATAATAATCTTTTGATTTACTTATAATCTCTTGATCTACTTCCCCCTCCAGTTCATGTACCAATTCTTTGCTCCCTTTTTCAGCCAAACTTCTCCCTAGAGTCATCGATACTGGTTTTCTTCAATTCCTCTCCTCTCCTTTTATTTTATATGCACTTTAGCTATCCTTTCAAACCCAGTGCTCCCCTAAAACTGCCCTTGTCAAGGGGACCCAGGACATCCAGGTTGATAAATCTCATGCCACTTCTCCATCTTTCTCTTAAAAGTCTAGCAGCAGCATTTGGCCCAGTTTCTCTCTTTCCTTTATGAAATGTTTCTTCACCTGATTTCCAGGACCCCATATTTTTCTAGTCCCTTCCTACCTGACAGCATTGCTGGTTCTTCTTCCTCTCTCAGACCTCCAACTCTAGTGTCAGAGTAGGCCCGGTTTCAGTCCCTGATCCACTAGCCTTGTTTTAAATCTACACTCACTCCCTTACTCATCTGCCAGTCTAAAGGTTTTAAATACCATATACCCATGGATGACTCCCGACTTCACACCTCCAGCCTAGTCCTTTTTTGTTTTCCCAGGCTTAACCACTCCACATGGAAGAATAATACATAATTCAAAATTCATCGATCCAAAGCCAAACTCCTGATTGTCCCCCTAAAACCACCTCCCCCTCCTCTCATATTCTTCATTATTTTAGTAAATGATAATTCTATCCTTGCAGTGGTGCAGCCAAAACCTCTGAAGTCATCATTGATTCCTCTGTTTCTCTCACTCACAAAATTCAAATCTTTCAAGTCATTTGGTTCTATGTTCAAAATTTATCCAGAAACATACCACGTCTCGTCACCACTACTCTTACTGCCATTAACATATCCCAGATGGATTATTGCAATAGTCTCCTAACACTGTAGCAGGAATGGTCCATATTGAATAATTCACATAAATATGATAATATAAAAAGTCAGATAATATCACACCTCTATTCACAACCCACAATGTCTTCCCATCTTACTCAGAGTAAAGTCTAAGTTTCTTAAAATGGCTTAAAAAGCCATCTTTTACTTTCTCTTGCTCACCCCACTCTTTGCTAGACTCCATGCTGTTCCTGGAACTGTCTTGGTACCCTTTTGTTTCCCTAGCCTGGAATATTCCAGACTCACTCAGCTCATTCTCTTTCTTCATTCAAGGCTCTGTTTATATGTCACTGTCTCAGGAAACCCTTCTCTGATCACCATCTGAAATGTACACCCCCAGTAGCCCTCCCATTTTGTTTCTACTGTATTTTTCACCATCTGCCACATAGATACTTTTCTTACCTGTCTCCCCCCACTTAAAAATAGGCTCCATGAGAAAAAGGACTTGCCTTTCATTCATTGTTGTATCCTCACAGCCTAGAATAGTGCCAGGCACTTAGCAGGTACCTGATAGATAATTGTTGACTGAATATATAAATAAATGAAAGGCAGAGGCAGGAAGTTAGAAGACTATCTCAAAAGTCCAGATGAGAAATTATGGTGGCTGAACCAGGGTGGGAACAGTGGACATACTGATGGATTTCAGAGGTAAAGCAAACAAAGAGCATTGGCATTCCTGTTACTGCTATTTTTCTCATTATACAAGTAATAAATCTGCATGGTACTTGAATGCATCAATATTTAGGGCTCATTAATGTGAGGTTACCCCAAGGATTTGATCCACCCTCAGTGTGCCAACAATGTTCTGTTTCTTAGCCAAGAGAACTGAGGACCAGACTCTGGACTAGGGTCGCCAGATAAAATGCAAAATACACAGACATATTTATATTTCAGATAAACAAGGAATAAAATTTAAGTATGTCCCAAATATTTCATAGGACATATTTATACTAGGTATATATATACACACAAATACACCTGTGTATATATAAATACTGTATATGTGCAATATAATATGTATTTACATATATGTGTATATACACACACATATCCAAATATTGTATATAAGGTATATATTATAAATATATGTGATATGTAAATACATATATTTGTTATAAATATGTCTCATGTAATATTTGGATGTGTTTATATTTATTGTTTATTTCAAATCAAATCAAACTAGGTGTCCTTTTTAATTTAATTTTATTTGTTTGTTGCTAAAGATGGCAACCCTAACTGGGACTACTGTAAATTCTTTGAAGTAATGAATGTTATTTTGAATCTTCTTTGGGGAAAACATGCTGACTTTCTGTTGGTAAGAATAAACCAAAGGAGCCCTATTTCTTTTCCTTAAACTTCTGCCTATTTTATTTTGCAGTGATAGGGGCTATGAGAGATCAGAGCCATAATTCAGTTGTCTTTTATTCCACCTACTATCCTTTTATCACTAAAGAATAATTTTCAATCAATAACAATATCAAAATAGAAAAATAAACTATCTCTGTAATTTAGTTAATATTACTTTGCATCCAATAAAATCAACTTCGTAATTCCTTTTTTGCCATCTGATTAAATACCTGCAATGTGGAGTATTCAGTAAAAACGTTTGTGTAACAGGCTTCTCGTAACTCAGCCTAGTTTTCAGCAAATGGTGGCCAGGCCTAAGCTCCACCACATGCCCCACCCCTTAGGTTGACGCCACGTACATATCATGTACACATCATATATTACATCATGATCTTGTAGTCTTGCCTGGAGACAGCAGTGGATGAAATTCTCTTTTACCAGTGTGTGTTCCCTGGTCCTTAAACTCCTACATTTTACCAGAGCACAGCAATAGTAGGTGAAGAAAAGTCACAGAGAAAGGAAAAGAACAGTCTTAATGACACCAGCATAAGTAGAAAAAGAAGTCAAAGCAGAGAGCGGTGTGGATAGAGCTAACAGCTCCCTACACCTACATTTATATAACCCTTTATAGGTTAAAAAGCATGATCTCAAATGTTCTCTCATTCATATTTTTTTTTTACACACATAGACATTGAGGCTCATGTTTGGAAATATTGAATGACCAGGTGGTTCTTAAATTGCAGAAATATGGCAGTGATCTAAATTTGAGTCCAGAGTGCTTCTCCTTCTCCACCAGAGACCTCTGGGAACTAGTACTGAGAAGGAGGAAACTCTAGAAAACAATGTCCCTTTAACCTAAAGGAATTCTGGACAAAGTAGAAATTTAAAACAACCTCAAACCCATCAATGTATGGAACTGTTACAGACATCAAGCTATTTTATGATTGTCTCTTGTAGGCAAATGTTTTCAGAAAAAAGAAAGAAAAGAAGAAAAGGAACTTAGTGATCAAAAGGGGCTGGCCCAGTGGTGTAGTGTTGAGTTCATGTGCTCCGCTTTGGTGGCCTGGGGAGGTTTGCAGGTTTGAATCCCCGGCGCGGACCTATGTACTGCTCATCAAGCCATGCTGTGGTAGTGTCCCATATACAAAATAGAGGAAGATGGGCACAGATGTTAGCTCAGGGCTAATCTTCCTCAGCAAAAAGAGGAAGATTGGCAAGGGATGTTAGCTCAGGGCCAATCTTCCTCACACACACACACACACACACACACACACACAAGTGATCGAAGACTTAAGTTTGTATTCAAAAATTATTATTATATCTTACATAATTGCACTAAGGGAGTAGCAGCCAGGATATATTTTGGGACCAATGGAGTTTATAATCTGTTCCTACCTTGTATATTTAGGGAAATCTTATCCCTCCAATCCCATTTAATTTTCATTAGTTGTTTAATAAATTTTTCCTTTGCTAGAATATTACCTCCATCACTTTATCTCAAGATCCTTGCAGACCACCTTGTTCACAATAGTTGCTCAAGATAAATTTCTTTATTGACGAGTAAGTTAGAGAAATCTCTATGCCCTTATGAGAAATCTCCTCTCCAGACAAGTTATTTTCTCAGCACCCTGTGCTGATGTATATTCTTTTTTCAATTCTTCTTAATTGCGTGTGTTGACTCCATCTAAAATGTACTCTCAGTCCTTCTCTTCCTGCCCAAATCCTACCCATCCTTCAAAGTCTTGCTCAAATTCCCTTGGCTTTATGAAATCTTCACTGATATTTTTAATGTCACTGTTCATTTCTATTTCTAAACTTTTATGTCATCTATTGAATTTACCATTTAATTATATACCATCTCCTTTTTATTCCTTATCTTTTTAAGATTAATGATTCTTTGAAATCAGAACATCTGATTTATTCACGTCTACTTATCTCAAATTTCTTCTATCAAAATACTTTGATTTATTGATGAGATAACGAAAACAATGGAAGTGAAAATCTACTAAGTGAACAAGGAAGGAGCGGGAGCAGTGAGGAGCACAGGAGTTCTGAGACTAGTACTGTATAGCTACTGACACTGTTGGATCAGTGTCAACCCTTGACTATAATAGCAAGAGTCAAATAATAGCCCAGTGCTGTGCACATGGTAAGTGTTCAGTAAATATTTGTGAAATGCATGTATTAATCAATTAAGCCCAAACTCATGCCTATACTTAATTAAGCCCATGCTCACTAATTCCAACAGCATCCAATTTATATCCATTCAAAAAGTGAAATCACTACTTTATTTTCCAGTCTCTTGTTTGGCTACATAAACAAGCTTCATCCAGAGGAGTTAAAAAACATGTGATCCCTGTTAGGCTTAGTATCATTCAATCAAAAGCCATTAGTAGCAATAGAAATTTTTTAAATAAAAATCGCTGTTATATATTGGCAAAAGCTGAAAGTGTATGAAAATATGTAGAAGTAAAAATTAAATTAAAATGTTGTGAGATGAGAACCAGAACAAAGAATTATCTTAGTTGCACTTTAAAATACCAACCATAACTTAGAATTTTTTTAACGAACACCAGGTCACAATGATCAGTTATCACTATGTGCCAGAGATATAGTTGCAGATGCAAATTAAAATAGTAAGAGACATGGGACTAAATGGGAAATTCAACAGTAACTGCAGACATTTCATTAAGTCATTCATATTTGCGGGACGTTGGGTCATTTGCCCTTTTTTAAGAAAGATAGTAAATGTTTTGAGGCTGCATTGCTCCCAGCAAAGTAGTGCGCTTAAGTTTTTCAGAATTAATGAAACACAAGCTGAGATAATCTTCTTCCAAATGGATCCTTCAATATCTAGAAAACCTTCCTAACCACCATCGCTGTGTCCCCTGACTGTTATATTGACCCAAGATTGACCCATCTCAATCTCATTGATGAATCTGCTTACTTATCCTTTAAAAATTATTTGTACAAATGATACACACAGAGTTATTCTTCATCTTCTACAACTTCATGCCAGAGACTTTGGTGAGAACTTACCCCACATCCTGAATATCTAGTGTCCACCACTAGCAGGGGACACACCAGCTATTATGACACAGATCACAATTTTCTCCAAGCTCTCTGTTTGGCTTTTTGAGTATTATTTCCTACCAGGCAATATTAAAAATACGTCTTTAATGTTATAGCAAAATGTGAAGCATTGTGAAGTCTTTGCTTTCTCTGTTATTTCATGTTGCAGACAACACTCGGATTCCAGAAGAGCTGGGTGCAGGAAGTCCAAAAACCAATATTTCCAGACACTTGCCCTGCTGCCTCAGATTGTACACCACAGTTATCTGTAACAGAATAAAATCACAGAGCTTATAAATCACTTTGTCGTTGACAACACATGTTCACATATATACCATTTGCACCAGCATAGATTAGCAAGATTCAGTTGAGTTTGGGATTCCAAAATAGTCATTTTCACAGGTATAAAATGATTATGGGACAACTCAGATTTTTAAAGAAGGAAAAAAAGGGAAGAGTGTGCAACTATGCACTAACTTGCCCTATATCAGCCACATTTTTGGAGACAGTTCTTTTGCAGACTCCATGAATGTGGGTCTTAGTCGGATGTTCTCATCAGAATTACCTGTGTAACATACAAAAATATGAAATCTTGGGCTCCACATCAGATCTCTGGAGTCACATTCTGAATGCAGGTAAAAGAGGATGGGTTTCCCAAGTCACTGTACGTTTACTACCATTAGTTGATTCTGGGGCACGTATTTGGTGGTGAAATTTTGGCACTTGAACGATTTTATTTTATGGTAACAAACATCTTTTATACTTTAAAAACCTTAAGCTTGGAGCAAATTAGTTGATACCTATCATTTAGAAGTAGCTAATAAATAACGGGAAAGTAGACTGGCTTCATCAGTATGGTAAACTATCCGTAGGATGGATTGTCCTTAATTGTTATTTTTACTAGAGATGCCTAACTGTTCTTGGTATGAAATACTTTTCCAAAAGTACATGAGCTTCAGTCAATTATATTTACTTCTTAATTTTGCCTGTCTCTGTCTTTCCTGTCTTTCTTTTCTTTTTTAATAGTTGCTTTTCATTGAACTTGAAGTAAGGGCCCCCCAAAACTCTAATCTGTGGAGTCTTTTAGGGAAATCACATCACTTGGTGCTAATTTACTTCATTAAATGACTCAGGGCTTTCAAGTAATTTCAAAAAATGCTTTTTCCTTCTAAATATTGCTATCACTCAGAGTAGATGAATGTGATGATGCTTGTCCATTTCAAATCATATAAATAATTTCTTTCAGTTAGTAGAGATCACAGTTGCACAGGATGATTTTCACTAGGAGGTTGGAATTCATATGTATATAGAATGTATACACAGATATATGAAGTGGCTGTTAAGCCCCAAATATATTTTTTTGATCTGTTTAGTCTTTAGACCAGAAGATGCAAAAATGTATAAAACAAATATCTCACCCAGAATGGGGCACTCTATCGACAGGCATGCTTTCAGCAGACGGCACTGATATCTTACTGAGCAACTGAGGCCACAGGAAACCACCTTCCACCTCCTACTCCGTGTCTTCACACAAACACCCCCCACACACACCACTCTCAGTAGAAGTGTTTCAGACTGTTTTGGAAATCAGTTTACAAATGGCCTCCGACTCCTAGTAAAAGAATTGTTCCACATTCTCTCTTTTCACGACTGCTACCTCCTTCATCAACATACAGTTGTTTGCTGCTAGTTATCAACATCACAGCACCTAATCTCCCTCACCAAAATGATGGTCTCTAGCACTCTCAGATTTTTCACATTTCCTTGTTTTTCTCAGTGTTTAATCCTGTTTTTGACCACTTTACCTGTGTTCTCATAGTTCTCCGGAGACTTCTTTCCTTCTTACTCAGAGACGGGATCATTCATAGCCCTAGTGTCCACTTCAGGGTTCTACCTACCTTACAGGTACTAGGGTGCTAGTGCTATTTCCATCAAATTTTGGTTTTTGGTTATTATTTTTCTTTCCTGAAGTGCAAGTTAAAGAGCAAGAAGCAAGGGCAAGTGATGTTTCTTTCAGATGTGGGACAGAGTCAAGACTAGTTTCAATGTACTTGAGGTTCAATATAACTCTCTTTGATGGACAAAATTAAAGTTTATTTCTAAGTAACAGCCTCCAAATAATTGGAAAAGTTATAGAACCAAAGAACGTTAGAGCTCAAAATGAGCATAACCATCATCTTAAATCTTCACATTTTATATCTGAGCATATCTTGATTTAGTGTTCATAAAGCACCTAGAGACACAGTTTCCATTTTACCAATTGTGATCACGTCAAATTTGTTCTTTTTTGTTAACTTGTAAACAGAGGATTAATTTATCAACCACCTTAAATCCCAGAATGCTAACAATAATTGTTGTCTAATTTGCTAGTAGCTATCAGATGATCAATGGAACAGATTAGTGAATCAAAAAATAGATCCAAGTACATGCAAGTGTTTAGTATATAGTCAAGGCAGTATATCAAAAATATGGCTTGTCAATAAATGATGATATAACAACTGGATAACTGACCTAAAATGATAGAGTTGCATCCATATCTCTTATCTTACACAAAAATAAATTTCAACTGGACCACAGGAAATAAAGATATAAATGGCAATGAAAATATAAAAGTAAGCGGATGTAACCATAAGGAAGTTAAAAAAAATAATCTCATGATTAGGGAAAGTCTTTCTAAATATGATACAAACCCTGAAGTCATAAAAGCCAAAGATAGATTAAAAATTCATTATATTACATTAAGTAAAGATATCCACATCAAAGATCCACTAAAAACAAAATTAAACTAAAAACAAGAAACACAGGTACAAATACTAGCAAATCATATCATAAGCAAAGAGACTAATTTCCCTATACAATAAAACACAATAAAAATAACAATGGTACAATAGAAAAACAGCAGACTGTGAACAGTTCACAGCAAAGTAATTAAAATAACTAAATATGCAACATAATATATGCAACTTTGCTCTTATTAAAAGAAGTGAACATGAAAATTTTAATAATATACCATTTTCACTTCTCTAGCTGACAAGGTCAATATGTTTGTTAATGAATTATGTTGGTGGATTTGTAGGAAAAAAGGCCCTGTCTTGTATTTGGGAACAGAAGTAAAAATTGTTACTAGCACAGAGGAAAAATTGTCACCAAATACCAAAAACCCCAAGTTTTGACTTCTTATTCCAGCACTTCTACTTGTAGAAATTAATGCTAATATTCATTACACATTAGTAAAATGGTATTGGTTCAAGACTATTAATAGAAGCACTGTGTTGAACTACCAAAAATTTGGAAAAGACTCTGTACGTACAGCAATAGATGACTGATAAAGTACATTTTGATAGATCCTTACAATGGGCTAACATACAGGTAGATTATTAAGTGTAAATAAATAGTTAATGAGTTGAACAGTGCTTATGCTATCATCTGTATGTCTGCACGTAGTATGCTACCACCTGTAATATAAGAATGTTGGTATATGTGCATGCATTTGCTTGACATGCATAGAGTTTCTCTAGAATTATACACTGTTTTGCTTCTTTGGAGTGGTCTTGGTGGATGGGAGACAAAGGTGTACCTTTTCTACTTTTTTAATTTTGTAAGGTATTTTTTTTCTCAATTTTGGTTTTTTTTTTTTTTTTGCTGAGGAAGATTCACCTTGAGCTAACATCTGTGCCAATCTTCCTCTGCTTTGTATGTGGGTCACCGCCACAGCATGGCTGCAAATGAGTGGTGTATGTCTGCATCCAGGAATGGAACCTGGGCCGCCAAAGTGGAGCACGTTGAACTTAACCACTAGGCCATGGTGCTGGCCCCTGTAAGGTATTTTTAATTTAAGATACATTAAGTCAAAGTACAAACTCAAATCCAACTTTCATTATTATAATCACATGTTTGCAAATATTTTGCTGTTCCTCTCAAGTTTAGGTAATAAAGGTTTTTATAGTTGTAGCTCACTTAGCATAAGTCTGAATATAGAGATAAGATACAATATCAAATAGTCTCTGATTAATTTCAGCCAGTTTCTGGTGAGGGGGTCCCTGAGACCGTCACCTCTGAAGCTCAGGAACTTCCAGATAAATGTCATTTTGTAATGAGACTTTTTGCATCTGGTTCCCAGATCTTTCCCCTAATCATTAAAACCTGTGGGTATCAGATATAAAGTCTATCAAGGTAAACTTCTTATATTACTATTGTATTTCTATATAAAGGTTATATTTATAATAATAGTGTAAGGTAAGTATTTAGCTATGATTTTACCTTTTTTTTTTTTGATGAGGAAGCTTTGCCCTGAGCTAATATCCATTGCCAATCCTCCTCTTTTTGCTTGAGGAAGATTGTCACTGAGCTAACATCTGTGCCCATCTTCCTCTATTTTGTATGTGGGACGCCAACACAGCATGGCTTGATGAGCGGTGAATAGGTCTGTGACCAGGATCTCAGCCTGTGAACCCTAGGCCACTGAAGTGGAGCCCGCAAACTTAACCACTACACCACCAGGCTAGCCCCTATGATTTTACTTTTATTATTATTATTATTTTTTTGGTGAGGAAGATTGGCCCTGAACTAACATCTGTTGCCAATCTTCCTCTTTTTGCTTGAGGAAGATTGTCCCTGAGCTAACATCCATGCCATTCTTCCTGTACTTTATATATGGGACACTGCCACAGCACGGCTTGATGAGTGGTGAATAGGTCCACACCCGGAATCTGAACCCATGAATCCTGGGCTGCCAGAGCTGAGCGTGTGAACTTAACCACTATGCCACTGGGCTGGCCCTGATTTTACTTTTTTGTTTAAGACTGGTGAGTTATATTTGCTTGAGGACCAGGCATAAATATCTAATCTTGTGTGAGTAGTAAAGGAAACTCACAGGGAAGAAACACACAGTAGGGAAGAACTGGGTTTCTCCCTACACAGGTAGAAAGCTGAGTTTTTCATTTTTAGAAGCCATGTCCAGAATAGGAGTTAAGTAAATCTTTGTTGAATCGAACAGAACGTACGTGGGACAAGACAGGTGATGCTTGCATCATTACCTTCCCTACTCAGACAGAAGGCTAGCTGTACAAAACACGAAACCTCCTCTCTACATTTTCAATCATTCTCCTTCCTAAGGACAAAATAATCTCTAATTAAAGTGAAGTTTACTAATATTCATGTAGAAATAATATGCAATCCCTCTCACCGCAAAAGACTAGTTCTGTATGATTGCAGTAGATCTAATCAGTTACAATTTGTGTGGTTTCTTTTTTCTTTTTTTTTCCAGAAAGCTAACTACATTTACATGATCAGCACAATACACATAAAAATACGTGTTAACGTGAACTCAGTCTGAATGATACCAAGCGTTACAAGTCTTATAGAGCTGATTTCACCAGGTGGGAGTGCTCAATTCTTTTTCCCTTGCAAAGTTTTTTAAAACATTTTGGAATTTAGGAGCTAGTGATAAGCTTAATTAAAGTGAAACAAAAAAATAAGTATTGAAAGGTGTTATTTTAAGATACCTAAATTTCAGTAAGTCATTATACAAGATAATTATGGGTGCTGAAGAAATTTTCAAACTTTCGAATGTTCACTTCGTGTCTTTACTCTTTTTTTCCTTTGTCTGATTCCAGGATTTAAGTTCCTTTTGAAGGTTGAAAGTAAATTGTTGGATTTATTTTCTCTCCCACTTTGAGATTTTTGAACTAACACTTCTAACCAAGACTCTACTTCACGGAATAATATGTAAGGCAGACATTACTAATTGTCCCCAGTATCCATTCTCCCCTTTTCCATTGTGCAGTAAGATCTCCTGGACACATGTCTGTGCAGACTGAAACTACATTTCTTAATCACCTTTATAATGAGGTGTGACCATGCGATGAAATCTGGGCACTGAGATGTGGGTGGAGCAATGGGTGCAATGTAATAGCTGGATTTCGTCTTTTTCCCTTTTCGTGTGGCTGCAACCCAGTTTGGGCAACACAAAAGAAAGCAACACCTTAGGGAAAGTTGAATCAGTAAAACAGAAGAAATCTGGAGCCTTGAAAGATCACAGAGAACATGGTACCCCACCAAGCTGGACCAATCGTCTTTAGATTTCTGGGTGAGAGAAGTGAATTTTAATCATACTGAAGATAATGCATTTTTAAAATCTCTTTGTTAAAGCAGCTTAGCCTTTGATCTACCTGATACAATTTATCAGAATTCATAGTCTTAACATAAGCAATAAAAATAGACATCTTTTGCTTTTCTATGCATTAATTTGACTTTTCTGGCTTAGGTCTTGGGCCCAAGATTCTGTTCTCACTATGTAAGACCCAGTCACCGACTCCTGGATGGAGACTAACGCACCCAAGGCAATTCTTGATGCACCATCTCTCTCTCTTTCTTCTACTTTTTGAATTCCTTTCTATCATTTCTTTCTTATTTCAGCAACATCTTAAATTAATTAATTGAAATCTCACGGGCAGTATGTTTCTATATACCTAGAACTTCAGGATAAAGATTCTGAAATGCTTCCCTGCTTAAAAGTTTTGACTTTATTTTGTCATACGAATGCCAAATATGTTAAAAAATATTGTGGTGGTAATAGTAATTGTTCACCTCATCCATCAATAAAGCAGATTGCATTAGATGCATTGGGTTTAGTATTCCGCTCTTTTCAGTAGCCTTTAATATGGAGCAGTTTCATAGATTTCACCTGATAAGGGCTCCTTTTTCGTAAGAATCTTGAGACTCACTTTCAGTTGGGTTTCCCTTTTGCTTAAATACTTGTTCCAATTTACAACAGATCAATAATATTTGTTGGATGCATGAATAAATAAATAAATAAGTTTGCATGGTTACCTTTATAGAATAAAGTTTTGCTAAGTAGTTAGGAAAAAACAGCAGGAGTTTTCCACTATGACATGAGACGACAGGTGTCTTCCAACTTTCCATTTGCTACCTAACAGCAAAATATTCCTTATGCCCTAAGATTTTACTCTGTGAGCATAGTTTTGTGAAGTTTAAATTAAATTTTAACAAGAAAATTTCAGTTAACATAATAGGAAGTCACTGCATGAAGAAGTAGAGAAAAGCTATTAACATAGGAGTCAGCAAATGTTATTGGCCCCATTGAAAAAAAGGTGAATATATCACTTATATTAATCTCATGCTTTTGAATTGAATGTTGGTGTAACTTTTAAAAATTTGCATATTTTTCCTAAGTTATTTACTATTCAATTTAAGTCATGTGGCAAAGACAGACAATGATGTTTTGCTCAACTTCCTAGAAAGTATCTTCTGATAGCTTTTCTTGAAAATTTATGAGAAAATTAATTCTGATTTGTGTTAAATTGCATCCCAACTTTTAGCACCTTATTCTTTTGAGATAGGTTTAATGACATTAACATTCTTCACACTCTTTAAAGTTTGAAAGGTCACATGGTGCCCCTTGAGCCCTAAATACTTCCATGTATATTTCATAAAGAGAAAGATATTCTCCTAACTATAAAACTACACTAACTTTAACTTTCAAAATCAGAAAAGTAACGTTAGGGCGATACTATTATCTAATCTAGAAACGTTATTCAAATTTTTCCAATTATTGCAATAACATTTTTTATAAAAGAAAAAAAATCTCGTCCAGGATCCAGTCCAATACCACACATTAGATTTAACTGTTCAATCTTTAATCTCCTTTAATATGGAACAGCTCCACAGATTTTCTTTGATTGTCATGACCTGGATATATCTAAATAATACAGAGCCATTATTCTGTAAATGTCCCTCAGTTTGAACTTGTCCAATGTTTCCTTATTATTTGATCCAGGTATACCTATTTGGCAGTAATACAGAAGTGATGTGTCTTTCTGCATCCTAGAAGGAGGCAAACATATGGATTTGGCCTATTATTGGAGACGTTAGTTTTGATCATTTACCAAGGTGACGTCTGCCACATTTCTCCACTAAAAGTTGTTACTTTTCCCTTTGCAAATAATAAGTATTCTGAGATATGTAAATATCCTATTCCTTGTCAAGCTTTTCCCACTAGCTTGCATTGATGATTATTACTACAAAGGGGGCTAACTGGTGGTTTGTTTCTAATCTTCATTTCTTCTCAATTCATTAGTTGGCATTCTGCTGTAGGGAAGAGCTTTTCTTTCTCATTTCATTTATTCATATCAACGTGGAGTTATGAATCTGTATTTTCTTTAATGGGTTATAATCCATTATTGTCACTATTTTGAGGTTCAAGTTGCCCTAGCTTTGGCCAGTAGAATCTCCTTCAAGCAGGCCCCTGGGTCTTTTTGACATGCCTCCATCATTTTTTGAGTGTATCTTTATATTCTAGGATGTTCCAGGACCATCTTGTCCTGTTCCTGTGCCAGCCTGGAATGAGCCACTTCTCCAAGTAGTCTTGCTTTCTTGTAATGGACAATGGCTTAGAAGCCAAGAGAGGAGTGGCAGGTATGCTCATTGTTACTGGAGAGACAGTGATTCCAGGCTCTCTCAACAGAGTTCACACTCTTATGCTGGTTTCTCTCCGTCTGTGTGTACAACAGAGTATATCTATTATTTCTGCCTCATCCATCTATCCATCTCTGCCATGAGTAGCTGCTGATACCTCCAAATCTAACCTAACATCAGAGAGTTTATTCTTGCCTTCCCTCTTTCCACATTTATTTTTCCCATCTCTGACAGTGAGACCTGGCCCCTATTATCCTCAATATATTTACTTGTTTGCTCAATCCTAGAATACACTGAAAGTAGTTTCAAAAGTGGCAGACTTTCTCACTGCAAAGTCAAACCTACCAACTAGAGTTCAATATTTGCTTATAATTCTTTCTGTCTTTAGCCTAAGCGTATATAGTCAAAATACTTTTTCAATATTACTTGGGTTAGTTTTGGCTCTTTTTCTGCCTCTTCAGTGTGGTTATATTATTCTTTTGAAATAGAGTTAGATTTATTCCTTTCTGTTGGCATTTAATATTAGAGTTTTCTGCACCATTATTGATACATTATTGGTGGTGGTGGTGATTAGTTTGTAAAATATTAATATGGTTCTAGGAGCCATTATACTAAAAAGCACACTCAGAGAAGTGTTCCTCCACCCCTTGCTTCCACCCATTCTTACTCCAATTCCCTTCCACTCTGTTTTCACTCCCCATCCTTCTTACCACGTTTTAAACCACCCTTTTTAGGTAGCCAATCTCTTGACTTTCTATTTTATTATTCTTGTGTCTTTTTTTTTGGTGAGGAAGATTGGCCCTGAGCTAACATCTTTTGCCAATCTTCCTCTTTTTAGCTTGAGGAAGATTGTCCCTGAGCTAACATCTGTGCCAATTTTCCTTTATTTTGTATGTGGGATGCTGCCACAGCATGGCCTGATGAGTGGTGTGTATGTCCGCACCCGGGATCTGAACCTGCCAACCCAGGGCTGCCAAAACAGGGCAGGTGAACTTAACCACTATACTACTGGGATGGACCCTCCTGTGTCTTTTTAAAGAAACTGATTATATATGTATATATATAAAACATTTCCCCTCCTTTCTTGCACAAAATGTTCTTACTATGGGTACTTTTTTTTCACTTTGCTCTTTTCTATGTAATATATTCTGGAAACTATTCCATATATGTTCATAGATATTTTCCCCGTTCTGTATTATGTAGTCCTCAACTATATTATATCTTATTCACCACCCTTCTATATATGGGTATTTCGGTTGCTCCCTAAATTTTGCAATTCTATCTAATACTACAATAAATAATTGTCTGCATATATTTTTGAATTGTTCGATATAGAACTTCAGGACAAATTTCTAGAAGTTGAATTGCTGAGTCAAAGAGCAAATGCACATATCATTTGTTACATATTGCCAAATTTCCCTCCCTAAAGCTTGTATTCATTTTCTTTCCAACGGCAGACTATGAGAGTGCACGGCAGACTATGAGAGTGCCAGTTTCCCCATAGCCCAGCCAATAGGCTGTGTTGTCAAGATCTTCACATTTTGTCAATCTGATAGGGAAGAAATTGTATCAAGGGTAGTTGTATTTTCATAAACTTAAAGACTATTTTTCAAATCTTTTTTTAATTTTCTTTCATTTTCCTCAACTTTTAAGGGCTCTTTGTATATTATGGATATTATCTCAGTATTTGCATATATGATGCAAAAATTTTCTCTCTTTCATTTGTCTTTTAGTTTGCCTATGTTTAGTTTGTTTGGCTTTACAATGCAAAGGTGGGGGGGTTGTAGTTGAATGTATCAATCTTTCGTTGCATTTGAATGTTTAGTCATAGTTAGAAAGGCTTTCTTGTACACAGCTTATAGAGGGATTTACCCTTTTAAAATACTTGGATGGCTTAATTGTTTTATGTTTAGATTTCTGAAACATTTGCAGTTTAATTTTTTGTATGTTGTAAGGTTTGGATCTAATGAACTTTTTTCCAAAAGGTATTCAGTTGTCCCAGTGCCATTTAATAAACAGCTCATCTTTTCCCTCACTGATTTTAGATGGCACCTTAATCATTGCAAAGTTTCAGTCCCCTCAAAATCTCTCTGTGTACTTGGATCTATTTCTGCATTTTTTCTTTATTCCACTAAACTATCTTCATTTACGCATCATTACAACACTGTCAATTGTGGAGCCTTTGCAGTATGCTTTAATATCTACCAGAACCAATCTGCCCTCATAGATTTTCTTTTTCACTGTTTTTGTAGCTATCCTTAAATGTTTATTTTCCATATGAACCTGAATATCAACGATTCAAGCTACATAAAAAGCTATTATTTTTAAATTGGGATTGTCTTAAATTTATAAATTAACTTAGAGGGATGTGACATTTTTATGATGCCTAGTCATTTGGTGCAAAACAAGGGATGTCTTCAAGTTAACTTTTGCTATCTTTCAAACACATACTAATTTTTTTTCTCATATTATTAAACAGCCTCCAAAATTGCCTGTTCCTGTCATTTTACCTTCTTCATCAGAAGCATTATCTTATCAAGATGAATTTATAGAATCCCAAGGAACTTTTCAGTCCCTTTCATACGATCAGAGCTCTGATGGACCACAATTCTTTTTCAGTGTTTTCACACTTGAGGTTGACTTTCTTTTGGAAATGATTTTATTCAATATCTTCTCTCTTCCACACAGCTTTCCTATACCACCTTAGTAATCTGTAGAGGTTTGCAACAGGAGCTCAAGAACTTAGCTCTTGCTAGAAATTTTATTTTTAACTTAAGTAATTTGAAATTTTAGTTTTTTTGTGTTCTGATTATGCTGAAGGCATTTCTGTGATTTTATTTGTTCTTCTGCTATTCTTTAGAGTTTATATGTAAGATGCATGAAGAGATTTGAGTTTTGGCTACTGACATACCTTGGTCTATTTGCAACAAAAATCTCTTTTAATTGTCCAGCTCGACATGGCTAACATACAGTCCTTACAAAAGGAAATATGTTACAAAATCCTCCCATAATTAAATAATTCAACCCAGCTCAAACTGGTTCCTCCGCACAAATTTAGAATCTTCTTTTCATCAGTCAATGATTTGTAACATATTGTGTTTCCTCTCTCAGGCGGGTGGGGGATTCTGGTAACCAACATTTGTTGTGTAATTTAGGTTTAGATGAGTTAACCCCAAGTTCCCAGTGTAAATATTTATTTCTCTCCTCCAAATCTGTGGTTTTAATTTGTGTTCTGTGGAGTCTTAGTGGTTCTGTGGAGAGGGAAGAGTGGACATGTGGGCAGTCTACAGCATCGCTGCATCAAAACAGGTCAACTTTTAATGTGTCTTTCTTTTGGGTTTATTATAAGTTATCATAAGAATATATGGTTCAAAGCTTAAAAAATACAAATAAAAAGAGAAAAAAGAAAAAATACATACCTCTAAATCAGTTTTATGGGTTTTTTGTCCTTCTAAAGATGCATTGCTTCATGTTTATATGCATTTTCTTAGTAAACCGACTCCAATCCCACTTGAAAGCAGTTCAGTAGAAACAGAATATATGGATAAAGATGATATTGAACTAGCATGTCAATATTCTCTTTTTCTTAAAACTAAATGCTATTGTTTTAGTTATATATTGCTGAAAAAGATACAACTCTAAAACTTAGTATCTTAAAACAACAGCATTTTTAACTCTTACAGTTCTCTGGGTTGACTGGGTCCACCTAGACAGTTTTCTACTGTTCTACTTGGGGCTGTATGGGGTGGCATTCAGATGTCAGCTGAGGAAGAAGTCATCTGGACATTTGCCTGAGATGTTTAAATGGCTGGGGCTCCCTCCGTCTCAGCATAGTCTCAGGGACTCTGTCCATGTGGTATTTTTACACAGGCTGTCAATCAGGATAGCCAGACTCCTTATGTAGTGGCTCAGGGCTCCCAAAAGTGCAAAAGTGAAAGTAGTCAGGCTTTATTAGTGCATGGCCCAGAACTGACACAGTGATACTTCCTCTGTGTTCTTTTGGTTAAAGCTGGTCACAACCCCAGCCTGTATTCAAGTACATTCAGAAGTACAAAATTAGGAGCAAATGATTTCACTTCTGCGCTTTTCACAAAACAAATATTTGAAAGACTTTCCGCTTCTTTACATGTGTCCTGATTTACTATATGCTTCCACTCTCTGACTTGTTACTTTCTAGTTTACAGTTGTTTAGATTGCCAGGATCAGTGGCCAAACCATGAGCATTTCCTAGGCAAGTTTTGTTTTCTGCAAAATGTCTTTTAATATAGAGGATGTGTCCCTAAAATATGCCTTATTTCTGACTTTCTTTTCTTTGGTACAAATAGAAATTATATAAGGGTCAAAAAGCCTTGACAGCTGGGAATCTGGTTGTTTGTTATTACATCACTTGCCTTGTACACAGTAAGTGATAAAACATACTTACTGTATTGAAATGAATTCTGCAGTGAGATCCTTGTGTCCCATGTTTCTACTGAGTCCAGTGAGAAACTTGGCTTAGACAAGATACTGCTTTCTCCATAATTTCACTCCTCCTACACAGTGGCACAAAAGCCTTATTTATGTTATGAGCTCCCCAGTCCTAGGCAACTGGTGTGGAAGCCCTGGGACGAGATCTTCCCTTCAGCTTGGAAGTCTATAACTGAAAGCTCTCTGCCTGAATATGCTCCCCTTTTCATTCTCACAATCATTCAAATTACTCCAGTACTGAATACACAAGGACTTCCACCAACACATTCTCTGCCTGAGCGAACTTTGTTCAATTTCGTTTCCTGGTGATTAGCTAATTAACGTACCAAAAATTCCAGAAGAATAATCAGTTTAGATTTTAGTTGACAGTTTTCCAAACCTTATTCTTTTAATTATCTATGATATCAAAAAGATACTTCTTAAACAGTCAGTTTTACATTTCATTTTCAATCTCAAAATCCTGCCCACTGATTAAGAAAGTAGGTGTATGTTCCAGCTAGATTTTATCTGATGGCTAAGTTTTCAATCTGTTTCCTACTAAATCTCGATCTGTGCTCTGTGGCTCTTTTAAACTCTATCAATGGGGAGCCTACTAGGAACTGAACTGGTAAATTCTCTACTGAACATATCTCAGTAGGATTTTTCTCTACTGAACATTTCACAGCAGCCTATCATTTGATGTATGGGCATGTGCCTATTTCAACAATTAGGAACTGGTGGTATTTAATAATATAAAAGATAATTTTGAAGTAATGCTAACTTAGACTATAAACCGTATGTGAGTTTTCTTCCTAGGAACAATTTTCTGTGAGGATAAACAAGAGAAAGCGGTTATCTTTCAACGAGGAGAAAGAATGCAGGTGCATGGCTGACTTCTTTCCCACATCAGGCGTGCTAGGTCATAGTCAATCTGCCACAGGCCTGCGTAAACCTTCTCAGTCCTCCTTCTTAGGAAAGGCAGACACAAACAGGCAGAAGCAAGAGTAAAAAACTCACACTGGCAAGTGGACATGTATGACATGGTTCACTACTTAGAATATAGTCATTTACAACTCTGAGGATTCATCTATGTAGCTGTATAAACTAATCAGTGAGAATTATTTTAGATGCTTTAACCAGGTACTAACTACTATGATGCAGAATCTTGTCTGTAATACATGCCAGTGACTGAAAATTTGTTACTTAGGTGGAAAACTCCAAAACAAGTCTGAAGATCCCAGTTAGATCAGGCAATCTATCTATCTATCTATCATCCATCTATCTATCATCTATCTATCTATCATCTATCTATCTATACACACATACATATATGTAATTTCTCCCTAATTTTTAACTTTATTCATCTTGTACCTTATTCCTGTTAACATTGCTGAGAATTGCTTGCTCTTTCTTTCTAAACTAATTTGATCTTCAAAGCTTCCCTGAGAGCTGTATCCTGTGCTTTGACTCTGACTAGGCTCCCTGACCACCTCAACTGATCATGAAAGAGGTAATTTTCCTTTTGTGTCAGCGAGATCCTGTTTCTCTCCAACATTTCTCTAGTTAACTTTTCTCCTGTTGGCTCAACTCTATTTCTTTGTCTTAATAATCAAAAAAAGTAGAAGAAGAGAAGAAAGAAAACACATAAAGAAGAAATGAAAATTATTACTAGTCAATATTAACTATACTCTTAGAATGCTTCCGATTCCCTCATCAGACTAGTTTATTCTGTGTTAGTTTGCATCGCTGCAGGCTGGTAATGGTGAAAAAATGTTTGCAGAAGTAACCACAATCGAAAGAGAAAATAGGTAAGCGCCATACTCTTACAAGAATATAGCCAACTCTTACATAGTACTTTCTATATGCTAAGCACAGACCTATGGGCTTTACTTTTGCTAAGTTATTTAATTCTCAAAATACCTCTCTGGGGTAGGTTCATTTACTATCCACCTTTACAGGTAAGGAAACTGAGATGCAGAAAAGTTAAGTAAATTTATCAAGATCATACAGGAAGAGTTGAGAGCTGAATCCATATCTAGGGAGAGATTACTACTAGGAAAGGAAGTCAAGAAAGAACTAGCATTTGTTCAATGACATTATGTACTCTGCTGAGTACTTCACGTATTATCCCCTTTACTACTCACAACCATTATGTTAGAGAAACATTAATTTCGTAATTTTGAGATAAAGAAACAGATTCATAAATTTTAAGAAAATTTGACTAAATTCAACAACTATTAAGACGCAGGACTGTGTTTAAAACTCAGGTTTATCACTCAGGAGTTTCTTTCTACTGGACCTTGTAATATTAGTGGGTTTTGAGCTGGGCAGTAAAATCAGCTAAACTCAGTATACAGAAAAATGAATGAGTGTGTTGGGTGGAAGAAGCTTAAAAATAGAGATAATATTATGCTGTGGGGCAGAGGTGCAGATCAGCAAATGACACATCATAAACAGCATCCTTTGCATGCTTTTCCTGGTAGGTGGTGTAGTTACTGGATGGTTTCAAGTAGAGAGTAGCCTGAAGAAATATGAACTTTTTAGGAAGACCACTTTGGCATCAGTGTAGAAGACTGATGGGAAAGACATGGTATTGAGTATGCTAAAGATGTCATATCTTCAAGACTTGAAGGCTAATTGGATGTAGAGAGTAAAAGAAAATAAATCATCTAACCTGAGGCTCAGTTTTCTGAGTGGGTTACTGGGTAAAAAGGGGCTGTTAACCAAGGTAGAGAATCCAGATAGAGGAGCAGATTTGGGGCAAAAATGGTGAGTTCAGTCTTGTAAGTGTATTAGTCTGAGGCACACATGAAGCATAGAGATGTCCACAAATCACTGGATGTATAAGTCTGGATCTGGAGATTACAATTTTGGAATTATCAGCATAGAGAGGATAGTTGAAGTTATGGAACTAGATGAATCTGCTCAGAACAAGCGTGCAAAATAGAAGGTTCCTTTGGGTTAAATGCAGCAAAGTAGTCTTAGTGAAGTCAAAGACAGAGAAGCCAAATCTGAATCGGTTTAAGATTGCCCAGACAATGAGAAAATGGATATAGGGAGGAGATTAGGCCCTGGATAGAAGGTCAGAATGACGGTTAGGAAAAGAGTCAGAATTTGATGTCATTGTTTTTCCTTTAGTGATGGTTCTTGCTCTCCTTAATGTTGTTGAGGTAGAAAAAAAAACTGATTATTTAGAAAGTTGGGGAAAGTAGCAAATACAGAGGGAAATGTTGAAAACTGGAAAGATAAAAGGTAGCTCATGAAAGAGAAAACTGTTGGGAGACTGAATCAAAATGCAGGTAGCAGTATTAGCCTTTAAAGGGAAATTAAAGATTTCTTCATCTGAAACTGGACGAGAAAGAACAGAGGAACAAAGTAGATTTTGAAGAATTGATAGCTATGGAAGTAAGATATTGATTTAGTTCAAATTACGTATGCTTAATTTTCTTGGAAGAATTGGAGGTAAATTTGTCTTCTAAGAGGGGCTAGAGTATGACTTATTATATAATAGAATATTAACTATATTCAGTACAAGCAGCCGGAGTTAGGAAGCCACAGACCCATGGCATAGGTACTTTATCAAAGGAAAGTGCAGCTTCCAGCAATGTGTACCCTCCAGTTAAAGTATTAGAAGACCTCTTGAACTCAGAGGGACTCCAAATTCTCCACCACCTGACAACTAATTTTATTTCTGTAGTGCAGGGAATTTGTGATACTTGAACACAAATTGAAAACAATTTTGGGTCAATGAATTAAGTATGAAAAAGTTCTATGTAAATGATTTGGGCCACCTTCTCTTTATGGGGGTACTTCACATTAGAATCTTAGCTAATTTTAAGAAATTAGATATGACTCTACCATATCTAAATCACATTTCTCTCTTTTTGCTCTTTTTAACATACTCTGGTATCTAGTGTTAGAATCCTAGGTCTAAAACAGCTTATTATATATATATTTTTTTTCTGTCAAATGTATTCCAGAATAAGATTCACTTAAAAACTGAGATAGAAATTTGAATTGGTTCTGATAATAATGACCAGCATCTACGATTCATTAAATGGAATTTTCCACAAACAAAATTCTGACTTTCATGTAAGTCTGTCTTTGACTGTAACTAATGCAGTAACCACGTCAGCTTTGGTGCTTAAAACTCTCTGAGCAGCTCTCTCTAATATCCTCAGATCCTTAAGAAATGGGTACATGACAAAGCTATTCCTGGGCAGAGCTGACCCAGCCAGTGTGGCAGGAGGTTTGATAAATTGTTTCTTCAAGGACTAGATTTTAAACATAAATTTCTAGAGCCTTTCTGATTTTCATCATAGCAGCATATTTACATGCTTGTATTAATTTGTGAGGGTTTTGATCTGTACATCATCAATATGTAATTGAATTCTATTTGGCTGTGTTTTTATTTAATTTGCTAGATAATTTGAGGCAAATATCAAATTTGACTGGCATTTTCACTAAATTGACAGTTGTTTTACTTACATGACTGGTTATTTTGGCATTGGATATAAGCAAAATTTCCCTAGTGAGTCCAAGATAATTTACAATAGCATTTTACTTCACATGTCAAGCCAAACCTTATTTAACCAGCTATGTCACATCTAGTGACAACAGTAGGCATTACTAACTGTTTAAAATTCAACACTGTGCCACACATGAAATTGCCTCATCCCTTAACTTTAAAATAACCATAGCTATTGTATACAAACAAACAAGCACACACATACACATACTAGTATTACAAATGCTTTAATGACTTTTTCTAAGTAACTAAACCACATAGAAGCCAAAAAAAAACCACTTTTTTTTCTGGGATGATTTGGAAAGTGTACACAAAAGATGACATTCTTTACAATAATGGAGACAAATTGGTTTTATGCTCTTTCAGAGCACATTCTGGAATAAAAAATGACGGTCAAACTTGGTCACTGATGGTATATATTCTAAAGTCTAATTATTTTTATCATCTGGCTAGTAATGCAAGTAATTTTTTTACGGTTTAGCACTGGAATACATATATATGTCTGTGTGTATATGTATGCATACATATATATGTGTGTGGGTATATATAGTCTTTGTTTCCATCTACTGTAGATTTCATTACACTATTCTTACAAATAAAGAATTCTATCCGCATCCACTACTTTAGTCATAGAGGCTCAATCTCTTCAAAACATACACTGAGAGAGAAAGACAACTTAACAATGGGCATCCTGTATTCATTGTTTAGGAACACTTCAAAGCAAATCATTTGCTTGTCAACCCTTCTTCTTAGCACCTAAGGCATATCTGCAAATAGCTTCCATGATAACCATTTGCTTACATGTCCACTTGAAGAAAAATGTGGAACATTTTCCAGTTGCTTAAAGGGAGACCCCAAAGTAGAATGCAGAAGTTTTTCTGTTATCAGACTGTCTGACTCCTATCTTCCCCCTTATGAAAGACTTTTTAAGTAAGCCTATTTTGGTCTGTAATCAAATACTCAAGAAGTGGTCCTTCAGTAATGTACATATACTTCCTTCCTTTGTTAAAATTCTCTCCCAAAAGCCAAGAGTCCTCTGTTGACTTTTAGCTCAACCACCTTCTGTAAACTGCAAGTCCCATTCTGCTGTTTTGGATTGATAGTAATCTCTCTGCACATGTACTAATATACTGTGACATGGTCGCCAATGTTTCAAATGCCAGCAGAAATGCAATCCACTGCTAGGAGGAAGCACTTATGACCTGGCAAAGAATAAATGGCTGCCGTCGAGAATAAGGGCTTGTCGTATTGAAGCTTTGGCAAACATATGTGCTTAGAAAACTTAGTCTAATGAATTTCATTCACGCCTACCAGCTGTGATATCTAGAAATTTGCCAGGTGTTTGCACAAATATATATTGCCTGGGAATTCTTAGGAATGGATAAGATTTAATTTTGAAATTAATTAAAATTTTATTTTCATAAATAGGACTGGTTTAGAAAAATCTAAAAACATATTTATCTATGCTTACCATTGTATATTTTTGCCAAATCATTGATATTTTAACAAAAACACAATCCATTTGTAAGATATTTTATATTGGAAGTTTACAGTATATCTATAACACAACAGTACCAAATATAAAATGAAGAAATAGTCATATGAATGATCGTACCCAGAAGCTATTTGCTAACAAGCTTTATTTTTTTTTATCCTAGAAGTTTTGGGTTAACTTTTTTGATTGTCTTTTGAACATTTCTGTTTTAGAAAGGTCAGAAGCTGCTTAAATTAATATGTTCTTCCTCAATTCAAATTCTAAATTGGTTTCTTGGATGCAGTCTAAGAATATATCCGATAATTAGAAGAGGAAAGGGAAAGTAGACAGTCTTTTGAGTTGTTAACACCAGAGAAATTTCATCATCCAACAAAGAGCAAAATCTGTCTAGAAAAGACTTAAGTTGAATTACCTGTTGCCAACAGTTCAAAGAAATCAAAGCAGAATTAGTATTAATGACAAAACAAACATGTTGCATTGTCTTAAGCGTAAAAGAGGTACAGAATATCTGTACTCACTGAAGATCAAAGGATAATTTTTGATGAAAGTGCAGCATACTTTCCAAAAAAGCATGAGAAACCTAAAGGGAGGAGTCCAAATTTCATTTTTTTCCTCATGTGATTCCTTAATAAAGATGATTGAAATTCTTTTTCGAAGATGTCATATTTAGGTGTTGAAACGTGTAATCTTATTATTATAGACTTTGCAACAGTAAAGTATCCTTTTTAGTGTATGTCCTGACTTGTTAGTATTTGAATAGAGACATTGTAGAAAGATTTATTTAAACTATCAGAGTAGAATTATAGGAAAACAATAAAGGCCTGTAGACACTGTTGTTCCTTGAATTTTAAGACACTGTTGTTGCTCTCCAAAGTGGGTAGCTGGAGACAAGAGTATTTCCCAGAAAACTCTTATTCTCAGAAAGCCAAGACAGAAATACCCTTTAAAATATGCCTTTGGTCTGCACCAAAAGGAGAATGTTTAAATATGGAGTAGGTTGCTTGATCTTGAGACCTTATCTTTTGGAACCTCTTCTCCATCTTGTAATATCACCACATTCTTGCCTGTCATTGAAAATGCACTTTCCCAAACGTGTCATGTTCTCTCACCCCAGGGCACCATCTATTGAGTTGGTTTTTACCACTTGGAATGCATCGCTCCTCCTTCTCCACTTCTCTTTATCTTCATACTTTTTTCATTATTATTATCTCATTACAGAGACTTTCTTGCCCTCAAGATACCTTCCCCAGATTGGGTTAGGTCCCCTATCTTCTCTATCTCTATCTCATGCTCCTCTATCTTCTATCCTACTAACTAAACAATATTACCATTATGCCTTTGCTTATCTCATTCCCTATTAGATTGTGAATTCTTCAAAGGCACCAGCTGTGTCTTTAATGATCATAATTCTCCAATTCTTTTGGGGTTGTAGGTATGGTAAAAATTTGCTGAAAGTCACAAGATAAAACTTTTCTGGAAGTTTTCAATCCTGGCCCACAAATGGATTCATTACCGCCTAATCACCTCAGTTTGCTATGCATCTTTTAGAATCTCCGAAAGGTAGAGACTGGGCGGATTCAACCGTTCAATATATTGGTTCCTTTCAAGACCCCTGGCAATATGAAAAGGCTACAAACTATGTCACCATCCAATAAGGTGATAACGGATATGGTGAGAAACAGGCAATCAAATGTGTGGCTTTAATTTCACATTGCCTTATTGCCCTGTGACTCCTTCTAATGTTTTAATGTATACGTTAATAGAGATGGAAGTAAAGACTGAAGGTCAGAGGCAGGTTTTTTTCTCCTGTGAGAAAAACCAATGTTAAAGTTTCCCAGTTTTACTTCAAAAATTCTCGTTTCTGTATTCTTTTGTATCTAAGAACTGGAATGGAAAGAAAGGAAATTTTGAAAAACAACTTAAAAATTATTTCCTTAAATACATTACTTAAATTATTTCCTTAAATAAATTAAATATATGGTCAGTCTGAAAATGTGTGGGACAATCTTTTCTCTAGTTCTCCATTATAAAACTTTATTGTATATCACGAAATTATATTTCACCAGAGGTGTTGATTATTTGTGTCCCCAAATCAGTGAACTGAAAAAAAATAATTATAAAATATTCTGTTTATAAATCAATCTACTTCCATTTGAACCATTCTCAAGTTCAGAAATGTAAACTATAGCTATGGCAAATATTTTATACTGTTTAAGGAGATTATCAGACATACATGAGGTTAAAAAGAAAAGAATATTATCTATTTCTGTAGTACTGTGTATTTGAAAAATACATCAAAAACTAGTTAAAATCTTAGACATAAAATAAGTTATTTCCACTTAATAGAACACTTACTGCCTCAGAAAGAACTAGAGTTTGAATTAACAAGCACTTGCTTTTCATGTATTTATTCAATCACTGCTTATTGTAGTATACCTACAATGTGGTACTCACTTTAATCTGACTAGTGATATAATGGTGAACAAGAGACTCTTAGTCTTACCATTAAATATTTTAAATGATTAAAAATGTGGCCAAATGTTTGTGAAAAATCTTTCCTCTTAGTTTTTTGTTCTTTTGGGTTTTTTTTGGTGAGGAAGATTAGCCCTGAGCTAACATCTGTTGCCAGTCCTCTATTTGCTGAGAAGATTGGCCCTGTGCTAACATCCATGCCCGTCTTCCTCTGCTTTATATGTGGGATGCCTGCCACAGCATGGCCTGACAAGCAGTGCCTAGGTCTGCCCCCGGGTTCTGAACCCACAAACCCAGGGCTGCCAAAGCAGAGAGTGCGAACTTAACCACTATGCCACCGGCTCGGCCCCTCCACTTGGTTTTTACCTGCTATATATTATTACTATTAATATAGAGTTACTATTTTTGTAGAAGGTGTCAAAAGAGCACCATGGACAATGGAGAGTGAGTGGGCTAATGGAGATGTGCATGAGATAGAATAGGAAAGCTTGGACAAGACCAGATCATGCAGGACCTTGTAGAACATGGCAAGCAGTTTTAATTGTATTCAAAATACAATGGGAAACGATTGAAGGATTTTAGTAGAGAAAGATACAGTCTTAAGTGTATCTTAAAATGAATGGTTGAGCTGCTATAAGCAGCACGAGCAGAAGTAGAGGGAGTATGGAGGAGGTTCTTGCAGCACAGGAGAAATCTGTGACTTGGATGAGTTAAATGGCTGTAAAGATGGTTGAGGTGGATGGAATTAAGATCTCTATTCTGGGTATAACTGATAGGACCTATGATTAATTAGATGTGCAGGATTAGGGAAGAAAAAGAATCAAGGTTTCTAGCTTGAACAACTAAGTGAATACTGACTCTGTTTTCTGATAAGGGGAAGATTGAGAAGAAACAAATCTGTGAGAAAAAATCATTTATTACATTATTTATTGGGCATGTTATATTTGAAATGTCTGTAAGAAATCTGAATGAAGATATCGGGTAGGACTTGACATGTCTGGCTTGTATTGGAGTCACACATGGGAACCATCAGCTCTTAAACATCATCTAAGGCCATGAGACTGGGGTAATATCATGTAGAGATAGAGAAGAAAGGAAGTCCCAGAACCAAATACCAAGGTTCTTCAAAATAGATGCCCAATTCAACCACTTCTCTCCACCTAGTCTTTGCTACCACAGTCATTTCTTCTCTGGATGATTTCAAACCACCATCATCTCCCACCTATTTTTATTCTTGCCTCCTACAATCTACTTTTTAACACAGGAGCAAGATGATCCTAGGAAAAATTAAGTCAGATGTGCTCTAAACTCTCCCCAAATTAAAAACTGAGATCCTTACAGTAATCAGTGAGACTCTGCCTGATCTGGCCCACAGTTAGAACTCGGACTTAATCTCCTTCCACTCTCCCCTGCAACCCCTCTGCTCCAGCCATCTGTGCTGCTCACCTCATTATTGCTTGAATCTACCAGATGTGCTCTTGCCTCAGGGCCTTTGCTCTTGATGCTCCTTCTGTCTGGAACACTCTTCTCCTGTAGACGTATGTGCCTCAGTTCCTTGCCTCCTTCAAGTTTCCCCTCAAATATTATCTCAGTGATTTCTGCAACCACTTAGGATCATCTTGATGGGTGTGTGACCTGTGTAGTCACACAGGATCCCAATGTTAAAAGGGCCCATCTGCTGCTGCTGTCTTGAAATTCTTAACAATATTTAAACAAGGGTCCTTGCATTTTTTCGCACTGGGCCCCAGAAATTATGTGGCCTGTTCTGCAACCGCCAGCTCTAATTCTCTCCGTCTTCCTTACCCTGATTTCTTTTTCTCCACAGTCCATATTAACTCAATCCATTATATTTTATTATTTGATGACTGTCTGCCTCCATCAGAATTCCATGAGAGCAGGATATTGAACATATCCATGGTTGTGACTCCAGTGCCTATATGACTGGCACACTGTAGATGCTCAACAAGGATTTTGGAATGAAAGAATGAATAAATGATTGAATGAACTCTAAAATCAAGAGTTAAGATAGAGGAGGAAGAGCAAGCAAAGGAGACAGGGATGGAGCAGTCAGTGAAGTGGGAGAAAAATCAAGAGAGTTTTCTGGTGGAAATGTAGAGAAGAGTGTTCCAAAAGGAAGAATAGTCAAATATGGTGAAAGCTATTGAGAGGCCGAGGAAGATGAGGCCAACGTGGCATTTGCTGTTGATCTTGGGAAGAGCAATCTACATGAGTGTAGGAGTGGGGATCAAAGAGTGACGAAAGTGAATTGGAGAGAGTAAATAGGAGATAAGGAAGAATTGTTTTCTAGTAAATTAGAAAAATCTCTGGACTATTGATCTATTTATTATGTATATTCCACGAATCTATCTATCTAAATAAAGAGCATAATTGTATTCATGTAAAACTGACCCCCACAAAATTTATTTTTACCCTAGACCTACAAAACTCCAATTGATACAGTACTTTTTCTTGACTATACTTCAATCTCCATTATTTTTTAATACTTCTGAGGGAGGAGATGAAAAAGTATAAATATTTGCTTTGTACTCAGGAGCTTTCAACATAATTATGAAAATAAGACAAACGTGAAGTGAAAAAAATCTGAATTTAAATAACCTTTCAAGGCAACATAGAAAAATATCACAATGTTGGCTATAATGAATGATTTGTAACCAGAAATAATTACAGTTAAGATTTCAGAGGACAAGAAGATTATTCAGACTGTGGTTGTTAAGCAAAGCTTTAGAATAAAGGTAGACTTTAAGAGTGATCTGAAAGAATAAATAACATATATGCGGATAGAAAATGTTAAAAAAAATACTTTACATCTTTGAAGGAATCAGGATTAGGAAAAATTAGGAGATCAGAAGTGTAAGATTGATTGAGGGAGGCTGAGTTTGAACTAAATTAGTTTGGAATGGAGAATTTAGGAAGATGAGAAGTTGGATAAAGTAGATTGGGAACTTATAAGTGACTGTAGGAGCAACATGGTATAATAAAAATAGTTTTTGCCTTGGAGTTATATTTTTTATCCTGTTGCTGCTTGCTGTTAACTGAGCTCAGACTGTGTAGAAACTCAGTATCTTCAACCTAAAATATGATGTAATGCTATTTAATTTATAGGTTTGTTGCAGAGGTTAAATTCACTAAGGTAACCAATTTAAGGCATCAGATATATAATTGGTTCCCAGTACATAGTGGTTTCTTCCCACACACATCCAGCATCACATTACAGATACCTTAAATCTTCAAGATTTTCAGTTTATTATCTAGGTGGAAGGGAATTATTAAAGATTTCTAAATAGGCATGCAACATGTTTGAAAGTGGGCATTTTGTGAAGATTAACCTTTTTTTTTTTTAATGCAGGAAAATTAGGAGAAGCAAGATTGGTTAGAAACCTTGTAGAAAGGTAGACATAGATTAATAGAGATAACTTTGAACTAGTATCTTAGTTCTATTCCACATATCAATGATACTCTATTCTTTATATATGCCTAAAATATTAGTTCCAGCAAGTATTTTCCTTCCTTAATATTTAATAATGATTGAAAGGGCAGATCTTACATGTACAACTTGATGAATTTTACCGTATGTATAGACCTGTGGACACTCTACCCAGATCCAGTTATAGAACCTTGTTGGCCACCCAGATGTCTTCTTTGTACCTCCCTGCAGCATTAACTTTTCCTTTTCCAAAAGGTAACCAGTATTCAGTTCTCAGTTGTCATAATTGTTTTACCTAGTTTTGAATTTTATATAAATAAAATGACACAGCATTTACTCATTTGTGCATGTCTTCTTTCGCTTTCTATCTGTAAGATTCACCCATGTTGATGCCTGCAGCAGCAGTTCATTCTTTCTTCTTGCTGTATACTATTCCATTGTATGAATGTATCACAATCCATTTTATAACTGATGAATATGTTCTTCTAATTTTTGGCCATCATGAATAATGCTGCTATAAACATTTTTGCACATATTATTTGCTGCACAACTGTATGCACTTCTACTGGGTATATATCTTGAAACGTATCTTGAAATCCTGAATCATAACATATGTCAAGGAGTATCTGCTAATTCAATCCAGATGGTTTATAGATAAAGCTTCTAGAAGGTAACAATATAACACAATTTTATAACCTTAGGGGAAGCAAATATTTCTTAGATTTTTTTTTTTAAGAAACCTCTAACTATAAAGGAAAAGGTTGAAAAATTGACCTTCACTAAAAGAAAGAATTTCAGTTTATTAAAAGTCACCTTTATGAGACTGAAAAAGCAACAAGTAGTTAGAGAACATGCTTTGAATTCATTTATCCAACAAAAGACTCATATCTAGAATATCTAAAGAACTCATTAACACATCAATAAGAAAAAGCCAGACAATCCAACCTAAAAAAAATAATAGGCCAAAAATCAAACAGGCACCTCACAAAAGGATCTGAGAAACATATGAAAAGGTGCTTCATTTTATTCGCCATCAGGAAAATGCAAATTAAATCCATAATGAAATGCGATTACAAATACACCAAAATTTCTAGAATGAAAAAGGTTGACAATATTGTGTATTGGTCAGGATATAGAGCAACTGTGACTCGTGTACTGCAGATCGGAGTGTAAGTTGATAACAACCATTTTCATTCATTTTTTTTTTAATACCACGTGGTCAAGCAAAATATATCTGCGGGCTGAATCTAGCTAGGACCGCTGATCTGCAACCTTTGACAACTCCTGCATGTAACAGACAGGAACCCTGAGGCACAAAGAAGTTAACTGAAGTTTAATTCAAGGTCAAATAGCTAGAACCTATGTCTCCTGACTGCTCCATTGGTGTTTTTTTCTGCCACACAGTGTGTATTTCTCTAAATGACTAGGCAGGAAATGAAGAGTAAAGTAAAACGCTTTGAAATTTAACATATTTCACATTGTTCAAGTAAAATCCATTTCATGCAATCTTAAATGAATAAAAGGAATTTAAATCAAATTTATTTCAATTCTCCTAAGGAAGTTTTAGGCTTAAAATAATAATAATAGTAAGCCTAGAACCACCTATTAGAGATTAGAATTTAGAAGGTTCAGACATAAAAGCCTTTCATAAAAAGATATCTGGGTATTAGCCACCATTGTTTTCATACATTTGAAAGAACTTAATAACCCACTTAATTTTTTTTTTTCTGGAGTACAAATGAACCATTCCAAAAAGATCAATTAAATAATGGGACTGAGAGGCATCTTTTTATCATAGAGGTTTCTTGTGAATTTACTGCATTAAAGTTAATTCTTTGCTATTATTGAGGAAATAGTATGGTCTTGTTGGAGTTTTAAAATTTCTATTGATGTAGGAACAGAATTTCTTGGCAAATTAAACAATAGAATCTTTGGAAACACCAAAGTAGTCTTAAAAAAGATCCTTTCCTCTAAATTGGTACATCTTTAACCAGAAAGAGAAGTTTTGTCTCACTGTAAGAAAGCTTTTAATTTCACATCTAATGAGATGAATTATTATTTTCTCTTACATAAGAATTTTATGTATAAAAACTTGAATAATACTGTCAAATTTTTAAATGCATAGGTATAAAACTAGGTATAGTTAGAAACTACCACTTCTTCAGCTTTTTTCTACCTAAATTTCTCCTCCATCCATTGTGTTGAAGTTCCATCTGCTTTTAATTAATTATCTGAAGCTAGTAAATCAGAGGGACCATATAAAAGTCTTTAAAATGTCCAGTGAGCTTCTCTAAATTCCTCAGAGAATATTTAAATATTTCAATGATACTGAAAATTTTCTGCTCACTGATAAAGTTCTACCAATCACACAAACGATAAATACAAACCATGCACAATGAGCTGAACTCATCATTTTGCAAAAAACAAATGACCATAGACTACTCTTATTGTGGGGCAATAAAACTAAATACACTTTTCCACAAATATTAGTTCACATATAAAGTGATCTACTGTTCTTTCCCCAATTTGGCAAAACTAAACGTGTTATCTATATAAAGGGCAAAGAGCCAAAGCATCAGAGAGAGGAAAAGGAGGAGGAAATGAATTTTCACAGCACATTGTGTAAAACTTTGTAGAAAACTTTTATTCACTGCTATTAATCCTTCACTTTGATGAGAAATGTATTCAATCATTATTCCTTTTTAAGAAATGCTCTCAGCTTTTTAATACAGTAATTGAAAGACTTTTTTTAGACTTTGAATATCTGCTTTAAAGTGCTTAGAACAACTAGCTACATTCATTTGAATCCCTTTATGGCCAGAGTTGGAGGGAAGAAAAAGTGACCTGATAGAGATAGATTAAATAATTTATTTCCTGGAAATATTTGACAAACAAACATGGATGGACATGTACAAACACAAACTAGGCCTTTAGTTTCTTGCCAGTATTTTCAATATGCTGAAGTTTCTATAATATCATTTACATAGTTTCAGATGTCTGTAATTGATCAATATATTAGAAGGAGTATTGCAATTTTACTGTGACCTAAGACTCTGATCCTTTTATTTTTCTCCTTTTCTATTCCTCCTTTCACTCTGAAGAATTGCACAAATATACAACTAGGAACAGATAAAGTCATACTCTCAAGACAGGACTCAGCATGTTATCAATTTATGTCATTAGGATGCCATATTATTTGACAGGGGTTTTTTCTTCAGTGGATAGATACATGTCCTTTCATCACTGGTTTCTTATGAGCTCATCCAGCCTTACAAACTCGTTTTTGGATAAAGTTTGGTGAGCAAAACTAAGTAGACCGAAAATTATATTGTCATTCTCTTTGCTTGTTTTGTTTTTAAACCATAAGACTATTTCAAGGCATGATTCATATCTCTAACAATAGAAATATGAATTTTCAACTGGGAGTGACTTATTTAGAAGAACCATAACAAAAAAACACGAAGAGCAGCACATATAGATGATTGTTATGTTAAAAAAAGACTTTAATTACTCTTACCTTATACTAATAACAGTAGTAAATCCAACCCTCCCAGAATTTTCTCACTGCTTTTTTCAAGCTGTGAGTGTGGGAGGAAATACAATGTAGAAAAATAGCTGGGGCTATTCTAGACCCGGTTCTGCCATAATCCAACTCCGGGCCTTAAACCCAGATATCTACTGACATCTCAAAAGGTGTTTGCTCATAAAGGACAGATAATATTTTACATGGGTGGGTATGGATCCCACCAGAGCATGTAGCTGCAAATGAGTAGTAAGCATAAAACTGTACAAAAGTACAAAAGTGTTAGGTATGAAAATTGCAGCTGGATGGCTTTGGGTAAATCATTCAACCTTCCGTATTCCCATTTTTCTTATCCATAAAATATGAACTGGTTGATCTCTAAGATAGTTTTTAATACCAGCTCTAAATTTGTGCTTATTTATGCTTAGTAATTTGATTGACAACTATATTGAAGGGCAGAGGATAGAGCATATGGTTGGTCATCACCGTGGTTGACGTGACTCAAGTCCCTTGAATGAAAGTGGAGGTTTAGGCAGACTGGAAAAATAATAGTGATTCCTTAGAGCCTGTGCAGACATCAGTCTGGGCTGACACTAACCAAGGAATAAGAGACATCTCACCTTTGGTTCTAGCATCTACTCTTTTTACCCACTCACTTCTTCCCATTCTTTCAATACACAATGCATTTGCCCCAATCCCTTTGGCAAAATGTTTTTGTTTTTGACTACTCGAGAGTAATGCTTTCCACACCAGCTGGGCAACTATGGCTCTTTACACCAAATTCAAATTGTTTTTCAAGATCTCCTCTTCTACTTCTCCAAGCTAACAGAGCCTCTCAGATTTTCCTTCTCTAGTCATTTTCCCACGTCTTCAGACAGTTCTTTTTCATAAACATTCAAAATTCATATTCATTTATTCCATGAATCCTTTCTCATATTTACCCCAAACAAGACAGCATGTTATTATAGAAGAACCAGTAATTCTACTTTTATTAGCCAAAAAGTCAAGGTGTCATCCATTGATAGATGAAAGTTGATAGAAGATACAAAGAAGTCAGAGAGAAAATACTGTTAACCTTCATTCTTTGAGCAGAAAGTCAGGCCTGATCAGATAACCAAAGTGTAAATCACCCGGTGTAGGAAAGACAACAAAGTAGAACAGAAAAAGAGAGTATAAAATGACTAAAAAAAGTCATTTCAATTAAAATATGTAGGTGGGACCATGGTGTGTTATGGTACATTTTTTGCTGATCCACTAAATAATAGTTTGGGAGATCTGGGAAGGATATAAATACCTTTGGATTAGAAAAAGTGGTATATGGAGTACTGGAATTTACAAAAGAAAATGAGAATTCTAACTGACCAGTCCAGTTGTACAAATTATTGCTCCCCTCTCCCAATAATTAAGCTTGTTTGATAAGAAATTCATGTTCTTTGTATGAAATCATTTGCAATAATTTCTTTCACAATATTTTCCTGCTTCACATAGCATCAACATTTCAAGAGAGGGAGCATCAACAGCCTATTTGTACAAGCATCCTTTAAGGTGTTGGCATTGCAAGTAACATACAAGACTCATAAATGATGACATCAGGCAGTGACGTCAGCACTTTCTTCACAATTAGCATCATACCAAAAGAGAATGAGCACCCATGTCAGAATCTCACTCATTAAACTGTGCTGAGACATTGGCTCAAAAATGTCCTTCCTGCAGGTGAAGAATAACCATGGCCACTTTCACCTTCGTCTGTGCCTTGAACATCTTAGTTTTCATCACAGAACAGTCAATACAGAAGAGTCACACTGATGCCGCCTGTTTTGCCCCCCCCAATTTTTTGTTAAGAGAGATCAAGTGAAGAAGCTTAGCTATAAGTTTAAGAGGCTAGCTGTGTAGCAGTTCATCCAGGTCAGCCTACTCTCCTAGGCAGCCAGCCAGATGACCTCTTGGCACTTTTCCAATGACTCAATTACCAGAAGCTACATAAGTTATGCTGGAGAATTTGAATCTTTCTGCTTCCATCATGGCTTATCCTACATGGAGTGTTGCAGGAGTTTTAATGTGAAATTGTCCAGCATATGTCTACTAAGTGAGTCATAGCTTTTTAGCATTCATTAAGTACCATAAATATACAAAACTAGGCATCCATTTTTAATGAACGATAATGTTTTGAAACATAATAATGGGTCAAGAAAATGCATACATTTTAAATGCTGTTTTTAAAATCAAATTTTACATTTTTGTCCATTTGAAATATCTCCACCTTTCTCTAAGAGTTAGCATGTCAATCAGGTAGGAAGAAAGAATGTAGAGGTGATGACAGAATGAAATAAGTTTCTAGGCAATTGAACAAAGCCACTTAGAATAGAATTTTTCTGGGGACGGGGAGGGGTGGGCAATTTTCAAAAACTTCACTTCTGCATTCATGTTTATTTTATACATATGCAATATGCGATGGAAACATCCATATTCTTTATCTACCCACTTCATCAGAATGGTATCATTAACCTTAAAGCTAACTGTGCATTATAACCTTTAAGTCAATTAGATGTATTTCTTTAAACTTAAAGTAGAGCTGCCTTGCACATGGGACATTGTACTAAAAACCAAGAGTTTTGCTGTGTAGTCCCAAAGCATTTCTCTGGATACCACCTCAATGTCTCAGTTCCTTGCTGAAGAAAATTACAGACCCACATTAAAGTTATTAGTTAATATAAAAGAGCATTCCTTTTTGTTAAGACTCATTCTCTTCATGATTTTTTTCTATAGTAGTGACTGTATCCTACGCAATGTTCTTGTTCTCACAGTATAAAGACAGTCCTACAAGTTGTTCGATACACAGTGGGTAATAAGTACTGGCTTTTTTGAACTGAAGAGCTAAGATATAGTTCTTTTTTTAAGGTATACAGTGTGTGGATTTGATGCATTTATATATTGCAATATGATTACCACCTAAATATAGTTCTTTTAACTTACAATCATGATATGTTTTAAGACTAGGCAAACAAAATTGATTCCATAAAAGAGAGAAAGAGCAACATATGTGAAGAATATATTAATAGGTTGAAAATATTCTAATTTAGGTTAGTGGGTAATAGCATCTATATTTACACGCAAAATGCAACGATTTAAATCATGACATTATGTTTGAACAGATCTTTGATCAATAATTTCAATTGTTAAATATGAAAATTTAAAATTACATATTTTGATTTGAAGTCACTCAGATTCTGCATCTTTAATTGCTGTTGGTGATTTTTTTTTAAGTTAGAGTTTTCTGTTTAAAAGTCTGTGTCCTCTAAAATCTAAGAAGTGTGCACAGGAATAGATGCTATGCTAGATAATGGAAATCAATCTCTGTGGTCTGCTTTACAAAGTGTAATGATTACTGACCGGCCTCATCCCCATGCCAGCCTGTAGTATGAGTCAAACATAGGCGAACCAGATAGACTTCTTTTCAACTTTTGTTTCTTTTCTCCTAAGTAAACACCTTTTTGAAAAAATGTAGACATTTTACTCCCACTGAAATGACTGTTCTACTGTTCGAAATGGACAAATTTGGAGAGGAAAAAAAACTCCAATGACGAACAATGGGAGTAATATCTAAAAATTAAAAGAGCAAAGAGGGGGTACTCTAGGGAGAAATACTCCCAAATATTTATTTGTAATATTTACCAGCTGCTAATACATTATTTAAATTAAACCTAAACTCTCATTACTATTTTTAGAGAAACATAGTTTCTGTAAAACCTAACAGTCTGTCCTAACAGTGGAGACGATAATCTTCAAATCTTACTACCTAGCACTATTATAGGGATTTAACTTTGAAGTTCTTTACAATTGCCAAGGGACTCCTCTTAGATTTAAAAAAATCTAAATATTACAGAGCCATATGTTTACACAAAAATTATTATCTATAAAGCTGAGTATAGGGACTACAGGGTTATAAAAATATAGTAGTATAGCCATTTTCGGCTGTCTGGATAAATGACACTCTTCCAGTGTAAGAGCAATAATTTAAAAATAAACATTTCTCCACGAAGAAAACACGTGCTTTTCAAACGTGACATTGAGCAAGTATCTCATGTATTAACAAAAATAACACAAAATATTTCATATCTTTATGTTGTAATATTCAAGCATATCCCAAATTTTACGTAAGTCTCCTTATGCCAAACTGTGCATTCCAATTTTTCAATTAAGAGGCTGAATGAAAACAAACTGTAAATAAACAGCCATTCAACCCAATTGACATACTCAGATGGATCTCTGGGAATCATAGTGCCTAAAATGTTTACATTAGTCAGCTGTTTGCAGAGTCTTAATTGCAGTTTCCTTTTCTTAATTTTATAATTTTATGGTTTGCTGAGAGGAATTTAAACTAAAACAAATGGAGACTATCCTTTTTATTTTCTCTTTGCAGTGTTAATTTGGCATTTAGCATCATTCTCTGCAGGCTCTGACTAGGTGAGAGGGAAACTGTTCTTGCCTTTCGGATCCTTTCTACTTGTAGACAGCTCAGGGCTCAGGCTTTTTTAGGCAATACCTTCATGACCAGGAGACCCTAAGCAGTGAGAAAAGATGAAAAACAGAACTTGTTGATCAAAATGGGAGTTGAAACCATTGAGAATTTAAAAAAAAGAGTTATGAAGAATAAGGAACTATGCTTGCCTGAAACGCCTTAAAATTAGAAATAAAGTAAAATTTAATGGATCTGGATGCTGAAGAAATGCTCTTCCATATATATTTTATGAGTTAAATATCACCTGGATTATTGGAAATATGTTGATCTGCATATATAAATATCAAGGTTAAAGTCCCAAAGAATTATGTTCTATTTATATATCAGTGGATATCACAAGAGTGCTTTATGTACAATTACAGAGGGCAAAAAACTTCTTTTACTGGATAAAATATAATAACTACATATCAACATGGTAAAGAGACAAAACAAAGCCTATTAGTTACTAAGAAAGGATAGAATATAATATATAGAACTGTACTAGTTAGCTAGCTTACTAACATCCACCCTATCTATAACTGTAGCCTTCATTAGCCAGACTCAATAAATAAATTTGTCTCTACATTTTTACAAAAGAAACTCTACACTTACATGTGAAAAGCCTTTAGTTATTATTTCCTTCTTTTTTTGGGGGGGGGGTGGAGATGGAGAGAGAGCAGGTGTGTTCCCACAATGCCAGCTGGTTCTAAACATCAATAGACACCTTACACAAACAGGAAATTATTATTAATACATATTATTGGCTATTTGTCATTATAAAATTTATATTGCCTATATTAAATATAGACAATAAAGCTTAAATAAAGCTTGGTAATAAAGCATACTACACACACTGTTGTTTTCTATTATTAGAAGACTTTAGAGATGTTCACATCTTGTTTTCATAGCAGATAGTCAAGATAATTATTAGCTTTCTCATTAGATGGCCAAGCTTTATCAATTTATATCAAACTATAGCTATCTATCTACCCACTCACACATATCACATATTCTGGTTCCTCCTCTTTATGCAGAGCCCCTTTTCTATTAAGTAACTAAAAAGTTGAAACAGAACATTCCTATTTTAGGGGTAAACAACTTACCTTTCAACTTGGAACTTCTGCCATTGAGATCTCCAGTGAGACGATTCCACACAAATTAATCACCCTGACTTCTTTTAGAATTATATTCCACTAATCATGAATCTCAGTGGGGACTTTGTTAGCAGAAAGATTAAAAACACAAAAAAGAAAGAAATGGTTAAAGGAGGCATTAGCTTTGTGTCTAAAGGATCAAATAACTTTCTTAAGTGAAATTATCATCCAATTATTGCCATTCATTTGTCCCACCACAATTTATTGTACTGTAATCAGCTCATTGAATAGCCAAAATTCAAAAGCACAAATAAGAAACATTCTATAGATTATTTTCTTATAATTACAACATACAAGCAGCTTTTAGCTATATTAAAACTCAAGAAAATAATGTGTCATTATTAAAAGTGTTTCCAAGTTAGAATATTTAATATTGCTTGTAACCACATTGCTCATTTCATTTCTATTATAAATGCACCCTCAACATGTTTTCAACAAGTTAGCATTTGGGGTTTTCTGGGCACATAACATTGTACTTACCACGCTACCTCTGCAGCCAATCTCATATTTGAAATATTAATCTCTCATAAGAGTGGCTTATTCTTGCTGTTGAGGTCTTCATTTTTTATTTATTTTATTTTTTAGTAACCTCATGAATAGTTCCACTTGGCCTTTTCTCAATCTCTCTCTAACCTGGTTTTGGACTTTCTTCTCTTATGCTTTAATGGAATAACCATCTTTTTTGCTATGCCCTGTGTCCAAATGATGAGAACCATAGGAAAACTTGAATCTTAGAAGATAAAAATTTTGAGAGGCCTAAGAGGAATCATATATTTATAAACATGCAAATCATGCATTTGAAAACAAGTAAGGCTCCAGTCAGTACACATATGTTTAAACCACTTATTCAGATGACAATTTTGCTTTAAGATTTCAAAAATTAATGGAAAAGAAAAAATCAATTACACAATTTCCCTTCCTAGTACTTTTAGGCAGGCATCTCTCTTGTCCTGGCATTGCTGAAGTCTTGAACACAAGATGCTATGTCATGTTCTCATTGCCTTCTCTGATCTCTATGGAAGTTACATATGGATCTCATCCAAGATTAATAACTGTACATCTGTTCACTTAACAGTGCAGCAAGTTTGTGATCGATGGACCTACACATGTATCTGAAATGATCAGTAAGTCTGAATGAAGCTAATCATATAATTACAGAAAAGGTCTTTTTTTACAAGTCATCTGTGTCTCTGTTTCAATGATGTTGACTACTATAATATTGAGATTGTTTGAAAATAAATGCAATGGGAAAATCAAAACTGTCTATTCACACGATCTCCTTTAACCTTTAATTAAACTATCAAGATGGAAAATTCAGTCTTGTTAACAAAACTGTCTTGTAAATAGAACATTTTAGTAAGGGACTATATTTTTAGGAAACAGTCCAAGTTTCCTTCAGCCTCCAGCTATCACCCTCAGATATTCTGAAAAATAAGTTAAAACTTACAAAATATCATAAGGGATTTGTGAATGAGAATATCAGTGGAGTCATCTGGAGAAATTTGGGCACTACTGATCCAAAAAAGAAAAAAAAGCTGTTGATCTCTAGATTCGTTTCAATTCCCAGCAAAAAACACAGGAACTATTTTGGCTAGTTTTGTTTTTGCTTTGTTTGTTTGTTTTTATTGGTACTTATTCTAATATGAACTTCAATAAACTCAAGTATAAAGAGTTCCCCTGTTGAGCAAAGTCTCACCAAGTAAACATGTTAATTTATTTATTTTACTGACTTCAACCAAAGATTTCTTTAACTCTCTTTAGGTATAGTGTCTACTTTTACCACTTTTTTTTTTCAAACAGACAACGTAAAATAGTTTTTAATTAATTCATAGAGAATGAATAAGAAACTACATGAGTATGTTTTGGAACACATGTCTCTTTTGGTCAAAATAAACAGTTCACTGCCATGTTCCTTCTGTATTACTGGACATTCTCATACTCTCCAATGATTTTTATTGCTATCTTTAAACTAATGTTAACCATAGTTTATCTCCAGTTTTGACCGTATCTCTAGACTAAGAACTCATATATATCCAACCGCCCCCGGGATATCCTAACTTATCCAATGCTGGAAGCATCATCTTCCCACACCTAAACTAGGTCCTGCCCCATCAGATCTCGAATTCCCAAATTAGACACTTGTAATTCAATTATGACTACTTGCCTTTTTTCTTTTTAAAACCAATCTATCCTTATATTATTCTGGATTATCACTTATGTTTTGCAATTTATTATTATTTGCATTTATAATAATTATCATTGTTATTCTGTATAGTTCCCCTTATACAAGTCATTCCATGTCTCCGCACATTTGTTGGAGCTACTTCCCCTGTCTGAAAATGCTACTCCCGGCTTTATTCAACTGATTGTTAAAGAACACAGGTTTGAAGTCAAAGGTAATTCCAACTCTGTCACTGATTTACTGTAGGTCACTTGAAATTTTGTTCATTCTGTTTTACCTTAGTAGCCACATCCATTAAGTGGGTATTTAAAAAAAGGAAATAGATGTATACTTCATGGAGTTTTTATAAGAATCAAATTAGATCGTATATGTAGCGTTTAGCAAAATAATCAACCTATAGTTAGCCATCAGAAAGTTTATTTTATTAATATTATTGACACAGCTTAGGTATTGTCTCCACCATGGGTCCTTCCATGAATCTTCCATCTCTGTTACCCTGCTGTTCTTAAGGGCTCCTGTATGATCTTATGCCCATTTCTTATATCACTTACTACAATATATTGAAGTTTTCTCTTCACATGCCACTGTCCTATAAATTCCTCTGGAGCAGAGATTCCTTCTTAATCACCTATGCATGCATTTATCATAACACCTGGTACAAAGTGAGAATTCAATAAGTATTTGCTGAACATAATTGTATAACCACAAAGTAATCAAGAGATTCTGAGTAATCTTATTACTATATCAAAAAAATGAATAAATGAATGAATGAGTAAATGAACATTTAATAAATATCTTTGTGACAGGTACTATGCTAGACACATATCAAAGGAAGTACAATAATCTTGTGAGATAATTATCATCTCCAATTTACAAGTGAGATAATTGAGGTTCAAAGAGTTTGTATGTCCAGATCATATTGCCAGTAAGAGTTATAAATTAAATTGTAATTTTCAGCTCCAAATTGACATATCATTTCATGAAAAATATAGTTATATATTAAATCAAATTATTGGTAATTTCTGCTTTAAAATTAGGATTTTTTAACCTAAAGTCTGAGGATAGCTTTCGAAAGGTCTCTAAATCTTCTGTGAGTCCATGTACAATTGTGTGTATGTGCAATTTTCTGGGAATAGCATCCATGGCTTTTATCATAGTCTCAAAATTGTTCATGACTTGAAAAGGTTATAAAGCAATGTTCTAGATGGTAGTTTTTCATTATTCAAAATATTTTATTAAACCAGTACACTTTATTTTTTACTACTATTTATTTGCCATCAGCTTATATGTAAAACCAGTATCCAAAGCTGAGTATATGAGTAATACAATTTAATTTTGCATTTCATAAGTAAAATAAACCTAATTAATTTGACACCAATTTTTGAAAGTGATATTTAGTCATAAATGCTACTTGGCCTACTAAACAATCATAATTTTCAAAGTAAATGCCTATTCCACTTAAATAAGCCACTTAATTTTATGAATCACCTATTTACATAAAAAGATATACTAATTATATATCATACTATTCATTAAGACATGTCCCAAGAAATTTATTTGACAACGCATTGTTAGTTAGTGGTTATTATACATATTGGTAAACATTATCATTATCAATTTCAAAAAACATTTAAAGGGAGAAGGTTGAACTAGCTGGCCTCAAAAATCCCTTCCAATATGGTAATACTATAACTTCTTGATTTATGTGGGTAGCTCAGACTTTTTATTTTTAAAAAAACTGTTATTCACATAAATCACAAATGTGCTCCTAATAAAGTCTAAGAAAAATAATACCATATGCTTTTTCAATAAAATGAGCCCATCTTGGGCTGAGACCCCTTACATACATTTATTTGGCCGTCATCTCACCTTTACCAATTCCTTTACACATCTCTTCCCTTTCCAAATGTCTGAGACATTATCAATAACACTTTTTGTCCATTATCTCTTTTCTTTTCTCAAATACTTCCCTACCTTGGATTGGTCAATGTGATAGGTAGTATGTATTAGGGCCCTACCCATTTCCAACCTCCTTCTAACTTGCCGTCATGGATGCTGAAGAGCTTAAAAATTACACTTCTCAGACTCCCTTGCAGATTAAGGGCTGGGAACTCATTCACTTCTCTCAAGAAGAGGAATCCACACAGAAGACCTGGATGAGGAAGGAAGCCTGGGGAGCTTCTGTAGCTCAAAAGTGGATTGAATCTTCTGGAGAGTAAGGTGATGGAGTCACTCAGTTCTTCTGGGGTTGCTGTGGTGGAATATTTTAGTCTCCACTTTGCAGAATCAGAGGTATCATGTGGAGGATGGTGAAGGCAGTGGTACAACCTCAAAACGATGCTGCTTAGCATTATTCACAATAGCCAAGACTTGGAAGCAACCCGAGTGCCCATCCACTGACGAATGGATAAAGAAGATGTGGTGTGTATATGCAATGGAATACTCCTCAGCCATAAAAAAGACAAAATCGTCCCATTTGCAGCAACATGGGTGGAACTGAGGATATTATAAGTGAGATATACCAGACAGAGAAAGACAAACACCGTATGATTTTACTCATATGTGGAAGATAAACAAATACATGGACAAAGAGAGCAGATTAGTGGTTATCAGAGGGGAAGGGGGTTGGGGGTGGGCATAAGGGGTAAAGGGGCACATATATATGGTGACTGACAAATAATAACGCACAACTGAAATTTCACAATATTATAAACTATTATGACACCAATAAAAAAAAGGAAAAAAAAAAAACAGTTCTGCTTAATGTGCCCATCTCAGACAACAAGAGCTTGCACCTGAATGTAAATTAACACATTACTTCCTTATTGAGAAAATCTCACTATGAAAAAATTGTCAACTACACTAAACAGTGTGCCTAGCGACACAGTTCATTTGCAATCTGGTGCTACACTTCTCATCCCAGACTATTGACAGTATGTGGATCAGCAGCTGGTCCACTGACCACACCTCGAGTAGCACAACTCTAGGTTTTTACGCACTTTTCCTAGTTGTGTTTTTTCTGTGCAGCTTTGAGCTATAGTAGTATCTAAACCAGCTTCTTTGAGTCTTCTAAAGAGTCTGTGAACTATAGCCCTTTTTTCTTATATTAGCTCCAGTGAAGTCTGTTTTCTGCAGCTAATAGAGTAATAGAGTTCTTACATGGGTTGTCCCTGATAATATTATCCAGTGGTCAGGGAGACACGAGACTTTAAGCCTTATTATTTTAAATGCAGATTTCAGCCTGAATCTTGCTTGTCTTTTTTGGCCTCACCCTGCTTTTGAAAAAAATCCTACTCTCCCTCTCTGGTTACCTCAGCTTAATATTTTTTTTGTTCATGCAAATAATCCTTTGAATACTGAGTTCTCGAATTTCCTCCATGATTTTTTTACCTTCAGTCTGTCCTTTCTTGCCTGACTTTATATACATTTTTTAAAGCTTGGGAGTGGCAACTGTTTAATAATTATATCTAAAATAACTATGGTTACGTAGCAATCGTTAAGAATTACATTCACATGATACTATTTACATCTAAAGAGTTCATAATATGTGTCTAAAAGAGTAACAAGTTACAGACCTTCAAAGTGAACTAGGGGAGTATAAAAGCTCAGATCAGGTCAGACACTCCTAAACCAGCTAACCAAAGACAAATTGGGATTTCCCTGAAGGCATTTCCCAAGCAAATTCACCAAAGAGCTTTCTCTTTCTTTTTGTGAGCACTGAAAGCCTGTGACTTCCTAGAGCTTTATCCAACTTACATAATTTTAGATTCTGACTTATTCAATCACATTCAACATAAAATATATCTGAACTTTTTATCATTGGAAACACTCTGCCATGGTTACAGGTCACTCTCTGATGGGGCTCCATTGGGATTCATGGAGGACTTACTAGACAAATGCACCTTCTGATTATTTTATTAAGGACCTAGGAGCAAATTAGATATTGAAGATCATTGACCTATGGAAACAAGGCTTAGGACATTTTAGTTATAAAAAGAGAATTGATAACATTACAAAAATGTTAAGAAGGAAAGAAAACTAAAAGGACAATTCTGAGTGAAGTGGAGTCTAAACGTCATACAAGATGATGAACTAGTCATAGCCTTTCTACAAAACTTAAGCCAAAAAAGGCTCCCCCTGCTCCCTCAGGAGCAATTATAAGAATTTATAAGATTTAAAATATATTTTAATTTCCAATAATATATGGTATTGTTGAAAAAAGAAATAATTTAGATTTGAATAAAATAAAAAGGGACCATCCCTTGCCACTTTCCGCCACTCCCCCAAATTATCTACTCTTAACAATCGGGCATGTCTCCTGTTAACCCTTTCCTATTGCAGACATATGGGATATCAAGTACCCCATATACTCCCCTACATTTCTCAGCCTCCTTGCAGTTAGGTAACTTCATTTGAGTAGAAATATGTGTCCCTTCCAAGCAAACACAGTGCTCAAAGGCCTGTACAGTTCTCCTCTTGCTCTTTTTCTCCTGCGGGAATCAACCAGTCACCCTGTTGTTCAGATAAGAGGACTGAGGGGTCAGGATCACTGAGTCACTGGGCAGGACAACTACCCCGTAGAGTCTGCCACACCTGCCATGAACTCACAACAGTCAGCCAAAAAGTCTTGTTGCTTTAAATCACTGAGATTTCAAGATGGTATATTACCACAGAAAAAACTTCTCTATCTTGACTAATATACCCGTGCATATAGCACACCTAGAGAGAGAGAAAAACAAAAGTATATAAAAATTTCTTCAAAATTAAGATGATAGTACAAGTACTAATTTACAACTTACCTTCACAAACAACAGTATCTTTTGGTTATCCCACGGAGAATTTAATATCTTTAATATTAACAGAGCATGTAATGAGCAGCTGACACTCAGAATAAATATTTACGTTAATAATAAATGAATATTTATAACTAGCCTATAAAATCCATTCAATCAAATGATGATCTGTGATAATATTGATAACCAAGGCCTATTTTATAGTTTTTATAATTATATTAAAATAAACATTGTAACTCACAATACATTTCAAGTTTATTTGAAAAATTTGTTTTCCCCATTTAAGATCACCATTAAAATGTCATTCTTTCTAGCATAGTTGTTTTATACAGAAAAAGTAGAAGTTTCCAAACAATTATTTTTTTCTGTTTATGCCAGGGTGAGTTTTGTTCCTAGGTTATCTAATAAATAAAGATATCCGGGGGTAAGAGGGAAAAATAAGATGTCAGGACTTCGAGGCCCAAACACAAGAAAATCCCACCCATCTCCAAATTTAAAAATCTAATCTCATGTGTTGAGATTAAGTTCTCATTGGTTCCTATTTCAGTTAATATGATCACAAGAACACCAACGACTATTTCTGTTCCCAAATCTTGGGCTGTCAATACGGTGAGAATCTAGAGATCATGTTCAATTAAATGTGAATGGATTTTGTTTAATTCCAAGAGAATGCTTGATAGGTTTATCTGCAGGTAACTGTTAGCTTTACGGTTAATTGGGCTAGGCCAATAACTTGTTTTTCTTTCCACACAAGTGATTCTTTCAAAAGAAAAGTGAAGAGCAAAATTCATAAAGTCACCCGATCAACCAGTTTGGTTAAGTGGCAGCCTTTATACGTGCCATTCAAGTGACTTCAACAAACATCATTGTAATTGCTAGTACGGACTTGACCTTGAAAGAGAGGCAGCTTGAGGATTATTCTGGTGCATTGTTCAGTAAACTCTGCATCGTCAAGCCACCCAGACTTTAAAAGCAGCAGGATGTTATGGTGGTGTTTTCATATCCTGTTTTTCGGATGATGAAACATTTCACAGAGCCGGCTCAGAGATTCCTCTTTCTTCGGCGCATTACATCCTGAGAGTGATTACTTCATTCCAGGTGACTATATTTTATAGCTCTTGTCTGTTCCATAAGTTTGGAATGGGTTCCAGTTCTGCCAACACAAAACATTTACTTTCTCTACACTCATACAACAGAAATTGTGGCTGGCTCTGCCAACTTGCTACACTCTCTAAAAACTTCCTAAATAGGGAATTCTTATTCAAAGAGATAAAGGAAACAAGGCACATAAAAAATAAACTTTTCAGTTTGTGGGAAGGAAGAGTGAGTGAGGACCTAAAGCGAAAACCAACTGTATTTATTAAAACAGAGTGATTTTTTTTCACTGAGCTCACCTGAGGAAATTCACAGGTTCCGGTGGGAACCATTAATTAACTCAACTGACAGCAGCTTTGGTCTATTTCCCAATCGGGACCTAAACTCGTTTGTTGGAAGAAAGAGCACACTTTCTCCCTGGCTTTATAATCACTTCAAGACTACAAAGTTCTACCAAGCAAATTAACAAAGACAACCAGGAACAATCCATGGCATTGTACATTGTTTACTTTAATATCCCCAGCATAGAATTTGCTATTTTTGTAATGCAATTAATTGCTAGAGTTACTGTTTAAGGGGTGAGGGCCAGTTTCAAGCAGAAATGACTAAACCTTTGCTATTCAAATTTTGGCTGAGGTTCCAGCAACATTGGCGTCACCTGAGAGAAATGCAGAATCTCAGGCCTGGCCCGGGACCTACTAAATCAGAATCTGCATTATAACAAGAGCACCAGCTTATTTACAAATCACATTAAAGTCTGAGAAGCACCAGACTAAACAACCTCATGCTGATTTCTCTATAATGGACCATAATGGACCTGCCTCTGTGTTCATTGGTTCAGTGGCTTGGGTTCTCACAGAAGACTACTCCTAAGTGCGTACATTAACTCAAGACATGAGCACTTACTATATGCCAGACACTCTTCTAGGCTCTTCTCAATACAAACAAAAGTCCTTGCTTTAGAGGAGCCATAGAGCTTAAATCCTAGTGTCCTTAAGCACATAAAGTGAATGATTTCTACAGAAAATTTTGATGCATCATCCTTGTTAATCCTTTGGTGAAGCAGCATAATTTAAACAAATAATGGGGCCTTGAGTCCAATAATTACTTATTGATGGTCTACATATTACATTAAATCTTTGCTCTTTACCTATTCAGAATGGGTGAAATGGTAGTATTACCTAAATAGCCATGAACAAATCAGTATTTTACTTACAGTAATCTTTTTTCTCTGGATATCTATTTCCAGGGTAATCCCTGGAGAAGAAGTGTAAAAACATTTAATCAGTCACAGAGCACTAAATAAGAAAATAATTGCAAAATTACACTTCATATAGAAAATGATCATTTCTACGGCAAAACATGTAGTCATATAAATTGGAAGTTAACTTATTTCTCACCTTTAAACATTGGTCTTACATTTCTCAAGCTAAGTCCCATTACACAGTTAAAACCACAAGAAAAATTAGGACAAATCAGCAATGCCATTTATTAACCTTAACTACGTGGTACACAGAATTTCTAGGGCATTGTTAGTATTTCAATTAGTATTTAGGTATTCACTAATGAGCTAACTCATTCATAATTCTCAGTGTCTAACTTCAAGAAGATTAGAAATAGCATACACTAGGGAAAAAATAAATTGTTCTCCATCATTTTATATATTTTTATATACGTAGACACACATACATACGTATGTTTATATACATACACACATGTGCACACACACACACAGTATCCTAAGTACATTGATGATTATGTTGGTAATGAATAGAAGAATAAAAATGTTTAAAATTATGCATCTCAGATATAGAAATGTGATCTATATGAATAAGAACTTCTGGGGGAGCCTTCCTTTTTCCACATCTGCCAAGTATGCCTATGGATGTTTATTTCATTTCTGCTATTTGGTCCTCAGGAATCCTACTTTGTTTCAGAAACTCTACCACATTTACGCTTTCAACAAACATGCATTGAGCATCTACTACAGATCCATGAGGAACTCTCTAAGAACAGATGGATAAAGACTTTGTCATCCCATTAGCTAAGTGCTTCCCATGACTCGGTTATCAACTACATTTGCAAAAATGGAGGACAGTGGCATGAAGGAGATCATAGTTGAATTTGGTGGTGGTCTACTTGTGATACTCAAATATAGATTTGGTGGAGAAAATAAAGTTTCCACAAATTTAGGAAAAGACTGATTGTTCTGTAGCCATGGTAACAAGTAGCCACTAATTAACCATCTACAGATGATGTCAACCCACTTGCATCTGTAAACATGTGTCAGTGCCTGTACTCCACACTTCCCCCAAACCCATATGAGATCGGTCCTCTGCTCTGCTCAGAGAGCCTGTGCCTGACCAGCACAGCTCTCCTGCAGTAAACTCAGCTTTGTGCTTTTCATTTTAGATATTGTGTGAGGTCTCATCATCCTTTGACGACAGATAGCATACCTGGTAAGAGGGGAAAGGCATCCCTGACTGCTGGGTTTCTTCCTAGCAGAAGATCCTGTAACGCTCTCTGACTGAATAATGGAATTCTCCCCAAAGTGTGTGATCTGCAGTGTCAAGCATCTCTTGGGAGCTTTTTAGAAATGCAAATTCCTGAGCCGTTCCCAGACTTATTGGACTAGGAATCTCTTTTAACAAGCTCTGCTAAAGTTTGAGAAGCACTAATAGGATGTACAGAGCCTACACATTATTCAGCCAAAATTCAAATCCCTGGAATATCACCTCCTAAATATTTGACCTTGGGTAATTTACTTAACTGTTCTGGGCTTCGGCTTCCTAAATAATTAGGGGATAATACAGTGCTTAACTTCTAAGGTTGTTGTGAAGATTAAATGACATAATGATTTTAAAGTGTTTAACCTGGCATGTCATAAGTGCTGCATAATTGCTAGCTATTTTATTATCTTTATTATTATTATTAGTTATTAAAACCATCCATGTGTAACTTCATAAATTCACTGATAACCACATTCAAATATATGCAAATTATTTAAAAGGGAAATAGATAGCATTTTGTATAGCTACCTATTCTGATAATCAGCTGGAGTTTAGTTTAGAGAATCATTTAAATAAATGCTAATAACAAAAAAAAGGAAACTATTTTGACCTAAGATTACCATCCACCTTACATGATGTAGACCACTGCTTCTCAAATTATCCATGGCGAAGAATCAGTTTTTATTTTATTTTTTCTCCCCTCTGTCTTGGACTGATCTAAACAGGCAACTCAAACTACAAGTAGTCACATAGAAGTTAAACAAAACAGAGACTGGTCTATACCTTGTTCAATGAGATGAGTCCACTAATCTTGTGTTTGTATGTCGTGAGCAACGCCAAATTGTCATGAAAGCTTCTAAACTCTCCCTCTCAGTTTTTGTAATTATTTCACCAGTAGTTAAGAACCAATAGTTCATAGATCACCATTTGAGTAGCACTGAAATAGACCATCAAGATAGACAACAAATAAATATTCTTCCTTTTCCATATTGTCCACTAATACACAAACATGCACAGTCTCACACTTATCTTTCATTCAAAACTGTGTAAAAATGAATAAATCTTTAAAATGAACAACATTATACTACTCTTCACATGATGAGTGTTTTTATACCAATGTTCACTATTAAAATGAACTATTTCTCAATCTCTGAACATAATGATGCCACCACAGTGTGGAGTACTAGGTTTAGGAAATTAAGTGAGCTACCTGCTTCAGGACACTTGCAATCCAATCAATAAGTAAATTGCACGGTAGTGAACATTTAGGGACTGTGAGCAATGATATTTTTATTAAACTAAAGGCAGGTTCTTAACTACCTTCCTGTTTTAGCCATTCATGGCTTTGACAATTCAATTTCGCAGTATTCATTCTTTATGTGTGTGTGCACTTTGAAATGTTTTTTTCCCAGATTCATTGATATGTAATTGACATATAACATTGTGTAAGATTAAGGTGTATGTGTTGATTTGATACATGTATATGTGGGGAACTGATCACCACAACAAGGTTAGTTAACACCTCCATCACCTCACGTAATTACCTTTGTGTGTGTAGTGAGAACACTTACGGTCTACTCTCCTGACAACTTTTAAGTATATGGCACAGTATTGTTAACTATAGTCTCGTTCATTTTATCACTGGAAGTTTGTACCCTTCAACCAACATGTCCCCCTTTCCCCCACCCTCCAGCCCCTGGTAACCACCATTCTACTCTGTTTCCAAGAGTTCAGCCTTTTTAGATTCCACATACAAGTGAGATCATAGAGTATTTGTCTTTCTCTGCCTGACTTATTTCACCTAGCATAAGGCCCTCAAGATCCATCCATGTTGTTGCAAATGGCAAAATTTTCTTCTTTTTAAAGTAGTCATTCTTTAAGAAGATTTTTTCCTAATTTGTGATTTAAATGTGTCTTAAAAATGTGAATGTAAATTAATGTAAAAATTTGAATGTAAATGTGTCTTAAAAATTTGAAATGGTAAAATCAGTTTCAAATAAGAGTATTCAACTTACCTATAATATAAAATAATAATTATAATTATCAATTATAATTTAGTTATAGACTATAATAAACAGCACATCGCATTTTAATATTTATTGTTATGTTACAAATTAATATATTGTTATGATAAAAAATTTTATAAGGTAATTGTATTTATAATATAAAATGACAGTCCAAATTCTGTATATCCATTGAGGCTAGTAACTATGGCAACAGCAAGCCTGCTTATTTGGCAAAGGATGACAAGAGGAGTGTAATTTCCAGCCTCAGTACTTGCCACGTCAATGTGGATATTCATAGTTCTTTGAACAGCCACTGGAGTTTTACGCCAACTACTGCAGGCACAGATCTTTACTGTAGCCCATTCTTGACGAACTATACACCACCTTCCAACATTTTGAGCCAGTGACAACATTTATAAAACTTAGACTTCATTCATTCATTTAAAAAAAAAACTGGGTAGCTATTTTTCTTTGCTCCTTTATATATTCTTTTGTTTTAAACTGTCTATTCCTGGACATAATAATCTGCGTATGAATAAGGGAGCCCAATGGAAACACTGCTTCAAAAAAAAATCATCTAAGGACAGATAGAAACATTGTGCTAACACAGCATCACAATATCACTCTGTAATATTTTGTTCTCAGGAGTTCACAACCTATTCACCAACATATATAGTTGAATTAAGTCAATTATGTCATTAAAATTGTGATTTTCTGTATGTATCTTTTAATTTTTCAGGGTCATATTAACTCCCAAAACAGGGTTCATGAAAATGACTTTTATTTTCCTATAACTGAATGAACTTTGTTCTTTGTCTCCATTTCTGCTGATTTTGAGAAATTTAATCTTGCTAACTCATGAACACAGTTGCATCTGGTTTAATACTTTGTCTCTAGTCTTTTAAAATGTGCTTGCTGTCAGATTCTCCCCCTTTCTTTTTATTCCATTGTCCATTGAGGTGATCTAATTTGCCAGGACTTTTCTTTTGTCCTGGTATCAAGAGACAACAGTCTTGTCTGAGAGCCACTCTGTGGCCTTGCACTTGGACGGCTGGTTGAATCAATCAGAATAGGTTAGGTGGTAGTGCCAGCCCCAAATCTCCGTGCTTAAAACAACAAAGGTTTCTTTGTTTCTCATGCAACATGACCAAAGTGGGTCAACAGATGGCGCTGCCCAGAGGTCTTGCCTCTGACTTCACCCCTCAGTGCCTCAGCTTGATGGAGGCTCCATCATGTTGTAATGGTGACACTCAAACACGTTTCCACAATTGCTATGGCAAGAAAGAGAAAGAGATTCACACACCAGCAATAAATGCTTCCTCCACAAGTAACACATATTACCAATTGTCACATTTCACTGGCCAAAGAGAGCCAATGGTCACACTTAACTTCAAAGTGCAATCTTTCCCAGTGGCCCAAAGAGGTAGAGAACCAAATATCAGTGAACCATGGGAATTTTTGCCACAAGATTCCTACTGGACTTTTAGGAGTCGTCTGCTATCCTTGTCCTTTGCTGAAGCATGATCACGTCCCTGCATGCCGTGTTGACTTTCACTGCACTCACACATAGCCACTCTAGAGGACTCTCACACTGTCCCAGTGCCCATTGGCTGGAACTCCTCCCCCAGTGCCTGCTCCTCAGTCACCATGTTGGACTTCTCCATGAGACTTGCAGTAACTGGGCTGTACACGTGGGAGCCAGAAAGCAATTCTGTCTGCACTTCGGTCACTCATGTTTCTCTGGGGGTTATATGACATTTCAGGGGACACCAGTGGAATTTCAGCCCCTAGTGGGGGCAGGATACAGACTCCTTCCACAGGCACTCACCAGGGCCTAGGCTCTATTCTATGACTCATGTTCCTCCCCTCTTGCTGGTTGAAATTTCTCTCTTTCTGGGTAGAAACCTAAGTTCTGATATCTATACATACTCTTCTGCGTTTTGTGGTTTATAGTTTAAACTTTATGTTCTCAGTCCTCCAAAATTTAAAGTTTTATTTTTTAAACTGAAGTTTTCAAGGAAAAAGAAAAACCTTTACCCTTTTGAACTACTTGATTATTAGAATAGAAAGAATGAGAGAAAACCTAGCTTTCAGCACTATTGTTTTGCTACGTATGTAAAGAAAAATCCACTTGTGTATGTACATTATGCTTCAATAAAACGTTTTACAAAACCCATTCAGGTATTTGGTGATTTATTTTTCCTAGGTTCTGCTTGCTCATCCAGGGTGATAGTGTCTACGGAAGACCTTCCATGGTGCATGAACAGAGAAGGGAGAGTAATTCGTACACGGAAGTTGGGGGAGCTGAGGAGAGGGACTACTCTGGACAACACCTAAGTATCTCAAAATTAAATGGATGATTGATAGATGGATAGATAGATCAATCTCCAAATAGGAGTCAGAATGAAATGTGATATCCCTAAACACTCAGACAAAATGATTTTAAAATTCCCCTGGCTTTCTGAAGAACCTCTAGCTCCACCAATATTTCAAAAGCTGCAAGATTTTACAGAGTAATCAGAAGTTTACAGAATGATCTTAGGAACCCATGCCTGGCATTTCAGAATCCACAGAAAAGAGTTAGAAATTTATTTTATTTTATTTTTATTTACTTACTTATTGTTATGGACTGAACTGTGTCCATCAAAATTCATATGTTGAAGTCCTCAACTCCAGAACCTCAGGATGTGGCTGTATTTGGAAATAGGGCCATCAAAGGAGTAATTAAGGTAAAAGGAGGCCATATGTGTGGGCCTGATTCAATGTGACTGGTGTTTTTATAAGAAGAGGAGATAGGACACAGGTACACACAGGGAAGACCACGTAAAGACACCAGAACAGGGCAGCCATCTATAAGCCAATCAAAAGAACCCCAGAAGAGGTAACTTTCCTGTATCGGTAACTTGCTCTCCTAAGTTGGAAATACACTTTTTTTCTTTGTCTTTAGAGCTTACACATTTTGCAAAGATTTACTTGGTTGTGTATCTCTTCTTATTAAATCAGCCTGGAACTTAGCACTTTTAATTTCTGGACTCAAATCTTTTCTCAGTTGAGAAAAATTGATTTCTAGAAGTTATTTAATAAGTACCTCTCTCCCATGCACTCCATTTTTCTCCTTCAAATCACCTTTGACTGTTCTTTGACTTTTCTTAAAGCTATTCTCACAGTTTCTTTTTCCTTTGTGATTTCTTTTTATCTTCTTTTTCTGTGCTTTAAGATATTTCATGTACTTAAATCATCTATTCTCAACAGTAACTATTCTCCCCTTCTATATATTTAATTTGTTAGTTCCGAAATCAGGAATTTGGTTTCTGTAAGTGTTTATATGTGTGTGTGTGTGTGTGTGTGTGTGTGTCACATTTCTATATCTTTCAATGTCTTCTTCCTTTTTCTTTTCCTTGTTTATTTTTTAAATTTGGTTGCTCATTTGCACATATGTCACTGGGCATGTATGCTGGATTTCAAGCCAATCCTCTTCTATCTGGTTGCTGTGGCTCCTTAAATGGGCAGTTATTTTTTCAAGTAGCTCACTGCAGCTCAGTTCTGGTGGCTGGAATTTATTTAGGGCAGGGATTCTCTAGAGGATGAAAGATCAAAGGATTATCTTTTTTTCTTTTTTTTAATCTTGTCATGTCTTTAATGGCAGGCTATCAGCCTGTTCCTGAGACACCCAAAGTGGCCTCTCTGTTTTCTGTTTTCCCTGCATTCTCACAGGCACAGGATCAGGCAAGACTCAGCCAAAACTCTAGTTCTAGCCTTTAGGAGCTCAAGTTAAGGGTCACTTAAAAGGAGTGTTCACAAACCTTTTGTGACAGAGTCCACACATTCCCAGACACCAAGATCTTCCCAGGATCCACCACTCACCAGCAAATTCCTCTGGGCTTTGATGCTGTTCATTAGTCAGTTGAGTAGCCCACAAGAGAGGGACCTAAACAGAGCCAGGGATCCATCCACCCCTGGTCACCTACAAGTCTCAATAGCTACCAGGCTCCAAAGTGACAAATAGCTTGCAAGTCAGAGTGGGAGGAAAGGGGGATCTTTAGGTTGCTTCTTTGTTGTTGTTTAACTTGGGGAGATACAAGCTAGTAAAAAATGCCATGTAAAAAAAGCCAAAAATGTATTAAATATGTAATAAATTAGGGTGTTAGAGTTCGTATGACCATGACACATATAAGGCAGAATAAGACAGAATTGTGGACACCGTTGATTGCTTACTCAAGAGTCACCACTTCCACCTCCTTCTTGGTGCCAAAGCCCCTATTTTTCCCAGATGATCACCCTCTCCTATGCTTGGCATAGAGGACCCCTCCTCCTCCCAGAGTGAATCATGACTGATACAGGTTAGTCAAGGTGGCGTCAGCCCCCTGCCAGTGTCTGACTGAACCTGCAAATGTAACTCCTGTCCTGGGGGAGGAAATCTGTTTGGTGGCTTCTGGAAAAGATTTCCTCATTGATAAAAATAGATACATTCTGGGAAATGTCCCTCTTACTCATTAGATATCATTTTGTCTCCTGCAACTACTTCCTGAATTTATCAATTTTGGTTCCATTCTTCTTTTGGAACTATCCAACTCTTTACAACTTGAATATTTTTTATGGATTTTCTGACACTTGCAGCTAAAAACAATCCTTCTAACACATGTTGTAAAAAAGAGTATGGACTAGGGCCAGCCCCAGTGTCACAGTGGTTAGGCTCAGTACCCTCTGCTTCAGTGGCCCAAGTTCGGTTCACAGGAGTGGACCTACACCACTTGTCTGAGGCCATGGTAGCAGGGACCCACGTACAAAACAGAGGAAGATTGGCACAGATGTTAGCTCAGGGCAACTATCCCTTGGGGAAAAAAAAATTATGGACTTTGGAGGCAGATTTAAACTTAAGTGGAAACTCTGCAACTTATTTAATCACATTAAGTCTGCTCTTTCATCAGGGTTTACCTACTTCATTGGTTTGTGATGAATATTACATTTGATAGTTTACATAAAATCCCTATAGATGCCTGCATATGTTAGGTACTACTTTGTAATTGTCCCACAGGGGTGAGAGGATCAACTCCTCACTCAAAATTTTGTTCAGATACTGAAGCAGATGACACCACACATGCACCAATAGGGTATGAAAAAATTTATTACTCACACAATGAAGTCTTCTGGGGAGGACAAGTGGCTCCCAAGCAAGTTTGAAAATGCCATGAGAGAGCAAGGAGGGGCAACTGACTTGGTGATTAGTTGTGTTTAGTGGATGGGTGCGAGCTGAGGGTTCCCAGGCACAGGCAGGTAGTTTGGTAGTTTGAACTTCCCACTGGCACAAGACAGGGAGTATGGAGCCTTCTTAGGGATTTCCCAGAAGCAGGGCAAGAAAGCAAAAAAGGGGAGGAGTCATGAAAGCTATCAATGGCCAAACATCACAAATGGAGTCAGAATCCATTACATATGCTCATTTAATGTCCCCTTTTCCCTCTTTGTCATTTTCAATGACACATCATGAATCAATGATTAGGGATTCCTTTAAGAAAGGTAGAGGAAAATGCACTCTTGATATGAAAAATAATCTATATCCCCATTATTTTATATACGCCTTTTTTGCAAGGAACAGAAAACACATGAACTTGTTTACACGTCTCTTAATACCGACGTTAGACTCCTATCAGATCTCACTTTAGAGTAAGATCTAACATGTGGATCATCAAATAGATAGTCGACAGATGACTAAATGAATGAGTGACTGAGTAAATGCTTTCCTGTAGGTCCCATGTAGCTTCTATGTTTAATTTCTATCAGTCTGAAAATTTTGCTAGGCAGATGCTATAAGGAAACATTCTTTTTCATGATGTTCTTTTGTATGAGATTTATTTAGGCTTCCTCCATAATGACAGTTAACCAAAATCGTTTGCGAACTAAAAACCAAAGTAAAACAGCATGTTACAAGCACTGGTGTTTCTTTCTCCTGTCTGCAGGTTTATTCTGTTACATTCCAGCTGGTACTTGCAGGCCCGCAGCTAACAACGCTGCACAGCAGGAAGCATGTGCTTGCTGCTTGAGTTCTCACAGAGGCAAGGAGAGGCAGCTCTGTTTTGCACATTCCTCTTCATTTGCTTTAAAGATCAAAAAGAACATGTAGCAACATCATACATGAATGGTGCAAAGATGAGTAATTACGAGCTTTTGGCTTTCTCTTGCCTTTGAGACCATGTGCCTGAGATATTGAATGTTTAAAATATCGGTGACTCGGTCAGCTATCCTTCACTCAGTTCAGAAGAGGATGAATGCTCATTATAACATCCCATCTCTTCCAAAATTAACTAGGCATGCTGTGCAAAGATTTTACTATATGCTTCTTTCCAAGCTATCACACAACCTTGTCAGTGCAATATTTTACACGTTCTCCTTGTTCTCTCTCTCAAAATATTTCATCTTTTCAGTTCACTGCCATGAGCTTTTGGAATACAAAAGCATATGAAACAAGCTCATTCAACTCACTATGCTCTTGATCTCAAGCAGGCCTTCACTGACAACATCATGCCCCCCTCCCAACAGTACTTTCCCTTGGCTACCTCAAAAACAGGTCTAACACCTGCTTGCCGGCCATGAGCAGCGCACAGGCCCACTATAGAGCTATTTACACAACATGCCACAGTCTGCTTCCTGTTTCATTAGGGATGAGCATGCCCTAGTCAGTCTGCTTCCTGTTTCATTAGGGATGAGCATGCCCTAGTCAGTCTGCTTCCTGTTTCATTAGGGATGAGCATGCCTTAGTTGACTTTTCAAGCCAATCTAGAGTCACTCAGTCAGTTACCAATGTTCCATATTTAGCTTGGTAGCCTGTGGTCCAAACTTTCTTTAGGTTATACTGAGTTATGGGACTTGCCCATTGGGCTGGAGATTTGCCCTCAGTAGTGACAAAAAGAGGCAAAGCTCAGGTTTCTGAGAGCAAACTGTCTAAAAGTCTATAAGATGCTCTAAGCCATGTAACCTCTCTTCTCCCTCACACATCACTTACAGCGAGAGAGACAGTTTGATTTAGGGGGAAAAGCATAGAAGTAGGAGCTAGGAAATGGAGATCCAGTTCCATGTTGGCCAGTAATTGATTACTTGTGTGAATATGTTTAAGTTACTTACAAACTCTGGGCCTCAATTTCTTTAATTGTAGAATGACAGTATCATATTTCTAAAGTCCCTTTCAGCTCCAATCTTCAATCAAGGTGGCTGCATCTTCTTGTCCCCATTTCTCCCAGGCGGTCTCTTGAGCTGTGGTGTCTTTTTTTGTCCTTTCCTCCATTCAAGGTTGCTCTTTAACTTGATACCTCCCACAAATAAATGTAGGAGAGATTGGAAAAGGGAACCAGAATCTCCAGAGAAACAGCCCTGCCTCTATATCAATGTCCCAAACGCTAACATGAGATACAAAAAAAGTCTTTGCCTTTGAGATTTCCCTATTGAGAAACAGGAGAAAAAAAATAAACACAAATATCTTCACCATTGCTCTAGAGTATTCTAATATTTTTTACAGATTTAGAGAGGCTGGCAGAATTTATAAGAAGTTTGGGCTTCTTTCCTTTGAAAAAAAAATCTAATAAGATCCTAAAGCCAATATTTTTCTCTCAGCGAGCTTTCATAAAACAAAGTTAACACCTCACATGAATACATGTGCATAAACCAGGGAACAAACTGCAAGTTTACAGAGATATCTGATGATTTCCACGTTTCCCTCAGTTGTTTGCTTAACTCAAACCACAACATGTGGTCAATGGGTTTTGTCTGAGTTTGTGATCGTTGCAATTCTAGACAACTGGGTACGCACACTTGTGACAAAAATTCTCACTCTCTGGGGCCAATGCCAAAAATTTTGCTCCCCTTCCCCTTGGTCTAAATATAGTTTTAAAGGTCTCTAATAGTTACATAGTTTTGCATAACACAAAACAGCACTATTGTGAATTGCTGAAAGTACCTATGGAGAAATACTCAAGTGTCCAGGCAGCACTATTTGTATTATCTTGGGTACCCGTGGCAGTGGGTTTAAATTGTGCAGATTATGAAGGGAATTATAGATGCTAAGCAGTTCTACAGTGGTTTCTCAACTGCCTGACTGTGTAGTCAGTTGGCCTATGAGAAAAATCAGAATTTATGCTTTTTATTGCCATCTCCGTCAAACTCCTCTTGCAAACACGCATCCTTCTTGAGCCCAGCCCCTCAGAGTATCTTGTGGATACCGCCTTTGAGCAGCTATTCACTGATCTTCAGCTATGATCTCTCCATCTCAATCAATCCCCAAATAGATATTGATAGCCTATGTCTGTGGGCCAGGCACGATTCTCGGTGCTAGAAAGATATAAGAGAATATGAAGATGCATTTCCACTCTCAAGAAGATCAGAATCTATTTGGGAAGACAAAATTCACTTGCATAGAAAAACCAAGGATTGGCACAAAATAATTTATAGCCAAGTCCTAAATCATGTAGTTCAGAAAATAAATATGCTAAGAATTTGGAAAAGTGGGAGGTCAATAAAGAGCCTTTAATAATACCTCCACTTTTCTATGCAAGTGAAGAGCTGCCAAATTGTCTGCTTCTTTATACTTGGAACCAAACTTGAGATAGAGAAAAATTGCAATATAGGTAGAAGAGTGTATTGTTTAATGGTAAATATGTACCTGCCTGACTTACTCATCTAGGTCATGAGAAATAGAATATCCAAATTCCATGTTTTCCTTTACGGACCAATCTCTTCTCTCTTTTCCTCTCTTCTCCCTCTCCTCCTTCCTTTCCCTCTCTCTCTTTCTCTCTTTCACTCTCTCTCAGCTCACAGAGATTTGCCTAGGGACATTTCAGTGACCTTTTAGGCTGGGTTGGGTCATAAGGATAGCACATCCTTTCAGAAAAATAATTTTAAAACCTTAAATGCTTAACTTTTCTCATATTAACATTAGAATTTGTCTTTCATCTACTTAAGTCTCTACTATCACACAGAGGACAAATTTCGTAGTAAAATCATTTGAGGAATCAGTACTGTGAGGTCCATGTGTGAAATGTTAACCAAGCTGGGCATTTGAAAAACTGGAGATCTGGGAATAGGAAGGCAGGGGCACAGGTAGGTATGAGAGAAAAAAAAAGTTTCAGATAAGAAGAAAATGTGTACCCTAAAAAAAGAGCTCCTTCCGTAGCAGAGTAAGAAAGTTTATGTCAAGAGGCTGCACTTGTCTCAGAAAAAAAAAGAGGAAACTGAGGAGAGAAAAGATGGTGATAGAGAGCAGAGGTGGTATAGGGAAGCCGTCCTTTAAAAACAGACTAATAAAAAATAAGCATAGTCTCCTACATTGTGCAAAATGGGATTTTATATTTCCTTTATGCTTAATTTATTTTACCATTTTTGTTCTCGATTCTTGTAAAAAAAATCACTAGCAAGAAGGCAGATTATTTTGTTTTCATTTGCTTATTTTGTGTTTTGTTTTGTTTTTATATTTGGTGAAGGAAATTCTATCCACCAGGTCTCTATGACACAGGAGTTACTGTGTTTTGTAATGTTAGAAAGGAGTTGACTAAATTGAGATGAATAAACACACACACCCATACACACACACATTCCTTAATACTACTTAATTTCAAATTTGTGTGCATCAAAGCTAAATAAGCAGCAGATATCGTTATTCCTAAAGTCAAAGTAATACTGGCTTCCTGTTCACAACACGACTTACTTGTGCCATGAAATGAAGAGTGCTTTTGTTCTTCTTGAAAACTTCATTCCAGGTATAAAGAAGCAGACAATTTGGCAGCTCTGCTTAATTATTGTTATGTGCTTCCATAAAGAGCAATAAGTATGGGGGCTGACCCGGTGGCGTAGTGGTTGAGTTCGAGTGCTTCACTTCGGCAGCCCAGGGTCTGTGGGTTCAGATCTCAGGCATGGACCTACACACCACTCGTCAAGCCAAGCTGTGGCAGCATCCCACATACAAGATGGAGGAAGATGGGCACAGATGTTAACTCAGGGCTAATCTTCCTCAGCAAAAGGAGGAAGATTGGCAACGGATGTTAGTTCAGGGCCAATCTTCCTCATGGAAGAAAAGAAAAAGAGCAATGAGTTACATTACCATAGGCTTGGATACCAGTTAAAACAAATGTGCGAGTTCATAGTGAGCATTGGCACCCGAGGAATTTGAAATCGATATCCAAAAACATGGTTAAATGGGAGAGAAATAAAACAAAAACAAAAACAACTATTTCAGAAAGAATGTACCTACTGATAAATATAGAACAATGAAGTTCTTGGCTAATGACAATATTTATCTTCAAGGTATCTATTAATAATTTAAATCTCATCTAAAATTCAATTTTAAGTAGTTCCTGGAATGGCAAGGATCTACTAATCCAAAATTTTTAAAGGTTGCAATACCTTAGGAAAAAAGTTAAAGTTTTCTAAATTCACATTTTGAATACTTTGTAGAAACAAATCCTTTAAGTGAAGTAGCTTTCATGTATGAAGGAATATGAACATTTCATTTTCAACTTAAAATACAGACACCTACCTTACATTTCTATAGAGGAATCAAGGAGCCATCTGAGAAGCCACCTACATAAGTGCTTTACCCTGAAATATACCCAGAGGAAAAAGAATTGCAGAAGTTATAAAGTCAGATATTTTTCTTTTCCATCATTTCTGCCATCAGCAATAGCTTAGGGAGAAAGCCTTTAACTAGGATTAAAAATATCAAATGTTCTATTAGGTGACATTAAGCGTAATGGAATCTCAAGGTTGAATTAATTTTGTAGCTTCCCTTATCACTTGGAAGATTACTATCTCTATAACTGGCATCAATAGTCTACACGACAAGACTTGAATAATTGGTGATCAATCATGACAATTGGGTGACCTCATCCTTTCCAGACCTTAAAACCTTAGAGATCTTGTTTAGAAAAATTAAATAGAAAAACATAGCTATAACTAGGTCTGAGTTTAATTTGACGTTTGAAAGTACAGTCTAACCTTGCACTTCAAATTTTCATTATACTATGCTAATAAGCACATGAACATTTTATGGGCTTGGTAGTTACTCATTTAAGAATGTTTCATATCACCGAAAGTAATACATTTAACTACTAGTCAAACAACCTCATAAAATTCTCAGAGATAAGATTTCATAAAACTTGGACAGCAGTAAGGGATGAAAAAAATTTCATCTTAATGAAATTCCAAGACAGGCATCATATTTCTATGTGAAATAGTTTCACACAGAAGACACTACACGTCAAAGAATCTAAATTAGGATGAGTGCAGCTTGGAGCAGAAGCCCACCATTGAGAGGGGGTTTCAACAGATTCTCTTCTCAAGACCAGCCCTCTATGAAAATAAAAATATTTACACATCTATTTAGTCAGTGACAAACAGAGAGGAAACCATCTGGCCATTTGAATCAGTGTAAATTGCCCAACTACTCTTGTGAAAAGAGGAAGCTAGTCAAATTAAATGCTTATTTTGTTTCGGGCGCTAAACGATTGTCCCAAACTGTAATCATAAAATCCGCATTTGCAGTATCAAATAAACAAAAGCAAATCAGCGAAGAAAAGTTGTTTTTGTGTCGTAATTGGCAGGAGGATTAGCATTTCAGTGGATCCGATTTCCTAAACCTCCTCATTCCTGATAACAGCTTCAGCAGTGAGGTGACACACCAAAAGGCATAAATTATCTAAAGCTGGAGATAAGCAGAGGCCATTTGGGGGTTCTGAGTGCAATATAAATAGATGCAAAACAGTAGGAGAACCAGCCCATCCCAAACCTCCGAAGGATTAGCCATGTGAGCTCTGACTCCTTTGCTGTTGTTGGCTGTGATTTATCATCAGACAGTAACAGAGACTCGGCCTTATCTGTGATAATTCAATGGCTTAATGGCAGTACCTTTATCTGGAGGTCATAATTAAGCTTGTTTGATCAGGCTGAGAACAAGCACCTATGCTGGGCTTTAGCCTTAACTATTGCTTTTGGTGTCAGGGGTATCACATAATAAGAACATCATTGGAAATGGCATTAGCAATTTTGTTCAAGTGCTGCGGTGAGTTATTACTTATCTATAACACAGAATCCCCAAAATGGGAGGAAGAACAACGCCTTCCAAATTTAGAAACTTCTGTATAATTTACAGTTTAAGAATACGAGGTAGCTTTGGTCTCAGGTGCTTGGACTTAAAACCAATTTGAATGTAAAACTGAAAATGAAGAAATACTGTAACATTATCTTCAACTAATAAAAGCAAATGCATATTAAAAGGAAAATGAACATTTATGGCATCCTACAATTGAAACATCTTAACAAACTCCAGTATCTCTTCAAAAGTAATAGAAATTATAGGCATCGATTCAAATAGATATAATAAAACCTCATTAATCTGAAATTACTGGATGGAAGTTTCATTTGATTTTGAGAAATATCTGAACTATTAAATATTTCTAAATGAATAATATTTTATTACTTTAAGTATATAGCATAATTTGAACTAGCTGTTATATATTTCTAAGAGGAGATGATGTCAAGTCTAAATTTAATAAGATGCGTTGAATTTAGCAGTGGCATTTGGTAGCAAATCATGAGTATGTTAAAACACAGAAGAAGAGTTTATTCCTTAATTTTGTTAAAGATGTATTTATGGTTATTTTATGTACAATGCTCTTTTCTTAAAAATTTGCATAGGTCAATGTTGTCTAGTTAGGTATAATTAATTACAAATTCTAAAGTAAGGTATTATAAATCTACGATGTCTTTATTTTTTTTTTGTGGGGAAGACCAGCCCTGAGCTAACATCTGTTGCCACTCCTCCCCTTTTTGCTGAGGAAAACTGGCCCTGTGCTAACATCGTGCCCATCTTCCTCTACTTTATATGGGACGCCGCCACGGTGTGGCTGACAGGCAGTGCGTCGGCGGGCGCCCGGGATCCGAACTCGCGAACCCGGGGCTGCCAAGCGCGGACTAAACCACTGCGCCACCGGGCGGCCCCTATGATGTCTTTCAACATTTAATTTCAGGATTATGTCACTTCCCAGTATTTTATGAAATGAGATAAAAACATTATAAAGTATTTTCACATAAAACTTAATTGATTTGATGCATATCTGGTCCCATCTCTTTTTATATGTAATAGGGAATTTTTTAAAAGTTCTTGCCTACCAATGTTTAACAAGCTCCTACAGAACAATATACCCACAGCAAATCACATGCTTTGGGTTCAAGTCACAGTTCCGTTACACACTATGTGGCCTTGGGCAAATTATTTAATCTCTCTAAGCTTTGTTTGTCTCCTCTGTAAAAGGAAGAGAATAGTATCACCTGATGGAGGTGTTGTGAGTAAGAGGTGCTGCTCCAGTAAGAAAATTCACATGAAGTACTTTGCACAATGCCTGCCACACCATAGTTCATACTGAATGCTAACTCTCCGATGAGTCCTCCTCCTCCCCTACCTCCTTCTCATCTTCACCTGGCCAAGAACTTGAGGTTAATTTCTTTAAAAATGAAGATACTAGGAAAACTAGATATTAAGAATGAATAATAGATGAGGAAGTCAAGACGATAGTCAAAGTAACAAATCAACATCACAGTCTATTCTACTTTTAATAAGTTATTTCAAAAGCTTGAGTGTTTTTCTTTTGGTAGTCACAGATACCGTATTTTCTTTCTCCTGCCCATAATTATTTCTATAAACCTCTGGAGTAAATTATCAGAAGGAAACATACATATACATTGTATTATACATATGTTAACATACATGTATATACAGGCATACCTCATTTCACAGTGCTTCACTTTATTGCACTTCGCAGATACTGCATTTTTTACAAATTGAAGGTCTGTGGCCACCCTGCACTGAGCAAGTCTATCGGTGCCATTTTTCCAAGAGCATTTGTTTACTTCGTGTCTCTGTCACATTTTGGTAATTCTTGCAATATTTCAAACTTTTTCGTTATTATTATATGTGTTAGGGTGATCTGTGATCACTGATCTTTGATGTTACTATGGTCATTGTTTTGAGGCACCATAAACGGCGCCCAGAGAAGACGGTAACTTAATTGATAAATGTTGCATGTGTTCTGACTACTCCACTGATGGCCCTTCCTCCATCTTCCTCCCTTTCAGGCCTCCCTACTCCCTGAGACTCCCTAATATTGAAATTAGGCCAATTAACAACCCTACAATGGCCTTTAAGTATTCAAGTGAAATAAAGAGTCGTACCTCTCTCACTTTAAATCAAAAGCTAGAAATGATTACGTTAGCAAGGAAGGCATGTCGAAAGCCAAGATAGGCCAAAAGCTATGGGCCTCTTGCGCCAAATAGTTTGCTATGTTGTGAATGCAAAGGAACAGTTCTTGAAGGAAATTAAAAGTGCTACTTCAGTGAACACACAAATAATAAGAGAACGCAACAGTCTTGTTGCTGATATGGAGAAAGTTTTAGTGTCTGGATAAAAGATCAAACCAGCCACAACATTCTCTGAAGCCAAAGCCTAAACCAGAGCAAAGGCCTAACTCTATTCAATCCTGTGAAGGCTGAGAGAAGTGAAGAAGCTGCGGAAGAAAAGTTTGAAACTAGCAGAGGTTGGTTCATGAAGTTTAAGGAAAGAAGCTGTTTCCATAACATAAGAGTGAAAGGTGAAGCAGCAAGTGCTGATGCAGAAGCTGATGTAGAAGCTGCAGCAAGTTATCCAGAAGATCTAGCTAAGATAGTTAATGAAGCTGGCTACACTAAATGACAGATTTTCAATGTAGACAAAACAGTTCTATATTGGAAGAAGGTACCATCTAGGACTTTCATAGCGAGAGAAGAGAAGCCACTTCCTGGCTTCAAAGCTTCAGTGGACAAGCTGACTCTCGTTAGGGGCTAACGAAACTGGTGACTTTAAGTTGAAGCCAACACTCATTCACCATCCTGGAAATCCTAGGGCCCTTAAGAATGATGCTAAATCTACTCTGCCTGTGCTCTGCAAATGGAACAACAAAGCCTGGATGACAGCACATCCGTTTACAACATGGTTTACTGAATATTTTAAGCCCACTGTTAACTACTGGTCAGAAAAAAGATTCCTTTCAAAACATTTCTGTTCATTGACAATGCACCTCATCACCGAAGAGCTCTGTTGGAGATGTACAATGAGATTAATGTTGTTTTCAAGCCTGCTAACACAATATCCATTTTGCACCCATAGATCAAGGAGTAATTTCGACTTTCAAGTCTTTTTATTCAAGAAATACATTTTGTAAGGCTATAGCTGCCATAGATAGTGATTGCTCTGATGGATCTGGGCAAAGTAAATTGAAAACCCTCTGGAAAGGATTCACCATTCTAGATGCCATTGAGAGCATTCAGGATTCATGGCAAGAGGTCAAAATACCAATATTAACAGGAGTTCAGAAGAAGTTGACTCCAACCCTCATGGATGTCTTTGAGGGGTTCAAGACCTCGGTGGAGGAAGGAACTGCAGATGTGGTGGAAATAGCAAGAGAAGTAGAATTAGAAGTGGAGCCTGAAGATATGGCTGAATTGCTGCAATCTCATGATAAAACTTAAATGAATGAGGAGTTGCTGCTTATGGATGAGCAAAGAAAGTGGTTTCTTGAGATGGAATCTACTCCTGGTGAAGATGCTGTGAAGACTGTTGAAATGACAACAAAGGATTTAGAATATTACATAAACTTAGTTGATAAAGCAGAGACAGGATTTGAGAGGATTGATTCCAATTTTGAAAGAAGCTCTACTGTGGGTAAAATGCTATCAAACGGCATCACATGCTACAGAGAATTGTTCGTGAAAGCAAGAGTCAATTGATGCAGCAAACTTCATTGTTGTCTTATTTTAAGAAATTGCCACAGCCACCCCAACCTTCAGCAACCACCACCCTGATTAGTCAACAACCATCAACATCAAGGCGAGACCCTCCACCAGCAAGAAGATCATGACTCACTGAAGGCTCAGATGATGGTTAGCATTTTTTAGCAATAAAGTAGTTTTTAAGTAAGGTAGGTACATTGTTTTTTTAGACATAAAGCTATTCACACTTAGGCTAAGTAGAGTGTAAACATAACTTCTGTATGTACTGGGAAACCAGGAAATTTGTGTGATTCACTTTATTGTGGTGGTCTGGAACTGAACCCATGATACCTCTAAGGTATGCCTGTATGTGGATCATATGTAACCTGTTTTGTTTTTTTTCACAAAATATTATAAGGAATTCTCCAAGTCCTTGGTAAGAAAACCATTATTTACATAATAATTGAAATATATATTATATTTACATATTATAATAATTTAAATATATATGTCACACAAAGGGATTGTTTGAATGGTGGTATATGATTATTTGCCTTGAAAACTCTATTCTTGCCAGACCCCAAGTAAAAGTTTCAGTATATAGGATCAGAGGATTTAGTCAACTTTGTTCTTAGTAAACATCATAAATGTGAGGCTTTCTTAGCTGCAAATTGCCAAACCACAGGTCCTGTAGGAGGCCATGCCCCAATGTTCCAAAGCCCCTGAACAGCGGAGAGATCACCATAAGCCTGATCTTTGAAGCCCAGTGTAATCCATAAAGGTAGAGGAAAATTGCCACTCTCTTCCAAGATGGGAATTATTTTGTTAAATGTACCCTGAGCGGTGTGATAGTCCTATTCTCCATCTTACCCCTAATTAAAGAGACCAATAAAACCATGCAGGAACAAAAGTTGAGAACGCACAACCACCTTCTGGGTTATGACTTTTTTTAATTTGCTTTTGGTTTTTTTGTTTTTTGTCCCAAGAGGAAGGCTTGAGTCAGGAATTCTTAGAGGCAAAAAGCAAAAAAAGGTGAAAAGGAAGATCAGGTTGTTCTGTTAACCAGCATTTCAAGTATCACACTTTTCCAGGTCATTTTAAGGTCATCTATTCCAACTTTCAATCTAATAACCTGAATTTTTTCTCTATAAACCCTACCAAGTTATTGTGCAACATGTGCTTGAACACTTCCACTGGTATGTAGCTTTCTATCTCATAAAGCAGGTCCTTCTCTCTTTGGACACTATTGCTAAAAGTTTTTCCTAACGTTTTCTGCTGCTTCCATTTATTAGTACTTGTTCTTCCCATCAGATTCACAATAGGCAATCTACTCTTCTGTCTAACATCTCTTTGAATACTTGAAATTATACAGCACATGATATTTCTCTACACAAGGCTAAATCATAGGCATCGTTTTGAAAGTCCATACTAAATAAATCAGAATGCTGAGGTGGGAGCCAGGCATCAGCATTTTTCAAAGACCCCCAAGTGTTTCCATTGTGTAGCAATGTTTGAGAATCAGGGCACTATAAACTTGCTAACACATTAATAATGTCAGACTTTATAATTTTTGTTGGTCTGATAGGTGAAAAATAGTATTCCACTGATATTTTTTAAATTGTTATCTCTAATTATTAGTGAGGTTGACCACAGTTTCATATGCATTGGCATTCTAATTTTATCTTCTGTGATTGCCTCTTCACATCGTTGACCATATTTCTAATAGGTTGCTTTTTTTTTTTTACTTATTTATTTATTAGAAAGTTTTATATTTTACTGATATTGAGTCTTCATATTATCTATATAACAAATATTTTCTAGCTGTCACATCTTTAGATTTTTATTTTAAATGGGACATTTTGTTTGGTTTTGTAAAACAAATGCAGATTTTTCATTGCTTGTGGCTTGTTTTAGAAAGCCTTCCCCACTTCTTCAGTGAGAAGTGAGAAACTCACTTCATGATGTTAAGTTGGCCAGTTTATGAACATAATACAACTCTCCATTCATTCAGGCCTTATATTGTGTCTTCTAATAGAGTTTTCTTAGATTAATTCCCACGTATTTATTGTACATTTTCTATTTTAACTTTAGCTAGAGCTGGTGTAAAGGGGATACTGCTAACTTTTGGCTACTTTTGTGAATCCAACAACCTTGCTGAAGTCTTCTATTGGTTTTAACAGCTTTTCTGTTTATTCCCTTTGGTTTCAAGGTAAATTACCAAATTATCTGGAAATAATCATAGTGTTATCTTTTCTATTCTGTACAGCTTATCATAATACCTTTGCTAGGACCTTCCATAATATACTGTACAAAAGGTGCAATACCAAGAATCCATGTCTTCTTCCAAACCTTAAAGATAATATTTCTAAAATTCTTTGTCCATTTGCTTTGGGACTTTGGGAGACAACTTTTATCAGCTTAAGGAATTTCTTGTCTGTTTCTGCTTTCTATAAGCCATTATTATAAATAAGTGCTGAAATTTTTCGAATGACTTTACTGCATGTATGAAAAGTATGTGATTTCTTTTCCATTAATGTGGTGGAAAATGTTGAGAGATCCTGTGCTATCTAACTACCCTTGCATTTCGCAGATAAAATCTACTCAATTATAATGTATCATTTTCTTAATATCCTGCTCTTTTTTTTTTTTTTTTTTTTTATTGATGTCTTAGTTTATAACACTGTGGGGTTTTAGTTGTACATTATTGTTTGTCCGTCACCTTGTGGATGTAACCCTTCACCCCTTGTGCCCCCCCACCCCCCTTCCCCTTGGTAACCACCAATCAGTTCTCTCTGTCCGTGTGTTCACTTATATTCTATATATGAGCGAGTTCATGCAGTGTCTGTCCTTCTTTCTCTGGCTTATTTCACTTAACATAATACCCTCTAGGTCCTTCCATGTTGTTGCAAATGGGACAATTGTGTCTTTTCTTATGGCTGAGTAGTATTCCATTGTATGTATATACCACATCTTCTTTAACCAATCTTCAGTTGAGGGACACTTGGGTTGCTTCCACTTCTTGGCTATAGTGAATAATGCTGCAATGAACATAGGGGTGCATACGCATCTTGTGATGGTTGATTTCATGTCCATTGGGTAGATGCCCAAGAGTGGGATTGCTGGATCATACGGTATTTCTATTTTTAATTTTTTGAGGACTCTCCATACTGTTTTCCATAGAGGCTGCACCAGTTTGCATTCCCACCAGCAGTGAATGAGGGTCCCCGTTTCTCCACAACCTCTCCAGCATTTGTTGTTATTTGTCTTTGTGATTATAGCCATTCTAACCGGTGTAAGGTGATATCTCAGTGTAGTTTTGATTTGCATTTCCCTGATGATTAGTGATGTTGAACATCTTTTCATGTGTCTATTGGCCATCTGGATCTCTTCCTTGGAAAAATGTCTGTTCATATCCTCTGCCCATTTTTTGATCGGGTTGTTTGTTTTTTTGTTGCTCAGTTGTATGAGATCTTTGTATATTACTGAGATTAATCCCTTGTCAGACAAACGATTTGCAAATATTTTCTCCCAGCTGGTGGGTTGTTTATTCATTTTGATCCTGGTTTCATTTGCCTTGTAGAAGCTCTTTAGTCTGATGAGGTCCCACTTGTTTATTTTTTCTTTTGTTTCCCTTGTCTGGGTAGACATGGAATCTGAAAGGATCCCTTTATGTCCAATCTCAATTAGTGTACTGCCTATATTTTCTTCCAGGAGTTTTATAGTTTCAGGTCTCACTTTCAGGTCTTTGATCCATTTTGAATTGATTTTTGTATATGGCGATAGGAGATGGTCTACTTTCATTCTTTTGCATGTTGCTGTCCAATTTTCCCAGCACCATTTATTGAAGAGACTTCCCTCTCTCCATTGTATGTTCTTTGCTCCTTTGTCGAAGATTAGCTGTCCATAGGTGTGTGGTTTTATTTCTGGGCTTTCAATTCTGTTCCATTGATCTGTGTGTCTATTCTTGTACCAGTACCATGCTGTTTTGATTACTGTAGCTTTATAGTATATTTTGAAATCAGGGATTGTGATGCCTCCAGCTTTGTTCTTTTTTTTCAGAATTGCTTTAGCTATTCGGGGTCTTTTGTTGCCCCATACGAATTTCAGTAGTTTTTGTTCTATTTCTGTGAAGAATGACATTGGGATTCTGATTGGGATTGCATTGAATCTGTAGATTGCTTTAGGTAGAATGGACATTTTAACTATATTTATTCTTCCAATCCATGTGCATGGAATATTTTTCCATTTCTTTATGTCCTCCTCGATTTCTTTCAATAGTGTCTTATAGTTTTCATTGTATAGGTCTTTGACCTCCTTGGTTAAATTTATTCCCAGATATTTTATTCTCTTTGTTGCAATTGTAAATGGGATTGTCTTTTTGAGTTCTCTTTCTGTTTTTTCATCGTTAGTGTATAGAAATGCAATTGATTTTTGTAAGTTGATTTTATACCCTGCCACTTTACTGTAGTTGTTGATTGTTTCTAGTAGTTTTCCGATGGAATTTTTGGGGTTTTCTATGTATAGGATCATGTCGTCTGCAAATAGTGAGAGTTTCACTTCTTCATTGCCTATTTGGAGTCCTTTTATTCCTTTTTCTTGCCTAATTGCTCTGGCCAGAACTTCCAGTACTATGTTGAATAAGAGCGGTGAGAGTGGGCACCCTTGTCTTGTTCCTGTCCTCAAAGGAATGGCTTTCAGTTTTTCCCCGTTGAGTAGGATGTTTGCTGTAGGTTTGTCATATATGGCCCTTATTATGTTGAGGTACTTTCCTTCTATACCCATTTTGTTGAGAGTTTTTATCATAAATGGATGCTGGATCTTGTCGAATGCCTTCTCTGCATCGATTGAGATGATCATGTGGTTTTTATTCTTCATTTTGTTAATGTGGTGTATCACGTTGATTGATTTGCGGATGTTGAACCATCCCTGTGTCCCTGGTATAAATCCCACTTGATCGTGGTGTATGATCTTTTTGATGTATTGCTGTATTCGGTTTGCCAATATTTTGTTGAGAATTTTTGCGTCTATGTTCATCAGCGATATTGGCCTGTAGTTTTCCTTCTTTGTAATGTCCTTGTCTGGCTTTGGTATCAGCATGATGTCGGCCTCATAGAATGTGTTGGGAAGTATTCCATCTTCCTCTATTTTTTGGAATAGTTTGAGAAGGATAGGTGCTAAATCTTCTTTGAACGTTTGATAAAATTCTCCAGGGAAGCCATCTGGTCCTGGGCTTTTATTTTTTGGGAGGTTTTTGATTACTGTTTTAATCTCTTTACTTGTGATTGGTCTGTTCAGATTCTCTATTTCTTCTTGATTCAGTTTTGGGAGGTCGTACGTGTCCAAGAATTTGTCCATTTCCTCTAGGTTGTCCAATTTGTTGGCGTAAAGTTTTTCATAGTATTCCCTAATAATCCCTTGTATTTCTGTGGTGTCTGTTGTAATTTCTCCTGTTTCATTTCTAATTTTATTTATTTGAGTCTTCTCCCTTTTTTTCTTAGTGAGTCTGGCTAAGGGTTTGTCAATTTTATTTATCTTCTCAAAGAACCAGCTCTTTGTTTCATTGATCCTTTCTACTGTTTTTTTGGTTTCAATTTCATTTATTTCTGCTCTGATTTTTATTATTTCCCTCCTTCTGCTGATTCGGTGCTTTGTCTGTTCTTCTTTTTCCAACGCTGTTAGGTGCAATTTAAGGTTATTTATTTGGGATTTTTCTTGTTTGTTAAGGTGAGCTTGTATTGCTATGAATTTCCCTCTCAGGACTGCTTTTGCTGCATCCCATATGAGTTGGTATGGTGTATTTTCCTTTTCATTTGTCTCCAGATAGCTTTTGATTTCTCCTTTAATTTCATCAATGACCCATTGGTTGTTCAGTAGCATGTTGTTTAGTCTCCACATCTTTGTCCCTTTCCTAGTTTTTTCCTTGCAGTTGATGTCTAGTTTCACAGCATTATGATCAGAAAAGATGCTTGTAATGATTTCAATCTTCTTAAATTTGTAGAGGTTTGCCTTGTTTCCTAATATATGGTCTATCCTTGAGAATGTTCCATGTGCACTTGAGAAGAATGTGTACTCTGCTTTTTTTGGGTGGAATGCTCTGTATATATCTATTAAATCCATTGCGTCTAGTTTTTCGTTTAAGTCCATTATTTCCTTATTGACTTTTTGTCTGGATGATCTATCTATTGATGTAAGGGGGGTATTAAGATCCCCTACTATTATTGTGTTATTGTTAATATCTCCTTTAAGGTTTTTTAGCAGTTGTTTTATGTACTTTGGTGCTCCTGTATTGGGTGCATAGATATTTATAAGTGTTATGTCTTCTTGGTGAAGTATCCCTTTTATCATTATATATTGCCCTTCTTTGTCTCTCATTACCTTTTTTATCTTGAAGTCTACTTTGTCTGATATAAGTATGGCTACTCATGCTTTCTTTTGTTTGCCATTAGCTTGGAGTATTGTTTTCCATCCTTTTATTTTGAGTCTGTGTTTGTGTTTAGAGCTGAGATGTGTTTCCTGGAGGCAGCAGATTGTTGGATCTTGGTTTTTAATCCATCCTGCCACTCTGTGTCTTTTGATTGGAGAATTCAATCCGTTTACATTTAGAGTGATTATTGATATATGAGGGTTTAATGTTGCTATTTTATTGTTCATCTTCTGGTTCTTTTGCATTTCCTTCGTTTCTTGTCCCTTGTGTTTCGAACTGCAAATTCAATTTGGTATTTCTGCATGCTCATTCTCTTGGTTTTCTCTTTATTTGTCATGTGTGGTTCTCTTCTGGTTATTTGTTTAGTGGTTACCGTGAGGTTTATATAAGCGATCTCCTGGATAAGAAAGTACATTTTCAGATGCCTCCTTTTTCCTGAGGCTGGGTCAGTTCAATCCCTTACCTCTTCCCCTCATTATTTGTTATCTCTTTATTCCAGATTGTGTCATGAATGTGTGTTTCCAGTGATGAGCTTGAATTAATTTTTGATGTTTTCCAACTGTATTTTGTTCTGGTTTAGTCTCCTTGCTTTTCTCCTTGTTGAAATCTTTGTATCCCCTTTCTCATTTGTTTTTTTTCAGGCCTAAGGGCCTTCTTGAGCATTTCTTGTAGTGGGGGTCTCGTGGTGACGAACTCTCTTAGCTTTTGTTTATCAGGGAGAGTTATTGTTTCTCCATCGTATTTGAAGGATATTTTTGCTGGATAAAGTATTCTCGGCTGAAGGTTTTTGTCTTTCATGATTTTGAATATATCATTCCAGTCTCTCCTAGCCTGTAGAGTTTCTGTTGAGAAATCAGCTGAGAGCCTGATGGGGTTTCCTTTGTATGTTATTTTGTTTTCTTGTTTAGCTGCCTTCAATATTATTTCCTTGTCACGGGTATTCTTCAAGTTTGCTACTATGTGGCGAGATGATTTTTTATTCCTGTTTATATATTTAGGTGATCTATTGATTTCATTCACTGTTATTTCCCTCTCGTTCCCTAGGTTGGGGAAGTTCTCAGCTATTATTTCTTTGAACAAACTCTCTGCTCCTTTTTCTCTTTCTTCTCCTTCTGGAATACCTATTATCCTTATGTTGCTTTTCCTCATTGAGTCTGATATTTCTCGAAGAATTTCTTCATTTCTTTTTAGTCTTAGCTCTCTCTCCTCCTCTACCAGGAGCATTTCTGCGTGGCTATCCTCAATAGTGCTAATTCGTTCCTCCATATTGTCAGTTCTGCTCTTTAAAGACTCCATTTTTTCCACTATCTCGTTGATTTTGTTTTTCATCTCCAATAATTCTGATTGGTTTTTCTTTAGGGTTTCAATCTCTTTTGTGACATAATCCCTGAATTCGTTGATTTGTTTCTGTGTGTTCTCTTGTATTTCGTTGAGCTTGTTTATGATAGCTATTTTGAATTCTCTCTCATTCAGGTTATCAAATTCTGTGCCTTCAGGGTTGGTTTCTGGGTGTTTGTCATTTTCCTTTTGGTCTGCAGCCCTGACATATTTTCGCAAGGATCCGACGGGGACGGCTTTATTTTTACCCATCATGATTAAAGTTAGTCCTGCAGTTTCCCCCTGCTGCCACTAGATGGAGATCGCGAGCGGTTTGCTCTGAGGAGGCTGCAGCCCCCGGAGGGATTATGCTGAAACGCCGGGTGTGTGGGGGGAGGGGTCCTCTCTTTCTCCTGCTTGACCCGGGGGTTTCCTTTCTGGCTCTCTTAGGGTGTTTGCTACACCCCCTAAACAGTCCGTCGTCGCTTCCCCACGGGGATCTTGCGACAGTCTGTGAGAGCACCTGGATGGCGATAGTTTTCCCCGCTGTGGGCCGCCCCTCCCCCCTCTGTCCGCGAACCGCGCTGTTTTTGCCGATGGATTGGGGAGGGGGAGTACAAGCTCCTACCTCTCCTCCCGTTCTCCTGGGCTTCCCGCGCCTCCACCGTCCGATGTATGGCAGCAGGGGTTTCTCAGAAGTCCTTCGTAGTGTTTGATTGAGCTCTGTTGGAATGTGAATGATGTTTTCGTTGTGTCGTAGGGGGCAGAGATTCAAAGAGGGAATCTCACTCCGCCATGATGCTGACGTCACTCCTTATCCTGCTCTTTTTGATCAGCTAATGGTAATTTAGAATTTTTGCATCTATATTCATTTGAAATTTGTCTATAATTTTGTTTTCTTAGATAGTTTAGTATCAAGGGCATATTTATGTAGTTAAGTGAGTTGGACACTTTGTCCTACTTAATATATAGATTTCATTTGCAGAAGCATGTTGAGAAAGAGAAATAGAATCTGTTCAATGACGTTTTGATAGTATTTGCCTGTAGTACTTCCCAGGTCTAGAACTATTTGAAGAGAATACTTTTTGATTACATTCAAATTTCTTTATTGGTTATCAATCTGTTCATATTTGCTATTTTAGGGGCACGAATTTGGGCATTTTATTATTTCCTCAAAATTTACCCATATTTTCAAGTTTATTGACATGTAATTGTACTTAATATTCTTTATGATTTTATATATCTTTTTTACCTGAGATTATTTCTCCTTTTTATTCAATATTTCGTCTATTAAGTCTGGTTTATGAGGTGCTTAGCATATTAACTCTGCTTCATGGGGCATTCCATAGAATTTTTAATGTCTTTTTCATGATATTGACCTTCTTTGTGAGGCTGATGATTCTTGCTTATGGGCTAATGTTCTGCAACAGTGTTATCCTATCCTGGCCTTTGGCCAACACACAAATGGCATATGAAGGAACAAGCCCGTTTTCTGGGATACTGGAATTCCTTTGCTTTGGCAGTTAGTTCTCAGGAACCATGCAGTTTCCTTAGGTTCATTCCTCAGGTTCATCAGAAACCATTCTGATTTCTCAAAAGCCTCTGGAGTACCAGGCAGGGACTGGATCTGCTATGAAAGATGTCCATCTGTCTGTCTGACATGGCTTCAGGTGCTGCCTGTCAGATAATCTGAGCTTGGAGCCACTGGTTTATAGACATGAGCAATTCCATCTCCTCCCCCTCCTTTAATGGCTTCAACGGTTAGGAGAAGTCAAAAATGAGAGTCCTTTTATTCCATCAGGGAAAACTTGAGAACAGAATTGGACTTTACCTAGACCCTGTCAAAACTGTTAGAAATCAGCAGAATCAGATTATCTGACATAGGCCTATGGTGTCTGGACTAAAATTTCTAACCTCAGTAAAATTCTTTGGTTTTTGAGCTGCTCCGAAAGTCTCTTTTAAATTGATAAACTATTTATCCACAATCACTAAATTATTATCTGTATAATGAGCGCATTCACTAAGACTGTGCTGCTCAAGTTATATTTCAATAGGTGAGATAATTTACATACTTGCCTTTGCTGCAGCACCCCTACAGTGCTGGCTAACTTTCAAATATCTCTTCTTCACGGCAGGAGTTGCACTTTCGGAATATAGTCTCTATTTCCAAATTGTATTTGTGTGTATATATATATCTCTCTAAAAGGTCATCATTTCCATTATAGTATTAGCCTATCCCAACTACTTAGCTCAGATCAAAGCCTCAGAGTGTGTGTCCGGGCATTAGGGATGTTCATATTCCACTGAACCCTGGCAACGTTACCATAAAACATTCCAGAGTTTAAATTTCTTTTTGTAAAAGAAATTTTGAGTCTGCACTATGGGCCTTCCCATTGCTTTACATGCCACGTCTTTTCTGGGTGTACTTCACTAATAACAGAAAATTCAATGTTATAGGAAAATTCTAACAAACCTCTATCCAGCCATGTACTTACCACACTGTACATGCCCAAGCGTTTTAAAGCATTTTGTGCACTTTCATATTCTTATCTACACTCATTATGATCATGATATTTCCCAAATCCATAATCAGTTCTGACAGTCTATAGTTATCTTTGCACCTTGAGTCTTAGGACAACCACAGCCAATGTCACGGATGATAATTGGACATCAGCAAAAATATGCAGTCAAGGAGGACTGTGAGTGAACCCCAAGCAGCTCTGACATGTAGCAGGTAGATTCTCAGTCATAGTCGTAGAGGTACACCAGAATGTAGGCTCCATGAGGTCAAAGATTTTTGCCTGTTTTTCCTTTAACTCTGTTTCCAACCCCTAGAATGGTATTTAAAACAGAGGAGACAGTCAACAAATATTTGTTGAATGAACAAAACATCACTTTATTTTCTCTAACTCCACCTAAACTGATTTCAAATGAGATGGCTGAAAATTTAAACTGTCATACTTAGCACTTCTCTTTCCCAGGGTTTGTGTCAAGGGGCTGGAATCTAGGCAGATTCAAGGCATTAAGATCTATGCTGAGCCAAGGCATTGGTTTTTTGCTGAACAAATATTAGAACAATTTTTAGACATGCACATGTTCACAATGGAGCTCAACTAAAGATGAATACTTGTCAAGTTCAAATCTAGAAGGTCTTTCCTTCTTCCCTACTTTTGGGTTCACGGGAAGGGTGTTCAAAACAGATTAAGAACATTGGTAGAGCCTGCATGGATGGGATGTTGAAACTGGAAAAGTCTTGTTCCCATCCCCAGTGAATGTCACAGAGTGACCCACTCCATGTAGAGTGGCATGGATGGCTACACAATTACTGTAGGAATGTGTTTACCACACAGATGGTTGCACATGATTTTTTAAATATTTATCCATTTCTTTATAATAGGCAGCACAAAGGAATCAATGCAGTAGTAAATGTTTCTTGAAGTTGAAGGATACAGTCCTGACCCAGTGAAAGTCAAAGAAGGTGATTTATGACAGCTCTTTTTCTCCGTGGCAAAATTTAGAAAGGAATAAGAACAAAGTGCTCTGACACCTCTGAGAGAATAAAACACCCACAATTTACAAAATAAGTGCTTTAAGTGACCTATGACCAAACTGACAGCCTCTTTAAAAGCAGATATAACTTGCCAAGATAGACAGAAAAGTTGCGACCTGTTCAGAAGGATACAGGTCTCTTTAGCAGGAGGGGATGACATTTTTGACACCAGCAACATCAAAGTCATTGCCCTAAAAAAGACCAATTAGTTCTCTGGAACATACCTAAATTCAAGTGGAATGATTGATTGGCATCAGAACTTTTACTTTACACCCAGCAGTCTCTGAAATTTTATGGGTCAAAAATGGAAAAGGTAAAGGTCAGAATATGTGGTTGAGAGATTGCTGGGGACACTGACCTTGAGGATGGCCTCTCCAAAGATTTCCTTGAGAAGTTATTTAGAAATTTTTTATTTAATCCTGATTCAGTTAATAAAGGTAACAGGCAAATGCATTCTATGTATTTCTGATTTGGTAACCAAATGAACAAAAGAAATGCCATTTGAAGAGGAAGGAGAAGAAAGAGAAGCAGGAGGAAGTGGAAGGGGAGGAAGAGAAAAAGGGAGAGGAAAGGAGAAAGAAGAGGAGGACCAGGAGGTGGAGGAGAAGACCACGATCACAATCAGTGTTACAGCCTGAATCCCTCTTGTGAATATCGAAAGTAGAAGATGCGCTCTTACTCCATTTGGGGGTCAATCTAGACAAATTAACTAAAATGATAATATAAAATAAAATCTAGTTAATGAATCTTCCTCTTTCATCTTGTTGGTTTAGATCTTTTCTAGTGAATGATTGCAAAAAGAAAGTATGGTAATTATATTTGCTTTTAATGTTTAAAGAAGACTAATTGGAAATGGTAAAATTGCTTCTTTGTATAGGCAAATTAGACTTATAAAGAAAAATTTAATCATGAGAATATTATTTCATTATTCTCTTTAAACAAATAAATCGCAGTTTGGATTTGAGTTCTTAATTTTTCTCCTGGTTATTATTGTGCTCTTCGAGACCTGTCTTCAAGAAGAATCCTTCCCAAATACCAATAATTCTGAGTATTTGTCAATCTTCTACTTTAAATCCTCATAATTAACATCAGTGTTATTTTCATTATTTATTATTTTATATTAGAAATACATTCACACATTTTTATTTAAAAGAATTGATCAATATAGAAGTAACGATTACAAAAAATATATATCCCATTTACCTCTCCTTTATTCTCTCTTCCCTCATCAGAGGTAACCACTATCAAAGATTACCATCTTCTAGCTACTATTCCTATGAATACACACACACACACACACACACACACACACACACACATCCTTTGTCCTTTTGCTTGTTACATTATTGGAAGTACATTGTATTGTTCTAAGGTTTTATTTTTTTCTTAGTTGTCTTGAGATCTCTCCTTGTCAATATTTATGGGTCCACCTCCTTATCGTTTACAGTTGCATATAATTCCATTGTATATATGTGCTATCCTTTACATAACCACTCCCCTAAAAGCACAATTTTATTTTATTTTTCCAATTTCAAACGATGCTGCAAAGAGCATTCTTGTACATTTATCTTTATGAGGACATCATTCAGTTGTAGCATTCACAATAAATAGAAACCAAGGATGTAGATTATGATGGGAATATGGTTAAGTGTGCTTTCCATTTTCATTTTATAAGAAAATATAGATATTTAAAAGAGTGAATTGTTTATATAATTTTAACTCATTAAAAGGCATACATAGGGGCCGCCCGGTGGCGCAGCGGTTTAGTCCGCGCTTGGCAGCCCGGGGTTCGCGAGTTCGGATCCCGGGCGCCCGCCGATGCACTACCTGTCAGCCATGCCGTGGCGGCGTCCCATATAAATTGGAGGAAGATGGGCACCGGTGTTAGCCCAGAGCCAGTCTTCCTCAGCAAAAAGAGGAGGATTAGCAATGGATGTTAGCCCAGGGCCAGTCTTCCTCAGCAAAAAGGGGAGGATTGGCAACAGATGTTAGCTCAGGGCTGGTCTTCTCCACAAAAAAAAGGCATACATATTAATTATTAAATGTTGCTAAATTATCTGTTTTAAAATAAGTTTATATCCAATATTTAAAATGTAAATAATTTTATATAATATATGGAGAGTGGTTCTAGATCATTTTTTAAGCTAATAGAACACCAGATGTTACTAAGTTTGAATCATAGTATGCACACATTTTGTTTTAATAATAGTGTTATTTAAGCGTATCTTCAGGAATAGGCTGAAAAGTAAACTTTATGTTTTGAGCCAAGGAGTGAGGGATCAAATTGATATTTATGGAGTTCCTATCATGTGGCAAGCACATGAATTCTTAATCCTCATATAAACTCTATGAGGTAGATGTTTTTATTTCACTTCACACCTGTGCCTACGGTTCATAATTAAATATTCTTTTTTTTTTTTTTAGGTCAAGAATCCCTGTTGTATTAGAGCAAGGCATTTTCATATGAGCTGAAATTTTAAATCTCCTTCCAACTTGGTATCAATCCATTAAATCTACATTCTTAAAGAGTGTTTATTCAGTCAGTCCATACCCTTCTAATCAATCTCTAAAGCGATATGGATCTGCTATGAAACGTCTTGCTGAAATCAAGATGGACATTGCCCATATAGTTCTGCCGACTTACCTGTCTTATAACTCAATGATAAAGCGAAGCAAGGCTGTTCATGTGACTTAGTATAGCTGGGCATGTGGTAGTTCCTTTTTCTTGTTTTAAGGACTCAAATCCATTCTCTAATGTCACTGGCATAGAGCTTCTGAATTCTGCTTCTCCCATTTCCTTCCTGAATATGAAGAAGGACTTGTCCTTTCCTGTCATCTGCCAGTTTCCAATTCCCTGGGTCATTTCAAAAAGTGGAGAGAAGGCTTTTGCAATCACAGTTACAAATTTATAAGCCCTTCGAGGGCAGGATCGTTCTATGTTTTTTCCCTGCTGCATGAACATACACTTAGAAGATTGCTGGCACCTGTTAGGCACTCAATAAATATTTACTGAACCAGTGAATGAATCGTAACACTAAACTGGGATTTAATTTGTTTCTGCCTAAAGACGTGAATTTAAAATATTTGTGTCTTACTATCATGCATAATATTTTTTTATTTCCTGTGCTGAATTTAAATTCACCCTTAACACTGTCTGTTTTACTATTTCTAGTTTGAAGATTCTCTTTTGTAGAAAAAACTGGACACAATATTAAGACAAAATGAGACCATGTGAGAGTGCTGTCAGGATGACAGCCCCGTTTGCCTTCTCAGGGCTCCTCTCAGGAAAGGTTTCTCAGCTCCACAGCTCCACAGGGCTGCTTATTCGAAGTAGGCTTTTATCCATGCCGAGTTCAGTGTCAGAGACCTGGCCAGGGCCATTTATTTCACAGACTGTCAGGAAAGTGCAAAGTTAAACTTCTCCAGCTGACTCTTGCCTGCCCATTAACCTGGAGGGTTGTGGCTGTGAACACAGGCGCACCTCTCCCAGGTAAGGTGATCCTAGGGGCAAAGATGCAGTGGTCCTTCAGGACCCCTGTCTTCCTGTCATGCCCCACAGGGCTACTTCCTGTCACTCCTGGTTTCCAGTCCCCTAAAAATGCCTTCAGAACCGCACAGAAGGATTGGACATCATCCGAGCCAAAAGACTTCATAAATTTTTAAAGCTGGAAGAGATCTTAACAATCAGGAAACTAGGACCAGACAGATACGTCATTTGTCTAATTACAAGAGTGATTCATTAGGCCTATTGCTCTTTTAGGCTTACGGTATGTGATACATACCAAAAAAATTAGAGTATATATATTCATAACCTTTCTCTCACAAACACATGAACACATACATACACACACACGCACAAACACAGAACACTTTATCAAGAAGTTTCTGTTTTTACCTCTTTTGAAGGTAGGCCTTTTTAATATACATCTCTGAGGTGGCTAGAGAGGAATTTGAAAGAAGACTGGAAAGTCTGTATTGATTTACATTGGAAAGGCAGATACATCAAACAACATAGGTGGAGAGAGAAAGAAACGCTCCTACTCAGGCTAGGTCTGGGGAGAGTTCCAGAGCAAAATTAGTGCTGAGTGGCTGGAGTCCAGCTGAGCTATGAGAGGGGGGACTTCAGGGAGAAAAGTTGGTTATGAACAGAATTCCTGTCTGGTACCTCCCATGTCTCTCTCTAGAATGCTCAAAATGGTTTGAAACTCTCTTTTAAAAACTGAATAATATTTAGGTTTGTATTTGTTTATTTTCTTAGTCTAAAACAGATAAATGACATTTTGCCTAGACTGGATAGAGGTGGATGTTGTATTCTAACTTACAAAAGAAAAAGCTAAGACTTCTACATCCAACCAAAATGGAACAACAGGGAATGAATTCGTGTTCCCACTGAAGCAAACCAAAAAATTGGAAAAATATTTGAAACAATGGATTTCAGGACACTGGACATCAGGCCACAAAGAACAGTGATCTCTGAGATGGGAAACAAATGAGGTGAACCATACAATTGCTCCAGCTTTCTGCTTTAGAGATTTTTTTTTTCCAGGTTGCAGTTCAGGAAGGGGGATCCAGGCAGAGCCTGAAAGAGTCCCTGAGTTGAAGAGACAAAGCTGAGCGTCTGGGGAGACCAAGGAGCTGGAGTTTGTAGAAAAGAGTGCTAGATAAGAGAGTGCTGAGCAGCGAGAGAACTCTGGAGATCTAAAGAGAGTCCTTCTTGATTTTTCTGCATAGTATTGGTTAGCACATCTGAGTAAGGAAACTACCCAATATCAGAGAAAGAACCACCCAAAAAGATTAGAGAGAATGGTACTTCGTGTTCCTACAAACGGAAACAGTGCCTGCTCCTGTCAATCAGAGTGGAAATCCTCATAATTCGTGAGGCACTGGGGACAGCGTTCTGAAGCATTTTGCTTCAGTATTAGGGAAAATTTTTACGTCAACCAAACACAGACCCAGTCCCTTTGATCAAAACTCAAAACCAAGAACTGAAAGAAATAGACTATTTTCAAGTAACTTAATTGTGTCCCAGAACAAAACTCAAAAATATTAATAGAAATACAAAAAGATCAAATTAGGAGTGACATCTGCAAAATAGTGGAATAGAAGTTTTCTCCTATATCAGAATGCACTGATTTTGACAATCATTCACAGACAAGAGTGCCTTGTCCAGGAGTCTAGCAGGGAAGTTCCACCACACTATTGGAAGAAAATAAATTGGAGATTGGATGCATTGAAGAGGGTAAGAGAACAGTTTCACTTTACCCACATCACCCCTCCCCCAAGGCAGCACACCTCAGTGCCAAGAGAGACCACCTCAGCCCACAATTTCTCCCACAGGGGAAAATGAGAGTGTGTGACTGAGTGCCTGACTTCCCCAGCTGTGAGGAATGCTGCCAAAGAGGCCCACTTCTTTCTCACCCCATCCAGAATACTGGGTTGTGCTGCACAACTGGGTGTGGGGAGGGGTTGGGAGAACAGCAGCCGGGGCTCTTGGGAAGCATCAAAGAAACACAGATTCCATCGATTGCTCTGCAGACTCCATCAGGAAGCCCACCCATGAGTTGCTGGGGAAACCTTGCCTATAGATCTCCCAACTGGCTCACAGGCACCCTCAATGCTCTATGCCCTCAACCGCTCACACCCCTCACCTTGTAGCTGACTCCTTGTGTGCACCAATGAGGGTAGTAAGTGCCAGTGAGCATGTACAGAAAGCTGGCCAAACTCTGTGAGGCTGAGAGAAAGCACATAAACTTGACCATTCAGCATCCCCCTAGAGAAAGCAAATAAGAAACTAACAGCACCCAGACTGGCTTTGCAGGATTGAGAAAAGGCATACATTCTTAAGAATTTCTCCAAAGAGAGAATAGGAAGTGAGGAGCAGGCATATCCATAGACAAGGCCTGAGAAATCTTCAGAATCCCTAGAGGGGCTGACAGAAGGTATGTCTCTCCCAAAGCCAGTCAGTAAAGACTAGAAGAAGTGACTACTTCTTCAAATATGAAGATAGCAATTCAAGACTTCAAAGAACCTGAAAGATCAAGAAAACATGACACCACCAAAGGAACACAATAATTTTCCAGTAAGTGACTCCAAAGACATGGAGAGTCATGATTTGCCCAATACAGAATTCAAAATAGTTGTTTCAAGGAAGCTCAGGGAGCTGAAAGAACACACAGAAAGGAAATTCAACAAAATCAGGAAAGCAATACATCATCAAAATAAGAAGTTTTACCCAGAGATAGAATCATAAAAAGAACCAAACAGAAATTCTGGAGCTGAAAAATACAATGAATAAAATGAAAAATGCAGTAGAGAGCATCCACAGCAGACTGGATCAAGCAGAAGAAAGAATCTGTGAAGAAGGCAAATCATTTGAAATTATCTAATTAGAAGAGAACAAAGAATAAAAAAGAGTGAAGAAAGCCTGCATGAATTATGGGATACTATCAAGCAAAACAATCTATACATTATTGCAGTCCTAGGAGAAGAGAGAGGGAAAGGAGCAGAAAGCAATGGCTGAGAACTTCCAAAGTCGGGGGAGATATTTGGACATCCAAGTTCATGAAGCTCGTGGGTCAACAAAATGATGCATCCTAAGGGGATCTTCTCCAAAACACACTGTAATAAAACTGTTTTAAAATCAATAACAAAGAGAGAATTTTAAAAGCAGCAAAAGAAAAAAATTCCTCACTTACAAGAAAACCCCCATAAGGTTATCAGTGAATTGGTCAACAGAAACCTTGCAGGCCAAAGGACAGTGGAATGATACATTCAAAGTACTGAAAGATAGGAACTTCCAACCAAGAATACTTTACCCAGCAAAGCTGTACTTCAAAAATAAATGAGAGATATGGACTTTCCTAGAAAAACAAAAGCTGAAGGAATTCATCACCACTAGACCTGCCTTACAAGAAATGCTGAAAGAAATTCTTCAAGCTGAAATGAAAGGACGCTAATCAGTAACATGAAAACATCTGGAAAATAAAACACGCTGATAAAGATAAGTATATAGTCAAGTTCAGATCACTTTAATACTGTAATATTGTGATGTGTTAATCACTTACCTCTAGCAGAAAGGTTAAAGACAAATGTATTAAAAATAACTATAGCTACAATAATTTATTAATGGATACACAATAAAAAAACATAAATTGTGATATCAAAGATATAATATGTGGGGAGGGAGTAAAAGGGCAGAATTTTTGAATGCTATCACAGTTAAGTTGTTATCAGCTTAAAACAGATTGTTATAACTATAAGATATTTTATACAAACTTCATGGTAACCACAAAGCAAAATCATACAGTAGATACACAAAAGATAAAGAGAAGGGAATCAAAGAATACCATTATGGAAAAATCATCAGTTCACAAAGGAAGACAGCAAGAGAGGGAAAAAAGGAACAAAGAAACTACAAAATAGCCAGAAAACAGTAAGATGGTATTAGTAAGTCCTTATCTATCAATAATTACTTTAAATGTAAATGTGTTAAATTCTCCAATCAAGAGGCATAGTGTGGCTGAATGGATTAAAAAAAAAATAAAGACCAACAAGATCCAACCATATTATGCATACAAGAGACTCAATTCAGCTTTAAGGACTAAAGGATCACCCAGGCTCAAAAGAAAGGATGGAAAAAGATATTCCATGCAAATGGAAACCAAAAGAGTACAGGGGTAGCTATGCTTATATCAGATGAAACACACTTTAAGTCAGAAACTGTATCAGGAGACAAAGAAGGTCATTATGTAATTATAAAGGGGTCAATTCATCAGGAGGATATAACATTTGTAAACACATATGCACTCAACAATGAAGCATCTAAATATTTAAACAAATACTATCAAATCTGAAGGAAAATTAGACAATAATAACAGGGGACTTTAATACCCCATTTTCAACAATGAATAGATCAGCCAGACAGAAAATCAAAAGGGAAACATGGGACTTGAATTATACTTTAGACCAAATGAACCTGACAGACATACAGAACATTCTATCCAAAAGCAGTAAATACAATTTTTCCCAAGTGCATATGGACCATTTTCCAGGCTAGATCACATATGAGGTCACAAAACAACATTAACAAATATAAGAAGATTAAAATCATACCAATTATTTTTTCTGAGCATAATGGTATGAAAATGGAAATCAATAACAGGAGGAAAACTGGAAAATTCACAAATATATGGAAATTAAACAATATGTTCCTGAACAACCAATGGATCCTAGAGAAAATCAAAAGAAAAATGAAAAAATATTTTGAAACAAACAAAAAATGAAACACAACGTACCAAACTTATGGGATGCAGCAAAAGTAGTTCTAAGAGGAAAGTTTATATCAAAAATGCCCACATTATGAGAAAAGAAAGATCCCAAATAACTCACTTTATACCTTGAGGATCTAGAAAAAGCAGGATAAACAAAGGCCAAAGCTAGCATAAGGAGAAAATATCAAAGATCAGACCAGAAATAAACAAAATGCAGAAAGAAAAAAATAGAAAATATCAATGATACTAAGAGATGATTATTTAAAAAGATACACAAAATTGACAAATGTTTAGCTAGACTAAGGAAAAAAAGAGAGAAGACGCAAATACACAAAATCAGAAATGAAAGAGGAGACTTTATAACTGATACCACAAAAATACAAAGGATCAAAGAAACTACTATGAATAATTATATGCCAATAAATTAGATAACCAAGAAGAAATGGATAAATTTTTAGAAAGATATAACCTATGAAGAGTGAATCATGAAGAAACAGAAAATCTTAACAGACCAATAACAACTAACAAGACTGATCAGTAATCAAAATCTCCCAAAAAGAAAAGCTCAAGATCTTATGACTTTACCACACATTTAAAGAAAAATTAGTACTAATCTTCCTCAACTCTTCCAAAAAATTGAGGAGGAGGAAACATTCCCAAACAAATTTTGTGAGGTCAGCATTACCCTGATACTAAAGCCAGATAAGGACATGGTAAGAAAAGAAAATTACAAACCAATATCCCTGAAGAAATATAAATGCAAAAATCCTCAGCAAAACATTAGCAAACTGAATTCAACAATACATTAAAAGGATCATACACCAGGACTGAGTAGATTTATCACTGAGATGAAAGATGGTTCAACATTTGCAAATCGATAAATGTAATACACCACATTAGCAAAACGAAGGATAAAAATCATACGATCTTGGGGCCGCCCGGTGGCGCAGCGGTTTAGTTCACGCTTGGCAGCCCGGGGTTCGCTGGTTCGGATCCTGGGCGCCTGCCAACCCATTACTTGTCAGTCATGCTGTGGCAGCATCCCATATAAAGTAGAGGAAGATGGGCATGGATGTTAGCCCAGGGCCAGTCTTCCTCAGCAAAAAGAGGAGGATTAGCAATGGATGTTAGCTCAGGGCTGGTCTTCCTCACAAAACAAAACAAAAAAAACAATAATGTACTTAGAAATAACTTTAACCAAGGAGTTGAAAGCCCTGTACACTGAAAACTATAAGATATTGGTGAAAGAAATTAAGGAAGACACAAATAAATGGAAAGATGTTCTTTGCTAACGATTGGAAGAATTAATATTGTTAAAATGTTCATACTATCCAAAATGAGCTACAGATCCAATGTAATCCCTATCACAATTCCATTGACATTTTTCACAGAAATAGAAAAAAGCTACCCTAAAACTTGCGTGGAACCACAAAAGACACCAAATGACCAAAGCAATCTTGAGAAAGAACAAAGCTGAGGCATCACACTTCTTCACTTAAAACTATGTAACAAAGTTATAGTAATGAAAACTGTGTGATACAGGAGTAAAAACAAACACATAGACCAACGAAACAGAATAGAGAGCCCGTATATAACCCTACACATATATATGATCAACTAATCTTTGACAAGGATGCCAAGAACACACAATGGGGAAAAGATAGTTTTCAATAAATGATGTTGGGAAAACTGGATATACACATGCAAAAGAATGAAACTGGACTCCTATCTTACAATACTCACAAAAGTTAACTCAAAATGGATTAAAGACTTAAATATAAGACCTGAAACCATAACATTCCTTGAAGAAGACATAGGGAAAAAACTCCTTGACATTGGTCTCAGCAAGGATTATTTTGGATATGACACCAAAAGCACAAGCAACAACAAAATCAACAAGTAGGACTATATCCAACTAAAAATCTGCACTGCAAAGGAAACAATCAACAAAATGAAAAGGCAACCTATGGAATGGTAGAAAATATTTGCAAACCACGTATCTGATAAGGGATTAATATCCAAAGTATATAAGAAGTTATACAACTCACAGCAAAAACCAAATAATCTGACTTAAAAATGGGCAAAGGAACAAATAGACATTTTTCCAAAGAAGACATACAAACAACCGACAAGTACATGAAAAGGTGTTCAACATCACTAATCATCAGGGAAATGCAAATCAAAACCACAATGAGATATCACCTCACACTTGTTAGGATATCTATTATCAAAAAGACAAGTGAGAAGTGTTGGTGAGATTATGGAGAAAAGGGAACCCTTGTATGCTCTTGGTAGGAATTTAAATTGGTACAGCCATTATGAAAAGCAGTATGGAGTGTCCTCAAAAAATTAAAAATAGAATTACCATATAATCCAGCATTTCCACTTCTGGGTATATCCAAAGGAAACAAAATCAGTACAGTCATGAATTGCTTAATGACAGGGACACGTTCTGAGAAATACATCATTAGGCAATTTCGTCGTTGTGAGAACATCATCGAGTGGATGGAAGGAGAAAAATTTTGCCACCCCAAAATGTGTTTCTTTTTTTTTTTTTTTTTTTTTTTGTGGGGAAGACCAGCCCTGAGCTAACATCCGTCGCCAATCCTCCCCTTTTTGCTGAGGAAGACTGAGCTAACATCCGTGCCCATCTTCCTCTACTTTATATAGGACGCCGCCACAGCGTGGCTGACAGGCAGTGCATCGGCGGGCGCCCAGGATCCGAACCAGCGAACCCTGGGCTGCCAAGCACGGACTAAACCGCTGCGCCACCGGGCGGCCCCGAAAATGTGTTTCTTTAAATGAAGATTATTTTGGGCTGATTATTTTTAAGAGATAAAAGACTCAGAAAGTTTTCCTTGTTACCTCCCCCTTAACTGCCTAAAAGAATTCGGATTTAAAAAACCCCGTCTCAGGAAGAGAGCTAACACCTTAGCATAACATGAACTAGGTGGTAGACAAGGAGGAACCTAGAAAAGTCTGTTTGTCAGGCTTCCCTCTGTGTTCTTCCGCTTCTATGTGGCCAAAAAAACACTCATTTTCCAAACATTTGCTCCTTTTCACCTACCTGTGAATTGTCTTCTTTCCGTTTGACATCCCTGACTCTCCCCACCCTCAACATCTTTTGTCTTTAGCTGAGGATGTGTTTTAAAGTGAGGGTTTCTACCATTTTGGCAAGTTACTCAGTTTCCCTGGGTTTCTCCCATGTATACAGGTTATTAAACTTCTATTTGTTTTTCTCCTGTTAATCTATCTTATGTCAATTTAATTCTTAGAGCAGCCAGAAAAACCTAGAAGGATGGGGAAAGTTTCTTCCTCCCCTACAGTACTTACACAAACCTAGATAGTATAGTCTATTACACGCTTAGGCCATATGGGACTAATTTCATGGGACCATCATTGTATATGCCATCTGTTGTTGACTGAAATGTTGTTATGCAGTGCATGACTGTATCTCAAAGAGATGTTTGCACTTCTATGTTCATTGCAGCATTATTGACAATAGCCAACATATGGAAAAATCCTAGGTGTCCGTTGGATGAATGGATAACATAGATGTGATACATGCTCAATGGAATATCACTCAGCCATAAGAGTGAAGGAAATTCTGCCATTTGCACAACATAAGTGAGAGTAGAGGACATTATGCTAAGTGAAATTAACCAGACAGAGAAAGACAAATACTCTATGATCTCACTTGTATGTAGAATCTGAAAAAAAAAAAAAGTTGAACTCTTAGAAACAGAGAGTAGAATTGTGGTTACCAGGGGCTGGGGTTAGAGGAGATGGGTGATACTGGTCAAGGGTACAAGCCTTCAATTATAAGATGAATAATCTCTGGGAATCTAATGCACAGCATGGTGACTATAGTTAGTAAGACTCTGTTGTATACTTGAAATTTGCTAAGAGAGTGGACCTTAAGTGTTCTCACCACACACACAAAAAGGTGATTATGTGAGGTGATGGATGTGTTAATTAACCCGATTGGGATAACCTTTTCACAAAGTATACATTTGTAAAATCATTACACTGTACACTTTACATATAAACAATTTTGTCAGTTATACCTCAATAATTCTGAAAAGATAATAAAGAAATGCAAAGAAACAGGAAAATAAGCCAGGTAATGAGGGGGAAAATTAATCAATTGAAAAAAACCCAGAACTGAAACAGATGTTAGAATTAGCAGACAAGGACATAGAAACAGCTATTATAACTGTAGTCTACATGTTCAAAAAGTTAAGTAGAGTCATGGAAAATACAAAAAAGACTCATCAAAATTCTAAATATGAAAACTATAATGTCTGAGATGAAAAATATACCTGATCTGTTTAATAGCAGATTAGATATAGCAGAAAAAGGATTAGTGATCGGAACACATAGCAATAGGACTTATCCAAAATGGAATGCAGAGACAAAACAGAATTTAAAAAAAAAGGAAATGGAGCATCAGTGAGCTGTGGGACTACATCAAGCAGCTTAATATATGCATACTTGGAGTGCCTGAAAGAGAAGAGGACGGACAGGGACAGAAAAACATTTGAAGAAATTATGACCAAAAATTTTCCAAATTTGATAGAATATATCAACCCTCACACAAACTCAAGCACAAGAAAAATAAAGGCAACTACACCAAGGCAATCATGATCACATTGCTAAAAACCTGTGGTAAAGAAAGAATCTTAAAAGCAATGAGAGAAAAAAAGACATCTTACATGCCTAGTAACAAAGAAAAGGAAGATGATTGAAACAATGCCAGTGAGAAGAAAATGGAGTAGCATCTTTAAAGTAAAGAACAAAAAACCTGTTGACCTACAATTCAATATCCAGTGAAAATACACTTCAGAAATGAAGGCAAAATAAAAACATTTTCTCTTAAGAAAAAACTGAAAGAATTCACCACCAACTGACCACATAGTATTAAAGGAAATTCTTCAGGCAGAAAGAAAAGGACACCAGATGAACATGTGTTTCTATGAAAGTAATGAAGAGCACCTGAAATTGTTACCCATGAGAATAAATATATAAAATTTTTATTGTTATTTAAATCTTTAAAAGATAATGAACTGTTTAAACAAAAATAATAATGCAATGTGAGGATTATAATACATTTCAAAGTAAATGTATGACAACAATAGGACCAAGATTGGGAGGGGAGAAATAAAGTATAGTAATGTAAGACTCTTATACTATACATGAACCAGAAACTGACAGGCTGATTCTAAAATTCATGTGGCAATGCAAAAGACCTTGAATACCCAAAAGAAATTTGAAAAGGAAGAACAAAGTGAAAGTATTAACACTGTCTGATTTTAAGACTTATTATAAAACTACAGTATTCAAGACAGTGTGGTATTGGAATGAAGATGGAAAATAGATCAATGGAATTGAATAAAGAGTTTAGATATAGACCCATATATATGGACAAGTGATTTTTTACAAAGGTTCAAAAGAAATTGAGTGGAGAAAAGATAATATTTTAAAGAAATGGTGTTAAAATAATTGGATATCCATATACAAAAAACTTCTGAGGCATAATTTGTACCACATAAAAAATTAACTCAAAATGTATCACAATTCTAAATGTAGAGCCTTAAATATAAAGCTTCCAGGGGAAAACATAAAAGAAAATTTTGTGACCTTGGGTTGAGCAGCGATTTCTTCAATATGATACCAAAAACATAATACACAAAAGAAAAGTTGATAAACTGGACTTCATCAAAATTAAAAACTTCTCTTCAGAAGTCACTGTTAAGGAAGAATGATAAGACAAGCTACACACTGGGAGAAAATATTTGCAAGCTTTATATCTGATAAAGAACTTTTATCCAGGATATATAGAGAACCTTCAAACTCAACAATAAGAATAATCCTCAATAAGTAAAATGGGCCAAAGATTTGAAAAGATATTCACCAGAAAGGACAGACGGATGGTAAATAAGCACATGAAAAGACTCTCAACATCATTAGGCATTTTGGAAGAACAAAATGAACTGCTACTACTACACCCATATTAGAATATCTAAAATTAAAAAGTCTGATCACATTAAGTATCTGTGAAGCACATAGAATTCTAATACACTGCTGTTGGGAATGTGAAATGGTAAAACCATTTTGGAAGATAGTTTGTCACTTTCTTAAAAAGTTAAACATACTCTAACCTTACGATCCAGCCATTCCATTCCTGCATATTTACCCAAGAGAAGTGAAGGTATGTGTCCATACAAATATTTGTATGCAATTATTCATAGCAGCTTTATTTGTGATAGTCTGGAAATAATTCAGATATCTTTGAGCAGGTAAATAGATAATTTGTGGTATATCCATACAGTGGAATACTACTTAATAATAAAAAAAGGAATGAACTATTGATATACCCAACAACATAAACGAAACTCCAAATAATTATGCTGAGTGATAGAATCCAGACAAAGGGGAGTATATCCTACTTGTTTCCATTTTTATGAAATTCTAGAAAATGCAAATTAATCTGTAGTAACAGAGAGGAGATCAGTGGTTTCCTGGGGATAGGAGGATAGGTGTGGTTTGGAAGGTTTACAAATATACATGAGGAAACTTTTGGGGCAATGCAATGTTCATTATTTTTACTGTGGCGATGGTTTCATGGATGTATACATCTGTCAAAATCTTCAAATTTTATACTTTAAATAGGTGCAACTTATTGTATGTGAATTATACATTAATACAACTGTTTTTAAAGAAATTTTTTAAAATGTTGAAAGTCTTTAAGCACATTAAAAGATGAAGGAGGAGAAAGAGAAGGAAGAAGAAGATCAGAAAAAGGAGAAGAAAAAGAAGACCTAGAAAAAATACTACTAATTCAATAAGGTAAATGGTATTGCATCAGGCATTGTGTTTTCCAAATCTCAGGTGCTCTCCACTTACAGTATACACAGAACTATCCGATCCTTTACTCCCATATTGGTAATGAGTCCTCCAAGCTACTGAATCCTGTATGAACTTTTAATCCTGTATGGTCTTTTATTGGACCGAGGTAAAATTAGGTTTGCTAGACATCAGTCTAGCATTTTTATATATAAAATATTCTTCATTGTTCTCAGTAATGGAGGCCACAGTACAGAAACAAATCCCAATCAATACACCTTACACCTTCTGATTTTCTTTAGATAATATCAAAAAATGCAGTTTCCAGAAGAAAGTGGCCCAGAAGAATATTAATTTAGGGGATTAGCTACCATAAAATAAGGAGAACAGTATATACTATTTAGACACTGGGGCAACCATGAAGGAATCTTGATCAGTGGACAAAAGACAAAAGCTTAAACACATTGTCTTTCATTCTTTGGTTGCTATAAAATGTTATCAAAATATTATAGTTTAAACAGAGGGAAGTGTTAGCTTATTTGTGTCCACTTCATAGTAACATCCTCTTTAAACTCAAATTGTGTTTTGTTTTTATGGCAAGTTTATATCATTGTTTAAAGAAATTATTCTTAAAATCACAAGTTGAGAAAAATTTAAAACTATGGTGTAAAGTTACAATAATATATGTAGATATATGCTGAATACTGTGCATTTCACAGATTACTTGGCAATCTTCTGATTGTTAAAGCTTCTTCAGAAATAAATGCAGATGGCCAAATTTTATCAAAGAATTTGTGCATTTCTCTTCAAAAGGAAGTTTGTAAATATTGTTTTACATCTCACAATAACACTATATACATCTAAGGTCAAGGAAAGACCTGAACTCATCTCTTTAACTTGATAATCCTTGTGCTTTCCTAATGTTTTATCACATTTGGGAGGAATTACAGATAATCGAGTAGTTGACAGAACACAGAGCCTCCATTTAACATCTAAATTTTATTTCTAAAAATAAAGTTCTAAGGGGCCCTTCTGGTGGTGGAGTGGTTACATTCACCTGCTCTGCTTCAGTGGCCCGCGGTTCATGGGTTTGGATCCCAGGCTCAGATCTACGTAACCATTCATCAAGCCATGCTGTGGCAGCATCCCATATACAAAAAGTAGAGGAAGATCGGCATGGATGTTAGCTGAGGGACCATCTTCCTTGAGCAAAATGAGGGTCAATCTTCCTCACCAAATAAATAAATAAAGTTCTAACTACAATAAAGTGTCAATTTGACATTAAAAGCTAATTGTCATGTTAACTGGGGTAAGATAACATCAATTTTTCAGTATGGCCTTGAGAGGGGTAGACAGGTGGGAGGAGATGGCCACAAGGTGCTATAGGGTGAAAGTTTTGGCAGGAATGCCAAAGAAAGAGTGGCCAGCTGTACTTTCAAAGATGCTCACAACTCTGTCTCCCAACCCACACGCTCTTCTGCAATGACACCTTGACATTCCCCATCAAAGGTGGAGTCTACTTCTCCACTTCAAGGGAATGGTGCCCTATGACTTGTTTGATAAATAAAAATGATTGCAGAAATAATGCTGTGCAGTTCCAGGCAGTGACCTTCTCTGGCTTCTGCTTCCTTCCTCTTGGAAGCCATATGCCGTTTAATAAGTGGTACTCCCTGAGAGCACCGTGCTGTAAAAAGCCCAAGTCAGTGGCAAGGCCCTGGAGGATGAGAAATCATGTGGAGAAGGAGAAAGAGGCCAAGGAGTTGGAGGCACCAGACATGTGAGTGAAGACGCCATCTTGGAAGTGCCTTTTGTAGCCCAGCTGCCTGAGATGACACGGCGTGGATCAACCTCCCAACCAAGCTCTGACATACAACGTTGTGAGCAAAGTAAAATGGTTGTAACAAGTCACTAGCTCTGAATTAATGTTTTCCCAGCAATAAATAATTGAAACAGAAATTGTATCTTGAAATGAGGTCCCGCTGTAATAAAAGCCTGAAACAAATAACATTTTCTTTGGGACTAGGAGGCAGGCAGGGACTAGAGGCTAACAGAGCCATGAGAGGACTCAGTGAAGCATGAGGACATTGTTATCAGAGCTGGAGATGAGACGCTCTCTGTGATATTATGGAGCAAAGTTTCGCAACACTGTCACTTATGATAACATGGAAAATAGAATGTACCTACCTGGTGTGTTTTGTTAAGGAGACTTCCAGGCAGAATGATGAAAGTGACTTTTTTTAGTGATATGATAGAGAGAGAAATGAGTTTAAAATGGACTTATAGAGCATTGGAGACAGTCTTTCCAGGCAGGGAAAAATTTCTCAAAGTAAGAAATGGCCTCAGGGTAAAGTTAAAGTCAAGGGTACAATGCTAGGATCCTTTGTTGAGAATTCAGAAAGATATAAGGGCATGCTCAAAGATTCTTTAGGAAATAAACAATGAGGCTTCTAAGAATCTTGAGGAGATGCCTTTAGATACTCAGCTGGACAAAAGGATTTTTATGGATCATAAGGGCATTGTCCCACAGCACCTGTCTCTCAGGGTACAGGAACCTGTATCTAAGAGATCGACAGATCTGGCTTTTGTCTAATAGAGTGGACCCCAATATGATTTATAAGAAACTCATGACGTTTGTGAGAAACTTTTACTTGCTAGCTTGGACTGAAAAAGACACAGACAGTTCAAAATGAAAAAAAGCCTCTGGGACCCCACATCTTCTCGGGCTGGAAGCAGGCTGAGAAAGCTGCACAACTGCAAATTTAGAACAAAGACCAAAGCCTAAAGAGAAGAACCTAGAATCAGAGATCACTCCCAGGGAGCAGAATCAGAGCCTGTTTCAAGGAGAAGGCAACATGTGCCTGGCTAGATTTCAGAAGTGCGTTAGACCAGTGACTGATACATACAACCCATTTCACACTCTCTCACTTTGGGCACTGGACCATTTGTTACCTTTATCCTATTCACGCATCAGCATTGAATGTTGGGTGTGTGGGAGGCAGGAAACTTGTCTCCTTAGTTCACAGGTCTCGGATTGAAAGTAACAACCCTTGAGAAACCTCTGCCACACCTGGGCCTGATTTAGATGGTGAGCTAACGCTGTGCTGGAATGAGAATGTGCATGTCTCGAGATGGGAACGAGTGTGTTTAACATGTAAGAGAGACATGCATTGTAACGGCCAGAGGCAGACTGGTAGATAGTCTCACTCCCCGAACACATGCTGCTTCTCATATCAAGAGGTAGAGTCTAATCATATTCTCTTTGAATATGATGGACTGATCCCAGTGGCTTAATTGACTAATAGAATATAGTGAAAATGACATTCTGGGACTCCTGAGGCTAGATCATGAGAAGTCTTTCAGTTCTACTTGAGCCTCTTGGAATCTGTCTCAGATGACATCACATGGATCAGAGACAAACCTCCCAACCAAGCTCTTCCCAAGTTCCAGACACACAAAGTTGTGATCACAGTAAACTGATTGATATAACATATAATGGTCGTTATAATCCCTCTCAAAACCCAGGAGACATTCTTTTGAAAGTCCAAAAGTCTCACCCAACGTCTGCATGTATGTGTTTCCGTCTACAACCGTAGAGGAGCTCTCAGCCAACAGCCAGCCTGAACCGCCATCTTGAACATTCAGCCCACTTGACACTTCAGAGGCCTCTAGCTTCAGTTACCATCTGCCTGCAACGTGAGAGACCCTGAGTGAGAGATAAGAATAAATTGTTGCTTTAGGCCACTCAGGTTTGGGATAGTCTGTTACACAACAGTAGATGACCTATACAAAAAGGTTTTCGTTTTGTCAGAAGGAAGGAATTGTTACTTCAGAGATGTGGCAGCTGAAACTGTCCACATCTCAAATTATAACAGGCCCTGGACATCACCCTCCATTCCTCCACTCCCTTTGCTAAACGTCATCAACTAAGGGGCCAAATCCTTTGCAGTGTGGAAGATAACACTCTCTCCAGTTGCAAAAAATGAAAAATTGTGAATTAGTCACATGACCTGTGGTCTAGGTTTTGCAAACGTTTGCATACTCAATACTCCTAAAAATGACAATAATGTCTTTTAAGGTCGCCTTCCTTGATTTTTCTTTTAAAGTGAGATACGTACGGAAAACACATGGGGAAAATATTTTCTGTGTAAGTTGTTAGAAGGGCAAATATTTTAATGCACACATTTTAAAAGAAACACTTTCCATTATCTCTTTTTGAAATATGATAGATAAAAGGTTTTAGAATCTGTCGCACTGGATATTTCCAGCATATGAAAACTCTCCCAAGATGATTGCAGTTCTTTAGCAGTGAAACCAAAGCAGGCCATGGTAGGGCATTTATTTGTGGTCTTTGGGATTCTTAGCAATCCTCTTGCTCCTAAAACTCCTGTGTATATTGGCAACCCGTTCTCTTTCCCTAAGTTGGCAGTGTATGCCCAACTACACTGCTCTTTCTGCATGCCACTGAATGGTGAGGAAACTGCTTCTTTGTATTCCTCCCAGAACCTGGCCTAGTGATATGCTCAAAATAGCTGCTCAGATGGCTGCTGAACGAGAGTCTATCATCAAAGTACAGGGCATGGAAAGCCACACTGCATTTCATTTCTACTTTGGGCAAGGGTTCTTTAGTTGTGCTAAACCTGTTAGTCTCTGTTCACAGAGAGGCATTTCATATTAGCAAGCACCATTACTCTCAAAGAAAATCCCCAGCGTTCATGACATAGTTGCATCTAAAGAACATGAACGAAAGTTCGGGAAGGAGAAGTGACAGGAAAGTGATAGTTCGAGGGAAAGATCGGTTTGGTTACTGAACTTTAAAGTCACAACGTCTCATGAAAAGGCCTAGGAGGCCCTGAAAAGTGCAGATCATGAGAGCAGAGGTCAGATTGTTAATAAGAGGTTAGAGTAAGCAGGAAACCATAGCCTGGAGGGTCAGCCAGAGCCAGAGGAGATGTAAATAGTGCCAGAAAACCAGTAATAGGTGGACAAGGAAGAATTAGCAGGAAACTAGCCAGGTGGGTCAAGAAAGCTAAGCCAGGAGTGAAGAACGTCAGATGGATCTGCAGGAGTTTCTTCGCAGAGCTGGAGGTAGTGTACCGTGTGAGTAATGCCAACTAACCAGCCAACACAAATAGGAAGCTTTTCCTTCAGCCCATCTATTCATAAAAATAAGCGTTTATCAGCTGCCTATGATGAACTCAGAGCCAGGGTGCTGGGGTATAGACATATCTAGACAGGCCCAGTTACTCCTTTCACAGAACTTACATTCTAGGGCAGAAGTACTGAGTTGAATGCATGTCACCAGCCACACAGGGGTTACACAGATCCTCGAGGGTGGGCAAGAGAGTTCTTGGGCAGTGACTTATCTTCCCCCGGTTCAGGGGGCCGTTCACCCGCCTTTGTCCTGTCTAGAGATGAGCACCCAGTAGTTTCCAAATGGACGGGTTTGGAATCCTTGCCCACTGTGGTGGGAGCAAACTGAGGAGCCAGTGGAAGCCAACCAAAGCTCCCTGCTCCATGAGGGCTGTCACTGCACAGCGCTGGGAAGTCACACACCTCTCAGCACGAGGATCCTCACCCCACCCCGGCGATGAGCGACCACTGCTCTGGGTTTTGTCCACCAATGAATGCTGAACTGGTTATAGGTGGCTGCTCTTATGAGGGTGTCAAAGCAGAACTTTCTCCAGGAATTTTCGAACATGGAGCAGGAAAAAGAACATGGCAACACTGAGTAATTTTGCCAAGAACAAAGACAGCAGAGCTTGTTGCCTTCTGCAAAAGGTCAACTATGCCCCCACCTGATTCAGAGGCGCATTCTGTGGACCTGGCGTGCTCCCTAAATCTCTTTTAAGCTCTCTTCTCTGGTTTCAACCCACCCAGACACCACCATTCCTCTCGGCATGTTACCATGCTGGCAGAGGCAGCTTCTAAACGATTCCCTTGTTTAAAAAAAAATAACGAAAGAAAAGAAGGAAAAGCCTACGAGAAACCAGCATTGACTGGCGTTTCTCATAAGCTCAGTTATAATGACAGCCTCGCCTCCTCCGTGTGCATTGTTTGGTCGCTTCCTCTCATTGTCACCTGAATACTAATGAGAAACCTAGTCGCAGTATCACAGCAATAGAGAGTTTTTGAAATATAAACAGGGTGTAGAAAGGGCAGCTGTCCATTGCAAGCAAGAGCTAAATTAATGAGGTACAAAAAAATCACAAAACAAAGAAAAATAAATGCATGTGTCCTCGTATCCTATATATGGACAAAAAGTAATACTCTTCTTTCTATTTTTTAAAATAATAATTTAGTAAGCCACGCAAGTTCTCAGTCTGAAAAATAATGAGTGGTTAGAATTTGAAATTTGGAGTTGGACCTTGATTTGAATCTCAGCTCCACCACCAGCTAGCTGTGTGATTTTTGAGTGAGATGTTTAACAACTTTTTATGTCTCAATTTTACGATCTACAAAATGGAGGGAATAATCTTGCTACTTTTCCAACAACAAAAAAAAATAATAGAAAGCCTCTGGCATATATTAAGCCCTCAAAAAATGGTAGTTAAGCTGCCATAGGAAGAGCCACCTGAGCTGGTGATAGTTATCCGAGGGGCTGGCCCTGTGGCCTAGTGGTTAAGTTCGGCACACTTCACTTCTGCGGCCCCGGCCTGCGGGTTCGGTTCCTGGGCACAGATCTGCACCGTTCGTTGTTGGCCACACTGTGGCGGCGACCCACATATAAAATAAAGGAAGATTGACACATTCCTCTACTGGATCTTCCTCAAGCAAACAGGATTTGCAACAGATGTTAGCTCAGGGCAAATCTTCCTCAGCAGAAAAAAAAAAAAAGCTATTCAAACTGTGTGCAGTCCCCCTGATCTCAGCAGTCGGCAGGTGTGGTGAGCAAACTTCCTCATGGAATCCTGCCGCCAGAAGGCCTGCAGACCTGTTCGTGCTCTTACACATCTCCTCATTACACGTCGTCGATTGTTCCCACTGTTCAAATGGGCGCCAGGAGGAAATAGAAGCCCCAGCTGCGTGTGTGCATCTTAATAAATAAGACAAAGATACAGAAATAGGGCTCTGCTAATGGTAATAGGGACTTGAACTGGCACCTCACTTCACTAGTGTGGGAGAGCCACACGTGATGGCGATTCTCTGAGCAATTTGGGAATGGGTAGAGGTGGGATGGGACACGGTCATTGCTTCACTTGCTTCTAGCGATTTGTAGAGTTTGCAGTTTACCTGTGGAAGAGTGCATGGACTTTTGAATTAACAAAATCAACACTCACAAAATAGACAGAAGGCTTAAAAAGATTTCTGCCAAATAAGTCTGACTATTGACAAAATTAATAATGCCAGCACAAGAGAACAAGAAGAATGATGGGGAGGAGACCTCTAATGTGAGTCCCCTGAAGGCCACTCAATTTGACATCGTAGCTCCTGCTTCTGTGAGAGTGGCAGGCATGGGGTGCACCTCTCTGATCTCCCTTCCAGGAAGAGCTTGCTGGGGGGCTGCAAGGAGCAGTTAGCTGACAGCCTCCGGGCATTCCTGCTGTATTGTCTGCCTCTGCTCCACCCTGGCGGCCACCTGCAATGACGGAGCGCTGCAGGAACAGAGGGCCATTTCTGCCCAATGCAGGACTTCTCGAGGGCGATCTTTGCTCTGGAACTCGCTGTTGGGGTGGTGGAGATATTTTCAGATCTGCAGCTCAGTGGGATGCGCTCCCTTCGCAGTCCTGCTCCTCCCCACCTCTGTCCCTGTACTTCTGTCTTCCCTGTCTCAGGTGTCAGCTCTGCATCACATTGTGGTCTGAAAGCTTTTTTTGCTGCCTTGCTTCATTCTCTTTCTACCTTTCATGGGCGTTATTCCACAATAAAACTCTTGAACCCCTAACTCCATCTCAGCCTTTGCTTCCCGGAGAACCCAAATGACATAGAGAATCTCTGAAAAATGTTTAAGAACTGGAACCTGGGACCCAGAAATTGGCTTTCCACGGAAGCTAAATTACTATGGTATTATTTCCCTTTCCGTTTGCTTATTGAGTTGTCTACTTTTTGCCTCCTTGTACCTTTAATAGTCAACATTCTGTTTATAACATTCTGCATGTTTCTCATTGCTTATATTAGACTTGTTTTCACATCATTGTTCACAAAGAATCTTGACAGATTTATCATTGAAACACATTGTCCACTGCATTTTTACAGTTCTCCCCTCACTTACCACCAAACTATTTTTCAAAAGATAATTTTTAAATGGTTTAATGAAATATTTATTGACTTTTTACTCTGTCCCAGGCACGGAGACTCAGGGAGTACATTTAGCCTGATAACCAAGATTTCCTGCATCTGTGGGCTTACGTTCTCCTGAGGGAGACAGACAACAGGCAAACTAGCTGCCTGCCTGGAGCGCTGCTGGAACCTTCTCAAGGCATTTTCCCTCACATTGTTCTGGTCTCCACTCTAATATCAAATTACAGAGGCCTTCTGTGGACATTCCAACTCAAACAGCTCTTTCCCTTTATCTTGCTGAGTGTTTCTTCCTTGCCCTTATTGAGTTAAAAAGACTATTAATTTGCTTATTGCTTCATCTGTATTCCCCTCTAGAAGGGAAGCTTCATGAAGCAATAGACTTTGTCTGAATCCCCAATTACTAGAGTACCGACTTTCACCTAGAGTGGTGCTCTTCTCCAGCCACATTATGAGGTAAAAACAATGACAATTTGTTAGTTTCCCCTAAAATTAAATAAATAAGGAGGTTATTTGAAATATAAAATTGTATTCATTATTGACATGATAGATCTCTACCTAAATGCATATTGCTCCTTGAGAGATTAGATAATGAGAACATGAAGCTATGAAAAAGAAAATTAAATATATTTCACCTTCAGGTAACTTTTTACACTGTCCACATTTGTGTGTGTTTTAGATGTCTCTGTTTCTCTCTCTCTTCCTATATGTACATATATCTCTCTCGTGGGTATGGAGTATATGTTAGAAAGATTTTTCTGATAGATTATACACTTAAATATATTTGATGACCTCTACTCTAGGCATGAGTTTTAAATAGTTAATATAATAGGACATGTTGCGGGCCTAATTATGTCCCCCACATAGGTTGAATTCTTAGCCCCAGTACCTCAAAACACGTCTGTATTTGCAGATATGGTCTTTAAAGAGGTAATTAAGTTAAAATAAGCTCTTTAGAGTGGGCCCTAATCCAGTATAACTGGTGTCCTTATAAGAGGGAATTTGGATATGGAGAGACACAGAGGGAAGACCACGTGAAGACTCAGGGAGAAGACAGTCATCTACAAGCCAAGGAGAGAGGCCTCAGAAGAAACCAACCCTGCCCACACCTTGATCTCAGACTTCTAGCCTCCAGGACTGTGAGGAAATAAATTTCTGTTGCTTAAGCCACCCAGTCTGTGGTATTTGTTATGACAGCCCTAGAAAACTAACACAGAAGGTTATATAGATTTGTGTAAAATTCTGCATAAATTTATCCTTACTCTTTCCATAGTATTCAGTGATTTTCTTTTTTTATATATAAGTATACTGAAGTTATAGATATTTAAAATCCAATGTTTTAAAATTATTATACCGTGTGAATGAGATGTCTACTTAAATTATCTGTGCCTGCATCTAGAAATCCCCAGAAATAAAGAACAGAGTTATCATATAGCTTGAGATCACCAGATATATGCATTTAAAAATACCTGTGTTAAGACTCTTATAACCTACGTAATTATAAATTTGTCTATTCTTACTAATTATTGTAAGTGGAAAAATACAATGCTCAACTGGAACAGGTTAGGAGAAAAAGTAAATCTTCATCCCCAAGTTGCCAGGTTTGTTTTGTGCATGTTCTTAAAATCCATCTGTTTGTACTGCGGTTGAAACCAGTGGATTGCTAGGGATGCATTTCTCAGATTAGCCGACCTTTTTTGGTCTGTCTGGTGATACACTGGGCTCAGGATTGTGAATGTGTGTTATCAAAAATGCTCAGCAATGGCTCAGTCTCAGCCATGACATAACATCAGGCATCTTGTGGATGTTGTTGAAATGCTAGCGTTGCCAAATGAAACTGATACCCAAAAACGAAGAAAAAGATTAGATTTTTTTCTACTTTCTGTGACAAACCAGTCACGAAATCTGTAAAACAATACTGCTCCAGAACTGATGGACTCTAGCCAGAATTTAATAAGAAATATATATACATATGGTTACAAATGCTCCAACTAAATTATTTGCAAATTCCTGGGTAAAAAGCAATTTACTACAGACGTTGAGAAGAGCCAAGTTAGCACTAATACTAAAGAAAAATAAACCAGCTAAAGAATGTTCTTCTTTCGCACCAATAGCCTTAGGACCCAGTCCAAGGTATTGGTTGACATTTTGGCTCACAGATTAGAAGGTTATTTAATGGTGTGAATCAAAGAGTAGATTCTCATTCAAAAGGATAACATTATTAATAATTTTATTGCATGCCATACATCTCAATCATCACAGTGGACAAAAAGGCACAGATGTTTCATTAGATGTTAAGAAGGAATTTATTAAATTAATTGCCATGTAAGTTTTACATTTAGTAAAATGTCTCATAGCAAATAAATCTTTCCAAAAGAATAAGATATAAACTTCAAGGGGGAAGCCTAATGTCGGTACTCACTGTCTTCAATTTCTCCTCTCTCCATCTCCATTAAACTTACTCTAATAAATATTTCTCCCCATCACTCAGGAACCCAACATCCCAAAGGTCTAACTATGAAATTGGTATAGGGTTGCACATTATTACTTATACTCATTTTGCCAAACAGCTGTGTCGTGGTCACCATTGGTCAGTTCCCAGTCCTCATCTTATTTGACTCTTTGGTGACACTTACAGTTGACCCTTCCTGCATGAAGCCTCCTAATCCCCTGTCTCCTAGGACAATACTCTCTTCGGGTTTTCTCCCTACCTCCTTGTTCTCCTTTGGTGGCTCCTCATCTTCTCTCTGGACTCAGGGGTGCCCCAGGTTTGTCCTTGACCCACTTCTCTATCTACACTCATTCCTGATGATCTCATCCAGGTTCATGATTTTACTTGCCATGTACATGCTGATGCCTTCCCAACTTATAGTCCAGCTTCAGTGTCTGCCCTAAACTCCAGACCCACTCATCAAACTATTTCTTGCCACTTCCACTTGGTATCTAACAGCTCCCCCAAAGTTAATAGCTCCAAAACCACACCAATTTCAACCTAGCCCCAGTCTCTTCTTTCAGTATTCCCCATCTGTTACTAGGGCCTTCCTCCTTTTTAGTTGCTTGGTCCTTGGAGTCACCTGTTATTGCTCTGCCTCTTAACTCACACCCTACTTCCCATCAGTGTAAATTTTGTGCTTCTACTCTCAAAATATATCCATTACCTAATTCTTCTTACCAACACCACCACTATGAGCTGCTCCAAGCTACCATTATCTTTTTCCTAGATACTTATTTCATTAGGTGGTTAGGCTGTGCTGCAGGATAGAATATAACACAAGTGCAGACAAGGTCAAAAGGCAGATAAGTGTAACCCAGGGAAGAGATCAGTGCATGACTCGAGGTCACCGAAAACAGACAACATGCACACCAGGCTCAAAGGGTACAGCAAGAGAAAAGAGACAGTATACAAGATCCAGCCCCTTGCAATGTGTTGGTCTCCCATGACCAGTGGGTCCATTCTCCAGCTGAGGTGAGCATGCAACCCACTTTGTCCTGCAGTAGAAAGACCTTGACTCTGGTCCCGTGGAGTCTGAAATATAGAAAGCTGGGGGCGAGTCTGAGGGCCATTGACACAGGCACAGCCAAGGAGTTCCAAGGAAAGTTTCCATGTGCCTGATTCTAAACAAGAGGGACCTTCTGGCTGTGCTCTGAGCTATTTGCATGCAGTGCGATTTGTGAGCTTGCCAGCACATCCTGTGCAGGGTAGCTGGGGTAATCCTAAAACAGTAAATCAGAGCATGACACTTCTCTGTTCAAACCCTCCAGTGCCTCATCATCTCACTCAAAATGAAGGCCAAAACTGTTACAATGGCCCAGAAGGTTCTACATCATCTGTGTCCCCTATCGCCTTTCAGATTTCCCATTAGTCTCCCCGTACCTATTCCTTACTGTTCCTCAAACTTATCTGGTTTCCTCTCACTCCAGAACTTGGTTCTTGCTCTTCCAGAATTCCTCTGCCTGGAATGTTCTTGCTTTTTCACCTCCATTAAGAGTTTGCTTCAACACTGCCTTCTCACTGACGTCTTCTCCGATTGTTCTATTTAAAATTGGCACACTTATCCAGGCCCTTCAACAAAGGCTATAATCCTTCGCTCCTTTTCTAGTGTATTTTTCCTCACCGCATTATCAACATCTAACAAACAATGTATTATACTTAATCATCTTGTTTGTTCTCTGTATCACTCTACTAGAATATAATTCTCTAACTAGTCCAGTCCAGACATTAAGTGGAACCTGCAAAAGGTTTAAATTAGAAGATTCACTCTCCCAGTTCTCTCCTCTATTTAGTACTAATGTTCTCTATGTCAACCTTTATAATAAAGCCTTACTGTGTTTTTTTTTTATTTATTTTTTTGGTGAGGAAGACTGGCCCTTAGCTAACATCCGTCGCCAATCCTCCTCTTTTTGCTGAGGAAGACTGGCCCTGGGCTAACATCCGTGCCCATCTTCCTCCACTTTATATGGGACGCCGCCACGGTGTGGCTGACGAGCAGTGCATCCGCGAGCGCCCGGGATCCGAACCTGTGAACCCCGGGCTGCCAAGCGCGGACTAAACCGCTGCGCCACCGGGCCCACCTCTGTGTTTTATTTTTAAATAATAAAAAAACATCCATTTATTGTGCTCTGTGCAGATACTTTATAAACCTTAATTTTTATTTCTCTCAACAACTTTGTCAGGCAGGTATTATCATCTCATTTTCCAGATGAGAAAACTTTGACCCGGGGGCGCTAAATGAATTTTTCAAAGTCGTGGAGCTGTTTCGTGGTAAAGTTGATATTTAAACCCTTCAGCTCCAAAAACACTGTTTAAATGCTTGTGAGAGAAGAACAAAATGTCATGCGGCATTCACAGGAGGAAGAGGAAGGTCCAGTTAAGAAGTAGGAAGCACATTTGCAAGACCAGATTGTGTAAAATGTGTGTGACAAACACTGAGAGCATGACGGCATTCTAGTCCCAGGGCCCTTTGTGGAAAGCATGTTTGGCTGAAGCATGGGCTGTGGGTTAAGGTGCTATTTAGCCTGATTATAGAGGATTTTCTTCACGAATAAGTTCATATACCTAAGTTGATAACTATGGCAATTGACCCTACTTATTGAACATTTGCTCCATGCCAGGCAATTACTGTGTTTTTGCTCATGTGACGATAATCTAATAGAGTATATTCTGACACTGAGCAACATGAGTAGAACTGTCATTACTCTTGGCTCTTTGCTGTTCATGCCACCGTACTGAGGCCAGAACCTACTGGTAATTGAGAGACACTTAAAAACCTATCTGTCCCCCCTCCCGAACACTATCCCACTGACTGAAATCACCAGCAATCATACAATTCTTAATTTTATATTTTCATTATTTATTGTAACATAATCTATAATAAGAAATTATACTAAATTACCCAGAAGCAGATGATTTTATGTCAAAGGCCAGATGAAAAACCATGGACACCAAACCGTAAGAACAAAGGTTCAAGCCAGTGCTCAGAAGCCACAGTAGAGTGTAGAAATGTCACATCAAGTACAAGGACAACAGGAAGACAGGTTGAGTGAACAAGGCTTTCTTACTCTCTGACTTCCTGGGAGGGTGGCACACCTCCCCACCCAGCCCTGCTGGCTGGGCCAGCCCAGGATGAAAGACCAGACCAGGGAAAGTCTCAGAGCTGCCTCAGAAAATTCGGAGATAATTGCCCTGAGGGGAAGGTGTCTTAAATTATGTCTGTGTTCCCCATGTAGAGAAGACATGGTCTATATTCAGGCACCAATAAGTTTATGGGGATTCATTATAAAATAGAGTGGAGGAAGGGGATGTAATATTTTCATACTGACCTATACCACCTATACCATAGTGACCACATAGTGACCTATGCGGAAAAACTAATTTGGATCAGCTGTGAGGAACTGACCAACGTATCCTGAGCCCCACAGCTGCCGTGAGAGAATAACCCTCTGGGTATTTAGTCTGCCCTTGGATTCCTCCTCTGGCTCCTTGCTGACAATTATTTGCTAAGTATTGCAGTAAGAGCTGGGTGACAGGAGAGTGCCTGAGATATCAGGCAACTGTATAACCTTGTCCCAGCCTCATGACTGCTAAAGAGCTCTTGTTGAACTTGTCTCTTTGAAAGAAAAAAAAGCATTATAGAACTGATACGTATACCCAGAACTCATATCAAAGCTGACACATCAGATACACATTCAAACCACTACGCTGGGCTGTGATAGTAATTATTCTGACCGCTGGTATCGTTGTGTTCACACTATTACCCAGAAAAATTGCACCTGGAGATTGTTGTGTTGATTCAGATTTGAATCTATTCATGTCTAGAGCATAGAGAGATACTGAAATAATTTCAAAATCCTTCCTCAGTAGAAGATATAATATCAGGCACATCTCTAAAGCAAGGTTGAGCTACAGCATAGTGTAGTGACCCAAGAGGAGAGAACCTGAGTTACACCTGGAGTTTTTTCACTAGTAATCTTTTGAGGAAGTTATTTAACTTCTCTGTCTTCATATCTGTTAATGTTAATAATAAGAACAACAGACGAAAGATAATAGGTTAGGTATAGATTTCTTTCTTCTACAAAGGTGTTAGAAAATACTGAAGACTATCTCTGAATGTCCAGTATAAGGATATGTTTATTCATTATTTGTATAACAAAAAAGTGAACAGATCATGGGGCTGGCCCAGTGGCGTAGTCGTTAAGTTCGCGCGCTCCACTTCAGTGGCCTGGGGTTCGCAGGTTCAGATCCCGGGCAAAGGCCTACACACTGCTCATCAAGCCATGCTGTGGCGTGTCTCACATACAAAATGGAGGAAGACTGGCACAGTTGTTAGCTCAGGGACAATCTTCCTCACAAAAAAAAAAAAGAAAAGAAAAGTAAAAAGTTCAGTATTATGATATCGTTGGAGGAAAAATTTGGGAAATATTTTGAAACCTTCACATGGACAAATCAGAATGGTAGACATAATAAGGACCTTAGAGGCCATCTAATTCAGTGGTGCTCAAACTGTGGTCCCTAGACCAGCAGTATCAGCATCATTTGGGAACTTGTTAGACATGTAAATACTTCCGCAAAACCTCAAACCCAAAGGATCGGAAACTCGGGGTGGAGCCCAGCAGTCTGTGTAAAAGACCCTCCTGGTGATTGTCATGCTCACTGGAGTTTGAGAGTCCCTGATCTAATCAAGGTCTTTACTTAGCAGATGAGGAAACTAAGGCACAGAGAAGTTACCAGATTCATAATTTGGGGCAAAGTGAGATTAGAAACCAAATTTCTTTTGCTAGCGCTATCTATTCCCTTCATAGCTACACATTTACCTAAGTTCAGAGTTAAGTTATGAATTAAGTAATACTTTTCTTTAAAGAATAACAGTGAGAACTTAGAGGGATAACAGTCTTAGGGTGGAAGCAGAGAAGCAGAACCACAGTTTCAGGATCACGTGATTCTTTAGGCTTTCAGTCTTGGATCATTATCAGAGAATCTTACAGACCCAGCATTCTGTTACAACATTAGGGCACTAATTAATTTTAGGTGTTTGTAATTCATGACTACGAAATTACTATAACGCTTTCTAGTCCCTAAAGTTTTAAGTTGCTTGTGATTTTTCTCATATTTTATGCCATTTATGCTCTTTTTTCCCAAATAGCATAAAGCATCAGGCCTCCCAACATCTGAAAGACTAGGTCTAGAAGGTTTTTACAATACATACAGAGAAGATAGTCGTTTTTATTGATTATTCACTTTTCAAAATGTTTTCATGTTGCTTGCTGAATTTTGTCAAAGTTTTCTTTCAGTATTTTAAAACTATACTTCTAATTTGGGAACTATAAGATACTAACCTTTCTTTATTTTTCTAATTGGAAGTTACTTTAAAAAATAAGTCCATCACTGAACAAGGCTGAAATAAAGATCATTTTGAATAAAAGTATTTTTTAATATACAAATTTTTCAACCTTTTACTGGGGAATGTAAGATATTCACATACTAGGGTTCCGGAAAGCTTTCATGACACAATTCTGGGGATACATAGCTGTATTTCTCTCCTGCTTAGGCAGGAGACCATTTAGAACCAGGAAAGCAGAAAAGAGCAAATAATTTTAGTTAATGTGGTATTCAGGGAAAAGCATGGTGTTTTAGAGTCAAATATCGCCATCAAGGCTGTAAGACCTTGGAAATGTTACTTAACTACTCTGGAACTTGTCTTTCCCATTTGTGGACTGAGTATGATAATAATATCTGCCTCATAGAATTATCATAATAAATAAAAAGAGATCACATATTAAGTCTAGCAATGAACCCCCCTACAGATAACTATGATGAAATAATGTCAGCAGTAAATATCCCTTAAGCTATTGTTTAGCTATTAGATTTATATGCTTCTTTGTTCTGTCATCAAAAGACTACATAATCCTACATGTGTATTCCTAACATGTATGCACATGAGCATGTGTGTGTGTGTTTGTATTTTCATCTGCCTTGACTATCCCAGCATCCTCTCTGAATTGGGGACAGTTTTTATGCTTGTAATTCTGTTTATGTTTATCAATACTTCTGACATGGTTTTTCACTCTGTATCCAAAATGTAGTATATTCATTTTTAAATGGTAACTCTTCTTCTTAGGATTCATAGACAATTAGCTTATTAGACATTCCATCTAAAAAGTATACCAATTTCTGTCTGCAATGATGGAGTGACAATAATTTACAATAGGAACTGTTGAGTTTCAGGCATTGCTGTAGTACATCAGGACACATATCCCCTTGTGAATGTAGCTACTAGAAAAACCTAACAGTTGTTTGGGTATTTATTGAAAGTCCTTGAAAGGAAACATGGGTTAAGCTTTTGACTTTGATCATCTAAAGATCCTGGCCGCTGACACTAGTGTACTTGTAATAGGAGGCTAAAGGAGACGTCAGGTTTATAGTCCAAATGGGCAATAAATATTCTCCTTCTATTTAACTTATAAGTTCATATTTTTTTAAGAAAAGAAAGCTTCATTAATACATATCCAGATGGTGATAATTCAAGTAGAGGCTTTAGTATTTAAAATTTTTATGTATTTATTCTGAAAAGCACATTTTGGATTTTGTTCGTTGTCCATCCATTTATGTAAAAACAAAGAATGCATGCAAGTGACACCAAGTATTTGGCTACAAATAAAATCAATATGCATTCATGTTTCTAAAATCTGGATAAGATATCAAGTTGACCAATAAACAGTGACTGGATTTTAAACTTTTCTTCAGGATGTTTACATGTGACACACATGGCTAAGGTCTGGTCTTAATTTCATTACAATATATTGGGCGTGGATTCTGGTGACAGTCTATGTAGGTTTGAATCCTGGCTCTCACAATTCATTCTCTGTGTAATCTGGGGAAATATTTTAACCTCTCTAATCTTGTTTCTACATTTAGGAAATGGGAATAACAAAATCCTCACCTTACTGGTGTTAGAAGACATAGTTCAAATAATTCATGTACCATGTTTAGTATATTCCTGGCAAGACGTTAACTATTATTAACAGAACATTAACTATTATTATTTTTATTATTGAATATTTAAATATATTTGGAAAAAATGTTTAGTTAATACTAGTTAAGGAAAGAAGGAAAACAGATAATCTCTACAGCTCCTGATATAGTCAATAAATTAAATTTACACTATTGATCGTATATATCTAAAGAAGACTTCTATTATTTAAAATATCAGATCTCACTAACCAATTTCAGTACTACAAAGTCTCTGGAAATATCTTTTGGCTTGTTTTTAGCCCATGTAAAATGGTCCTAAACATACTTATTTACCTTACAAGTGTCCAATAAAAGTCAATCAAACTTTATAAGCATTTTCTGAATTTTTCTTGTAAAGATGTTATAAAGCACTATTATTACCTGTCTGAAAATGGCCACTTATTTGAAAGTCCTGCTGAAGAGATACAGCTGAAAATACTTTCCATGAAGAGGCAAAATCATGATGACCACTATAGAGTTAAATTGGTGTACTCATACAAAATCACTTAGAATTCTGAAATAACATTTGGGGGAAAAATGTCATAGCCTTTGGTATTCTACATGGTATAGAGTGACCCACAGGGAAATATAGTGCTATTTCATGAATCTTTTACAAACCCAAAGGATGTATTCAAATTACCCAAAAACAATTTTATAGCAATGATAAACATATCTCTGTTGATCCAGAGGGATGATCTCAACTTCCCATTTCTTGGCTAAGGAGGATTAACATAATTAAGATGAATATCCTTCCCCGTACATTCTCCTATTGTAGACAAGTCTAAAGCTTGATGAAAAATCATGAGATAGAGGCAACTGTTTCATTCGTCCTGAGATTATGAGAGGTGGGGGTGGAAAGGAGACTTGCAAGCAATCATCATTTATAAAATTTCTTTTAAGTAGGGAAAGAGCTGAAAGAGTGTTGTCTGAGTCCATCCCAAAGCGTATAAATCCACGGTCCACGTCAGTGGTTCCCAAACTTTGCTGCACAATAAAATCTTCTGGGATTAAGAAAAAAAAAAAATTCCCAATGTGAAGATTGCACCCTAGACAGATTACATCAAAATTCTGTGGGTGGGAGCAAGGTGTCAGTGTTTCTAAGAGACCCCCAGTGGATTGTTCTGTGCGTCCAAGTTTGGGAATCACTGATTTAAATATGAGCTTGGAGACCTCAGCCCTAGACTCTGCTCTCTTTTCTTATACGTAACATCAGTTTGCAAACTAAAGATTCTTACACTAAAGCAAACATTTAGGCAAAATCATTTGGGGTTGGCTCATTTCTATGGCTTTTGGCTTTTCTATGAAGCAATACCCATGTAAAGTGGGAAATAAACAAAGATACTAGTATCTGGCAAGATTTCAAACTTTGTGAGCAACATGACCAGGGCTGCTGTAGAGGGCGTGGGCTGCTAGCAGTTATGTGACCAGGGACAAACTTAGAATGCGTGGGTTTAGATAGTCATAAAAAACATTTAACTTACAGCTTATAAAGCAATGGGAACTCTGTTTCCAAATATAAACAAGAAAGCTATTCTCCTACTTAGATTTCTTTGAAGTAAAATTATTTCTTGTTTTGAATTCCAGAGTCCCTCAAGTTTTTTGCCAAGTAAATCCCAATCTGATGATGGTGTGATATAGTGCTAGTCATCAGAGGAGTTTTGACCAATGGTGCTTCTATTTATTTCTAAAGACTGATAAGCATTTGCAAATGCTTCTTGATAGTGCCATGAAAATTATGTGGGCTAAAAATGGAAATTGTACTTCTCTGAAGATGATCTTAGGTAATCTAATACCTTTATTCACTTTATGTGATTATTTTTGTTTATTTAAAAAAGAAAGCCAATTTTCTTTCTTTTTTTATCTTTAAGATGCTTACAACTACATTAGCATGGATTTTCCCTGGAAAACAGTTAAGACATTAAAAGTTTTAAAAAATAAATTATTTCCGTCAGCCTCAACTGCTACCCTCCAAATGAAAGAAAGAAATTAGAGAACGTTATGCACTGAGAGCTTGATAAATAGGCAGAAATGCCTACAAATAAGTAGGAACTCACCACTGGGATTCTTCAATATAGAAGTCGTGAGGACACTGTTTTAGATTCCTTAGTAAAAGCAGAGTCCAACTAGTGGAAGTGGAAAGACAACTTTTGAGTTTTTCTCCATACTTCTAATGTGCATTTTGCCCAGCACATTAGCCTGGCTAGGACTATAAGTTCAATGATTGCCTACTATCCAACCAGAAGTTTATGTGCTCCTGTTTTAAAACATTTCTACAAGGATGGGGCATAGATATTTTCTTGACTTGCCTTTTATTGCTTAGCTAAAGCTCTTTGCATAGTTATTCAGATAGATTACCTTTTATGTGCTGAACTGTGCGCCAAGGCGAGATATTATTTTTCCCACCATGACACAATATAGAATGTATATCAAGATAAAGTAGAGGAAGATTGTGTTTTTCTATAATTTTCATGGTCCTGCCTACAGCTATTTAGAAAATAGGAAAGAAATGGGTGTTGTAAACCTATGCAGTTTTAGAAGGGCAGGCTGTTGGTATACTTTCTTGAAAATTAACTTTAATAGGGTATGGTAGTGAAAGGAAAGGGAATTTGGGTGACAGGAGAAATTAAGTTGTAAAAAGAATAATTAGGTATTTCTCTTTCTTTGGCTTACATTTCTTCACTATTAAATTACATCAAGTTTTGAGAGACAAACTATTATCTTGTTTACACTGCCTGTGGGATTGCACTGTTATGATTACAACCACTGGGCTACTATATGTACTCACAAACACCCCATTCAGTGAATTTGTGTGTGTGTGTGTGTGTGTGTGTGCATTGCATCAATATACCTCTGTTCCAACAACCAGTTGGCTTTTTATTTTTTTCACTGTGATTTTTTTCTCTTTTTGTGTACATCTAGATTCTGTACATTTGTGATACCAGCTGAGTTTTAGAATATACTTCCTGTTAATTCTGAGTAATTCAAATATTTTTGCAACATCTTAAAACACTTGGCATGCTGATTATAACTTGGGTTTGGGAGCTATTGTGGGAGCCTGGATACTTCGTTTCCACCTCCCTCCAGAAAGACTTCTGCTAATCATAACAAAAATTAGATGTGGTAATAATAAGGGACATTGGATGTGTCACACTCTGGCTACTCCTTGCTAGGAAGGCAGTTTGGGGTTGTGATAGACTGAAAAAATTTGCTCTCTCAGCTTCCTTAGGAAAAAGAGCCTGGCCAGGGTTTTTACGTACATGGTGGAGATATGGTCACTCTTACACTGGCCTGGGCTGCCAGCGTCTCTATCTCTGGGGCAGACCCTGGCGGACCAGGAAAAAGGCACACTCTATAACTCAGGGTGTCCTGTTGAACCCCTGGTGCCATCAAGGGGAGGAAAGTAAACATTATCTCTTTTTTTTTTCTGTCTTTCCTTTTTTTTTTTTTTTTCCTCAAAGCAGCACTTAGAAGCAAGTATTATAGCCCCACTTGGCTGGCGATGAAACAGGTTCAAAAAGTTTGAGGGGTTTCCTCAAAGTCACAATTAGCGAGTGGCCAAGTTTGCACCGTAAGTAAGCAGTGTGTCTTGCTCCAATGTCTGTGCAATTGTCTCATCTGCATTTGATTAGGAAGGGATTTAAGAAATCCACTGTTCACATTCGTGCCCTAAGGCAATGCCTACACAGGTTCTCTTTGATTCCTTCTGGAGTCCATGCTTTGCTCCGGAAATCTGTATGTTCAGGTGTAGATCCTTCTTTGGAAAGTTCACTAGCACTATTGTCTGGGTTCTTTACATTTTTTATCATTTACTCTTCCATAATCATAGAGCTCTGAGGCCTGGCAAAATACTTGACATTTAAGTTGCTCTCAGGAGTCTTTTTAGACATTTAAAGTGAAATATATCATCCTCTGATGGGTTCCTGCCTCTTAGCTTACAAATACTGAGAGGTCTTTGATCCCAGGGCTCATTGATTAAAATAATAATACACCAGCACTCTTTTAAGATCTTTACATATATGAATTTATTTCATTCTAACAGCAACCTATGAAGCAGGTAGTATTTATCATTTCCATTTAACAAAGGAGAAAATGAGGAAAAATGTGGTTCTGTGACTAGCCAAAGATGACACCATTAGTGTTTGGTAGAACTGGGATTTGAAAGAAGAAATAGTTTCTTATTTTCTTCACACAAACATTACTAGTCTTTTCCTCAAGCTCAAGTATTTGTGGATGTCTACCTTGCTCCAACTTGGGATAGTTTGACCGAGAACAGAACACACTTAATTGTCATCTCTTGGAATCTCATGAAGGTAACAATTTCACACATCTACTTCTGAAATGAAAACAGGGACTACTCTCACCTTTTGCCATCAGATTTTGTAAAGTTAAATTGAGAAAAGATGCTGCAAACTTGATAACCAAAGGTGTGAGTTTTTGGAACCAGAATTGCAGGTGATTCAGGAAAGAGCAAAATGCAAATTAAGACACGATATACCATATAGTATCAAAAATTATGTGAATCTACATGTGATAGTTATAATATTACAGTCAAAGGTGTAAAAACTGCCAAGTAGCTATTTATTTCAGTAACTCTTTGAAATCTATTTCTTTAGTCTCAATAGCATTTATGTATTAATTTATTCAGTCACAGTAGTTTTGAAGTGGTTAGTTTTAAAGCATTGCTATTATACCTATGCACACATATTTCTACCTGTCTGAAATATGTTAAAGTCAAAAAATAGTAATGCAGTCTATTTTATTTTATTTTTCAATAGAGTAAGCCATTTGAAAATCCGAAGAGTAACAAGAAAAAAAAGAAAGAAATGTCTCAAAAATGCCAGTCATCTTACCTGATTTTCAAATCATCTGAAGCCTACTGAGAAGGGTCAGAAAAGGCCTGCCATAGTTGAGTCCCATGTGAACATTTACATCCAAGTTATAAATCTCTAAAATATACAGAGCCTAACAGCAATATTGACCCAACCTTAGTCACGTTTCAACTCTGGATGTTCTGCTCTAGTCCTATGGCTGACATTTCAAGATGAGTAAACCCTTAATAATAACATTACCTAACACTTTCCACACAGTCCTAAACTAATGAGCATAATTAGACATGCATACAACCAAGATTAAAATAGAGAAATCAAAATTTACTATACCCTGGAGCACTACCAAACAAGCAAACATTATTTATTCATGCAGAAGTTCCAGCTGTTAAGTTTAGGCAGCTTACATGTGTGCTGAGTAACACCCGCCTCCTGTAACCTAGAGGCCAACGCACAGAATTCATGTCGGCCAAGAAACTCCAGGTGGGCTGTAAGAGCAGATAAATGGTACGTAGTCTGGAGAGTAGGGGATGTGATTTAGAGTTTATGGGATTAAGAGACCTTGCAGGTTACATGCTGCAAGATCACAGGAAGCATTAGAAGCTAAAAAGAAAAACTTTGAATTTGAGCCTGTGCTTGACTGGAAGCTGCCGCAGTGAAAGCGAAGCAGGGGACTTGGACTATGTAACATCCAAGTCATGAAGCTTCAAAAGCCACAACGAAGTTAGGAAATACAACCCAGATAAGAATAAAATATACCCAAATCATTAATAAATAAGAACGCATCAGCATTTTTTCCTATACAGAGAGATTTGAATTTACCAGGCTAAATCGAAACTATGGAAAAGCAATTGGCAAGACGATAGCATCTTCAAATTCAATTCAAAGACATAAAATCATCATAACGTTATTTTAAATTTGCTCTATATTATTTAAAGCTCATTTATCTGTTTCATTTCATGCGTTCTTCATAAAATTGCTACTGAAAGAAAAAGCAAGGCACATACCCCCAATCTGATGGATGTGAAAACTGAGTTTCATAGAGTTAAATTGTTCTGCCAATGTCAAAGAGTCAGTAAATGGTGGAACCAGGATCAATACTTCTACAATTGAGAGCTTCTAACTTTTTCCTCTACCTTGGTTATTTTTATCTTTTCTAAGTAGGAAGATTCTTCACTTGTATTAAATTTCTATGAAGTTACATATGATGGTGGTTATAACTTAGTAGTCAAAATTGGGATACTCAAATGAGTGAAAGATTGCATTTCAGTTACACTTGAAATATATTTATTCAGTCTCAGAAGCAGCTACATAGTTATTCATTCAGTCACAATTATTAATTATGTACCTAGCATGTGAAAGACTATTTATTCAGCCTATATGTAGCACTGGGTAAATTTATGGAAAAGAAGATTCTTTGCAATAACTCCATGGCTACAGCTCACACATAGAGAAACATCGTGCTACTATAATGGAAAATTAAATCTTTATTTATAAAGGGACAGAAAGTAAGAAACATGATGATATATTTACTCTTGAAAGATGGCAAAACCATATTTTCCAATCCATATCTCTAGTAGCAGACTTTGGTTCTTATCATTAATGCAGTGAATGTATGAAGGCAGTAGACGCAAAATCTCCTCAACCTTCTTCCCAAACACATTGCCTAGGCAGGTAGCAGGGTCTGCTGCTGCTTTGAGAGCAGAGAATAGGGGTAATGTGAGAATTACAGAAGCATGGTTTTAGCTTATTTAACTCAGCATATATACATAATTAAGTGATAAAGCATAAAGGTATCCATTTTAAGAATACCAAAGTCAAGAAAACCAGGTTAAATACTGAGTATGATACTGCTTCATGCTAAGGCCATACAGACCTCTTGCTAAAGGAGAGAAGTAGCTATAAGACTAGAAAAATACATAAAGTGGTTAGCTCGATTATTTGGAAAAAGATGGGGAGAAGAAATATATAGATGTTTTGGCACGGGCCATGTTTTAACTGGTCAGAATGGTATTTTGGAATGGTGAAGTTATAATTACCTATCTGTTTCCCAATCAAAAAAGTTTGTGAGTGGATAATTGAATATAAATATGATGCTTTTATCCAATCAGAAATTAAGATGTGACCCTCAACTGCTGATGTCATTTGGATTATGTATTCATACAAGGTGTGTAGATCACAGTGATATTGTGGTCTTGAGCCTTCAGATGGGGTTGAGCACATCTTTCAGTGAGGGCTGTGTGAGGAATGGCACAGTGCAGCATCTGGGAAACTTCTGTGACATTGAAAAGGACACTTCAGTGGGATGAGAGTTATTAAGAGGCTCAGTTCTGCAGAACGGTCTTCATTCTTCACGCATTTGGTCATGTGACTCTCAATCACTCTACAGACCTATTGGGACTCTGCGGCGTGTGAGGCACGTACCAAGCATTGAATATGATGTGAGTTGGACACAAATTCTACTTCCTATCTGTGAGGCATCATAATTGACAGATAAAGAAACAACGTAAGGTATTATATAATATAACTGCGTAATGGAAAATTAGAGAAGGTTTTCTGACTTCTTGACAATATGGTAGAATAAAGTCATGTAGAAGTCTCCCCACCACTTCTCCAACAAATAGCAATGAAAGATAAAATTTTAAATATATATTTAGATTAGCACAGAAACATTATATATAATTTTCTGCTATAACACAGAAGGAAGTGTTTGTTAACAAAATGATCTGTTTGGTTTTATAGTTTCCAGAGATGCATTCATATCATTGAATGAGATGCAAAGAAAGTGAAAAAAAAATGATATTGTGATATCAATTACAATGGATTGTGTGTTTTTCTTCAAATTTAACCTTTGTCCAGTATTTGTTTTCAAGATAATTATACATTCTCACTTTGAGGTCTAGTAACAGAAGCCATCTTCAGCCTTGAAATTTCTGTTGGGCTCAGTAGATATCAAGAGGAGTAAAATGTATTTGCTTGCTCCCCTCAGAGAACTCATAATGACAAGGGAGTGTGAAAGAACTTTGTACACTGAAGACTCAAGTAGTTCAGTCTAGCAGGAGAGGATAATGATGAAGACCAGGCAGGCAGGATCCCACTTGTTGATGCCACGTTACATAATTGAGTGCAATTTTCTGAGTGAGGGGCCATTAAAGTCTTCTCAACCAGGGGAAAACGTGATCAGATACGTGTTAGAGAAATGACTCTGAAAGTCATAATTAAAAAGGATTAGAGGAAGAGAAACATTGGAGGATGTGACATTAGTCTAGGTGAGAGATGATGAAAACCTAATTTAGGGCGATTGCTATGAGATTGGTGGTGGATTCCAGAGATATTGAAGAGCTAAAATCAGTTGGACATAGTGAGCTATTGTTTACGGCCAGATGAGTGAAGTTTGATTCTTTGTGTACTGATTTGAGAGATATGAATAATGATGATTAAAAAAGAAAGGTGAGAAAATGATAAGGATGGGATTTGGGACCAAAACGAATAATTTATATTCTTAATTCATTTGTGAGTTAGTTCAGAATTCTCAATAGTGTGTTTATAAGTGTTTTGTTGAATAGATAGATAAGTAGAAAGAAAGAAACGCAGAGAAAAATATACTCCAAAGAAATAGTAAGAGCTAACACGTATTGAGCACTTAATATTGTTATAAGTACTTTCCAAGTATCAATGAACAAATTTAACAACTCTTGAAGTGGGTACTATTTACACCCATGTTACGGGTAGGATAGGAGGGATACAGAGAAATTAAATCGTTTGCCCTGTGTTACACATGAAGCGATAGGAATTCGTCCCACATGGTCTGCCTTCAAACCGTTTGCAATCACCCACAAACTAGGCTGCCTCTTCATGATGTGAAGGGCAAGTACTTACTGGCTGGCCTGCAAAAGTCTACTTTATTATATTTTTACTTAACTATAGAATTACTGATACTGGCTTGAGTTTGAGATCTGGCGTGAGGGAATTTTTCATTACAGAAGAAAAATATTCTTTTCCCTTGTCTAAGCCTAATTTGAAAATAGTCGCAATCATATCTCACATATTTCTGCAGATTACTGTTTCTTAAAGAGACAGTCTCACCATGTCTTTGCCTCATCAACCAAGATATTGATAAATAGTTCTGCATTGTTTCCCTCATCAAGTCCAATTTCTTCTGCTTGATTTCAAATTCTTCTTTGATCTTGCTCTGTTATTTACAACCAGTGATACCTCCTACCTTTTGCCAACATCTGGAAGATACTGCTGTTTGGTGTATCCTGGTCTTGTTTACCAATCATCTCCTTCCACCTCCCTTTCTCACACAGGTCCACATCTCTGCGCTCCTCTGCTCAGTCTCTCTGGGCATTTCTGCTGCCTCAGCCGATCACAGAAGCGTCAATCCGTGCCCTGAAATCAGTCTTCTCCCTCAACACCCGTTTCACTACCACATTCTCTGCACTCCATTCATCCTTCAGAGCACCTGATCCTCGCTACCTTTTAAGAAAAAAACAATTTGAATTAATTTGCACTTCAAGGATTCTAAAATATTTATAGAGTGTCTACTGAGTGCCAGAAACTGCTAGGTCCCAAAGGACATAAAACAAAGATTTCCATTTGGCTTCTGCCCTCCAAGAGCACTTGATCTGCTGGGAGAGACACACACAAACACATAATCTGACAGAACACAGTGGGATAATCACAGCATCAGCAGCATGAGCAGAGCACAGAAAATTCTGGCTCCTGCGTGTCAGTGGAGACTTGGAGGAACTAACTTTCCAGTTGTGCCTTGAAAACAGGGATTTGCCCCATTTAGAAAAGAGAGAGAGAAAGAGAAGGGAGAGCAAAGGTATTAGTCTATTGCTCTGAATTTGAACAGAAATAAAGAGTAATTAATTCATATTTCAGGCACCGTTGCCAGACCTTGTTTCCTTAAACTTCATTCCCACCACATCTTTTTTCTGGTCAGAATTGCCGAAAGCTCTTCATTGCTTCTCCCACTAAACTCAGCTTCTCCTGTCTGACTCTCTAGATTTCCTGTGATTCACCCCTGCATTTTATATATAATATTCTTGCTTCTTTTCAAAAGCTGAAGGATAGTATTATCTGGTGTTTGCTGGCTTTATTTGGTAAGTAGATCAGAGGATGTTTAATTGCTGCTCATTTCTGCTGGTCCCACACCACCCGGATCCCCTGCCTGGGAGATCCCTGAAAACACTCCTGTAAGTGTCAGAGCTGAAGAGAGGTGTGGGGCTCTTTTATCTGGAAAGACGACATTATAGCCTCATACTCTGTCTAGTTTTTGATGTTAACAGTGCATCTCTCTAGCAAACTGACAGACGGATATCAGGTTAAACTTAAAACCTTCTCTTGCAATTTGCTATAGAGTCTATACCATCAGCATAGTAAGTGTTTGTAAATACATGTCACTTTAAAAAATATTCTTGAGTTGTTCGTGTCATTTCTATGAATTGTGAAATATTTTTAAAATCATATGATTTATATGAACACGAGTGCTGCATATATAGTTTAATTTTCTCTATTTGTTTTTCTAGAGTTGGTTGTCCAGTCATTCATTTTATTTAGTTTTGGTTACATGGTGGAATGGTGAGACTTGAACAGTATGTTTGTCCTGTACTAAACTAGAACCAACAGGACTTAAAACAAACGTGCCCATTTCTTCCTCTGAGCATCTTTAATAAGATCTATGATTTACTACTCATTTAAAAAAGTATCGCACATTCTTTAGTTATATACAAAATCTACGCATATACTTAATTAAAGGCCATAAATTTCAAAATGGAAGCAAACATAATCTTCAGCAGTAGATACCTGGGATATTTGAAATAATGAAATACATGTTGAGGTAATATCTGATGGAGCTTCACTTACTATTCTTGGAGGTTTAGAATAGACAACACCTCACTTGTTACTGTCCCCAAATTATTGAATGGTTGCAATTTAGGAATCCCTACTATTGTTACACACCTAAGGAATTTCTAGTGCTGTTACATACCTGCAGAACACTAGACCAGAGCTACTTACTGAACTTGGTACAATGGGTTCAATTAAATTAGATCAATTAATTACATTTATTTTAACCTCAAGGTCAATCAGAAGAGGTCTTTTATTGTTTAATTATAGATTTAATTACATTCAATCACTGAACTTGAAAAAAATACCCCCTCACAGCACTTAACTCTAATGAGGCTCACAGAAGCATTCCTGTTGAAATATTTTATTCTCCTGTCCATATTTTTGAAGTCTGCTAAGGTGCATTAGACAGAACTGTGTAGCAGCTAGGTGGGGGTTACTTAAGGGACACAAAACCAAGAGGATGCTCTTCTCTTCAGAGCAGGCGAAAGTTTGCCAGTCACCACAGTCTTTTATCATTTGTTAATATCAGTGGTTACGATCTTTTGCATTTAGAAATTTGATTACCTCTTTGCTTTATGTGTCTTCCTTCCAGCAGCTTCTTTCAAAAAATGGATATTGAGTTTTCACTGCAGCTAACAATATAAAGCAAAGGATTAAAGTTGGAGATAAAAGTACTTCAACAAAAAATTGTTACTGATGATCACCATAAGTATTAAAATCTAATAGCCAAAAGAGTGCTGGTAGGACAGTGTATTTTTGTACGACTTAGTAATCCAGTACTTTAACAGATCATTTGACAGCCCCGCAGTGTTTCAGGCTGTATAACTATCACTGTGTAAACGGAGCAAGAGCATTGCTTGTTGAATAGTCAGGGATGGTCACGACTTCAAGATTATCTTTGAATTTCTGTCCCGCCTAGCCTAAGCCTCAGCATCGTAAGTGTGATAACCAGTGAGAACACCTCATCTGGTTTTTGCCTATTCTCATTTTTTGAATGTGTTTGGATATTTATTAAGAGTTTGTAGAGTTTAAAGATGGTGATCCTGTTAGACGAGGGAGTGCTTAGTTTTCTTCATTTCAGTGCAAGTTGGAATGATCACTGAGCCAGTGTCAATGGTAAACAACTCAGACAACCAGACTTTTATCACTTTTTTCATTTGTTCATTTGATCCTATGTTTGCATCCTGCAGCATCTGAAAGGCAAAAACTCTCTAAGTTGCTGTATTATATCAAATGTTTAAAATATTTGTCAGGGCCGAATGACAAAATATTTCCTTTCTTATGCAAATATTCTTGTTAGTACCACGTAGTTTTAAAAAGTAACAAAAAAAGTTCTCAGCTAAAATGTTTTACAGTAAGCCTCTTTGAAGATGTAGTCTTTTTACTCTGTTATAGAGTGGAATTAAGTCAGTGTGTAAGAGGATGAGGGGAAGCAAGGGCTAAGGATTTTCCTTGTATTCTGATTGGTCCACTGAAATATTTCAATAAAAACTTTTCTCTAAACATCTCCCTTCATGAAATTGTATAAGAAAATAAAGAATCAGTAAGGGACATAAAGGAATCCGCCAATGATTGGAGACAGGATTTTCTTTACATTGTCTAATAGACTCGTTTATTATTTTAAGCTGGTAAAAAGAGACTTATGATTCGTGTTGAAGAAAGAGTTATTTGTGCTTGATACATTGAAGACACTGTTCAAAAGCAGTTTGTCCTTATAAAAGGATGACCCCTGTATAATTCTTAGGCAAGGAGGGACAAATTCAACCAACAAAAAGCACATCTCGCCCCGAGTTCCCCATGATTTCTCCACATATAGCAAAAAAATACACATCAGTAATTTATTTGAACATGCACATCAGTGAGCAGCACAGTTCTAGGCTACTCAGGAAACAAAAGGGAGGATATCAGCATTACCTAAATAAAAAAGAGAGGTGAATTACACCATTTTAATTGTCTTAAAAACACGGATAAGAGGAGCAATTAAAATATAGTCCTAAATAGTCCTAGCTAATGTAGATTACATAAGTATACAATATGATTCAACTAATAGTGCTCTGACAAGCATAAACCACCAGTTCTAGTAAACAAGACCCAGATCAATTGCTGAGAAAATGTTCGATTTGGATGTCACAAAAGGTACTTTTATTTCAGTACTGAATGTAAAATACAAGTTAAGTGTGAAGACAGCATTCTAAAAAAGGTGGCTCTATTAAAGCAAGGAGGCCAATTCCTTTTGCATTTTCATTCTTTTTGAATTCTATTTTTGACGTTTGCTTTCTCTACCTTTCCTCCCCTGAGCACTAATTTATCAAAAAAAGATTTCAAGGTGCAAGTTGTACATTCTTAGCGTTATACCATTTCATCTCTTTCTGGAAGAGAGTATTACAATCAGCATTACAATGTTCATTGTTTTTCTCTGAATATCTGTTTCACATACATGTATTTCAAAATCATAATGTTGATTGGGAAAAGAAACCTACCAACGAGAGAGTGATGTAATCATACACTTCCTATTGTGCTGTGTGTCTTTCCCATCCCTTCTCCCCTTTCCCTGTAAAGAGCTGTAAAAAATTTAAGGCAGATGAGGTATATTGCTGAAGAAAAAAGTTATTTTTGAAAAAAAAACTCAAAAAAACTTTTATTCTGCCCTTCTACTCAAGAAAGACTACTCAACTATAAATCTAGTGCTAGAAAAAAGCAGGAAAGACACCGTTTGCATGTACCATACTATGTCTTCTATTTCTAGAATGGCTTTTTGTTAATTTAAATAGAAAAAATAAGCACCTTAAGCTATGAACAAGAAAAGAACTTCATTATTAGTGAGTCTAGAATCCAAACGGAATTAAGAACACTCACTCAAACTCGTTCACTCATTCTCACAAAGGCCAATGCTACTGATTAGAATTGTAAAGTGCTGTACTAGTATAAACACTTGTATACACTGCAGACACTGAAAAATAACCCTCAAGCACATTGTGTTATAGTTCCAAAAATATATTTACAGTCTATTACAAAGATTACAAATGGAAGTGTCTAGGTGACTGTATTATGCTAATTAAAATTATTTTACAGATTATTTCTCCTTAGGGACAAAAAACATTTTAGTGAAATTAAAATGATTTTTCTAGTCAATCAAAAAATAAATTAAAATATCAAATAACACTGTACAGTGATTTAAAAGAAAAAAAAGGGTGGGGAGGGGTTTGGGAAGCAATCCATTTGAGTTTTTCTATAGCCATCTTTGGTCCTAAATGTGGGAAAACACATTATGTAGCACTGAAAATACCTGTTCTTTTGTGATGCTCTGCAAGTAAAATAGAAAAATATAGTGCATTTTCAATGTATTCAGAGCCCACTACAGAGAAATGTGTGTACAAAACAAGACAGTATAAATAAAATTTACAAGTTTTACAAAGGAACATTTACAGATTTTGTTTCTGTTATTTGTTTGTTTGTGGATGCCCACATTATCAAACAAGACCAATTATGACCGATCCCTGGGATCTTTCTCTATTAAAATCATTATAAACAGCCCAATTCTCTTTGGAAGTACAACAGTTCAATTCTGGGGTAGTTCATGATTTTCATAACTTTTGAAAGCATTACTCACGATATGTATACATTCCTGAAATATCTATAAAGACACATTTAATTATTGCTTATGAAATCCTAACATATTAGTAACCAAATAATATGGTTTAATAAATAAAGCTTAAAAAAAAAAGCCAGATCCTTCACCTCTTCCTTACATGGTAAAAAGAGTTCTTTCATTTAACAAGTTTCTCATATCAGTGTTCACAAATAAGAGACTTTTTTTTTTTAACTGCAAGGGTGATGTTCTGTGCAGCAAATTTGGTTTTGAAAGGTGAAAATTGTGAACTGCCCCTTTTATCATGCTTCAGAGTTCTAATATAAAACTTAATTCTTTCCTTTCGTGTTTGGACTGCATTAAACAGAACAGGATATAAAATATATGTCAACTATTTCTCCTAAATTTCCTAACGTCACGATACTGAAAAAATCTTGATGTGCTCAGATTAGATTTTAGATAACACTGGCTAGTTCTTGCTTTCAGAGACTTGCCTTCACCAGCATTCTTTAGATGAAGTGCCTCATTTTAACATTTTTTTATAGTCATAAACCTACAATTTGAGTTTTTTTATTATTAAATTCTGTCTAGTAAAATCACTCTATAAACAATCTGTTAAAAGTGCCTTATAGTATTTATGGATCATTATTGCTTTTTTCATTGAAAAGATAGTGTGTTGTCTGATCTTTACAAAAAAATTTCTTTTTAAAAAATATCAGAGCTCTTGGCAACTTGCATTTTCTTGACTACTTGCCAATTAGCAAACAATATCAAAACAGCACTGATTAACAAAATAAAATGGCACAAAAAGGATACCAATGTTGACAGAGATATATCTTCAATCATGCTATGTTTTTTTTTTTTAAATTTGAGATACTTTCAAAGGTACCCAGTGTAGTTATGTGTCATAGATTAACACTAAAAAGGTCCAAAGCTATAAACAACTTTCTAAAACAAAGTCCTTATGAAGAATAAACACAAATGATTTTAAAAAGGAATAGTCTGAAATCACATATTTAAGGAAAATATTTCATTGATTTTAACAATAAGATCATGATTTTATTTGACAAATATATTCTTTCTTAAATTCTTTATGTACATTTTAAAAAGTCTATACGATAAAAAGGAGGTTAGAGAGCTCAAGGTGTTTGGATGTTTTTCAGGTAGTACTTTGTTTATTGTCACTGCTGTTTTCCTGGCCACCAGTGGTGGATCCTAAATTCCCTTTTTTATATATTCTGGTGGCACTTAGGAGTTCAAGTCTATAGGTGCTTCTTAAATCTTCTCTTCACTGTAGGAAGGACCCAGGACATCAACTGTCTTCTAGCAGCATTCTATGCATATACTGAAGGCCAGTACTGTTCTCTCATAATCCACAATCTCCCTCATAAGGGAGAAACGCATATCACACTTGGATGCCGGTTCCGTGTAGATGGAGCATTTGTGCTCTCATAGTCTGAATGCTGCTCATGATTTTCTTTTGATGGCCAACCAATGTGATCCCCAAACTCATCACATCCCTGAAAAACATAAACGCATTTGTTATTAGTTACCGTACAAAGAATGTATTTGGTACTAAACTGTCATCGACTCTTTAATTAAATAATCTGTTTGTCTTAGGCAAAGAGATCTTATCTTAGTGTTCTTGGGTATTATGATCATATTCCTGCAGTGGGTCAGACTGGTAACCTGCATCAACATTCTTCTTTGTAAAAACCTACCTGCTCAGGTTCTCAATGTGCCACGATAAGTTATTTCTAAGCTGATTTGAAATTTTATGTAAGAATGATCAGCCTTAAAATTATTATTAACTTAAGGTAATGTTAAGAAATGTTATTTGAAATGTTGTATTCTTGAACCTAAATGAAGTTAAAAATTTTTTTTTTTTGTTGCTGTTTAGGAAGATTGGCCCTGAGCTGACATCCATGCCCATCCTCCTCTATTTTTGTTTGTGGGATGCCGCCACAGCATGGCTTGGTGAGTGGTGTGTAGGTCTGCGCCTGGGATTCGAGCCTGTGAACCCTGGGCCACCGAAGTGGAGTGCATGTACTTAACCACTAAGCCACTGGGCTGGCCCCAAGTTTAAAATTTTTAATTGTTAAATAGGATATAGTATGAGTGGAAACGTTTGCTGGGCCCTAGTAGATCACGAATCATCAACATTCAGACACAATGTTATACTGAGTTTAATTATCATGTGGTAATTCTGAGCATATTATTGGTTGTATATTTAATCCAGTTCAGTTTAATCATTTGATGAAATTTTTGAAAAAATTATTTTTTAAAGTGTGCAACACCTATGTTTAATAGCTTAAATTTGACATAAGCTAACTCTATCTGTTCATGTACTTTTATCTTCCCTAATAGCCAGAAAGATTGAGATTAGGTATTTATAAGCAGCTAAAATATAGCAACAGCACAGTACTTAGCATTTCATAGCAATGGTCTAACAGGACTTTGAGAAACATAGTTTTTCAGGGGTATCGATTGTTTTCGGGATACCTGTGAAATTATGCCAGCTCTACCCATGTGGTGACTAGTAGGAAACCAAACAAGATTAGATGCACATGCTTAGATTCACAAACATGCCATTTCCAGATGTGCCAGGAAAGAGTATCTGATTGCTGGCCTTCTTCCCTTCTGAAAAATGTGAAACCCTCCTCACAACATTACATAAATAGGATGCCACTAACAGAACCTTGATAATTATTTCCCATTTATAAACAGATTGACTGAGTGGAATTCTATCACCCATAGAGTTATGTTGCAGCCAAGGAAACTGAGGTTCAGAGATAGTAAATGGATTTCCCAAGACCACATAAACAGTGATGGAGCCAGAAAGGAAAATTTAATTCTTCTTACTTCCAGTTCATAGCAATTTCAAAAGTTGTTTTATCAGGTTAAAAAAAAATTGAATCAATCAATCACACACTTTACTAAGAGTAAGTTAAACTCTTAGTTACAGTTAATTGAATTAAGTTTCTTTGACCTCTTCAGAAAGTAATCATATTGGACATCATAATACATTTTGGTACTGGGTGCGAAACTTTTTTTAATGTCCGATACAAACACGATGAAAGAAATCCTCCTTTGCAATAGAGAAAGTTTCCCCAGTGAATAGCAACCTAAAGGATAGCGATTACCCAAAAAAGAGGAAGGTCTCACGGGGTGGTGTTTGGAACACTGGCTATGGAGACAACTTAGCTGCCACTAGTTGAGTCAGTTTGGGGAAAATATTTAAATTCTCTGAGCCTCAGCCTTGTTGTGTGTAAAATTATTGACTTAATAAAATTGTGGCCGTGAGAGTTAGAAAGATACTGTATGTTCAAAGCTCTATTTAGCATAATGCCTGGCACATAGTTGGCACTTATTAAAGGGATACTTTTCTTCCTGATTTCGTGGTTCACATCTCTTTAATGTATGGGAGATGACCTAATGTATAAAGCTTGGATTGTACCTAAAAAGTTCTTAAATATCATTTTTAAAGTTTAAGCTTACTCAATAGTCATCCTGGCCACTGATTCAAGGGAATTGTAGCCAGCTGCTGTGAAGTTATCTTTATATCTTTCCATCTTAATAGCTTGTAGCCATTCTCCAACTGAACAAAAGGTAGTGAAGTCAGGAGTGTTTTGATCCAAAAGAGGGCTGATTGGCCTAGATAAGAATGAAACAGAAAAGCAAATTTTCTCATGAACTACCAAAGAAAAAAAATGTGTTGACTCACACAAAAATAAGGGTATAAAGAATAAAATTACATATTTTAATTGATGTATATACCAACAAACAAACCCAGATATGCCAATAATCTAACACATAAAGGTTGCCCAATAACTGCAAACTCCAGATTTTACATTTTATTTAGATTTGACGGCCACCAGATTGTCTTCCATGTATTTTGAAAAGTACAGTCAATAGTTTTTGCAGTCACTAAATATTTGTTCATTTGCTTCTCCAAAAGTAACTGGAAGTGAAGGGAGCACATTTCGCTGTGGACTAACTTGTTTAGACCACATTATGCCTCCACTGTACTGACAGCACCCTTGGGCCTGACTAGCAATACAGATGGAGCATCAGGCTTACCTTATCGCTGAAGCTGATTAATTACTAATATGCATCACAATGAAGTAAGCCAAGTACAAAGAATAAGTGGAGTGTTTTGGACTCTTTTTAATGGGTATACTTCTTTAGTCATGTATTGAATTACTTTTATAAACTTTAACTTCACAGAATCATTTTACTAATTAACTCAAAGCAAAACAATAAAATAGATAATATGCATATAATAAAAAACTAAAGCAACAGCAATAAAAACCCATGTAATAATAATAATGATTTGAAAATGTGAAATGCCACCTAGTCACAAAAATTCAGTTGAAAAAGTTTTCTAAAATGACAGCCAGTGATATCTATCACAGCTTTTAAGCAAAAAAAGCAATGATAATTAACAGGTCTCTTTAAACACTAATTTAATAAGTAAGCCATCTGAAAAGAAAAAATAAAAACTTCTGTAAACACAATAAATTTAATATGAACTTACAATTTAACACAAATGTCAATTTGCCTTTGGGGTGGGGATGAGGAGATAAATGGTTTGTGTGAATATATGAATTTCTCCCAGGTTCCATTCCCTTAGGTACTTCTTACCTACTACAAGTTCCCAGGGGTGTTTTCAGACTATTTGGGTTTCGAATCATTTTGTCTAGAATTCCAACTATCTGTTCAAACTTTGGCCTTTCAGCGCGTTCCTTCTGCCAACAATCCAGCATTAGCTGGTGAAGACCAGCTGGGCAGTCCATGGGTGCTGGTAAACGATAACCTTCTTCTATTGCTTTTATAACCTAATAGCCAAAAGGACATTAAAGATATTACTGACTGAGGTTCAATTATAATAAAACGAATTGCCCAGTAGGCAAAGTGCTTTATCCAGATAAGAGCGAAGCACACAGGTTTGCAAAAGACTTACTTATTTTTCCAAAACATCCATGAATATTAAGCGTGTTATTAAGGGGTGCATGAAGTGCAGGATATGATGACATTTTCTAGTTAATTCAGCAATAGGGAGCAGCAATTAAGTTCACCCAGGGTGCAACAGATGGAAAAATTTTTAATGTCATCCCAGAGGTCTTCAAAAGGGAATATGTTATGGAACTATTTTACTTGTATAAGGCTGTGTGTGTACATATTTGCCCATACATTTATGAATTCTTCAAGTTGTAAAAGGAAGATCTGAGTTACCCAGAATTGGCTCCCCAAAAGTTTCACTTTTTGCAGACTTCAAATGACACTTTTAAACAAGATATCAAAATATGTGAATGTACTATGAGAGAAAATATTACCAAGCACACTATTATTTTCAATAATATGAAGCTTGTGTAGTTATGAAGTGTACAGTATTATAAGAAACAGTGGTGTGTGCTGGAGCCAATTTGTACTGCTTTATGAAGGAGACTGCATCACTCCCCAACTCCAAGTTCATAACCTCACACTGGCAGCCTTAGGGGAGGGGAGGGGGTGAAGGGTTACACAAGGAAATTGGGAAAGGTTACAAATCAGGACTTTCCCACTCAGTGCTGGTTGTTAAAAGTTTTATCAGCACATCATTGCCTATTTATATCTAATAACAGCCCAAGATGCTATTTATATCAAGCTTTAAATCTTAATGAAAAATAGGCCTCCATAATCATTTGTACATGGAAATCAGAAAGTCTAAAAGTTACTTACTTATTTAGACTTGGTATTTTTATTTATATGGAAAGCAAAAATAGATCTTAAAAGTCAGAAATTGTTACAAATCTGAGCAGCATAGGGAAAATAATACGAAGGCAAAACCAAATAAGAAGGACTTGTAAAACACTAAAATATTATTCAAGGGGATTAAGAAATCCTTTGATACTGACATAATAGTAGTAGAAATTAAAAAAAAAAATGACTGAAAAAAAAAAAGAAGTAACCTTAAGTTTTTGACGAAAATAAGGCCCAAGTGGGCAGACAAAAAGCTGGCTCTAAGAAATGCTGATTACCTTAATATTTGTAGGGAAAAATATCCTTAAGATGCTTGTTGAGATTCAAGAATAGCACATTAAAATGGAAAAGGTTGTAGGGTGGAATGAATAAAGTAGCAGGCATCAACAATTTTTAGAGAAATTCCTTTACATTAGAAAAAAAGTCCACTTTTCTTTAAGAAAAATCTATATAGGCAAATTGATAAAGTTCAAATGGTAAATAGATGAACTTAATTATAGCAATTTTTGAGAAGTATCGTTAAGTATACAATCCTCAGCCCACATTCTCCCCTGATCACTAGGCTGTATGTCCTACACAACCGTTTACTAGACATCTTCCTCTGGATTTTCCACAGGCACCTCATACTCTATTTAAAATTTAATTTATTACCTTCCCCCAAACCTTTTACTATTTCAAATAGTAGCACTTCCAGTCATCCCAGCCAGAAAGCTGATGTGAGAACAGTCCTGGAATCTTCCTCTTATATGCACAGACAAGTAGTCACCACTTTCTGATGGTGCTACTTCCTAAATACAATATATGCTCAAATACTAGCAGTATTTTTCCATATATGTATATATATCCCTACAGTGATGGAGTTAATTCTTTGTAGGGTGTTTCCTTAAGTACTTTATTTTGGATAACAATTATGAAGAAAACACCTTAGCCTTAGGTGACCTTAATCAGTATTGGTATTGAATGGTAACGGTGGTCATAGGACAGAATTTTTAAAATTTCCCTGTTTATGATCCCATAACTACAAATGTTGGATATCTTGCAAACATTCCTCTAAAATATCCCTTGAAAAAGCTATAAATCACACAAGCAAACATACACAAATGGTAACTCCGCAAAGATCACAAATATATAACGATTGGAGAAATTAAATTAAAAAATAACTGTTCTTGGGGCCGCCTGGTGGCGCAGCGGTTTAGTCCGCGCTTGGCAGCCCGGGGTTCGTGGGTTCGGATCCCGGGCGCCCGCCGACGCACTGCCTGTCAGCCATAATGTGGCGGCGTCCCATATAAAGTAGAGGAAGATGGGCACGGATGTTAGCTCAGGGCTGGTCTTCCTCACAAAAAAACCCAAAAAAACAAAAAAACTGTTCTAAATGCAAAGAATTTCAAGTGGCTTTGTATGACATTCCAGTGACAGCACTATGCTTGGATTCAAAAGTGCTGTATGTTAAATAACTCAGATAAAAGTAAAAATAATGTACTTTGGAAAGCTGGGTTAAGTTATTTAAACAGTGGCTCAAGTTGTAAATAAGTAAATGAATAACTTCTAAAACTTTATGTATTCAAAATGACCAAATAATAAACAGGGGGCATTTTTTTTTCCACTGGGAAAAGAGTGGCTTTCCTTACATCTGAGGTTCCTTGCATTTGAACATATGCAGTATCTCTCTGTTTCGATAGGACTCCAATCCCATGCTCATGATATTAGCGTAGATCTTATTATTTCCCACAACTTCCTAACCTATTTCCCTGCTTGTAGTTTGTCTTCAGATATCTAGAAAGGAACAATGCAGGTAATCTTTTTTTTTTCCCCTCTAAATAATCTCTTAAAATGTAAATCTAAATCTTATCATGATCTTCCTGACATAACACTCTTCAACAGCTTTATCCAAGCCTGAAAGAAAATATTTAGAATTCGTCAGCTTTGAACACAATATATTCTTAGGCCTCTAAAATTATAGTACCATTAAATGACTCTTAGAGGAATGAAAGAGTTAATGAACCTCTGTAGTCGTCCTATTGCATTATAGGAATTTCATGATTCCTATTATTATAGCAGAGAAACAATATTTATATCACACAAAATGAAACTTCTGGCTCTCAAAGCTACAATGGTTTATAAATTTTTAAAGGAGCAGCAGCAAAGTATAACATTTAAAATAAGAGACGCTCTGGATTGGGAATGGACTTTGGGGCCCTACAGTTCCCATTAACAATCATGTCCCTACCTATAGGAGACTAGAGATGCTCGCTGGGTACCTTTGGCCTCTATAGAGCGCAGTTGGGCATAATCCAAGGTGTACCCTTTGAGGATAAATGGGCCGATAGGGGATTCGTGCACAAGCTGAGCCCAGAGGTTCTGCGTTTTTTCACTTGGTTAGCTGCATTATATTTCCAGTTGGGAAAAGAAAAAGTACTTCCTGCAAATAGTTACACATTCTTAGAAACAACGAGGCACACAAGAGGGTTGAACCTACACTTCTTAGAGCATCATGTAATTATTCATAGAATTCATTTAAAACATTTTTTTTTTTGTGAAATGACCAGAGATCCCTTGGATTTGCCTGTCCAGATCTAGCCTTAGTATTCTAATAAAAGCCAAAGAAAAAAGAACAACATTCATAAGCAATTTTTAATTCTAGATAGTTTGCAGAGGAATAGGAAGTGGCTAGGGTGAATGATATCTATAAAAGACCACTGGGACACAACAGGAAGCACTTATTTGGTATACACTGTAAAGAAATACTTAGAAATAAAAACCAAAGTTGCTTTCCGAGAAGTGTGTCAGTATTACTATAGTATGACCACTGTAATTAAGAGAAAAGCACAGGATACGCCCCATGATAATGGGCCTGTATTAACTCAAAATGGTATTTCACATGATTGGCTTCTTTTCTTTGCTCATTCTCATTTTCATTTCATCAACCTCACAATAACATGACCCACATTTTATGCAATTAAATATTTTGGACTCCGCATCGTATTATAGCAAAGTTTTACCAAAAAAAAAAAAAAATCACAATTTTCCTTCTATCTTAACATACAAAATACAGTCACAAATCAGTGGCGACTTTTTAAAGGAAAAATTGAGGACACAATTTAGTTGAGAATAAATTTAGTTACAGCACATTATATTTTCAAGGCTCTTAAATGTCTTTTAATGGACCACTTAAAGGAGTTATCTTGATGTCCCATATCTTTATGGAAGCTTAATTTTTTTTATCATCATGACTACCTACTAGTAAAATTAACAATTTACTGGCCTAGCTTAAAGTGAGAAGAAATAACTTTGTTGAGTATTATAAACAGAAAAAAATATAATGTATATAATAAATAATATCAAAATTTCATAATTTGAGAGTAAAAAAATTATTTGGACTAATTAAGACATAAATTCAATTAAAAGACAGGTGCTGTCAATGGCAAATATGAGTATTTTCAATTTCTGTAATATTTATAATGTTTGACCACCCTTACATATATAAAGATTTTCTTTGAAAGGCCATTATGGAAAGGGCTAAATATCTGTAGATTTTTAAGAAGAATGAAAATTGGAAATTTACTTGCATTCTAGCTGCTTCCATTGCAGTGAAAATTCAAGAAAGTTATAGGTCCATGAAAATACAGTGAGCACTCATTCAAGCATTACGAGTGATAACCTATTTGGGTGTGGGTGTCATCATACGTCTGCACATTATCTCTTCCCTATCTTTTCTTGCTCACCACCTGTCTAGAGTGCAACCAAAGGCGCCTGGCAACTGTCTACCTCACTGATTCCTACAAGACCCCTTTCTATTTCTTCAGAGTGATCACAGAAACCTCCCTTTACTCAGCATTCAGCCTGGAGGTTTGTCAACTTGCTTCCCAACATAATCATCAATTACATCTCATTTTCATGGTGTCTTATGAAAAGTCTTTTGAAATCCAAGGCATTTGGGGTTTTTGAGGGTTTTCTAAAATTGCTGATAAATTCCTATCAACTAGATTTAAACAATATGAAGTGAACTGATTCACTTAATAGGTCAATCTGACTAGTTTTTAAAAAATTATCTCTGAAGATCTGATGAAAGCAACCTTTCCAGAAAAACACAACATATTCACATATACACAGGATTTCCATAGGCATCAGGGGCTTCACAGATCTCTAAGTCTCTCCAGAGACTCCAAGAAATAAGCTTTTGTCTAGAAAATTTCTTAGCCAGAATGGAATCCATTATTTCACATTATCCAGTTTTTTTCACACTTTGCATACTGAAAATTAAACATATAATTGCTCAAATAGCACTTAACCACGTAGGCATAAAATAATGAATATTACCCTATAAGAGGAATATTAATACCAATTTCACTATAAAAACTGAACTGTGTAGGTTATCTCTTACTATTATACAAACTTGTGTCTGAATTTAATAATTCAGATCTTCAAAATTAAAAAAAAGAAAGAAAGATGGTACTAAATGTTCTAAGTCAGAACTAAACTTCACTGTGGACATAATAATTTCATTTGATCAACAAAAACATTTATCAGTTCTTGATATACTAATTATATATTTATGATATTTCATTTTTGAGAAAAACAAAAAAAACACTTAGGGAATTCTAAAAATTAAAATTGAAGATATTTATGTTTTTCTTCTTAATCATTTCTATTATTTATTTTTAGAAGTTAAGTGAACTTTGAATTTAAGTCATCTTCTATTCCTGTCATTCCCTTTATGTTTGAATCTAGCACAGAAGGAAGGTGTCAAAAGAAATGAAACTCTACCAAATGTCTTGGGAATGTAAATATTTCTCTTTCTCTGCCCCAAGGATTTGTTGCCCACATTCTGACACTCCATGAAATCTTTGACACTGAGACCTGTCAAATATTAACAACTTTGCCACTGCCAAACAGACTCATCATTTAGACTTTTATCTTTGAAAAACAAAATCAAAACTAAAAAAAACAAAAAAGATTCATGTCATCCCTTAATTCAAAATACCAAAACATTTAAATGACTTAAAAGCTCCCCCTTTTCAGTCTGTGAACTTTTCAGTTAATGCAGAAATTTGTCAGAAAATGTACTGAAAATAACCTTACCAACAGTCTGACTTCAGTTGTCTAAAAATAACTATTGACATGTTTTAAGAAGCATAGACATTTGGTATAGGAAATTCTAAAATTAAAAACAAAGATACTGATTTAATATAACCATGTTCATGATCTCTTTTTGAAAAATAACTCAATTTTAACTTTAGTCAGTTTCTATTGATGTCCATGATTATAGTACCTCAGGAACTGACTACTTCAAACCAGTTCGCTAGTCACTTCCTTCTTCTAAATGCCAAGATAGATTTCCCTCAAGCACTATTTATTTGTTTACTCTACTTTTCAAGAACTTTAAATTTGTAGCATTTCCAAACTCCTTCAAAAAACTCTGCATCCATTTGCCCCAACCTAATCTTAATTTTGAATCACTCCCAATGTACGCATCTCTGTTACAGGAAAGAGTCTATGAGGTTGGTCCCGTTACACCTCGCTAAGCCTTTGCTTCTGGACTTTCCAATGTGCTCCCGTGGAGAATTCCTTCATCAGCTAAAAACCAAAGTCTTCTCCAGATTTCTAGTTCAAATTCAGGTTGCCTTCCTGGATTTTATACTTGCTCTGTTTTTATCTAAATTTCACTCAGATTGTCAATAAGTTGAACTATATGAATCTGTCAGTATTTGAATGTTTCTGACTACAAAAATGTCAATTTCATAAAATTCAACCTAATAGAAGCAAATAGTCACTTGCACTTATGTTATATTATTTGATAAATGGTTTCTCGGTGTGAGAAGTATACCTCCAAGAGCTGCCATCAGTTTCTTTTCTCAAAGGATAACAGCATGTTTTATGTCTCCGTATGCCCTCATGGCAACAGTGTCCACACTTAATAAGTACTATTTTTTTCTATTCTTAGGAATTTCCAAGGGCACTCCCGTTTTGATTACATTCTAAAATATCACTATGAAACACTTAACGGTATTGATCATAAAATCTAGATTGGCTCATGAAATTAAAATTTAATTAAGTCAGTCAACAATAGATAATTTAAACAGATTTTTCTCAGAACATTAAAAGAAAAAGAAAGATAAGCTTCAAAGACAAAATAAAACACAACCTTCCTTCCCCTCCCTGTCTGCAAATGATTCTTTTATTCATGTGAATCTCCCACTCAGCTGTGCAAACAAAGCATCATTATCTATATTAAGGAGGAACTATCCTTTGTGGGCTTCTATTATGTCCAGAGAATTTAAATAAAAAAAGAAAAAGCAATTCTTCAAAATAAAAACCAAAATGAAATTAATTGAACCACTAAGCTACGGTAATTACTGTGAAAATCTGTGGTGATAATTGTGAAAGCTCAGCAATCATATTTTTATAATTCTATAAAAGTTTCTTCTTATAATCCATTACCAACATGTTCCAATAATAATGGATATTCATGTATTAAATCCTTCTGGTTTAAATAGTATAACACCTACATCTTGATTTGACATGTCCCAATAAGGTCTTTCTCCATAAGACATAACTTCCCACATGACTATTCCATAGCTCCATACATCACTGGCTGATGTGAATTTCCGGTATTGGATGGCTTCAGGTGCTGTCCACCTTACTGGAATTTTTCCACCCTGTTATAAAAAGAAATTAACATTTTAAATATGCATAATAACTTATAAATCATTTATAGCAGTACCATAAAGCTACGGTTAAATATTTGTATACTTGGTTGGCAATTCAGCAGTATTAGGTCTATCCATCTTGAATCTCTCTAAGTGTATTTAAAGTTACTAATCTGTTTTTTAAAACGTCACTACAAGTTTTCATTTTTAAGGTGACTCAATTTAATGGGCCCTATCTGGTCTTTGGGCAAGAGTCCAGTCAAAAGACAATGACAAATTAGGCAAAATAACCACTAAAATGGAATGAAATATCGGATATTTCAATAAATCCTCACATATTTTCCTTTTTTCTAAACTCTCAAAAGTTATGATAAGAAATAGCATATTCTTTTAAAATCTTTATTTAAAATGGGATTATATTTGTCTGCTACAATTTTGAGTGCTTGTAACTAGATGTTGCCTGTATATTATTTATACCAACATCCCGATATAAGATAAGCACGTTATCATTCTTATCATTACTTATTCTCTTACGCTATATGTAGGCTGTAAAAGCAATGACTCTTCCGAAGGAACAAACAGCAATGACAAAAAGCTGAGATCAATCTGCCTCTTTTCTCCTGTTTAGTTTTGAATTAAGCCTGCTTTCTTGGTAGGAAAATCTCAGGATTATGAAGAGGTGCAGTAATAGACTTTTTCTTACAGTCGTTGTGTAGACAGCTTCTGGATCATCCTCTATAACCCGGGACAGGCCAAAATCTGACACTTTACAAACAAGATTGCTGTTGACAAGAATATTGCGAGCTGCAAGGTCCCTGTGAACATATCCCATATCGGCCAAATATCTCATTCCAGCAGCAATTCCTCTCAGCATTCCTACTAACTGAATGACTGTAAATTGCCCATCGTGTTTCTACAGGAAGACACAAGTAAAAGTCCAGTTAAATGTACTCTGAAACAGAAAAACTCACCATGAAAAATGTCTGCTCACTAGTCATTTACTATTGTATAACAGAAATTAGTAACTAATTTTTCTATATACTACAGACATTTGTGAAAAACCTAAAAGGTACTGATTTAACTGATAGTCAAATAATACAAAATAGCGTTTTGGTAATCATTTAGTTTATATTGATGTTAGTAATATAAGTTAATAATAGTTTCAGATTATGCAAATCCAAAAGTATATGATAATTTTTAAGTTAAGGTTAGGGAATGGAATATCCAAAAATATTATCACTGGCAGCTAAGTGTTTTCCCCATTTGCTAAAAAATTATATAAATAATCTAAAAATACATAAAGGGATGAAGACAGACATATTAAGATTTTTTTCTCCAAATGGTAAAAAAAGAAGGGAAAATGTTTTAATGAACGATAAAGAGAAACTAAGAAGTAGAAAATGATTACACCGGCTGACTTTGTTTTCATTTTATTCTTTCCCCTGTTTTGCTATAGGTAGGAACATTACTTGCAAAAAAGATTCTCTAAAATAGATGTACTAGCAAACAGGATTGAGAACTCTTTGCAATTGGACTGGCCACCATATATTTTTTACCCACAGATTTCTCCAACTGAATCAAATATGGTGCATGAGGACATTGGTTTGACTGATGAACTTGCTTGGTGACGCTTTCTCCCAGAGAGTTGATAGTTACGCATATCATAAAGATGCAGCAATAAAAATTTCTCTAAATCCTCTGATTGCTTACGAGTCTGGGTTGAATGGATCATTCTAGATCACACGTGAGAACTCTGCATATCCTCATATTATTTAGATTATTTTCTCTTTGCCATTTGGAAAAACGTTAACATGTTCATATTCTTAGATGAAAAGTATCTGAGAGTAAAAATAGGTATCTTTATACATTTAGAATTTATCATTTACTAAAATAATCTCATACTATTCATTTAAAAAATGTTAATAATTCTACATCCTATGCTTGGTGTTCTCATAACAGTAGAAATGGTTCCATACAGCAGAATTGGGATTATTGTGCCAACACTGAATGGTTATTCCACTTTTTGGCTTCTCGGTTTTACCTCTGTATTTTATTTATGATTGTACTGAAATAGTAAAATGCTACCTACAACGTTTGTTCAAATTACAGGGCTTCAGATATCCTTTGTACTTGAGTTAATATATGAATGGAAACTCTGTTTTTAACTACACTGTATTACTTAAATGCTCAAAAAGATTCCAGTTCAATCCAATCTAGGAATGATTTTTAATCTGCTTTTCACAGACAATTTTCTGACCTGTTAAAGTTTATAATGTTCACATTTACACTACAAAAAACAAGTGCAGAAAATTAGATTGGTAACATGTATAGTATATTTAGAATGGGAGGATAATTTTGTTACTTACCCTGAGAAATGCATCTAGGGCTCCATTTTCCATGAATTCTATTACAATCATGACAGGTTTCCCTAAATTTAGAAAATATATATATATATATATAAGGAAAAAAAGGGTTGCTCAGAACCAAAACCTAAACTTGAGGGTTATTCCTGTTTTCACCTCGGATAAAACACATGGTAGTTTTTTCAAAAGACTGAATGGGTAAGCTGTGAATGTTTCCAGTGTTTCCACTGCTGCTGCAAAGCTCAGAGAGTCATTAAATGTCTGCGTGGAACATGGTCATGATTCATAAAATTAAACAATATAAGTCAGTGTGTTCTTCTGACTCCTGCTTTGTGACTAAAACTCAGAAAATGACACTGTATATAAAGTGTAAAGACTAAACCCTATCACTTTATGGCTTTTGAAGCTAAATGAAAATATCTATCAGCCACTCCATTGATCTATCAGATTTATTCTTTAACTCTAACGCCGGATTTTTTTATCCTGATTTTTTTTTCTGAGATGGTAACATAAAAGAACAGTTTTAATCAGTTACATATCAAGATAAAACATTAATTTAGATTATGCAACATGTTCATAAATTGATTCTTTTATTATGTATGAAATATACTAATTTCTGACAGTCCACTTGACAAATGAAAGATACAATCATTATCTACCTCTTGTGACAACCCCTTCCAAATGGACGACATTTGGGTGGTCAAACTGCCCCATGATGCTTGCTTCACATAAAAAGTCTCTCCTTTGTTTTTCTGTGTAACCAACTTTCAGGGTTTTTATGGCTACTGCAACGTCTCTTTTTCCTGGAAGTTTCAAACGACCACTGCAGACTTCTCCAAATTCTCCTGAAGTAACAGAACAGGCAGGAGTATTTTAATTTCAGAAATATTTCCTCTCTTAAAGTAAATGCATGACATTTTTTCAAAGTACTTTTAAGCTCTCCTAAACGATCTGTTACACAAGCTATTATTTTTTAATTGGATTAACAAAAACTCTTTCAGAAACAACATTTAGATTAGAAATTCACTGTATAATGCACAGTGCCTACTAAAGCATGAGGGCACATTAGCAAATTCTAAATATTGCTGTTGCTTTTACAGTTTGAGAAGGAAATATTGCTTAAATAATTTAAAAGTCCAGAATTCATAAGCCCTATGTCTGCTAGACTTAAGGGACTTGGATCCAAAAATGTATAATTATTATGAAAATACATTGTATATATAGAAAATAATATCCCTTTTAAATAATACATACATATTAATTTTCTACATGGAATTAAATAGTGCAGTGGCTAACTAATACCTACAAATACAAGAAAAAAGATAAATATGAAATCTTAGCAACAAAATAGTAATCAAATAGGAGGAAACATATTCGCTATTTGCTGGAAATGTATCCAGCAAAATTCAGGAGCATTTTAATTTTTTAAATACTAAGTTATTTCTTGAACAACAGGCCAGAACTATTATGAAATAGCTTATAAGAGAATACCTTAAAAATCCAAAAGAAGACAAAAGATAAACAGATTCTCTGTGCCACATGCTTCTTTTTCATTTTTTTCTTAAGATTTCATAAACAAGTACAGCCTCATTGCTTCCAACAGTTGAGGTAAATGCAAAAGTTCTATACTTGAAGTATAATTATTTGCCTGTCATTATGATGTATGACTTTCGATCTCGGCTAAAGGGAACAGCTGAACAAGGAAGCTACAGCAGCCTTACCTGCACCAATCACACGCTCAATTTTAATACAGGAGGCATCGAGCTCCTTGGCGAATTGATGGACAGCTCTATTTGGGTCCTCATAGGTTTCAGGGTCAATGTAGGTTTTGGTGCCTGGAAATTTAACTGTAATGATGTAAGAAAGCATGACTGTGATGAAGCAAAGCACTTATTGTGCAGTCAGCCCAGGAATTTCATTATGCAGAGTGCTCCTTGGAACAGTGAACTTGCTTCCACATCACCTGATTCACAGCAGTTTTAACAGACTACTTCAGTCTGCTGGCGTATAGGTATTATCTGCAAGCTTCTATAGGTAACATAGGATCCAGCTCATAGGTTACTAACTGAATTGCTTCTCCAGTAAATCAACAAAAGACATCATCAAAATTCTCTGACATGACTCTTATCAGACTGGAGGTTTAATTAAATTCACTGCTATCATGGCATAGTTCAAGCCATACTGAGGTTTGTAATGGACTTGGAAACACAGTTGTAAATCTATCAGTCAGTCAATCAACCAAATTAATACACTGGGAAAAGAAGACATTTCATTTACAGGTAGCCTACTACACTGACAGCAATATTAAAAACATTTAGACATCTTGCTTATTCTTTTGATTTATTTTTTTAAAGACCAACCACTGTTGACATACACATAAAATTAATACAAGATGTGAGGGACTGCTATCACAGAATCAGAGAGAAATTTACTAAAGACACAGTTCCATCTTCACCTTGAAGGGCAATAGAGGCCAGATGTACAAAGTGCAGAGTAAAGTTAGAAAAGTCACAATATTCCTGGGATCTGCTAACCATGTATGACAGCAATTTGAAAGAGGAATGGTTCATATGAACTTTCAATTATAAGGCTCTGAAAGATCTTAATTGCTATGAGGAGGTAGCCAGTATGCCTCAGAAAAGGTAGTCAAAATTCAAACAACATAGAATCATCTTAAAAGTTAAAATCTTCTTAAAATGCACCCAGAAGCATGCAGGTAACAGATAAGGCTATGTCAACTTTAAATCAAATTCAATTACAATAATGTATTCCAAATCTAATCATTTGGTTAAAGACAAAGATAAGACAGATAGGCATATATTTGGTTATATTAATCAACAAAAAGAATTACACTATATCCTCAGAAAAACTTTATTGTTTTTAACAAAGCCACTGAACAATCTTTTCATTAAATCTTACTATTTGGAGAACAATATATTTCTTTATGTATTACACTGCAGCCTAACTGTGCTTATGTCATCACATTAAATTAAAATTATACTTTAAAAATAAACACATAACAAACAAAAAGAAGCAGAATGTATAAAGGAAAATGGGATTTAAAAATCTTGATTTATTCTGCTGTAGTTGATTGTTTATCCAAAATTGATTGTCTTAAACAATTATTGTTGCAGTTTATAAAACTGACAGATGCTCATTTGTTACTAAAGCTGAACATGAGAAAAAAAAAACACAAGAAAAAAAGAGAGAGGGGATAGAAAGAGAAAAGAAAGAAGGAGTACAGGGAAGGGGGGGGGGAAGAGAAAAAGAGAGAAGGGAAGAAAACAATAGGTTAACCTCCTAGATTGGCAGGCAGATGGAGAATGAGCCATCTTCTCCCTTTTTATTCTCTCTTCCTTTCTTTCTTTCATTGTTTTTTTGGTTTTGTTTTGTGATAAGGGAGCTGGATTGGAGGTAACCTTCTGCATCTCAAATGGGTCTCTGATGGTTCTTTATTCAAGCTGTCATAAAACATTTTGACAGGCCAGAGCGATTTTGGCATAAAAACATGAAATACTGCCCAGCTTGGATTCAAAGACATTGTTAGAAGAAATGGTAGGAGGAAACAAAATGTAAATTGGAATTGCTTCACTAAACTCCTCCATTGTGTTTATATCTTTAAATGTAGCACTTGGGGCCATGGAGAGTTGAGGGCGCCTGATACAAATGACTGGACATTCTATCAAATTCAGTGCTCTAAAAGCTAGTTAAATGATTGCTTTCACGTTTCCGTAAAAATTCAATCTGGTGTCTTAGCACCTAAGAAAATTGTCTGTATACTAAAGGAATAAAAGGACACCACCTTGTAAATAGCTGGTGACCACGGTGTTGTACTTTACGTATTTTAGATAGTCATAAAATCAAATAAAATGCCTGGTTCTCATCAAATGATAAGACAAGATATCCCTGTAAAAAGGGTGACTCAAAAATACCAAGAATTTACCAGGATAGGATATGTTAACTGCACTTTATTTTTTCATTATTCATTTAAAAATGGATGTTTTAAAATAAAGAAAATATTGAATCATTTCTGAATATTCTGGTCTGTTGCTTATTTCAATTTAAGACTGTAAGCTTTTTTGTGTTTTCCTATCGCATTTACATTTCTCATGAATGTTAAATATCTTAAAACCACCATTGATATTTTGCTCCAGAGATGAAAACTTTTATATATATCAAACTTATCTTGTCTATGTTAGCAAATAAAACATGCAGTTCTATTTTTTCTAATTACAAACTGGATGTCAAGTGTAAAAAAAAGGGAATGGCATCAAAATATTAAAACCGAATGATGACAATTAAGCATAAGGCTATACAACAAGTTTTAGATAAGCCATATTTCAATTTATCTTCCACATTAACTTGCAAGCTAAAAGCAAATAAACTAAAATGTTTTGACACTTTTGGGATATCTCAGATATACTCAATAAAGGAAAGAAAAGTGACATACTGATTAAGGTAATATTGAATGCTTCTGCCATCAAATTATTCACGTATGGGTAGAATCAGGGATTCCAGGAACTACAGGCTTATGTTACTCTTCTACACACATTTTAAACTAGATACACACATTTAGGCATTCACGTTTTCATCCTCTCCTTCCTGTCTGAGGAAGTGTTAAAAATATTCTCTCATGTCATCAAAGAGAAAAAAATGTAACCTCCACTTTTTCTATACATCCTCTAGCTATAAACTGCCTATGGCGCTCTCATTACCGATGCCCGTCACAAGGAAATCCCTTGTCGGATTAGCAAAAGGAAGCACCAACTTTGGGAGCATTCAGATGATCCCAGGGCGGAGGTGGCAGAATCAAATGTATTCAGTCATAATCAGGGTACATTTAGATTTTGTGAGCCTTGAACCTTCTACAATTTGGGATTACTCTCTTTATGAAAAATAAATGATTATACACAACAAAATTGTTGGGGCTCTCCCAGGGCCTTGAAAGAGGTCTGTGGGAGTGAGGGGCCCTGAAGCTTAAACTTCATGACAAAGCCACCCCCAGAGATCCCTTGTACTTTAATATGTAGTATTCCACATGCCCCTTCTGCCTTTAGTCATTGGAATCTACACGAGTTTCATAATGAATCTGGATAGGTATTATGTAAAGCCACTTCTCTTTTGAAAATTAAAGTCAAGATAACTTGGTTCAACAAATAAAAACACATTGAAGAAACTTAGGAATGATAATAATAGTGTTCACAATTTATGTCTTTAAACCACACATTTTCTTGCTTGATGCTTATATATTCTTGTGACATTCAGATGGGTACATGACAATATCTTCTTAGATACTGACATAATTTGATAAATAACATAACAATAGATATAATTTTTATGCCATTTAGGAAGTTTATCCATGAGAAATTTTAGTAAAGATTATAGCTACTAAGAAAAATAATAAATAAAAATTTTTAAAAATATTTTCAAGGATTAAAAATAGGAATAATGGGTTTGGACAAGAACATCATTAATTATCAGAACTAAAACCATTGGATTGTTAGGTTTTTACTTTGTCTGCATAAAGTAATAACATTTACTTGCATGGCTCTCATTTTTTTTACTTGCCATCCACATTGCAACAAGAATAAGGTTACTGCAGATGGGCATCTATTTTCTTTGATTCCCCAAACTCTCTTCTAAATATGATTTCTAAAATGAACTTATAAGAATCAGGTAACCCAAATCCACAGGAATACACTGGAGGATTGAATCTTATTATTACACTATTTATGTCTGGGGAAATATCTATCAGTGATAGACAATGTATAGGAGCTGAAGAGAAAGGCTCCTTAGCTTAGTATTCAATGGTAGCATCACTCATTGGATGGAAAAAAGGGGCCTGTCCTTCTAACTCAAGATGAATTCCTTAGCGAGAACATGGGCATATGCAACATTTAATGGATTATTATTAGATGGTATGAAACAATTGGGCCAAGTTTGCAAACGGAAAAGTTGTGACATAAAAGCAGCTGAATATCTTGTAGTTATATTAAAATTTCTTGAGAGATTACATTTATGAACATATTTTATTTTTTAAAAAATTCATATCATGATTTCATTCTAAAAATCTTGTTCAAATGCTTTAAAGCAACAATTTGAGCTCATTATATAATTTCAAGTATGATGTATTAGGAATTTATTCATGCCAATACTAACAACCAAGTTTCTGTATCAATTGGGGTATGTCATAATAAAGAAAAGCCAAACACTTACAATGAAAGTAAAGCTCTTCATCCCCTTCTTGGTCAGCTTTGCTATAACCACAGTGCCTGGAAAAAAATCAAATTGGTAATGATCTTACTTTACACATTTAAAATTCAGTACAATATACCTTAAATATTTAACAACATGCTACTTAGAGCTATAAACAAAGTACAAAAACTTCCTGTCCATAATTATGAACTCATTTAATAATACAGCAATTCACATGATTAAAAAATGCACAGAATATAAAGTCTTTGTTTGAGACAATGTAGAAGGTACATATTTTGTCGATTTAGACTTATCAATGAGTGAATATTTGCTTATATTTTTTTCTGAAACAACAACAGATTTTAAATGGTTTCCACAAACCATTAACTAAAAGAGTAACTCTTTCCCAAGGTATCATTTATGTTTATTATAAAAACAGAACTCTGCAAATAACTAATAAAACTTCATCCAATAGAAATTACAATACTCATTCATCTTACATTAAAGGAATGATCAAGCTCACACTGCATTTTGACCTTGAGAGAATGACAATTTATTGACCTTTAATGTTTCCTATCAGACAAAGAATGTTTGCATTTACTACTTAAAAATTAAACGATAACTAATAGGCTGACATAATCCTGCAAAATCAATACATTCTGTGTTAGAGATTAGAACAAATCTATATTCTACCTTCTTCCAATGATGAAGCCAAAGACCATGAACACCAAAATGATGGTCCCAGCCACTGCAACCACGGCGATTATAATAACAGGATTCTGTTCACTGGAGACGGCTGTAGCTGTAAACAGAGAAAACGGGCTCAGAAACATTCAATGCCATGCAAGAACTTGAGAGGTTAAACAAAACCTTATGAACAAGAGATATCTATGCTATTTAATTCACCTCTAATTTTGAATAAATGCATTATATTGTAACAACATAAATTTAAATAAATGTTTGTTTTTGTACTTAAAGAAGTGGTAAGGACACTACTTTCATCTACTTTATATTCCTCAGCTATAAAAGAAACTTACAAAATGCCTCATTGAATGGTTATCTCCTGCTTAGTTGCTGGAATCTGAGTTATGAGTCAAGAGATAGAGATCTTCTACAATTGGTATTAAATCTCTATTTTTTCCTCAGCAAGGTATTTACTCCCTCTGTGTCTGTTTTTGTGGTATGTAAAAAAGGAACCAAAATACATACTCTGTGCATTTTTCAAAGCACCTTAGATACTTTGTCTTTCATATAATCGATTTTAAATAAAAATCATCATGTGATCATAGTAAATCAGCACGAATTTATAATCCACCATAATTCAGGAAAAAGATGAGCAGAATTACTTGCATTAATTTAATACAGTATGCAGTATACACATTTGAGAGTTTAAGATTGCAGAGAAGTGAGCCTATTTAAGAAAGAGCAAACGTTCTGCAAGTACTTTAAAAAACCTTTCAGTATTATCTAATTGTAGACACTTCCTGTACAGTGCTAAGTGATTTTTCTTTGCTCATTAAGGCAAGCCCAGCTGGACCTTTCTGAGAGTCTCTTTGGGGACAGTATATGTTTACATGTCCTTTGAAGCAGCCTCTGATTCCGATTGTTCATCAAGTCACATGGTCTTATCACTTCCCTTTTTCCAAATTAGTGAAGTTTTACTTATATGCTAATTTGCAATTGTCACATTTTCCCCAGAGTATTATATTTTCAATACTAGTATAGACTTCATAAAATAATCAAAGACGTAAAACAATGAAAATGTATATTCCAATAAATGATCCAGTTGCAAATCTCATATAATATATAATGTCAAACTAACACAGTTTGCTTATTTCTGAAACAATCAACAGCTGTAATCTTTAATTTAAGGCAGGATGGAAAATACTGCTCCTTCTTGGTGGTGGCAAGGGACTGGCTCTCTGGAGTAGTAAATTACATGTAGGCAAAGTATGTCTTGCCATAATAGGCAGCATAAAGTTTTTTTCTGATTGGTCTTTCTCTAGTTTATCTATGTCTCCCTCCTTTTGACAACTCATCTCTTAATTTTGTATACCTAGGCTAACAATAGACAGCTCTTATATTGAAAAACAGTAAAAATAGATCTGATTTAATAGATAGTTTCTGAACAAAGGTATTATACACACTCCCTAATTCAGTGCCTGTTGATCTGCTCCCCGAGGGAGCTAGACAAGGTGGAAAAAAAAAAAAGAGGAAAAAGAAAACAACTTTTAAGTCTGAATTTCTGAATTATAGCCTATTATCATTCAACAGACAAATGATGACTTCAAGTATTTTTGTTTATTTGTTGGTTCAATTGTTTTTTGGTTTTTCTCTGTCTTTTTATACATATTAAGAGAGGAAAAAGAATGGAGTACTTCTGTTTATGATGAAGGAAAAAGCTATACACATATGTGTAGAAATTGTTTCCATTCAGTCGACGTGTCCCACGGGTCTAATTCTTTGCTTGTCTCAGGCTCGGTTCTTCTCTTAGCTTCAGAAACAGAGCTCCAGTGAGAAAACTGAACTCAGGTGAATAATGAATCAGAATTTGTGAACATTTATTTATACGTTTTTATATATAGTCAGGGTCATACTTTAATCTTTCTGTAGTCAACATTTATGGTTAATGTTTTCATCTATTTCATGGATAATAAACTTTAAAAGTAATTTGTAAGTGCCATAATCACCACACCAAGGTTTAAAAATTGTGAAACCAGTAGAGTTGACTCTGCCTAGAAGGCAATTTTAGGATATATGTGCAATGGAATAATCTGTTTAACTTCTCTTTTCAAACAGCTCAAGTGACTTCTCTTTGGTGGCATCTTCCCTCTTGCCCTCCTTCGTAGCACAGTAATCACTGTTCCTGGAAACTCTGATAGCATCAGGCCATGCACTCTACCGGCACTTAATTGTATGGCCAGAATTTGTGTACACGTCTCTCTCTTCCACCACACTTTAAACTGAGAGCATCAACTGTGTCATGTGTCTCTGGGCATCTCTAATTCTTATCACAGTACCTTGTGCTAAATCAGTAGTTCCCTAAGAGTGGTCTGGGAAACCCTCAGGGTCCTTGAAGAGCTTTCTGGGGGATCTGCAAGGTCAAAACTATTTTCACATAATATGAAAATGTTATCTGCCTTTTTCACTCTCATATGCTCACAAATGTACAGCTGAGTTTTCCAGAAGTTACATAACGTGTGATAACGTCATCACTGATGGATGGCTAATGAAATGTGTGTTTTTGTGTTTTAAAAGCTTCTCAGTTTTAATTTCTAACATGGTGAATATTGATAGATATAATCCAAATAATAAAAATCTCTTCGGGAATCCTCAATATTTTTTAATAGCCTATAAGAGTTCTTGAGACCAAAAAGCTTGAAAACAACTGTGCTAAATAATAAAGTGGACACTTGTGACTTTCCATGTGCTAGGCACTGGACTTGGCACTTTGTGACCTTAACTCATTTAATCTTCAGAATACCCTGTGCATTGGATACTGCTACCCTAGCATTCAGGGTACAGAGAAGTAGCTCATTCCCAGTCCCACAACTGGACATGGCAGAGCTGAGATGTGAAACCAGGAATATGTCTACCAGCACTGACTGATACTGCTAATGTGTTCTACATTCATGACTGCGAGGTATTCAATTCTTGCTTATTTACTGAGTGCCTTCTATGTGTCAAGCACTATAGTAGGCACTGGCAAGATAATAGTAAGAAAAGGAGAAGTGGATCGTTCTTGCATCGATTTTACATTCCAGTGGGAGAGAACATTCCGACGACAAAAATTACCAAATTCTTTCTAATGCAAAAGTCCATTTTTAACACTCACTTCATGTAATCATTCAGGTTCTACTACTTCATCTTAATCTTTTTGAGTCTTCATTACTTCATTGTTAAATAAAGAAAATAATATCTATGAATCTCCGCACTCAATAAATAATAGTTTGGCCCAATATTCTCAATTTATGAAGTCAGGAAAATGTACAAATTCATTTTGAAAGTATTCAAACCTAAAAGTTTAAAGGGTAGAGAATGTGTAGGTAAATGTGAGATAACTAATTCATGTTTCTAATTTAAGTTTAAACTATTCATTAAAATATTAAAAAAATCATTTGAAGTTTACTATATTAGAAATCATAAAGTAACATTATGAGATCAGTTTAAGTTGAAAACTACTAGAACACATTTAACACGAGACCACTCAAATGTTTAAAGGTTGAAATCTTAAAATGCCTTAATGTTTTTGAGGCTACCGAATTTAGATAGTCTCATTTTTAATCTTATATACTCTTTAAAAAAGATAATAATAAATAATGGCATTAAGTTTACCACACCAAAATATGTGACTTTTTTTTTCAACTGACACCTTTGTGTCTGCAATTCTATGTAAATGATTTATATTTCAAATTTATTTCAATATGTGTTTTATTATTTAAGGTCATAAGAGTTACTGCTTAAGCAAAAAAGATAAAAAAAATATTTTGAAAGATATGTGAGCAGGGGCCGGCCCGGTGACATAGCGGTTAAGTTTGCGCGCTCCGCTTTGGTGGCCTGGGGGGCTTGCAGGTTCGGATCCCAGGCATGGACCAACACACCGCTTGTCAGCCATGCTGTGGCGGTGTTCCATATAAAGTAGAGGAAGATGGGCACGGATGTTAGCCCAGGGCCAGTCTTCCTCAGCAAAAAGAGGAGGATTAGCAACGGATGTTACCTCAGGGCTGGTCTTCCTCACACACACACACACAAAACACGTTAGTAAACTTAAAAAGCATTAGTTAATGCAAAGGATATTTATCAGTCTACCTTTTCAAAGATCTAAAAATCTTTTTCTGAAGTCAAAGTAACTCTGATTAAAATTATATTGATTTATTTAAAAAACTTTTTGTTAAAAAATGGAAAGGAGAAAATCATATAACATGTTTTAGCTCATTTTTGTTTAGCACGTGTGGGAACACTAGACTGGCAAGGAGAGGAGGAGGTAACAGCTGGGTGAACTCTGTGTCTGAGCACTAACATCAGGTGAAACCAAAACATCAAAATACAGAAACACCCTGAGACCTCAGCCTGGCTGAAGAGCAACCAGCAGGGCTACTCAAGCAGTGGTGAACTTGCACTCTGACAGTAAACCGGGACAAGCATCCCAAGATACATCTGCTTATTTGTGATACACTATGGATACATGTATTTTTGTTATGTTCCTGTGGTGCATTATAAAACATAAACAAAATGATAAAGGGATTCAAGATGGTGGTGGTGTTCTATTTTTAAGCTGAGTGGTACATACAGAGATCGACATTTAATTATTATTCTTAATGTTTCATGCATACTTTAAATGTATTCTTTAGCATGCTTGAAATATTTCATAAAAATGAATAAAGATGATAAAAAAATAAATATAAGATCTTCTTCTTGAACTGTAACTTTTGAAATCATTGCTAAAGGACAAGTAGCTCAAAATAACACAGATTCTTACATATCATCTTTCTCTGGCCCATCCTGGTGTACATCCTGGCTTCCCTTGTGGGGGGATTCTGTGAAGGAGAAGCTTTGACTGACACAACTAGAATAAGATCATTTGGGGGTCTACAAAGACAGCCTGTGTCAATACATAATTGAACGAATCCTGCTTCCAGTTCTAACTTCATCTATTTAAAATAAACTCAGTATGCATTAAAGATACTAATTTAAATCACGATGTTCTAACATCACTAAATAAAACGGCACATTTTAAATTATTATTCTGAATAACCTTCATGAAGTACAGAGATATGCATATATATTTACCTTTAAATGTAAAAATTGGACCAAATCATCATTCCCAATATTGAAAAAAGTGTGACAGAGCCAGAGAGGGTAAGAATCCAAACCAAAGGTGGTAATTACCTTCAAACATTTTACCTGTAGCTTCCTCTAGCGTAGCAACATCAAGTCTGGGACTGTAATTTCCATAACCAGCAGCAGTAAAAGCTCGAATCTGGAAAACATACACTGTTCCTGGTTTCAGGTTATTAATGGAGGCTGAAGTGGATTTGGTCTTTAGTGTTGAGTAGGTCCGTTCCCTTTGATCCTAGAAACAATACATACAGGGAATATTTAATTGTGATTGCAACCAGGCAATCTGACAGTTAACTCTTGTAATTTATTTCAATTTGCTGCATTGTTTCTATAAAGGCTACATTGTACCCTGTGGAATTGAGTTGTTTCCAGGATGATGTAAAATGTGAATGTAAACACATGCCTTTGTTCTATAAATTTCAAAGAGAAATAATTTTGTTAAAACATTTATGATGTTTTGAGCTTTTGCTTTGTTGGTAGAGGGCATAGTGGCAAGAACTATTTAGCCATAAATATAATCAAATGTCCTATTGACCAAAGCATGGGTACAACCTGTAAAATCTACTGTGTAATAGAGGTCTTCACTTCATAATGTAGTTCTCTTAAGATTTTTCCCAAATGTTATTCAGCAAGCAAAAGGCCACATGCTAAAAATGAAGAAAGCTATTAAATCAAGAAATAGTGACATATCAATTGTTTTCTTTAAAAACTGCATGTCTCACAGAATAATACCACTTTTACAAAATAGTATTTAATGGAATATTTTAAATCAAAACTATCAATATAAAAATTAAAATATATAATTTATGGTTTGACAATGTTTTAAATAACATTTAGGTCAATTTCCTTATTTTTCAGATATGAAAACTGAGGCTTGTAGAGTTTAAAAATGTATTCATCATGGGGCCGGCCCAGTGGTGCAGCGGTTTAGTCCGCGCTTGGCAGCCCGGGGTTCACCGGTTCGGATCCCGGGCGCCCGCCGACGCACTGCTTGTCAGCCATGCCGTGGCGCTGTCCCATATAAAGTGGAGGAAGATGGGCACGGATGTTAGCCCAGGGCCAGTTTTCCTCAGCAAAAAGAGGCGGATTGGCGACGGATGTTAGCTCAGGGCTGGTCTTCCTCAAAAAAAAAAAAGTGTATTTATCATAATATATATGATAAGCCTAAGAATGAAATAAATATAAAAATTCTAGAACATAAAAAACTCCATCAAAACAATATTCAAATGAGTAAAAATGTAAAGCTTAACTGATATGACTCTAATGGGTTATTCATGAAAAAAGTTATAAAAGCTACTCATCAAAATATACAATTTTAGATTGTTTCTTGTTTGTTCTCTAATAAATCCTGTCCTCAATTATGTCTGGCAATAAAACTATTCTTTGAAATCTGAAAATGTTATTCTGGTTGTTTGATTTGCCTTCACACTGATATGTGCAAAAACAGAAATAAATGTATATGTCCTTAAACTGGATTAGTGAAGCTGATTTCTGATTGTCTTCATTATAATCATTTATAAAAATGATAGTTGGCATTGTAAATATATATTTATCTCAAATAAAAGGACTCGGCATAACTGATATTAGATGACATAATATATACAGATCACATATTCATATACATTACAATACTGTTATTCTCATCTAATAATCACCTAATTTTTAAGTTCAGTGAATGTAGATATATTCTGTTTCTGTCATGCAAAACAGAAAAGTAACCATTTGAACAAATTTATTCCATAGTAAGGATTTGCAAAATATTTCACTGCACTGTCACTTACCATCTAACTTACATTTTTTTAAAATATATTTTGTTGCTTTTGAGCTCTGATGAAATTTCAGAAGGGACTGTAACTGTTAGAGCACATAACAAAAACAACATTAAAAAAAAAACATTGAAAACAAGGATTCCCTCAGAAACACATCTGACGGGACAAGAAATGTATTCCCTGGTACAAAAATGAGGTATTTAAAATGTAACTTTGGGCATGGAAGTCATGAATTTGCAATGGAAATAATGAGCAAAAATATTTTAAACTTAATCTGAACATTGAAACTAACCTTAAACTATCTGTTTTTCTTCAAAGGGCAAAAAAATGTATCTATTGCCAATGTACTATATGCACTGAATTTGTTCAATCAAGTCAATTCAGCTCCAAAGTTTTTCCAAAGCTTTAGGCTCCTATTTTGAAATTCTGCCTAAATGATTAAAATGGTTATGCATATAACAGCACTTCAGCTAACTCAGTGAAGTCAATGAGGAACACTTACTGTTACCATTACTATTAGTAATACTAATAGTTTCCATGTTTCAGACCTTGAACCAGGTCTTTCCATGAGGTGGAACGCAGATAATAATTTGTGAACAGGGTGCCTCTCTCTCTCCTCAGATGGGACAGAAATAAACATACTCATACACTCTGATATAGCACTGTTTACTAAAATTCAGCTATTATAAAATTACAGGGTCAGCACTTGGGCTTTAGCCATATTATTTTTCATGGACAGAGAAGTATAAACAAGTGGTGGACACGATTAGCATAACATAAATGAAATAAATTTCTGGAGGAATTTAAAGGAGTGAAATATCATCACCTGAATCCGAAGTTTGGAGAACATACGTATTTACTACAGAAAATATTCTTATTTTTTCAAATTACTAAATTATCTGAGGCCACCATCATCATGACTGAAACCACATGAATTAAATGAATCATTAAGGGTCCAAACAGACATCCTAAAAGAAACATTTTTCAAAAATGCTTTGGTCTGTGTGGTTTCTGTGGTCCTAAAACATCCTATGCATCTAATTATTATGATATCAAAAAGGGAATAAATAAATATACTGCTAGTGGAATATTTTCATTTGTGTAACACAGAAACTTAATACACAGAAATCATAATTATAACGAACCAGAGATTCAGGGAGATGGTTATTAAAAATAGTTCAAATTATGAATTTTGAAGTAGCTCCAAATAGTTGGCATAATGACCGACTTTAGTCTGTACTGCACTAGATGACATAAGACACACTACACATCAGTGTACATTTCCGCTGTTCTTAGCACCTACTTTCTCATAATACTTGATTTCATATTCGGTGATGACTCCATTGGGATGCTCCGGTTCCTGCCAGGAAAGCTCGACACTGCGCTGCAACACTCTCTCCTTCATTACTCCGCTCACTTGCGAGGGAGCTGTTTGGACAAGATGTGTCAATAAACAATGAGAAAATTCACTGGATGCCTCAAATCAAATGTCACAACTGATCAGTCCCATGCTGTGCCAGTTTCATTAAGGTAAAAGAAAGCACCTTTTCATAGCTCACAATTCAGAAGCTAATGAATATTCAAACAGGACCTTATTACTGTTCATAAACCTTAATAGAAATTTAAATTAAAGTGCAAACAGCAGAAGATAGCATTGTTCAAGTTAGTGAAAAATGGAAATGATGGGGCTGAGAATGACAATTAAGCAAATGAATGCTAATTAAGGCTACAAAATATGATTTCAGATTAATCTCCAATGATAAACTAAGTCCAAATATTTATTTCACATGCAACGGCAATACACTTTTTTAAAAGAAAAAATTAATTTAATACTATGCAGGAAAAAGTATATGAAATGGCTACTTTAATCTTCAGTGAAAGGGATCACACTTTGCAAAAATGTTTTTATGTTTCACGAGTGTGGGTGTGTGTATTCTCAAAGAATTCCAATTAACCTTGGGAAAAATTTTATACACTTCATTAGGTCAAGTCGCAAGAATATGCTAAAGCTGCTGCTACTTGAATGCATGACGAACACACATACATACACATACAGACTCTTGCACATGTAATTTATACACACGTAACCTAGGCTTCAGGCTTTGATAGAAGCAATCCAAGCTACAATTTTGCTTTCTCTTTCTATATAGATAATAATATGCTTAGAGTGCTTTCATTCTAATTAGTGGCATATAGTCTTTTTGGTAGCTAAGACTGTGGAATGTAGCAAACCAGTCTGCTCTGTCTAATTTGCTCGGTGATGATTAACTAGTTGTCTTCTCTGTCTAAATGAGTAGCTGCACTGGCTTGGCTGAATTTCAGTGGGGTCATTATGTTTCATGTATCATGCTCTATCTCATTCTGTAAAATATTTTCAGGCTGTTAATTTAATTTTCAGATGTCCAAAATTGTTAATAATCCTGCTGACAGAAAAGCAATTATATGAGGCCAAAGCTGTTTCAACAAGCTTCTGATGTTTATCCCTTTGGCTTTATTTCATTTCTTCTACTTCTTAATATTTTCTTGTATCAATGTCTAGAAAAAGTATTTTTCACTTCTTTCTGGCTTGGAGATTTTGAGGGAAGGACGTGGAAGATGCATGACTGCCATTTCCTCTCAGATTACTAACAAAAGCATAACTGGGGCAGATTAAGTGGAACAACTTTCCCTTTAGGGGAAGCAGCTGAAGTACTCAACAGACTGTGTTTACAGACTAAATGCGTTTCTGGTATGTTTCCAATGAAGCAAATTTCTAATAAGAAATCTTACTTCTGCCATGACTTTTAAAACCTGAATATATGCAGTGAAGAAGAACTTGTTTTCTAAAGTGATTTGTCTCTCCACCCAGAACATGCTTAGCCTGTCTCAGCTGGCTGTGATGTGCAAGAGGCTGCTTCCTCAAGCCCCAGCCTTGGGAGACAGGAACCCCAACCAAGTGCGAGGGGAGATTCTACTTAGCAAATAATCTCTTATAGTCTAACTTCCTCAAAATCCTTCAGAAAAACCTGTATTTTAACTTTAGGTAGTAAAAAATAGAATGAGGCACAGGTGAGAATACAGCACTAGTCAACATACTGAATTACCTAATAAGGCTGCTGGTCTCTGAACATTATGTCATTATTTATGACATAATTAATGACATAATGTGTGCCATTTGGAGATAGGTTAGAGAGCTGCTAGGTGCCAATCTCTAGGTCTCCTTCAAATAACACAGACCGCTTAATGTGATTTTCAGTGAAAGTCAAACCAGAAGATGCTTTGCTTAGTTTCTGTCCCTAAATAGTAAGGTGAAGGAGGCAAGAGACACTGAATTCTCCAAGGAATGGAGAAGACCTGGGGTATAAATATACCTCATTTAGTTTCTGATACGTCGCAGCAAGATCTAAGTATAAAATGAGACTTGATTTCTGCAAGTTACACACTAAAATTATATTCATTATTTCATCCTGGAAAAGAACTTTTGCCAATAAAATTATGGTAATTGGGGATTGGGGGGAAAAAAAGATGCCTAAAAATACATTTGAAATATATAGTACCCGTATCACAGCACCAAAAATGCAGTTTGCTACAACGTATTTTCCCTCTTTTGCACAAGGAGCCATATCTGTAAGCGACTGGTACTCCTGATATCCTGTATATTTCGCTTTTTAAAAATTTTATGCCTTGCAGATATTGTATCAAGTCACAGCTTTAAGAGGGTCAGAGACAGAAGTACTAGAACATGGCCCTTGGGAATAGATTAAATTTCACAATAGGAAAAATCTTTCCCTGTCTTATGTCCTTGAAATAGAACATTTTGTTACACGAAAATTGATGATATTTTCCCTTGAGTTTCAATATCTTAGGCATAAAGGTTATACAACTCACAGGATATATAGTTTATAAATGAAAACATCTCTAAGCTGGTCAAATTCTAACAGGGTCATTATTTTCAGATAAAGTTATATGTAAAAGTAAAATTGAACTGGCATAAGGTGCTGTTAATCTTAAAACACAATGATTTCTATGGTTAATATATTTGATCTACTAAATTAATCGCACTGTAACAATTTTACTAAGAACACACTCACTCTTAAATGTCAAAATATTCCATTAACTACAATCTGAAGTTCATTGTGAAAATATGTATACAACTAAATTAGATACATACTTAAGAACCAATTAGGTGTTATGATATTTAAATTATAATTTTCATAATTATCAAAGTGAAATAAAATATACTGTAATTGGAATGGATGCAAAGCTAATAAATAGTAACCAACAATAATAAATTCCCTGAATTGGAAAAAGTAGGAAAATAAATACTACATAGAAAGGACTTTCAAACAGGAATTTTAGTAGGGGTTCTAACAAATGATTAGTAGATCATTTCTCATTTAAGTTTCTAGAAATATTCAAATACAAAAATTAATTTCAAAGAAATTTTTGTCCTTCAAGATCTTCAAGACTTGTCAGGGACATATCTGGAGTCTGTACAAATGACTGCAAAAGACAGTCTTAGGAAATTCAGAAAATGGTTTCTGCGGTTCAAAGTGATAAATTTCAACAGCATAAAACAAAGTTGGTACAGTCGATGCAACAGAAAAGCAAAGTCTAATAACAGGCTGAAAGGTAAATTTGTGGGCTGGGACTGTTAGCATGAAGCTTTAAATTTAAAAATAATCACTAGGAATGGTGGGTTTATGAACAGACCTGAACCAATCAACATTTTACAGATTTTGAGCTTCAAGCACTCAGGCATGATCTTTGATCTTAATCAATTTCTAATTAAAATGCAAGTAAAAGAGACATATTTAAATTACAAGATGGAATACATTTATAAGGATTCCATTTCCCCCCCTAAAATGTTAAGCTTACCCATATGTATGGAAAAATTTCCTAGCCCAAAGTGTGGAAAAAGTGTAGTACACGAATGGCCCTCCAAAGATGTCCATACTCTAACCTCTGGAACATCTGAATATGTAACATTACATGGCAAAAAGGACATTGCAAGTGTAATTAAGGTTATAAATCTTACAATAAAGGTATTATCCTGGATTTTTCCCAGTGGGTCCAATTTAATCAAATCAGCCCTTAAGAGCAGAGAAATTTCTCTAGCCAGGGTCAGAGATGCTTCAGAAGAAGGAGCTAGAGAGATTTGAACCATGAGAAGAAATCAAACTGCCATCGCTGGGGGGGGGGGGGGGGCACATGGGAAACATGAGAAGATATGGGGGCAGCCTTTAGGATCAAAGACTGGCACTGGTTGACAGAGGCAGGAAATGGAGACCTTAATTCCACAAGAGCAAAGGCCCTGAATTCTGACAACAAGAATGAGGCTGGACATGGATCTTCCCCAGAGCCTCCAGAAAAAAAGCAAAGCACAGCTGATAACCTGATTTCAGCCCATGAGGCCTTCAGGAGAGGATCCAGCTAAGCCTCTCTGTGCCCAGATTTGACCAACAGAACTGGGGAAGAATAAATGGTGGTGTTTTTACGTTTTTGTCATAATTTTTTATGGTAGCAATAGAAAACTAATATATATAGTAAAGAAAAAATAGACAAATTTTTATGAAGTCTATGAAAAAAGGTTAGAGATAGGATAGATATTAAACTAAAATAATGTGATATGTCCAACTTTATGTTGAAGTAGCATGCAGTCAAGGAATTTTGATTTTGATTAGGACTCAAAACACAATGTCTTAAAGGAAGGAAACCTCCATTATACATTTAAAAGAAACATATTTTTTTGTGGTAGAACTTCAAAGAAGCTCATGAATTTAATTTTGGATTTGAAAAGTAATTTACTTACACTAGTCATCATTTTTACTACACTTAAACAGTTCTCACTGAATTTCAACAAACAATACAATGAGGTAAGGTGAGTCTGAAAGCATGAAATGACCTTTCACCGTGCATCTCAGGTCGTTAAATCTATTGACATTTATTAGATTTCCAAATACAAAAAGTGAAAATGAACAAGTCTTTAGAACACAGTCAAATGCAAATCTGACAATAATAGAATAACAGTCTTTCATTGAACACTTTTGTTGCTATAGGGTATGGAATTTGTTTTCAGCAATCCTTTGAAATAACAAATGTGTGTATTATTAGGAGCTTAGTATTTTATAACACACAACTTTTAACTTTCATACTCCTCCCCACAGGTGTTTCATTTTTGCATTACAGGACAAACATATGAAAAAATATATATATAAATTTATTTTAATAGCAAAATACTAGGCTGTAAGTATACATGATCCAGTGGAGTATCATGTAACATATCAATTCCATTTTTAGAGTACGTAGGAATATGTAAAAAATGCTAACATGTGATTCCACTTAATTTCAATTTCCTGGCCGTGAAGAAAAAGGGGTCAGTAATAATATTATGGGCAATAAATATAAAATTTTATCTAAAAAAAAGCACAAGGACTAAAGGGAATCGAGTCTGAAGGAATTATGAGCAATCCATTTGCAATATATGTCTGTCAAATTATTTTTGGTTGGAGAGAAGCATGATCTTTGGCTAAAGTAAACATAAAACCCCATTCTACAAGTATTTGAAAATATCACTGGGAAATGAATTGATCTTTTTCAAAATTAAATGATGTTATTTGCACTGCTATCTAACATACCAATTAGGATGACGATGCTTTACTCAAAATGTAAGATACACAATATAACAAATAAGATATCACAGAATAGATTACTAAATATATTTAAGAAAAATTACTGAAAGGACAACTTGAATAAGAGCTAAATCTAAGATCCGCAAGTGCTGTGAAAAAATGAATATGATATTGAACTGACAAAGCAGGAAAAAGAAAGCATCCTAGATTGGGGTCCCAGTCAAGCATATATGTGAGTTCAGTCAATATATTTTCAGTAGGGTAATAAAACACGTGACATGAACAACAAAAGTCACTACTCCAGTATTTGACCAACCAAGAATGGCCTTATTCTTTAAAGCAAGAGTGACAACATCTTTGTAAAAATGATCTGACATTACATCTTTAAAAATAAAGTTTGCTCTCATCAGTAACCAATTGTTTGGATGTTTAATTAACTAGTATAGGAGTTAGTACTTCCTGGAAAATCTCTTGGTAAAATGCTTTAAGGGCAAAGAGGTGAGGGTTATGGAGAAAGCTGCTGTGGCCATTGCCCTAAACACATATTGGGACTCCTGCTAATCTCTGCTTAAGTATTGACTAAAACGTTAATTGATGAGGGGTTAGTTTGTAATTCCTGGCACATTTATACTTTCATAGAATTACAATGTAATTGTAACTCTCAATGTAAATAAAATAAAATTTTGTAAACAGTAGGTATAATTTAGGCAGCTTTCCAGAACTAGCTATACTATTTATGCTAGTCCCACCCAGAAAAGAATACCTAAATGATAACCTAATCTGACAATTCAGAAAGGTTAAGGAGCCCTTGATATTGAGTCATACATGTTATCTATCTTTTCAATCAACAGTCGAGACTACTTTTTACCAGTTCAATTTGATTCAAGAAATACTTGGCATTTACTATATGCAGGGCATTGTGGCATTTCTATAGATCCTGAGAGTTTGCAATATTCATATATTGCAAATATATATATCATCTCATATATTGCATGATATATATATATCATCTCCTTTCTTCCCTACTACAGCCCTGTGGGTAGGTACTGTTGCTCTTTTATTGGTGGCGAAGCCGAACGTTACAGAAATTACGTAGCGCCCACTCAGAAAGGGACAGATTTTGGATTCAATCCATGTTTTTAAATTCTAATCCCCATCTTTTTTCAAATACACTGCAATAATTTTAGGTGTTGGCACTTCTTGAGAGCGGACACTAGAAAGAGGAAAGCTGAGCAGCCATTCACACACTTAACCTTTGTTGAAAATCCATGATGTGCCATAACGATGAAATGACCCTTAGGGATCTGCTCAATAGGCAGTACAGTAGCCCTAGAACCCGTACATACCAGAAGAGGTCAAGCTGATTTAAAGATTTTTTAAATTACTTCTTTTAAAATGGCAAATGCAAGTATATGCTCAAAATTTAAAAGGTACAAAGAGTATACGGTGAAAGGTGAGACTCCCTCCCAACCTTGTTCCCAGGTTGCAAAGTTACCCACCCCTAAAGCAACCACTCCTAACAGTTTCTTTGGTTGGTTGTTAGTGCGGTCAAGTTGATTCCGACTCCTAGTGACCCCGTGTACAACAGAGCAGAGCCCTGCCTGGTCTTTTTGCACCATCCTCTCACCTTCTGGTGCTGTATCAGACAATGTTCCTCTGATAGTCACAGGGTTTTCATGGCCAATTTTTCAGAAGTGGGTGGCTGGGTCCTTCTTCCTAGTCTGCCTTAGCCTGGAAGCTCCACTGAAACCTCTCCACCATGGTGGCCCTGCTGGTATTTGAAATACCAGTGGCATAGCTTCTAGCTTCACAGCAACATGTGGCCATCACAGTGTGACAACCGACAGACGGTGGTGTGGGCCCCCGACAGGGAAACGAACCTGGGCTGTGATGGTGAGAGCACCCAGTCTCAACCAGTAGACCACCAGGGCTGGCAGTTTCTTTGGTATCCTTCCAGAAATAGTCTCAGTATATACAACGGTATTTTTTTTTAACATGAATGGTATTATTCTAATAGTGTAATTCAAAACCTTGATGGTTTTCCTTTATAATGTATTTTATAACTTGTATCATTTAACACTTACAGATCTGCAACACTCTTTCATCAGCTGTGTTGTAATCCATTATACAGATGTACTATTGATAGATTGGACCAGACCCGCATCAATAAGCATGGTCCTTTCCCATCTCTTTCTCTTATAAATTATGCTACAATGAAACCGCTGGCAAAGTGATATTTAATATGAATCCTCTAAGAATACAATATTTCAGAGTGGTCTAGCGCCTGCAGGTGGAAAGAGGTGGGTGATGTTATATGGACAGAATAAGCAAACTGTGGCCATTGCTAAAATTCATTTAGAGTCACCGCTTTATAAAAGGAAGTAAGAAGTAAATAAAGTTAGCATTACTTAAGATATTTTAGAAAGCGCCACTCAAAGTGCAGCGGCAAGTCAGTGGCCTCTGAGGAGATGAAGGACTTGCGTCTGATGTACATCTGCGTCAGCAGGTACTTCTTTGTCATCGCTCAGCTGACTTTTTTTTCTTAGCAAAACTTTCGTGATGAAAGAAGCATTTCTTTTTCTTTGCAGGCTCCTTGAAGATTTTCTTTCTGATGTAAGCTTCTTATCTTGTCATAGACTAGCATTTTGAGTAGCAATGTCTTTTAAAAGTATTCCGGTACGAGTCTGAAGTACCCTTCACTGTTACACTAAAATGCCCAGAAGGTAAGATCACTGTAACAATATTTTTAATGATTTCTGGTGAGAGTTTCACTCATTTATAAATTCAACCTATAACTTTTCACGACTGATTATAGCATAAACAAAAAATTGTATGGATTGCAAAGATGATAAGGCCACAGTTCCCACTTTCAAGGAGATTTTAATGTAAAAAACGAGTTAGAACACGAATACGTGCAATTTTAAACATTATAGCATAAACGAGATATGAACCAAGTGCTAGCAAATTCTTGGGAGGCAGTGAAGAGCAAAACGCACAAAAACTTTCCCTGTTGCAAAAAATCATTTGTCATTCAGTGTTTGACTGGTATAACTATACATTTAAACTAATTATCAGGAATGTTGGCATCATATATAATCTGCAAGAGATAACTTTCTATCAATTAAATAATAACAGAGCGAGGTTCAAGATTGGGCTCATGATTTTTTCTCTAGTGGCCTCCATAAATAAGTCACAACTCACTGAATCATTCTTCCTCTGTTTCAGCTAATATAGAATTTTTTTTTCTAAAATCCTATTTCCCTCACTGGTAGTACTACACAATGTAACATTTTTTTTTTTAATAGTTGTTTATCTCCTCAGCTATTCTGATGCTCCTTAAAGGCAGGAAACTTAGAGAAGCAGTTGCACGTAGGAGGGAAGAGCATGGGCCCATAAGCTAGTCTGCTGGGTTTGCACCTGGGTTCCATTGCTTATTTGCAAATTGTGCAGCCTTGAGCAATGAACTGAACCTCCTTGTGCCTCAGTTTTCTCAGACTGCATACTCCATTAACAGAATTGTTCTGGAAATTTAATATATAAATACATGTTAAATACTTAAAACCATTCCTGGCACGTGGTAAGAACTCAAAAAATATGTATTACGTATTATTATCCCATACTTATTTTGTCTGTGTTAGACTTACTGATAACATGGGGACTATTCTAGAATACTCTGATTCTGAGATCAGATTCAGGCATGAGTAGTTTTCAAATGCTTCTCAGATGAAGCTCTTACACAGTTGAGTCTGACAACAATTCCTTCGAAGCTTTGGCAGGAACATAAATTGTCATTTCAAGGTGGGATTCCAGTGCTCTCCATAACAAATTCTGGCAAATGTTAGATGTTTAAGTATTATATTGACAGTTTTTATTCAATTTCTATAATTTATACTCTCTATTTTATATGTACCAGCTAGACAGAAAGACATTAATGTTAAGACATTGAGAACGAACATATCATTGTAAAAAATGAAATAACTACCAAAATGGGAAGAGGACCAACAACACATTCTTTTCAAAATATTACAATATATATTAAGTACAGAGAAAAATACAGATGAAGCAACTTCTATGTTGGGTCGTGATGAAACTAATATTTTGAAAGACTTTTTTAAAAAAACCCACTTTCACATGTGGTCTATCAAGTAATTTGGTTCCATCTCTAATTTTCCATGAATCTGGAGCTAAAGGCGATCTTATTTAGGAGGTCAACTATGTGACTATGGCCTTACTTCAATGATGTAATATATACAGAAATGATTTATCAGGATGTATGGGATAGCAATGGCCTATAGCCAGAGCTTTTTAATAATGAAAATGAACCCTTAAAATAGAATCAGATATATGTGTATATGGATGTGTGTGTATGTACACATACACATTTGTTAACGACCAAAACCTCCCTTATGTGTCATCAGAATGACATTTTCAGTTGTGAACATTTTCTTTGACCCTGGAACATGTTTTATTATAAATAGAGAATTGTGTTGTATTTCAATCACAAAAATATTATAATGACAGTTGACAATTTTGAAATGTTAATCTAAATCCCTATGTTATGAATATCTTTAATTATAATTTTCATAGCTAAGTTCTTTACACATGAATATTCTTTCTATTAATTTATATTAAACACAGACTGTCTAAATTATTTTGTATTCGATATACTGTAATTATATTTCCTTATGATATGTGCAGGAATATAATCCCTCATTGAGACAAATAAGTTTACTATATATACTATTATATATCATGAAAATATATGGTTTTTAAATTATGCAATAATGTATATTAATATTTACATACATTTACATATATAATTATGTGGCTAAGTAAGCTCATTAGTTTCTTTTCCTAAATATCTACACAATGTTTAAAATATTGTTCTGTATATTATAAAACACTTTAGAAATCTACAGATTTGGTTTACTTTTCAGGAGCAGTAAAACATGTATTTAAATAACATGTAGGTTGTTTATTAAGAGGAACATTGTCAATAGGAAGAATATTAAAGAAAGAGGAGACGTGAGATTTGCCTGAAAGCAGTGTGTTTATCATGTACATTCAGAACAAATTATATTTTTCCACTAGAACAAAATTTGCATTACTGAACGCCAACTGTGTGCTTACTATGTGACTACACTACATTTATAACTCCCAAATCCTTTCCCAGCACACCACCATTTTTTATTATTATAAAATCAATATAATGTATTGCAACCAAAATTTTAAAAAATGAATGAAATAGAATAAAACTTGAGTTTGTTGCATGTAGTGATATAGTTCTCATAAAATGTTTGTTTCATACTTGTGTTTACGTATGAATATACTAAAGATATACAATATGCATCTATAAATTGCTATTAATAAATAATTTAAAAATTTTTGAAAGCCATTTCATTACATATGATACATAATTGAGGATATACCCATTTATAGAGTGATATACATGTGCTGAAAGTGATACAATACAAAACATAATGCAGCAAAAATACGTCTGACAGTTCCATATTACACCATTCCTTTATTCTTACCCAAAGTTCTTGATGATGGTTGAAGAGATGGACCAATTCCCTTATATTTTGGCTGCTCTCAATCTCATACCACTCTCAACCACGTTATGGTTTCTTTTTATTCTAGTTCTCCTCTCTGTGTCTTCTACTCTGGTATGAATTGTTTTTGACTGTATTTTTTCTAGGCCTAAAACTCATATCTATCCAAACCAACCTACTTTCTTAAATATTATCTAACGATATTATTTTTTGCAGAGATTGTTCCTATTAGTGCTTTTGTTCTTTTTTTTTTTTTTTTTTTGCTGAGGAAGACTGGCCCTGGGCTAACATCCGTGCCCATCTTCCTCTACTTTATATGGGACGCCGCCACAGCATGGCTGACAAGCAGTGCATCGGCGGGCTCCCGGGATCCGAACCCGTGAACTCCGGGCTGCCAAGCGCGAACTAAACCGCTGCGCCACCAGGCGACCCCATGTTCATTTTATTTTTTACATTTTTTTCCCCAAGTCATCACTCTGGTGCTCCTCACAATTACTATGATTTTAATTTCCCATCCTATTATACGTTGAATTATTCAAGGAGAAGAAGAAAGAAGGAAGAAGAACAGAACAAGGAGGAAGAAAACAAGGAGGAGGAGGGAGAGGAAGTAGAGGAGAAGGAGGAGGAGAAAAAGAGGGACATCTAAAGTATCTCAAAACTCACTAAAATTACTTCATTTAAAATGTGCAATTAAACAACGTTATCATCTCAATTGCTCCAAGAACTCGGAATATATTTCATCTCCAAAGTGCATAAACTTAAGAAGTTCATATTGCTTAATAATAAGGTCTTAATACCAGTCAAGATTTATTACCCTGCTTCAAGAAACTACTACAAACTAAGCACTTAGTTTAATAGAGTCTGCTAACTAGCACTGCAACTTGTATTTTAAAGTTGTTACTTCACAATGTAAAAACTACTGCCTAGGAAGTTAGGCATAAATGAAAACTGCATTAAATTTCCTAAATCTGTATGATGCCAATGGTGCAATATGGCATTAATTTACTAAATAATGTTTTAGTACCAAGAGAAAATTAGCACAGTTTCCTAAAGTAGCCAATTAATACCCAATAAGTCACTTTTATGCACTAGGAAAATCTGGCTTATAGTGAATAGTTATATGTAGGGAGAGTTACCAATTTATGAATAAGTTTGGTTCCAAAAGTTAATTTGTAGTTAGCTGTTCGTAATTTGGACTTCATTTCCCATAGAAACAATATCATAAATAGCATTTAGGTTGCCAGGTTAGCCCACAAACTCACATTTGACCCAGAATGTTGTTAAAATATTGTACATTTGCACAGAAAAGGAGTTGAAAACAATTCTGTTTTAATTCTGGTAACTAGACACAACAGAAAAACCAATACAATGAATAAAATGTGTTTATTATTACTATTGAATCGAAGTGCTTCAATATAGGAATTATGATCTTCCCAAATTCTCCCCAAAATGATATCTCTTAGCCAGAGACAGAAACTGACCAACTTTTGCTTGTCTTCTGCCCCATCCCCTCCTCTTGCCATATATAGATTTTGACTTTATTCCTAAACAGTCTCCAGCCACCAGGAAATAACCATCTCAATAACTAATTAGAACATAAATACAAGGAAGATAATGTCCCTAGTTTCACCTTTTATGAGTTAGAGCAGGGTCTATGGCCATGGGCCACATCTGGCTAGTCACCTGCTTTTATAAATAAAGTCTCACTTGAACACAGCTGCATTCATCTGCTTACACACTGTCGATGGCGGCTATTGTGCTAAAACATCAGAGGTAAGGAACTGCAACAGAGAAAATATGGCCTGCAAAGTGTGAAATATTTATTATCTGGTCCTTTTCAGAAAACGTTTGCCTACCCCTGAGTTAGAATCTGTTTGGCGGCAAATGAGAAACAAACAATGGTTTAAGGTTGGTTTTTTTTCATCATGCAAAAAAAGAATGTATTTCATAGTGAGGCAGTTGCTATATTGTGTTCAGTGGCTCAAGAATGTAGAGATGATACCTGTGGCCTTTCCCTCACAGTTGCAATACGCTGTTGTTGCTGCTACTACAGCTATCATGTCCACGTTGCCGGCATTCAACAAAAAGGCAACATGGAATGCTCAGGATCCAAATAAGGGAAGCCAACTTTTCCAGCAAGTTCTAGATGTCTTCTGTTTATGTCTCATTCACCTCATTCTCTAGGCTGGGAATGGATTGTAAAAATTTAAGCTGGGTGTACTTAAGCTTAAGTCACATGAGTCTTTTTGATGGTATATAATCCAAAAAATGGTGGTCTATGAGAAGAAAGGACTTGACGTTAGGGAGGAAACTAGCAGTGTCTGCCACCCTCACCTTCCCAATAGCAGGGGAGAGGGAGATCATTCAGGTAACTTGACCCCCTCTCACCAACCTCCTCAATTAATTTCCCTTCTGCCTATAGAACAGAATGGACCAAGAGAAGCAATTCAGACTCCTAAGTGAAGGCACCCAGATCATGGAGGAAAAGTAAGGTCATGTAAACTAGGAGTGAAAGAGGTCTTTACGATACCACTAAACCCTTATATGTCAAGTTTAAGAGTGAGGTGAGAAAATAATTTTTTCTTGTTTGGCCACATCAGGGAGTTATTTCAGGTGAAACTTTTTCCTGTAGTACCACAGAGTTCCAGAAAACCTGAGCAGGGCAACAGTCAGGTCTGCAAAGGTCACATCAGGCGATGTAAACAGATTTTCAGTGAGAGAAGCCATTTACTAGACAGCACAAATAATATGTTAACGAACCTAAATACAGAACTTTTTACAAGAACACCTTTCAATGACATTATTTCATTTAGTCATTTTATCCTTGAGAAATTCATATGCAAAAGAGAGTCTCAAACTGATTCAGTTACTAGCAAGGAACAATCCGCCACGCATATTTTAGGCACTATGCTAAAATAAATGGCTAAAAATATGCTAAATAAATGGATAAATTTATGACACTACAAATTACCATTTCTCTTTTATATAACCAATCTCTTCCTCTCCACTGGATTCTTCCTAATAGATTTTACATAAACTCAACTTTCTCCCTTGAAAATAAAATTATTTCTCAAGCCTATAACCCTTTCCATCTGCTGAGGAATTTCTCTTCTTCCCTTAGAGCCAAATATGCCAAAAAAGTCATCTAGATTATTTTTCTGCATTTCTTCAACTCCCATTCACACTCCAACCTTTCCCAATTTGGCTTCAGTCCACCTCATTCTCCTCAATGAGTTGTTGATAAAGCCACCAATGTGCTATTCTCACCACAATGAAGTACTTTTCTCAGTCCTCACCTTTCTTGGATTCTTGGTAGCATCAATATTGTTCATCTTTCTTTCCTTTTCTCCTTGGCTTCTATGACACCACTCTTCTAGTTTTTCTCATTTGTCTGGCTAATTCTTTTGTTTCCTTTGTAAGCCCCTTCTCCTCAACCAAAAGTCAAATTTCCTTAACGGTGCATAAAAAGATGCTCATTTTCATTAGTCATTAAGGAAATACAAATTAAAACCACATTAAGAAACTACTTGATATCAACTAGAATGGCTACAATCAAAAAGACAGACAATAACAAGTGTTGACAAGGATGTGGAAAAACTAGAACTCTTAAACATTGTTGGCGGAAATGTAAAATGGAGCAGCCACTTTGGAAAAGCAGTTTGGCAATTTGTTAAAGAGTTAAATATAATGTTACCATTTAACCCAGTAATTCCACTCTTAGTTGTCTATCCAGGAGAAATGAAAACATAGGTGCACATGAAGACTTAAACGTGAACGTTCATAGCAACATTATTCATTTAGCCAAAAAGTGGAAACAACCTAAAAGTTCATCAATTGGTGAACAGATAAAATGGAATACACACAATGAAACAGTATTAATCCATAAAAATGAATGGACTCAGTATATGGTACAACATGGTAGACCTCAAAAAACATTATGCTAAGTCAAAGATGTCAGATGCCTAAAACCCACAATACATGATTCTATTCACATGAAATGTTTAGAAAGACAATCCTATAGAGAAACAAAGTAGATTAGTAGTTGGCTAGGTCTACGTGTGAAAATGGGGAGCAAATGTAAATGGGGATGAGGGATCTTATTGGGGTAACAGAAAGGTTTTAATATTGCATGGTGGTTATGGTTATACAACTCTGTAAATTTACTAAAAATCAATGAATTATACACTTGAAATGGGTGAATTTTATGGCATACAAATTATATCTAGTGAAAGTTGTTCAAAATTGGCTTTCCAGGACTTCTAGAATAAGGACCAAAATCCTTAATTTATTTTATTGAGGTCATATTGGTTTATAACATTGTGTAATTTCAGGTGAACATTATTATACATCAGTTTCTGTATAGACTGCACCGTGCTTATCCCCGATAGTCTAGTTTTTATCCATCACCATACATACGAATTTATTTTTTTAACTATTGCTTACAATGTATATTGCAATTCTTTGAGCAAGAAACATCATAAAATCCAAAATGATTAAAAAAACAAGTTAGTGATACTAATCTACGTTAGTTAGGATGATAACTTAAAAGTCAGCAATTAATTTTTGGTAATTTTCAATATACCACTAAGATAAAATTTGATACCAATGAATTCAAACTATTAATTCAAATAGTTTTTTTTGTGAGGAAGACCAGCCCTGAGCTAACATCTGTTGCTAATCCTCCTCTTTTTGCTGAGGAAGACTGGCCCTGGGCTAACACCCGTGCCCATCTTCCTCTACTTTATATGGGATGCCGCCACAGCATGGCTAACAAGCAGTGCGTCAGCGGGCGCCTGGGATCTGAACCCGCGAACCCCGGGCTGCCAAGCGTGGACTAAACGGCTGCACCACCGGGCGGCCCCTAATTCAAATAGTTTTTAAACTGATAGCTTTTAAAAGTACCTGGCATAATTTTGCTTATGGCATTCTGAGGCTTTATTTCATTTTATTTAAAAAAATTTCTAAATGTAACCAAGTTCTCTCATTACACCTTGTTCTGTGTGTCTACACAGGATTTTGGAGATCAAGTAGAACATATAAAACCATTTATAATACACTTGCTAATAAAACAAAGCCCATCAAAATGTTAGTTTCAATTCGCTGAATTTTTATTAAAATGGTCATTATGATGAAGGATTTTAGTTTATTCTCACTCCTTTGATCTTAAAGCTATTTTGGATGAAAAAGCAAAA